>CM077161.1:127442575-129842575 GCA_039583875.1 Platanthera guangdongensis | reverse complement strand
CCTTTGGCGAGCAAGGAACTGCCGTCGAAGAATCCTCCTCCAAGGAAGATCACCCTAGCGAGCAAGGATCCTTTGCCGAAGGACCCTCTGCCCAAGAAGGATCCGTCAGTGAGCAAGGGTCTCCTAGCGAGTTTTGCGCTGCCTGCGAGGAGTTCTGCTCCGCCCGCGGTGAGTTCTGCACTGCCTCCGCCGAGGTCTTCGCTGCCCGAGGCGAGCTCCTCTCTACCCCAGCCGCCGCCTCTTACAAACGTCACCATAATCCAGTCGATAACCGCATCCTTGCCGTTGTCGCCGCCTCTGGTCGCGCCTTCCCAAGTCTCCACGACGCGACTTCCTCCGCCACCTTCGCTAAAGAATCCTCAGCCACCTCCGCTGAAGAATCCTCAGCCACCGGCGAGTTCGTCGCTCCCCCCACCTCCTTCATCACATCCCGCGGGTAGTAAGCCGGTCAAGCCACAGCCGAGATACTTCTCGCCAAGAGTTGTAGATTCCGTACAAGGGGGACGCGGACAAGGCAAGGCAGCCGAGCACGCTGGTGGGCCATCTTTGAGCCGGCGAGATGAGCCAACTCACGGATTCTCTCCTCACCGATCTAGATCTCCTCGCCGCGGTATGTATCGCTATTGATGTCGCACGTGGCGGTTAAGTACCCTGTCTAATCTGGCGACTTCCTTTTGCTGACAGATCTGCCGGCGACTCCAGGGGCGGCCTTCATCGATGTCATTGGGTTGGAGAGCATGGAATATCGTCATGCTGCTGCTCGCGCCTACCTGGAGCTAGAGAGCAAATTTGACCAGTTGGCGATCTGTGAGCCTCATCGCCGAATATCATCGTTGGAAGTACGGATGTCGAAGATGTAAGAGCTCAAGAGTACTCTGGAGAGCTACAAAGCCCGCTTCCACATGGTAAAGGAGAATGATTGAAAGATATAGTACCTAAACACCTAGAGGGGGGGTGAATAGGTGACCAAATTATTTTTAAACTTTAATGGCAGCAAATAGTTTTTCACACAGCATTTACTTAACTATTGCACAACAATCACACACAGCATACACAATGATTTATAGTGGTTCCCCAAGCTTGGGTACATCCACTTTCCCCCTTCGTCTATCTAGCAGTGTACTAGATTCGGCCAAACTTCTCCACTGTCTCAGAACCCAAATTGGTTCCTACACCTCAGGCCCAAAGCCTTACAACTCAGCTTTTCCACAAAGCCTACACTCAGCCACAAAGGCCTACACTCAGCCACCAAGGCCTACACTCAGCCAACAAGGCCTACACTCAGCCAACAAGGCCTACACTCAGAGATTTCAATCTCCTACACTCAGGCTCTCAAGCCCTACCCTCAGCCTTTATAATTACAGGCTTACAATCACTCAGATCTAAAGGATCCTACAAGATAAAAATGTATTTACAATTGTTAACTCAACAACTCAGAAATAAGAGAGGGGAGTTGTGAGTTTCTTGATGAGTTCTTGGAAGAACTCAGCTGGATTCAATCTGACTTAGCTTTCTTCAAAGCTTCTTGAAAGTAGAACTGAATAAGATTGAATTCCTTCTGCAGTTGATACTTGACCTCTGCTTCTTAAGATCCAGAATGAATCTGAATCCTTCTTCTCAGCCTAGTTCCAACGGCTGATTTCTTGGATGGAGCCCTCTCTCTCCAACTTCTTAGATCTGCACTTGGACAGCTAGATCTTCTTGATTTGATACTTGATCAATAACTCTGTGTACCACCTTTTTGAATAACTTCAACTATTTGAACAACTGTTTCTGTAGACTGTATGTGCCTATTTATAGGCCTTCTTCATGGTAACCGGCTGGTCCGGTCCATAACTGAATTCTGACATCTTTGACAGGTGCTGTAGACCGGCTGGAACGGCAGCTGTTAAGTAATCCAGTCAGTTCTTGAAAGTTCTCTAACTGTCTGAAAGTGTCGAGACTTTCTGTCTTTAAGTGTCGACACTTATAGACCAAGTGTCGACACAAGTTGTGTAAGTGTCGACACAAGTCTACAAGGTGTCGACACATCTCCTTGTGTTGTAGATTCTATGTCTCGACACAGTTTCTTCTGCATGTGTCGACACTGAAATTGAGTGTCGATACAAGTACTTGATCTTCTATCTTTTGCTGAATTCTTCTAAGTGTCGACACATCTCCTTTGTGTCGACACAACTTCTTGTGTTGAATCTGTTAAGTGTTGACACTGCTTCTTGGTGTCGACACATAGTTTTCTATGTTGATACTTGCTGAGTGTCGACACAGCTCCTTGTGTCGACACTTGATTCTTCTGTTGAGACTTCAGCTGAGTGTCGACACATTCCCTTAGTGTCGACACTTGTACTTAGAATATTTTGTTGATCTTTCTGTTCTTTGTTAAGTGTCGGCACAGCTCCTTGTGTCGACACTTTCTTCATGTGTTGAGTCTTCAACTGAGTGTCGACACATTGTTCTGAGTGTCGACACTTACTTCAAGTGTTGACTCTTCTGTTGAGTGTCGACACATTGTTCTTGGTGTCGACACTTACTTCAAGTGCTGACTCTTCTGTTGAGTGTCGACACATTGATCTTGGTGTCGACACTTATACTTAGTCTCTACTGACTTTTGCTGAGTGTCGACACAGCTCCAAGTGTCGACACTTTCTGGTGTAGACACAGCTTCACTGGGTGTCGACACAGCTCCTTGTGTCGACACTTTCTTTTTGTACTTTTCTTCATTGAGTGTCGACACAGCTCCTTGTGTCGACACTTTCTGTCTGGTGTCGACTCTGTATCTCAGGTGTCGACACAATGACTTCAAGTGTCGACACTGCTTGCCTGGGTGTCGACACAAGTCTTCTTGAGTGTCGACACTTTCCCTCTGGGTGTCGACACATGGACTTAGAAAATTTTGCTTCAGTCCTACAAATACTTAACCTGCACAAGTAACTCAAAAACACATCAAATACATTTTGATGTATATCATTGAGTTGGGTGAGGCTTCTTCAAATCAGGTACATTTAACCAATGTACCCAACAATCTCCCCCTATTTGGAGAAGTCATAACCCTTAGTCAATGATATACACCATTCATAATTAAAATTACAAAATGATGTAAAGCAGGATAATGTACAGCAGGGTAAACATAAACATGTATTAATTTCACATGTATACAAATTCATCATTACAGAACAAATAAGAAATAGACATAGACATATTCACAGAACACACATGAAATATATTAATCATATATTGTTCTAATATTTGTCTTATACATCTTCAGAAGTTTACTAAATGTTTTTCATCCAAAAGATTACAAAATAAACTTCAAGAAAATTCTAAATCTATTTTTGTTCAGGCTCCTTAATAACTATCCATTTGCCAGCTTGAACTTTAGCTTGGACAGGAGCATCAGCAGTTTCAGCATCAGTAGGCTTCTTGCCTTTCAGATCTTTCTTCTTAAGCTCTTCTGCTTTGATCTTCTGTCTTTCAAAGTAATGGTATGGCTTAGGAAAGTACTTGCTAGGCTCCTGGGCAGTAGGAGGTAGCATTTCCATCTTTGTCTTCCTTCTATATTGGACAATTGCCTCTTGTCTTGATTCATGTTTCCTCCATTCAGCTTCAGAGAACCATTTGATCCTGTCATGAATGTTGTCCTTGGCAGCTTTCCAGGCAGTTAATATAATGTTTCTAGAGGTAGGGCTCCATTGCTCAAAATCTGGTCTCAGTTCAGCTTGTTCCCTAAACCTCTTCTTAGACAATCTTGTCTCTTCTTCTTTCTGCATTGCCTCTTGCATAGATTCAGAAATAGGCTGAACAACCTTTTTAATAATCACATTGTCCTTGCCCCCAGGTGGGCTGTACATGGTCTGTACATCAGCATGCACCATTTCAAAATCTGGAGGAGGATAAATAACTTGAGCTACTTCTGGTTGCTCACCTCCAAGATAGGCAGGGTTAATTCCAGATTCAGCAACATCATTGTCATCACACAGAGAAGTATATCCAAGTGTAGCTCTGATAGAATTTGATATCCACTTAGCATGGTCAGAGCTTGCCTTGACTAACACTCTCTCCCCCTTTATGACTTCTCTAGCCATGTGATCTCTAACATCATCCTTCTGAAATCTGATTTGATTATCCAAGTATCTGACTCCATCTTTAAAGAATGGTTTGAGCTTTTGAAGTTGTTTAGATATGGCCTTCTGGGAGGCTTGGATAGCAGTCTTAACAGTAGTGAGTTCTTCTTGAAATGCTTTGTTAAATTCAGCTTTAGCAACAGTAGTAGAGGTAGAAGGTCCAGCAGCCTGGTTCTTTAATTCTGTGACAATAGCATTATGGGAAGCAGTCAAATTGTCATTCATCCTTATTTGATTTTCAAGAATATACCCTTGCCTCAATGCTATGTCATCCACTTGTGCCTTTATCTTTTCCTGGTGTGTTGCCAAGTACACCACTGCATTTCCACCCTTGTGGAAACATTCAGTTATCTCCTTCTTGTTGAGGTTCATCTCAAATCTTATGGATTTAATATCCTGGGCCAGATCAAATTGCAATGATTTTTGCCCTTCATCCACATAAGTCTCTATTGCTTTTCTATGTTCATCCAGTTTAAGCTACAGTGCAACCATCAAAGCACTATAATCTATTGATGGGGCTTGTTGAACTATAGGCTGTGGTGCAATAGATTGTAAAGCCTTTTTATAACTTTGACTCCTTCTTTTGAATACATAGAGTTTCTTTTGCTTAGCCCTTGTAGCCTCCTCATCTTCAGATTATGAGGAGCTGGCTATGTCAACCCTCTCCTTAGGGCTGTGAGGCCTCTCAGGTTGCACATCTGGGGCATTCTCAGTTTCTTGCCTTATAGGCTCTTCCTGAATCTGCACTTTCTCCCCCTCAACAGCAGCATTATCTCTTTCAGCAGCATCCTTGTCCATGTCAAAATCTTGTTGGTCTAGATTTAGGAATAAATCTTCCATGTGTATTCTTGTGGTGAAGGAGCTGGAGAAATTCTAGGCTCTTTAACCACTGGATCAGGAATCACTTCTAGTACAGTAAATGTGTCTTCTCTAACAGCATCTGGAACTTGACTATTCAGCTGAGTTTGCTGATGATCATCAGACAAATCAGTATCTTCCATAGAAAAATCTAAAGTGTTTAGTTCAGTGATTACCTCTAGTATGATGGTGGTTGCTTGTTCACTGTCCAGTGTAGTGGGTTCATCTACAACTGGAAGCTCCCCCTGGCTTTGATCCTTGTGGATGGGGCTAGCTTGAGGTAGCTCCCCCTGGATCTCAGTATCAGCTGGAGGAGCAGGAGACTTCACTGCAGGCTCTTCCTCATGCTCATCTGGAGTGAAGACAACCTGTTCTTCACTATCAGAGCTGCTAGTGGACACTTGTGCCACTAGAGCAGTTTTCCTTTTCTTCTTGGGAGGAATTTCTTTCTCAGTAACTGTCTTCTCAGGGGTTGGCATCTCCTTTGACAACACCCTGTCCCATCTAGAGAAAATTCTCTGATCCATTTTCCTCATGTGATTTATTTTGCTTCCTGCAGCCTGTTGCATTACCTCTGGTATGGCACCAGCTAGGTATAGACTTATGATTCTGCCCAGGTTGGGCTTCTTCAGACTTTCCTTGATTTTCTCAAATACTATATCAGACCAATCAGTTTTTAGAGTGAAGATTATTCTTGCCATTATATTGAACATAGAGGCAGACACTCTGTCATGCCCTCCTGGCTTGCTGAGAATAACCTTTCCAACAATCTCAGACATGAATTTTCCTTGGTTGTTCATGCCCTTTCTGTTGAAAACAGAACCAATCTTCATTATAGAATCAAGTCCACACCAGGTTAGAGCTTCCCTGGTCTTTGATGCAGTAACTTCATCTTCCTCTTGAGTTCTTGGAAGCTGTAGAATCTTCCTCAGACTTTTTGGTGATACCTTGACCTTCTCACCATGAACCCTGGATTTGATTTTGAATCCAGATTCGTCCACCTTTGCTTCATTGAGGAATTCAAGTACCTCTTTCTTCCATATCTTTGTAGGTTCTGAAACTAAATACTATAACCCAGAATCGGCAACTAGGGTTACGACTGCCTGGATTTCTTGATCAGCATCAGTGAAAGCGTCGCGCACCAGCTCGTATCCTTCGTTGACATTCTCCTCAAGCTTAGGCGCCATTAGGGTTTGTAGAATTTGTCTTGAGAGAAGAGAGGTGTCGACACTGAAGTTTTGCTCTCGAAACTTTGAAAGCGTGTCAACAAACAAAAGCAAAACCCTATTTATACCTTTCTGATTTTGAAGATGAACAGGCGGGACAGCTAACTTAAAATGTGTCGACACTGGCAATAAGTGTCGACACTGACTTATAATGTCACGACACATATGTGTCGACACAAGTTTAGTCAACAGATATTATGTGTCGACACTTGTTTATGTGTCGACACAACATAACTCGACACATAGTCGAGACTTTACTTAGAAAATTCTGAGTAAAACTTAAGTGTCGACACCACATTGGATGTGTCGACACCTACATGACATGTGTCGACACTAACATTCTGAAGTGTCGACACCAACTTCCTAGATGTGTCGACACCTTTTTCCTTAAGTGTTGACACCACTATTCTGTGTCGACATAGACTTGTCTATGTGTCGACACGTTTTTACTTAGTCATTTTCAATTACTGTAAACTTACTCTAAGTTTATCATTCCTAGTTCAATTTTAAATCTATTGAACTTAGCTTCTTCTAGGGGCTTAGTAAACATATCAGCTACTTGATTATCAGTTTTAACATATTCTAATAAAATATCTTTTCTTTCTACATGCTCCCTAAGAAAATGATATTTAATTTCAATATGTTTAGTTCTACTATGGGATACAGGATTATTAGCTATTGAAATAGCACTTGTAGAATCACAGAAGAGTGGAGTTCTACTTACCTGAAGTCCATAGTCCTCTAGCTGATGTTGTATCCACAGAAGTTGAGCACATCAACTTCCTGCAGCCACATACTCTGACTCTGCAGTGGAGATAGCCACACTTGTCTGCTTTTTGCTACTCCATAAAATTAGTCTCCCGCCTAGGAATTGACAGGTTCCAGTAGTGCTTTTTCTATCTTCTTGGCATCCTGCAAAGTCTGCATCTGAATAACCTGTTAGTTCAAAATCCCCATTCCTAGGGTACCAGAGGCCTAGATAGGGAGTGCCCTTTAGATATCTCAATATTCTTTTGACTGCTGTCAAATGAGACTCTTTAGGGCAGGCTTAATACCTTGCACAAACACATGTAGCATACATGATATCTGGTCTACTAGCAGTCAAGTATAATAAGGAGCCAACTATCCCTCTATACAAGGTTTCATCTACAGGTTTCCCTGCATTATCCTTGCTAAGAGACATACTTGACCCCATAGGAGTCTTCATGGTACTGGATGAATCCATACCATACTTCCTTATGAGTTCTAGGGTGAACTTGGACTAACATATGGATAAACCACTTTCAGTATGTTTAACTTGGAGACCCAAGAAAAACTTCAGCTCTCCCATACTACTCATCTCAAATTGACCTTGCATAAGTTTTGCAAACTTTTTGCAAAGGCTGCTTTCTGTAGACCCAAATATAATGTCATCTACATATATTTGGACTAGTATAACTTTGCCTCTAGATTCCCTAAGGAATAGAGTCTTATCTATTTTCCCCCTTGAGAACTTGTTCTCAATGAGGAAACTAGATAGGGTTTCATACCAAGCCCTAGGGGCTTGCTTTAACCCATATAACGCTTTCCTAAGTCTATAGACATGATGAGGTAGAGTTGGATCAACAAAACCTGAAGGCTGTTCCACATAGACTTCTTCCTTAAGATTACCATTCAGGAATGCTGACTTGACATCCATTTGGTAAACCTTAAATCCTTGATTGGTTGCATAAGCCAAGAACATCCTTATGGCTTCCAGTCTGGCTACTGTAGCAAAGGTTTGATCAAAGTCAATACCTTCTTCTTGCCTATATCCTTTAGCAACCAGTCTTGCTTTATTCTTAATGATGACCCCTTGTTCATCCATCTTATTCCTGTAGATCCACTTGGTTCCTATTATATTGTGGTCTTTAGGTTTAGGAACAAGTTTCCAGACCTTGCACCTTTTGAACTGATTAAGCTCTTCTTGCATTGCTTCAGTCCATTGTGGATCTTGTATTGCTTCTTCAAATTTCTTAGGTTCAACTTGAGATAGAAAACTGGAGTAGATTGCTGCATTCATGTATCTGCTCCTGGTTTGTACTCCTTATCTTGGATCTCCAATAATATGCTCTACTGGATGATCTCTAAGATGCCTGTTGGCTGGAGGCATCCTAACTTCTGGTTGAACCTCTTCAGCATCTCCATCAAGTTGTATACCTTGAACTTCATCAGCAATTGGTACATGTAGTTCTCCTCCTAGACAACAGCTACTGTCTTCTACTTGCTGTCTTGCAGCAGGTACTTCTTCTATTGTAAGCTTGTTCATCTTCTTTGTTAAACCTGTGGGGCTGCATACACTACTAGATAACTCATTATTAATAAGTTTAGTCTCATCAAAAACTACATGCACAGATTCTTCTACAACTTGTGTAGTCAAGTTGTAGACTCTATAAGCCTTACTGTTATTGTTGTACCCAACAAAAATTCCCTCTTGGGACTTGGCAGCAAACTTAGTCAAGTAAGACTTCCCATTGTTAAGTATGAAGCATTTGCAACCAAAGATCCTAAAGTAGGATAGGTTTGATTTCCTGCCTTTCACAACCTCATAGGGGGTCTTATTGAGCCCTTTAGTGATGGTAGCCCTATTTATAACATGGCATGCAGTGTTAACTGCTTCAGCCCAGAAATACTCTGGCAGTGATGTATCACTTAATAGGGTCCTACCAGCCTCTATCAAGGTCCTATTCTTCCTCTCAGCAATGCCATTTTGTTGAGGTGTTCTAGGTGAAGAAAACTCTTGAAATATCCCAAATTCTTCACATAGTTTTGTCATGCTATCAGACTGAAATTCAGTATCATGGTCACTTCTTATCTTGACCACTGTACTATCTAGTTCATTCTGAATTTGCTTGACAAAGCTATAGAAGACACTAGGTGTTTCAGATTTCTGTCTTAAGAAGAACACCCAGGAAAACCTTGAGTAGTCATCTACAACTACAAGGGTATAGACCTTCCTACCTAAGCTGTGAACTGGCATTGGACCAAAGAGATCCATATGCAAGAGGTATAAACACCTCACAGCATCTTTGTTTTCTATGCTTCTAAAGGTGGATTTAGTCTGCTTGCCCTTTTGACAAGCTGAGCAAATACCATCTTTAACACACTTAACGTGAGGACCATTCCTCACTAACTCTTTGCTAAAGAGTTTGCCAATAGTCTTGTAGTTAAGATGGGCAAGCCTCTTGTGCCATTTGACACAATGAGAGACTGTCTCATCAGCTACAAGACACACTGGAGAACCATTGTTCTCAACTATAATGTCTAAGCAGTAGACATTCCTCTTCCTATAACCTGTCAAAATGATCTCTTGATCACTTGACCTCTTGATATGAAAACCATTTTTAACAAATGAGATGTCATACCCTACATCACTTAATTGACTTATACTTATTAGGTTGTGTTTCAATCCTTTAACATAAGCCACTTGAGTAATGGTAACCAAGTTAGTAGAAATGTTACTAAATCCTTTGATGATTCCTTTTTCAGAACCACCAAAGGTGACTTTTGGACCATCTTTTATTGGAATGTAGTCCCTTAGTAATCTTCTAGTTCCAGTTATATGTCTGGAACATCCACTGTCCAAGTACCATGTTGGGGTATGGCCACTTGGACTCACCTGCAAAACAGATTAATGAACCTTAGAACCCAAAGAATTCTTGGGTCCTTGGTACTTGTTAGTTTACAATCTGACAAAGCTACCTACTGGCTTTCCAACAAGTAGTTTGGTACTCACTTTGGCACTAGCATTGTGCAAACAGTCTATTGCAAAATGGCCAACCTTGCCACAGCACCAACATTCAAACTTATTGTACCTTTGCTTAGGTACTATCTTTGCTGTCTTATCTACATCAGACTTGTTGAATGTTGGGGCTTTGCCCTTGGACTTGGACTTGGACTGCTCAGTCCTTGCAGGTTTAATAAAACCCAGTCCAGCCTTGCCTTTATGATGAACAAATTCATCAATTAAAGGTAGCACTGACTTAGGTTTAGAAAACCTAGCAACAAGATCTCTCTCTTTCTGAAGATTGATCTCCAGACTCTTGATTTCATCATTCTTAAAGGTGATAGTCCCCATCTGAATCACTGTTATGTGTTTCAGCCTGGCTATCTCATTAAGCTTTTGATCAAATAGCTGCTCAGAATCTGTTACAGCAGCTTTTAGATCAGCAATTTCCTTTGCCTGACTTTTGGCTAGGGACTTGCTTTTTTTGTAAGCTTGCAACAACACTTTATATTCATCTTTAAGCTGATGAATATCATCCTCAGACTCAGATACATTCTCATCACTTGATGATGATGAATCTGATTCTGTACTGGAACAAGAAACTGAACTTAGAGTTGAACTTTGTACCTTACTGGGTCCTGGCTGCTCCAGAATTTTGTCACTCTCAGTCAATGCCATCAGTCCTTGGCACTGACAGTCTTCTTGTTCATATATAGACTCCATAATCTGCATGAATTCTTCTTCTTCTTCTTCAGTAAACAGCCCTATGTATGCCTCAGCATCAGACTCAGTTTCTGAAGAAGAGATATCTGATAGAGTCTTCTCCTTCTTGGCAACAAAAGACTTTTCTTTCTTGCCTTTGAAATAAGTCTTTTTCCTGTCACTAGACTCTTTTCTCTTTTCAGGACAATCTGTAATAACATGGCCTTGTCTATTGCAGCAATAGCACACTATCTTAGAACCAGTTGCCTTGCTAGATTTTGTCCTCTTCCTGTCCTTCTTTGAAGCCTTTTTATCCTGATAAAAATCTTCTTTTCCTTTTGAAGTAGAAGGCCTTGACCTCCACTGTTTCTAATTCAAGAATTTCTGAAAATGTCTAGTGAAGGCAGCAAAGTCTTCATCACTTTCACTGCTTTCAGATTTTGTGCTGACTGACTCATCTGACTCTGATTCAACTACCTTTGGAGGTGGAGTTGATGACTTATTCCTGCACTTTCTGGAGGCTTCTGTCTTGAAGGCTACTGTTATTTCCTTGTGTTCAGTTCTTGTTGATTTCTCCTCCCCTTTCCTCACTGTCAATTGCATTTCATAAGACAATAACTTGCCAAACAGTGTAGGTGGAGGAATTTCTCCCAACTTAGCCATTTCTCTAATGGCACAAATCTTTGTGTCCCAATCTTTAGTTAGGGACCTTAGGAACTTGTCATTTAGTTCATAATTACTGAACTCTCTTCCATAAGACATGAGTTCATTCACTATTTTGTAGAACTTCTTATAGCACTCAGTTATGCTATCACCCTTTCCTTGTCTAAAACTCTCATACTCTTGATTTAGCAAAGATTTTCTATCTTGCCTAACTTCTTCAGAACCTTCCATATACACAATAAGAGTGTCACACATCTCTTTGGCTGTCTTACAGTGTATTAGATTCTGAAAAGTTGCATCATCTATGGCACTCACTATAATGTTTTGTGCCCTCTTGTCCATGGTGGCTAGGACGATCTCATCCTTAGTCATTTCAGAGAAATCCTTTGGTGTTCTCTAATTTGCATCTAGAACAGATATCTTCATGGGCACATAAGGCCCTTCCTTTACTGTGATGTATATCCTAGGGTCTGAGGCTTCCATAAACAGCCTTACCCTTTCCTTCCAGATCCCAAAGATCTGTTTCCTGCAAATGGGTAATTTCATAGAACCCAATTCCTTGTGATTTTCAGAGGAACCCATGGTTCTTGATTTTCTTGAAGCTGTAATTTGACTTAGACTGAATCTGCCAATCAGGATCTCCTCAGACTGTTAGTCCTTTTTTGAGGAACCTCCCTCTGATACCACTTGAAAGATATAGTACCTAAACACCTAGAGGGGGGGGTGAATAGGTGACCAAATTCTTTTTAAACTTTAATGGCAGCAAACAGTTTTTCACACAGCATTTACTTAACTATTGCACATCAATCACACATAGCATACACAGTGATTTATAGTGGTTCCCCAAGCTTGGGTACATCCACTTTCCCCCTTCGCCTATCTAGCAGTGTACTAGATTCGGCCAAACTTCTCCACTGTCTCAGAACCCAAATTGGTTCCTACACCTCAGGCCCAAAGCCTTACAACTCAGCTTTTCCACAAAGCCTACACTCAGCCACAAAGCCCTACACTCAGCCACTAAGGTCTACACTCAGCCAACAAGGCCTTCACTCAGCCAACAAGGCCTACACTCAGAGATTTCAATCTCCTACACTCAGGCTCTCAAGCCCTACCCTCAGCCTTTATAATTACAGGCTTACAATCATTCAGATCCAAAGGATCCTACAAGATAAAAATGTATTTACAATTGTTAACTCAACAACTCAGAAATAAGAGAGGGGAGTTGTGAGTTTCTTGATGAGTTCTTGGAAGAACTCAGCTGTATTCAATCTGACTTAGCTTTCTTCAAAGCTTCTTGAAAGTAGAACTGAATAAGATTGAATTCCTTCTGCAGTTGATCCTTGACCTATGCTTCTTAAGATCCAGAATGAATCTGAATCCTTCTTCTCAGCCTAGTTCCAACGGCTGATTTCTTGGATGGAGCCCTCTCTCTCCAACTTCTTAGATCTGCACTTGGACAGCTAGATCTTCTTGATTTGATACTTGATCAATAACTCTGTGTACCACCTTTTTGAATAACTTCAACTATTTGAACAACTGTTTCTGTAGACTGTATGTGCCTATTTATAGGCCTTCTTCATGGTAACCGGCTGGTCCGGTCCATAACTGAATTCTGACATCACTGACAGGTGCTGTAGACCGGCTGGAACGGCAGCTGTCAAGTCATCCTGTCAGTTCTTGAAAGTTCTCTAACTGTCTGAAAGTGTCGAGACTTTCTATCTTTAAGTGTCGACACTTATAGACCAAGTGTCGACACAAGTTGTGTAAGTGTCGACACAAGTCTACAAGGTGTCGACACATCTCCTTGTGTTGTAGATTCTATGTCTCGACACAGTTTCTTCTGCATGTGTCGACACTGAAATTGAGTGTCGACACAAGTACTTGATCTTCTATCTTTTGCTGAATTCTTCTAAGTGTCGACACATCTCCTTTGTGTCGACACAACTTCTTGTGTTGAATCTGTTAAGTGTCGACACTACTTCTTGGTGTCGACACATAGTTTTCTATGTTGATACTTGCTGAGTGTCGACACAGCTCCTTGTGTCGACACTTGATTCTTCTGTTGAGACTTCAGCTGAGTGTCGACACATTCCCTTAGTGTCGACACTTGTACTTAGAATATTTTGTTGATCTTTCTGTTCTTTGCTAAGTGTCGACACAGCTCCATGTGTCGACACTTTCTTCAAGTGTTGAATCTTCAACTGAGTGTCGACACATTGTTCTGAGTGTCGACACTTACTTCAAGTGCTGACTCTTCTGTTGAGTGCCGACACATTGTTCTTGGTGTCGACACTTACTTCAAGTGCTGACTCTTCTGTTGAGTGTCGACACATTGTTCTTGGTGTCGACACTTATACTTAGTCTCTGCTGACTTTTGCTGAGTGTCGACACAGCTCCAAGTGTCGACACTTTCTGGTGTAGACACAGCTTCACTGGGTGTCAACACAGCTCCTTATGTCGACACTTTCTGTCTGGTGTCGACTCTGCATCCCAGGTGTCGACACAATGACTCCAAGTGTCGACACTGCTTGCCTGGGTGTCGACACAAGTCTTCTTCAGTGTCGACACTTTCCCTCTGGGTGTCGACACATGGACTTAAGAAATTTTTGCTTCAGTCCTGCAAATACTTAACCTGCACAAGTAACTCAAAAACACATCAAATACATTTTGATGTATATCATTGAGTTGGGTGAGGCTTCTTCAAATCAGGTACATTTAACCAATGTACCCAACAATGATCGCTAGCTCGCGCTTAACAACCATCGCCTCCAGCTTGTTCTCGACGAGCTGGCCGGCATTCGCGTGAGTATGGGCTCTGTTGGCCGGCTGACGAGGATGGAAGAGCCGTTGCGGCTTGGCGATGACGTGATGGCGCTAGCGATGGAGCACTTCCGGCGGGTGCGCGAGATGGGCTGGGCTGGGCGACATCCTCACCCTCCAGAGAGACCTCCAAGGACTTAGGATTTGTTCTTTTTCTTTTTCTTTTTCTTCTATTTGAAGATCGCCAAATGCGACTTTATGAACGTTTACTGATTTGTAATAAGCGAGCTTGGATCTCGCGCCATTATTAATAGTTTACTATCTTCAATGTTTGTGCGACATCTTTTTTGGATTGTGCCGAGTTTGTTCTGCAGGTTGCGATCATGCTTTATCTTGTTATGTGCGACCTATGCAATGGAGTCGGATTACTTGCTTAGGGCGCAACTTGGTCTGATACTCATAGTAAGGAAGATATACCCCCCCCCCGGCGCCTATAAATAGAGGGGGTAGGTAGGACATAAGTACGCTGTTGCGCTTTTGAACCCCTACCTCGCGAGTATCTTTTCCTGCTCGCACGCTGTGACTTTGCTTTGCTCCTCGCTCTTCTTTCTTCTTCGTTAAAACTCGCAAGATGATTGGTGATGATGACAGTGCTCGCCGCAAAGCCCATGCCGCCAACTTTGCGGATGCGGCTTTCAAGAAGTCGATCACCAGCGAGTGCGACTTAGAAAGCTTTAGGGAAAGGCTCCTCCCCGAGGGATACTCGGCCAGGCTCCTGAGCCGTAGAGAGCGACTCAACACATATATCGAGGGCGCACTGGACCTTCCCCTTTGCCACTTTGTCATTGGCCTGTGACTTCCATTATGGCCTGAATATTGCGAGATACTTCGGTATTTTGGTATCATCCTTGCGCAGATCAACCCCAACGGTGTCGCCATCATCATGGGGTTCCTCTGCTATTTGTGTGAGGAGAGGGTCGCCTTCGACCTCTCTGTCTTCCGCAAGATATTCGCCTTCGTCGCGACTGCTGAACGTGTGGTTTACTTCAGCAGCCACGTCTGCACTCCGGTGGGGACGGCGAACAAAGTCCACCGATGGAGCGAGCTGCTAGTCGTCGTCGAGGGAGACTTCGATGGCATCCTGTGAAGGCCGCACCAACCTGCCGACGTCACCTTCCTCCCGCCGATATTGGAGGGCGTTCGCGAGCAGCTCGTCGAGTCGTTCCGAGGTCGCCGGTTCGACGTCATTTTCTGGCGACTAAACGTAAACACCTTTTTGGAAATACATTCCAAGGAGGGTAAGCTTGGGCGAGAATCACTTTGTTTCCATACTCACCGTGCGTTGAGAAGCGCAATTCTAACTAACTCGCCATTTTGCAATGCCGTTCGAGCTTCCGGAGAAGTCGCTCCCTCCAGTAAAGGAAGTCGCCACCTCGCTGCCTGAGACCCACTCGATGCCTGACGTCAGCGAGAAGAAAAGGCTCGCCAAGGGCAAGGGGAAGGCCAGGTAGTCGGGCCCTGCGACCAAAAAGCAGAAGGTTTCGTCGCCACAACCTGACAACCAGGAGTCGCCACTCCATGCTCGGCTCTCCCACTTCCACCCCAACTTCAACCTGGGGCTGGATGCGGTGGACGCCTATGATCGCCCATTGGTGACCTGGTTTGCAGACGAGCTTTTGGTGACGTTGAGTACCAACCTCCCATCCTGAGCGGAGGATTAGGAGGACAAGGGGGAGGCCTTCGCCGTCCTCCACACAATGTATGGGCGAGGCAACGCCGGTCGATGTTGGACCTCAGCGAGGAGGAACTCGCCCAGCAGGCATCCTGCTCGCTTGCACGAGCCGTTGAACTAAATCACTTCGTGGCAAGGAGGATGCAGGAGAGGACTAAGGCCTTGAAGATCATCAGCAAGAAGGCGATTGATCTCGGCATGGAATCCACTCGCTGGCGAGATTATGAGGTAAGTCGCCCCCTGCACGCGATGTTGATGTTGTCACATTTGGATTCTTTTTGCTGACTTCATTCTTTATCGTAGGCTGCCAAGATAGAAACTGCCAAGAAGCTTTCTCAGTATGAGGTGAAACTCGCCAAGTCTCAGGCTGATCTGGAGGCAGCCCAAGTTCGCGCAGCCGAGATGGAATCTCGCCTGGCCATTTTAGAAGCCAGTGCGAGTTCTTCTGCTCCTCAGCCGTGGTCGGAGGATGACACTCACTATGTCATCAAGCGATCTCACGTCTTGTGGGTGGAGAGGTCATCGGTACACCGCGAGATAGCTCACGCGGCTAGCAACGTCGTGCTCGCGAGGTTGAGGATCAGCGGGAAACTTGACAAGGGGGAGAAGCAGTTCACCATGGACGAGCTGATCCCCGAGCTGCTCGCTGAGTCAACAATGTTGCCAGATCGCATACCCTCGCCGTCGGCGAGCTCCAGCAGCAGCGGCAGCGGTAGCAGCAGCAGCGGCAGTGGCAGCGGCAAGGAGGAGAGCGAGGAAAGTAGCGATGAAGAGGATGCTGACATTGGAGATGAGAAATATCGGCCTGATACTGGCGACGTTGATTCCTAGTTTGTCATACTCGCAAATTCCAGTTAGCGATATTTTGTAATAGATACCTTTGCAACTTGTATATTTTTTGAAAAAATATAAATACAAGTCTGAAGTACCATGTTGTGTTTTCCTTCTTTCATACTTGCTTGCTGATGATACTCGCTGGGCTCATAGGCTCGCTTTTACCTTTTCGTTGGCATCATTCATAATCGCATAATTCATACTCGCACGACCATAGTCGCTCTTCATAGCTCGCCTCCCACTTTTCTCCTGTGACCTGCACATATATTCGTCGTAGCGTACTCGCATACTCGCCCATACCTGTTCGCATACTCGCCAGAGTCTGCCCGCTCCTGTACGAATTATTTCATTTCCAAGAATGACATCCTATGTGGAGTTAAGCCTGATTTATGGTTGGGAGTAGTCAACACCCAGTAAGAGCCAAGATCAACTAGGTGTGGGAGCTAGTCGACTTGGGTAGGCAAGTAGTTGGTCTGTAGGAGAGGATCTCGTATAGAGGTCTCGGACTACGGCATCACTCCAGTGAGGATCTTGGTCTCACTCGAGGAGGTCGTTGGCCAACATACAGGAGAGGAGCTCGTGCAGGGACTTGGACTTACGAGGACCAACTACTCGAGGATTTGAACATTGTTAGAGTCGACAGCTCTCAGGAGCCTTGCTCAACTAGAGTGGTTTAAGTCGACTTGGGGAGGAAGTAGTCAGTCTGCAGTAGAGGAGCTCGTACAGAGATCTCGGACTACGACATCACTCCAGCGAGGATCTTGATCTCAATAGAGGAGGTCGTTGGCCAATGTGCAGGAGAGGAGCTCGTACAGGGACTTGAACTTATGAGGACTTGGCACTCGAGGACTTTAGTGTTTGTTAGAGTCGACAGCTCTTAGGAGCCTTGCTCAACTAGAGTGGTATAGGTCGAATCAGGGAGGCAAGTAGTCGGTCTGCAGGAGAGAAGCTCATACAGATATCTCGGACTACGACATCACTCCAGCGAGGATCTTGATATCAATCGAGGAGGTCATTGGCCAATGTGTAGGAGATGAGCTCGTGCAGGGACTTGGACTCACGAGGACCTGCCACTCAAGGACTTGAGCATTTGTTGGAGTCAACAGCTCTCACGAGCCTTGCTCAACTAGAGTGGTGTAGGTTGACTCGGGGAGGCAAGTAGTCGGTCTGCAGGAGAGGAGCTTGTACAGAGATCTTGGACTACGACATCACTCCAGCGAGGATCTTGATCTCACTCGAGGAGGTCGTTGGCCAATGTGTAGGAGAGGAGCTCGTGCAGGGACTTGGACTTACGAGGACGACTCGAGGACTTGAGCGTTTGTTGGAGTAGACATCTCTCAGGAGCCTTGCTCAACTAGAGTGGTGTAGGTCGACTTGGGGAGGCAAGTAGTCGGTCTGCAGGAGAGGAGCTCGTATAGAGATCTCGGACTACGGCATCACTCCAACGAGGATCTTGATCTCACTCGAGGAGGTCGTTGGCCAATGTGCAGGAGAGGAGCTCGTGCAGGGACTTGGAATTACGAGGACCTGCCACTCGAGGACTTGAGCGTTTGTTGTAGTCGACAACTCTCAGGAGCCTCGCTCAACTAGAGTGGTGTAGGTCGACTCGGGGAGGAAAGTAGTCGATCTACAGGAGAGGAGCTCATACAGAGATCTTGGACTACGGGATCACTCCAGCGAGGATCTTGATCTCACTCGAGGAGGTTGTCGGCCAATGTGCAGGAGAGGAGCTCGTGCAGGGACTTGGACTTACGAGGACCTGCCACTCGAGGACTTGATATGTTTTTCCTGCTGCTTCAAGAGTTTGAAAACGGATTAAGCGCATCAATATATTTGAGGACAAAGAAACCAAAAATCGAACGATGATCTCGCCGACGTCGAGTGGGAGGTCGGCATCCAACCCTATTCCTGATAGTACCTCTAGTCGGAGGAGAGATGCAATCGGGGGTAGCTAGGCCGACATGCAAGGGGGGAGCTGATCTCGGCCATCAATGCAGGGGTCCGGTCTTATATGGGAGCTTATATCCCGAGGCATCGTCCCATCATCCGAACTAGGCAATCTACGATAAACAGGTCGGAGGCACATTCCCCAATCCAACCGTTGCGATCGCTCTCAGCTCTACCAACTGGCTATGAGCACAAATGCAAGAGCGAGGGGTTATGCGCTTCAGAGGGTCCTCTAGGACGCACTTGCGACTAACATATTCCCTTGGGACTACCCTGGCTCTCTGGCTAGTTATCCTGCCTTTGAAAAATAAGCTGAAGGGTCGTTGCCCAAAAGGAGAGCTCGACAAGGTTGATCCTTCCTCGGATACAAGAGGTTGGAGTCCAAATCTATTCCTGCTAGTTCCTCCAGTCGGAGGAGAGATGCAATCGGGGGTAGCTAGGCCGACATGCAAGGGGGCAGCTGATCTTGGTCGTCAATGCAGGGGTCCGGTCTTACAAGGACTCTTACATCCCGAGGCATCATCCAATCGTCCGAACTGGGCTATCCAGGGGGAACAAGTTGACGACCAACGTCTCGGATCGATCCTAGAGCAACACCTTGAGTTCCCAGAAGACTTGAGATGAAAAAAGAATGAACAGAAGCAAAACAACGGCCATTGTATATATGTGAAAGCACGTACAAACAAAATACATCATTGGCCGCTAAGGATAGAACCTTTTCAGGTCATCACCGATCCAAGTACCTCCCAGCTGCTCTCCAACCTGATCCTGGATATAATAGCCTCCAGTGGCCAAGTCTTCCTGGATAATGAAGGGACCTTCACAATTTGGATGTAGCTTGCCAACTGTTGCACCTCTTCCTGCGGCGTCCACCTTCTTGTCGAAGTTCTTCGCCATGCGCCGCTTGATCTCCTCTTGGCGGATGGAGGCCAAGTCACGAAGCTCTTCTATGAAATCCAGTGAGAGTCTTTGGGCGTCCTCATTCTCCAAGAGCCATTCTTCGCCGTCATCTCCATCTGCTATAACTCTCGGGCTCCGAACCTCGAACTCCACTCGGATAAGTGCCTCGGACCCGCGGGATAACTTGAAAGGAGTTTCCCCCGTGGCCGAGTTTGGAGCTGTTCTCAAAGCCCAGAGAACCGAGGGGAGCTGCTCCGCCCAATTGCCTTTCAAGTTGGTGACTTTCTTATTTAGAAGGTTGATGATCAACTTGTTGGCTGCCTCCACCTGTGCGTTGCTGCGAGGATGATGTTTAGACGAATCGAAGATCCGTCCCTAGCTGCTTGCAGAAGTCCTCTAACTCCAAAATGGCGAACGGTGGCGTCCCGTTGTCGGTGACGATGGCGAGAGGAATCCCGAACCTACATGCAATCTCTACACAAATGAAGTTCTTCATGATCTGCGATGTGGTCTTGGCTAAGGCTTTTGCCTCGATCCATTTGGAGAAGTAGTCGATCATGATAAGCACGAACTTCCTCTGCCCGCTGGCCTGAGGAAAAGGGCCAATCACGTCCATCCCCCAGATGGCGAAGGGCCATAGAGCTATGATTGAGCGAAGATGCTGAGCTGGTTGTAGTTGAAGAGGTGCGAAGAGCTGGCACTGGAGACACTTTTTAGATAAGGCCTCTGCACCCTTCCTAATGGTGGGCCAGAAGTATCCATGCCTTAGAATCCTCTGTTCAAGCATGCGAGTCCCTGAGTGACTGCCACACTCTCCTGAGTGAATCTCCTCCAGGATGTGAGGTACTTCAATTTTTGACAGGCACCGAGCCAGAGGACCTGAAATGGTCTTGCGGTAGAGTTCTCCTTCTTGAAGCAAATAGTAGACGACTTGTAGCGAAACTTCCTCTGGTCTCCCTCGCTGGCTGGAACCTGACCCGTTGTCAGGAAAGAAATAAACGGATCCTTCCAAGACACTCTCTGCTCGATCTCCATCATCTCCCCTTCCTCGATGGATGGTCGAAAAAGTTCAGTAATGATTCCCCCAGCCCGGGGACCATATTTGGCAAGATAGTCAGCTTCTGAATTCTCCTCTCGGGGTATGTGCTCGACGAAGAAAGATTGAACCCCCCCCCCAATCAGACTTTTTACCTTGATCAAGTACCGCTGCAAAATCGAATCGTTCACCTCGAACTCGCCTCTAATATGGGACATGATTACCATCGAGTCAGTGAAGGCCCTTATATCTCGAATTGCCAACTCCTTGGCAAGACGCAAGCCGACCACCATGGCTTCGTACTCCGCCTGATTGTTGGTAACTGGGAAGAGGATCTCGACTGCTTGCTCGATCCTGGTTCCCTGAGGGCTTACGAGCACGACTCCGGCTCCCACGGAATATTTGCCCGAAGCCCTATCTACAAACATCTTCCAGGACACCGTGCTAGAAGAGACTTCCTCTCCTTCCACCTCGGCCGAGAAGTCGGCAAGAAAATCCGACACCGCCTGCGCCTTGATTGCTACCCTTGGAGAGAAAAAATATCGAACTCGCTAAGCTCCACCGCCCACTTTGCCAGCCTGCCAGAGTGCTCCACTCCATCCAGGATGCTCCGTAGAGGATGATCGGAGACAACCCTGATGGAGTGAGCTTGAAAATACGGACGGAGCCTTCGAGCCGAAACCACCAAAGTGAACACCAGCTTCTCCAAAATAGGGTACCTCGTCTCCGCTTGCCGCAGCACTCTACTAACATAGTAGATAGGAAGCTGCCTCTTTCCCTCCTCCCGGACCAACACCAAGCTAATAGCTTCCGCCCCGACTCCTAGATAGAGAAAGAGATCCTCATTACCCCGCGGGCCCTAGAGGAGAGGAGCTTGGGTTAGCTGTTGCTTGAGCTTTCTGAAAGCCTCCTCACACTCCGCCGTCCACTCAAACTTCTGATTCCCTCGAAGGGTCTTGAAAAACAGAGAGCACTTCTCCCCTGCCTTGGACAAAAAATGACTGAGGCCTACCAGCCTTCCAGTCAGCCTTTGAACTTCCTTAGGATCCCTTGGCGATGTCATCTCCAGAATGGCCTTAACCTTATCTAGATTAGGTTCCACCCCCTGGGAGTGAGGAGGTGACCTAGAAATTTCCCCCTTCCTGCACTGAAGATGCACTTGGTTGGGTTGAGTTGCATCTTGTACTTCCTCAGGGTAGCAAAGGTCTCCACCAGATCCGTTATGTGTTCCGTGACACTTTTTCTCTTAACGAGGAGGTCATCCACATAAACCTCCAAGTTCCGCCCCATATGCCTCTTGAAGATTTGATCCATCATCCTCTGGTAAATTGCGCCTGCATTCTTGAGCCCGAAGGGCATCATCTTATAGCTATAGCAGCTGTCGCTGGTTATGAAAGAGGCGTCCCGGCAGTCGAGGGGATACATCTGGATCTGGTGATACCCTGAAAAAGCATCAAGAAAACTCATCACAGGAAACCTGATGGCGGAATCAACCAGCACGTTGATTTGAGGCAAGGGGTATCAATCCTTCAGGCAAGCTTTATTCAACATTGAAAAATCGATACATAGACGCCAGCCCCCTCCTGGCTTCTTCACCATTACAACATTGGAGACCCAACCTGGATACTAGATCTCCGATATAAAACCCGCCTCCAGCAGCTTCTCTACCTCCTCCCTAATCGGCTCGGCCAGCATGGCGGCGCTCTTCCTCTGCTTTTGCCGAACTGGGACCATCAAGGGATCCAGGTTGAGGTGATGACCAGCAACATCGGCGTCCACCCCTGGCACCTCGGCGGTGCTCCATACAAAGACATCAACGTTGTCCCGCAGGCAAGCATCCATCTCTATCTTCCTTCCAAGCGGCAGAGATCCTCCCACCTTCAATAGTCCCGACTCTTCTCCTCGAGAGATCATATCTATCTCCTCCACCTCCTCAGCAGCACACAACCCTTTCTCCCTCTCCAGCAACTCTTCCAGCTTCTCCGCGTCACAAATCTAGCTGATGGTGCTGATGGCATTCAAGTAGCACTCCCTGGAAGCCTTTGGATCTCCCCTGATCCTGATCTGAACATCCCCGCGGCAGTACTTCAGGCACTGGTGGTACGACGACGGAACGACCCTGAAGTAGCTGATAAGAGGCCGCGCGAAGATGGCGTTGTAACCACTCGGTGCATCGACAATGATGAAGCGACATCGGATCGACGTCCCACTGAGCGTAACCAGTAGCTCCACTACTCCCTCCACCTCTTTCTTCTCTCCTGAGAAGCCAAAGAGCGGTCCATCTGTAGCTTGGACCCGGGACGCTTCCACCTGAAGCCTGACGAAGGTTCTTTTGAAGATGACATTCACCGAGCTACCGTTGTCCGCGAGGATTCGGTCGACGGTGAAGTCTTCAATGGCGGCTTGAATGACCAAGGCATCATGGAAGGGTTCTCATTCCCCAACATATCGTCCTCCAAGAAGGTGGTCTCCTCTAATGGCGGTGGGGTCTGTAACGTCAAGGCGACGTTATTTCGATAGATCTGGTGGAGACCCCCCTTGTGGGAAGCTCCAAGCCTGGCCCCTCCATTGATCACGCCTACATGCCCACCCCTGGGCTATGTATCACTTCCCCACAACCTCCCAGGTCGACTCGGTCCTCATTCCTCCTCCTCACTGGAGCTTGGAATGCCACCTGCCCCACCGGGGCCTTCTGCCTCTGTTGCTCTCTTTCTGCCACTCCTGTCTCCAACCTCCTCCATGCTTCCCAAAACTCTGGACAAGCCAAGGTCTCATGCCCCTCTACCCGATGAATATCGCAGTAAAGGGGAATCTTGACCTCCTGGCGTATCGCTCGCTGCTCCCTCCGGCACCGCTTGTTGTCTTGGCGAGCGATGGCCATTGTCTCCCTTCTTCCTCCTCCTCTGCCTCCCTCCTATCGATTTTCATTCCTCCTCTCTTCCTGGTACTGCTTCCTTCCTGGTCTCCATTGGGGGTGATTCTCTGGATACTGGAATCGCCTTTCCCCCCTTCCTCCTTCTCGAGCTTCCGCCGGCCTTCTCTCTTCCTGTCTTTGAGGCCTCTCTGGCCTCCTTTCTTCAACCCTCCTAGGTTCCTCTCTCTTCCTTCTCTCTTCTCTCCTAGGTTCTTCCTTCTTCTTCTCCTCTCGCCTCTCTGGCGTCCTCCGTGACTTCGACCCCAAAGGTCTTGCTCCCCTCCTTTTTGTCGCAATCTCCCCATCTAGCCTTGCTAGGAAGTCCTTGTTCCTCTCCTCCCATCGAACAAAAGTGTTCGCCTTCTCTATCATTTCTTCGAAAGATCTAAGGGGTATTGGACCCCATCTCCAGACTGAACAAACCTTGCTTCAACCCGAACTTGAGGGCCACCATCAAGGTAAAACTGTCCACCTCTTCCACCTCCAAAATCTCCTCCTGAAAGTTGTCGATGTAATGACCCAAAGTGCCCTTGGACGATTTTGAAGAGGGTCGTCGCTTCCTTCTTCCTCTTCTTCGATGTCGCGAACCTCGCCATGAGGCCCCG
This sequence comes from Platanthera guangdongensis, assembly GCA_039583875.1. Lineage (NCBI taxonomy): Eukaryota > Viridiplantae > Streptophyta > Magnoliopsida > Asparagales > Orchidaceae > Platanthera > Platanthera guangdongensis. Next base: position 129,818,535 of record CM077161.1, on the reverse strand, counting down.
AAACAGATCTGAGAAGTAGTACACGGACCCCACAGGTAGCTGATGGAACCAATCCCTGGCGTTCACCTTGAGGTTAATGGAGAAGAACCTGCACTTGAAGGCGTCAGACATGTTGCAGATGGAGACGACGTCTTCAAACCACTGGAGGTGTCTGACAGGGTCGTCTCTACCGGAGTAGTAAGTGAGAATGGGTTCCCTGAACCCTTCTGGAACTGGAGCGGTGAGGATCTCATCACAGAAGGGGCTCCTCCCTCCCTAGCGGTGATGAGTTTCATCCTCACTAGAGACATTGTATTCGCCATAGTGTTGAGTATCCCTGCATCTCGTTGGCGACATTGGATCCCGAAAACGGACCCCCTGGCTACTCATCGGGTAATGTCGCAACTGCATTGGTCGCTCTTCCCTTGCCCAAGCGGGCTCCTTTCCAGCTCGCCTCGGTGGCGCTTCCTCTTCTAGCAGCGTCAGGCGACGGGGAGAAGTCGTCGTGACCTCTAGGCGATGAGCGAAACCGCCGAGAATGGTTTGCTCGATCTTCCTCGCGAAATCTTCAAACGCGGCCACTGATACAAACTCACCACCTCGCACGGCGTCTCCTCCTACTGTCAAGTTGCCGACCAACTCTCCTTGCTCACCACCAATGGCCATCTCACTCAACTTCCAAACTTTCTTCCTTGCCTGCGATCCACACTCACCACACCAAGTGTTGAAGCCATGAAAAATCCCAACCTTAGAATTCAGACCAAAGCCGCCTAAGGTTACTGGCTCAAAAGCTAGATCAGACGGCAAAGATGACTAGAACGAAGAATCAGGTCAAACAGGACCCCATATGTTGCGGCAGGAAGGTCCCACCACGTACCCGGATGCTCGAAAGGAGCATCCCCTTCTCAACCAAAGATGGCTGAACTGGGTACGAGGGAAGCTAGCTGGCGAAGTCGCAAGGTCGCGACTTGCTCTCCAAGGAAAATGAATCCAAAGACTCGGCTAGTATCTCCAAAATGAAACGCGCGAGTATCCTGCCGAGGATTTCAAGTACCTCATCTCGTACCCCTAGGATCCTATTTATAGGCAAATCCAAGGAGAAGGGGGTGGGGTCATATTTATACCCCACCCCCCTGTCAACTAGGCAACTTCCGAAGGAACTCATGCGGGCTGGGCGAGTATCTCGCCTAGTCACCTACCTGGCGAGTATGCTAGGGGATCTCGCCTATATTCGTCCAGGCCTTCCGCAATCTTGAATGCTAACTTTGACTCCTGTCTTGACTGGTTGACCTTGACTTCTGCTGACCTAGCTGTGGTAGGACCAACTCTCGACGAATACGGGTTGTACAATAATCTTTTATTTCATAAGTGATAAACCAATATACATGATATCTCTATGAAGCTAGAGATTAAGGCTTATGAAAAATATAGTTAACTTTTGATTTCGCCGGTCCTTCTACCAAGATCCGGCAGGCTAAAGCGTATCTCTCCCTAGATCTTGCTACTAGCCTCCCCTAGATCTAACCATGATCTAGACGCTGCACACAAGGCATTGATTACTCCCTAAGCCGCACAAGGACTTGGACGCCACACATAAGGCAGTGATTTTCCCCTAAGCCACCCAAGGACCTATACGCCACGCACAAGACGGTGATTTCCTTCTAATCCATGCAAGGTCTTAGACGCCACGCACAAGGCAGCGATTTATCTACCGATTATAAAGATGATAAGATAAGTTACAAAATAGAAATTCAGAATAAAAACTCCCTCAAAATGAAGCTCTAAAGACAATGTCTAATCCTTGCAAAGATTGCCTGAGATGCTGTACACGAACTGTCTCTTCTTTGCTCTTGAACATTCTTGGGAAAATGAGAGTTTTCTGAAGGCTGGTGCTCTCTGGATCAGTTGCACGGGAAGGAACACTCCAAATTCTGCAATCCTTTATCTCCGCGGAAAAATGAATCACTTTTATATTTTATCAATATCGCCCGGCGACATTGGATGTCGCCGATCAGCGATATCCTATCTGGCTGCCATGTGTCCCACGATTCTGAGGTTTCCGCGGGATGATTTGATCGTAGAGCTATCGCCGAGCGATAATGGCTATCGCCTGATGATATGTCTTTTTCACTTTTACCGTCCGAACCGATTCTAGAGTATAGATGACTTCGATCTCATTCCGGAATTGGGTGGCATGTTCCGTAACTCCTCCCGGATTGAAAGTTATGGCTGTTTGAAGTTTAGCACACAAAACTTGTCATTTTGTTTTTTTCTAAAGTGTACACACCCTTGGATCATGCCCATGACTGAGGAGTTGTCTCCTCATTCAACTTGTACAACCTACACACTATAAACACACAAAAGAGTAGATCAAATACATCACGGTATTTATTATTCTCAAACTAAGAGATGCGAAATGCATGCTCCAACAATCTCCTTCTTTTGATAATAACAAATACCTATATGAGAAATTCATGAGTTCAAGATCATTTATATTTATAGGTAAGTGTGGTAAAATATATGCATGAATAATAAGTTTATAACATGGTAGCTTTAAAGTAAAGCATACTCTTTTTATATGAAGGCTCTGCCTACATAAGTGTTCCATATATATTTTGCTCCCCCTAAATATCGGTTCCACTATATTTCTCAGTTTATTCTCCCTCATTTGTTATTAGCAAAAAATCAATATGGATGAATATATATCTTTTAAGATTGATAGGGATAACTTACTGGAAGATTAATCATGATCGAGCAATAAGATAATATATACACTTCTTATATGATTACTCCACCTACATAGATATTTCCTATGTAATTTTCAATGTACTCCCTCTAAAATTTTAAGTTCATGCAAGTTATTCTCTGTTAGGTACATTGGTCTAATGTACCTGATTTGAAGAAGCCTCACCCATCTCAATGATATACATCATAATGTATTTGATGTATGTTTGAGTTATTTGTGCAGGTTAAGAAATTACTGGACTGAAGCAAAAAGTTTCTAAGTCCATGTGTCGACACCCAGAGGGAAAGTGTCGACACTTAAGAAAGCTTGTGTCGACACCCAGACAAGCAGTGTCGACACTTGGAGTCATTGTGTCGACACCTGGGATGCAAAGTCGACACCAGACAGAAAGTGTCGACACTTGGAGCTGTGTCGACACTCAGTGTAGAAAAGTGCAGAGAAGCTATGTCGACACAAGGAGCTGTGTCGACACCCAGTGAAGCTGTGTCTACACCAGAAAGTGTCGACACTTGGAGATGTGTTGACACTCAGCAAAAGTCTGCAGAGTCTAAGTACAAGTGTCGACACTCAACACAATGTGTCGACACTATGCAGAAGAGTCAGCACTTGAAGTAAGTGTCGACACCCAGCACAATGTGTCGACACTCAACAGGAGTCAGCACTTGAAGTAAGTGTCGACACCCAGCACAATGTGTCGACACTCAATAGAAGAGTCAGCATTTGAAGTATGTGTCGACACTCAGAACAATGTGTCGACACACAGCTAAAGACTCAACACTTGAAGAAAGTGTCGACACAAGGAGCTGTGTCGACACTTAGCAAAGAACAGAAAGAACAACAAATTATTCTAAGTACAAGTGTCGATACTATGGGAATGTGTCGACACTCAGCTGGAGTCTCAACAAGAAGAAGGTGTGTCGACACAAGGAGCTGTGTCGACACTCAGCAAGAATCAACATAAAAGACTATGTGTCGACACCTAGAAGCAGTGTCGACACTTGACAGATTCAACACAAGAAGTTGTGTCGACACAAAGGAGATGTGTCGACACTTAGAAGAATTCAGTTAAAGATAGAAGATCAAGTACTTGTGTCGACACTTAATTTCAGTGTCGACAACTGAAGAAGAATCTGTGTCGAGACATACAAGGAGTTGTGTCGACACCTTGTAGACTTGTGTCGACACTTACACAACATGTGTCGACACTTGGACTATAAGTGTCGACACTTAAAGACAGAAAGTCTCGACACTTACAAGCAGTTAGAGATTTTCAAGAAGTGACTGGATGACTTGACAGCTGCCGATCCAGCCGGTCTACAGCAACTGTCAGAGATGTCAGAAGTCAGTTATGAACCGGATCAGCCGATTACCATGAAGAAGGCCTATAAATAGACACCCACAGTTTACAGAAAGAGTGGTAATGGTTGTTGAAGTTGTTGAACATATTGTTGAAGTAATCATTAAAGTGGTACTCAAAGTTTCAACACAAGAAGATCTTGCATTCCAAGTGCAGATCTAAGAAGTTGGAGAGAGAGGGCTCCTTCCAAGAAATCAGCCTCTGGAACTAGGCTGAGAAGAAGGATTCAGATTCAATTCTGGATCTTAAGTGGCAGAGGTCAAGGAACAACTGCAGAGGATTCAGTCTTATTCAGTTCTACTCAAGAAGCTTTGAAGAAAGCTAAGTCAGATTAGATCCAGCTGAGTTCTTCCAAGAACTCATCAAGAATCTCTCAACTCCCCTCTTATCTTTCTGAGTTGTAGAGTTATTATTTGTAATACCTTTTTAACTTGTAGGATCCTTTGGATCTGAGTGATTTGTAAGCCTATAATTATAAAGGCTGAGGGTAGGGCTTGTTAGCTTGAGTGTAGGAGATAGAGATCTCTGAGTGTAGGCCTTGTTGGCTGAGTGTAGGCCTTGGTTGGCTGAGTGTAGGCCTTGATTGGCTGAGTGTAGGCTTTGGGATAAAGCTGAGTTGTAAGGCTTTGGGCCTGAGGTAGGAACCAATTTGGGTTCTAAGACAGTGGAGGAGTTTGGCCGAATCTAGTACACTGCTAGATAGGCGAAGGGGAAAAGTGGATGTACCCATATCTTGGGGAACCACTATAAAACACTGTGTGCTGTGCTGTGATTGTGCTGTGGATTAGCTGTGTATGTTTTGTTATTGCTATTTGCTGTGCAAAAATAGTTAGAAATCTGTGAAATAACTGTTTGGCTGCCAACAAAGTTAGAAAAGGATTAGGTCACCTATTCACACCCCCCCCCCTCTAGGTGTTTAGGTATCATATCTTTCAAGTGGTATCAGAGCCAGGTTCCTCAAAACAAGGACTAACAGTCTGAGGAGATCCTGTTTGGCAGATTCAGTGTAAGGGAAAACACAGATTCAAGAAATTCAAGAAAATCAAGAAACATGGGTTCCTATGATAATCACAAGGAATTGGGTTCCATGAAATTGCCCATATGCAGGAAGGAGATCTTTGGGATCTGGAAAGAAAGGGTAAGGCTATTTATGGAGGCCTCAGACCCTAGAATCTACATCACAGTAAAGGAAGAGCCTTATGTGCCCATGAAGATTTCAGTTCTAGATGCAAACCAGAGAACTCCAAAGGATTTCTCTGAGATGACTAAGGATGAAATTGTCCTGGCCACCATGGACAAGAGGGCACAGAACATAATAGTGAGTGCCATTGATGATGCCACTTTTCAGAACTTAATTCACTGTAAAACAGCAAAAGAGATGTGGGATACTCTCATTGTCTATATGGAAGGTTCTGAAGAAGTTAGGCAAGATAGGAAGTCCTTGCTAAATCAGGAGTATGAAAGCTTTAGGCAAGGAAAGGGTGATAGCATCACCGAGTGCTATAAGAAGTTTTACAGAATAGTTAATGAACTCATGTCTTATGGAAGAGAGTTCACTAACTATGAACTAAATGACAAGTTCTTAAGGTCCCTAACCAAAGATTGGGACACCAAGATCTGTGCCATAAGAGAAATGGCTAAGTTGGGGGAAATTCCTCCTCTCACACTGTTTGGCAAGCTATTATCTTATGAAATGCAGTTAACAGTGAGAAAAGAGGAGGAGAAATCAACAAGGACTGAGCACAAAGAAAGAACTGTTGCTTTCAAGATAGAAGTTCCCAGAAAGTGCAGGAATAAGTCTTCAACTCCACCTCCAGAGGTAGTTGAATCAGAGTCTGATGAGTCTGTCAGCACAAAGTCTAAGAGCAGTGAAAGTGATGAAGACTTTGCTGCTTTCACTAGACACTTTCAGAAGTTTTTGAAAAAAAAACAGTGGAGGTCAAGGCCTTCTACATCACAAGGAAAGGAAGACTCTTATCAGAAAAAGAGGTCTTCAAAGAATGATAAGAAAAGGACAAAATCAAGCAAGGCAACTGGTTCAAAGATTGTTTGCTATTGCTGCAATAGACAGGGCCATGTTATTGCAGATTGTCCAGAGAAGAGAAAGGAATCTGGTGACAGGAAAAAGACTCACTTCAAAGGGAAGAAAGAAAAGTCTTTTGTTGCTAAGAAGGAGAAGACTCTATCAGATATATATTCTTCAGAAACTGAGTCTGAGGCTGAAGCCTACATAGGACTGTTTGCAGAAGAAGAAGAGGAAGAATTCATGCAGATCTTGGAGTCAATTTATGAACAAGAAGACAGTCATTGCCAAGGGCTAATGGCTTTGACAGAGAGTGCCAAAATCCTGGAGCAGCCAGGACCCAGTCAGGTACAAAGTTCAAGTTTAAATTCAGTTTCTTGTTCTAGTTCAGAATCAGATTCTTCTTCATCAAGTGATGAGAATATATCTGAGTCTGAGGAAGATATTCATCAGCTTATAGATGAATATAAGGTATTGTTGCAAGCCTACAAGAAAAGCAAGACCCTAGCCAAAAGTCAGGCAAAGGAGATTGCTGATCTCAAGGCTGTTGTAACAGATTTTGAGAAGCAATTTGATCAAAAACTGAATGAGGTAGCCAGGCTGAAATACATTATAGTGATTCAGATGGGAACTATCACCTATAAGAATGATCAAATTAAGAGACTGGAGATCAATCTTCAGAAAAAGACAGAGCTTGTTGCTAGGTTTTCAAAACCTAAATCAGTGCTACCTTTAATTGATGAATATGTTCATCATAAAGACAAGGCTGGACTGGGTTTTGCTAGACCTGCAGGGACTGAGCAGTCCAAGTTTAAGTCCAAGGGCAAAGCCCCAACATTCAACAAGCTTGTTGTAGTCAAGACAGCCAAGGCAGTACCTAAGCAAAGGTACAATAAATTTGAATGCTGGTGCTGTGGCAAAGTTGGTCATTTTGCAGTGTACTGTTGGCATAATGTGAATGCCAAAGTGAGTTCCAAACTACCTGTTGGAATGCCAGTAGGTAGGTTTGTCAAATTGCAAACTAACAATCACCAAGGACCCAAGAATACTTTGGGTTCTAAGGTTCATTAATTTGTTTTGCAGGTCAGTCCAAGTGGCCATACCCCAACATGGTACTTGGATAGTGGATGTTCCAGACATATGACTGGAACAAGGGGACTACTGAAGGACTACATTCCAATCAAAAATGGTCCTAAAGTGACCTTTGGTGGTTCTGAAAAAGGAATCATCAAAGGGTTTGGTAACATTTCTTCAAACTTAGTTATCATTACTCAAGTGGCTTATGTTAAAGGGTTGAAACACAATCTAATAAGTATAAGTCAATTAAGTGATGTAGGGTATGACATCTCATTTGTTAAAAATGGTTGTCATATCAAGAGGTCAAGTGATCAAGAGATCATTTTGACAGGATATAGGAAGAGGAATGTCTACTGCCTAGACATTATGATTGAGAACAATGGTTCTCCAGTTTGTCTTGTAGCTGATGAGACAGTCTCTCATTGTGTCAAATGGCACAAGAGGCTAGCCCATCTTAACTACAAGACTATTAGCAAACTCTTTAGCAAAGAGTTAGTGAGGAATGGTCCTCAAGTTAGGTGTGTCAAAGATGATATTTGCTCAGCTTGTCAAAAGGGCAAGCAGACTAAATCCACCTTTAGAAGCATAGATAACAAAGATGTTGTGAGGTGTTTATACCTCTTGCATATGGATCTCTTTGGTCCAATGCCAGTTTACAGCTTAGGTAGGAAGGTCTATACATTTGTAGTTGTTGATGACTACTCAAGGTTTTCCTGGGTGTTCTTCTTAAGACAGAAATCTGAAACACCTAGTGTCTTCCTTAGCTTTGTCAAGCAAATTCAGAATGAACTAAACTGTACAGTGGTCAAAATTAGAAGTGACCATGGTACTGAATTTCAATCTAATAGCATGATAAAACTGTGTGAAGACCTTGGGATATTTCAAGAATTCTCTTCACCTAGAATACCTCAGCAAAATGGCATTGCTGAGAGGAAGAATAGAACCTTGATAGAGGCTGGTAGGACCCTATTAAGTGATACATCACTGCCAGATTATTTCTATTAAGTGATACATCACTGCCAGATTATTTCTGGACTGAAGCAGTTAACACTGCATGCCATGTGATAAATAGGGCTACCATCACTAAAAGGCTAAACAAGACCCCCTATGAAGTTGTGAAAGGCAGGAAACCAAACCTATCCTACTTCAGGATCTTTGGTTGCAAATGCTTCATACTTAACAATGGGAAGTCTTACTTGACAAAGTTTGCTGCCAAGTCCCAAGAGGGAATTTTTGTTGGGTACAACAACAATAGTAAGGCTTATAGAGTATACAACTTGACTACACAAGTTGTAGAGGAATCAGTGCATGTAGTTTTTGATGAGACAAAACTTATTAACAATGAGTTGTCTAACAATGTATGCAGCCCCACAGGTTTGACAAAGAAATTGGACAAGCTTACTATAGAAGATGTGCCTGCTGCAAGACAGCAAGTAGAAGACAGTAGCTGTTGTCCAGGGGGAGAACTACATGTGCCAATAGCTGAAGAAATACAAGGAATACAGCATGATGCAGATGCTGAAGAGGTTCAACATGAAGTTAGGATGCCTCCAGCCAATAGGCATCTTAGAGATCATCCAGTAGAGCAGATTATTGGAGATCCAAGACAAAAAGTTCAAACCAGGAGCAGATACATGAATGCAGCAATCTACTCCAGCTTTTTGTCTCAAGTTGAACCTAAGAAATTTGAAGAAGCAATACAAGATCCACAATGGACTGAAGCAATGCAAGAAGAGCTTAATCAGTTCAAGAGGTGCAAGGTTTGGGAACTGGTTCCAAAACCTAAAAACCACAATGTAATAGGAACTAAGTGGATCTACAGAAATAAGATGGATGAACAAGGGGTCATCATTAAGAATAAAGCAAGACTGGTTGCAAAAGGATATAGGCAAGAAGAAGGTATTGATTTTGATCAAACTTTTGCTCCAGTAGCCAGACTGGAAGCCATAAGGATGTTCTTGGCCTATGCAACCTATCAAGAATTCAAGGTTTACCAGATGGATGTCAAGTGAGCATTCTTAAATGGTAATCTTAAGGAAGAAGTCTATGTGGAGCAGCCTTCAGGTTTTGTTGATCCAACTCTACCTCATCATGTCTATAGACTTAGGAAAGCTTTATATGGGTTAAAGCAAGCTCCTAGAGCTTGGTATGAAACCCTATCTAGTTTCCTCATTGAGAACAAGTTCTCAAGGGGGAAAATATATAAGACTCTATTCCTTAGGGAATCTAGAGGCAAAGTCATACTTGTCCAAATATATGTAGATGACATTATATTTGGGTCTACTGAAAGTAGCCTTTGCAAAAAGTTTGCAAAGCTTATGCAAAGTCAGTTTGAGATGAGTAGTATGGGAGAGCTGAAGTTTTTCTTGGGTCTCTAAGTTAAACAGACTGAAAGTGGTTTATCCATATGTCAGTCCAAGTTCACCCTAGAACTCATAAGGAAGTATGGTATGGATTCATCCAGTACTATGAAGACTCCTATGGGGTCAAGTATGTCTCTTAGCAAGGATGATGCAGGAAAACCTGTAGATGAAACCTTGTATAGAGGGATAGTTGGCTCCCTATTATACTTGACTGCTAGTAGACCAGACATCATGTATGCTATATGTGTTTGTGCAAGGTATCAAGCCTGCCCTAAAGAGTCTCACTTGACTGCAGTTAAGAGAATTTTGAGATATCTAAAGGGCACTCCCTATCTAGGCCTCTGGTACCCTAGGAATGGAGATTTTGATCTAACAGGTTATTCAGATGCAGACTTTGCAGGATGGAAAGAAGATAGAAAAAGCACTACTGGAACCTGTCAATTCCTAGGTGGGAGACTAATTTCATGGAGTAGCAAGAAACAAACCAGTGTGGCTATCTCCACAGCAGATTCAGAGTATGTGGCTGCAGAAAGTTGATGTGCTTAACTTTTGTGGATTCAACATCAGCTAGAGGACTATGAATTTCAGGTAAGTAGAACTCCACTTTTCTGTGATTCTACAAGTGTTATTTCAATAGCTAACAACCCTGTATCTCATAGTAGAACAAAACATATTGAAATTAAATATCACTTTCTTAGGGAGCATGTAGAAAGAAATGATATTGTACTTGAATATGTTAAAACAGATGAACAACTAGCTGATATGTATACTAAGCCCCTAGAAGAAGCTAAGTTCAATAGATTCAAAATTGAACTAGGAATGATAAACTTAGACTAAGTTTACAGAATAGAAAATTGGCTAAGTAAAAAGGTGTCGACACATAGACAAGTCTATGTCGACACAGAATAGTGGTGTCGACACTTCAAGAGAAAGGTGTCGACACATCTAGGAATGTGGTGTCGACACTTCAGAAGGATAGTGTCGATACATGTCAAGTAGGTGTCGACACATCCAATATGGTGTCGACACTTAAGTTTTACTCAGAATTTTTCTAAGTAAAGTCTCGACAATGTGTCGAGTTATGTTGTGTCGACACATAACCAAGTATCGACACATAAAATCTGTTGACTAAACTTGTGTCGACACATATGTGTCGAGACATTATAAGTCAGTGTCGACACTTGTTGCCAGTGTCGACACATGTTAAGCTAGCTGTCCCGCCTGTTCATCTTCAAAATCAGAAAGGTATAAATAGGGTTCTGTCTTTGTTTGTCGACATGCTTTCAACGTTTCGAGACCAAAACTACTGTGTCGACATCTCTCTTTTCTAAAGACAAATTCTCCAAACTCTAATGACACCCAAGCTTGAGGAGAACGTTAACGAGGGCTATGAGCTAGTGCGCGGCTCGTTCGACGATGCAGATGCGGAAATCAAGGCGGTAGTAACCCTAGTCGCCGATTCTAGATTGGAATACTTAGTTTCAGAACCAACAAAGATTTGGAAGAAGGAAGTTCTTGAATTCCTTAATGGAGCTGCTGTAGATGAATCTGGATATAGAATCAAATCCAGAGTTCATGGATCTAAGGTCAAGATTTCACCAAAACGTCTGAGGAAGGTACTTCAGCTACCTAAAACACAAGATGAAGAAGAAGTAACTGCATCTAAAACCAGGGAAGCTCTTACCTGGTGTGGACTTGATCCAAAGATGAAGATAGGATCAGTCTTTAACAGGAAAGGCATGAACAGTCAAGGAAAATTCATGTCTGAGATTGTGGGCAAGGTTATTCTCAGTAAGCCTGGAGGGCATGACAGGGTGTCTGCCTCCATGTTTGAAATCATGACAAGAATAATCTTCACTCTGAAAACAGATTAGTCTCAAGTGGTGTATGAGAAAATCAAGGAGAGTCTGAAGAAGCCCAACCTGGGCAGAATACTTAGTCTCTACCTAGCTGGTACCATACCAGAGGTAATGAATACAGCTGCAGGAAGCAAGATCAACCACATGAGGAAGATGGATCAAAGGATATTTTCCAGATGGGACAGGGTATTGTCCAAGGAAATGCCAACTCCAGAGAAGCCAGTGACTAAGAAAGATTCTCCTCCAAGGAAGAAAAGGAAGACAGCTCCTGTGACACAGGAGTCCTCCAGCAGTTCAAGGAGTGAAGAACATGTTGTCTTCACTCATGATGACCAAGAGGAAGTGGCTGCAGAGAAGACCCCAGCTGCTCAAGATATAGCTGAGATCTACGGGAGCTACCACAGGCTAGCCCCATCCACAGGGATCAGAGCCAGGGGGAGCCTCCAGTAGTAGAAGAACCCTCTACTCTGGACAGTGAGCAAGCCACAGTCATCATCCAAGAGGTACTCACTGACCTAAAAACTTTAGACTATATTATAGAAGATGCTAATTTGTCTGATGATCTTCAGCAAACTCAGCTGAATACTCAAGTTCCAGATGTTGTTGTAGACGACACATCTGTTGTAGTTCAAGATGATACTTCTCAAGTGGTGGAAGAACCAAGAACTTCTCCTGCACAGTCTCCACCTGAATATACAATGGAAGATTTGTTTCTAAATCTAGATCAAGAAGATTTTAACATGGACAAGGATGCTGCTGCTGAAGATAAGAGTGCTGCTGCTGAGGGGGAGCAACTGACAGTTCTGGAAGAGCCTTTAAGGCCAGAAAGTGAGAAAGCACCTGATGTGCAAGCTGACAAACCTCCAAGCCCTCAAGAAAGGGTTGAAATAGCCAGCACTTCAGAATCTGAAGAAGATGAGGCTGCAAAGGCTAAGAAGAAGAAACTCTATGTCTTCAAGAGGAGAAGTCAGAGTTATAAGAAAGCCTTGCAATCCATTGCCCCACAGCCTATAGTTCAGCAAGCTCCAACTGCTGATTATAGTGCTTTAATGGTTGCACTACAGATCAAATTGGATGAGCAAAGAAAGGCAATTGAGACATATGTGGATGAAGGGCACAAGACCCTACAGTTTGATCTTGCACAGGAAATAAAGTCAATAAGGTTTGAGATGAACCTTAACAAGAAGGAGATTAATGAATGCTTCTCCAAGGGTGGAAATGTTGTGGTGTATCTGGCTACACACCAAGAAAAGATCAAAGCACAGGTAGATGATATAGCATTAAAGCAGGGATATGTGCTGGAAAACCAAATCAGAATGAATGACAATCTGACTGAGTCACATAATGCTATACTCACAGAATTGAAGAACAAGGCTGATGAACCTTCTACATCTGCTGCTACTGCAAAAGCTGACTTTGATAAAGTATTTCAAGCTGAGATTACTGCTGTTAAGTCTGCTATTAAAGATTCCCAGAAAGTCATCTCTGAACAACTTACAAAGCTGAAACCATTCTTTAAAGAGGGCATCAGGTATTTGGATAGTCAAATAAGGTTTCAAAAGGATGATGTCAGAGACCATATGGCTAGAGAAGTCATAAAGGGGGAGAGAGTATTAGTCAAAGCTAGCTCTGACCATGCCAAATGGATATCTAACTCCATCAGAGCTACACTAGGCTATCCTCCACTCTGTGATGATGATAATGTTGCTGAATCAGGGATTCAAACTGCATATCTTGGAGGTGAGCAACCAGAGGTAGCTCAAGTGATTTATCCACCTCCAGATTTTGACATGGTTCAAGCAGATGTCAGCACAATGTATAGCCCAACTGAGGGCAAGGCCAATGTTCATATTGAAAAGGTTATTCAACCTATTTCTGAAGCTCTGCAAGAGGCTATGAACAAAGAAGAAGAGACGAGGCTGTCTAAAAAGAGGTTTAGGGAACAAGCAGAACAAAAGCCAGATTTTGAACAATGGAGCCCTACCTCTAGGAATATAATTCTAACTGCCTGGAAAGCTGCCAAAGATAACATGAATGACAGGAACAAATGGTTCTCTGAGGCAGAATGGAGAAAACATGAGATCAGACAGGAGGCAATAGTATAATTCAGAAGGAAGACTAAGATGGGAAAGCTACCTCCTACTGCTGTGGAGCCTAGCAAGTACTTCCCCAAGCCATATCACTATTTTGAGAGACAGAAAATCAAAGCTGAAGAGCTGAAGAAGAAAGATTTAAAAGGCAAGAAACCTGTTGATACTGAACCTGCTGAAGCCACTGTCAAAGCTCAAGTCCAACCTAGCAAAGGCATTGTTATCAAAGAACCAGACCAGAAATAGATTAGGAATTGACTTGAAGATTGTTGTAATCTTTTGAATGAAAAACATTTTTGTAAACCATTGAAGATGTATTAGAAAAATGTTAGAACAATTTATGATAAATATATTTCATGATTGTTCTGTAAATGTGTCTATTTCTTGTTTGGTCTGCAATGTTGAATGTGTATACATGTGTGAATTATTACATGTTATGTTTACCCTACTGTTTAAAATCTGCTTTACATCATTTTGTAATTTTTAATTATGAATGGTGTATATTATTGACTAAGGGTTATGACTTCTCCAAATAGGGGGAGATTGTTAGGTACATTGGTCTAATGTACCTGATTTGAAGAAGCCTCACCCATCTCAATGATATACATCATAATGTATTTGATGTATGTTTGAGTTACTTGTGCAGGTTAAGAAATTACTGGACTGAAGCAAAAAGTTTCTAAGTCCATGTGTCGACACCCAGAGGGAAAGTGTCGACACTTAAGAAAGCTTGTGTCAACACCCAGACAAGCAGTGTCGACACTTGGAGTCATTGTGTCGACACCTGGGATGCAGAGTCGACACCAGACAGAAAGTGTCGACACTTGGAGCTGTGTCGACACTCAGTGTAGAAAAGTGCAGAGAAGCTATGTCGACACAAGGAGCTGTGTCGACACCCAGTGAAGTTGTGTCTACACCAGAAAGTGTCGACACTTGGAGCTGTGTCGACACTCAGCAAAAGTCTGCAGAGTCTAAGTACAAGTGTCGACACTCAACACAATGTGTCGACGCTATGCAGAAGAGTCAGCACTTGAAGTAAGTGTCGACACCCAGCACAATGTGTCGACACTCAACAGGAGTCAGCACTTGAAGTAAGTGTCGACACCCAGCACAATGTGTCGACACTCAATAGAAGAGTCAGCATTTGAAGTATGTGTCGACACTCAGAACAATGTGTCGACACACAGCTAAAGACTCAACACTTGAAGAAAGTGTCGACACAAGGAGCTGTGTCGACACTTAGCAAAGAACAGAAAGAACAACAAATTATTCTAAGTACAAGTGTCGACACTATGGGAATGTGTCGACACTCAGCTGGAGTCTCAACAAGAAGAAGGTGTGTCGACACAAGGAGCTGTGTCGACACTCAGCAAGAATCAACATAAAAGACTATGTGTCGACACCTAGAAGCAGTGTCGACACTTGACAGATTCAACACAAGAAGTTGTGTCGACACAAAGGAGATGTGTCGACACTTAGAAGAATTCAGTTAAAGATAGAAGATCAAGTACTTGTGTCGACACTTAATTTCAGTGTCGACAACTGAAGAAGAATCTGTGTCGAGACATACAAGGAGTTGTGTCGACACCTTGTAGACTTGTGTCGACACTTACACAACATGTGTCGACACTTGGACTATAAGTGTCGACACTTAAAGACAGAAAGTCTCGACACTTACAAACAGTTAGAGATTTTCAAGAAGTGACTGGATGACTTGACAGCTGCCGATCCAGCCGATCTACAGCAACTGTCAGAGATGTCAGAAGTCAGTTATGAACCGGATCAGGCGGTTACCATGAAGAAGGCCTATAAATAGGCACCCACAGTTTACAGAAAGAGTGGTAATGGTTGTTGAAGTTGTTGAACATATTGTTGAAGTAATCATTAAAGTGGTACTCAAAGTTTCAACACAAGAAGATCTTGCATTCCAAGTGCAGATCTACGAAGTTGGAGAGAGAGGGCTCCTTCCAAGAAATCAGCCTCTGGAACTAGGCTGAGAAGAAGGATTCAGATTCAATTCTGGATCTTAAGTGGCAGAGGTCAAGGAACAACTGCAGAGGATTCAGTCTTATTCAGTTCTACTCAAGAAGCTTTGAAGAAAGCTAAGTCAGATTGGATCCAGCTGAGTTCTTCCAAGAACTCATCAAGAATCTCTCAACTCCCCTCTTATCTTTCTGAGTTGTAGAGTTATTATTTGTAATACCTTTTTAACTTGTAGGATCCTTTGGATCTGAGTGATTTGTAAGCCTATAATTATAAAGGCTGAGGGTAGGGCTTGTTAGCCTGAGTGTAGGAGATAGAGATCTCTGAGTGTAGGCCTTGTTGGCTGAGTGTAGGCCTTGGTTGGCTGAGTGTAGGCCTTGATTGGCTGAGTGTAGGCTTTGGGATAAAGCTGAGTTGTAAGGCTTTGGGCCTGAGGTAGGAACCAATTTAGGTTCTGAGACTGTGGAGGAGTTTGGCCGAATCTAGTACACTGCTAGATAGGCGAAGGGGGAAAGTGGATATACCCATATCTTGGGGAACCACTATAAAACACTGTGTGCTATGCTGTGATTGTGCTGTGGATTAGCTGTGTATGTTTTGTTATTGTTATTTGCTGTGCAAAAATAGTTAGAAATCTGTGAAATAACTGTTTGGCTGCCAACAAAGTTAGAAAAGGATTAGGTCACCTATTCACCCCCCCCCCCCTCGAGGTGTTTAGGTACCATATCTTTCATTCTCCCTCTTTTGATTATATCAAAGGAGGGTAGAGGTGAGTGTATGCAAAAAAAATTAGTTTTTCTTTGTAGAGAAGAAAAATATAATACTATAAAAAGCTTGTTGTTGAAGTATTAGACCGGGCGGCTTAGCGGTATGATCCAGCGGTTTGTTGATCGAGCGGTCTGGCGGTCTCTCTCTGAAGCCTGGAGACTGGGCGGTCTATCGGTCTCCCATTGCGGCCTGTTCTATCCTGTCGGTGTTGCTGAGCGGTTAACCCATCTGTCTAACCGCGTGGCCTGTGCGGTCTCCTTTATTCTAGCCGCTCAGTATTGTAAATGTTTAGTCCCACATTGTTTGTATACTCTCTCTCTTATCTCCTCCATTCTATATAAGGGAGGTCATACCTTTGTAAATGATATCTTTTTTGGATAATAAAATTTCAATTATTCAAAAGTTTATCCGTTTGTTCTCTCTTATCCGCTACTTTCTACATGGTATCAGAGCACACGGTCATTTTCTCCTGATTCTGTGCGTTCTCTGCTGTTAGCGGCTTGTTTTCCGCTTTCTGCGACCTGTCTTGCGGCTTGCCTTCTCTTCTGTCCGCTACCCTGTTCGCGCGGCTTGCTTCTTCTTGGTTCTCTTCTCCTACTGCTATTCGTCACGATGACCTGTTCCCTTGTCGCTGTGCTCCTGGTTCTTTCTTGCCTCTCCGACTTCCTAGTCATTGCGGCCTGTTTCTGTTCGCCCGGCCTACGACTTGTTGTAGCCGCTGCTTCTTGCCTCCTCCTCTCTTCTGTTCGCTCGGCCTTTTCAGTCCGCGCGACCTCTTCCCCGCTGTGCCTTTGACTACTTTCTAGCCGCTTGTGTTCGCGCGGCTTCTTCTTTTTCTAACCGCTGTGGTTTCTTGCTGGGTTCTATGACTACCTCCGGTCTCACCACTACTCCTGCAGCTCCTTCTCCACCTCCTCCTTCGGGCAACCTTGACACCCTTTCTAAGCTTGTTGGCTCCAACTATCCCGATTGGAGCGTTTCTTTCACTTTTCTCCTTCGTTCTCAACGCAAGCGTCATCACCTCACCGATGACCCTCCTCCTCGTACCTCTCCTGAGTTTGATGACTGGGATGCGAGTGATGCTCTTGTCCGCACCTGGCTGGCCAACAGCCTTTCTGATGAGTGCCTTCCCATCATTCGCCATGATGAGACGGTCAAGGCCGCTTGGCTTCACCTCGCTGCTCTTTATTCTAAGGGGGGCCAGACGTCCCGCATTTATACTCTCTATGAGGACCTCTTCGCCCGCCCTTCCATGTCTCCGGCTGCGGCTTATCAGCAGGTTCAGGCTCTTGGTGCTGAAATCCTCCAGAATCGCCTCTTCTCCGCGGACTTGGCCGAACAGCACAAACACTTCCAGGAACTCCTGGTTGTTTGTTATCTTCTTCGTCTTCCCGACTCTTATGATATGATCCGCCAGCAGATCTTGGGTGAGGCGAAATCTCCTACTTTGGATGCCACTGCGGCTCGCATTGCTGCTGTTACTTCGCTGCTCCAGCGGCCTCTGTTGGCCTCCCCCCTTCCCAGGACTCCTTTGCTCACCCAGCTCAAAGGGGGGGCCCGAGTAGCCGCGACCCCTCTGGCGGACGGGGTTCATCCCGGTTCCTCTGCTCTCACTGTGGTCGTATCGGCCATACTTTTGACCGCTGCTGGCAGAAACATCCTCATCTTCGCCCTTCCAGTGATGCTCCTTCTTCGGCCTCCGCCTCTTCTCGGCCGTCTGCCTCTATGGCCACGACGTCAGGTAGTGCCCACGTCGTTACCCAAGGTAAATGGCTGATTGACTCCGGTGCTACAAATCATATGACGGGCAACCCTCATTGCTTCTCCCGTCTTGAGACACATGACCGCTTACCCCCGGTTCGTGTGGCGGATGGTTCACCGTCCTCGGTTCATGGGACGGGCATGGTTCAACTCACCCCATCGCTTTGCTTGGAGGACACCCTCTATGTCCCGAAGTTCCCGTGCAATTTGTTATCCGTTACTACTTTATGCCGACAACTTCAGTGCTCCGTGTTATTCACTCCCACTACTTGTTCTTTTCAGGACCCGAGGACCCAGCGGACGATTGCTACTGGGACTGAGAGCGGCAGCCTCTACTTCCTCGACGATGTCTCCGCTCTGTCCGCCTACTCCTCCTCCACAGATCTCCTTCAGTGGCATCTTCGTCTTGGACATCCTCCTCCTCGGATTATTCGCCAGCTTCTGCCCCACTTACCTCCTACCAGTTCTCCGCTCAACTGTGATGCGTGTCAGCTTGGCAAACATCATCGCTCCTCCTTCCCACCGAAGCAAGGCCGTGGCTCCTCTCGCATGTTTGATCTTATTCATTCTGATGTATGGGGTCCTGCTCCTACCCTCACTGTTGGTCGGGGCAGTTCCTATTTTGTCACTTTTATCGATGATTTTTCACGATGTACCTGGGTGTATCTATTAAAAGATCGCTCTGAACTCTTTTCTATTTGACAATCATTTTACTTTATGATTCAGGCTCAATTTGCTATTTCTATTAAAGTTTTACGTTCTGATAATGCCAAGGAATATCTGACTCATGAGTTCTCCGCGTTCTTTCACCAACATGGCCTGCTTCATCAAATGACTTGTGTTTACACCTCCCAGCAGAATGGGGTGGCGGAGCGTAAAAAAACGTCACCTGCTTGATGTTGCTCGTACTCTCATGACGCAGATGCACGTCCCTCGCTCCTACTGGGGCTACATTGTGCTCCTCTCCTGCTATCTCATCAATCGCCTTCCCTCCACGGTTCTCCACGGCCAGACTCCCTTCTCCCTTCTCTACCCCCACACGGAACCTTTTCCTCTCCCTCTCCGTGTCTTTGGCTGTACGGCCTTTGTTCATGCTCCCTCCGCTACCCGCGACAAGCTTTCCCCCGTTCCACCAAGTGTGTCTTTTTGGGGTACTCCACCACTCAAAAAGGCTATTGCTGCTTTGACCCCCTTCTCCGCAAGCTGTTTGTCTCCGCGGATGTGACCTTTTTTGAGAATGCTTCCTATTTCTCTCCTCCATCTTCTCTTCCTTCTGATGTCTCCGTTCCTTCCACGCCTCTCGACATTTTTCCACCTCTGTCTCCTCCTTCACTGACTCCTTCCCAGTCCGTCTCCCCACCCACCCCTCCACCCTCCTCTCCGTCGTCGTCTCTCTAGTCCCGGGCCAGCCTTCTCCGCCACGGACGCTCCGGTCGCTGACGCTCCCGTCGCTGACGCTCCCGTTGACCTGGATCTTCCCATTGCCCTTCGCAAAGGGGTGCGAGCGTGTACTCAACACCCGCTTGCGGCAGTTGTTTCCTATGATCGGCTTTCTCCTTCTCGCAGGTGTTTTTCCTTGGCTATCTCTGCTACTTCTACTCCCCGCACCTATCAGGAGGCTCTTGCTCTCCCTCATTGGAAGTCTGCCATGGATGAGGAGATGGCTACTCTTACTGAACGGGGTACCTGGACCCTGGTTCCTCCTCCCGTGGGCACTGATGTGGTTGGCTGTCGCTGGGTCTTCGTTGTGAAGTTTCGCCCCGACGGCACTGTGGATCGCTACAAAGCCCGGCTGGTGGCCAAGGGCTTCACTTAGACTTACGACATTGATTACTTTGATACCTTTTCTCCAGTTGCTCGCCTCAGCACCATCCGGGTTCTCCTTTCTGTGGCTGTTAACCGGGATTGGGCTATTTCCTAGCTTGATGTGAAGAATGCCTTTCTCTATGGCGATCTTCAGGAGGACATCTATATGGAGCAACCTCCTGGGTATGTTGCTCAGGGGGAGACACGTGTATGTCATTTGAATAAGGCCATTTATGGCCTAAAGCAGAGCCCTCGGGCATGGTTCGACAAATTCAGTGGTATTGTGGCTACCATCGGCTTTCGAAGGAGTTCGGCCGATCACTCCTTATTCATTCGCAAAACAGCCTTGGGACTGGTGGTTTTGGCCGTATATGTGGATGATATTCTTCTTACTGGCGATGACCGAGATGGGGTGGACTTGACGAAGAAGCACCTCCGTCAGCACTTGGTCACGAAGGATATGGGCTCCCCGAAATACTTTTTGGGGATAGAAATCTCTCGGAAACTTGACTCGTTGGTTCTCTCCCAACGGAAGTATGCCCTTGATCTTCTACGAGAAGCAGGATTGACAGGTGCGAAACCGGCTCGGTTTCCCATGGCTATTGGAGAAGACAAAACGTGGACGGATGACTCGCCTCTTCTATCTGATGTCACAAGATACAGACGTTTGGTAGGCAAACTCATCTATCTCACGGTGACTAGACCCGACATCGCCTATGCTGCAGGCAAGGTCAGTCAGTTTATGCAAGCTCCCAAGAAGTGCCATCTTCAGTCCGCCCTGAAGATTTTAGAGTATATCAAAGCAGCACCAGGCAAAGAGTTACTCTTTCAGAAGAATGGTCATCTAAGGGTTGAGGCCTACTCAGATTCAAGTTACGCGGATGACAAAGGCGATCGTAAATCCACATCAGGTTTTTGTACCTTTGTTGGAGGTAATCTCGTGAGTTGGAAGAGCAAGAAGCAGTCTGTTGTCTCCAGATCCAGTGCAGAAGCCGAATACCGGAGTATGGCATCAACTACGTGTGAGTTAAAGTGGTTGTGGGCTCTCATGCTTGACCTGGGCGAGGTATATGACTGTCCTCTCCCTATGTTCTGTGACACCAAGGCCGCTATATACATATCTAGAAATCCGGTCTTCCATGAGAGAACAAAGCATATAGAGGTTGACTGTCACTTCATTCGGGAAGAGATTTTGAAGAAACAGATTTGTACTCCTTTTGTCACCTCTGACAAGGAATTGGCAGATATCTTCACCAAGCCGGTTTCTATTTCCTTCTTCCACATTTGTGACAAGCTGGGCATGGTTGATATCTATGCTCCAGCTTGAGGGGGAGTGTTGAAGTATTAGACCGGGCAGCTTAGCTGTCTGATCCAGTGGTTTGTTGATCGAGCGGTCTAGCGGTCTCTCTCTGAAGCCTGGAGACCGGGCGGTCTATCGGTCTCCCATTGCGGCCTGTTCTATCCTATCGGTGTTGCCGAGCGGTTAACCCATCTGTCTAACCGCGCGGCCTGTGCGGTCTCCTTTATTCTAGCCGCTCAGTACTGTAAATGTTTAGTCCCATATTGTTTGTATACTCTCTCTCTCTTATCTCCTCCATTCTATATAAGGGAGGTCATACCTTTGTAAATGATATATTTTTTGGATAATAAAATTTCAATTATTCAAAAGTTTATCCGTTTGTTCTCTCTTATCCGCTACTTTCTACACTTGTTAAATACCATTTGTTAGAAATAAGCATGGTGGAGCATAAAGTAGGAAGCAACATAAATGAAATGATAGAGTAAGCATTTTTATTTCAAGATACCACTTGTTAAAAAATTCATGAATAAGTGCAAGTAATAATCACATCAGAAAGTATAATAAACATTCTTAAAAACAAACATCTTTTTAGAAAGTAAAAGCATATAAAGGATAATGAGTTTTAAAACTGAAAAGTTGATGTTTGAGTTAAAGTTCCAAGAGATGTTATTTTATTAAGATATAATTGCAAGCATGATTTGAAAATATCAATAAAAGATACAAAGTTACAATATAATAAAATCTGCATCTCAAGTGAACAAAAACATTGAAGTGGTCATGCTTTGATATATAGTGCATTTACTTAAGTTTGTAGAAAATTGTGTAGATATGTATGAGGATCCAATTCTCATGAGTGGAAACATTATTATATATGATAATAATGTTTACAAAAGTGATTTGATAAGGTATACAAATGTATTAATAAAAATGAATGACATATATAATGAAATAATACAATATTAAAATACACAAATAAAATTACGTCCATGATATTTCAATGCACATACATAAGAAGTACAACTACCAAGGTGCTTCGCATACATAATGCTCATGAAGACTTATTAGGGAGCGAAGTAGTGCTTGGGGGATCACTTTTATTCTTTTTAACTTTGTTTTTATTTTTGTGATCCAGTGTACTCAGAGAAGTGGTGAATATTTTTGTTTTCTACAAGATACTTTACAATTCTTTTCAAGGTGCTCAACCTCATAATGCTCATTAAGACTTATCAGGAGGGTGAGTAGTGCTTGGTGGAGTTTTTCCTATCATTTATTATATGCTTTTTATGCATCTGACTAAGGACTCCAAATTCACTTATTTTGCAAACAATATCATTTAAATTTTAAACCACTTTTCTCTAATGAATAAGTGCATGAAAGACAAAGAATTGAAATAAACAATTCAATGTAGTGTATGTAATCTATTTATGCATTTTAATTATTATGTTATTATACTACACAATCATGCAAGTATAAGATTAAAAACATATGTATGTTATCAAAATAAGTGAGTGTCTAAAGTCATTATCAAATACAAAACATTACTCATACTTAGAGGCATGCTAAACAATTATACACATATTTTCTACAATCAATTTCACTGTACATAACAAGATAATATTCAAGGCATGATAAAATCAAAATAATGTTTTAAGAAATGTGAAAACTAAATTAAACATTGTATTTAATTTTTAATTGATATAATTAATCATCCTTGACAATGACAATTAATATTTTTAATTGTTTTGTAATTTTATAATTGATTCTTTTTTTAATATCTTTAAAATAACTAGTATAAAATAATATACACATGTTCAAACCAATATGCATGCTATAAATAATAATAAAATGTAAAATAATGTTCATGCAATGAATATGATATGAGTATTTCCTAGATTAAACTACCCAAGTTATATGTCTACACCCTAGCCCCGTGTTAAGTGATGGATGGGCATGAGGAGCTGCAGGCGTGCCGTAGGTTGGGGTGTTAATCCCATATGCACAAAAAAGAGGCCGCTACACCTAACACTCTTTACCCCTAGTGCCTCGCAAGGTGCCACTGAAACCCTTCCCCGGTTAAGGACAAGACATGATTTACATATTAGCGTCTCTAATGCATACAACCTACGCCCTCACTAAAGTGAGAAATATAATGTGGGTGAATGATCATGGACATACTAAACATTTAAGTCTAATAATGAAATCATAAACGATTACTTTTATGTATGATTGATTTTTAATTATAGTTTATTTTAAACTCACATATTTATTAGAGAATTTAGGTTTAATATGTGAAAGTCATATATCAAAATATATAAAGTGACCAAAATACATGTTGGCTCAAAATAAAAATAAAAATAAAAATAAAAATACAATAAGCACGTCGTGAAGTAGATTATTGAGTCTTTTATTTTGATTTATTTCTACTTCACACATTTGATTGGGTACTAATGAATAAGAGATTTAAGTATCCAAAGTGAACCAAGCGTGATGGTTCTTTTGGGTACCCAAATATAGCGTGTTGGCTTATGAGGAGAAAGTGATGAATGAATCATTTGAAGTGGAGTTAATATTTCATTTTTAATCTTGGTTCTCCATTCATACTTTAGTTGGACATATTTCAAATTTTCATAGTCATGAAAATGATGGTTATAATTATAGTGATTTTTAAAAATATTGTTAATAGGAAATTTGTGATCCTTTAATTTAGAGTTATGAGAAAGAGTTTTGAAATTATTTTTCAAACAATCATTGAGTTATTTTTCATTTTCACTCTTCTTTTTATACATACTTTTATTTAACTCACTAGTGGAAGTCTTATATAATTTTGAAGGTAAACTAGAAATAAATGATTTTTATTACTTAAAATTTTTTCAACAAATATTTTTAATGATTCTAGTTTATTCATTATAGCAATGTCTCCTTTTATCGAATTTTCATTATGCTCTTTTGAAATTAAAAGCTCTTTTTCAAATTTCTTGAATTTTTCTCTAAGATCATTGCAATCATAACGAGATGTAGAACTTTCAACAATAGAACATGAAAGAGAATTTGATACATCAATATGTGATTCTACTTTTGCGTTTGCTTTAAAACTTATATTTTCTAAACGTAATTTTGTATTAACATTTTTCAATTTCTTAATTCTGCGTTTAGCAATTTCAAGCATATGAAATGTAGAAATAGAATTTGTTACGAAAAGAGAAGATTTTGATTTACATACAGTGCTATAGGATGAGGCAAGATTTGAATATAAAGTTTCTTTGACATCTTCTTGGCATTCCTCTTCCATAAATGAATTTTCATCTTCTCTTTTGCACAATGTGTTCACTTCTTCCAATCCATTTGACATACACTTCATAGATTCATCAAAGGAGGAGCTTTCTTGAATACTAATGCAAGCATTCAATTTTTACATGTCTTGTACATGTTTTGTTCCTGTGGATAAAGAATTATAAGTTTCTTCAAGAAATTTCCAAACCTCATAACTAGTAGAAAACATATATATTTGTTTAAAAATATTTTGATCTAGTGCACAAAATAAACTATTTAAGGATTTAGCATTTAAAATCATTTGTTTTCTATTTAAAATAATTTGGGGTTTTTTAATTGTAATATTCCAAATTTTTTCATCTAAAGATTTAAGAAAATTTTTCATTAGAATTTTCCACCCTTTATAGTTTTCACCCATAAACAATGGCGGTGCTAAAGATTTTTCATTTATTAAAATTTCATCCCCTCTAGTGGTTGCGAGATCATGAAGCTAGAGATTAAGGAATATGAAAAATATAGTTAACTTTTGATTTTGCTGGTCCTTCTACCAAGATCCGGCAGGCTAAAGTGTATCTCTCCCTAGATCTTGCTACTAGCCTCCCCTAGATCTAACCACGATCTAGACGCTGCACACAAGGCAGTGATTACTCCCTAAGCCGCACAAGGACTTGGACGCCACACACAACGCGGCAATTTTTCCCGAAGCCACCCAAGGTCCTATATGTCATGCACAAGGCGGCGATTTCCTCCTAAGCCACGCAAGGACTTAGACACCACGCACAAGACGACGATTTCTCTACCGATTACAAAGATGATAAGATAAGTTATAAAATAAAAATTCAGAATAAAAACTCCTTCAAAATGAAGCTCTGAATACAATGTATAATCCTTGCAAAGATTGCCTGAGATGCTTCACACGAATCGTCTCTTCTTCTCTATTGAACGTTCTTGGAAAAATGAGAGTTTTCTGAAGGCTGGAGCTCTCTGGATCAGTTGTACGGGAAGGAACACTCCAAATTCTACAATCCTTTATCTCCACAAAAAAATGAATCACTTTTTTATTTTAGCGATATCGCTCGGTGACACTGGATGTCATCGATCAGCGATATCCTATCTGGCTGTCATGTGTCCCACGATTCTGAGGTTTCCGCGGGATGATTTGACCGTAGAGCCTGGCGATATCTCCTTTTTAATTTTGCCATCTGAACCATTTCTAGAGTGTAGATGACTTCGATCTCATTCCGAAATGGGGTGCCACGTTCCGTAACTCCTCCCGGATTGAAAGTTATGGTTGTTTGAAGTTTAGCACACAAAACTCGCCATTTTATTTTTTTTTCTAAAGTGTACACACCCTTGGATCATGTCCATGACTGAGGACTTATCTCCTCATTCAACTTGTACAACCTACACACTATAAACACACAAAAGAGTAGATCAAATACATCATGGTATTTGTTATTCTCAAATCAAGAGATGCGGAATGCATGCTCCAACACTATTCATAAACTAAAATAGTAAATAGTTTGAATAATTAGGAATTTGGTTAATAGAAAAACGATTCCAATCTGAATCCAGATAATATTATCTCTATTCTTTATTGGCAAGATTCATGAATTTATACACACACACACACGAGTGACAGGCACGGTCCTCCGGCCCTCGTGCCCTGCGCGACAGTACCCAGTCGCGGCGGTGGGCTTCGCCAGCCCCCGGCGGGCTTCGCCCCTATATAATATAATATAATATATATTTATATATATTTATATAATATAATATAATATATATTTATATATTTATACAACTCCCGGAGGGTTCGCCGGAGTCCAGTGAACCCGTCGGTGGGCGCCGGTCAGGCCGATGGCGGCATTGGAAATAGGGGGGAGGGCGGGGCTGGGAAAAAAACGAGATTTTTTGGGTTGGGCTCGGGATTCAGGAGAGAGAAGGAGGGATTTTTGGGAAAAGTTTATTTGCAGTCCAGATTTGATCGATCCGACGGCCCAAACTTTTTGAATGAATTTTTAATTCATGGTTATTTGCAGACCTCCAGATTTCTTTTTGAAAGAGTATAGATATATATATATACGAGCATCTTCGCACGGGCTATGCTCGTGCTCGATGCTCTCGGGCGGCCTTCAGCCGCAACAGGAGAGTTTTGCCCGCCTGCACGCGGGCTTCGCCCGTGCTTGATGCTTCGGTTGGCCTTCGGCCGAAGACCACCCGAAGCATCAAGAACTAATATATATATGAAGAAACCTTTTATTTATACTAATATATATAAATAGGATATTAGTATATATTTATCCTATCCCCCCCCCCCCCCCCGACGTTGAGTGCGCGCCTGAACAGGCATTGAGTGCACTCTCAACGCCTGGATAGGCGTTGAGTAGTGCACTCAACGTCGGGGGCGTTGAGTAGTGCAACGCCGGGGGTGTTGAGCTCAACAGGCGTTGAGTGCACTCAACGCCCCTGAGATTATTTAATTAAATTATTTTAAAAAAATTTAAAAACAAAATCGCAGAAACAACACCCCCCCCCCCCCCCCCCCCCCCCCCCGTTCCACTTCTGCCTGCCTATCCCGTTTCCCTCTGCCGGCGCCAGCGACCTGCCCGACACACACCGGGTGGTTCGCCGGCCTCCGACGAACTCGCATTAAAGTCATTAAAATTTAAAAATGAGGATACAATTGATATTTTTGAATGTTGCACAAAAAACAAGTTTTTCTATATAGTAGTGATATATATATATATTATAGATGATCCAAACAGGCGCATTAAAGTCAATTTGATCCATTTGAAATGAATTTGATTCTTGAATTTTGGGGCAAATCCAAATTCAAATCTAAATAGTCGTGCAACTCTCGTTCTGCAACAATTGGATTTGATTAGAGAGATATTCGACTCAACAATATCAAGAGAAGCAAAACATTAGAAGTTTAAAATTTAAGCATCCAATTCAAAACTAATTAATCTAAATAATTTATAAAAGAACAAAAGTGTAAAACTTTGAGCTTGAATTGTGCGACTTCCAAACTACATCGACATAATCTAAATAATTTATACGAACCGTGATCAGATGAGATTGTGGCTCTGTTTGGGAGGGCTTTTCGGAAAGGAAAATGAACGGTAGCAAAAGAAATGTGAGAAAATGAGCTTTTGGAAAATATATATTGCAAAAGTAGATCCGTTTGGGTGAACTATTTTTGCAGGGTTTTCCAGAAAGTAGCATTTTATAAACTGTTTGACAAATCTCGGTTGCGGTGACAATTTTATTAAAATTGCGCACATTTTCCGCCTAAGCGTGAATTTTTCGGACAAACGAGAATTTTCCGCCCAGGACCAAATATTTCGCTCGGGCGTGCATTTTACGCCCGGGCGTGAATTATTCGCTCGAGCGCGAACTTTTCGTTCGGGCCTGAATTTTCCGTCGGGGTGCGGAAAATAGCGTCCGGACAAAAAAATGCTCTCGGGCAAAAAATGCGCGCCCGGGGAAAATATTTGCACGCGTGCGAAATATTCGCGCCCGGGCAAACTATTCGCGCTCGAGCAAAATATTTGTGTCGGGGCGAAATATTCGAGATCAGGCGAAAATTTTGCGCCAGGACGAGAATTTCGAGCTCGGGCGAAAAATCGCGCCCGGACAAAAATTTTGCGCCGGGGCGAAAACATCGCGCACGGGTGAAAAAATTGCGATCGAGCGAAAAAACTATGCTCGGGCGAAAAACTGCGTCCGGGTAAAAAAAAACTGCGCCCGGCGTAAAAAACCGCTCCCGGGCGAAAAAACCGCGGGTGAAAAACTGCTCACAGGCGAAAAATGCATTATTGGGTAAAAAACAGCGCCCGGGCGAAAAATCCGCGCCCGAGCGAAAAATTCGCACCTAGGAGAAAAATTCTGCGCCCGGGCGAAAAATTCTGTGCCCGGGCAAAAAATGCACGGCCGGGCGAAAAATTCAATCCCGGGCGAAAAAATCGAGCCCGAGCAAAATATTCGTCAAGAGGAAAGCTAGTGTTTTTGTAGTGTTGTTGAACTGGATCCATATGAGAAATGTTTTCGTAGCATCAACTGTGTATCGGGATGAGAAAATACTTTTTGAAAAGTAGGAGGCTCGTGACTTTTCAAATAGAGGAGAAAAATGAGTTTTTGGTGGTAGCTTCTCCCACCGGTAGACATTCCAAACGGTTTATTAGTTGTGGTAGCGTTTTCTAGAAATCGAAAAGGAGCTAGAAAGCCCTCCGAAACAGAGCCTACTTCTCCTCCGGGTTCAGGAGGAAAATTTTTCCCCCCAACGCCTACGTTTAAATTTGTAATTAAACATTGCTGAATATTTTTGTATACTTCTACATTATATATCTATTTATACTATTCTAAAAAGATATATGGTGGTATGTCAATAGCGTGAGTTCGAAAATAGATGGAAAATAGGGGGTCGTCGGATTTGATTGTCTTGATCTAAAACCGTTGGATCTGAGGCTGCAAATAACATATTTGATTTGCAAATAAAAAAAACACAAAAAACTTTTCCCTCCCTCTCTCCTAAAACTCGATCCACCATTCCCCCAAAAAAACAATTGCTGCACCCACAAAACCTCCCGGCCACCGGTGGAGCTGCTGGCGGCCTGCCCGGCACCCACCGGTGGCCTCGCCGGCCTCCGGCGAGTCCGCCGGTGGGTGCCGGGCAGGCCGCCAGCGGACGGGAGGACGAAAATGGCTGCAGCGAACTACAGCCATTTCCGTCCTCCCGGTCGGCGGCGGAGCCGCCGGCGGCCTGCCCGGCACCCACCCGCGGTCTCGCCGGACGCCAGCGAGGTCGCCGGTGGGTGACGGGTAGGCCGCCGGTGGCTCCGCCGCAGGCGGCGAGGAAGAAACTGCGTGCGGCACGAGGCGGAGCCCGTGCCGCACGCAGTTTCTTTATTTTTAAAATTAAAATTAAAATATAATTTCTAATTTCTAATTTCTAATTAAAATAATAAAAACTTTATTAATAAATAAATTATTAATTTCTAATAATTTTAAAATTAGAATATAAATTATAAATTTTAATTAAATTTAAAATAATTAAAACAATCCGTCGGGGGCGGGCGACGAAGCCCGTCGTGAGGGGCGGGCGAACCCCGCCGTGAGGGGCGGGCGAAGCCCATAATTGTTGGTCGTGTACTGTCACGCAGGGCACGAGGGTCGGAGGTCCGTGCCTGTCAATAAAAAAATTTAAAAAATTAAATCAAAAAATTCAAAAATTAAAATAATACATAAACCATATTAAAAAAAAAAATTTAAATAGGACAGGCGAAGCCCGGCGGGGGGCGGGCGAAGCCCGCCGTCGGCGGCCAGATACTGTGATGCGTAGCCATCGGGCTGGAGGCCCGTGCCTGCGAGAGGGGCCTTCTTGAGCTACACAAGAAATGCCTACTGAAAGGAGTCAAGACGTGCAAGTTAGACTTCTGCGAGACCTGCGTTCTCGGGAAGCAGCACATGGTAAAGTTCGTGACGTCGAGCAAGCGGAGCAAGCAGGCACTGGAGTATATTCACTCAGATGTTTGGGGGCCTGCCCCGGAACCTTCTCTTGGAGGGGCTAAGTACTTCGTGACCTTCATTGATGACTTCTCGAGGAAAGTCTGGATCTACATTCTGAAGAACAAATCTGAAGTCTTCGAAAAATTCAAAATCTAGAAGACTAAGGTGGAGAAGCAGACCAGGAAGAAGGTAAAGTACCTCAGATCCGACAATGGCGGCGAGTACACCTCAACTGAGTTTCAGACTTACTATGATCAGGAGGGCATCACTCGCCACCTTACTATACCCGGTACACTGCAGCAGAACGGCGTCGCAGAATGATGAATAGGATATTGTTAGAGAGAGCTCGTTGCATGCGTCTATTTGCCGGCCTACCAAATTCCTTCTGGGTCGAAGCTATTAACACGACATGTTATCTAGTGAATCGATCCCCATCGATGTCATTGAATTTGAAATCACCACAGGAGGTTTGGTTAGTCCAGTCAGTTGATTACTTTGATATCCACATATTTGGTTGTCCTGTGCACACTCTAGTGCAGGACTCTGAAAGGACAAAGCTGGATGCTAAGTCCAAGAAGTGATTCTATCTGGGCAGAAAGGCCGGTACGAAGGGATTCAAGCTGTGTAACCTTGACACGAAGAAGGTGGAGGTCAGGCTTCTATGCTAAAGAAGTCTCAGTCTCAGTTCAAAGAAATGGTGAAGACTCCAGTCACACCCTTGGAGGTGGAGCTGGAAAGGAGTGACCAGGCTGACGACCATGGCGATTCCCCTGATGTTGGGTACATTGGTCAAATGTACCTGATTTGAAGAAGCCTCCCCTAACTCAATGATATACATCATAGTGTATTTGATGTTTGTTTGAGTTACTTGTGCAGGTTAGGAATACACTGGACTGAAGCTAAAAATTCTAAGTCCATGTGTCGACACCCAGAGGGAAAGTGTCGACACTTGAGAAAGCTTGTGTCGACACCCAGACAAGCAGTGTCGACACTTGGAGTCATTGTGTCGACACCTGGGAAGAAGAGTCGACACCAGTCAGAAAGTGTCGACACTTGGAGCTGTGTCGACACTCAGTGTAGAAGAATGCAGAAAAGCTGTGTCGACACTTAGCAGAAGTGTCGACACCTAGAAGAGCTGAGTCAACACCAGAAAGTGTCGACACTTGAAGTAAGTGTCGACACTCAGCAAAAGTCTGCAGAATCTAAGTACAAGTGTCGACACTCAACACAATGTGTCGACACTATGCAGAAGAGTCAGCACTTGAAGTAAGTGTCGACACCCAGCACAATGTGTCGACACTTAGCTAAAAGACTCAGTATTTGAAGTAAGTGTCGACACTCAGCACAATGTGTCGACACACAACCAGAGGAGTCAACACTTGAAGAAAGTGTCGACACTCAGCACAATGTGTCGACACTTAGTTGAAGACTCTACACTTGAAGAAAGTGTCGACACAAGGAGCTGTGTCGACACTTAGCAAAGATCAGAAAAGTTACAAAATATTCTAAGTACAAGTGTCGACACTAAAGGAATGTGTCGACACTCAGCTGAAGAAACAAAAATGAAGACTTGTGTCGTCACTAAGAAGCAGTGTCGACACTTGACAGTTTCAACACATAAAGTTGTGTCGACACAAAGGAGTTGTGTCGACACTTAGAAGAATACAGTTGCAGAATGAAGTACAAGTACTTGTGTCGACACTCAATTTCAGTGTCGACACATGCAGAAGAAACTGTGTCGAGACATACAAGGAATTGTGTCGACACCTTGTAGACTTGTGTCGACACTTATACAACATGTGTCGACACTTGGCTTATAAGTGTCGACACTTAAGAACAGAAAGTCTCGACACTATCTGACAGTTAGAGGAATTTCAAGAAGTGACTGGTTGACAAGACAGCTGCCGATCCAGCCGGTCTACATCAACTGTTAGTGATATCAGAAGTCTGTTATGAACCGGACCAGCCGGTTACCATGAAGGAAGCCTATAAATAGGCACTCATAGTCTACAGAATTTATGATTAAGATAAGGATTGTTGAAGTAATATAAAAGTGGTTGAAAAAGTTTTTACAGAGAGAGTTCAGATCTTTGTAAAAGTGGTATATTGAGAATCAACACAAGAAGATCTTGCTGTGCATCAGCAGATCTAAGAAGTTGGAGAGAGAGAGCTCCAACCAAGTATTCAGTCTTTGGAACTAAGGCTGAGAAGAAGAATTCAGAGTCATCTGGATTTCAAGAAGCAGAGGTCAAGGAACAACTGCAGAAGATTCAGACTAATTCAGTTCTAATCAAGAAGCTTTGAAGGAAGCTAAGTCAGTTTGGATCTAACTGAGTTCTTCCAAGAACTCTTCAAGAATCTCTCAACTCCTCTCCTATTTTCTGAGTTGTAGAGTTAACTATTGTACTTTCTATTTTAACCTGTAGGATCCATTGGATCTGAGAGAATTGTAAGCCTATTTTATAAAGGCTGAGGGTAGGGCTTGGTTGCCTGAGTGTAGGAGTTGAAGAACTCTGAGTGTAGGCCTTAATTGGCTGAGTGTAGGCCTGGGTGTCTGAGTGTAGGCCTTTTGGCTGAGTGTAAGGCTTTGGGCCTGAGGTAGGAACCTAGTTTGGTTCTGAGTTAGTGGAGAAGTTTGGCCGAATCTAGTACACTGCTAGTTAGGCGAAGGGGGAAAGTGGATGTACCCAAAGATTGGGGAACCACTATAAATTAGTGTGTCTTCTGTGCTGTGCTGTGAAATTACTGTGTTTATGCTGTAATTGCTGTTAGCTGTAGAATTCTGTGAAATAGCTGTTGTGCTGCCAAACAAAACTCAAAAAGGATTAGGTCACCTATTCACCCCCCCCCCCCTCTAGGTGTTTAGGTACCATATCTTTCAAGTGGTATCAGAGCCAGGTTCCTCAAAAAAAGGACTAACTGTCTGAGGAGATCCAGTTTGGCAGATTCAGTATAAGTCAGGAAACAGTTTCAAGAAAATCAAGAAACATGGGGTCTTCAGAGAATCACAAGGAATTGGGTTCAATGAAACTACCCATTTGCAGAAAGGAGATTTTTGGAATCTGGAAAGAAAGGGTAAGGCTGTTCATGGAGGCCTCTGACCCTAGGATCTACATCACAGTCAAGGAAGGGTCTTATGTGCCCATGAAGATTTCAGTCTTGGATGCCACACAGAGAACTCCAAAGGATTTTTCTGAGATGACCAAGGATGAGATAGTCCTAGCTACAATGGACAAAAGGGCACAGAACA
Organism: Platanthera guangdongensis; assembly: GCA_039583875.1. Lineage (NCBI taxonomy): Eukaryota > Viridiplantae > Streptophyta > Magnoliopsida > Asparagales > Orchidaceae > Platanthera > Platanthera guangdongensis. Next base: position 129,785,395 of record CM077161.1, on the reverse strand, counting down.
TCATAGTTAGTGCAATTGATGATGCCACCTTCCAGAACCTTATTCACTGTAAAACAGCAAAAGAAATGTGGGATACCCTCATTGTCTACATGGAAGGTTCTGAAGAAGTAAGACAAGATAGGAAATCCTTGCTTAATCAAGAATATGAGAGCTTTAGGCAAGGAAGAGGAGATAGCATCACTAAATGCTACAAAAAGTTCTACAGAATTGTTAATGAACTCATGTCCTATGGAAGGGAGTTCACAAACTATGAATTGAATGATAAGTTCTTGAGGTCCCTAACCAAAGATTGGGACACTAAGATCTGTGCCATCAGAGAAATGGCAAAGTTGGGAGAAATTCCTCCTCCCACACTGTTTGGCAAGTTGTTATCTTATGAGATGCAATTGTCAGTAAGAAAAGAGGAGGAAAAGTCAACAAGGACTGAACACAGGGAAAGGACTGTTGCCTTTAAGTCAGAAGTATCTAGAAAGAACAGGACTAAGTCATCAACTCCTCCTCCAGAGGTAGTTGAATCAGAATCTGATGAGTCTGTTAGCACTAAATCTACAAGCAGTGAAAGTGATGAAGACTTTGCTGCATTTACCAGACATTTTCAGAAATTCCTGAAGAAGAAACAGTGGAAGTCCAGACCTTCTTTTTTCAAAGGGAAAGAAGTTCAGTATCAGGAGAAGAAGCCTTCAAAGAAGGACAAGCAAAGGACAAAGACTAGCAAGGCAACTGGGTCTAGGATTGTGTGTTACTGCTGCAATAGACAGGGTCATGTAATTGCAGATTGTCCTGAAAGAAGGAAAGAATCCAGTGACAAAAAGAAGACTCACTTCAAAGGAAAGAAGGAGAAGTCCTTTGTTGCAAAGAATGAGAAGACTCTTTCAGACATTTCTTCTTCAGACACTGAGACAGATGCTGAAGCCTATATAGGGCTATTTGCTGAAGAAGAAGAAGAGTTTATGCAGATCATGGAATCAATCTATGAACAAGAAGAGGTTCAGTGCCAAGGAATGATGGCATTGACTGAAAGTACCACAATCCTGGAGCAGCCAGGACCTAGTCAGGTACAAAGTCTAACCTTAAGTTCAGATTCTAGTTCTAGTTCAGAGTCAGAATCATCTTCATCAAGTGATGGAAGTGATTCTGAATCTGAGGGAGATATTCATCAGCTCTTAGATGAATACCAAGTACTGTTGCAAGCCTATAAGAAAAGCAAGATCCTAGCCAAAAGTCAGGCAAAGGAGATTGCTGATCTCAAGGCAGCTGCAACAGATTTTGAGAAGGAGTATGATCAAAAACTGAATGAAGTAGCCAGGCTGAAACACATTACTGTGATTCAGATGGGTACTATTACATTTAAAAATGATCAAATTAAGTTGCTGGAGATCAATCTCCAGAAGGAAAAAGAGCTAGTTGCTAGGTTTTCAAAACCTAAATCAGTGCTACCCTTGATTGATGAATTTGTTCATCATAAAGGAAAGGCTGGATTGGGTTTTGTTAAGCCTGTGAGGACTGTTCAGGATCAGTCCAAGTCCAAGGGCAAAGCCCCAACATTCAACAAGGCTGCTGTAGTCAAGACAGCAAAGGTTGTACCTAAGCAAAGGTACAACAAGTTTGAATGTTGGTGTTGTGGCAAGGTTGGCCACTTTGCCTTGGATTGTTGGCACAATGCCAGTGCCAAGTTGAGTAGCAAGTTACCTGTTGGAAAGCCAACAGGTAGCTATGTCAAATTGCAAACTAACAATCACCAAGGACCCAAGTTTACTTTGGGTTCTAAGGTTCATTAATTTGTTTTGCAGGTGAATCCAAGTGGTCATACCCCTACATGGTACTTGGATAGTGGATGTTCCAGACACATGACTGGAACAAGGGGACTACTGAAGGACTACATCCCAATCAAAAATGGTCCAAAGGTGACCTTTGGTGGTTCTGAAAAAGGAATCATCAAAGGGTTTGGTAACATTTCTTCTAACCTTGTTACCATTACTCAAGTGGCTTATGTTAAAGGTTTGAAACACAACCTCATTAGTATAAGTCAATTAAGTGATGTAGGGTATGACATCTCATTTGTTAAAAATGGTTGTCATATCAAGAGGTCAAGTGATCAAGAGATCATTTTGACTGGATATAGAAAGAGAAATGTCTACTGCTTAGACATTATGGTTGAGAACAATAGTTCTCCAGTCTGTCTTGTAGCTGATGAGACAGTCTCTCAATGTGTCAAATGGCACAAGAGGCTTGCCCATCTTAATTACAAGACTATTGGCAAACTCTTTAGTAAAGAGTTAGTGAGGAATGGTCCTCAAGTTAAGTGTGTCAAAGATGGCATTTGCTCAGCTTGTCAAAAGGGCAAGCAGACTAAATCCACCTTTAGAAGCTTAGACAACAAAGATGCTGTGAGGTGTTTATATCTCTTGCATATGGATCTATTTGGTCCAATGCCAGTTCACAGCTTAGGTATGAAGGTCTACACCTTTGTAGTTGTTGATGACTACTCAAGGTTTTCCTGGGTGTTCTTCTTAAAGCAGAAATCTGAAACACCTAGTGTCTTCTATAGTTTTGTTAAGCAAATTCAGAATGAATTGAACTGTACAGTGGTCAAAATTAGAAGTGACCATGGTACTGAGTTTCAGTCTGAAAGCATGACAAAGCTGTGTGAAGACTATGGGATATTTCAAGAATTCTCTTCACCTAGAACACCTCAGCAAAATGGCATTGCTGAAAGGAAAAAATAGGACCTTGATAGAGGCTGGTAGAACCCTATTAAGTGATTCATCACTGCCAGAATATTTCTGGGCTGAAGCAGTTAACACTGCATGCCATGTGATAAATAGGGCTACCATCACTAAAAGGTTAAACAAGACCCCCTATGAAGTAGTGAAAGGCAGGAAACCAAATCTGTCCTATTTTAGGATCTTTGGTTGTAAATGCTTCATACTTAACAATGGGAAGTCTTACTTAACTAAGTTTGCTGCCAAGTCCCAAGAGGGAGTGTTTGTTGGGTACAGCAATAATAGTAAGGCTTATATAGTCTACAACTTGACCACACAAGTTGTAGAGGAGTCTGTGCATGTAGTTTTTGATGAAACACAACTAATTAACAATGAGTTGTCTAGTAGTGTGTGCAGCCCTACAGGTCTTACTAAGAAGATGGACAAGTTAATCATAGAAGATGTACCTGCTGCAAGACAGCAAGTAGAAGAAGATGGCTTATGTCCAGGGGGAGAACTACATGTACAAGGAGCTGTTGAAGTACAAGGAACTCAGCTTGATGAAGATGCTGAAGAAGTTCAACCAGAAGTAAGGATGCCTCCAGCCAACAGGCATCTAAGAGATCATCCAGTAGAGCTGATCATTGGAGATCCAAGACAAGGTGTTCAGACAAGGAGCAGAAATCAGAATGCTGTAGTATATTCAAGTTTTCTGTCTCAAATAGAACCAAAGAAATTTGAAGAAGCTATACAAGACCCACAGTGGACTGAAGTAATGCAGGAGGAGCTTAATCAGTTCAAAAGATGCAAGGTGTGGGATCTGGTTCCTAAGCCTAAAGATCACAATGTGATAGGAACAAAGTGGATCTACAGGAACAAGTTAGATGAACAAGGTGTCATCATTAAGAATAAGGCAAGACTAGTTGCAAAAGGATATAGGCAAGAAGAAGGTATTGATTTTGATCAAACCTTTGCTCCAGTAGCCAGACTGGAAGCCATAAGGATGTTCTTGGCCTATGCAACCTACCAAGGATTCAAAGTATACCAAATGGATGTGAAGTCAGCATTCCTTAATGGTAATTTAAAAGAAGAAGTATATGTGGAGCAGCCTTCAGGTTTTGTTGATCCTACTCTTCCACATCATGTCTATAGACTTAGGAAAGCATTGTATGGGTTAAAGCAAGCTCCCAGAGCTTGGTATGAAACCTTGTCTAGTTTCCTCATTGAGAACAAGTTCACAAGGGGGAAAATAGATAAGACTCTATTCCTTAGGGAATCTAGAGGCAAAGTAATACTTGTCCAAATATATGTAGATGACATTATATTTGGGTCTACTGAAAGTAGCCTTTGCAAAAAGTTTGCAAAGCTTATGCAGAGTCAATTTGAAATGAGTAGTATGGGAGAACTGAAGTTTTTCTTGGGTCTCCAAGTTAAACAGACTGAAAGTGGTCTATCCATATGTCAGTCTAAGTTCACCCTAGAACTCATAAGGAAATATGGTATGGATTCCTCCAGTACCATGAAGACTCCTATGGGGTCAAGTATGTCTCTAAGCAAGGATGATGCAGGGAAACCTGTAGATGAAACCTTGTATAGAGGGATAGTTGGCTCCCTACTATACTTGACTGCAAGTAGGCCTGACATTATGTATGCTACATGTGTTTGTGCCAGGTATCAAGCCTGCCCCAAAGAATCTCACTTGACTGCAGTCAAGAGAATCTTGAGATATCTAAAGGGCACACCTTATCTAGGCCTTTGGTACCCTAGGAATGGAGATTTTGATCTAACAGGCTATTCAGATGCAGACTTTGCAGGATGCAAAGAAGATAGAAAGAGCACAACTGGATCCTGTCAGTTCCTAGGTGGAAGACTCATTTCATGGAGTAGTAAGAAGCAAACCAGTATGGCCATCTCCACAGCTGTGTCAGAATATGTAGCTGCAGGAAGTTGTTGTGCTCAACTTCTGTGGATTCAACATCAGCTACAAGACTATGGATGTCAGGTAAGTAGAACTCCACTTTATTGTGATTCTACTAGTGCTATTTCAATAGCTAACAACCCTGTATCACATAGTAGAACTAAACATATTGAGATTAAATATCACTTTCTTAGGGAGCATGTAGAAAGAAATGATATTGCACTTGAATATGTTAGAACTGATAATCAGATAGCTGATATGTTCACTAAGCCCTTAGATGAAGCTAAGTTTAATAGGTTCAAAATTGAACTAGGTATGATAAACTTAGATTAAGTATACAGAACAAAATTGGCTAAGTAAAAAGGTGTCGACACATAGACAAGTCTATGTCGACACAGAATAGTAAGTGTCGACACTTCAGGAAAATGGTGTCGACACATCTAGGAAGTTAGTGTCGACACTTCAGAATGTTAGTGTCGACACATGTCGAGTAGGTGTCGACACATCCAATAAAGTGTCGACACTTAAGTTTTACTCAGAATTTTTCTAAGTAAAGTCTCGACTACATGTCGAGTATAGTGGTGTCGACACTTAACCAAGTGTCGACACATAAAATCTGTTGACTAAATTTGTGTCGACACATGAGTGTCGAGACATTATAAGTCAGTGTCGACACTTAATGTCAGTGTCGACACATGTTTAGCTCGCTATCCCGCCTGTTCATCTTCAAAACTCAACAGGTATAAATAGGGTTCTGTTTATGTTTGTCGACACGCTTTCAGAGTTTCGAGACTAAACTCCTGTGTCGACATTTCTCTTCTCTAAAGACTAATTCTCCAAACCCTAATGGCTCCCAAGCTGGAAGAGAACATTAACGAAGGCTATGAGCTCGTGCGAGGCGCATTCGACAACGTTGATCAGGAAATCAAATCCGTGATAACCCTAGTCAGCGATTCAGGACTGGAATTCTTGGTTTCAGATCCAACCAAGATATGGAAGAAAGAAGTGATTGAATTTCTTACTGGAGCAACTATGGACGACTCTGGATACAGAATCAAATCCAGGGTGCATGGCACCAAGGTCAAAGTATCACCCAAAAGTCTGAGAAAGGTACTTCAGCTACCTAAAGTTCAGGAAGAAGAAGAAGTCACAACATCTAAGACCAAAGAAGCTTTGGTCTGGTGCGGTCTTGATCCTAAGATGAAAATAGGATCAGTTTTCAACAGGAAGGGGATGAATAATCAAGGCAAATTCCTGTCTGAAGTTGTAGGCAAGGTTATTCTAAGCAAACCAGGAGGGCATGACAGGGTGTCAGCCTCTATGTTCAGTATCATGACCAGACTCATCTTCAACCTTAAGACAGACTGGTCTATGATCGTATTTGAGAAAGTAAAAGAAAGTCTGAAGAAGCCCAATCTGGGCAGGATAATAAGTCTCTACCTGGCTGGATCAATTCCAGAGGTAATGAGCTCTGCTGCAGGAACAAAAATCAATCACATGAGGAGAATGGACTCAAGGATATTCTCTCGATGGGAAAGGGTGCTGTCAAAGGAATTGACCACCCCTGAGAAACAAGCTTCTAAGAAAGATTCTCCTCCCAGGAAGAAGAGGAAGACTGCTGTTGTGCCTCAAGAGTCCTCCAGCAGCTCAGGCAGTGAAGAACATGTGGTCTTCACTCCTGATAGTCCAATGGATAAGGCTGCAGAAAAGTCACCTGCTCCTCAGGAGCCAGCTGACATCCAGGGGGAGCTTCCAGGTGTAGCAGAACCATCTACACTGGAGAGTGAGCAATCCACCCTCCTCATTCAAGAGGTACTTGTTGACCTTAATACTTTGAATTTTTCTATAATAAATTCTGATTTGTCTGATGACCATTAGCAAAATCAGCCAGCAACTCAAGAACCAGATGTTGTTCTCCAAGACACATCTGTTGTAGCTGATAAAACCAGTACATCTCCTGCACAGTCTCCAGCAGATTACACAATGGAAGATCTATTTCTGAATTTAGATCAGGATGATTTTGATATGGAAAAGAATGCTGCTGATACAGAGAAGGATGCTGCTGCTGAGGGGGAGAACTTAGCTATTCAAGAAGAGCCTATAAGGCTAGATACTGAGAAGGCACAAGATGTGCACACTGAAAAACAATCCAGCCCTAAGGATAGGGTGGATATAGCCAGTACATCAGAATCTGAAGATGATGAAGCTGAGCAAGCTAAGAAAAAGAAGATCTTTGTTTTCAAAAGAAGGAGTCAGAGCTATAAGAAAGCTCTACAAACTGTTGCACAACACTCCTTAGTTCAACAACCTCCATCAACTGATTACAGTGCTCTACTGCTTGCCATGCAAATCAAGATGGATGAACAAAGGAAGGCTTTAGAAACTTATGTTGATGAAGGGCACAAGGCACTACAATCTGATCTGGGACAGGAAATCAAGTCAATAAGGTTTGAAATGAACCTTAATAAAAAGGAGATGACTGATTGTTTTACAAAGGGTGCTCATGCAGTGGTCTATCTGGCTAAACATCAAGAAACCATAAAAGAGAAGGTAGAAGATATTGCACTAAAGCAAGGATATGTGTTGGAAAATCAATTGAGGATGAATGATAATTTGACTGCATCTCACAATGCAATAGTCACTGAAATCAAGAATAAGTCTACTGAACCATCAACCTCCTCTGCTGCTGCCAAAGCTGATTTTGATAAACTCTTTCAAGCTGAACTAACTGCTGTCAAGACTGCCATCAAGGATTCCCAGAAGGTCATTTCTGAACAGCTTACCAAGCTAAGACCTTTCTTTAAAGAGGGCATAAGATATTTGGACAGCCAAATCAGGTTCCAGAAAGATGATGTGAGAGATCATGTAGCCCAAGAAGTCATAAAGGGGGAGAGAGTGTTAGTCAAGGCCAGTTCTGAGCATGCAAAATGGATTTCAAATTCAATCCGGGCTACACTTGGATATCCTCCCCTGTGTGATGACAATGAAGTAGCTGAATCTGGTATTCAAGGAACATATCTTGGAGGTGAGCAACAGGCAGTGGCTGATGTAATCTATCCACCTCCAGATTTTGAAATGGTTCATGCTGATGTAAGCACAATGTATAGTCCAACTGCTGGCAAGCCCAATGTTATTCTGGAAAAGGTTGTTCAACCTATCACAGCTGCTATGCAAGAGGCTTTGGACAAAGAAGAAGAGACTAGGCTATCAAAGAAGAAGTTCAGGGAACTTGCTGAACAAAAACCTGATTTTGAACAGTGGAGCCCTACTTCTAGGAACATCATTCTCACTGCATGGAAAGCGGCCAAGGACAATGCCCATGAGAGGAACAAGTGGTTCTCAGAGGCAGAATGGAGGAAACATGAAAGTAGGCAGGAAGCCATTGTTCAACATAGAAGGAAGGCTAAGTTAGGAAAGCTACCTCCTACAGCTGTGGAGCCTAGCAAGTACTTTCCTAAGCCCTATCATTATTTTGAAAGACAAAAGATCAAGGCTGAAGAACAGAAGAAGAAGGACTCCAAAGGGAAGAAGATTGCTGAAGCTGAGCCTGCTGCTGCTGCTGCTGTGAAAGCTAAAGTACAAGCTGGAAAAGGCATAGTCATTAAGGAACCAGAGCAGAATTAGACTAAGCTTTAACTGAAAAATGTTGTAATCTGTTACATCAAACATTTTGTGTAAATCATTGAAAATGTATTAAATGTATGAACAGTTTTTGTTAAACAAATTTCATGATTGTTCTGATGAATGTGTCTAATTCTTGATTGTTCTGTAATGCTGAATGAGTATACATGTGTGCTTTATTACATGTTAAAGTTTAACTCTGTTGTCATTTATCTGTTTTACTTCATTTTATAATTTTTAATTATGAGTGATGTATATCATTGACTAAGGGTTATGACTTCTCCAAATAGGGGGAGATTGTTGGGTACATTGGTCAAATGTACCTGATTTGAAGAAGCCTCACCTAACTCAATGATATACATCATAGTGTATTTGATGTTTGTTTGAGTTACTTGTGCAGGTTAGGAATACACTGGACTGAAGCTAAAAATTCTAAGTCCATGTGTCGACACCCAGAGGGAAAGTGTCGACACTTGAGAAAGCTTGTGTCGACACCCAGACAAGCAGTGTCGACACTTGGAGTCATTGTGTCGACACCTGGGAAGAAGAGTCGACACCAGTCAGAAAGTGTCGACACTTGGAGCTGTGTCGACACTCAGTGTAGAAGAATGCAGAAAAGCTGTGTCGACACTTAACAGAAGTGTCGACACCTAGAAGAGCTGAGTCAACACCAGAAAGTGTCGACACTTGAAGTAAGTGTCGACACTCAGCAAAAGTCTGCAGAATCTAAGTACAAGTGTCGACACTCAACACAATGTGTCGATACTATGCAGAAGAGTCAGCACTTGAAGTAAGTGTCGACACCCAGCACAATGTGTCGACACTTAGCTAAAAGACTCACTATTTGAAGTAAGTGTCGACACTCAGCACAATGTGTCGACACACAACCAGAGGAGTCAACACTTGAAGAAAGTGTCGACACTCAGCACAATGTGTCGACACTTAGTTGAAGACTCTACACTTGAAGAAAGTGTCGACACAAGGAGCTGTGTCGACACTTAGCAAAGATCAGAAAAGTTACAAAATATTCTAAGTACAAGTGTCGACACTAAAGGAATGTGTCGACACTCAGCTGAAGAAACAAAAATGAAGAATTGTGTCGTCACCAAGAAGCAGTGTCGACACTTGACAGTTTCAACACATAAAGTTGTGTCGACACAAAGGAGTTGTGTCGACACTTAGAAGAATACAGTTGCATAATGAAGTACAAGTACTTGTGTCGACACTCAATTTCAGTGTCGACACATGCAGAAGAAACTGTGTCGAGACATACAAGGAATTATGTCGACACCTTGTAGACTTGTGTCGACACTTACACAACATGTGTCGACACTTGGCCTATAAGTGTCGACACTTAAGAACAGAAAGTCTCGACACTATCTGACAGTTAGAGGAATTTCAAGAAGTGACTGGTTGACAAGACAGCTGCCGATCCAGCCGGTCTACATCAACTGTTAGTGATATCAGAAGTCTGTTATGAACCGGACCAGCCGGTTACCATGAAGGAAGCCTATAAATAGGCACTCATAGTCTACAGAATTTATGATTAAGATAAGGATTGTTGAAGTAATATAAAAGTGGTTGAAAAAGTTTTTACAGAGAGAGTTCAGATCTTTGTAAAAGTGGTATATTGAGGATCAACACAAGAAGATCTTGCTGTGCATCAGCAGATCTAAGAAGTTGGAGAGAGAGAGCTCCAACCAAGTATTCAGTCTTTGGAACTAAGGCTGAGAAGAAGAATTCAGAGTCATCTGGATTTCAAGAAGCAGAGGTCAAGGAACAACTGCAGAAGATTCAGACTAATTCAGTTCTAATCAAGAAGTTTTGAAGGAAGCTAAGTCAGTTTGGATCTAACTGAGTTCTTCCAAGAACTCTTCAAGAATCTCTCAACTCCTCTCCTATTTTCTGAGTTGTAGAGTTAACTATTGTACTTTCTATTTTAACCTGTAGGATCCATTGGATCTGAGAGAATTGTAAGCCTATTTTATAAAGGCTGAGGGTAGGGCTTGGTTGCCTGAGTGTAGGAGTTGAAAAACTCTGAGTGTAGGCCTTAATTGGCTGAGTGTAGGCCTGGGTGGCTGAGTGTAGGCCTTTTGGCTGAGTGTAAGGCTTTGGGCCTGAGGTAGGAACCTAGTTTGGTTCTGAGTTAGTGGAGAAGTTTGGCTGAATCTAGTACACTGCTAGATAAGCGAAGGGGGAAAGTGGATGTACCCAAAGATTGGGGAACCACTATAAATTAGTGTGTCTTCTGTGCTGTGCTGTGAAATTACTGTGTTTATGCTGTAATTGCTGTTAGCTGTAGAATTCTGTGAAATAGCTGTTGTGCTGCCAAACAAAACTCAAAAAGGATTAGGTCACCTATTCACCCCCCCCCCCCCTCTAGGTGTTTAGGTACCATATCTTTCACCTGACCTAGAGGATGCTGACGTTGTGCAACCTATCGAAGTGGAGTTGTACTCCATTGCCAGAGAAACGGCGAGGAGAGAGGTCAGACTGCCTCTCAGGCTACATGACATTGTAGCATATGCCTTTCAAGTGATCTCCTCAGACCCCGGGTCTTACCAAGAAGCTATGAAGAGCAGTGACAGCTCTCAGGGGAGAGAAGCTATGCTGGAGGAGATGGACTCATTTCGAAAGAACCAGACTTGGGATCTGATTAGCCTACCGAAAGGAGCTAAGGCAATCAGCTCCAAGTGGGTATTTAGGAAGGAGTCCACTTCCTTGAAGGACCAGTGGAGATACAAGGCGAGATTCGTGGCTAAGGGATTCGCACAGAAGAAAAGAGTTGATTTCGACAAAATCTTCTCACCCGTAGTAAAGCACTGTTCCATACGGATGCTACTTTCTATAGTAGTGTTGTGGGACTTGGAGCTGTAGCAAATGGACGTGAAGACGGCGTTTCTTCATGGCAACTTAGAAGAGGAGATCTACATTCTGCAGCCTGAGGGGTTCATTGAACCAGGCAACGAGAAAAAAGTGTGCAAGTTAAGGAGGTTCGACACGTTCATGGCCTCACAGGGTTTCAGCAGAAGCCAGTATAACAACTATGTATAATACAAGTTCTTCGCGAATGGGGACATTTTGATTCTGATACTATATGTCGACGACATGCTGATCGCTTGCAAATCAGCTCGGGAGATTCAATTACTGAAGCAGAAGCTACATGCTGAGTTTGAAATGAAGGATCTGGGTCATACACTGAAAATTCTTGGAATGAAAATCAAGCGGGACAGAAAGCGAGACATGCTTTGGCTTTCTCAGGCTGGCTACATTAAGAAGGTGCTAGAGAAATTCAATATGATGGAGTCTAAACCTGTTACCACCCCTCTCGGGCAATAGTTTAGACTGTCGTCACAGCTGTGTCCAGACACCGAGGAGGAATGCCAAAAGATGCTCAAGGTGTTGTACGCTAGTGCGGTAGGATGCTTGATGTATGTATTGATCTGTGCGAGACTAGATATTGCTCAGGGTGTGAGTGTTATCAGCAGATACATGGGGAATCCAGGACGACAGCATTGGGAAGCCATCAAGTGGATTCTAATGTACTTGAGAGGAACTCCAAACATCGGATTAGTATTTCAAAGGAGCCAGGATGTCGGTGTGCTAGAGGTCTACATTGATTCCGACTACGCTGACGACCTCAATAAGAGGTGATCTACTTCCGGGTATATCTTCCTTCTAGGTGGAGGTCCCATCAGTTGGAAAGCCATTCTTCAGGACATCGTGACTCTATCTACGACAAAGGCAGAGTATATTTGCTGCAGCAGAAGCTGCAAAAGAAGTCATCTGGATCAAAGGTCTCGCCAAAGAACTCAGAATTTCTCAGGAGGCGGTGAAGCTGCACTGTGATAGTAGAGTGCGATTTGCCTGGCCAAAGACCCGGTCTATCATGTCAGTACAAAACACATTGATGTGTGCTACCACAAGTTGAGGGAGTTCGTTGCTAGCGGAGACATTCAGTTGTTGAAGGTGTCCACAGAGGAGAATGTTACAGACATGCTGACCAAACCAGTGACAGGAGTCAAGTTCAAGCACTGCCTTGACTTGGCTCATATTGGTGCATGCTGATTGGGGCGACCACAGGGAGAGGGGGTAGTTTGTCAGAAGGGTGAGATCCAAGCTGCAGGTGGAGTTAGGTTCTGTGAGGCGTCAAGGTGGAGATTATTGGATTGGTGACACCTCACTGATCCATGGGATCAAGGATTTCCTATTCTAAGCAAATCCTAATTTGGAGAGATCTTATTATAGGAATCAGATTTTGGGGAAATCCTTCTTAAATATTCTGGACTATTTTGTTGCAATATCATTATTAGGAGTTATCTCCTAATAAAGAGGAGAATTCACACCTATTTATAGGTACCGATTTTCCTCATGCTTCACAAGCAATCCAAGAGATCCATTCAGAGGGGAGAAAGAGATAATTGAGTTGTTCACCCAGTAGAGGCGACAACAGTAGGATGAGACAGCGGCGGTGGTTCCAGTCAGCTTCAGGCGAAGAGACTTCAGGCCGGATTTCATCTGGGCGGAAGACCTCAGGCGGCGGCGGTGCAAATATACAGTCGGGTATCCCCGACATCAGGCGTGCAGCCCAAGCGGCAAAGTCGCAGCGGAAGGAGGCGGCACCGACACACAGCGGTGAAGAAGACGAATAGTGTTCGTTAGATATCACCCGGCGATATCACTATCACCTGGCGATAGCCTTTTTGTTTGATCTCTGAGGTTTTATCTCTTTGTTGCTAGACCATGTATCGATCTCTGTTGTAATCTGTAACGCCTATCATTATAGTGGATCCTTTATGGCGCGCTCTCCCCGTGGATGTAGGAGCTTCTCTCCGAACCACGTAAATTTTTGTTTGTCGTCTGTATGCTTGGAATCACGCTCCGTTATTTTATTTTGCGCGATTGTTTTGCTCGATTTAATTTTGTTGCGCTACCGCGACACTCGGTCCGATTGCATAACACACATCAACGTCCGGGAAGTGGGTATCCCAAAGACACGAGCCAAAGCAGTCAACCGTGAGGTAGTCCCGAATGGCCGCCAGGGCCGCCGTCTCCGTTCGGCCCGGATCCCATTGCATAAGCGTTCGGTCGGCCGCTCGTTCTGATTAATGCGAGATGACACCCACAACTTTTTTAATTTGTTTTTTTATGTTTGTATGATGTTTTTTATTTTATAGAATAAATATAATTATAAAAATAGGATGTGATGTGATGTGGATCCAAGTAGATGCCGATGGGATCATTTTCATTTCTGATGAAATGAAAGGGATCTGTTCCACGGTCAAGATTTTCTTGGGGCTGATCGGACGGCTTCAGTAATTACCATCCTTTTATAAAAATTTTAATAAAAAAACTGTACCCTTGGATCTTTTTGAGGACATTAAACTGTCCATTAGATAGATAAATGGATCCCCTCCATTTTATCAGAAATGGAGAGGATCCGGATTTGTGTATTTACTGGGGATCGTGTCATCTTATATCAAGGGGGAGCGTGTCCGAATGGAGCCATTTTCCGCGGGAGCGGGAGACAAAAGTAAACATAGCAATATCAGGCATGTGTTTGGGTTACCTCCGTCTCACCCCTATCTGCCTTCATGTCGGAGCTTTAACGACACGCCAAACTAGCCATAAATCACATTTAACTTGAGAAATTATGCCATGAATTAAGCTTGATGGTGTCTCTTTATTCATGTAAGTTAACTGACAATGGTGGCAAAGGCGGACCCAACAGGATTTTTCAGTGGCGACGTGCAATAAAATAACGACAAAAATATTGATAGGATATAAACTATTCTCTATTTTAAGGTTCATGGTAGAATAGACAACGGTTTATATAAAAACCGATGTCTATACTCGACAAGACATCGGTTTTTATATAAACCACTGTCTATTTTAGGGTTTCAGGTAGAATAGACAGCGGTTTATATAAAAACTGTTGTTTATTCGAGTATAGATATCGGTTTTTACATAAACCGCTGTTTATTCTCATATTTTTTATAAAAAATAAGTCGCCCGACGTCAAAGACGGGCGAATAGCGTTAAAAATTACACTTTTTTGTATTTTAAAACATATAATATACATACTTTATACTTAATATAATTTTTTTTGAGTGTGCGCGGCCACCCACACTAGGCCTTTAATAGGTCCGCCTATGAATGTTGGGCGAGATGGTCGGCATGAATTTAGGTCCATCCTAGTTGGATCTCACACAATTAATACACTATATGATTTAGGTTTCGTTTGATGGGGATTTTTTCACCGGTGATCAAATTTGGACAAAAATACCACTGTTACGTGTTGAAACCGAAAACTCGGTCTCTAGTACAGTTCACCCTTGGGGAAGAGGTGATCGCACACCTACTTCTCTCCTGCAAGCAAAATGACAAAGGAAAACTGACTCAAGGGCTCGGCGTGGAGGACCCACCACACACCCGAAAGATCTTAGAGCGCTTCCCCTCCTTAGCCAAAGGTCGAGCTAAGGCTACCTCAGAAAGCGCTAGAAGATTAGGGAACAAGTGAGCATTCAAACCATGCCTTCTGAGGTACCCCTTGGGTCTTATTTATAGATTTCTGAAAACAGCCTGCAAATAGACAACCTCCGCTATTCTAAACAGCTATGTGCAGTCCAGGTTGGCCTGCCAACAGCGTAACTCCGCTGTTTTGAAAGTCTATGGGCAGGCCAGCGGGGGCAAAATGGTAAAAATACCTCACAGATCAATGAGCGAGTAGCCCTCAGCAACCTCTGCTCAGCAAGGATGGCGAGTACGGGTCTGGGCTGCCCCGCTCGCATGCTGCGAGTTCGCTCAGCAGTCAGGACTCGGCGAGCGGCCTGGGACTCGACGAAAGGTGCAGAGGACGACGAACACCGAGTTTCGTTCGACGAACGCCAAACTCAATTCGTCAAACGCCGAGCTCCGTTCGTCGAACTGAGTGGACTGGGCGGTACTCGCCGCTTCTACTCACTCCCGACGAGTGCGGGCCCGGCTGGCCCTACTCGTGTTCCACTAGTCGGGCTCGCTTGGGCGAGCTGGAGGCTGCCGAGCTCTGGCCCCCTTGGTGCTCGCCCGAGACTCAGGAAAAGGGAGCCGGCCGGTCTGGTTCCTGGCGACCACACTCGCCGGATACAGGGTTGTACATTACAACCACCACCTAAAAAGAATATTAGTTTTGAACATAAATGAGGGTGAAGTTTCTAATTAGGCGTCATTGGTTGTTCATGAATGATGGTTCATAACCACCGTGTTCATGACCGCGAGCACTGTATCAAATGGAGCGTTTGGCCCCATTTGGCATGACGATAGAGATCATAAACGTGGTGGTTACTGTCATTCGTGAACACTCAACCTCGTCTAAGGAACTAATTTCAGTACTTCTATGTTCAAATTAAACTAGTTTTCTTTTCTTGGCAGCAGTTACAGCCGCTGCCATATCAAACATACATTTTAGAACAATAATGTTTTTGTTCAAACTCATCCGAGCAAAAACATTGTGCCAAACAAAGTCTTTACCGATGATCCGATCGAGAGCAATTTTTTAGGCCCTAACGAGTCTGAATTCAACGAGTGCAGTGGAAGAAATATAACTTTTTTCTTAAACAAATTAAGAACACAATCAAAGATAAGTACACAAAATGTGGAATAAATTATAAACAAAATACAACCCAAATTAAAATGAACAAGGACAACAAACATGATATACTGTAACGATCTAACGTCGTACAAGATCGTCAGAGGGATTGCCGGAGAAAAAGTATAGTTATGATAAGTGTTGGCGGCATTCCGGCGGGAGAATCATCTGGAGGCCGGTTGGAGAGATCGAGAGGAATACAATAAGGAGACAGAGAAACAATAATAGCAGAGAGAGACTAAACTTTATTACATTCACGTCTGCCTATTACATTTGCTTTGGCTCTTAATTATAGCCTTACAATATATACAGTTACTAAGATACCGCTACATATCCTGTTACACTCTTATCCATCCCATAAAAACGATTACCTCATCGTTTAGTCATCTAAAGAAAAAATGGTATTAACTGCAATGCTAAGTAGGAGTGTTTCAGATTGTCATAAGGCAATCTTCAATGAACATAATAACTGTGGAAGTCATCATCCGTCGGGGTCAAATACATGGATCAAGTCAATCAACCAAGAAATCGCTATGGAAATGACGAACTTGAGACCAAATATTTCCGCTAGGGTCACCATCAATAATGACTCCACATCATAATTCTTAGAATAAGTTTCATCGCCAAAGACTACATAGTCATCCTTGATCTCATCATTGCTGAAATTTTTATTTGAAACGGTCATAGCAAGGTCTTCTTGGACTTATCCATATGTCAAAGATTTGGTTATGTCTTGGCTATCCAATTTGTTGAAAACATTATGAATAATAATGGAATCTCCCATGAAGGTGTTGGTGTCATTTTAAAGTTCTTCCTCAGTTGATACAACTATTAAGAGTTCATATTCAACTTCTAATTTACTGGAATCAACAAGAAGAAACGACGTCAATGACAATTCATCTGATGGTGACGAAACAAATAATGAGAGTATTTCTTCACAGGCATGGTTTATCGAAACCCATACACTGTTTGTCTCTTCAAGTGTCATGTGAGGGTTATACTCTTCG
Organism: Platanthera guangdongensis; assembly: GCA_039583875.1. Classification (NCBI taxonomy): domain Eukaryota; kingdom Viridiplantae; phylum Streptophyta; class Magnoliopsida; order Asparagales; family Orchidaceae; genus Platanthera; species Platanthera guangdongensis. The sequence goes on along the minus strand of CM077161.1, from coordinate 129,768,520 downwards.
GACTTGGCTTCATGGCTATCAGGACTAATAGGTGATGAAGGCAATTCTATCCTGAATCTCTTCTGAATAGCGACCTTGAAACGATGCCAATCATGGCACATGCCATCCCACAATAATTCTAGGCACCATTTTGACGCTGTCTTGTCCAAATAAAATGAGGCCATGAAATAATAATCAAGGGGATTAGTGTTCTTATACTCGAGGAACATTTCAAACTTAGAAATCCAATCAGTAGGGTCTGTTAAATTTTCTCAACGTGGTCAGCAAGATAGCTCAAACGCCAAATTAATATCTTCGGAACTACCCAGTTCGCACGTTGAACCTGCGGAAAACCCAAGGACTAGAGGTATCACCCAACAAACAATGGAAGCACAAGAAGGTCTCTTTTATACATTCACTTCTTTACAATCCGAGGCATACATAGCGAGACATGATTTCGCTAGTATAACAGCTGTAAACAGAAAGCACCAAAAAACAAGCCGGGCGGATAGAACCGGAGTCCGCCGAGGTCGCCGAGGTCGCCGAAGCCGCCTGAACTAAGCTGCAATCCACCGAATACCACGGAGTCCGCCGAAGCCGCGAGGCCGCACGGACACACCGTTATTCGCCTCCTGCTGAACCCGAACTGAGGAACACCCCTACCCGCCTGAAGCCGGCGGACAGGTTATTGAAGCTGGCAAAGATGAAACAGAACTGACAAGCCGCAGAGCGACCTCCTGCTGAGTCCGTAGAGACCGCACACTTCCAAGCACTTGACCGAAGTCACAGCCAAACTCCTGGCTCCTTGAAGTTATCCGCGCGACCTGCACACAGCAAACCGTCAGCCTGAAACAATCCGCGCGGACTGGAAAACACAGACCGCAGCTCCTTGCACACCCCAACTTACTGTTCACTCAAGTTACTTAGGTTACTGTAGATGTGCCAGGGGGGTCCTATTTATAGGCCAGGTGAGGAGTGTGGTCGCCGCCCAAGAGATAGCGACACCGCCCCAGCCCGCGCGAATACAAACCACCGTCCGCTGAGTCCGCGAGGACTTAGCTGGTCACCAAGGAAAACCGCCAGGAGCTAGGCATCCATTGACGAACCCTCTCCAGTCCGCCCAAGCTAAGCAGACAAGACATCAGCCCGCAAAGATCAAACCACTGCAGGACAGCAAACCCCCTTCAATGGCTGTCCGCACCAACCCGAGGCAGTCCGCAAGACTCACACCTCAATCCGCCACAAGTCCACGACCAAAGACAGCTAGCAATAGACCGCCCGGTCACAGCGGACTTGGCGGATACGGCGAACACCATAAACTTGGCACAGTGTGACCAAGCCCAAAACCATCAAGGACCAATGCGAGCATGGCGGATGCAAAACCCCGTCCGCCAAAACACCGAGCACAGACCGCCACAGTCCGTGAGCTCCTCGCACTCTTGCCCCCAACGCAGCGGTCAATTCCCGGACTCCAAAACCAGGCCGCCAAAACGATCTCCACAGCAAAGCACCTGCTGTGTCACCAGAGCTCGACAAGGCCTCAGCCAAGCTCTAAGCTCAGTCCGCAACAGCCAAAACCGCGGACACGCTAGTCCGTAAGCTTCCCGCAAACATGAGCCAACCCACCTGTCAGCACAAGCTTGCACCCGCGGCCACTGAGCAATGCACCAGTCCGCAAGCCTCTCTATCCGCAGATACCAGGCCGCACAAAAACCGCGGACACCATGCAACAACCCACTCAGAACACAGCCGGCTTCCCACTAGACTTTTCACCAGGCCGCACAACGCAGTCTGCCCAGTCCGCCCAGTCCGCCAATGCTGTCCGCCACAGGCCGCCCGGCCTGTCCCGTCACCCACTTCCACTTCACAAATTTCAACACTCCCCCTTGAAGTGGGAAGTGGTGACCAAGCCCAGCAAGCTGCGCAAGCGTTCAAAGGGCCCCTTCGACAGTGGCTTTGTGAAGATGTCAGCAAGATTATCTTCACTCCGAATATGCCCGACCAGCAGAGATCCTTCCAATACCTTCTCCCTGAAGAAATGATGATCAATCTCTATATGCTTGGTCCTAGCGTGACACACTGGATTGTTAACCAGTTTGAGAGCACTCTCATTGTCACCTCGGAGTAAATTAGGCTCTTGCACTTCTTCATGGACATCCTCTATAAGCCTCCTCAACCAAACGGCTTCCCGAGCAGCCAAGGCCGAAGCCTTATACTCCGCCTCCGTGGTTGAAACCGACACCGAGTCCTGCTTCTTGCTATACCACGAGATGCTAGCTGAACCGCAAGTGAACACATAACCTGAAGTAGACCTCCGATCATCCGAATCACCGCCATAGTCAGCATCCGTGTACCCGAGCAACGCAAACTCTGCATCCATTCTATAGAGGAGTCCCATCTCAGAAGAAGCCTTGACATACTTCAGAATCCCCTTTGCCGCCACTAGATGAGATTGCCTTGGTTCAGCCATATACCGACTTACTCGGCCAACAGCATAAGCTATATCCGGCCTTGTAATTGTCAGATAAATCAAGCTCCCAACAAGAGCCCTGAACACCAAGGGATCATGAAGAACCCTTCCCTCATCTCGTCGAAGCTTCAGCCCAGATTCCAGTGGAGTAGAGCACTTCTTCCCTTCACCCATGCCGAACCGCTTCACAATACGATCAGCATATCCTTTCTGGCTAATGAGAACCTCGCACTCCTTCCTCTCCACTTCAAGACCAAGAAAGTGATGCAACTCTCCCAGGTCCTTCATCTCGAAGCGTATAGCAAGCTCTGCTCTGAGCCTTGCTACTTCCTCCTCCGAATTCCCTGTGATGATCATGTCATCCACATACAGCAGGACCAAGACCCGAAGCTCTCCCTTCTTCTTGACGAACAAGCTTGAATCTGAGTTAGAAGCAAAGTATCCACAGAATTGCAGGTACTCTGCAATCTTCCCATACCACGCTCTAGGAGCTTGCTTCAACCCGTAGAGAGCCTTCCTGAGTTTACAGACATAGTCTGGATGCTTCTCAGAGACAAAACCAAGCGGCTGATCCATGAAGATGTCCTTGTCAATCTCTCCGTAAAGAAAGGCATTCTTCACATCGAGTTGCCACAAACTCCATCCCTTGCTAGCAGCCAAGGCGATCACCACTCTTACAGAAGTCATCTTCGCAACTGGACTGAATGTCTCCTCATAGTCTTCTCCATACTGCTGTGAAAATCCTCTAGCGACCAGGCGAGCCTTGAACCGATCAATGCTCCCATTAGCCTTCTTCTTCAACTTATACACCCACTTGCAAGTAACCGGAGTAATGCCATCAACCTTGGGCATGAGATCCCAGGTTTCATTCTTCTTCAGAGCATCAATCTCTTCCTTCATGGCACCTTCCCACTCCTTCACTCTAGTGGCCTCGTCGAAGTTTGTAGGCTCTCGCTCATCCAGAGGACCTGCAAAGAAGCAGGAGACGAAGCTCACTGCATTCCCATCACAGTACCGAGCCGGTGGCTTAACTACCCTCTTCGATCTCCGAAGACATGACTCCTTACTCACGGCTTCCGTTGCTTCTTCAGGCTCCACTCCTACCTGGGGCAAGCATTGAGCAGTGCTCCCCCTGCTTCCTGAACCAGAAGGCTCAGCCTCAGAGTTCGAAGCAACAGGAGCTGCTGGTGAAACAACAAGCTCCTCTTCCAAGCCTTCAGCAGCCACCACCGGTGCTTCCTCAACTTTGCTACTTCTGGTTAGCTCCACCGAGCCACCTCCATATGACATCAGCCCGTCAAAGACAACGTCTCTTGAAACCACGAACTTCTTCGTCACAGGGTCCATGCATTTCCATCCCTTCTTCCGCTCATCGTAGCCAACAAAGACAAGTTTCCTTGCCTTCGCATCCAGCTTTGTCCATGAAGCATCCGGGACATGCACGTAGCAAGTTGAACCGAATACCCTAAGGTGTCCCACACTCGGCTTCTCCTTCAGCAACAGCTCAACAGGAGTCTTCATGTTGATAGGGCTAAGTGGCATCCGGTTGATAATATAAGCAGCACAAGACATTCCCTCCGCCCAAAAGGACCTTGGGAAATCTTTCGCATGAAGCCAGCATTTGCAGGTCTCCGTCAGATGACGGATCTTCCGCTCCGCTACCCCATTTTGTTGTGGAGTGTGGGCACAAGTAAGCTCTTGTTGGATCCCGTGCTTCCTGCAGAAGTTAGAAAACTCGGAGGAGACAAACTCTCCCCCGTTATCAGTTCTAAGCTTCTTAATCCGCAAGCCAAGCCGGCCTTCTACCAACTCCTTGAACTCCATGAACAAACGGAAGGCTTCCGACTTCTCCTTTAAGAAGTACACCCAAGTATACCTTGAGTAGTCATCAACCAAGACAAGCATGTATCTGCTTCCACCAAGGATGGCAGTAACCGTCGGTCCCATCAGGTCGCCATGAATGCACTCCAATGGTTTCTTGCTCCTTGTTTGTGATTTATCAAATGGGAGGCGATGTGCCTTTCCATATTGACAGCCTGCACAAACATGCCCATCACCAAAGGAGGACAACTTCGGCAACCCCCTCACCAGACTTCTACTAGCCATCGCCTTCAGCTTGTCCATGCCAACATGCCCCAACCTCTCATGCCAGATAGCCGCACTATCATTGGCTCTCATTCTATCAACATAAGCATTGGTGGAAAGAACAAACAAGTTCTTCACTCTCCTCCCAACATGAGCAACATCAGCCTTCACCGCTGATACGTTGCGAAGGAACCTCACGTCTGTTGGCCCAAACAGAACGTGATACCCAGCATCCACTGCATTGGTCACCGAGAAGAGGTTCTTCTTCATGCCTGGCACGTGATACACACTCCTTAACGTGAGTGGCCCCTGATCACTACCCAAAGACACGACCCCCTCCTTCTTTACTGCATAAACAGTATTATCAGCAGTGATAATAGCTTCATTACCTGAGTACGCCTGCATGGAAGTGAACTTTGATTTATCTCCGGTGAGGTGATGACCACACCCGGAGTCCACGATCCACTCGCTGTTGAAGTCCTCAGCAGACAAGGCCCGGACACAAGTGCCCGTCATGAAAGCTCCTCCTCATTCTGCTTCTTCACTTCTCGAGCAAGCTTCCTCCTTTCCCGCAGCATGCCCAGGCTGCAGTTTGACCTTTCAGTCCCGCTTGAAGTGCCCTCGCTGATGACACCGGTAGCACTTCAGATTCTTCTTCCAGTCCTTAGGAGCATTGCTCCTCTCCGGCGGATATGAAGTTGAAGTCTCCTTCTCACCAGCAGCCTGCACCTTCTTCTTCTTCTTCCCTTCCCATCCCTTCTTCTTGCCTGAGAAGAGGGCTTCGCTGCCTTCCTGATTCAGGTTCACTCCAGCCATCTGCCTTGCTAAGCTCTCCTGCGAGGCAAGCAGATTTTCCAGCTCCAGCAACGACGGCTGAGTAGCCCACCCTTGAACAGATGTTACAAAGGCCACATAATCCTTCCGCAAGCCGCAGATAATGTGCCTTTTCATCTTAGCCTCAGATATAGGCTCATCAGGATCCAGTGCCGACAGCTCAGCGCACAAGCTCTTCATCTTTAAGAAGTACTTGGAGATGGAAAGGTCTCCCTGAGTTGCCCTGGCCAACTCATTCTCCAGGAACTGAAGCTGCGCCACATTCTTCCTATTGAACAACTCATCAATGGTTGTCCAAATATCAGCAGCCGACTCACACCCAATGATGTGATCAAACAGTTCCGGAGACACAGCTCTCTTCAGAATGAACTCCGCCTTAGCATTTGTTCTTCTCCAGAGCCTAACCTGCTCAGCAGTACCGAAAGCAGCAGTAACTTCCTGTCTGTCGTCACCACCGACGACTTCCCACAGCTCCTCGCCAAGAAGATAACTCTTCATGCACGACTTCCACTTCTTGAAGTTAGTCGGCGTTAAGAGTTCAATGCCAAGACCTCTTGCAAAACTCCCTTCCATTATAATACCTGTTGGCAACCTTTCAGAAACTCCGAGCAACAACACAGGTTGATCACCACTCAGTCGCTGAGTAACAACACTGGCTGACTTCCGCTCATGCAACTGAACCTCAGTAACCTGGCTTTGATACCATGTTAAATTTTCTCAACGTGGTCAGCAAGATATCCCAAACGCCAAATTAATATCTTCGGAACTACCCAGTTCGCACGTTGAACCTGCGGAATGTTGAATTCTGTGAAGTGAAAGTGGGTGAATGGATGGCTTGGGAAACCTATCCGCGCGGCCTACGCGGACAGGGTTGGCGGACTGCTAGGTCGGCAGGGATGTTGCAGGCGGTTTGCTCTGTGGCGGCCTGGGCGGTCTGTTCGCGCGGACTACGCAGACAGCAGCAGCGGTCTGACAGGCCAGTATATGCTCAGCAGGCGGATGACTCCCAGGAAGTAACCGGGCGGATAGAAATGCTATCCGCAGAGTCCGGCATAAAGCGGACTGACGAACTGGAGCTCGGCAGACCGGTTTGGCAGTTGCCTTGGTCTTGCTCTAGTGAAGCGGCAAGTGGAAGTCGCGGAGACCGCCGGTCAGCGCGGACAGAAACTGGAGGTCGCCCGGTATGGCGGGCTAGATCCAGTGTTCGCCAGTAAGTGCGGACTGGCCCTTGCGGCCAGTGGGCTGGACTTGGTGGGAATTGAACCAAGTCCAGGAGGCTCAGTCCGGGGAGATCGCGCAGTGGAGCGCGGGCTGGTTTCTCAGTCCGCCAAGCTTAGTAGAAGTGCTGTTGCCTTGTTTGCTAGCTTGGGGATATGCGGACTGGAGGATTGCTTGTGCAGGAGCGTGCGGACTGGAGCCAGAGTCCGCTGAGTCCGGTTGAGCCTAGTGATGAGGTTATGGACTTAGGGAAGCGGACTGGAGTTCGCTGTGTACTCGGACTGGATCTGTGTGTCCGCTGAGTCCGGCAATGCCTTGGTGATTAGGCAATGGACTTGGGATATGCGGACGAAGCCAGGTGTCTGCTGAGTCCGGCAGGCGTCTTGATGGCGAGGTTGCGGGCTCTGGTTTTGCGGGCTGATGCCTTGTCCGCAGAATGCTGGACACGGCTGTTGTGGAGTCCGGCTGTTGTCCTGGCTTGGTCTCTGGCGGCAAGGCGGACTGGATATTGGAGTCCGGCCTTGGAGAAGCTGGGGCGGACTGGCTATCTGCACAGGAGAGGCGAACTGGAATGTGTGTCCGCGGGCTGGCGGACACACTATGTTCTTGCTGCGGGTTGTGGCGGTTATCCTATCGGGAAGGGCGGTGACCATACTCATCGTCGTGCCTATAAATAGGACCCATGTCACAACAGGAAAAGAGAGACCTGGACCGAAGTAAGTGAACAGTAATTGAGCTCGCGTAAGTTGCTACGGTCTGGACTTTGTGTCCGCGCGGATAGAGGGTTGACCCGGTTGTGCTGTGCAGGTTGTGCGAATAGCGCTGGAAGCCAGGACTTGGCGCTGATTGCGGGCAGGGACAGTGCGGACTCTGCGGTTAAGCAACAGGCGGTAAACAGCAGGTCGCGGATAGCGACCAGGCGGTCTTCTCTTTGGCAACTTGGTTCGGGGTTCAGGAAGGCGCCTGCTTCAGGCGGACTGTTCCATTCGGTGACGCAGCTTGTGCGGTCTGGCGGCTAGGCGACCTTGCGGTCAGGCGGCTTGCAGACCGGCGGTGAAGAACTAAGCATTGGAATAAGGGGTGAGTCTGCGCGGCTTGGGTTGCGATCTGGCGACCTGGCGGACTGAGCGGACTCCACAGCAGTAGGTCGGCGGCTTGTTGATTGAGTCCGCGCGGCTTGGTTTTTTGTTCTTGTCTTTGTAACTGTCTCTGCTTTCTCGGTGTTGGGTTTTGGTGAAGCATGTCTCGCCATGTATGTCTCGCCTTGTAAAGAAGGTTGCTCTTGATCAATAAAGAAGCTTGTGCTGCATGTGTTGCTGGTTGTTACTACTTTGTTGAGATAATCTCTGCTAACTCCACGATCCGGGAAAACTTTCAACATTATAAGTGGGCGTGTCTCCTTCGGTTTGTTGAGTTTTCAGCAGGGTATCCAAGGGGGCCTCTGCGGTTTGTTGAATTTTAACATGGTATCAGAGCCAGGTTGTTGGAGTGGTCAAGCAGTGCTCAATGGAAGTAGTTGCTCTTTTGTAGAGGAAACCAGTGGTAGAACCATGGCAGTGGAGGATGCAAGTTGTCTTGGTATTGATCTTCTTACAGAGACGAACTGTGAACAGTGGAAGTCCTGTATGAAGAGCTTTCTTCTTGGCGAGGACCTTTGGGAGGTTGTATGCGGAGCAGGAAGACAAGAGGATACTGCTGGCAATGCTAAGTCGATGAGAGCTTGGAAGGAGGCAAATGCGAAAGCGGAGTCTATTCTCAGGCAGGTGATCTCATCGGAGTTCTTGGACCACATCAGTAGATGTCGGTCAGCTGCGGAGGTCTGGACTTCCCTTGATGGGTTGTTCAGGAAGAAGGTGAAGGTTGCTGCGGATGTTGGTCCCTCTACTTCGTATCAGGAAGAAAGGAGTGTTTCTCCTAGGCGTGATAAGAAGAGGAAGGAAGGACCAAGGTGCTATAAATGCAAGCAGCAAGGTCATCTTCGGAAGGAGTGCAAGGTTGTCTTGCTCTCGGCGAACGTAGCTCATGTAGAGAGGAAGGAGAAGAACGTAGTTGGGATTTCAACTAGTTCTGGACTTGATCGGAGGAATGCCAGTGATAGTGCTACTATCTGGCATGAAAGACTGGGGCATGTAGGGATGGACAAGCTGAAAGCAATGACGGAAAGAAGACTTGTAAGAGGCTTGCCTAGATTGTCATCCTATGGCGATGGTCGGGGGTGTGCGGGATGTCAGGAATGTGGAGCCTATCGCTTCATGGTTGACAAAGCACAATCCAGATGTAAAGCACCATTGGCGGTTGTCCATTGTGCTCTGGTGGGACCGACCGTCACGGCCAGTCTTGGAGGCAGCAGATTCATGCTGGTATTGGTTGATGACTATTCTAGGTATACTTAGGTATACTTTATGAAGATGAAGTCCAACATGGTACGCTTGTTTGTGGAGTTCAAGAAGCTTGTGGAAGGCCAGCTTGGCCGGAGGATCAAGGTGTTGAGGACAAGTATCGGTGGTGAGTTTGCCTCAACCGAGTTCTCACGCTTTTGCAGGAAGCAAGGGATCCGGATGGAGCGTTCTTGTGGACATACTTCACAACAAGGCAGTATTGCAGCTCGGATGGTCCGTTGGTTAACGGCGACCTGCAAGTGTTGGCTTCAGAGTAAAGGCGTTCCGAAGGCTCTTTGGGCGGAAGGGATGGCCTGTGCTGCTCATGTCATCAACCGGATGCCTCTTAGTCCGATCATAGTGAAGACTCCTTATGGGCTGATGTTCGGAGTGAAGCCCTCAGTGAATCACCTTCGGGTGTTTGGATCTACCTGCTATTTACACTCTCCAGGTGCTCTGAAAACAAAGCTAGCCTTTGTTGGGTATGATGAGCAGAAAAGAAGATGGAGGTGTATGGATCCTGCGACAAAGAAACTCATAGTGTCGAGAGACATTGTTTTCGATGAGTTGACGCCGTATTGGGGTAGCTCTTATGTGGAGCTAGAGATCAGCAGGTTAGATGGTGGGCTGAAGGAGGCTGCTGCTAAGGAAGTGGAGTTGCCTGAGTCACCAGGTGCTCCAGGTTGTTCTAGCTCCGGGACAAAGTCGTCAGAGTCGGTAAGAAGGGGGAGCAAAGCTCCAGGAACTTCATACTCGAAGGCGGAAGCTTCCGGTTCAGGAAGCAGGGGGAGCGATGTTCCAGGTAGTTCTTGTTCAAGAGGGGAGTCTTCTGGTTCAGGTAGCAGGGGGAGCGTTGCTCCAGGTGCTTTTGATTCCAGTAAGGAGGCGTCTTGTTCAGGGAGCAAAGGGAGCATTGTTCCGGGTTTGCCCGGGAATGGAGCTGGTTCAATAGCAGCGGAGGTGGTTAGCCATGATCCGGTTCTTCGGAGATCGAAGAGGATCAATAAGCCACCAGCTCGATATAGCGAAGGGAATACGGCAGACTTGGTCTCGTGTTTCTTTGCTAGCCCTCAGGTCGAGCAAAGTTCTTCTGGCTGTGATGATCTCACTCGAATCAAGGAGGTGGTTGACACCAAGGCTGATGAGGTGATTTCTCTCAGAGGCAATGAGGCTTGGACTTCAGTGACCAAGGAAGTTGGTGATACTCCTATGATGCAAGAGTGGAGGTTGAAGCTGAAGAAGGCAGAGGGAAGCATGACTCCTTTTTGGAGATGCTGGAGGGCTCCCTCATGGTCCATGATATGCGGGGCGAAGACTATGTCTTTGACATCTCTTCGTAGATGCTATCGGAAGGACCAGGTGCAAGGTTACGGGAGCTGCTGGAGTTATTCACCACTTCTCACTTCAAGGGGGAGTGTTGAATTCTGTGAAGTGAAAGTGGGTGAATGGATGGCTTGGGAAACCTATCCGCGCGGCCTACGCGGACAGGGTTGGCGGACTGCTAGGTCGGCAGGGATGTTGTAGGCGGTTTGCTCTGTGGCGGCCTGGGCAGTCTGTTCGCGCGGACTACGCGGACAGCAGCAGCGGTCTGATAGGCCAGTATATGCTCAGCAGGCGGATGACTCCCAGGAAGTAACCGGGCGGATAGAAATGCTATCCGCAGAGTCCGGCATAAAGCGGACTGACGAACTGGAGCTCGGCAGACCGGTTTGGCAGTTGCCTTTGTCTTGCTCTAGTGAAGCGGCAAGTGGAAGTCGCGGAGATCGCCGGTCAGCGCGGACAGAAACTGGAGGTCGCCCGGTATGGCGGGCTAGATCCAATGTTCGCCAGTAAGTGCGGACTGGCCCTTGCGGCCAGTGGGCTGGACTTGGTGGGAATTGAACCAAGTCCAGGAGGCTCAGTCCGGGGAGATCGCGCAGTGGAGCGCGGGCTGGTTTCTCAGTCCGCCAAGCTTAGTAGAAGTGCTGTTGCCTTGTTTGCTAGCTTGGGGATATGCGGACTGGAGGATTGCTTGTGCAGGAGCGTGCGGACTGGAGCCAGAGTCCGCTGAGTCCGGTTGAGCCTAGTGATGAGGTTATGGACTCAGGGAAGCGGACTGGAGTTCGCTGTGTACGCGGACTGGATCTGTGTGTCCGCTGAGTCCGGCAATGCCTTGGTGATTAGGCAATGGACTTGGGATATGCGGACGAAGCCGGGTGTCCGCTGAGTCCGGCAGGCGTCTTGATGGCGAGGCTGCGGGCTCGGGTTTTGCGGGCTGATGCCTTGTCCGCAGAATGGCGGACACGGCTGTTGTGGAGTCCGGCTGTTGTCCTGGCTTGGTCTCTAGCGGCAAGGCGGGCTGGATATTGGAGTCCGGCCTTGGAGAAGCTGGGGCGGACTGGCTATCTGCACAGGAGTGGCGAACTGGAATGTGTGTCCGCGGGCTGGCGGACACACTATGTTCTTGTTGCGGGTTGTGGCGGTTATCCTATCGGGAAGGGCGGTGACCATACTCATCGTCGTGCCTATAAATAGGACCCATGTCACAACAGGAAAAGAGAGACCTGGACCGAAGTAAGTGAACAGTAATTGATCTCGCGTAAGTTGCTGCGGTCTGGACTTTGTGTCCGCGCGGATAGAGGGTTGACCCGGTTGTGCTGTGCAGAGCGCTGGAAGCCAGGACTTGGCGCTGATTGCGGTCAGGGACAGTGCGGACTCTGCGGTTAAGCAACAGGCGGTAAACAGCAGGTCGCGGATAGCGACCAGGCGGTCTTCTCTTTGGCAACTTGGTTCGGGGTTCAGGAAGGCGCCTGCTTCAGGCAGACTGTTCCATTCGGTGACGCAGCTTGTACGGTCTGGCGGCTAAGCGACCTCGCGGTCAGGCGGCTTGCAGACCGGCGGTGAAGAACTAAGCATTGGAATAAGGGGTGAGTCCGCGCGGCTTGGGTTGCGGTCTGGCGACCTGGCGGACTGAGCGGACTCCACAGCAGTAGGTCGGCGGCTTGTTGATTGAGTCCGCGCGGCTTGGTTTTTTGTTCTTGTCTTTGTAACTGTCTCTGCTTTCCCGGTGTTGGGTTTTGGTGAAGCATGTCTCGCCATGTATGTCTCGCCTTGTAAAGAAGGTTGCTCTTGATCAATAAAGAAGCTTGTGCTGCATGTGTTGCTGGTTGTTACTGCTTTGTTGAGATAATCTCTGCTAACTCCACGATCCGGGAAAACTTTCAACATTATAAGTGGGCGTGTCTCCTTCGATTTGTTGAGTTTTCAGCAGGGTATCCAAGGGGGCGTCTGCGGTTTGTTGAATTTTAACACGGAAAACCCAAGGACTAGAGGTATCACCCAACAAACAATGGAAGCACAAGAAGGTCTCTTTTTATACATTCACTTCTTTACAATCCAAGGCATACATAGCGAGACATGATTTCGCTAGTATAACAGCTGTAAACAGAAAGCACCAAAAAACAAGCCGGGCAGACAGAACCGGAGTCCGCCGAGACCGCCGAGGTCGCCGAGGTCGCCGAAGCCGCCCGAACTAAGCTGCAATCCACCGAATACCACGGAGTCCGCCGAAGCCGCGAGGCCGTGCGGACACACCGTTATTTGCCTCCTGCTGAACCCGAACTGAGGAACACCCCTACCCGCCTGAAGCCGGCGGACAGGTTATTGAAGCTGGCAAAGATGAAACAGAACTGACAAGCCGCAGAGCGACCTCCTGCTGAGTCCGCAGAGACCGCACACTTCCAAGCACTTGACCGAAGTCACAGCCAAACTCCTGGCTCCTTGAAGTTATCCGCGCGATCCGCACACAGCAAACCGTCAGCCTGAAACAATCCGCGCGGACTGGAAAACACAGACCGCAGCTCCTTGCACACCCCAACTTACTGTTCAGTCAAGTTACTTAGGTTACTGTAGATGTGCCAGGGGGGTCCTATTTATAGGCCAGGTGAGGAGTGTGGTCGCCGCCCAAGAGATAGCGACACCGCCCCAGCCCGCGCGAATACAAACCACCGTCCGCTGAGTCCGCGAGGACTTAGCCAGTCACCAAGGAAAACTGCCAGGAGCTAGGCATCCATTGACGAACCCTCTCTAGTCCGACCAAGCTAAGCGGACAAGGCATCAGCCCGCAAATCTCCAACCACTGCAGGACAGCAAACCCCCTTCAATGGCTGTCCGCACCAACCCGAGGCAGTCCGCAAGACTCACACCTCAATCCGCCACAAGTCCACGACCAAAGGCAGCTAGCAATAGACCGCCCGGTCACAGCGGACTTGGCGGATACGGCGAACACCATGAACTTGGCACAGTGTGACCAAGCCCAAAACCATCAAGGACCAATGCGAGCATGGCGGACGCAAAACCTCGTCCGCCAAAACACCGAGCACAGACTGCCACAGTCCGCGAGCTCCTCGCACTCCTGCCCCCAACGCAGCGGTCAACTCCCGGACTCCAAAACCAGGCCGCCAAAACGATCTCCACAGCAAAGCACCTGCTGTGTCACCAGAGCTCGACAAGGCCTCAGCCAAGCTCTAAGCTCAGTCCGCAACAGCCAAAACGGCGGACACGCCAGTCCGCAAGCTTCCCGCGAACATGAGCCAACCCGCCTGTCAGCACAAGCTTGCACCCGCGGCCACTGAGCAATGCACCAGTCCGCAAGCCTCTCTATCCGCAGATACCAGGCCGCACAAAAACCGCGGACACCATGCAACAACCCGCTCAGAACACAGCCGGCTTCCCACTAGACTTTTCACCAGGCCGCACAACGCAGTCCACCCAGTCCGCCAATGCTGTCCGCCACAGGCCGCCCGGCCTGTCCCGTCACCCACTTCCACTTCACAAATTTCAACAGGGTCGCCTAACGCAAATCTTCGGCCTGTAACTTTTGCGGATGAAGTATTAATCGAGTCTGAAGTTGCTAATGCGCAACTAATATCTTGAGTGTGAGGGAGACTGGACGAAGGGGGCCCGATGAAGTCGGGCTGCCTTTCCTTATTACCTCCAACAGAGATATTCTAGATCTTAGAATTGAAAGTTCCTTCACTTTCGTTGGTATCAGCAAATAAGCGCATAAAATATTGTATTTCCATGCGGAAGTCTTTAAATTCTTGATGAAATTCCTACCATACACAAGCAGATCCCAAGGAGCCCGAAACAACCATGGAATCAATGAAATCAGATGAACTAGATGGAGTAATTCTCAATGACCCTGAAAAAATCATGACGCTGTAAGAGTTGGCCATGCTCTCTACGAGCTCAAATACTTTATGTCTATGGATTCCACAGGAAAAAAAAGATGATGTCTTGTTCTTTCAAATCAAAACAAGATGGCTCTGCGAAAAGAATGAAGCCGGAGGTTTTCTGATCTAATTGTCGAAACGGCGCAGACGACGAAGCGGCGAAGCGATGGAGGCTGCAAAGCGGTGGAGGCGATGGATCTACGCCTTAAGCCTGACCTGTTCGTCTGTTCATTAGGACTTCCGGCAAAGAAAGGTGACTCCAGCGCCTCCTCCACCATTCTTGACGGTAGTTGGACGATAAAATGGCCAATCGGCCTCAAAATGTTCTTGATCCACAAGAACGATAATAGATGAATGATTTGTCTCTCAACTTGACAATGATGGAAGAAATTGACGGTGGCTCAGAATTGTTGGCAATAGAGTTGACGACGACCACTGCTCCGGCGATGAAGTCCACCGTTCTTCCTCTTGACCGTGGATTTTGGCAAATTTGTCATTTTCGGCGATGTGACAGTAATAGAAATTGTTGGCCAAGGGAGATCTCTCAATGATGGCTTCAACAATGGGTGTTAGACAATGTTCCAGTGATATGGTCGGAGAGGCAAGAACCGAGGTGTGCATTCAATGTCAAAAAAGTTGTTGATTCAAGAAGCACTGTTGTGGAGGACTGATGGCGTGAACATAAGAGGCCCGGGTTTGAGATTGTAAGAAGTTGTGGACGATCTTGAGGATTGTTGACGGAGGAATGAAGCACATCAACCAGAAATAGAGAAATGTCGATGGCTGTTCCGACGGAGTGCTTTCACGCCAATGAGACTGGAGCGGGCATGGATGAACAGTTTTCTGCGGGATCCTGGCCGGCGCACCATCGTCCTTGATTTAGATAGTGTCCAATTCTATCGGTGAATCAATGACGGAAAAAACTTTTGATTCAAGAATTGCTACTGTGGAGGACTAATGGCATGAACATGAGAGTCTTAATTGGCGTTGAAATTGTATGAGGTTGTTGGCGATCTTGATGACTATTGACAAAAGAATGAAAAACATCAACTCAGTCATAGGTGTGAATGCAAGAACCGTGAATCGGGAGAGAGTACATCAATGAGAGCACCATTTGTAATGATCTAATATCGTCAATGAAGCACTGATACTCTAAAAGTGCTAGAGTGTCGGTGTCAGACACTCATACACGCGTCCGACACGCCGACACGCTCGAACACACGTGTCGGAAGTTCCGGGCACACACTCATTCGGGACCCGTGTGTCTCTCTAAATTGGTCACACGAGTCCCATGATCCGCCTATTTATTTATTCCCCCCTGCATTCCATTTTTATCTTATAACACGTGTTCCACCTTCTTCCCGATTAGGGCATCTGCGGCTCTGCGCTCGGCTTCCTCTTCATCGACCATCGTCGATCTGCATCCACCGCTAGCATCGATCTGCTTCTACCACCATCGATCTGCGGCCAACGCTAGCTCTTCTTTAGGTATATCTCCACTTCCTACTCTATTTCTTTCTCCAAGGTAAATTATATACTCTTAGATTTACTTCCCCTTCCTAATCCTCGTCTTCATTCAGGGACAACTATACTTCTTGATTCCTTCCATTCTGAGCACTTTCTTCTACCAGTCAGCAACACACCGTCAGAAGAACAACAAGTTCATGATTCCTTCTTCCTCTCAGATAATTTCTTTCTACTCAGTTTGGTCCTCATCGGCATGAATATGATCCCTTGAATGACTTTTTTCCCAGATTGGTTTTTTATTTTTGATTGTGCATTTTTATATCGTGCATATTCTATTTCCTACCAAACAGTAGAAGCATTGTGATAATATAGTAGTGTTATTCTCTATCAGATTCCTTATAATGAGGAAGAAGCATTGTATGTTATTTCTAATTTATTTAATGAAAGAAGATGATTTCTATGATAATATAGGAAATATGATGTATGTTACGCAAAACATTAGATAATGTCTTTCTTGATGCATATTATTATCTCATTTGAGCCTATATTTGTAGCTTTTATTTTATTTTTGTAAAATATCTTCAAGCAAGGGTAGTAATAATGGTTTACAAGAGCCTATATCTATTGATGATGATCTAAATAAACCATTGTGGAGGTTTGTCGCTAAGCTAGCTACTCATGATGAGACGAGAGACAATTTATCTTAGATATGTATTTTTTTGTGAAAAAAAAATTTATAAGTTCATATACAAGATTGAGAGCATATTTGTTAATACTTAGTGGAAAAAGTATTGTAAAATGTGCCAAAGTATAAAAGAGTGTTCTCGTCAAGATGGAAAATTTAGAAAAAGAGTTTAATGCTAGAATTGCAAGTCTTGCTCCTAAAAAAGTTCCTTTGCCCCCTTCTAGCATTTCAAGTAGTGAAGGTGAGTCTTCTAGTGAGGTTTAATATTTTACTAAAAAAAGAAAAGTTGAAAGTGGTGGAAAAGGAGCTCTTGAAAACGCATTTAATTGTTATCAACGGGAACAGTTAGACTATTAGATTACGAGAATGTTTTATTCAGCATGTTTGTCATTTAATCTAACGAGGAATCCATACTTTATATCCGCTTTTTCTTATGCTGCAAATCATAATATTGCGGGATATTTACCACAAAAATACAATTTGCTTAGTACAACCTTGTTGCAAAATGAGAAATTAAATATTGATAGATTGTGTGCACCTATCAGAAATATGTGGAAGAAAAAGCGTGTTAGCCTAGTGAGCGATGGATGGAGTGACTCCCAACGATGATCACTTATTAATTTCATTGCAGTTAGTGATGAAGAAGCAATGTTTTTGAAGGTTGTTGATTGCTCGGATGAGATAAAGGATATACATTTTTTTTACCTATTCAAAGAGGTTATAAATGAAATTGGACATGAGAAAGTTTTCCAAATTATAACTAATAATGCTGCTATTTGTAAGGCTGCGAGACAACTTATCGAACAAGAATTTGAGTCCATTATTTGGGCTCCTTGTGTGGCGCACACTCTGAATCTTGCATTAAAGAATATATGTGATCCAAAGAATATAGAGGTCAATCAAAATGTTTATTTGGAATGCAATTGGATCTTAGAAATCATTTCTGATATTTTGTAGGTAAAAATTTTTATCATGAATCATTCCATGAGGCTAGAAATTTACAATGAGTATGTTAACTTGAAATTATTTCTGATGTTTTGCAGGTAAATAATTTTATCATGAATCCTTTCATGAGATTAGCAATTTATAATGAATTTGTTAACTTGAAATTGCTATCCATTGATGATACAATATTTGCTTCAATGATTGTGATGTTAAAAAGATTTAAGCTCATTAAAAATATTCTCCAAAACATGGTAATTTATGAGAATTGGAATATTTATCGATATGATAATCAAGAAAGAGCAAGGTTTGTGAAGGAAAAAATACTAAATGATTCATGGTTTGACTATATTGATTACATCTTATCCTTCATGGCTCTAATTTATGATATGCTGAGTTTTGTGATACAGATAAGCCTTGCCTTCACTTAGTCTATGATATGTGGGATTTTATGATTGAAAAAGTGAATAATGTTATTTATAATCATGAGGTTAAAAGGTTAGATAAGCAATCAACTTTTTATGATGTTGTTCAAGCAATAGAACTTAATTATTAGTCAAATAATAACACTCCTCTTCATTGCTTAGCACATGCCTTGAATCCAAAGTAATTTCTAACTTCTCATGTATTTTTTATATTTATATTAATGTTTAAATTTTATGTTATTAATACTTGTGTTTCTTTTTAAATTATGTATTATACTGAACAATAACTCAATGAAGATCTTTCAAGAGTTTCTCCATACAAGGACTGTGAGATAATTCAAGAAACTATGAAATATTTTAGGAAATACTTTTTGGATATTGAGGAGCGAACACAGGTGAATTTAGAGTATGCAAATTTTGCATACATAAATGGAGATTTTAGGATTTTGATTCAATTCAAAGCAGTTATTCTATGGATCCCAAGGCTTGGTGGGTTCTTCATGGAGCAAGTGCACATATTCTACAAAGAGTAGCCTTAAAGCTTATTGCACAACCATCTTCATCATCATGTGCGGAGAGAAATCAGAGTACATATTCTTTTATGCACTCAATGAAGAGAAATAAAATGACACCAAAGCGTACAGAAGATCATACTTTCATAGACAACAATTTATGTCAACTTAAAAAAATCCACAATATACACAAGGAGAAACAAAGATGTGGGATATTGCCGAAGATGCTTTTGATATATTTGAAGATGTTGGTATGTTGGAAATTGCAAATCTCTCACTGGATGAGCCGGACATAGAATCAGTTATTTTTTTAGACGATATATAATATGTAAGTATGAGTATTACATTTTTTATATGTTAAGTTTGTTCATTTCTTTTCTATTTATTAGTATTTTATAATTTGTATAAGTGTCAGTGGTGTTCCGGCGGGAGAATGGCCTGGAGGCCAGTAGGAGAGAGAGGAATACAATAAGGAGAGAGAGAAACAATAATAGAAGAGGGAGACTAAGTTTTATTACATTCAGGTCTGTCTGTTATATTTGTTTTGATTCTAATTTATAGCCTTACAATATATGCAATTACTAAGATACCTATATATATCTCGTTACATATACATTGCAATTTGAACTGGAACAATCACACACACCACATATTGCTAAGCTTGTAGAAATGATATTCCATCATCAAACAACAGTTTCCTATTGCCAGCGGAAGAATACGACTCGAAGAATATCACTAAGCTGCCCAGTATATTGCATGAAAGAAGAGGATGAAGACAACATTAGGTCATCGTTACAAATGATAGTATAATCTTACCTCATACAATATGAGGTATTGCTCGAGGTCGAATCAGTATAGAAGTTGGTGAGCGTGTAACATCCCAAATTCAACAAAGGCGGAGAGTATTTTTTTGGTGAGAAAAGCCCAAAGAAAGACATCTCTGTACAAAATTCTTGGTGCAAGAATGTGCATGAATCACATCAAAATTAGATGAAGAGTTGTGTTAGGAACTTTACAGTCAAGGTATTCTAGTGTAAGACCCCCCCCCCCCTTTTTAAAAAGCCACGGTGTCTTAGGCCCAGAACCGCCGCTTTGCGGTGATACTTCCACCCCCGGGAAGGTCGTCACTACAAAACGCCGATCCTGTCGGTCATATCGATCACAGAAAAGGTAGCAAGAGAGTAAATGAAACAAAAACTCTAACACATGTCTACAGAGATCACATATATATAAATAATCTCCACAAAGGGAGAGTCCACAGTAATAATAATAAAGGTACTAAAAATAGGGCTCACGCCCGATACATCAATGTTCTCACTACATATCTCTCATCACGGAAGCAAAATAAAAACATTTACTAGCGATCGGGACTCACAGTCCCAGCTGTCTGAACCTCGGTACTAGACTATCCCATCTCCAAGCGTGCCGACCTCCGGGGCTGCTCCTCCATGCTGGGCTCCACGGTGCCCTAAAATGATGTGGTTCGAAAACTGTTAGTATAAAAGACTAAGTCCTATCATCCCCTACCCCTCCCCCATGGCTCCTAGGCACCGTGCGGAGAGGAGGAAAGAGAAGCTCTGAAGGTGGAGAATAAACAAAATAGATGACGGTGGAACTATTCTAGCATGAGTATATAAACAGAACAAGTATGAAAGGGGAAACTAGATCTGATATACTCTAAAGGGGGGGTGAATAGAGTATATGGTGCTTTTTAAAACACAAAGAAAAACTTTTGCAAAGCTTTACAACAATTGTTGTAATGAGTGTGAGCAGGGAAGCAGAAATAAAACTAATCACAAAACTAAGCTATGCAGAAACTAAGCACAAGAAAATCTAGGCCAGAAACAAAAAGACAACATGCAGAACCAGATGACACAAGGAAATATGTGGCTCCCCAACTTGGGTACATCCACTCTTCTACCACCCTAGGTAGGAATCCACTGCAGGATGAGTTGATCAGGTGTCCTGGGCACCAATGAGCTTTTGATAAGGTGCTCAAAAACCAAAACAGATTTTTTGATCAGGTGTCTTGCCACCAATGAGCTTTTGACAAGGTGCTCAAAAACCAGACTCAAACTTTTGAAGGGAGTTTGAAAAACCCTTTACAGAGAGGGGGTTGAGAGAGTTATGGCAGTCTTCTCTTTCTCAATCAACTGAGAAGACTAAGTGGATTGATTTCAAAGCTCCCCCTGAGTCCTTGATCTTCAGGAAGATGAGCTTTGCTGAGGGTGATAGGCCTTCAAAAATAGATCTCCAGCAGAAGATGATTTCAGCAAGCTGAAATGTTGATTGTCTGGAGTCTTGAAATGATGTTGGCCTTGAACACTTGAGAGTTGAAGAGATCTGAAGAATGTTTGAAAGCTTGATCTCTTGATGAGTGTTCTTCTGAATTCTTGTTGACAGAATATTTTTTTAGAGTCTCTGTATATTGAGAGGTGTCCTGTTCTTGTCAATCTCTATTCCCTGTC
Organism: Platanthera guangdongensis; assembly: GCA_039583875.1. Lineage (NCBI taxonomy): Eukaryota > Viridiplantae > Streptophyta > Magnoliopsida > Asparagales > Orchidaceae > Platanthera > Platanthera guangdongensis. The sequence goes on along the minus strand of CM077161.1, from coordinate 129,747,844 downwards.
TTTATTCAAAAACATTCTCTCTTTTATTCTCTGAGTCTGAATAGAATATTACTCTGTCAAAGATAGTCGTTGGTCTGCATTGATTACAGCCTTAATTGCATAATATGTTCTGAAGGAAAGTCCACTGAATTGTTCCTTGAAAAATCCCTTGAAACTTGCTCCAGAAGTAAATGAAAATGGCTGGCAGATCTTCTGAATTAAATGCAGAATAACTTCTATCTGATTTGAATTTGAATTCTGAAAGATAACTGAAATCATCAAACTGAGCTCTGCTATCGTCGAGCTGAGCTCAGCGAATTGGAAAATGCAAGCAGCAAAGAAATCGTCGATCTGAGCTCAAAGATCGTCGAACTGAGCTCGACGATATTAAGAAGTTGAGCTCAGCGATCGTCGACCAGAGCTCGACGATATTAAGAAGTTTGAGCTCAGCGATCGTCGAATGGAGCTCGACGATCTGTCAAAGTTGAGCTAGACGATCGTCGACTGGAGTTCGACGAAACGTCGTGCTGAGCTCGACGATTTGGACTTAGTCTCCAGAAAAACTTGGGTCTTCAGGGCAGCTTCCAATCCTAGCCTTCTAACCCTTAAACTCAATTCTAATTGACCTATAATCTATACAGAAGGTCAAAACATAAATTCCTAGAGACATAGTGATCCTGACCCAAATTAGTAATAGGGTGTTCCAACAATCTCCCCCTATTTGGGTTAGGAAAACTATTTAGAGACATAGGAAAAACAAACAACATCATACAGTCACAAAAACATAAAGACAACAGCAGCTAGACATCACAGAACCATCACAGAGATATATATAAACATGATATCCAGAAGGCAGTCAGAAAAACCAAGAGTTATCACCTTACAGAGTTATTCCTTTTCTTTGCCTTTTACCATTTTGATTTCTCTGTTAGGATTTAAAGCTTCTTGCTTGGATCTGGTATCATCAGCTGCACCCAAATAAATTTGCTTTGAAGTCCTTGGAACCACTGCAGCAGGATGCAACTCCATGTACCTGTCTGCATCAAAAAATTTGCTGGAGGCATATCTCTCTAATTCCTTCTGTCTTTGTTCTGACATTGTGGAGATGTTGGAAGTGTCTAGGCCTTTTTCTTTGGCTTTCTTGATTTGATCTAAAGCAGCCAGCTCTTTCATTTTAGCAGTCCAAGCCATAGGATTCTTCTCAGGGTCCTCAAATGGAACAGGTGGCTCATACCTGTTGGAAGAAGAATCTTGAGGAGTCCTGGCAGTCACAGTATCTTTGAGCTTATAGGGGAATGGACCAGAAGATGTATCAGAAGAGACATGTCCTCCCCTAGAGTAAGGGTGCTGCCTGGAATGCCCTTTGGAGTAAACCTGAGTCTCTCTTTGGTTTCCCCTATATCCTCCCCTTCTAGAGTAAGAGCCCCTAGACTGGCTTTCCCTTTGATAAGTTCTAGCATGAGGTTGGTAGGGAGCCTGGCTTCTAGCAGGGCCTGAACTTGCAGAGCTGCCACCTGCACCTGCATCAGGTGGAGGTGGTGGAGGAGGATGAGGGTGCTTGAACTGAGTGGAACCTTTCTCATACTTCCTCTTCTTCTTCATAGCCTTTAACTGGTTCTTAGAGAATTGCATCCAATGCTCAGAGATTGGGCAATTGTGCAGAATATAGTAGGGAACATCATTGTCATCTCTAACTTTGGCAGGAGGAACTCTCTTCAAAGCCTTACTTCTTGCTTTCCTTTTCTTTACAATGGTGGCAGATGAATCATCAGAAGCAGTGTTATAATCCTCAGATTCAGAACTCTGTGCATCATATAAAGCATCAATCTTTTTTATCAGATCTTCTTTTAGCTGAACAGCAGCTGATGGGGCAGAAGCAGAAGGGGCAGCAGATATAACAATAGGTGCAACAGCATATGGAGCAACAAAAACAACTTCAGAAACAGCACTAGTAACTTCAGGAGAGATAGCAGCAGCAGATAAAACAACAGGTACAGGAGCACTAGCAGAAACAGTGATTACTTCAGGAATGAGGGCAGCAGCAGCTTCAGAAACAACAACTTCAGCAGGCTCAAAATCAACAGCCTCTGTCATCAGAAAATCCTGGGGAATGGGCTCATCAGTAGTAGTTGGAACAATGTCTTCTTCAGCAGCAAGAATAATTTCAGAGGCAGATACAGCCTTGTCTTCAGCAGCAGCAGCAGCAGTAACATCATCAGAAGCAGCAGTTACTGAATGAATAAAAGCAGAAATTATACTGGGGTCACAGCATGAGAAGGGCACCAGAGCCTTGGACAGATCTTCTGAGGACTGGACAGCAGAGGGCTCTGGGAGGCAGCAGTAGTATGCAGTATCAAATGTAGATAACAAAGACCTTAGGTCTATTGCTAGGACTGGAGTAGCAGAGGCAACAGTTGCAGGAGCAGCAGCAGTAGCAGAAGCAGACACAGAAACAGCATCAGTAGCAGCAGAAGCAGCAGCAACATCAGCATGAAGGCGGGCTTCATAGGGCATCTCCCCCTGCCTGGATACAGAGACAGCTGTATCAAGGCACACTGCTGGGGGTGCTGCTTGAGGAGTAAGGAAGGAGGAAAGCCTGGCAGAGAGAGCTGCCACTGACTGTTGTAGAGGAGCTAAAGAGGCCTCCATGAGAAGAGAGAGCCTGGGTGCAAGGAGCTCATACAACTGGTCAGCCAAGGCTGGGAGATCTACTTGCTCAAGAAGAGGAGCAGAGGTAGAGGGTACTGGGATGGTTGATGGAGCTGGAGGAGGAGGGCTGAAGGGTGGAATGAATGGCTCAGGAGAAGGGATGGTGGAGATGGAGGATAGTGGGATGGATATGGATGGAGTGAAGGTGGGTTGATCAATAATGTGGTGGAGAAGGTCTTGGAAAGATGTGGAAGAGGATGGCAATTCTGGAGGAGAGGAGGGGGAATCATCCATGTAGGATTCATCCAGAAGTGTGAAGGAGGGAAGGGATGGGGATGAGGTGACATCTGGTGGGGGATAGGAGAAAAGGGGATGGAAGTGGTCTGCTGGTGAAGTGGAGATGGTTGCTGGAGATGGAATAGAAGTTGGAGATGGGCTTGAGATTGTAATGGTGGAGGTAGCTGGAGTGGTGGATGGAATGGGCAGGGTTGGGCTTGGAGGAGGAGAAGCAGCACTAGCAGCAGGCAGGTCTTCTGCAGGGGCAGAGACCTGGGGTGGAGTGACTCTTAGAGTCCTGGTGCCTGAAGGGGCAGATGGAGAGGGCCTGCTGGGCTTGATGATTTGCCTGTCCCATTTCCCAAATAGGGCACAGGTGAGTCTCTTGGAGGCATTGATGTGCACTCCAGAGGAGACTAGCAGAGAAGGGCACTTGGCCTGGAGGAAGACTCCCAGAATTCTTCCAAAATTCACAAATGTTTTGTTTATCTTTTTCTTCAGCAGATCAAAAAGGACTTCTCCCCAGTTCAGGCTTTTCCTATCCACCAGAGCTCCCATGAGGCAGAGCTGATATCTGGAGATGGTGTCATGGGCAGAATGTTTGGCCAACAGAACCTTGCCTACAACATCTGCCAGAAACCTGTATTCCACTGACAGGTTCCTCTTAAACAGCTTGCTAGGGTTCCCCTCAGGATGGCCCATCCTGGCAAGAATATCAGAGAATTCTTCTCCAAAAAGTTCAGCAGAGGCTTCACCATTTCTTAATCCAAAAACCTCTGTGAGGACTGTTGGGGTCAGAGGTACCTGGGTGCCACCAATAGAGCCAACAATGGTGTTGTTGTCAAGGTTGTGTGCAGTATATACCCATTCTTTGATTTCATCAGAGGCAAGTTTGATTCTGGTTGTCATGAGGGCAGATAGTTGCTGATCTTTGAATAAATTGAGGATGTCCTAGAATACTTGATCGGTGGTGTTGAAGGAGTCTAGATCAATATCAAAACCTGCATCAAATTTCATGGCGGCGAGTACAGCGACTGAGACGGCCATGGTACCTGCAAAAACTTAACAAACAAAACGACCAAGGTAGAACTGTTTGGAGGGAAGAAAAAGTTTGCAGAGAAATTGAAAGCGCAAGAGAGAACGACGGCGAAAAATGAGTTTTATATTAGGGTTCGACGCAGAAAAGGAAAGATCGTTGAACTCAGTTCGACGATCGAGGCTTCTAAAGGAATCTGAAGAGACTCCAAAATCGTCGATCTCCGTTCGACGATCTGGAAAGGCGTCGAGCTCCGTTCGACGATCGTTAAGTGAACAAAATCGTCGAGCGCCGTTCGACGATCGTTGACCAAAAGAGATAGTCTATACTTTCAAAGGAGCGCTGAACTCAGTTCGACGATTCAGGAAATCGTCGAACTCCGTTCGACGATCTTTGGGAAAATCGTCGAGTGCAGTTCAGAGATCAGAGAAATTTAGTCACTAAGGAAAATCAGAAATTTTGCCTAGTCTTGGTCAATTTTTAGCTTTCAAAATCTTGGATATTATTTAAGACTTCCTCCATCTAACATTCCTAACTGATTTAGGAAGAAAGTATGTTTCTTTTCATCCAAAGGCTTGGTGAAAATATCTCCCCTTTGTAAATCAGTTGGGATATATTGCAGTTCAATTTTATTCTTTTCAACATTGTCCCTTAAGAAGTGATGCCTAATCTCTGTGTTTTGTCCTACTATGGAGGACTGGATTTTGAGCTATGGAGATAGCACTTGTATTGTCACAAAAGATTTTTGACTTCTCTAAGTTATAACCATAGTCTAGGAGTTGATTTTGAATCCACAGTATTTGTGAACAACAACTGCCTGCAGCCATATATTCAGCTTCAGCAGTTGAAGTTGACACAGATGTTTGTTTCTTGCAAAACCAAGAGACAAGTCTATCACCAAGAAACTGACAAGTTCCACTGGTGCTTTTCCTGTCAATTCTGCATCCAGTATAATCAGCATCAGAGAATCCAGTTAACTCAAATGCTGAATCTTTTGGATACCAGAGACCTAGATTTGGACAACTTTTAACATACCTAAGAATCCTCTTTACTAATGTGAGGTGTGACTCTCTAGGGCTAACTTGGAATCTAGCACATATACATGTAGCAAACATTATATCTGGTCTACTAGCTGTAAGATACAGTAAAGAGCCAATCATTGCTCTATATGTTGTCTGATCAACAGGTTTCCCATGTTCATCAGCATCCAATACAGCATTGGTAGGCATGGGTGTTTTCATACAAGATGCCTCAGACATGCCAAATTTCTTAACCAGCTCATTAGCATATTTGGTTTGAGAAATAAGGATGCCCTCAGCATGTTATTTGACTTGCAATCCTAGGAAGAAGGATAGCTCACTCATGCTACTCATCTCAAATTTAGAATGCATTAGGTTAGAAAACCTTCTGCATAGTTTTGAGTCAGTAGAACCAAAAATGATATCGTCTACATAAATTTGTACTAGTAGGGTATGGGACTTATGGGTTCTAATGAAGAGAGTTTGGTCTTCTCTACCCCTTATAAAACCATTTTCCAAAAGAAAGCATGCTAGGGTCTCATACCATGCTCTAGGAGCTTGCTTGAGACCATATAATGCTTTATTTAATCTAAAAACAAAATCAGGATGAGTTGGAGAGATAAAACCTGGAGGTTGTCTGACATAGACTTCCTCTTTGATGTCTCCATTTAAAAAGGCACTCTTGACATCCATCTGATAAACCTTGAAGCCTTTGTGAGCTGCATAGGCTAAAAATATCCTGATGGCTTCTAATCTTGCAACAGGTGCAAAGGTCTGGTCGTAGTCAATTCCTTCTTCTTGAGAATATCCTTGGGCAACTAGCCTTGCCTTGTTCCTTATTATCACTCCTTGATCATCCAGTTTGTTTCTGAATACCCATTTTGTTCCAACAATGGAATGATCCTTAGGCTTGGGCACTAGTTCCCATACTTTGTTCCTCTCAAATTGATGCAACTCCTCTTGTATGGCAATGATCCAGTGTGGATCTTGCTCTGCATCTTGAATGGACTGAGGTTCAATTTGAGAAAGAAAGCAGGTGTGCAACAGGTTTTGGTTGACCTGATTTCTGGTTTGCACACCAGCTGAGATTTCTCCAATTATCTGGGAAATTGGATGGTCTCTTGATGTTACTAAATCAACCGGGGGTGTTGATTGTTCACCAACCTGTGTTGTTGTTTCCTCTTGTGGTACAACAACTGGCTCTTCAGGTTGTGCTTCAATATGTTGAGCATTGCTTTCATCTTCACTGCTTTCATCCTCTTGAGCAACCTGTAGCTTGTTCATATCTTCAACTAGAGAGTGTTCCTGCAAAGGTTCTATGGTAGAAGAGATCTTCTCCTTGAAAGACATGTTAGTTTCATCAAAGGAAACATGAACAGATTCCTCAATTTTCAATGATGATTTATTATAAACCCTATAGGCCTTGCTGATCATGGAGTATCCCAGAAACACTCCTTCATCAGCTTTGGCTTGAAATTTTGCTAGATGTTTCTTATCATTATTGTGAATATAGCAAATGCAACCAAAAATTTTGAAATAGTCAACTTTAGGTTTCTTCCCTTTGAGTAATTCATAGGGAGTCCTTCCCTTCAGTTTATGTATCAGACTTCTGTTCAGCACATAGTTGGAGGTGTTCACTGCCTCTGCCCAGAAGGATAGAGGTAGATGAGCATCTGACAACAATGTAGTGGCAGATTCAATAAGGGTTCTATTTTTCCTTTCAGCTACCCCATTTTGTTGAGGAGTTCTAGGAGCTGAGAAAGTATGTCTGATCCCTTCACTCTGACAGAACTCTTGCATAAGAAGAGAATCAAACTCTGTCCCATGATCACTTCTGATCAGGGCAATGTGAGTATTGAACTCAATCTTTATACATTTGAGAAACTCTGTCAGACACTTAAAGTTATCAGACTTCTTCCTTAGGAAGAACACCCAAGTGAATCTCGAGAAGTCATCTACAATCACTAAAGTGTAGGATTTCCCTCCTAGGCTTTGTACTGTGATGGGTCCAAATAGATCCATGTGTAACAGATACAATATCCTAGGTGAATCACTTTTATTAAGTGACTTAAAACTGTTCTTAGTTTGCTTGCCTAATTGACAAGCCTTGCAGAGTCCTTCCTTCTTGTAGGGGCCAGAAGGTAGTCCTCTAACAAGGTTGTCCTTGGAGAGCCTAGCAATAGTTCTAAGGTTTAGGTGTCCTAATCTCTTATGCCATAAAATATTTGGTCTACAAACTGAATTGAATAAACAGATATCTATAGTAGTTGAAAGAAAGTCTACTAGGTAGATGTTACCTTTCCTTTTACCTGTCAACACAGTTGTGTTGTCCTCTGACTTGATTTTGCATGAAGTTTTGCTGAAGTTCACCTGGTAGCCTTCATCACATAGCTGACTGATGCTGATTAGGTTGTGCTTCAGTCCTTCCACATATGCTACCTTCTTGAAGGTTACAGAACCAATCTGGACTTCTCCATATCCTTTAGTCTGTCCAAAGTTGGAATCACCAAAGATAACTTTGGGTCCAAGCTTGGCTCTAAAGGAATTGAGGTTGTCCTTGTTCCCTGTCATGTGCTTTGAGCATCCATTATCCAAATACCATTGCTGGTTAGATGTTGGATAGGTCTTCACCTGCACATAAAACAATTTACTTGTTTTTGACCCAGTTTACCTTGGGCCTAGGTTGATAACCTTTAAATTCAGAAATGAAAGATATCCCTGGCTGACTCTTATATCCTTCAGGATGATATCTCCTTGGAGGTATAATCCATTCAGTATAAGGGTTAAAGGTTTGGAATGAAGAACCCTTAGGATTCAATTTTGACTTGCCCTTGAGAAAATTTCCAGAGCTCTGACCTCTGTTCGACGATCTTGGAGCTGCGTTCGACGATCGTGGGTCAGATCGTCGAGCTCCGTTCGACGGTCGACTATGGCTGAGGTCAGGTATATGGGATCGTCGAGCAGCGTTCGACGATCTTGGCTGAGATCGTCGATCAGCGTTCGACGATTTGTCCTGAGATCGTCGAGCTGCGTTCGGCGATCGTCGATCTTCATTCGGCGATCGTCGATCTCCATTCGACGATTTGTACTGGACTTTAGTTTTCTGAGGCAGATCAGAATTTTTCCTGGCAACCTCTACAACTCCCTTTCCCTTGTCAGAAATGAACTTGATAGGGGTTGTTAAAACAATAGGTTGGTTAGATGAGACACCGAAGCCCAATGTACTGTTGAATCTTGAGTTCACTGTGCTTGTGATGTCCATCAGCTTGATGCTTCTCCCATTGAGAGATTCTTCAAGCTTCTTGGCCTCAGAGAGCTCACTCTTCAGTGAAGCTATCTGTTCCCTATAGTTCTCCAACTCCTGAGAGAGTTTGAGGTTTTCTGATTTTAAAGCATTTTGTTCAGATAATTGATTTCTGAGAGAGATGATCTCTTTCTCAGACTTGAGCAGGTCTAAACATAGTGCTTTAAATTCAAGTTTGAAATCTTCTGAAGTGAAATCAAAAGAGCTGATTACCTGATCTTCTTCAGGTTGTGTCTCTGAGTCTGACTCTGACTCCTCTTCCTCTGAGTTGTGTTGTGAGGCATTAATTGCCATCATGCAGAACTCCTTTTCCTCTGCATCATTCTCATCATCACTTGAGCTGGAAGAGGCTTCTGACTCCTCTTCAGTCTCACTCCAGGATTCAGCAACAAATCCTTTCCTTGTGTGCTTATTTTTGCTGGTGGAAGGTTTGTTACTTCCATTCCTTTTGGAGTCCTTCTCCTTTCTTCTTTCTTTTCTGTCCCTTCTGTCCTTGTTCTTGTTTTCTGGACAGTCAGGAACCATATGCCCTGGTTTCCTGCAACCAAAGCAAATAATGTCTTTGCTATTGCCAATGGACTTGTCATACCTTGGCTTATCCTGCTCCTTGTATGATCTTCTTCTGAAGTCCTTTCTGGCCATCTTATAGAATCTTTTGGCCAACAAGCTGAGAAGTTCATCATTAGCTATTCCTTTTTCTTCAGGCAAATCCTCAGTTGCCTTGAATGCTATAGTCTTCTCCTTTCTTGTGGCTGGTGAAGCAGCCTTCTATTCTTCCTCTCTGTTCTTGATCAGTAGCTCATAAGATTTGAGCTTACCCAACAAGGCTTCAGTGGTGATCTCATTCAGGCTTCTGGCATCTTTAATTGGCCAGATTCTTGAATCCCAAGTGCTGGGGAAGCACATTAGGATCTTGTCATTAAGTTTTGTCAGTGAGATCTCTTTGTCTAATGTCCTCAGTTCACTGACAATTAGACTCAGTCTGTTGTACATGTCTCCCACTAACTCGGTTTCTCCCTTCTTGAAGTTCTCATATTGGGAGATGAGATGGGATCTTCTGTCCTTTCTCTCATCAGCTGAGCCTGAAACTATTTCTGAGAGCTTGTCCCAGATCTCCTTGGCTGAATTACATTCAGCTACCTTCTGAAAAATGTCATCTGACATTGTCTGAGCTAGAATGTTCATTGCCTTGGCATCAGCTACTTTCCACTTTTTGATGTCAGCATCTGTTCCTGATGGAGGTGGAACAGCATTTGTGCTTGTGCTCTCTGGAGGTCTTGGACACACTGTCAAGACAGAATTAAAAATATCTTCGTCAATAGAATTCATGTATAGTCTAATCCTTGCTTTCCAAAGTGCAAACTTTGATAGATTGCACACTGGAGGTCTAGTACTAGCATAATCTTTGTTTTGGGCCATGATTTGTGCAAGCTAAGTCTAATAATAAAATACAAAAGAAGAATCTAGTTTGGGATCTTGGGGTTCAGGTGTTAGCCTGTGCAACCAGTCAGGTATGGTATGTTTAACCAACCTGGCTCTGATACCAATTGAAAGGGGAAACTAGATCTGATATACTCTAAAGGGGGGGTGAATAGAGTATATGGTGCTTTTTAAAACACAAAGAAAAACTTTTGCAAAGCTTTACAACAATTGTTGTAATGAGTGTGAGCAGGGAAGCAGAAATAAAACTAATCACAAAACTAAGCTATGCAGAAACTAAGCACAAGAAAATCTAGGCCAGAAACAAAAAGACAACATGCAGAACCAGATGACACAAGGAAATATAGTGGTTCCCCAACTTGGGTACATCCACTCTTCTACCACCCTAGGTAGGAATCCACTGCAGGATGAGTTGATCAGGTGTCCTGGGCACCAATGAGCTTTTGATAAGGTGCTCAAAAACCAAAACAGATTTTTTGATCAGGTGTCTTGCCACCAATGAGCTTTTGACAAGGTGCTAAAAAACCAGACTCAAACTTTTGAAGGGAGTTTGAAAAACCCTTTACAGAGAGGGGGTTGAGAGAGTTATGGCAGTCTTCTCTTTCTCAATCAACTGAGAAGACTAAGTGGATTGATTTCAAAGCTCCCCCTGAGTCCTTGATCTTCAGGAAGATGAGCTTTGCTGAGGGTGATAGGCCTTCAAAAATAGATCTCCAGCAGAAGATGATTTCAGCAAGCTGAAATGTTGATTGTCTGGAGTCTTGAAATGATGTTGGCCTTGAACACTTGAGAGTTGAAGAGATCTGAAGAATGTTTGAAAGCTTGATCTCTTGATGAGTGTTCTTTTGAATTCTTGTTGACAGAATATTTTTTTAGAGTCTCTGTATATTGAGAGGTGTCCTGTTCTTGTCAATCTCTATTCCCTGTCTTTATTCAAAAACATTCTCTCTTTTATTCTCTGAGTCTGAATAGAATATTACTCTGTCAAAGATAGCTGTTGGTCTGCATTGATTACAGCCTTAATTGCATAATATGTTCTGAAGGAAAGTCCACTGAATTGTTCCTTGAAAAATCCCTTGAAACTTGCTCCAGAAGTAAATGAAAATGGCTGGCAGATCTTCTGAATTAAATGCAGAATAACTTCTATCTGATTTGAATTTGAATTCTGAAAGATAACTGAAATCGTCGAACTGAGCTCTGCTATCGTCGAGCTGAGCTCAGCGAATTGGAAAATGCAAGCAGCAAAGAAATCGTCGATCTGAGCTCAAAGATCGTCGAACTGAGCTCGACGATATTAAGAAGTTGAGCTCAGCGATCGTCGACCAGAGCTCGACGATATTAAGAAGTTTGAGCTCAGCGATCGTCGAATGGAGCTCGACGATCTGTCAAAGTTGAGCTAGACGATCGTCCACCGGAGTTCGACGAAACGTCGTGCTGAGCTCGACGATTTGGACTTAGTCTCCAGAAAAACTTGGGTCTTCAGGGCGGCTTCCAATCCTAGCCTTCTAACCCTTAAACTCAATTCTAATTGACCTATAATCTATACAGAAGGTCAAAACATAAATTCCTAGAGACATAGTGATCCTGACCCAAATTAGTAATAGGGTGTTCCAACAAAGTATATGCAAGCAGTAGTAAATGAAAGGTAAACTAAGAAAACATGTAACCTTAACTTATATGAATGACCATACAAACTTATAAGTTAAGGGATCTTTTGCAAGACTCCCATTGTATAAAAAGTCTCATACCAATTTGTATGTTGGGGTGTCAGTTTTCAAGCAAGCAATATATATATCCATAGAATAATAAGCTTAGCTTATAAGCATGCTCACCCAAACTTATAAACCAAGGAGTCATTTTGTAGGGATTATTGTATAAAGCGTCTCATACCACTTTATACAATAGGTGTCAGTGGTTATATGCAATGATGATGCTATGACATGCAAGTATGTCATGATGCGAACATGCAAGTGCAACACACTCACGCGACTCTGTGTACACAGACCATTAGTTCCCCCTTTCTGGAGACTAACCTTCCAAGATACCTCCGTAGTGGCAAACGGAAGCGGTGGGTTGGGTCTCGCCCACCTCTAAATCGGTAATTGCACTACCAGTCAGACCTATCGTACGCCTCGATGCTGGTGCACTAAGTGGAGATCCTGTGTACTCTTTGCCGGCAATTCCACCGGACTTATCTTGGCAAAGTGCAAAACCACACTTGCCGAGCCAATGTATTTGCGTCGGTGCATCGACCCTCTAATACCGAAGACCCACCACCTTATACATATGCACATGCAACCTTATGTATCAGCTACCGAGCCAAAGCTCCCCGGACTATCCCGTCCATCACAATCAATAACCGAGCCAAAGCTCGCTGGGCCAACCTGCCCATCATCAAAACCACCGAGCCTACTGCCCGTGTGACCCAACCTAACATCCCGAGACATCGAGGTGAGTGAAAGTGAATCCCTAGATATGCTAGTTACTCTTGCAGTTTATTTTGCCTACAGTTTAGGTTAGCCTAGTACTGCCCAAGGTATTCCCCATGAAGGGCTCTCAAGGGCACTAGGAACTACGTTGGGCTGAAGCCCAAACCTCCCTTTTGTAAGGAACTTACTATTATTATTCAATACCCGATTCTTGATCCCTTTTATATTACTTTAGATCTAACCCTAGTGTGTTTTGACCTTTTCTCTCCCACCACAAGAAAGACGATCTTTCATCGAACCCGAGCACCACATAAACCTAGTAGACCCAACACTCTACTCATCCAAACTTCCAATGATGAACTCAATATCATTTACCCAATTCAGCACTATTAACCGCGACCCATATGCCTAATTCAAATGCTAATGCATTTTATGCAGTTTTACTAAATGCAGACCAACATAAGTTATATGATGTACATGATAGGATGTACTCCAAATTTTCTTCCAAATGCCCTAAGATAATTAGTGGGGTCCTATCATGATATTTTTAGTCTAAATACAGAAACTTGGAATTTTCCTATTTAAACAGATATTTTATTTATTTTCCCTAAAAATCCAAATGCCCTAGTTATGAATATGAAGTGGCTTTTATAATCATGCAAAATGCTCCACAAAATTATGATAAATATCAGGCAACTAATAGACAGCAAATTCAAATCTTCCAATTATTTGCAAGGTTTAGGCCTCTGATCCAGAATTTTAAATGAAAACACATATTTATCAATTAAAGAAATAAGTGATGCAAATAGGCTTTCAAAAATTATAAGAAAATTCAATCATGACCAATATGCCCTAAAAACACTCCTGACCAAGTTTCCAAACTTTTCTGTGAATAATGAACGCTAATTTTAATTTAGAACAATACTCCTCTTTCATAAATTAAAGAAACAACTACTGAAAATACTCATCTAACAATTATGATAAACTCTTCTGATGAGCATAATGACCTAAGTACACTTTGCATAAGTTTCACAATTTTCTAACCAATATTGAGCTCTAAATCTATTTTTGAACATAATTGCATAATTATAAGCTTGTGAAGTAAGTAATGAGAATATACATCTAAAAATTATAATAAAATTCAAGTATGAGTATAATGACCTAAAACACCCTCTTCCCAATTTACATAATTTTCCAATGAACAGCGACATTATAATAAACAAATGACTATCACAAAGGAGGTACTAAAATTGTTGTTCCAAAAATTCCAATAACATTACCAGGGGCTCATATTAACTCTATGACCACACTACCCAAGTTTAAAAACTTTTCATAAAGTCTTGATGGCCTAATTTACATGTATAAGGTTTGTGCCCTAAACTGGGGTTAGGGTTTTGGTGAGTTTATCAGCCTCTAAATCTCATGATATTTTTACCAGAGGACCTTGACAACCCTAAAGTCACCTCCATTAAGTTTCAAGTCATTCCAAGGTCGCTTGACCCCTTGACCTTCAAACCCTAGGTTTGCACACATAGGACCTACCCTAGTGTCCTAGGGCTCTACCCTTCAACTTCCACCCAATAATAGTGGGGGGGGGGGAATTTGTGTACTAATAGCCGAGTGCCAAGATCCATCACCTTTGGGTGAGATTGGCCAACTTTAGAGCACTTAGGGCATTTAGCCCTAATATGACCTAAAAGGGTCAACCTTTGGCATTACCATATCAAATCAGAGCCCTAAAATACTCCCCAAGATACTCCCCAAGATCACCCACCAAAATTTTGGGGGTTTTTGAGGTGTTTAAGACACCTAGTTAATTAGTACATGATTTATTAAATTTTTCCAAAAATTATAGAAAAAGTATCACTGAAAATTCACATTTTTGGTCAGGACCTATGTATAGGTTAAAATGACTTTATATCCAAATTTCAGGTCATTTGAACAGGACATGAAGTGGGGGCACACATTTTAGTCTCTGACTAACCCTAGGTATAGACCCCACCAAAATGAGTGTCATGGTCAAACCATACATCCAAATTGCTTCAAATAAATTTTAAATTAAAGTACACCCCTAGCTCTACAACTTTAATGTTTACCATTTTTCACTAGAGGTCTATAAGTATTTGTAATAATTTAAAACATTGACTGTATAAAGTGTGACAGAAAATCACATGAAATAGAATAATTAACCTAAGATTAAAATCAAGCGGCACGAATCTTGGCGCGAAATGGACGATATCTGGTCGTCTTCTCTAGTACGCCAATGGCCAGGATTCATTCTTCCTAGAGCTGATTCCATGCGCTGCCGCCGGCCACCTAGCCACCTCCTCGGCCAGCCACCGCCACCACCACCTCCGTCGAGGTGGTGGCTATCGCCAGGCGGCGACACAACTGCCGGAGAGGCCATTTTCGGTGATCTCGATAGGTTGAAATTTACCCCAAAACCAGGAATTTTCTTCACCCGATCGGGCTCAATTGAGCCCGATGCTTGTCCCTATTGATTCTTATGATCTACCCACGGAAAGAGGAGAAGGGGAGGACCTTTGTGGTGGTCTGGAGTCAAGCCGATCACCGGGTTGCAATTAGCGATGGTGATGTCGCCGGAATTCTGCAACAGCACAGTGGACAAGCTTGAAACCATCGGGGGGAAGGGTGAAAACGACTCCTTGGTGCCCAGTGATGCTTTTAAAACACCCAAACGGGTAGGGGAAGAGTGTGGGTTGAATGGACATTAAGGGCCATTAAGGGCCGTTCTAGGTCATGGTGGTGGTGGTGGGGCGGGGGGGGGGGGGTGAATCTGGCTTGGGGTGGCCGGGAAACGGCTGGAAACTCCTCTTCCCCAGAGGAGTTGAATCCAGCCATTAAAGGTGGCCCTTGGCCTCCCTAAGCCATGAATGGCTTCTTCGTCCCTCTCTCTTTCCTCCATTAAGGGTGAGGTGGAGTTCTCTCTCTCTCTCCTAGTCACCAAGGCTGACTTGGTCATCCATTTAAGCTATTTGCAGCCCACTAAATCATATCATCCATAATTAAGAGGTGGTTAGCCCAAATGAAAAAGGGCTTGAGCTTGGATTAGCCCATTTGGGCTACGTTGACCTAAACTAGACTATGGTATACCTTGGTCATTTTGACCTTTTGGGTTGACCCCAATGGGTCCTTGGTGACCCATTGGCCTCCCTTAGGGTCTAGGTTGGGCTGTGTAGGGTTGTCTAGGCCTCGGCCATCTCAAACAACACTTCATAGACCTCTTCTCCCTGCAGGTGGGCCTTGACGGCCTGCACAGATGATAATAAGAGAGGGATGGTATGTCTAATACCTTCGATGACGACATAGAAATCCCCATGCCTCAAGGTGATCCTATTTGACAGGCAGTCGATCTGGGTATGGTGCCAATGCAACCATGTCATGCCCAGGATCAGATCATAGGCTCGCATCCTTCCCGCCGATCTCCGCCTCCATGTTGCAGTGGGCAGAGGTGAATAGCTCTGATCCATCGGGTAGTCGCACCCTCATCATCAAGCCTGTGTATCGCTCCACACCTTCTAGTCCTTCCACAAAAGCTTTCGATTTGAATGAGTGTGAAGCACCCGTATCGAATAGCGTATAAGCAGGCTTGCCGTCGATGAAGACTATGCCTGGGGGTGGTTAAATATTTAGACCTCTAGTTATGGTTTTCCTTCCTAGTTATAACAATTCTACATCCATGAGTCCAACTTTTTAGGAAAGAAATAACTTAAAATTTACTGGCATACCTGTTATCACTTGCTCCGGGTTCCGTGATTGAGCCATATCTAGGGCATACACTTGCTCCCACTCCTACCTGCAGTCTCCTCCCTGGTATCCGTGTCCTCGGCCACGTCCTCGGCCTCCAAACTACTGTGTAGGCGGGGCAGTTGGTGGTGCTGGTAGTGGTGCCCCCTCATGGGGCAATTTCTCCGGATATGCCCCACCTGATGGCAGTAGTAGCACTCGGGCGGGGGATATGTCATACCCCCGGGTCTCTATATTTCCTGCATCTAGAGAGGTTGAGGAGCCATTACCACTGGCTCTCTCGACTCCTGTCTCACCTCCTGATGAGGTTGGTCCTCTGCCCTTCTCCCATCTCTCCCATCAACAATGTATCCCTTTCGCTGATCATTTCTGGCTCCCCAGCCCTGATCCTATGTTGGCCTCTTCCGGCCTCGAGTCGTGTGCCAATCTGCCTCAATCCTCTTTGTTATCTCCAATATCTGAGGTATAGGTCCGTCGGATATGAATAACAGAGCCTCTCTCAGATCCTCTCGCAGGCCCTTATAAAACCTCTTGGTGTATCCGACCTCATCCAGCTGATAGGTGTCCGCAAACCGGGCTAAATGATTGAACTCTCGGTGGTACTCCACCACCGTCTTGTTGTCTTACCTCAACTGCAGAAATCTGTCTTCCAGCTCATCTCTGGCCGACTGCGGAACAAAGTTCTCTAACAATGCGGCCCTGAAGTCCTCCCAAGCAATGTTTGTAACCTCTCTATCAGCAAACATCACGTCTAGCAGTGTCTTCCACCATCTCTTGGCATGGGACTCCAAGCAAGATAACACCAAAGACACCCTCTCCTCCTATGAGCACTGTATCCCGGTCAGCATCTCATACATGATATCCAGCCGCTCCTCCGTCCGCACAGCCGACTCTATCCCCAAGTAAGATGGGGGAGAAAGTCCTCGAAAGATGCCAAGCCAATTGGCCCCCGGGTTTGTCTGCGGAGCCAGAACCTGCTGGGCCCTGAAACCCTCTAGTATGGCTGTCAAAGTCTGCCCCATCTCCGACTGTAGAAACGGAGTGGGGACCGAGGGAGGTGGTGCACTATTCGGAGTCTGCTGGGCTCCGCCCTGTGGCGTTGTGTCGGAGGCTGTGTAATAAATATCATTTATAAGTAATAGACTCAAACCTAATTTAAAGTAGACAATTTACATGTGATCCCCCATATGGGCACACCACTGCTTCCGCTGCTTAGTTTGTCCCCAAACTAAACTCGTGCGGGGGTGACCCAGGGTTTGTGGACTGCTACCATTTCGATCGAGGTCTCCTCTGATACCACTTGTAAGACCCCCCCCCCCCCTTTTAAAAAGCCACAGGGTCTTAGGCCCAGAACCACCGCTTTGCGGTGACACTTCTACGCCCGGGAAGGTCGTCACTACAAAATACTGATCTTGTCGGCCAATCGATCATAGAAAAGGTAGCAAGAGAGTAAATGAAACAAAAACTCTAACACATGTCCACAGAGATAACACATATATAAATAATATCCACGAAGGGAGAGTCCACAGTAATAATAACAAAGGTACTGAAAATAGGGCTCACGCCCAATACATCAATGTCCTCAATACATATCTCTCATCGCGGAAGCAAAACTAAAACAACTACTAGCGATCGGGACTCACAATCCCAGCTGTCTGAACCCCGGTACTAGACTGTCCCATCTCCAAGCGTTCCAACCACTGGAGCTGCTCCTCCATGCTGGGCTCCACGATCCCCTAAAATAATGTGGTTCAAAAACCGTTAGTCTAAAAGACTAAGTCCTATCATCTCCTACCCCTCCCCCATGGCTCCTAGGCACCGTGCAGAGAGGAGGAAAGGGAAGCTCTGAAGGTAGAGAATAAACAAAACATGTGACAGTGGAACTATTCTAGCATGAGTATATAAATAGAATAAGTATATGTAAGCAGTAGTAAGTGAAAGGTAAACTAAGAAAACATGTAACCTTAACTTATATGAATGCTCATACAAACTTATAAGTTAAGTGATCTTTTGCAAGTCTCCCATCATATAAAAAGTCTCATACTGATTTATACAATGGGGTGTCGGTTTTCAAGCAAGCAATATATATATCCATAGAATAATAACCTTAGCTTATAAGCACGCTCACTCAAGCTTATAAACCAAGGGGTCATTTTGCATGACCTATTGTATAAAGTGTCTCATACCACTTTATACAATAGGTGTTAGTGGTCATATGCAATGATGATACTATGACATGCAAGTATGACATGATGCGAACATGCAAGTGCAACACACCCACCCTACTTTGTGGACACAGACCTTTAGTTCCCCCTTTCTGGAGCCTAACCTCCCAGGATACCTCCGTAGTGGCAAACAGAAGCGGTGGGTTGGGCCTCGCCCACCTCTAAACCGGTAATTGCACTACAAGTCAGACCTATCGTACACCTCGACGCTGGTGCACTAAGCGGAGCTCCTACGTACTCTTTGCCGGCAAGTCCACCGGACTTATCTTGGCCAAGTGCACTACAACAAAATCATTATACGGTGACATTTTTTTGTCTTTGGTGATGATTTTTAATCGACACGATAGTTTTCCTAACGTTTATAAAAACGTCACAAAATCGTCGTGATTGCGGCCATCACCGTAGCTCTTTGCGACATTTTCTCAAAAAAGCATCATGATTGGCAGTTGCTCTATCGTGACATTTTTCTGAAAAAACGTCATGATAGATAATTAATCTATCGTGACACTTTCTAAAAAACGTCAAGGAAAAAATTAACTCTGCCTTCATGTTTTATGCAAATTGTCACAATAGTTAAAACTCTACAATAACGTTTTCCGAAAAAAACTTCGCAACTTTTTGTAATTTAAGAAAAAATTAAAAAACAAAAGGAAGTTTACGGTAATTTAAACTCTAAAAAGTACATGTGCATCTAAAATCTTAATTAAAAAAATAAATGTTATTTTTTTATAAAATTAATTTTTATAAATATTTCAAATATTTTTTGACATTGATATTAATATATATTAAGAGATTTTTTGCAACTTGTTGTTCCAAGTATTATATTTTTAATTATAACAAAAAAATAAAAATAATTATAATGCCCACATAATACATCATCACTGAATAAAAGAGTATACCTGCAAAAAATCACATTAATAATAAATAAAAAGTGTTACAAGTAATATAAATTTGCAAAAAAAATATAATCATTCACTACATTACTTTCAATATTATAAATGTGTAATTATCTCTTTAGCACACACATCAACCTCATGAAACAAAATAAAGATCATGGAGCTTCAAAATTTTCTTCTATAACCATTAGCTTCATTGGCTCTGGATAATGCAACAGCTCCATTTGGTACTCTAAATAAAATAGGCATCGCACGAATATCTGCCCTCAAGAAATGTAAGTTGATTTTGCCGCAGAATTTATAATGTGTTCAATTGTCTGCATAACAAATAAATTTGAAACACAACTTGAATCTTTATTCGAATTTAAAAAATATAGTAGAGTGATTTATTGAAACAATAACAAACCAACCTCTTCAAGGAAGTGTAGTGTGCATAATCCACCAACCTAATTGAAAGATATATCTACTATAATATTTTCTACAATGCATTTTATAATCTTAACCTGCAAAAGAAAACTAAGAGATCAGAATCAAAACATAATCAATATATAAACTCATATACCTTGTTAAAAACCATGAAAATACTATGATGAAATGAATCTACATAATAAAGCATTCCTAAATCACGATTGCATCAATATAGTACTATAGCAGAAAGAGAAGAAACAAATCACATATAAATGACAAGTATTATCATCAAGAATAAAAGAAACTAAATATATAGTTTATATGATTTTAGATGGTAAAATCTTGTGTACGATAATATCTAGCTCATGGAAATTTGAAAAATATCCAACATACATCGTACCAAAACAACTCCCGAACAAAGTACCTCATTGAAGGAATATACATAAATTTTCTGAACTAACCATTCAATAATCAGGAATTGTTGCATTATGAATTAGCAATTTTGTTATGCATTTTGAAATATAATTCGCATACAATAAACAGATTGATGCATAAAATTTGTTGAGTAAAAAGTTTGGAAGAAGATTTCTAATTCCCCTTAACTATAGATCAATTAAGGGGTCTGTTAATCCATGGATGTCCACTTGTTTAAAAAGTCCAAGTTATAATAGAGACATAAAAGATGATGATCAAAGAAAAGAAAACTCATGCCCTATTCCACATTTTAGTCATCTAAGAAATCAAAACAAAGACCAACTAAAATTACTTGAATGAGGATTTATAAAAAAATTTGTTGTGTCTATATTTTACATGCAGATCAGGAGCTATAATATTTCGGCATTTCTTAAAGATCTGGACAGAAATCTTTCCAATTTCTCTAAAAAATCCGTCCAAAGAAATCTGGACAGATTTCCCCTCCTAAAATCTATCCAAATTTGGATAGATATCTTAGAAAATTCTATGGGAAAAATCTGCCCAAATTTCTCTAACAAATCTGGATAAAAATCTGCGGATTGCTGCCCAGATTTGTTGGAGAAATCTGGGCATATTTTGTCTAACAAATCTGGACAATTTGCAGATTTTTGTCCAGAATTGTTAGAGAAATCTGGGCATATTTCTCCTACAAAATTTCTCTAAGAAATCTGGGCATTTCTTAGAGAAAATGAAAAAAATTTTGTCCAGATCTCTAAAAAATGCTAAAATACAATAAGCTATGCGTGAATTAGAAAATCAATTTGAATATTTAAATTTAGACTTCAATTTTTTTAAAGGCTTATCAAGGGCATCATTGAATTTAGAGCTAAAGCCAACATTTTAATTTAATAAAATATTTGCCAAGTAAGTAAGAATATTATTTGTGCACAATAAATAATAAAATAAATAATAGGAGCGCGCATGCTAGCGATCACACCATTTTTGTTATAACGCTGACCTCCAACAAGCTTCTTTCCAACAAGTGATCGCCTGGAAGAAATGAGACCTGCCCAGGTGAAATCAAGAGAGATAGGGTTTCGATTTAGTGTTGAATGACGGGTTGTAATGGCTGATCGCCTGGAAGATTTACCTGGGTGAGATAATGTCCCATCGATTGGAGGATAAAACGTCGATAGTGATATCGTCGGGGAGAACCTACTCAAACCCGTGAGGGAAGCGAGGGTTTCAGCGGACTGGACTTCATGACAACAGCAGAAGGAAATAGAACATGGGAGGAGAATGTTTTGGTGCCTCGTGCGGTCAGGAACAGCAGCCAGTTGAGTCCGCTCATGGCTTTCCGCAATTTTATGCCGCGCCTGCCCCTGTCCTAGGGTGTAGTAGATGGACGAGGGGAGGAGGTTGACTGGTGGAGGCTGACGGGAAGAGCCGGGTGGGAAGAAGGTGACGATAGCAGTAAGATGGGAAGAATGCAATGGCGGCAGCAGGTTTTGTGAGGAGTGTGAAATGAAGAGTCAGGTTAGGGTTGAAGGGAGTGAATGAAATATAAAAAATTGAGAGAGGGGGAATTTTTTTTAGTTTGCCTCCAAAATTTTTATATTTTTTATGTATATAATATTTTTGGGTGGTCATAAATGATGAATTAAAATACAAAAAATAATTGGGCTTGGGACATACGCTGCTCCATTGGGCTCGAGAGAGGCAGCTGGAATGGAAGGAGGTGTTAGGATTCGGTTTGTGAAAAGAGGTTTTAAAAATATGAAATGAATCATAAACTTAAAAAGTAAGGGGGAATATCGATCTTCGTATAGTCACACTAGATCTGCGAATAATAATAACTTTTTTTAATTTTTTATCATAATTTTCATATTTTTTTATTAGTAACTTTTTTCCAACGTACAAAAAAAGTTAGGACAAGGATGTTGCCCTCGGACACCACACCAAAAGTGTTGAAGCCAAAAATTGACCTCTGTGGAGTTTGGGGTCCCCAAAGAGGGATGACCTCACACTTACTACACTTAGGAGAACGTCACAGGCCAAAAGATCGAGAAGCTAGGAACAGACCCTCGATGGCCGTCTGGATGACAAGCGCATCGCAGAACGGATCTTCATGATCTGGAATGTCCTTCACCGAGAAGGTGATCTTCTCCTCATGGGGCGGGGTCTGGGATGTCGAGGCGACGTTCCATCGGTACATCATATGGAGTCTTGCCTTTCAAGTGGCTTCGATCCCAACTCCACCGTGGATCACTGCTATACCACCTCGGGGTCTGATATTGACCCGGTCCTTACATATATCATCCCCCCATTCCGGGCGGAAACTCTTCAACCTGCACCGGCGGCTGCTGCTGGACAGAGCCTCTCGCCACCCTCACTTCCAGGAACTCGGGGAAAGTAGCCGTGGCGTGACCCTCCACCTGGTGGAAATCACAGTACGACAATGCTCCTCCTCCCCTCCTTCGGCGGGCTCGGCGGTCTCATCCATTGCCTCCTCCCCCTCTGCTTATCGCCAAGGCTTGCTGCGGTGGGGGTAGGAGCTGCATGGGGCTTGCCTCTGGAAGTTGAACCTCCCATGGCCTCCATGGAAGTTCCCCCATCTTGGACGAGACCTTTTCCTGTACCCTGAGCAGGTCATCCCTGCTGCCTCCAACCTGGCTCCAGACCTTCCTAAGGTCTCTAGAACCTC
The DNA here is from genome assembly GCA_039583875.1 of Platanthera guangdongensis. Taxonomy (NCBI): domain Eukaryota; kingdom Viridiplantae; phylum Streptophyta; class Magnoliopsida; order Asparagales; family Orchidaceae; genus Platanthera; species Platanthera guangdongensis. Next base: position 129,725,297 of record CM077161.1, on the reverse strand, counting down.
TGAGATCTCTGCTCCTCTCTCTCCTTCTCCCCTCCTGGTGTTTCGAGCCACCTTGCTCCTTTGACTCTGCCTCTGTCAACCTTGCCAACTTCTTGACAAACGCCGGGTTGGCCGCCTCAGTTGCTATCTCCTCCGCCGCCCTTTCCATCAGCTCTTCGAAGGAAAGGGGGGTATTTCGAGTCAGGCTCATCTTGAAGAACCCCTCGCGTAACCCCACCATGAACGCCATCTGGAGGGCGTACCCCAGCATCTCTTGGACCTCCAGCATCTCTTCTTGGAACCTGTCAATGTAATGGGCCAGCGACTCCTCGGCCCCTTGCCTTATCAGGAAGATGGACTCAGGACTCTTCTTCCTCTTCTTGGAGGTGGAGAAGCGAAGCTAAAAGCTCCGACTCAAGTCCTCAAACCCATAGATCGATCTTGGAGGGAGTTGATGGAACCAGTCCCTTGCCTTATCCTTCAACATGATCGCGAAGAGGCGATGCTTGAAGGCATCTATCATCGGTCTGATGGAGACCATATCCTAAAACCACTGCAGGTGCTGGATGGGGTCATCCTTCCCGGTATAGTAAGCCATGTCGGGCTCTCTGAACCCCTCGAGAATGGGAGCTGAGATGATCAGCTCGCTGAAGGATGACCCCCTGAGGGGTGGTCTCGCCACCTCTACTCGCGTGATCTGCTCACCTGGGAGGCTGGCACTCGCCGGGCTGGAGAAAAACTCCCGGCCGGTGAGGTCTCGCTCGACCCCATCTCCCATCCTCCCCTTCCCGGGTCGTCTTCCTGACACACTTCCCTCTCCCCCTGCTGGGGTCACCTCGCCTAGACCCCTCGGAGTCGGCTCATCGAGAGGAGGGGGGACTAGCTCCTGGGGGGGTTGGAGTGGAGCTGCCACCCCGACGAGTAATGTCTCGCAGCATCTCCATGATGCCTTGGAAGGAGGCCATGAACTCTTGCCTCCCCACAAAGGGTCCTGGGCTGGGGAGCTCGATGAGATCATCACTACCTCCCTGACCTCCAGCCATGACACTCTCCAAAGATCTTCTCTGCTGGTCACTCTCCACGCTCACCGCACCAAAAGTGTAGAAGCCAAAAATTGACCTCTATGGAGTTCGGGGTCCCCAAAGAGGAATGACCTCACACTTACTATACTTAGGAGAACGTCACAGGCCAAAAGATCGAGAAGCTAGGAACAAACCCTCGGCTCTAGCGCGAAGGTCCCACCTCACACCCGGAAGACCTTTGAAGTCTCCCCCTCCCTAGCCAATGCTGAGCTAGGTGCCTTGGAGGAAGAAAACAAAGGGATTTTAGTGGCTGAAATGCAATGCTCTCCAAGGAACCCTCAGGGGTCTATTTATAGTTTTCCAAGTCCCATGGACCAAAATGTCAAAAATACCCCTACGACAGATAAGCCTTAGGCCAATAGAAAACATCCACATCGGAGGGTAAAGAGGTAAAAGCATCCCTGGGGGTATAATGGTAAAAGTATGCCCCCGACCCCTCCGGACAACCGAGGCAGGCCGCCCGGGAGAGACCTAGCCCGCTGGCCGGTCTCACCCGCCAGGCAAGCCGCCTGGGCCAGACCCAGCCCACAGGCCGGTCTCGCCCGCCAGGCAGGCTGCCTGGGCGAGACCCTGCCCGTAGGCCGGTCTCGCCCGCCAGGCAGGCCGCCTGGGCGAGACCCTGCCCGTAGGCCGGTCTCGCCCGCCAGGCAGGCCGCCTGGGCGAGACCCTGCCCGCAGGCCGGCCTCGCCCGCCAGGCAGGTCGCCTGGGCGAGACCCTGCCCGCATGCCGGTATCACCCGCCATGCAGGCCGCTTGGGAGAGACCCTGCCCGCAGGCCTGTCTTGCCCGCCAGGCAGGCCGTCTGGGCGAGACCCTGCCCGCAGGTCGGTCTCGCCCGCCAGGCAGGCCGCCTGGGTGAGACCCTGCCCGCAGGCCGATTTCGCCTGCCAGGTAGGCCGTCGGGGCGATACCCTGCTCGCAGGCCGGTCTCGCCCACCAGGCATGCTGCTTGGGCGAGACCCTGCCCGCAAGCAGGTCTCGCCCGCTAGGCAGACCGCCTGGGCGAGACCTTGCCCGCAGGCCTGTATCTCCCTCCATGCAGGTCGCCTGGGCGAGACCATGCCCGCAGGCCGGTCTCGCCCGCCAGGCAAGCCGCCTAGGCGAGACCCTGCCCGCAGGCCGGTCTCGCCCGCCAGACAGGCTGTCGGGGCGAGACCCTGCCCGCAGGTCGGTCTCGCTGCCCCTACCTCATACTTAGCAAGCTGGGGTTGGTGCCGACCAATGTGCCCCCCCCCCCCCTAAAAAAGAGAGGGGAAGGGGGAGGAGAATTTTTCCTCCCCCTATTATTATATTCCAAGGGCTAGGCCTAAATTGGCCACCAAGAGTGCAAACCACTCCAAAAGCTTAAAAATACAAACTGGTCTTGCGCCTGCCGAGGGGACCCTATTCTGCGAATACGGGGTTGTACAGACGCTGGTCCCTTTACCCTCGTCCACTGACCGGGCAGCGGAACCCCCAAAAAATGTATGTATCGACTTTTAATACGAGCTTGGGCAGTGGAAACCTCAAAAACTCTATGTATGGGGAATCAAGCTTGGGATCTCCCATCTACTATTCTCCTAATCGTCTCATCAAAGTAGACAACTTCGCTGTTGTGGCAATTCATGCTCTTATCTTGGAACATTTGCCTAGTGGGTCATCTTATCTGCGTAGTGTTTTCTCCCTACAAAAAGAAGTGTTTGATATGGACATAGGGTATTCCATAGTAACAATTTGATGAGATTATTAAGCTACCACACTAACATTTAAGCATGTGGAAATATCATATCCATAGTGAATACATTTGTCATGGTTATCTACATTAAGGACTTCATAATCGATATCGCCAGTATCAACAATAGTTTAACTACCATCAATAATATCACTATAAAAATATTGATAATAATAAATGAGGCTTATTATTTCTAGGAACTTGTTTAGAAAGACTGTAATGAAGTGAACATAAAAGTTTTTTGGTAGGTATAATACTTCTTGTTCAGTAAGTACATGATATGATTATCAAAAAATTTAGTTGTTCAATCATTTGATAAATAATCACTATATCACTCATATCCACTTCGACGGATATCTTCTAAGCAGTTCGATGACAAACACTAATTGAAGATCTTATATTTTGATGACGTTGTTAAAATAATCGTCACAAAAGAGAAACATGTATGCTGACGTTTTTTATGAAAAACGTGGCCAATGCTAAAATTTTATATTGGTGACGTTTTAAAAAAAATCGTCACTAAATTGAAGACTAATGGCGACACTTTAAAAAATGTCGCAATAAAAATGTTGTTGTATAGTCTATATCTTGTAGTGATGCAAAACCACACTTGTCGAGCCAACGTATTGGCGTCGGCGCATCGACCCTCCAATACCGAAGACCCACCACCTTATACCTATGCACATGAAACCTTATGTATCAGCTACCGAGCCAAAGCTCCCCGGACCATCCCGTCTGTCACAATCAACAACCGAGCCAAAGCTTGTCGGACCAACCTGCCCATCATCAAAACCACCGAGCCTACTGCCCATGTGACCCAACCTAACATCCCGAGACATCGAGGTGAGTGAAAGTGAATCCATAGATATTCTAGTTACTCTTGCAGTTTATTTTGCCTACAGTTTAGGTTAGCCCAGGACTGCCGAAGGTATTCCCCTTGAATGACTCTCGAGGGCACTAGGAACTACGTTGGGCTGAAGCCCAAAGCTCCCTTTCGCAATACACTTACTATTATTGTTTAATACCCGATTCCCGATCCCTTTTATATTACTCTGGATCTAACCCTAGTGTGTTTTGACCCTTTCTCTCCACCACAGGAAATACGATCTTTCGTCGATCCCGAGCACCACCTAAATCTAGTATACCCAACACTCTACTCATCCCAACTTCCAAAGATGAACTCAATATCATTTACCCAATCCAACACTATTAACCCCGACCCATATGCCCAATTCAAATGCTAACACATTTTTTGCAGTTTTACTAAATGTAGACCAACTTAAGTTATATGATGTTAATGATAGGAGGTACTTCAAATTTTCTTCCAAATGCCCTAAGATAATTAATGGGGGCCTATCATGACATTTTTAGTATAAATCCAGAAACTTGGAATTTTCCTATTTAAACAGATATTTTATTTATTTTCCCTAAAAATCCAAATGTCCTAATTATGAATATGAAGTGGCTTTTATAGTCATGCAAAATGCTCCAAAAAATTATGATAAATACTAGGCAACTAATAGACAGTAAATTCAAATCCCCCAATTTCTTTTCAAGGTTTAGGCCTCTGATCTAGAATTTTAAATGAAAACATATATTTATTAATTAAAGAAACAAGTGATGCAAATAGGCTTCCAAAAATTATAAGAAAATTCAATCATGACCAATATGCCCTAAAAACACTACTGACCAAGTTTCCAAACTTTCCAGTGAATAATGAAGGCTAATTTTATTTTAGAACAATACTTTTCTTTCATAAATTAATGAAACAACTACTGAAAATACTCATCTAACAATTATGATAAAATTTTCTCATGATCATAATGACCTAAGTACACTTTTTCATAAGTTTCACAATTTTCTAACCAACATTGAGCTCTGAATCTATTTTTGAACATAATTGCATAATTATAAGCTTGTGAAGTAAGTATTGAGAATATACATCTAAAAATTATAATAAAATTCAGGTATGAGTATAATGACCTAAAACACCCTCTGCCCAATTTACATAATTTTCCAATGAACAGTGGGATTATAATAAACAAATGACTATCAAGGGCAAATTCATGTATTACAAAGAAGATACTAAAATTGTTATTCCAAAAATTCCAATAAAATTACCAGGGGCACATATTAACATATGACCACACTACCCAAGTTTCACAACTTTTCATAAAGTCTTGATGGCCTAATTTACATATATAAGTTTTGTGCCCTAAACTAGGGTTAGGGTTTTGGGGAGTTTATCGGCCTCTAAATCTCATGTTATGTTTACCAGAGTACCTTGACAACTCTAAAGTCTTCTCCACCAAGTTTCAAGTCATTCCAAGGTCACTTGACCCCTTGACATTAAAACTCTAGGTTTGCACACATAGGACCTACCCTAGTGTCCTAGGGCTCTACCCTTCAAATTCCACCCAATAACAGTGGGGGAGGTATTTTGTGTACTAATAGTCAAGTGCCAAGATCCATCATCATTGGGTGAGGTTGGCTAACTCTAGAGCACTTAGGGCACTTAGCCCTAAATTGACCTAAAAGGGTCAACCTTTGGCTACACCATTACCCTATCAAATCAAACCCAAAAGAGGTGGAATTTTTATCAGAGACCTAAAATACTCCCCAAGATCACCACCAAAATTTTGGGTGGTTTTGAGGTGTTTAAGACACCTAATTAATTAGTACATGATTTACTAATTTTTTTCAAAAACCATAGAAAAAGTATCACCAAAAATTCCCATTTTTAATCAGTACTTAGGTATAGGTTAAAATGACTCTCTGTCCAAATTTCAGGTCATTTGGACAGGAGATGAAGTGGGGGCACACATTTTAGTCTATGACTAACCCTAGATATAGACCCCACCAAAATGAGTGCCCTGGTCAAACCACACATCCAAATTGGCTCAAACTAACTTTAAATTAAAGTACACCCCTAGGGATACAACTTTGATGTTTACCATTTTTTCACTAGAGGTCTATAAGTATTTTTAATAATTAAAAACATTGACTACATAAAGTGTGACAGAAAATCACATGAAAAGGAATAATTAACCTAAGATTAAAATCAAGCGGCATGAAACTTGGCGTGAAATGGACGATATCTGGTCGTCTTCTCTTGCGCGCCAATGGCCAGGATTCATTCTTCCTGAAGCTGCTTCCATGCGCTGCCGCTGGCCAGCCAACCACCTGTAACTCCCCGAAACTCAAAGGAGCGAAGGGGGACGTTTTGGGCCAGTTTTGGATTCTGGCTGAAGGCACACGGCCTGGGACACGGGCGTGTCCCAGGGCGTATCAAGCGTGTGTCGACACTTAGCCGCGAAGTCGTCGAGTTATACTCGACGACTCGTCGAGAATGGGCACATGGCCTGCGACACGGGCGTGTCGCAGGGCGTGTCGACCCGTGTCGACACTTCGTCGCGAAGTCGTCGAGTTATACTCGACGATTCGTCGAGATTGGGCACACGGCCTGCAACACGGGCGTGTCGCAGGGCGTGTCGACCCGTGTCGACGATCGTCCCGGGGAGTCGTCGAGATTCACTCGACGATCGTCGAGACAAGGCACACGGCCTAGGACACGGGCGTGTCCAAGGCCGTGTCATCGAGTCGTCGATCTTCCCTCGACGAAATGTCCCGTGTACACGGCCTGGGGGCCCAGGCGTGTCAATATGACACGGGCAAGGACACGGGCGTGTCCTAGAACCCGTGCAGTGCTCGGGTTGAAAACGGGAGAAAATCATGGGGTACACGGCCGGCTACACGGCCGTGTCAGCTGGAACACGGGCGTGTCAGCTCGAACACGGGCGTGTTCGATACCCGTGTGCGGGTTCAGAAGATTCGATTTTGACGGCGAATGCGGCACACGGCCCTGAACACGGGCGTGTGCCAGGCCGTGTTCGGTCCAGTTTGGGCATTTCAGCCCCGAATCAAAGCCGCTCGTTTTCTTAGGTTGAGATCCGACGGCTGGGGTTGGTTCCTGAGAGGATATACTCGGGTTTGACTTAGAAAATCCTTCACTTTTCACCCTTTTCATCTCTCCAAACCCTTGGAGAAAGAAGAGCTAAGGCAAGAGGAAGAGGAGCTAGATCCGCCATTGGAGGAGCTTCGGAGCTCCGAATCGCAAGCCGACTCCGGATCCACGGAGGCAACGCAAGTGGGGTGATTTCTATCCGATTACTTTTCGATGGCGCCAAAGAGGAACGCAAGGGTAACGATCCTCATCATAAGCACTAATAGCTCTCTTTCTTAGCATAGGAAGCCCCCTCTCGCGAGTTTGCGGAGAGTTGGAGGTGTTCCTTCAGGTAGATATGTAAAGTCCCCGTTGTTTAGAGTCCGTATGCGAGAACGGACATAGGCATTTTTGGTTGAAGCCTACCTGGACATGTTAGTTCGGATCGGTGATGTTGCATTGCATAAGGCCGGAGAAGACTCCGTGCTATGGTTTGTTTTCGGGTTTTCTACGTGGTAGATTGCAGCAGGGAGCCTTAGGGATTAACCCAAAGGTGCACCCGGAAAACTGGGCGGATACGAGATCTTGCCAACTTGGTGGCCTGAGAGCCAACTTGAACATAACTGGGTTATGTGATTTGTGATGGACACGGGACTCGGTGGAAGTTTGACCCGCGCATATGGCTTAAATTGTCGTTGCGACGTGAGCACGGGTTAGATGGAACCGTACCCGTTCTATGTCGTTCGGTTAAAGAGACCTAAAGGCACATGGCACTTACCGTTGGCATAGAATAGGGTCTTCGGCGGTCGATGGCTTAAATTGACGTGACCAATGCCAGGAAGACAAATTGCTCATAGGATTAGCCGTCTGTTGGAGGTGGTGAGTCCGGAATGTTGGTGGCTTAAATTGACGCGACATGGACCGGTTCACCGAGAATGTGCCCTGAGTGCACGAGGCGTGTGGCCATGCGAGCCAACGTCTGTGATGAAATGGCTTTAGTTATATGCATTGCTCGCTTATGCTAATGAAATGCAGGGAAGGAGCATCGCCGCCCCGAGTTGGGGGCGGGATCGTTATAATTTGGTCAGCATTGCTGACCGTTGCCTTGTTTGCCACCGTGCGGTGGTTTGTTGCTTGCAGGTGCAGCTGGACCAAGCGGTCAATAGCGGGCTAAAGCCCTTTTTGCGAAGCTAGCCCTCGAAGGCCCAAGTGGAAATGTTTTCGATTTTATTCATGTATGGCCGGCCTGTGTGCCGAGGTTGGTAAATCATGTAACAGACAAGTGAAACATTTTGTAAGGCCTTAAGGCCGATTTTGGGCATTTTGTATACATTCCTAAATGTTGTATTAGTGGACATTCGTGCTCTTATGCTGGGTTCTTGTTTACAACTTATATAAACTGCTTCCGCTAGAATGCTCTATGTAGGACGTTGAGATTGGTTGGATGGTTTCCATAAGTAACCACCCGGTTTGTCTGTGGTATATGGAGTCGGGCCCCGGCCGGACCTACTGCTATATGCTATGCGACGGATAGGGAGTGTTACAATTTGGTATCAGACTACTGGTTTTGGTCGGGCTTAAAGTGAATTTGTGGGCGAATTCTTTTTAAGGGGTGGTGAGCACATTGTGTGCGTCATCGTTATAATGGTAAAAGAACCCATGAATGTCCACTTAGGAATGAAAATACTCGTGTTTGAGGAACCTGCGTGTTCCTATAATTGCTGTTTGCATTGTTATTTGGTCGCTTAACGGTGTTTTGTACCACTATAGGTGACCAGAAGTGGTGTTGGGCCGTCAGAACACCGAGGTTCTGAGGCCAGTAGTGCACCGGAAGTTGCTCCCGCAACACCTCTGTCGGCTGAAAATATACGATTGGTGGCTGAAGCGGTGTTGGCCGTGATTAATGCGCAGCCTGGAAGGCAAGCGCAGCAGCCCGCTCCTATGATGGAGCAAGTACCTCTTCAAGAGGCTGAGCCGAGGAGGATGGAGCAAGTGGTTGTAGAACCAATAGTGCCAAGGAGGGCGACTGAGAGGCAGTTGAAGCATGTAATGAGCTTTAACCCTCCGTTATTCTCGGGGTTGGGAACCCCATCGCATGCTGAAGACTGGCTCTCTAGGGTGAAGAGAGTCATGGTAGCGACGGAGACGGAGGAGTGGCAAATGACCACCATCGCTACGTTCCTTCTGGACGGGGAAGCGAGGATGTGGTGGGAAGGAGTGGAGCTGCATCATTTGAGAGGTAGACAACTGATAGACATTTCGATGGAAGAGTTCTCGGGATTGTTCTTAGCAAGATACCTCCCTTCTACTCAGAGGATTTCAATGGAGAATGAGTTCCTGAAGTTGGTGCAGGGTGAGAGGAGCGTGGATGAATATCTCCACGAGTTTACGCGGTTGAGTCGTTATGCTAGCTCCATCATCATGGATGAGGAGCGCAAGACTAATCGTTTTTATGAAGGCTTGAGGGATGAGCTGAGACTGTTACTGTCGGGGCCGATGACGCAAGGTTTCTTAACCTTGGTCAATACTGCCCGGTCCTTGGAGAAGGACATGAAGAGTGTGCAAGCGAAGAAAAGCTTGAGTGAAAAGAAATCTGAGTTCAGAGTGCCGACTGCTTCAAAGTCAGGCTATCGGAGGACTTTTAAGAAGCATAGGACTTCGGGTCCAGCTCCTTCTGGCGCTTCTGGGACGACTGCGGGTCGGACCCCGGGTGCGTGTTTTACATGCGGAAAGACGGGGCATTTCGCCCGTGATTGTTGGAGCGGACGTCCTAAGTCCGAGAGGAGGCCGTGAGCTACCTACGAAGAGAAGGGAAAGGCGGTGGAGTCGACCGCATCCCACTATGCTCCGACCCAACCAAGGGTTTACAATCTTGGCCAACAGGAGGCCATTAAACAAGCTGACGTGGTGACAGGTACGGTTTAATTTATAGCAAGTCAATTCCTTTACGTACCTGTTATGTATATGTTACCTTACCACTGCTTGTTTAGGATTTGTATTGATTTGTGAAAATCCCGCACGAGCACTCTTCGATACGGGAGCTTCACACTCCTTCTTGTCCGAAGGATTTATATCACGCATCGGAGTCCCTTCTTCGATGGCGAAGGATAAGTTGGATGTGTTGTTGCCCAATGGGTGTTCGATGCGAGCGGTTAGGATCTGCGATGTTAAGACTCGTATTGGAGAGCAGGAGTTCGACCTGCGGGCGTCTTTACTTCCGTTAGTGGAGTTCGACGTCATATTTGGCATGGACTGGCTCTCGGAGCAGCAGGCCCATATAGATTGCGGTAGCAAGGAAGTCAAGCTGGGAGCGAGTCGTGAGACGACTTTTACGGGCTTAAAGGGGGCGAGCAAGACGATGATGTCTGCTCTTCAAGTGGTGAAGGCGGTTCGTGCCGGAGCAGAACTGTTCTTTACACTGGTGGAGGTTGCAAAGCCGAAGCCCGCTTTGGATTGTATTTCAGTGGTAACGGAATACCCTGATGTGTTCCCCGCGGATCTTCCTGGAGCCCCGCCTCAACGGGAGATAGATTTTACGATCGAGCTAGTGCCAGGTGCAAAGCCTGTGTCACGATCTCCGTATCGGCTAGCGCCTAAGGAAATGGCGGAGTTGAAAGTTCAATTGCAAGAGTTGTTGGAGCAAGGGTATGTGCGCCCGAGTTCTTCGCCTTGGAGCGCACCGGTCCTCTTTGTTAAGAAGAAGGACGGAAGCTTGAGATTATGTATTGATTATCGGGAGCTAAACAAGCTGACTGAGAAGAACAAGTACCCGATCCCCCGGATTGATGATCTCTTTGATCAGTTAGTCGGGTCGACGGTGTACTCGAAGTTAGATCTCAAGTCGGGGTACTATCAGCTGCGGATAAGGGAGAGTGATATCCCGAAGACAGCGTTTAGTACGAGATACGGGCATTATGAGTTTACGGTCATGCCGTTTGGGCTGACTAATGCGGCGTCAGTATTCATGGACTTGATGAACATGACGTTTAGGGAGTACCTGGACCATTTCGTGATCGTCTTCATTGACGATATTTTGGTGTACTCGCAAAGTGAGGAGGATCACTTCAAGCATCTCCATTTGGTGTTGGAGAAACTCAGGAGAAACCAGTTGTATGCCAAGTTCTCGAAGTGCGAGTTTTGGCTATCCTCAGTGGCGTTCCTCGGACATATAGTGAGTGGAGAGGGTATTGCTGTGGATCCGGCGAAGATTGTTGCGATACGGGAGTGGCCTGAGCTTGCTACGGTAGCAGAAGTCCGGAGCTTTTTGGGGCTTGCCGGCTATTATAGGCGATTCGTAGAGAACTTCTCGCGGATAGTGTTACCTCTCACTACTTTGACGAGGAAGGAGCATAAGTTCGTTTGGACGCCGGAGTGCGCGCGAGCTTTTGAGGAGTTGAAGTGTCGGTTGACCACGACGCGTGCTGAGTTCGCCGGTTGGAACCGAAGGCTATGAGATATATAGCGATGCTTCAGGCAGCGGTTTGGGTTGTGTGCTACTGCAGCACGGAAGCGTGATAGCTTATGGCTCGAGACAGCTAAAAGTGCACGAGAGGAATTATCCGGTCCATGACTTGGAGTTAGCGGCCGTGATTTTTGCCTTGAAGCTGTGGAGACACTATTTGTACGGTGTGAAGATTGATATCTACACCGATCACAAGAGTCTGAAGTACCTGATAGATCAGAAAGATCTGAATATGCGGCAGCGTAGGTGGATGGAGTTCCTGGGGGACTATACATTCAAGATCCACTACGTGCCTGGCAAAGGGAATGCGGTTGCGGACGCGTTGAGTCGCCGAGCCCCAGCTCAAGCCAACTGGCTATTGGTGCATGATGAGCGGTTGGTGCGGGAGTTGGAGGCGTTGGAGGTTGTTTGTGTGGATAAGCAAGCAAGTGCTGAAGCAGTTCTGAATTGGACTGAAGTCCAATATGACCCGGCTGATCGGATTCGGCAGGCTTTGGATATGGATGCTCATATGAAGCAGTTCATGATAGAGGCTCTGGATGGGTCAGATTCCCAATTCGTCGTGGAGGACGGATTGCTTTGGAAAGACAGTCGTCTGTGCGTCCCAAGTGTGGGCAATTTTACAGGTGGAGTTGTTGTACGAGGCGCACCATACCAAGTACTCGATTCACCCGGGGAGCACGAAGATGTACCGTGACGTCAAGAAGCTGTTTTGGTGGCCGGGTTTGAAGAAGGATGTGGCGCTATACGTTGCGAAGTGCCAAACCTGCGCCTTGGTAAAAGCGGAGTGCCAAAAGCCGGGAGAATTTCTTAAGTCCTTGCCTATTCCGGAGTGGAAATTCGACGACATCTCTATGGACTTTGTGCATGGTTTGCCAAGGTCGCAGAAGGGGAACGACGCCATTTGGGTGGTGGTCGATCGATTAACGAAGGTGTCGCACTTTATTCCGCATAGGAAGGATGATCCGGTGGAGAAGCTGGCGAAGCTTTATGTGGATAACATAGTACGGCTTCATGGTGTGCCCCGCAGCATCGTGAGTGACCGTGATGGGCGGTTCACATCCAATGATTGGAGGCTGGTGCAGCAAATGTTGGGAACAAAGCTGAAGTTTAGCACAGCCTTCCATCCACAAACGGATGGGCAGACCGAGAGGGTCAATAGAATGATGGAAGACATGCTCCGCATGTGTGTCTTGGATTTTGGAAAGCAATGGGAAGACCACCTTTATTTGGTGGAGTTCGCATACAACAATAGCTACCAAGCAAGTATTCAGATGGCGCCCTTCGAGGCCCTTTATGGTAGGAAATGTCGCACGCCGTTGTCTTGGTTAGAAACGGGTGAGTCAAAGTTGTATAAGCGATCGGAAGTGGAGGATGCTACTTCCTTGGTGAGAACCATTCGGGAGAGGTTGCTTATCGCTCAGGACCGGCAAGCAAAATACTATAATGTCAAGCACAGGAACGTGGAGTTCGCTGTGGGTGATTATGTGTACCTAAAGATCAAGCCGTTCAAGGGTGTATCGCGGGTGCGGCGATTGAAAAAGCTAAGCCCGAGGTACCTTGGACCGTTCGAGGTTCTGGAGCGAGTTGGAGAAGCGGCCTATAGGTTGAAGCTTTCAGTGGAGCTAAGTGGTTTACACGATGTATTCCACATTTCGATGCTTCGGAAGGCGGTGCAAGAGCCTACGCAAGTGATCGCGGTCGATCAAGTGCCGGTGGAAAGTGGGCTAACAACGAAGGTCAAGCCCGTGCGGATTGAGGACTCGGAGGTCAAGCGGCTACGCAATAAAGAGATCAGGATGGTCAAAGTTCGGTGGGACAATTGCGGTCGTGAGGAGCTCTCTTGGGAGCGAGAGCAGACTATGCTTGACGAGTATCCGGAGTTGTTCTGCTCAGGTACAAATGTTGTTTTTGTATATCTTTCCTTTATGTAATTTCGTGGGCGAAATTCTTGTAAGAGGGGGAGAGTTGTAACGCCCCGAAACTCAAAGGAGCGAAGGGGGACGTTTTGGGCCAGTTTTGGATTCTGGCTGAAGGCACACGGCCTGGGACACGGGCGTGTCCCAGGGCGTGTCAAGCGTGTGTCGACACTTAGCCGCGAAGTCGTCGAGTTATACTCGATGACTCGTCGAGAATGGGCACACGGCCTGCGACACGGGCGTGTCGCAGGGCGTGTCGACCCGTGTCGACACTTCGCCGCGAAGTCGTCGAGTTATACTCGACGATTCGTCGAGATTGGGCACACGGCCTGCGACACGGGCGTGTCGCAGGGCGTGTCGACCCGTGTCGACGATCGTCCCGGGGAGTCGTCGAGATTCACTCGACGATCGTCGAGACAAGGAATACGGCCTAGGACACGGGCGTGTCCAAGGCCGTGTCATCGAGTCATCGATCTTCCCTCGACAAAATGTCCCGTGTACACGGCCTGGGGGCCCAGGCGTGTCAATATGACACGGGCAAGGACACGGGCGTGTCCTAGAACCCGTGCAGTGCTCGGGTTGAAAACGGGAGAAAATCATGGGGTACACGGCCGGCTACACGGCCGTGTCAGCTGGAACACGGGTGTGTCAGCTCGAACACGGGCGTGTTCGATACCCGTGTGCGGGTTCAGAAGATTCGATTTTGACGGCGAATGCGGCACACGGCCCTGAACACGGGTGTGTGTCAGGCCGTGTTCGGTCCAGTTTGGGCATTTCAGCCCCGAATCAAAGCCGCTCGTTTTCTTAGGTTGAGATCCGACGGCTGGGGTTGGTTCCTGAGAGGATATACTCGGGTTTGACTTAGAAAATCCTTCACTTTTCACCCTTTTCATCTCTCCAAACCCTTGGAGAAAGAAGAGCTAAGGCAAGAGGAAGAGGAGCTAGATCTGCCATTGGAGGAGCTTCGGAGCTCCGAATCGCAAGCCGACTCCGGATCCACGGAGGCAACGCAAGTGCGGTGATTTCTATCCGATTACTTTTCGATGGCGCCAAAGAGGAACGCAAGGGTAACGATCCTCATCATGAGCACTAATAGCTCTCTTTCTTAGCATAGGAAGCCCCCTCTCGCGAGTTTGCGGAGAGTTGGAGGTGTTCCTTCGGGTAGATATGTAAAGTCCCCGTTGTTTAGAGTCCGTATGCGAGAACGGACATAGGCATTTTTGGTTGAAGCCTACCCGGACATGTTAGTTCGGATCGGTGATGTTGCATTGCATAAGGCCGGAGAAGACTCCGTGCTATGGTTTGTTTTCGGGTTTTCTACGTGGTAGATTGCAGCAGGGAGCCTTAGGGATTAACCCAAAGGTGCACCCGGAAAACTGGGCGGATACGAGATCTTGCCAACTTGGTGGCCTGAGAGCCAACTTGAACATAACTGGGTTATGTGATTTGTGATGGACACGAGACTCGGTGGAAGTTTGACCCGCGCATATGGCTTAAATTGTCGTTGCGACGTGAGCACGGGTTAGATGGAACCGTACCTGTTCTATGTCGTTCGGTTAAAGAGACCTAAAGGCACGTGGCACTTACCGTTGGCATAGAATAGGGTCTTCGGCGGTCGATGGCTTAAATTGACGTGATCAATGCCAGGAAGACAAATTGCTCATAGGATTAGCCGTCTGTTGGCGGTGGTGAGTCCGGAATGTTGGTGGCTTAAATTGACGCGACATGGACCGGTTCACCGAGAATGTGCCCTGAGTGCACGAGGCGTGTGGCCGTGCGAGCCAACGTCTGTGATGAAATGGCTTTAGTTATATGCATTGCTCGCTTATGCTAATGAAATGCAGGGAAGGAGCATCGCCGCCCCGAGTTGGGGGCGGGATCGTTATAATTTGGTCAGCATTGCTGACCGTTGCCTTGTTTGCCACCGTGCGGTGGTTTGTTGCTTGCAGGTGCAGCTGGACCAAGCGGTCAATAGCGGGCTAAAGCCCTTTTTGCGAAGCTGGCCCTCGAAGGCCCAAGTGGAAATGTTTTCGATTTTATTCATGTATGGCCGGCCTGCGTGCCGAGGTTGGTAAATCATGTAACAGACAAGTGAAACATTTTGTAAGGCCTTAAGGCCGATTTTGGGCATTTTGTATACATTCCTAAATGTTGTATTAGTGGACATTCGTGCTCTTATGCTGGGTTCTTGTTTACAACTTATATAAACTGCTTCCGCTAGAATGCTCTGTGTAGGACGTTGAGATTGGTTGGATGGTTTCCATAAGTAACCACCCGGTTTGTCTGTGGTATATGGCGTCAGGCCCCGGCCGGACCTACTGCTATATGCTATGCGACGGATAGGGGGTGTTACACCACCTCCCCGTCCGGCCACCGACACCACCACCTCCATCGAGGTGGTGGCTATCGCCAGGCGGCGGCACAGCCGACGGAGGGGCCATTTCCGGCGATCCCGACAGGTTGAAATTTACCCCAAAACCAGGAATTTTTTTTCACCCGATCAAGCTCAATTGATCCCGATGCTTGTCCCTATTGATTCATATGATCTATCCACAGAGAGAGGAGAAGGGGAGGACCTTTGTGGTGGTCTGGAGTCGAGCCGATTGTCAGGTTGCCATTCGCGGTGGTTATATCGCCGAAATTCTATAACAGCACAGTGGACAAGTTTGAAACCGCCGATGGAAGGGTGGAAATGACTCCTTGGTGCCCCGTAATGCATTTAAAACACCCAAACGGGGTAGGGGAAGAGTGTGGGTTGAATGGCCATTAAGGGCCATTCTCGGTCATGGTGGTGGTGGGGGGGTGGGGGGGGTGGGTGATTCAGGCTTGGGGTGGCTGGGAAATGGCTGGAAACTCCTCTTCCCCAGAGTAGTTGAATCCAGCCATTAAAGGTGGCCCTTGTCCTCCCTAAGCCATGAATGGCTTCTTCCTCCTTCTCTTTCCTCTATTAAGGGTGAGGTGGAGTTCTCTCTCTCTCCTAGTCACCAAGGCTGACTTGGTCATCCCTTTAAGCTATTTGCAGCCCACTAAATCATATCATCCATAATTAAGAGGTGGTTAGCCTAAATGAAAAAGGGCTTGAGCTTGGGTTAACCCATTTAGGCTAAGTTGACCTAAACTAGACTATGGTTGACCTTAGTCATTTTGACCTTTTGGGTTGACCCCAACGGATCCTTGGTGACCCATTGGCCTCCCCTGGGGTCTAGGTTGGGTTGGGTAGGGTTGTCTTGGCACTTTGGGGGTCACTTGACCCTTAGGAAGAGTACTTTGACCAAATTAGGGCTAGAGTTGACTTGAGCCAATTTAGCCTCCTTAGTTGACCCCAATGAGTCCTTGGTGACCCTTTGGCCTCCCTTATGGTTTGGAAAGGTCTAGTGGGTCCCTTTGATCAAGGGAATGTCAGTTGACCATATACGAGCTTAGTTTGACCTGATTAGGGTTTGGATTGACTTTGGTCAACTTGTCATTTTAGTTGCCCCTAGTGGGTCCCTATGGCTCTAATGGACCCTCTAACAGGTTGGTGAGGTTGTGGTGAGATCTTGGAGTTATGGTGAAGCCCCATGATCACCTTAACCCAGAGTTTAGAAATCTATTATTTACAGACCATAGTGATCTCACCTACATTCCTAGGTTCACTTGGTCTTTCCAGGGTTTTTTCATGACACAGTCATGACAAAATCACTCCTGGGGGTCTAGTTGTTTGAGGGATGTTACATCTAGTGTGGATAAATATGTGATCAATGACCTCCTAAGATGTACTAGTAGTCCTCAAATTGAAAATGATAAAATTGTGCAGCCCACCTTAAAACAAAATGATCTAAATAAAAGTGAATAATAGTTTGAACATTTATGGTTATGTCGTTGCACATGGCATCGAAGCCCGACCTCCTCCAATATGATGTGTTGTTTTAAGAATGGACCAAGCGACTACTAGTGAGCATATAACATTTCAAATCTAGTTGTCGTAGTTTGATGAAGACGAGAAATATCTTTTGAGCAGTGACACTCGTAGAAAAAATAATTTTTAATAATCTTATAAGGTAACACGCTTCTAGGTGAAATGAGGTGTGAGAATAAATTGAAGCTCACTTCGTAATTAGATGAATGGTTATTGGATAATAATTTGAGCCCTCAAATATCAAAGATGCATTTTCAGAGCAACCAATTGTATTGTCTTAAAAACTCTAAAACTAAATGTTCTCTAATGAGAATAATTCCGTGACGAGTAATCTCCTGTGAAATACTAATATATTTTGCATGAAAAAAATAAAAATGTGCAGTTCTGCATAGTGTGAGATGACCTAAACCAAATCGTACAATACAACAAGATGAACTGAGGGAAACCACCATTAAGAACATCAAGGATATATAATTAACTTTACTAATATACTATTAGATTATCTGTCATGTATTGCTTATTTATGTTCTGCTCGTTCTATGCAAAATTTGAACGACTTCTATCATTAGATTTACGATATTACGCAACATTCCTCACCAACGGTAGTAAGTGACATTTAAGGCTTATGGATACAACATATCACAATTTTAATAATCATTAATAGCTTGACATTAACCAATGATTCAAATAATTAAAATATTTAATCCATCAATTTCACTCTCACTCTTTATGTCACATCTTTCGATGTCTCTCTTCTAGAACAATCACTATTATTATACTTTTAGAAACATAATACCTTCATGTGATTATTAAAAAGAATAATCCTACAAAAAATGGTAGAAAAAAAGATAGTTTTGTGTAGTATTGAATCTTCTACCTCAAGATATTACATAATGTTAGATATTCTCCATTGATGTGATTGAGAAACAATTACACCCTCGTAAATTTCTAAAAGGATTACAATGCACCTGGAAGGACACAATGTGCACTGATTTCACACACAAAAAGTCATGGTTAAGTTGGATCCAACACAACCATTCAGGTTGCCCGACCCATGATCTTGTGAGCCATTTTACCTACGAGAGTGACTAAGCAATTACAATTACATGTTGCAGCCTGATATGGCCTCCATTTCCTGTGTTCCTTATTATGGCCCAAGTTGGGTACACAAGAGGCCATCGACCACCCTGGGGGTGTGAAATCATAGCCCCAGCGTCGAGACTGTTGCATGTAGGACATACATAGCCACATAGGGCAATGAGTTAAAGTTGACCAAATCAAATTAATTGGTCAAATCTGATCCTCAGAGGCCTCATAGGGCACAACATGGTCAACAAAGACTTATTTAAAATATTTGTCAAATACGTCATTTAACATGTCTAACTTGACCGAAATGTGTTAATGTATCCTCCTGTGGTCCCCACTGACCACCTCAGGCCAATAGGGGGTCCATCAGATGCCTCAGATGGTCTAAGACCACATTCGATTCATTAAACATATCAAATGGTCTAAGTAAAATATTGTGATGTATGCAAATAGACCTTCAAGGGCACCTTTGGAGAGAGGCATTCTTTGGCTTTTTCCTTCTTTGGTTAGTTCTGGTTGGCCTCAAGTTCCCTCCAAGGTGCCTAACTCAGCATTAGCTAGGGAGGGGAAGATCTCTTTGATCTTTTGAGTGTGTGGTAAGACCTTTTCGTTGTAGCTCAGGGTCTATTCCTTAGTTAGAATCCACCAGTCAAGTGCTCTTACTCAAGAGAATTAGGTGCAAGTTACCCCTTTTGGTCTGAACGCCTCTTGGAGCCGTAATTCGGTTCCAACAACCACACCGTTTATTGTTTGCATATTATATCATTTTGGTTGATGAGATGTGAAGTGGTGTAAACACAAAACCAAAATCTTGGCGAGAGACTTTAGAAAAAATGGCTTTTAGGTTGATCAGGGCAAAGACAGAGTATATAGATCTTAAATTTAGCAGTGCAAGAAGGATTGCTGACTTTATTAAGTTGGGTGATCAAGATCTTTCATGCTATGAGTGCTTTAAATATCTGGGATCGATAGTTTAAAAAATGGAGGTATAGATAAAGATGTGATACATAGAATCCAAGTAGGTTGGTTGAAGTGGATAAGAATGTCAGAGATCTTATGTGGTAGTAAAGTACCATTAAAACTTTAAAAATCAAGTTTTATCGTACTGGAATTAGACCTGCTATGCTTTACGTTTCTGAGTATTGGGCAGTGAGTAGTGTACACGAGCGAAAAATGGGAGTCGCTGAGATGACAATGCTTAGGTGGATGTGTGGACACAAGAGACGAAATAAAATTATGAATGAATGTATCAAGTATAAGGCAGGAGTGACACCAATTTTTAGAGAAGATGCGAGAAGGTCGACTAAGATGGTTCATATATGGACAAAGGAGACCATAAAGGAACTTGTCAGATGTTGTGAGAGTTTAGTCACTAGGCATGTTAAGCAGGGGATGGGTATACTAATAAATACTTGGAATGAATCTATAAGGAAAGACATGATATACTTAAGCATTTGTGAGATTATGACTAAAGATAGGGGACAATGACGACAAAGGATCCATATAGTCGACCCCACTACATTGGGATAAAGGCTTGAGTGTTGTTGTTGCTGTTTAGACCACATAAGGGTCACATAGATGAACGATAATCATCTTGAGTTCATTGAGTCACTATTGAGTCAGTTGACCCTATATGTTAACCTATCTCTGTTGGGATATAACTCGGAAACTATCCCCTAGACAAAACCAATTTAATACATGGTATATAAACACATAAATCTGGAAAAAAAATAATGCATATGTAAGTACTATAACTGTAATAATAATACATGAAAAAATGTACCGACATCCGTTGTAGAATGCACTACGGAGGAGCTGGACTCGCTCGATCCACGGGAGAGAGAATAATCTGGACTGTAATCCGCTAGCATAGCAGATACACAAGGTTCACCGAGAACCTTCATCGTATGATGATGACCAAAACACCTGCCACCACCGGAGAAGCGCCTTCGAGGCCAACTGCACTCACGCACGCCATCGACACCAAGCCGCACCACCGGAGAGAAACACCATCAAAGCCATTACCCTCCTGCATGCCTTCGCCGCCACGCCCTCACCGTTTAAGAGAAACACTAACAAGGCCATTGCACCACCGCAAACCTTCGCCGTCATGTCTGCACCACATCATCTCCCCTAAAACCGGCAACCCTTTCCTTAAAGACCGACAACTATCATCTCCAAAGCCAGGGGATGCGTCAAGGGTTCTATGTGGGAGGAATAAATAAGGTGAGAACGATGAGATCAACACCAATGACACTGATGCTGCCGTACGGGGTGCACCACCGGCGACCACAGGCGATCGATTCTCATCCACAGGAATAAGAAGCAGTTGTCTGCCTTTGTTTTCCCGTGAACATATAATCACCTCCTCCATATATATATATATATATATATATATATATATATATATATATATATATATATATATATATATATATATATATATATATATATATATATATATATATATATACGTGTGTGTGAATATAAATATCTTAAATGACTGTGTTGGTCACGCTAGAGAGGGAGAGGGAGAGAGATCTCTCTAAAAGGAAAATATCCCGGGAATTATTATTCCTTTTTATCCATAAAATCCATGGCTCCCAAAAAAGAGAAAATTGGTTCCAGATCCAAACCAAAAATACAATAATCACCATCTTAGTTTGAGATCCAGAGCCACCTCACGCAATAAACACTCTATGCACACAATAATTGCCCCAAGAAACTCTGCACGCAGCACTTCCTCAGTCCGTGGCATCAGCCGACCTGCTCCAGTCATCTCATCTCTGTTATGGTTCAACCCGTGAATGTCGTCGCAACCTAATCGTAGAAACTGACTCATATAACCCTAATCCCAGAAGGACGATCCACTGCACCACCACGACAAACCACCATGTCAGCCTTAGAAATCATGGGTATACCACCACACATCATGGTCCCCATTAGTCGGTACAAACTACCGCGCTGCACAGCTCTCCTGATGGTACGCCCTCACTCCACCATCAAGACTCCACCTCAGGCCACCCAACTGTAGCCACATGAATCCAAACTTCTCAGTGATGTCAAATATCTAGTCGTTAGAGTCGTACAGACTCTTAGTGATGGTGAGTACCTCATCACTCTGCACCCTGACCCGTCCGTCACCTTATCCGCACCCTAGCCTCGAGGCCTTTTTGCACGCTGCGAACTTGCACTCCCGTGTGACTGCACTGTCTGCAATAGTAAAAATGTCATACCCTCCTTCGGCCTGGATCGAGATCGTGCTCCACTCAATCTCTTTCCAAACGGCCTCACCTTACCCATCCGCTGCTGTCAAGATGTGACTGCCCCGAGGAGTAGAGCCCACTAACATCTGTTTGGATAAGACTGTGACTATGACTTCCACCAACACCACCTTGTCTTTCTCATACAAGAGCATCATCACTAAAGTCGGGTAAAAATAAGTGAGCGAGGTAATAAGTGAAATGGGCCTTTGCGTATTCCTCTATCTTTGCATCAACCGTCTCTAACTGACACAGAAAACTATTTGAACACGTCTTGTATTTCCATAGATAATCACCTCCCTATAACATATCCACGGTTATCATGACCTTCTCATACAGCACCACATATCATAGGTCAAACCAGCCACTATCGCAGTTCTTCAAAGAAATACTATCCAGATTCACATTCTTCCCTGTCATAGTTATCCTATGACAAAACCAGGAGATCTGATTAATTTAAAGGTCAGATTTGAAAAGATGGGGAGCGGACCTAGTCATCACCCACCGCAGTCAAACCATTTCTCGAACGTCTAATCTGTTGCATACAAAAACTGGCTTTGATACCACTTGTTATGATATAACACAGAAACTATTCCATAGACACAATCAATTAATACAAGATATACAAGCACATAAATCTAAACAAAAACAATGCATATATAAATACTACCAATGCAATAATAATACATAAAAAATATACTGACGCCCGTTACAGAATTCACTACTGAGGAGCTGGACTCGCTCGATCTGCGGGAGAGAGAATAATCTGGACAGTAATCTGCTAGCATAGCGGACACACAAGGTTCACCGAGAACCTTTATCGTCTGATGATGACCAAAACACCAACCAACACCGGATAAGCACCATCGAGGTCAACTGTACTCATGCACACTATCGAAGCCAAGCTGCACCACCGGAGAAAAACACCATCAAGGCCAATGCACACCTGCATGTCTTCGCCGCCACCCCCGCACCGTTGAAGAGAAACACTGATAAGGCCACTACACCACCACAAGCCTTCGCCGCTACACCTGCACCACATCATCTCCCATAAGACCAGCAACCCTTTGCTCCAAGACTGGCGACTATCATCTCTAAAGTCGGGGGATGCGTCGAGGGTTCCACATGGGAGGAAGAAACAAGTCGATAATGACAAGATTGGCACCAACGACTCTGATGCCGCCGCATGGGGTCGCACCACCGGCGGGGATGCCGGCCTTCCTTCAACGCGAGCTCGGGGTGGCGCGATGTCCTTTGGAAATAACCCAGCCGGCTGCTTCTCCTCCACCGGAATAGGAGGCGATTGTCTACCTTTGTTTTCCCTGAATAAGTAACCACCTCTCTCTCTCTATATATATATATAAGCTTAAATTTTTTTAAACCTAAAAAAGCTTGAGTTGATTCTCCCACAATACATGTCAGAATTATATAAATAATATATGCATTTGGAACCAAGAACGAGATCTCAAACTTTCATGTTGAACATTCATCCAAAATTTGCACGGTTTGGCTGGAATCTCGCCCAAAAGGTTGCAGGCTTGAAACGAATATAATAATAATAAATTTCAAAATTCGAGTCAGCAACATTTCAAGCTAGATTTTGGCTAAACCGTGCAAATTTTGGAAAAATATTCAACATGAAAGTTGTAGTTCTCGTTCTTAGCTACAAAATGTATACATTATTTGCCTAATTCCGATATGCATTATGGAAGAAGCAGCTTAAACTTTTTTAGTCTTAAAAAACTTGAGCTTATATATGATGATTGCTTTGCTAACAAGTAATAACTCAATGCGATTTCATTCTACATTCTAGTATAACTATGTAGATGGGCTTAAGCTAGATTGAATTAACATTCAGGCAAGTGCACCTATCAATCATAGTATAGGAGAAATCTGTTAAAAATCAACAAACCCGCAGATGCCACCTCGGATATCCTGTTGAAACTCAACAAACCGGAGGACACATCCACTTATAATGTTGAATGTTTTCCCGGATCTTGGAGTTAGCAGGGGTTATCTCAACAAAGCAGTAACAACTAGCAACACATGCAGCACAAGCGTCTTTATTGATCAAGAGCAAACTTCTTTACAAGGCGATACATACATGGCGAGACATGCTTCACCAAAACCCAAACCAGGAGAGCAGAGACAGTTACAAAGACAAGAAATAAAAACAAGCCGCGCATACTCAATCAACAAGCCGCCGGTCTACTGCTGTGGAGTTCGCTCAGTCCGCCAGGTCGCCAGACCGCAACCCAAGCCGCGTGGACTACCCCTTATTCCAATGCTTAGCTCTTCACCGCCGATCTGTAGGCCTCCTGACCGCGAGGTCGCCTAGCCGCCAGACCGCACAAGCTGCGTCACCAAATGAAACAGTCCTCCTGAAGCAGGCGACTTCCTGAACCCCGAACCAAGTTGCCAAAGAGAAGACCGCCTGGTCGCTATCCGCGACCTGCTGTTTACCGTCTGTTGCTTAACCGCAGAGTCTGCACTGTCCCTGACCGCAATCAGAGCCAAGTCCGGGCTTTCCAGCGCTATCCGCACAACCTGCATAGCACAACCCAGTCAACTCTCAAACCGCGCGGACACCAAGGTCCAGTCCGTAGCAACATACGCGAGCTCAAATACTGTTCACTTACTTCGGTTCAGGTTCTCTCTAGTCCTGATGTGACAAGGGTCCTATTTATAGGCACGATGATGAGTATGGTCACTGTTGGGTTTCTCTATGAGGATGGCACAACACTTGTGCACGCAGCGGAAGAATAAAACATCAAGAAAACCCAAAATAAATGGGATCGGGCCATAATAGTTGAATCAAGAAGTTAACATACAACTATGCAAAATTACCTCGGTGGCGTTGAGTCACAACTCAACGGAGATGCTCCAAGCTTTGTATTCCTGCTGGTGGTGAGTTGTACGTGGAATAATGTCCACGTCTCTGCAGAGATCCACACGAGCGGGAGAACACCGAGTTTTCCGTCGCACGGGTAATCGGGAAGGATGATGACCGCACCTTGCTATTCCACGGACTGCTAGGTCCGCGCCAGGAAAAGCAACACCAGTGACGATCGCCGGAGGGGAGGAGGTCGACGGAGCGAGCACGGCGGCGGCGGAACACTTCCGTCGGCGGCAGGATTTGGGATCGGCGGAGCGAACGAAAAGGCGGAACACTTCTGTCACGGGATTCAGTTCGATCAGCTGCCAGAGAGCTATCCCGAAAAACCCTAAGTGTCCCCTTTATACCAAAGGCATAAATAGACTTAGGAATATCGCTATCTGCAGACCACCCAGAAAAATAGGGTTCCAGAATCGGCGAGTATCGGTCGGCGAGAATCAGCGAGAATCGGAGTACAATACTCGACGTTTCTCGACGATCATCGAGCCAGGGTCGACGACACTCGTCGATTCCCGTCGATCGTCGAGTCGGGGTCGACGAAACTCGTCGATTCCCGTCGATCGTCAAGCCGGGATCGACGACACTCGTCGATTCCCGTCGATCGTCGAGTCGGGGTCGACGACACTCGTCGATTCCCGTCGATCGTCGAGACGCGGTGACGACTCTCGACGATTCTCGTCGATCGTCGAAACGCAGTCAACAACTCTCGACGATTCTCGTCGATCCGCGATCAATGACTCTGACCAGTCCTTCAAGGCAACATTTGCCCTACCCGACGATCCTTTAAGGCAACACTTTGCCCAAAACCCCATACAGGTCGGTGATTGGTAACCTTTACCAACACAGTCAATCATCCAACTTCTCCACATCTCTTATGTGCGACCCTGCAGGCTCATATAGCGTTGGCAGTGAGATTAGATGTTTGACCACTTCTAGATCACCATGGTAACTCCAACAGACTCCCGCTTGATCTTGAAAGTATCAAACCAAAAACCTCACAAACAATGAGCGGCATCTAGCAATGCATCATTGCTCCCCAAGCAATAAGAGTTTATTACTCATAAACCTTTATGACCAATGTATCAGCGTTGTCTTTGTCCCTTTGTCCCTTACATCCGGAAAGAACTAGAGGCATGGACCGTGTCACCCTCGTAATAGCTCAATCCAAGTTTCTTGATCCAGGACGGACTTCCAGAGAATGGTGAGTCCAATATCACATATTGACTCAACCAAGCATGGCCATGCATTTCTCAGTCCAATTCCATCAAGGGGCCCATGGATGCAACTCCTGTCATACAGGAGGACAAATCCCATATCTGCTCACACACAAACACCCAAATGACTCGTAACATGCCCAACAACCACCCTTATCATCAACCTTTCTCAAGGAGGACTTTAGATGGCATCAAAGTACGCTCTTCCTCACTTGATGAATGATGTGACTTCAGGTCTAAGGACCACAACACCATTGTCAATTGAGACCTACTCGTGACACGATTGGATGACAATCCACAGAGTAGCCTCAGGTTGGGTCTGTCCAGTACAACTTGTTCACTAACAAGTACCCACGTGATGACTTGATATCATAATATCATGACTTGTGAGAACTGGTCATCAATCAACGCATGTGTTAGCCTTCATGTACCATCATCACCCTTAGCTTCTATGATGATACTCGATCAGGGACCTTTAAGAATGAAGCTTCAAATAAATCACATGCTCTCACATTCAAGTCATGTACTTGATGTCCCATGGAAGCGAACATTCTAAGGGTATCTATTATGTTAACATTTAACTATCATATAGAAAAGCTCATAATGAAAGAATTTGCCATTAATTGTAAGAGAAAAACTAGGTACATTGTTCATCATATGAACAAATAGCCAATAAAATACATGTTTACAAGCAATCCACAAGATTCTCGCTAGAGTTGATCATTTAGGTATTATATACCCATCGATCTAGTATGACCATCATGCTTTCTCTACGCGAGAGGCTTTGTCAGCGGATCCGCAATATTTTCCTCAGTCGACACTCTGCAGATGTTCACATCTCCTCGTTCGACAATCTCACGAATAAGATGAAACCGCCGAAGTATGTGCTTGGAGCGCTGATGGGATCTAGGTTCCTTAGATTGTGCAATTGCACCATTGTTATCATAGTAGAGAACTACGGGACCAACAATGCTAGGAACTACATCAAGCTCGTCGATGAATTTCCTAATCCATACAGCCTCCTTCGCCGCATTAGCTGCGGCGATATACTCGGCCTCTGTTGTAGAATCAGCAACTGTCTCTTACTTGGAACTCTTCCAGCTCACAGCTCCTCCATTCAGGCAAAACACAAAACCTGACTGAGACTTGGAGTCGTCTCGATCAGTTTGGAAGCTAGCATCCGTGTAACCACTTACAACGAGCTCTTCCTCTCCACCATACACTAAGAACACATCCTTAGTCCTTCTCAAGTACTTCAGGACATTCTTGACTGCAATCCAGTGACACTCATCGGGGTCTAACTGATACCTGCTAGTCATGCTCAAAGCAAAGGAGACGTCGGGTCGAGTACATAACATCGCGTACATGATTGATCCAATTGCCGAAGTATATGGAATCAACTTCATGCGGTCCTTATCTTCACAAGATTTTGGACACTGGTCCTTAGAGAGATTCACACCATGAGACATGGGCAAAAATCCTTTCTTGGACTCAAGAATGTTGAACCGCTTCAACACCTTTTCGATGTACGTACTCTGGGTCAAACCCAGCAACTTCTTCGATCTATCTCTATAGATCTTAATACCGAGTATATAAGTCACTTCACCCAAATCCTTCATTGAAAAGCAGTTCCCTAGGTTGTTCTTAACAACTTTCAGGGTAGGAATGTCATTCCCAATCAACAGTATGTCATCTACATACAATATCAGGAAGACAACAATGCTCCCACTGATTCGCTTGTAAACACAAGGCTCATCTTCATTGTTGATGAAACCAAACTCTTTGATTTTCTCATCAAAACGAAGATTCCAACTTCGAGAGGCCTGTTTCAGTCCATAGATGGACTTATTCAGCTTGCATATTTTAGTGGCTTCATCTGGGGATACAAAACCCTCGGGTTGTGTCATATACACTTCCTCAAGGAGGTTTCCATTAAGGAAAGCCGTTTTGACATCCATCTGCCAGATCTCGTAGTCATAATACGCAGCAACAGCAAGCAATATCCTTATGGACTTTACCATGGCAACAGGGGAAAAGGTCTCATCATAGTCAATACCATGAATTTGCTTGAAACCCTTAGCCACCAGTCGCCCTTTGAATGTCTGTACATTCCCATCCATGTCGGTCTTCTTCTTGAAGACCCACTTGCACCCTATGGGTCTAACCCCTTCAGGTGGTTCCACCAAGTTCCAAACTTGGTTTGCATACATGGAGTCCATTTCGGATTTCATAGCCTCAAGCCATTTGTCGGAGTCCGGTCCATTCATAGCCTCTTGGTAGGTTGCTGGTTCATCATCATGATCCATAAGCAACACATTACCTATTTGAGACACGAGAAATCCATATCTCTCAGGCTCAAACCTCGGTCTACCAGATCTACGTAGGACTTGTGTTCCTTGAGCAGGTTCTCTAGCTACAACATCTTGTAGTCCTGTCTCAGAATCCAATTCCGGTTCATTCACTACATGTGGTTCTTGAACTTCTTCAAGCTCTACCTTTTCAGTCTTTCTTGATAAGAACTCTTTCTCCAAGAAGATACCAGTCCTTGCGACAAACACTTTGCCCTCAGATGGTAGGTAGAAGTAATACCCTTTCGTTTCCTTAGGATATCTCACCAGATAACATTTATCCGATTTGGGTTCCAGCTTGTCAGGCATTTGACATCTCACGTATGCCTCACAGCCCCAAATTTTAATGAACGACATACTAGGACGCTTCCCAGTCCATATCTCATATGGTGTCTTCAGAACCGTTTTCGTTGGAGCGCGATTCAACGTCATTGCAGCAGTTTCTAAAGCAAAACCCTAAAAGGAAACAGGCAAGTCTGCATGACTCATCATCGAGCGTACCATGTCTAACAGAGTACGATTTCTCCTCTCAGACACACCATTATGTTGTGGTGTTCTAGGTGGAGTGAGCTGTGATACAATACCACACTCTTTCAGATGATCACGGAACTCATGACTCAGGTATTCGCCACCTCGATCAGATCGGAGTGCTTTAACCCTTTTACCCAACTGGTTTTCTACTTCATTCTTGAACTCTTTGAACTTTTCAAAGGTCTCGGATTTGCACTTCATAAGATACACATATCCGTATCTACTGAAATCATCAGTAAATGTAACAAAGTAGAAATACACACCTCTAGCTATGGAACTCATGGGTCCGCATACATCACTATGTACAACACCCAAGAGATCCTCAGCCCTCTCAGTATAACCAGTGAAAGGAGCTTTAATCATCTTGCCTAACAAACAAGATTCGCATCGCTCAAATGATTCATAATCAAATGAGTCCAAAAGTCCATCTCTATGAAGCTTGGATATGCGCTTCTCGTTGATATGGCCCAAACGACAATGCCAGAGAAAAGTAGGGTTCGAGTCATTTGTTCTTAGTCTTTTATTATTTTCAACATTACAGATCAGATGGTCCAAGTTCAAAACATAAAGACCATTAAACAATTGGGCTACAGCATAACAAACATCATTCTTAAATATAGAACAACAGTTGTTCTTAATTATAAAAGAAAATCCAATCATGTCCAAACATGAAATAGATATAATGTTTCTAGTTATGGCCGGAACAAAATAATAATTATCTAGTTCTATTACAAGCCCACTGGGCAAAGGAAGACGGTAAACCCCTATGGCTACAGCAGCAACTCTTGCTCCATTGCCGACGCGGAGGTCCACCTCCCCTTTACTCAGCAATCTTCTCCTTCCCAGTTCCTGCACATTTGTACAAATGTGAGAACCACATCCAGTATCCAATACCCAAGATGAAGGAGCAGAAAGGTTTATCTCTATAACATGAATATTCGAAGCGGAAGTCATACCTCCCTTCATTTTCTGCAGACCTTCAATGTACGAAGGACAGTTCCTCCGCCAATGACCAGCCTTGCCACAGTGGTGGCATTTCCCTTCCTTCACCGTGCTTTTCTTTTTCATCAGTGCAGAATACTTGGGCTCAAGATATGACTTAGGTCCCAC
The DNA here is from genome assembly GCA_039583875.1 of Platanthera guangdongensis. Classification (NCBI taxonomy): domain Eukaryota; kingdom Viridiplantae; phylum Streptophyta; class Magnoliopsida; order Asparagales; family Orchidaceae; genus Platanthera; species Platanthera guangdongensis. The sequence continues at coordinate 129,695,854 of CM077161.1, read as the reverse complement.
CTTCGTCTTCTTGGACCACTTGGCCTTGTCCTTGCCATTATGCACCATCAGTATGGGGCTGGCAGGTTTGGCCTTCTTCATATTGATTTCGGCAGTTCTCAACATGCCTAGGAGTTCGGGCAGTGTCTTGTCTATTTCATTCATGTTGTAGTTCAAGACGAACTGCTCATAACTGTCCGGCAACGATTGCAGGATCAGATCTGTGGCCAACTCTTGACCAAGAGGAAAACCCAGCCTTTCAAGGTTCTCTATATACCCAATCATCTTGAGTACGTGAGTCCCTACTGAGTCTCGGACTCCCATCTTACACTGAAACAACGCTTTTGTGATGTAAAACCTCTCTTGACGAGCCTGCCCTTGAAACATTTTCTTGAGATGCTCGTCAATCTCCTTGCACCCCATGTTCTCATGTTGCTTCTGAAGCTCAGAGTTCATAGTGGCAAGCATAAGGCATTCGACATCTAAAGCATCGTCAGTATACTTCTTATAAGTATCCTTCTCAGCACGAGAAGAATTCTCGGTCGGCACCTTGGGGGCTTCTTCTTCCAAGACATAGAGCTTTCGCTCTTGCCTGAGAACAATTCTCAGGTTCCTGTACCAGTCCATGTAATTTGTCCCACTTAGCTTTTCCTTTTCAAGGATGGCTCTCAGAGACAATGTGAGTGTGAAACACTTGCCATGGAATTCTACAAGAATTTATGCAGAATAAAATCAGTACCAAAATTTCAAATACAATTTATTTTAATTTGGACTTCAATTAAAACACTCCCACTATTTTATTCGAAATGATAGCCCTCACTAACAATTCGGAGAGTTCATGCGAGCTACTCTCTTAGTGGACAAGATCCGTATTTCACCAACACAATGAGTCAGCTTTGGCTTTCCTCTCACGATGCGGTTATTTAGGTAGGCAACGCTTACCAATTGCATCCTCATGCAATTCTTGTATGGTTGGTGAATAACTCCTTACTCGCATCCATCATATGGTGCATGCCAACCCTATGCCTCTAGGCACTCAACCTTTGAGGTCACCTAGTTAAGTTGGACCCGATGTCAACAGTGGGATATCACAATTATCCGCTCGCACCCTTACCAAGATAGATTAATGCACCTTGCTTTGGCAAGCCCACACTTCATCGATCGAGGCAGGAAGAGTGTCATCCATCGGAAGGCATCCGAACACTTAATATTTGATGAAGGGATTTTGATTATAGGTTAACAGTTAACCATGATCAACATTTGATCAATGTGCACATCCAAGGAAAAACAAATTTTTCTAAAACCACATGCATCCCTTATGTGCACAACCTTACGCCATCAACGTTTGATAGAAGGAAGGGATAAATCTGAACATCCGGAAACTTCCAAATCCTCAGATTTACATGCATTGGACAAAGGCAAACATAACTCAACTTAAAGCAATAGACAAGCTCATCTCTCTATGTTGGATTCAAAATCCAAAACAAAATCGAGGGATGGTTACTGCTAAGGAGACTACAATTTCTAACAATTAGAAATTCCCACGCAATCCCAGACGTTCTTGGCGGGGTACCAAGACTAAATCTAGACATTTAGAACACTTCTAAATCCCTAGGTTTACACGCACTGGAACAACAAAACTTCCAATACAACAATCATGGCCGCGAACCTCCCTCTGATACCACTGTTGGGTTTCTCTATGAGGATGGCACAACACTTGTGCATGCAGCGGAAGAATAAAACATCAAGAAAACCCAAAAGAAATGGGATCGGGCCATAATAGTTGAATCAAGAAGTTAACATACAACTATGCAAAATTGCCTCGGTGGCGTTGAGTCACAACTCAACGGAGATGCTCCAAGCTTTGTATTCCTGCTGGTGGCGAGTTGTACGTGGAATAATGTCCACGTCTCTGCAGAGATCCACACGAGCGGGAGAACACCGAGTTTTCCGTCGCACGGGTAATCGGGAAGGCTGATGACCGCACCTTGCTATTCCACGGACTGCTAGGTCCGCGCCAGGAAAAGCAACACCAGCGATGATCACCGGAGGGGAGGAGGTCGACGGAGCGAGCACGGCGGTGGCGGAACACTTCCGTCGGCGGCGAGATTTGGGATCGGCGGAGCAAACGAAAAGGCGGAACGCTTCCGTCACGGGATTCAGTTCGATCAGCTGCCAGAGAGCTATCCCGAAAAACCCTAAGTGTCCCTTTTATACCAAAGGCATAAATAGACTTAGGAATATCGCTATCCGCAGACCACCCAGAAAAATAGGGTTCCAGAATCAGCGAGTATCGGTCGGCGAGAATCGGAGTACAATACTCGACGATTCTCGTCGATCGTCGAGCCGGGGTCGACGACACTCGTCGATTCCCGTCGATCGTCGAGTCGGGGTCGACGACACTCGTCGATTCCCGTCGATCGTCGAGCCAGGATCGACGACACTCGTCGATTCCCATCGATCGTCGAGTCGGGGTCGACGACACTCGTCGATTCCCGTCGATCGTTGAGACGCGGTGACGACTCTCGACGATTCTCGTCGATCGTCGAAACGCAGTCAACAACTCTCGACGATTCTCGTCGATCCGGGATCAATGACTCTGACCAGTCCTTCAAGGCAACATTTGCCCTACCCGACGATCCTTTAAGGCAACACTTTGCCCAAAACCCCATACAGGTCGGTGATTGGTAACCTTTACCAACACAGTCAATCATCCAACTTCTCCACATCTCTTATGTGCGACCCTGCAGGCTCATATCGCGTTGGCAGTGAGATTACAAGTTTGACCACTTCTAGATCACCATGGTAACTCCAACAGTCACCGCCCTAGCCGATAGGATCACCGCCACATCCCGCAGCAAGAAAAGGTGTATCTGCAAGTCCGCGGATACACACACCAGTCCGGCGCTCCCGTGCAGATAGCCAGTCCGCCACAGCTTCTCCAAGGTCGGCGCCAATCTCCAGTTCGCCTTGTCGCCGAAGGCCAAGCAAGGACCACCACAGCCGGACTCCACAACAGCTATGTCCGCCAATCCACGGACACAGCACCAGCCCGCATAACCCGAGCCCGCAGCCTCGCCATCAAGGCACCTGCCGGACTCAGCGGACACTCGGCTTCCGTCCGCACATCCCGAGTCCATTGCCTCATGTCCAAGGCACTGCCGGACACAGCGGACACGCCGATCCAGTTTGCTTACACAGCAAACTCCAGTCCGCATTCCTGAATTCATAACCTCATCACAAGGCTAAACCGAACTCAGCGGACTCTAGCTCCAGTCCGCACGCTCTTGCACAAACAATCCTCCAGTCCGCATATCCCCAAGCTAGCAATCAAGGCAACAACACTTATACTAGGCTTGGCGGACTTAAGAAAGCAGCCCGCGCTCCACTGCGCGATCTCCCCGGACTGAGCCAATCTGGACTTGGTTCAGAACACACCAAGTCCAGTCCACTGGCCACAAGGGCCAGTCCGCACTTACAGGCAGATACTGGATCTAGCCCGCCATACCGGGCGACCTCCAGCTTCTGTCCGCACTGAACGGCGGTCTCCGCGGCTTCCACTTGCCGCTCCACTAGAGCATGACCAAGGCAACTGCCAAACCAGTCTGCTGAGCTCCAGTTCATCAGTCCGGTCCATGCCGAACTCCACGGATAGGATTTCTATCCGCCCGGTTACTTCCTGGGATTTAACCGTCTGCTGAGTATGCACTGGCCTGTCAGACCGCTGCTGCTGTCTGCGTAGTCCGCGCAAACAGACCGCCCAGGCCGCCACAGAGCAAACCGCCTGCAACATCCATGCCGACTTAGCAGTCCGCCAACCATGTCCGCGTAGTCCGCACGGATAGGTTGCCCAAGCCTTCCATTCACCCACTTTCACTTCACAAGTTTCAACACTCCCCCTTGAAGTGAGAAGTGGTGAATAACTCCAGCAGCTCCCGTAACCTTGCACCTGGTCCCTCCGATAGCATCTACGAAGAGATGTCCAAGACATAGTCCTCGCCCCGCATATCATGGACCATGAAGGAGCCCTCCAGCATCTCCAAAAAGGAGCCATGCTTCCCTCTGCCTTCTTCAGCTTCAACCTCCACTCATGCATCACAGGAGTATCACCAAATACCTTGGGCACAGAAGCCCAAGCCTTGTTACCTCTGAGAAAAGTCACCTCTTCAGCCTTGGTGTCAACCACCTCCTTGATTGTAGTGGGGTCATCACAGCCAGAAGTACCTTGCTCGACCTGAGGGCTAACAAAGAAACACGGGACCAAGTCCACCGTGTTCCCTTCACTATATCGAGCTCGTGGCTTACTGATCCTCTTCGATCTCCGAAGAACCTGATCATGGCTAACCACCTCCGCTGCTTTTGAACCAGCTCCGTTCCCAGGCAAACCCGAAACAATGCTCCCCTTGCTTCCTGAACAAGACGCCTCCTCACTAGAACCAAGAGCGCCTGGAGCAACGCTCCCCCTGCTACATGAACCAGAAGACTCTCCTCTTGAACAAGAACTACCTGGAATATCGCTCCCGCTGCTTCCTGAACCAGAAGCCTCCGCTTTTGAGCCCGAAGATCCTGGAGCTTCGATCCCCCTTCTTCCCGACTCTGACGCCTTTGCCCTGAAGCTAGAACAACCTGGAGCACCTGGTGACTCAGGTAACTCCACTTCCTTAGCAGCAGCCTCCTTCAGCCCACCATCTGACCTGCTTATCTCTAGCTCCACATGAGAGCTACCCCAATACGACGTCAACTCATCGAAGACAATGTCTCTCGACACTATGAGTTTCTTCATCGCAGGATCCATACACCTCCATCTTCTCCTCTGCTCATCATACCCAACAAAGACTAGCTTTGTCTTGAGAGCACCCGGAGAGTGTATGTAGCAGGCAGATCCAAACACCCGAAGATGTTTCACGCTGGGCTTTACTCCGAACATCAGCTCATAAGGAGTCTTCACTATGATCGGACTAAGAGGCATCCAGTTGATGACATGAGCAGCACAGGCCATCCCTTCCGCCCAAAGAGCCTTCAGAACGCCTTTACTTTGAAGCCAACACTTGCAGATCTCCGTTAACCAACGGATCATCCGAGCTGCAATACTACCTTGTTGTGAAGTATGTCCACAAGAAAGCTCTTTCCGGATCCCTTGCTTCCTACAAAAGTGTGAGAACTCGGTTGAGCCAAACTCACCACCGAAACTTGTCCTCAACACCTTGATCCTCCGACCAAGCTGACCTTCCACAAGCTTCTTGAACTCCACAAACAAGCGTACCATGTTGGACTTCTTCTTCATGAAGTATACCCATGTATACCTTGAATAGTCATCAACCAATATCAGCATAAACCTGCTGCCTCCAAGACTGGCTATGACGGTCGGTCCCACCAGAGCACAATGGACAACCGCCAATGGTGTTTTACATCTGGATTGTGCTTTATCAACCATGAAGCGAAATGCTCCACTTTCTTGACATCCCGCACACCCCCTACCATCTTCATAGGATGACAACCTAGGCAGCCCTCTTACGAGTCTTTTTCCTGCAATTGCTTTCAGCTTGTCCATCCCTACATGCCCTAGTCTTTCATGCCAGATAGCTGCACTATCACTGGCATTCATCCGATCAGCTCTAAAACTAGTTGATGTCCCAACTACGTTCTTCTCATTACCTCCGACATGAGCTACGTTCGCTGAGAGCAAGACAACCTTGCACTCCTTCCGAAGATGACCTTGCTGCTTGCATTTATAGCACCGTGGTCCTTCCTTCCTCTTCCTATCACGCCTAGGAGAAACACTCCTTTTTCCTAATATGAAGTAGAGGGACCATCATCTGCAGCAACTTTCATCTTCTTCCTGAACAACCCATCAAGGGAAGTCCAAACCTCCGCAGCTGACCGACGTCCACTGATGTGGTCCAAGATCTCCGATGATATCACCTGCTTGAGAATAGACTCTGTTTTCGCATTTGTCTCCTTCCAAGCTCTCATCGCCTCAGCATTGCCAGCAGTATCCTCTTGTCTTCCTGCTCCGCATACAACCTCCCAAAGGTCCTCACCAAGAAGAAAGCTCTTCATACAGGACTTCCACCTTTCAAAGTTCGTCTCTGTAAGGAGATCAATTCCAAGACAACTTGCATCCTCCACTGCCATGGTTCTCCCACTGATTTTCTCTACACAAGAGCAACTACTTCCATTGAGAACTGCTTGACCACTCCAACCTCCCTCTGATACCATGTTAAAAAATAACAAACCCGCAGATGCCACCTCGGATATCCTGTTGAAACTCAACAAACCGGAGGACACATCCACTTATAATGTTGAACGTTTTCCCGGATCTTGGAATTAGCAGGGGTTATCTCAACAAATCAGTAATAACCAGCAACACATGCAGCACAAGCATCTTTATTGATCAAGAGCAAACTTCTTTACAAGGTGAGACATACATGGAGAGACATGCTTCACCAAAACCCAAACCAGGAGAGCAGAGACAGTTACAAAGACAAGAAACAAAAACAAGCCGCGCGGACTCAATCAACAAGCCGCCGGTCTACTGCTGTGGAGTCCGCTCAGTCCGCCAGGTCGCCAGACCGCAACCCAAGCCGCGCGGACTACCCCTTATTCAAATGCTTAGCTCTTCACCGCCGATCTGCAGGCCGCCTGACCGCGAGGTCGCCTAGCCGCCAGACTGCACAAGCTGCGTCACCGAATGGAACAGTCCGCCTGAAGCAGACGACTTCCTGAACCCCGAACCAAGTTGCCAAAGAGAAGACCGCCTGGTCGCTATCCACGACTTGCTGTTTACCGCCTGTTGCTTAACCGCAGAGTCCGCACTGTCCCTGACCGCAATCAGAGCCAAGTCCTGGCTTTCCAGCACTATCCGCACAACCTGCACAGCACAACCCAGTCAACTCTCAAACCGCGCGGACACCAAGGTCCAGTCCACAGCAACATACGCGAGCTCAAATACTGTTCACTTACTTCGGTTCAGGTTCTCTCTAGTCCTGATGTAACAAGGGTCATATTTATAGGCACGATGATGAGTATGGTCACCGCCCTAGCCGATAGGATCACCACCACATCCCGCAGCAAGAACAAGTGTATCCGCAAGTCCGCGGATACACACGCCAGTCCGCCGCTCCCGTGCAGATAGCCAGTCCTCCACATCTTCTCCAAGGTCGGACGCCAATCTCCAGTCCGCCTTGTCGCCGAAGGCCAAGCTAGGACCACCACAGCCCGACTCCACAATAGTTATGTCCGCCAATCCGCGGACACAGCACCAGCCCGCATAACCCGAGCCCGCAGCCTCGCCATCAAGTCACCTGCCGGACTCAGCGGACACTCGGCTTCCGTCCACACATCCCGAGTCCATTGCCTCATGTCCAAGGCACTGCCGGACTCAGCGGACACGCCGATCCAGTCTGCTTACATAGCAAACTCCAGTCCGCATTCCTGAATTCATAACCTCATCACAAGGCTAAACCGAACTCAGCGGACTCTAGCTCCAGTCCGCACGCTCTTGCTCAAGCAATCCTCCAGTCTGCATATCCCCAAACTAGCAATCAAGGCAACAACACTTCTACTTGGCTTGGCGGACTTGAGAAAGCAGCCCGCGCTCCACTGTGCGATCTCCCCGGACTGAGCCAACCTAGACTTGGTTCAGAACACACCAAGTCCAGTCCACTGGCCACAAGGGCCAGTCCACACTTACAGGCGGACACTGGATCTAGCCCGCCATACCGGGCGACCTCCAGCTTCTATCCGCACTGACCGGCGGTCTCTGCGGCTTCCACTTGCCGCTCCACTAGAGCATGACCAAGGCAACTGCCAAACCGGTCTGCTGAGCTCCAGTTCATCAGTATGGTCCATGCCAGACTCTGCGGATAGGATTTCTATCCACCCAGTTACTTCCTGGGATTTAACCGCCTGCTGAGTATGCACTGGCCTGTCAGACCGCTGCTGCTGTCCGCATAGTCCGCGCGAACAGACCGCTCAGGCCGCCACAGAGCAAACCGCCTGCAACATCCCTGCCGACTTAGTAGTCCGCCAACCCTGTCCGCGTAGTCCGCGCGGATAGGTTGCCCAAGCATTCCATTCACCCACTTTCACTTTACAAGTTTCAACAAAATCTACATCTCGTGTCGTATTCCACAGGGTCGTTTCAAGTACTCGTACTCACCCTCCCTTTATTATCAAACCTATAAATAAAAGTGATATCTAAACTACATTAACCTAACTATGACCATTTGGATGATTCAGCATTAGAGAAGTAAGAATGATAAAAGGCACGAAGCTTTTACGCGATTAAATGAACGAACTCATTTATTAATTCAATTCTAAGTGATCATGAAATGAAAAGACTATTAAATTCGTTGTAATGTAAAGGTTAAATGTTCATCAAATTCTCTCTCGAGCAATTCCAAATCTAAACCTAAGATAGTAAATTTTCTCTTGAACAATTTACAACACTCAAGTTCGCATTAAGTAAAGTACCCTTATTACTACATAAATTCATGAACTTTATCTCTAAATTACCATGAATCCTTTTACTCGTGTTCTAATTTTCCAAACAACATATCTCTCGATCATAGAGTTTGATTCACAAAGAGAGTTAACACCACAATATGAACGTACAAATATCATTACAAAGAACCAATTTCTCAATCTAGCAATTTGCAATTTATGTAAAGCAAAGAAACAATTCATAATGAAGATTAAACTCTTTGTTTGCAAGCCTAAACACGGATAAAATATCACAAATTTAAAATAAACAAAACGATACATGATTACTAGAATGTTCAACTATAAGTTCATAGAGAATAAACGATAATTGAAGATGAATCACCAAAGATAAAGGCGAGATTAAAAAGGGATTAATGAAAGATTAGATGCATACAAAATACCCTTCAAATCTTCCTTCTCTTGGATGCTCCACTTCGTGCTCCAGCAGTTCCTCAATGCCAAAATAATCCAAAAGGTTCTCCAGAAAGTTTTCTACAGGAAATATATAGTCCCTTGCAAACAGGTCGGACACGAGTTCCAACACGGCCGTGTGTCAGGCCGTGTGGATGGTTCCTAGGCGGTTCCCCACGAGCCAGCGTGTCTGGTAGTGGGCTGTGTCAGATGACACGGGAATGGACACGATCGTGTGTCCGGTCGTGTTCTTCAGACACGGGTTGGTCTGCAGTAGTGTTCAAATATGACACGGGTAGGCACACAGACGTGTGTCCTACCCGTGTGAGTCTCTGTCTCCTGCGTACAATTTCTTCAGCTCCAGGGTGCATAGGACACAGGTAGGCACACGGCCGTGTGTCGACCCGTGTGCGCCAAATTTTCGTCCTGTCATCAGCCATGTTGACTCCGTGAACTCCTCTGTTTGCTCCAAGACTTTTAGTTCCATTGGTTGACATTACTTGCAATAGAAAAATGAAAGAAACAATAAATTGTTTATTACAAGGAATGCCAAAGACTTCTAAATGCACTCTTCTATCTATGATACGACAATTTCTTTACTATTATCGTGAAATCACCACAAAAAGGGGCAGAAAATAGTAGACATGATTACAATTATGATAGTAAAAAGCCTAGCATAATCGTACTCTGGTTACAATTAGATGTTTGCTTGTCCCTAAGCAAACTAATTCAAAAATTTGGGTTACTAATAAATAATTTTGCCTCCGTACACTGGTTGCTATGAATTTAAGGAGAACTTTGATGATGTAATCGTATAAGAAATAGTTTAGCTGAATTTTCTAAATATAGATTTATCTTAAAATTCCTCCAATATATCTTTTAACTATCCTCCACTCTTTCTTAGAAATAAAGGTATAGCCATCTAAAACAAATATGAGGAGAAAATAGCAATCTCAATAAGATACGTATTAGTATTTCAAAACTTATAAGTACCCATATTGATAATCATGAGCTTACCCTTTTTACACCCTCATCACAACACTAGTTAGAATTAGTAAGGTCGGATCCTTAGGACTTGTATTATGGTGTAGCCTTTTTGGCTTAGGATAGAAGATTAAAGGTGAGGTAAACAAAGATAAGTTTGATGAATTTTTTTTCACACCTAAATCTTGATTGAGCCTTATGTTGGAAGATACCTTAACATACTTCCATTTTTTATAAACACCCCCAGACTTTGCCATTTGTATATTTCTCATATTTTGAAGGGCACTCTATTTTTTATATATATTTTTTTCGTAACCAAGGGACCATAGTAGGGATCATTCCAAGTGGGTGCAAGTACACACGCACTCAGGCCACATATCACTATGTCTTTTTTTAAGGGTTCAAAGTATGGATCATTCCAAGTGGATGCAAGTATACACGCACTCAGGCCACATATCACTATGAACAAATCATTCCAAGAAGGCATCAATGATAGGTCTGCTAATAGGTAAGGATTTGGCCTTGGTGAATTTTAGTAGTAGAGTGTCAAAAGAATAGGGATTAGGTCCAAACTGGGTGTGCAATGGTATAATATTTAAGGTTTCGGGTTATGAACTTTTAGTACCAAGCATCCTTCAATTAGAAGATTTTGTAATTTGAATAATAAATGTTTACTTTTGAAATTAGGTACCTCTAAAACTTTATTATTGATATTTTGCACCAATCCAATTGGATATTTATAGTGCAAAATGCAAACATTAAAACCTTGAAGATGGGAAAAGAAGAGAGTAAAATGTCAAAATTAAATTAAATTAAATATTTAAGATGTAACATAGAAAAAGTGATAAGTTCCAAAATCTCACCAGTTATTCTCGGGTGCTGTTACTAGCAATTCCAATTTGATTTCTAGCAAACCATTACTATTAGCAAACCCTCATTTTTCAAAATAACTGTTTAAAAACCATTTTGTTACTAACAAACCAATATAAAATTTTTTGCGTCTCTTTGAACTGCGTTTTATATGTACATTTTCATGAGAAGTTTTCAACATGAAAGTTGTAGATCTCGACGAGAACTGCTCGACGAGCGACGAGATCTGCAACTATCTTGTTGAACAATTTTTTATTTGAAGCTGAAAGTGCAGCTAGATCTGATATACTCTAGAGGGGGGTGAATAGAGTATATGGTGCTTTGAAACTTTTTACAACAATTGTTGTAATAAGAGTGAGCAGGGAAGCAATTACAAATCTAATCACAGAACTAAAGTAATGAAAAGCTAATCACAGAAAAATCAAGGCCAGAAACAAATATAAAGACAAGCAAAATCAGAAGACACAAGGAAATATAGTGGTTCCCCTAAACTTGGGTACATCCACTCTTCTACCACCCTAGGTAGGAATCCACTACATGATGAGTTGATCAGGTGTCCTGGGCACCAATGAGCTTTTGATAAGGTGCTCAAAAATCAAATCAGATTTTTTGATCAGGTGTCTTGCCACCAATGAGCTTTTGACAAGGTGCTCAAAAACCAAGCTCAAACTTTTGAAGGGAGCTTGAGAAACCCTTTACAGAGAGGGGGTGAGAGAGTGATGGAAGTCTTCTCTTTCTCAAACAACTGAGAAGACTATGTGGATTGTTGATGTCAAAGCTCCCCCTGAATCCTTGAGATCTTCAGGAAGAAAAGCTTTGCTGAGGGTGATAGGCCTTTAAAGATTGAACTCCAGCAATAGATGATTTCAGCAATAGTTGAAATGTTGAATGTCTGGAGTCTTGAAATATGTTGGCCTTGAACACTTTAAAACTAGAGAGATCTGAAGATTTCAGAAAAGGTTGATCTCCTTAGATGAGTGTTCTTGAGAATTCTTTGAGACAGAATATTTTGTTGAAGATTACTGATGTCTGTCTATATGTGTCTGTAATCTGTATGTCTCTCTGTAACTTATCTCTTTTGATTCAAAAATTCTTCTCTTTTATTCTCTGGTATTGAACACAACATTCTCTGAGAAGAATAGCCGTTGGCCAGCATTAATTGCATCCTTAATTGCAAAATCTCTTCAGGAGGAAAGTCCATAGAAATATTCCTTGAAACTTGGTCCAGAAATGAATGGAAACGGCTAGGAAATCTTCAGAATTAATTGCAGAATAACTCCTTAACTGATTTAAATTTGAATCTAGAACCATCCTTGAAGTTATCTGAAAACGTTGAACTGAGCTCTGCTATCGTCGAACTGAGCTCAGCGATCTGGAAATATACAGCAGCAAAATATCGTCGATCTGAGCTCAAAGATCGTCGAACTGAGCTCAGAGATAGAAATCCAAAGATGAGTCAAGATCGTCGAACTAATCTCACCGATCGTCGAATGGAGTTCGACGATATAATGAAGTTGAGCTCAGCGATCTGTCGAATGGAGTTCGACGATCTATCGAAGTTGAGCTAGACGATCGTCGATCGGAGTTCGACGAATCGTCGTGCTGAGCTCGACAATATGACTTAGTCTCCAAAACAGAAAATCCTGGTCTTGAGGGCAGCTTCCAAACCTAGACTTCTAACCCTTAGACTCAATCCTAATTGACCTATTGAGCTATACAGGAGGTCAAGCATTGATTCCTAGAGACATAGTGATCCTGACCCAAATTAGTAATAGGGTGTTCCAACAATCTCCCCCTATTTGGGTTAGGATTACTATTTACAAACTTTGGAAAAATTAAGCAACAACATACAAGCAGCAAAACAGAAAAGCAACAAGCTAGACAATGTAGAACCACAGAGATATATATCATCCAGATAGTAATCAAAAATCACAGAGAAAGTCACCTTACATTATCATTTCTTTTCTTTGCCCTTAACAAGTTTGATTTCTCTGTTAGGATTGAGGGCTTCCTTCTTTGATCTGGTATCATCTACTGCACCTAAGGATGTTTGCTGTTTAGGCCTGGGAACCACAACTTCAGGATGTAATTCCATATACCTGTCAGAATCAAAGAACTTGCTTGATGCATATCTCTCTAGCTCTTTCTTTCTTTGTTCAGACATTGTTGAGATATTAGATGAATCTATTCCTTGCTCTCTAGCCTTTTTGATCTGATCCAGTGCAGCTAGTTCCTTTAATCTTGCAGCCCAAGCAGCTGGATTGTTCTCAGGATCCTCAAAAGGTACAGGGGGCTCATATCTGTTAGAGGGATTGTCTTGAGGAGGCCTGAAAGACACATTTTCTTTCAGCTTATAGGGAAAAGGACCAGATGTTGTATCAGTTGAAATTTGTCTTCCCCTGGAACATGGGTGTTGCCTGGAGTAACCTTTGGAGTAGACTTGAAGATCGCTTTGATTTCCTCTGTATCCTCCTCTCCTTGATTGAGAACCCCTGGATTGGCTTCCCCTATTATAAGATCTAGCATGAGACTGATAGGGGGCCTGACTTCTGGCTAGGGGTTGAGCTGTAGAGCTTCCACCTGCACCTGCATCAGGAGGAGGTGGTGGAGGAGGATGAGAGTGTTGGAACTGTGAGGAACCCTTTTCATATTTTCTCTTCTTTTTCATTGCCTTCAGTTGATTCTTAGAGTACTGCATCCAGTGCTCAGTAATAGGGCAGTCATGTAGAATGTAGTATGGAATATCATTGTTATCTTTGACTTTGGCAGGAGGTACTCTCTTCATAGCTTTGCTCCTTGCCTTCCTTTTCCTAGCAATGGTAGCAGAAGAGTCATCAGAGTCTGTTCTGAACTCATCACTTTCAGAACTCTGGTCATCATAAAGAGCATCTATTTTCTTCATTAAGTCCTTCTTGAGCTGTACAGAAGCAGATGAGGCAACAGATGGTGTGGCAGCAGATGTTGAAGCAGTAACAGCAGCAGATAGAGTAAAAGCAGTAACAACAGCAGTAGCAACTATAGGCTCTAGAGAAGTGACAGCAGCAGCAATAGTCTCACTAACAACAACATCAACAGCAGGAATATCATTAGAAACTGTAGAAGGCTCAAACTCAGGTGCCCTGACATAAGAATTTCCTTGGAAATTAGTTCAACAGTAATAACAGCAACTTCAGCAGCAGTATCAACATTTTCAGCAGCAGTAGAGGCAATAATATCAGAAGCAACAATAATGCTTTCTTCAGAAGAAGCAGCAGCATACACTGAATTTACAAAGAAGGTGATAATGCTTGGGTCACAGCAAGATAATGGCACAAGTGCCTTGGATAGATCCTCTGGAGGCTGGACAGCAACTGGCTCTGGCAGACAGCTGAAATAAAACTGATCAAAGCTTGATAGCAAAGACCTGAGGTCTATTGCAAGGACTGCAGCAGGAGGAATTTGTGCTTGAGGCACAACAACAGCAGCAAGAGCAGGAGCAGAATAAGCAGCAATAACAGCAGCAGCAGCAGATAGGCTCATAGAAATAGCAGCAGCAACAGCAGCAGCAGGAAGACTCACTTCATGGGGCATCTCCCCCTGCCTAGATTCAGACAAGGCTGGATCAAGGCACACTGCTGTAGGGGCTGCCTGAGGGAATATAGAAGAGAGCCTAGCAGAGAGAGCTGCCACTGACAGGTGTAATGGAGCCAAGGAAGTCTCCAATAGAAGAGAGAGCCTGGGGGCAAGCAACTCATACAACCTGTCAGCAAGGGCTGGAAGGTCTACTTGCTCAAGGGTGACTGGAGCAGAGGTAGAAGATAGAGGAGCAGCTGATGGTGATGGTAGTGGAGAGCTGGTGAATGGTGGAAGGGATGGCTGAGGTGTTGGTAAGGTGGAGATGGAGGACAGTGGGATGGAGATAGATGGGGTGAATGTGGGTTGGTCAATGATTTGTTGTAGAAGGTCTTGAAAGGAAGTGGAGGATGAGGGTAGCTCAGGAGGAGAGGATGGTGAATCATCCATAAAGGAATCATCAATAAGGGTGAAGGATGGATGAGAGACTGATGAAGTGACATTTGGTGGAGGGTAGGAGAATAATGGATGGAATTGTTCTTCTGGTGTTGGAAGAATAGGTACTGGAGATGGTGCGGATGTTGGAGAGGGGCTGAATATGATGATGGTGGATGGAGCTGGAATGGTAGAAGGTATGGGAAGGGATGGAATTGGAGGAGGAGGAGAGGCAACAACAGCAGGCAGGTCATCTGTAGGGGCAGAGACCTGTGGAGAAGTGACTCTTAGAGTCCTTGTGCCTGAAGGAGTGCTGGAGGAGGGCCTGCTGGGCTTGCTGATTTGTCTGTCCCACTTTCCAAAGAGGGCACAAGACAGTCTCTTGGAAGCATTGATATGGATTCCAGAGGAGACCAGTAAAGCTGGGCACCTGTGCTGCAGAAACACCCCAATGATCCTTCCAAAGTTGACAAAACTTTTGTTGATTTTCTTCTTGATAAGGTCAAAGAAGACTTCTCCCCAATTCAGATTTTTCTTATCTACAAGGGCTCCCATGAGGCAGAGCTGATACCTTGAGATTGTATCATGGGCAGAGTGCTTAGCCAGTAGCACTTTCCCAACAACATCTGCCATAAATCTGTATTCCACAAAAAGGTTCCTTTTGAAGAGCTTGCTAGGGTTAGCCTCTGAATGACCCATTCTGGTAAGCAGGTCAGAATACTCTTCTCCAGACAGGTCAGCAGTATCTTCACCATTTCTCAACTCAAAAACTTCTGTTAAAATTGCTGGGGTTAAGGGTACCTGTGTGCCAGATATTGACCCAACAATGGTGGAGTTGTCTTGATTGTGGGCAGTATAGACCCATTCCTTTATCTCATCAGATGCCAGCTTGATCCTTGTGGTCATAATGACAGTCAGGTTCTGGTCTTTGAATAATCCCAAAATATCTTGAAAGACCTGGTCGGTTGTGCTGAAAGATTCCATGTCATTGTCGAAACCAGCATCAAACTTCATTGCGGCGAGAACAGCAGTAGACACAGCCATGGGTACCTGCAAAAGTTCAACAAACAAAATGACCAAGTGTAGAACTGTTTGGAGGGAAAGAAAATTCTTGCAGAGAAATCGAAAGCGCAAAGGAGAACGACGACGAAAAATGAGTTTTATATTAGGGTTCGACGCAGAATTGAAAAGATCGTTGAACTCAGTTCGACGATCGAGGCTTCTAAAGGAATCTGAATAGACTTCAACATCGTCGATCTCCGTTCGATGATATTGGAGAGCGTCGAGCTCCGTTCGACGATCGTCCAGAGAACAAAATCGTCGAGCACCATTCGACGATCGTTGACCGGAAGAGATAGTTCAGACTATCTGAGAAACGCTGAACTCAGGTCGACGATTTTGGAGATCATCGATCTCCGTTCGACGATCTTGGGGCAAATCGTCGAGCACAGTTCAGAGATCAGAAAAACTCTAGACACTAAAAAAAATCAGAATGTTTGCCTAGTCTTGGTCAATTTTTAAACTTTCAAAATCTTGGATATTATTTAAGACTTCCTCCATCTAACATTCCTAACTGATTTAAGAAGAAGGTGTGTTTCTTTTCATCCAAGAGCTTGGTGAAAATAACTCCCCTTTGTAAATCAGTTGGGATATAGTGTAGTTCAATTTTATTCTTTTCAACATTATCCCTTAAGAAATGATGCCTAATCACTATGTGTTTAGTCCTACTATGGAGGACTGAATTTTGAGCTATAGAAATAGCACTGGTGTTATCACAAAAGATTTTAGACTTCTCTAAGTTGTAGCCATAGTCTAGGAGTTGGTTTTGAATCCACAATATTTGTGACCAACAACTGCCTGCAGCCATATATTCAGCTTCAGCAGTTAAAGTTGACACAGAAGTTTGTTTCTTACAAAACCAGGAGACAAGTCTGTCACCAAGGAACTGACAAGTTCCACTGGTGCTTTTCCTGTCAATTCTGCATCCAGCATAATCAGCATCAGAGAATCCAGTTAAATCAAATGCTGAGTCTTTTGGATACCAGAGACCTAGATTAGGACAACTTTTAACATACCTGAGAATCCTCTTTACTAGTGTTAGGTGTGACTCTCTAGGGCTTACTTGGAACCTAGCACATATACATGTAGCAAACATTATATCTGGTCTACTAGCTGTAAGATACAGTAAAGAGCCAATCATTGCTCTATATGTTGTCTGATCAACAGGTTTCCCATGTTCATCAGCATCCAATATAGCATTAGTGGGCATGGGTGTTTTCATACAAGATGCTTCAGACATACCAAATTTCTTAACCAATTCATTTGCATACTTGGTTTGAGAAATGAAGATGCCTTCAGCATGTTGCTTGACTTGCAATCCTAGGAAGAAGGATAGCTCACCCATGCTACTCATCTCAAATTTAGAATGCATCAAGTTAGAAAACCTTCTGCACAATTTGGAGTCAGTAGAACCAAAAATAATATCGTCTACATAAATCTGTACTAGTAGGGTATGGGACTTATGAGTTCTAATGAAAAGAGTTTGGTCTACTCTACCCCTTATAAAACCATTTTCCAAGAGAAAGCATGCTAGGGTCTCATACCATGCTCTAGGAGCTTGCTTGAGACCATATAATGCTTTATTCAATCTAAAAACATAATCAGGATAAGTTGGAGAGATAAAACCTGGAGGTTTTCTGACATATACTTCCTCTTTGATGTCTCCATTTAAAAAGGCACTTTTGACATCCATCTGATATACCTTGAAACCTTTATGTGCTTCATAAGCTAAAAATATTCTGATGGCTTCTAATCTTGCAACAGGTGCAAAAGTCTGGTCGTAGTCTATTCCTTCTTCTTGAGAATATCCCTGAGTAACTAGCCTTGCCTTGTTTCTTACAATTACTCCTTGATCATCCAGTTTGTTTCTGAATACCCACTTTGTTCCAACAATGGAATGATCCTTAGGCTTTGGCACTAGTACCCATACTTTGTTTCTCTCAAATTGATGCAACTACTCTTGCATTGCAATGATCCAGTGTGGATATTGCTCTGCATCTTGAATGGACTAAGGTTCAATTTGAGATAGGAAGCAGGTGTGCAACAGGTTTTGGTTGACCTGATTTCTGGTTTGCACACTAGCTGATATTTCTCCAATTATTTGGGAAATTGGATGGTCTCTTGATGTTACTAAATCAACAGGGGGTGTTGATTGTTCACCAACCTATGTTGTTGTTTCCTCTTGAGGTACAACAACTGGCTCTTCAAGTTGTTCTTCAATATGTTGAGCATTTTCTTCATCTTCATTGCTTGCATCCCCTTGAGTAACCTGTAGATTGTTCAAGTCTTCAACTAGAGAATGTTCCTGCAAAGGTTCTATGGTAGAAGAAATCTTCTCCTTGAAAGACATGTTAGATTCATCAAATGATATATGAACAGATTCATCAATTTTTAAAGATGATTTATTATAGACCCTATAAGCCTTGCTGATCATGGAGTATCCCAGAAACACTCCTTCATCAGCTTTAGCTTGAAATTTTGCTAAATATTTCTTGTCATTGTTGTGAATGTAGCAAATGCAACCAAAAACTCTAAAATAATCAACTTTAGGTTTCTTCCCTTTGAGTAATTCATAGGGAGTCTTTCCCTTTAGTTTATGTATCAAACTTCTATTCAGCACATAGTTGGAGGTGTTCACTGCCTCTGCCCAGAAGGATAGAGGAAGGTAAGCATCTGACAACAATGTAGTGGCAGATTAAATAAGGGTTCTATTTTTCCTTTCAGCTACCCCATTTTGTTGAGAAGTTCTAGGAGCTGAGAAAGTATGCCTGATCCCTTCACTCTGACAGAACTCTTGCATAAGAAGAGAATCAAACTCTGTCCTATGATCACTTCTGATCAGGGCAATGTGAGTATTGAACTCAATCTGTATACATTTGAGAAACTCTGTCAGACACTTAAAGTTATCAGACTTCTTCCTTAGAAAGAACACCCAAGTGAATCTAGAGAAGTCATCTACAACTACTAAAGTGTAGGATTTCCCTCCTAGGCTTTGTACTGTGATGGGTCCAAAACGATCCATGTGTAACAGATACAATATCCTAGGTGAATCACTCTTATTAAGCGACTTAAAGCTATTTTTAGTTTGCTTGCCTAATTGACAAGCCCTGCAGAGTCCTTCCTTCTTGTAGGGGCTAAAAGGTAGTCCTCTAACAAGGTTGCCCTTGGATAGCCTAGCAATAGTTCTAAGGTTTAGGTGTCCTAATCTCTTATGTCATAAAATATTTGGTCTACAGACAGAATTGAACAAGCAGATATCTACATCAGTTGAAAGAAAATCTACTAGATAGATGTTACCTTTCCTTTTACCTGTCAACACAGTTGTGTTGTCCTCTGACTTGATTTTGCATAAGGCCTTGCTGAAGGTCACCTGGTAGCCTTCATCACACAGCTGACTGATGCTAATTAGGTTGTGCTTCAGTCCTTCCACATAAGCTACCTTCTTGAAAGTTACTGATCCAATCTGGACTGCACCATATCCTTTAGTCTGTCCAAAGTTTGAATCACCAAAGATAACTTTGGGTCCAAGCTTGGCTCTGAAGGAAGTGAGGTTGTCCTTATTCCCTGTCATGTGCTTAAAGCACCCACTATCCAAGTACCATTGCTGGTTAGTTGTTGGATAGGTCTTCACCTGCACATAAGATAATTCATTTGTTTTTGACCCAGTTTACCTTGGGCCTAGGTTGATAACCTTTAAATTCTGAAATGAAAGACATCCCAGGTTGACTCTTATATCCTTCAGGATGATATCTCCTTGGAGGTATAATCCATTCAGTATAAGGTTTAAAGATTTGGGATGAAGGACCCTTAGGATTGGATTTTGATTTGCCCTTGAAAACTTTTCCAGAGCTCTGACCTCTGTTCGACGATCTTGGAGCTGCGTTCGACGATCTTGGGTCAGATCGTCGAGATCCGTTCGACGGTCGACTATGGGTGAGATCAGGTACTTGAGATCGTCGAGCTGCGTTCGACGATTTTGCCTGAGATCGTCGATCTGCGTTCGACAATTTTGGCTGAGATCGTCGATCTGCGTTCGGCGATCGTCGATCTTCGTTCGACGATTTCTGCTGGGACTTAGTTTTCTGGGGCAGATCAGAACTTTTCCTAGCAACCTCTACAACTCCCTTTCCTTTGTCAGAAATGAATTTGATTGGAGTTGTTAGAACTATGGGTTGGCTGGATGAAGCACCCAAGCCCAGTGTACTGTTAAATCTGGAGTTCACTGTACTTGTGATGTCCATCAGCTTGATGCTTCTCCCATTAAGGGATTCTTCAAGCTTCTTGGCCTCAGACAGCTCACTTTTCAGTGAAGCTATCTGCTCCCTACAGCTCTCCAAATCCTGAGAGAGTTTGAGGTTTTCTGACTTTAAATTATTATGTTCAGATAAATGATTTCTGAGAGAGATAATTTCTTTCTCAGATTTTAGTAGGTCTAAACACAATGCTTTAAATTCAGATTTAAAATCCTCTGAATTAAAATCAAAAGAACCAATTACCTGATCTTCTTCAGGTTGAGTCTCTGAGTTTGACTCTGACTCCTCTTCTTCTGAATTATGTTGTGAGGCATTGATTGCCATCATGCAGAACTCTTTCTCTTCTGCATCATCTTCATCATCACTGGAACTGGATTATGCTTCTGACTCTTCTTCAGTCTCACTCCAGGATTCAGCAACAAACCCCTTTCTTGTATGTTTATTTTTGCTTGATGAGGGTTTGACATTGTCATTCCTCTTGGAGTCTTTCTCCTTTCTTCTTTCTTTCCTGTCCCTTCTGTCCTTGTTTTTGTTCTCTGGACAGTCAGGAACTATGTGCCCTGGTTTCCTGCAACCAAAGCAAATAATGTCTTTATTATTGTTAATGGACTTGTCATACCTTGGCTTATCCTGCTCCTTGTATGATCTCCTTCTGAAGTCTTTTCTGGCCATCTTGTAGAATCTTTTGGCCAACAAACTGAGTAGTTCATCATTGTCTGTGGCTTTGTCTTCAGGTAGATCTTCAGTTGTCTTGAAGGCTATGGTCTTCTCTTTTCTTGTGGCTGGTGAGGCAGCCTTCTGTTCTTCTTCTTTATTTTTGATGAGTAGCTCATAAGATTTGAGCTTACCCAATAGAGCTTCAGTGGTGATCTTATTCAGACTTCTGGCATCCTTAATTGGCTAGATTCTTAAATCCCAAGTGCTAGGGAAGCACATTAGGATCTTGTCATTGAGTTCAGTTAGAGAGATCTCTGTCCAATGTCCTGAGTTCACTGACAATTAGACTTAGCCTGTTGTACATGTCTCCCACTGACTCAGTTTCTCCCTTCTTGAAATTCTCATATTGAGAGATGAGATGGGATCTCCTATCCTTTCTCTCATCAGCTGAGCCTAAGACTATTTCTGAGAGTTTGCCCCAAATTTCCTTTGCTGAATTGCATTCAGCCACCTTTTGAAATATGTCATCAGACATTGTCTGGGCCAAGATGTTCATAGCCTTGGCATCAGCTACCTTCAATCTCTTGATATCAGCATCTGTTCCTGATGGAGGTGGAACAGCATTTGTACTTGTGTTCTCTGGGGGTCTTGGACACACTGTCAAAATAGAGTTAAAAATATCTTCGTCAATAGTGTTGAAGTTGGTGACCGGGCGGTCTGACGGTTTGTCTTGGCGGGTTGAAGACCGCGCGGTCTGGCGGTTTGTCTCAATCGGCTTGGAGACCAGGCGGTCTGGCGGTCTACCCTGGCAGTCTCTCTTCCTCTCTGGTGGTAGCCGTGCGGTTAGCCCTGCTGTCTAAACCGCGCGGCTTGTGCGGTTTATTTTGTATAGTCCGCTTGTCCTGTAAATTATAGTCCCACATCTCTTATTTGTTTTCTCTCATCTCTCCTCCATTCTATATAAAGGAGGGCATACCTTTGTAATAGATATCTTTTTTGGATAATAAAATTTCAATTATTCAAAAGTTTATTCGGCTTGTTCTCTACTTTTCGCTTCTTTTCGCTACTTTCTAACATGGTATCAAAGCACACGGTCATTTCCTCCTGATTCTGTGCGCTCTCTGTTGTTTGCGGCTTGTTTTCCGCGTTCTGCGACTTGATTCGCGGCTTGCCTTCTCTTCTGTCCGCGCGGCTTGTTTCTATCCGCGCGGCTTGTTTCTGTCCACTGCCCTGTTCGCGCGGCTTGCTTCTTCTTGGTTCTCTTCTCCTACTGCTCTTTGTCGCAGCGACCTGTTTCGTTGTCGCCGCGCTCCTTGTTCTTTCTTGCCTCTCCGACTTCCTAGTCGTTGCGGTCTGTCTCTGTCCGCGTGTCTTGTCTCTATACTCGTGGTTTGCTGCTGTGATCTGCCTGACCGTGCGGGTTGTTCCTTTCTCACCCGCATCTTGGTCGCGGTCACCTGCTCTTATCTTCTCTTCTGTTCGCTCGGCCTTCTCAGTCTGCGCGACCTCTTCCCCGCTGGGCCTTTGCCGGCTTTTTAGCTGCTTTATTATCCGTCTGCCTGCGCGACCTGTCCGCGCGGCTTGCCTCTTTTCCGCGACCGTTTTCGCGATCTCCTCTATTCGCCGCGATCTCCTCTATTCGCCGCGCTCTGCTTGCTAGTCGCCCCAGCCTCATCTTTGGCCGTACGACTTGTTCTCCTCTGTTCGCCCGACTTTTTCAGGCCGTGCGACTTCTTTCCCTCTGCTTTGCTCTGCTTCTTGGTAGCGGCCTTCCTAGCCGCCCGGCCTGTTTTCTGTTCGCCCGGCTTGGTGCTCTTTTCTCTTCTCGCGGCTTGTTCTTCTCATCGCGGTTTGCTCCTCTCCTGCTTCCATGGCTTGCCTCTCCTCCAGTCTGTCCGCCTCCGTGGTCACCTCTTCTGGTAGTGCTCATGTTGTTACTCGCGGACGATGGCTCATCGACTCTGGTGCAACAAATCATATGACAGGCAACCCTCAATGTTTCTCTCTTCTTGACACACAGGCTCAGTTGCCCCCGGTCATTGTTGCTGATGGCTCTCCCTCCCCGGTCCATGGGACGGGCATGGTTCAAGTCACTCCCTCTCTCTGCTTGGCTGATACCCTCTATGTGCCCAAGTTTCCGTGCAATTTATTATCGGTTACTTCTTTATGCAAGCAACTACGGTGTTCTGTCACATTCACCTCTACCTCTTGTACTTTTCAGGATCCGGACTCCCAACGGACGATTGCTACCGGGACTGAGAGTGGTGGCCTCTACTTCCTCGACGACGTTTCTGCTCTATCCGCCTTCTCCTCCTCCTCTACAGATCTTCTCCAATGGCATCTTCGCCTTGGACATGCTCCTCCCCGAATTCTACGACAGCTCCTGCCGCACCTCCCTCCTCATCATCCTCTAAACTGTGATGCATGTCAACTTGGCAAACATCACCGCTCCTCCTTCCCACCAACGCAAAGTCGGGGCTCTTCCCGTCCGTTCGACCTCGTTCACTCTGACATCTGGGGTCCCGCTCCTCACCTCACCATCGGTCGGGGTAGTTCCTATTTTGTCACCTTCATTGATGATTTCTCTCGCTGTACGTGGGTATATCTTCTCAAAGATCGCTCCGAGCTGTTCTCTGTTTGGACCTCCTTTTATTCTATGGTTAAAACTCAGTTTGATACATCTATTAAACTGCTTTGTTCTGACAATGCTAAGGAGTATCTTAGCCACGACTTCTCCTCCTTTTGCACTCACCATGGTGTTATTCGTCAAACCAGCTGTGTCTACACCTCACAACAAAATGGGGTGGCGGAACGCAAAAACCGTCACCTCCTTGATGTCGCTCGCACTATGATGACTCAAATGTATGTTCCTCGCTCCTATTGGGGCTATGCTGTCCTCCTCTCCTGCTATCTCATCAATCGCCTTCCCTCCACCGTTCTCCACGATGCTACCCCCTTCTCCATTCTTTATCCGGACAAGGATCCCTTTCCTCTTCCTCTGCACATCTTTGGGTGCACCGCTTTTGTGCACTCTCCCGCTGCCACCCGTGATAAACTCTCACCCCGTGCCACCAAATGTGTCTTTCTGGGCTACTCTCCCACTCAGAAAGGATATTGTTGCTTTGACCCTGTTACTCGCAAGCAATTTGTCTCTGCGGATGTCACCTTCTTTGCCAATACATCTTACTTCTCTCCCGCTTCCTCTTCTCCTCCTCCTGCTCCTACTTCTCATACCAACCCATCCATTCCCTCTGCTCCCACTGATGTTCCGCCCTCTCCACCCACTCCACCGTCTTCCCCATCCTCCTCATCTCTACCCTCTACTCCGCTTTCTCCCTCCACTCCGCTGCCATCTCTCTCTACTCTCGGGCCAGCTCTCTCCACCACGGATACTCCGGATACTGAGGCTCCTGCTGACCTGGATCTCCCGATTGCTCTTCGCAAAGGGGTTCGGGCATGTACCCACCATCCGCTTGCTGCGGTTGTTTCCTACGATCGCCTTACCCCTGCTCGCCGAGCCTTTGCCCTGGCTATCTCGGCCACTACCACCCCCCGTTCCTACCAGGAGGCCCTTACTATTCCTCACTGGAAAGTTGCCATGGATGAGGAGATTGCTACTCTCACTGAACGGGGTACCTGGACCCTTGTTCCGCCTCCTTTCGGCACAGATGTTGTTGGTTGTCGCTGGGTCTTCGTGGTGAAGTTTCTCCCAGATGGCAGTGTGGATCGTTATAAGGCTCGCCTGGTTGCCAAGGGTTTTACCCAAACTTATGGGGTTGATTACTTTGACACTTTCTCGCCCGTGGCTCGCCTCAGCACTATTCGGGTTCTTCTCTCTGTGGCTGTCAACAGGGATTGGCCCATCTCGCAGCTAGATGTTAAGAATGCCTTCCTCTATGGCAATCTGCAGGAAGATGTTTACATGGAGCAACCTCCTGGGTATGTTGCTCAGGGGGAGACACGGGTATGCCGGCTAAAGAAGGCTATCTATGGCCTCAAGCAGAGTCCTCGTGTCTGGTTTGACAAGTTCAGTGGCATTGTTGCGGCCATTGGTTTTACACGAAGCTTAGCAGATCACTCCTTGTTTGTTCGGAAAACCGCCTCTAGTCTTGTTGTTCTTGCGGTTTATGTTGATGACATTCTTCTTACTGGCGATGACCAGGATGAGATACTGATGACCAAGAAACACCTTCGTCAACATCTGGTTACAAAGGATATGGGCTCCCCGAAATACTTTCTAGGGATTGAAATCTCTAGAAAGCCCAATTCCATGGTCCTTTCACAACGGAAGTATGCTCTTGATCTTTTAAAGGATGCAGGATTCACTGGTGCTAAACCTGCACGTTGTCCTATGGCTGCTGGAGAAGACAAAACTTGGACAGATGACTCACCTCTTCTCTCTGATTTTACGAGATACCGGCGTCTGGTGGGAAAGCTCATATATCTCACGGTAACCAGACCCGACATCTCCTATGCTGTTGGCAAGGTGAGCCAGTTTATGCAAGCTCCGAGGGAGTGTCATCTACAATCTGCTCTGAGGATATTAGAGTATATTAAAGCTGCTCCAGGGAAAGGACTCCTATTTCAGAAGAATGGTCACCTAAGGGTTGAAGCTTACTCTGATTCAAGCTATGCGGATGACAAAGGGGACCGCAAATCGACTTCAGGTTTCTGCACATTTGTTGGAGGCAATCTTGTGAGTTGGAAGAGCAAGAAACAGTCTGTCGTTTCCAGGTCTAGTGTAGAGGCGGAATATTGTAGCATGGCATCGACTACATGTGAGTTGAAGTGGTTGCGGGCTCTCATGCTTGACTTAGGAGAGGTTTATAACTATCCTCTTCCTATGTTCTGTGACAATAAGGCCGCGATACACATTTCCAAAAATCCGGTCTTTCATGAGAGAACAAAACACATAGAAGTCGACTGTCATTTTATTCGAGAAGAAATATTGAAGAAACAGATTTGCACTCCATTTGTCACGTCCGACAACGAGTTGGCAGATGTCTTCACCAAGCCTGTGTCCGCTTCCTTTTTCCACATCTGCGACAAGCTGGGCATGATCGATATATATGCTCCAGCTTGAGGGGGAGTGTTGAAGTTGGTGACCGGGCGGTCTGACGGTTTGTCTTGGCGGGTTGAAGACCGCGCGGTCTGGCGGTTTGTCTCAATCGGCTTGGAGACCGGGCGGTCTGGCGGTCTACCCTGGCAGTCTCTCTTCCTCTCTGGTGGTAGCCGTGCGGTTAGCCCTGCTGTCTAAACCGCGCGGCTTGTGCGGTTTGTTTTGTATAGTCCGCTTGTCCTGTAAATTATAGTCCCACATCTCTTATTTGTTTTCTCTCATCTCTCCTCCATTCTATATAAAGGAGGGCATACCTTTGTAATAGATATCTTTTTTGGATAATAAAATTTCAATTATTCAAAAGTTTATTCGGCTTGTTCTCTACTTTTCGCTTCTTTTCGCTACTTTCTAACAAATAGAATTCATGTACAGTCTGATCCTTGCTTTCCAAAGTGCAAACTTGGATAGATTGCACACTGGAGGTCTGGTGCTAGCATAATCTTTGTTTTGGGCCATGATTTGTGAAAGCAAAATCTAATTATAAAACACAAAAGAAAGCTGATCTAACTTGGGATCTTTGGGTTTAGGTGTTAGCCTGTACAACCAATCAGGTATGGTATGTTTAACCAACCTGGCTCTGATACCAATTAAAAGAGCAGCTAGATCTGATATACTCTAGATGGGGTGAATAGAGTATATGGTGCTTTGAAACTTTTTACAACAATTGTTGTAATAAGAGTGAGCAGGGAAGCAATTACAAATCTAATCACAGAACTAAACTAATGAAAAGCTAATCACAGAAAAATCAAGACCAGAAACAAACATAAAGACAAGCAAAACAAGAAGACACAAGGAAATATAGTGGTTCCCCTAAACTTGGGTACATCCACTCTTCTACCACCCTAGGTAGGAATCCACTGCAGGATGAGTTGATCAGGTGTCTTGGGCACCAATGAGCTTTTGATAAGGTGTTCAAAAACCAAATCAGATTTTTTGATCAGGTGTCTTGCCACCAATGAGCTTTTGACAAGGTGCTCAAAAACCAAGCTCAAACTTTTGAAGGGAGCTTGAGAAACCCTTTACAGAGAGGGGGTGAGAGAGTGATGGAAGTCTTCTCTTTCTCAAACAACTGAGAAGACTATGTGAATTGTTGATGTCAAAGCTCCCCCTGAATCCTTGAGATCTTCAGGAAGAAAAGCTTTGCTGAGGGTGATAGGCCTTCAAAGATTGAACTCCAGCAATAGATAATTTCAGCAATAGCTGAAATGTTGAATGTCTGGAGTCTTGAAATATGTTGGCCTTGAACACTTTAAAACTAGAGAGATCTGAAGATTTCAGAAAAGGTTGATCTCCTTGGATGAGTGTTCTTGAGAATTCTTTGAGACAGAATATTTTGTTGAAGATTCCTGATGTCTGTCTATGTGTGTCTGTAATCTGTATGTCTCTCTGTAACCTATCTCTTTTGATTCAAAAATTCTTCTTTTTTTCTCTGGTACTGAACACAACATTCTCTGAGAAGAATAGTCGTTGGCCAGCATTAATTGCATCCTTAATTGCAAAATCTCTTCTGGAGGAAAGTCCATAGAAATATTCCTTGAAACTTGGTCCAGAAATGAATGGAAACGGCTAGAAAATCTTCAGAATTAATTGCAGA
The DNA here is from genome assembly GCA_039583875.1 of Platanthera guangdongensis. NCBI lineage: Eukaryota > Viridiplantae > Streptophyta > Magnoliopsida > Asparagales > Orchidaceae > Platanthera > Platanthera guangdongensis. Next base: position 129,668,457 of record CM077161.1, on the reverse strand, counting down.
ATAACTTCTTAACTGATTTGAATTTGAATCTATAACCATCCTTGAAGTTATCTGAAAACATCGAACTGAGCTCTGCTATCGTCGAACTGAGCTCAGCGATCTGGAAATATACAGCAGCAAAATATCGTCGATCTGAGCTCAAAGATCGTCGAACTGAGCTCAGAGATAGAAATCCAAAGCTGAGTCAAGATCGTCGAACTGAGCTCACCGATCGTCGAATGGAGTTCGACGATATAATGAAGTTGAGCTCAGCGATCGTCGAATGGAGTTCGACGATCTGTCGAAGTTGAGCTAGACGATCGTCGATCGGAGTTCGACGAATCGTTGTGCTGAGCTCGACGATATGACTTAGTCTCCAAAACAGAAAATCCTGGTCTTGAGGGCAGCTTCCAAACCTAGACTTCTAACCCTTAGACTCAATTCTAATTGACCTATTGAGCTATACAGGAGGTCAAGCATTGATTCCTAGAGACATAGTGATCCTGACCCAAATTAGTAATAGGGTGTTTCAACAGAAGCAATTTACACCCCTGATTTGACCCCTAAAAAAAGTCACGCCGAACATATGTACAGACACCCTGGATCGGCGTGACCTTTTACGGAGGTCAAATTGGGGGCTTAAACGGCATCAAAATAAAAAGTGTTCAACATGAAAGTTGTATATCTCTACAATATCTATAACTTTCACTTTTTGATTTGAAGCAGTATAGACCTCCGATTTGGGCCCCGAAAAAAGTCACGCCGAGAATCTGTACAGACGACTCGTTCCGTGCGTGTCTTTTTTCGGGCCCAAATTGGAAGCCTAAAAGGCTTTAGATCAAAAAATGCTCAACATGAAAGTTGTAGAACTCGATGAGATCTACAACTTTTATGTTTATCACTTTTTCAAATGAGTAATATTTGAGACTCAAAATTCAAAAATACAAAAATTATAAAAAAAAAGATTGGTTTGCTAGTAATTTTTGAGAAGAGAAAGAAATACAAAAAAGGGATGAATCTGTTTTTTTTTCATTTGCTAGAAATGAAAATGGATTTGCTAATAACAGCATGAAAGACATGAATTGTTTAAAAATAAATAAATAATAAAAAAAGAGCAAGAGAAAGCATCCATCGGCAGGCGGCGGCCCTATCTCATCTGAGACGAGCTTAGGGCTAGGGAAGAATCAAGGGAGCAAGAGAAGGTCGGTCAATTTCTTGCTCCAATCTCAATCTTCACGATATCGTGACGGTAATCGCAGGCATCCATCGGTGGCGCAAGGGCACACACCATCTTGTCATGGATCTATTGATGCGCGAGCTCCTGAGAAGCGGAAGAGCCTCGAGTCCGACTTCGGCGGGAAAAAGCTTCTCCGCCACTCGGAGATCGAAGAGAAGACTATCCAGAAGATCCGAGAGGAGCAGCGAGAAATCCAGGCCAAGGCCCTTTGCCAACAGTCCCTTTGTAAGAATTGGTGTAATCTGTGTGGGAGCAAATGCTTTCCGGAGAAATTACAAGATGTCACCGGAGTTGGAAGGGATAAATGGGAAGGAGTGAGAAAGAGAGAGAGAAAGAGGGAGGGAAGGAAGGAGAGAGAGAGAGAATGGTGAAGAGGGAAAAGAGAATCACTTTCATTCAAATTCTGGCCAAAAAAAATATTACAAACAGAGCCTGTTATTTATAACCAGGCTGACCCATCATTTGACCGTTTACATCATTTAAGCTATTAAAAAAAACAATTAAAAGCAGCTGCTCCATTCAATGAAAGCCTGGTCGGTTGGTATTGGTTGCCACGTGTAGCAAATCTGATGGTTCTGAAAAGAGTGCCTGCAGATCCTTGCCATTAAATTCTAACAGCCTCCGATGATGATCTCAACCATTTATCCAACTGAGGAGGCCACGTGTCAACATCCTGACAATACCTCCTGTCTTTAAAAAACGATGCCCCCATCGTTGCCTTCCCCATTTTTGAGTTTGGTGTTTAGGGTTGCCGTCATTTGCGCCAGAGCGAGAAGGGCGGAGGTGACCGGAAGCATACGAGAAAAACAATATGGCGCCTGATGCTGGAAGGGGTCGTTGGAGCCTTGAAGGAGTAGCATCCTACGGAGTAGTAGGATCTGGTGATGTTTTGTTTTTGTTTTTATTGCGGCGAGTGCGTTTCTTCTTGCGAGTCCAGCCCACTGCAAGTAGATCCGGATGTTCGGCTTCCGACGAGGAAGTAGATCCGGCGAGAGCGTGCTGTTTGAGGGCCGTTGGTAGGGAGTCTAGGTCTTCCCAAGTGCTGTCTTCGGGTGGAAGATCCTTCCACTGGACTAACCCCTGAGAAACCGTCAGATTACTTCGTTTAATCTGGCGTAGTCCAACCACCGTTAGGGGAACATGTTGTGGCATGTTGTTGTAACTCTGTGTTGGAAGGGGAGTGATATGGAATTTCTCTGTGCCTTTGTATGCCTTGAGTAAGGAGATGTGAAATACAGGGTGTATTTTGCAGCCGGCTGGTAACTCGAGTTTGTACGCTGCCGCTCCAACGACTTCCGTTATCCGGAAGGGACCGTAATAGCGGAGAGCAAGCTTTTTGCACTGGGTCCGGTGCAGAGTTAACTGTCTGTAAGGATGTAGCTTAAGAAGAACCCAATCATCTGTCTGGAAGGTCTTGTATGTTCGTTTCCTGTCCGCATACATTTTCATGCGCTGTTGAGCCGCTTGGAGATTTTCCCGTAGTTGATGTATCAATTCGTCCCGGGTCCGTAGCGTGAGCTCCACTGCTTCATTCTTCGTGCTACCTTCACAATAAGTCAAAAGCCCGGGGGCGGGGCGGCCGAACATGGCCTCGAATGGGTTCATGCCGGTCGAAGTGTTAAGTGTTGTATTGAAATGGTATTCAGCAAAATTTAAGTAATTTGCCCATTTTTTTGGGTGAGCGTGTGTAAATATACGTAAGTATTGTTGAAGGGATCTATTTGTTCGCTCTGTCAACCCATCAGTTTGAGGGTGATAGGCGGAACTATAGTGTAACTTGGTTCCCTGGAGGGTGAACAGTTGTGTCCAAAAATCGCTTAAAAATATGGGGTCTCGGTCAGAAACAATCGAAGTTGGGAGACCGTGGAGTTTGCCCACCGCCTCCCAGAATGCGGTTGCCGCAAATGGGGCCGTGATTGGAGAAGGGAGGGCCGCAAAATGGGAGGCCCTGGACAACCTGTCGATGATGACCATTATATTGGAAAATCCGTTTGATTTAGGTAGGTGGGTTATGTAATCCATTGTTAAATCGGACCATAGAAGCGTTGGTATAGGTAAGGGTTGGAGTAAGCCATAGGGCAAATGATTCACTGATTTTGCCTTATGGCATAACTCACAACGGTCAATATATGCGGCTATTTGTGTTTTCATGTGGGGCCAGTGAAAATTCGTTTGTATGCGGTGGAATGTTGCGTTGATCCCTGAATGCCCGCCATATAAGCTATCATGTGCTGTTGTGATTATTTTGGGAATAAGTTTGGAATGTAGTGGTATGTATAGTCGATGTTTGTAGAAGATATTATCCCCCTTCTGACTCCAGTCCGGATTGGATGAAGGGTTGATAAACTGGTCTTTGCGTAATTGCTGGGTGAAGGTATCAGTTTCATAATCTTTAGTTAATCCTTCCAATAATGGTGACGTGGGTTGTGTTAATGTTAATGTGTGAAGCTGTGATTGTATGGGAGTATGCGGTGGGTGTGCAGGGGGGTCGTTGGTATGGGAGGTACAGGAGCGCGAGAGGGAATCCGCTACTATGTTGGTGTTCCCTGGTTTATACTTAATAGTATAATCGTAGCCGATTAATTTTGCTAGAAAGAGCTGCTATTCAAGTGTGTGAAGGTCCTGGGTTAGAAGATTATGTAAGCTGCGGTGGTCAGTGTATATATGGAAGGTGTGGCCCAGTAAATATTGTCGCCATTTTGCGACTGCGGAGGTGACTGCGTACATTTCGCGGACATAGGTGGATTTTGTTTGCATGAGTGGAGTTAATTTTTTTACTAAAGTATGCAATGGATTTCTTATTCTGTAGTAAAACTGCTCCAATGCCACTTCCTGGAGCGTCCGTCTCGATTGAAAAGACCTCGTCAAAATTGGGGAGGGATAAAATGGGTTTTTGTATTAAAAGATCCTTTAACTGGTGGAATGCTTGCTCGGTTTGTGCGGTCCAAACGAATGCAGATTTTTTTAGTAAATCGGATAATGGTGCGGCGATATTTGAAAATTTTTTGATGAACTTGCGATAGAAGCTGGCTAATCCTAAAAATGCGCGTACTTCTTTCTGCGTTTTTGGGGTGGAATATCGAGTGATTGATTCTATATTAGTTTGATTATGGTAAATTGTTCCCTTAGTAATACAATGACCTAAGAATTCGACCTCTGTTTTGAAGAAGAAACATTTTGTGAATTTTATCTTGAGTGAATTATCCCGTAAGATTGCAAAAACCCGTGTTACATGTGTGTGGTGGTCTGATTCTGTTGTACTGAAAATCAGAATATCATCAAAAAAAACAACAATGAATCGGCGTAAATATGGTCGAAAGATTGTGTTCATAAGGGACTGAAAAGTGGATGGTGCATTGGTCAGGCCAAATGGCATGACTGGAAATTCGTAGTGTCTGTGATGAGTGTGGAATGCTGTTTTGTGTATATCAGAGTCTGCCATCCGGATTTGATGATAACCGGAGCGCAGGTCCAGTTTGGTGAAGTATTGTGCGTGGTACAACTCATCTAATAATTCATCTATTGTCGGGATTGGAAAGCGATCTTTGATGGTCATGTTGTTTAAAATGCGGTAGTCTACACAGAAGCGCCATGATCCGTCTTTTTTCTTAACTAAAAAAACGAGTAAGCTAAAACTGGAGGTGCTAGGTCGAATGTGACCGGCCTGCAACATTTCGAGGACCATACGTTCTATTTCATTTTTTTGAAAATGAGGATATCGATATGGTTTCTGCTGTACCGGTTTAGAGTCGGGCAATAAATGAATCGTGTGATCAACTGGTCGTTTAGGTGGTAACTGTGTAATTTTCTAGAACAAAAACTGGTATGACCTAAGTAACGTAATGAAGTGTACTGGTAATGTGAGATCTGAAAACAAGTCGTTGGTGGATGCGGGGTTGGAATACGGGAGGGCAGAGGAAAAGACACAGAGTGTGGAAGCTTGTAATGACATTAGTCGGGAAACCTGCGATGATGAAACTGACTTATCTGGGGTGGTGAAATTCCCCTGTAACGTGATAGGGCCCTGATCAGTGTGGTAGGATATTGTAAGGGTAGAGTAGTCGGTGGTTACTGGTCCTAAGGATCGGAGCCAGCGTACTCCCAGTACAATATCTGCGTCGTGAAGTGGTAAAACGTACAAATTGACTTTGTATGTATATGTTTGGATGAGCAGGGTAATGTCATTGCACTTGCCGTCACATGTGATCGACATGCCATTGCCCATTAATACTTGAAAGGGTGGAATTGCTAAAATGGGTAAATGTAAAAACTTAGCCATGCGGTCGAAAATAAAGTCATGGGAGCTACCACTATCTATGAGGGGTTCGAGAGGGTTGGTCTGGACAAATGAGGTAACTCGGATGCAGTGGCCTGGGGTTTTGTCGGTGAATGCATAAAAACACACGGTGCCGCTGCTAGTGTTGGCTTCCTGGACTGGTTCATCGGGAGGGTTCTCATGGTTGTCGGGTTCATCCGTGCCTTGGAAGTATAAGAGGGCCCCTGTACCCTTGCAGCGATGTCCGTATGTGTATTTGTCATTACAACTATAACACAGACCTTGTTCCCGACGGCGTTGTCTCTCAGCCACGGACAGTCGTCGAATGGGATATTTGGGTCCGGTTGGTTGTTTAGGGACACTGTCAATAGTAGGTGTCTGCCAAGTGAGTCGGGGGGGGGGGGGGGTTGATACCGTGGTGTTTGGTCTGTATAACGTGTGTTCTTGGAATATTCGAATTTTGTGGCGAAAGTTTGGGGGGTAACATTGTCTAATTCTTGGTCTTCCACCATGCGGGCTAGAGCGTACGCGTCGTGTAAATCGGTTGGGCGTTGCATTTTAACTATGCCGCGGATACTGGGTTTAAGTCCAGACACGAAAGTACTGCGTAAAAATGATTGTGTTAAACCTGAGACACGTGTTAAAAGTTCCTCGAATTGCGTTTTATAGTCTAACACTGATGTTGTTTGGTGAAGTTTGGTGAGTGACCCTGCGGGATCGTCGTAAGTAGAAGGGCCAAAACGTTTATTAATTGCGCCGACAAAGAGTGGAAAGGTTAGGTTTGGGTGATCGCGCATGGTGGCTTGATACCACCGGGACGCCGGGCGATCGAGGTGGCAAGCCGCTATTAACAAATAATCGCGTGGATTAGTGGTATGGTATTGAAAGTATAGTTGTAAATTGTATAGCCAATCCGTGGGATCACCTTCATTAAAGCGAGGGCAGCGAAATTGAAAATCGGAGGATAAGTGGGTAGAAACAACCTGGGTAGAGGCCGATCCGGGTGAATGTCCCAACACGCCATGAGACGTCGAGGATTTGACCCAGCTCCGTGTAAACTGGCCGAGCATGGAGGGTGTCCAGCGATTGTTGCATTTTCTTGAATTGATCCAGCATGTCCTGCCGCAGCGTAGCAATGTTGGTGGTGGAATCGTTGCGGGTTTCGACGATTTGTTGGATTAGTAATGTTTCTTTGGTCAAGAAGTCGTCGCATAGTTCTGCAATTTGCAGAGTGGTGTTTTCCTTGTGCGTATGGAGCGCGGTCTGGAGCTCAAGAATCTGGTTCTGCATTTCTTTAGTTCTTGTATGATCTGCCATTGGGAGGGTGGAGAACAGGAACGAGAGCACCAGTGTAAGAATTGGTGTAATCTGTGTGGGAGTAAATGCTTTCCAAAGAAATTGCAAGATGTCGCCGGAGTTGGAAGGGATGAACGGGAAGGAGTGAGAAAGAGAGAGAGAAAGAGGGAGGGAAGGAAGGAGAGAGAGAGAGAGAGAGAGAGAGAGAGAGAATGGTGAAGAGGGAAAAGAGAATCATTTTCATTAAAATTCTGGCCAAAAAAATATTACAAACAGAGCCTGTTATTTATAACCAGGCTGACCCATCATTTGACCGTTTACATCATTTAAGCTATTAAAAAAAACAATTAAAAGCAGCTGCTCCATTCAATGAAAGTCTGGCCGGTTGATATTGGTTGCCACGTGTAGCAAATCTGATGATTCTGAAAAGAGTGCCTGTAGATCATTATCATTAAATTCTAACAGCCTCCGATGATGGTCTCAACCATTTATCCAACTGAGGAGGCCACGTGTCAGCATCCTGATACCCTTTCACCCTCCTCCACCTCCTCTTCTGCCGGCAATTCGTTGTCTTCCGACCAAAATCCCAGCACTACCTCCCGCCCTCGCCTCATTAGCCGCCACCTCTTCCTCCAAGAAGCAATCGAGCTCTCTCTCAGAGGAGCAGCGCATCGATGACCTTGTACTCACCAGGCAGGAAGTCATCCGCCGTCTCCGCATCCTGAAGCAGCCCATTACCCTCTTCGGAGAGGACGACGATGCTCGCCTCGAGCGTCTCAAAACGATATTCAAGTCCGTAGTTCTAGACATCGATAGCGACATAGCAGAGGGACAGACTAATGACTTTCTCCGAGACATCGACGAGATGCGCAATCGGCAGAAGGCTGGATCTTTTATACGCTAAACTAAGCACAAGAGGGACGATTCTGATGGGCTGGAGTGCACTGGGGTGGAGGATGGTGATAAGAGTCTCAGTGGTGACGGGGCATCATCTGGAACGGATGCAGACAAGGATTTGAAGAGACTGAAAACTAATTTTGAGGAACTCTGCGATGAGGACAAGATTCTTGTGTTCTTCAAACGACTCCTCAATGAGTGGAAGCAGGAGCTTGAGGAAATGTCTGAAGCTGAGAAGAGAACAGCCAAGGGAAAATCTATGGTTGCCACCTTCAAGCAGTGTGCCCGTTATTTGAATCCACTGTTCAAGTTCTGCAGGAAGAAGGTATGAACTGTTTTTTCCTATTTCAACATTGGTTTGTCTCCTTATTCATCATAATTTTTCTCAAGTAATTAGAGTACTAATGCGTGAAGAGAAGATTATTTATTTCATTCTCTACGAATTTTAGTTGAAGGACAACCCATCAAAATCATTGATAAATCTTGTGGGGCTCATCATACTCCCCAGTAGAGCTTTTGACTATCATAATCATTGACAGAGCATTCGAGGCTTATCATAATCATCCTTGGGGCATAAGTTTTCACAGATTTTCTTGTGAAAAGATGGGAAAAACAAGCATGTTGATGGTAATATTTATCTGTTTAAAATACTAACTAAAATGTTGTTGTGGATTAAATTAATTTTCGCCATCATCATCGTCAATCGTCTTATTACAACTATTTTCATTGGTTTTGCAATTCTTTATTTTAAGCTCTTTGATGTTAAGACTTGAGCGCCACCTTATTTTAAGCTCTTTGATGTTAAGACTTGAGCGCCACCTTAGATGTTAAAATTATTTTTGTACATCATTTTGAACAAGTTTCATCTAAAAGTCTACAACATCTCTCCACGTCTTCGATATTGTTTCAATGTACGCATCTAAATGGAGCATTTTCATTCATTATGTGCATATGGAAATCACACAAGTCTATTATGCATTATCTTATTTTTCATTGATGCGATTTCCATTATTTCTCTAATATAATCATTTATTTATACATCATTTCTACTTTACTAAAAGTAAAACCCATTTTGTCCTCTCAACGATAATGCATGGGAGTGTGACACCAAGGTGTTAGTCGCTAGAAAGCCGCCTATGTGGGTCGCTCATCAAGAATGTAAACTTCTCAAAATGGTCCTATCTACGGTGCCTTTTCCGTAGATTCTTTCTTGTAAAGGTGCCTACCGAAATGTCTCCCTTGAGGATCGCCATCCCAAGAACGTGTCCCCGTCAAAATCATTTCACAACACCTCTCTGATCAATCAGGGGGGCAATTACGTTGACGATACAAGTAAAACCATTTATTTCTTATGAGGTACATGCACAATTAATGCCTTACATGCGGGATATTCATGATTAAATCTGTAATCACAAGCACTCAAGCAACCTCTCTTAGTCAAAATTTAGAAATTATGTACCCAAAGCAACACTTAGCTTAAAAGACATCTTTGGACCTATATATAGTTCTAAAAATATAGACTTCAAATTAGAACTCACATGAATGTTTACTATTTTTGGCTCTGTACATCAAAATTAATTTAATCCCAGGCTCCCAACACTAAAATTCCTGCACATATTCTAATGTCCATGGTGAACGACTGTAGCAAGGTGGTTGTGGGGCTGTGAAGATGTAAAGGTGGTAGTCGAATGTGCAAATTGGAGACTGGAATGGAATGGGGAGTCAGAAAGGTAGTGATGGACTCACGCAACATGCGCTAAATTTTTAGTAATGTGGCTGGAAGCAATAAGGCGGCCTGGAATTGGCTGTGCGGCAAGAGTGTAACAGAAGTATATAAGAAGATTTACTGTTCAAGGCCAATGAAGAGTGGGGTATCTCTTTCCAAGGTAGTTACAATAGTTATAGGTAGTTGGTGGATGAGGGAGAAAGGGATACAGTGGTTGGCCGATGCTTATGAGGTGTTTTCAGTGGGTGGACATGGGAGGGAGTGGAGGTATAATCTGCCAAATGAGGGAGGATCAAGGTCTAGGTTTCAACACCTATAATCCACTGCTTCGACAAATGGGAGAGATCACAAGAACCTGAAAATTCTATTCAAATTTTGCAATACCCGAAACAACCCCTAAAATCATATTTATAGGTTAGGAACCCACTATAAATGACTATGATTGATCAATACAAGACATACATTCAATGCGCGTAAATAAAATACACAAAAACATCTCGTCGTCGCTTTGAACGTGGCCACGAGCTCGAATTGTCCATCTGACGATCCTAATAAACTCGGATGAGTTCTGATAAGGGTCGTCCCACCCATGGACTGCGATCGCCATCACACTAACTGCATCAATAATTATTGGAGTTTATGAATTGTTTTGTTATGTCTCTGGTATTTCCATGTATTTCTTTTGTATTTTTCTCACTCCTATCTATTAAGGAGTGTAAACTAATTGAATACACTCTCGATTTCTGATTTCCAACTTGGTATGAGAGTCGAGTTAATCACGCCTCGCTCCTGCTCACGTATTCCACTCTGCCGATCCGTCGTTCTCCTGCTTGCTTCTCCAATCCTCACCTTCTCTCCCGCTCACTCCGCCGAACCCGTCGCTCCACCGACCCTCCTCTCTTCCCGGGCCTCTTCTTCGCCGTCCTGTTCGATGCTTCTGTGCACTGGCGAGTTGAGGGATTGTATCCTCGTTTTCGGCATACGTTCCTTCTTCTGTTGAGGATGATTCTTCCTCTTTATTCCTATACTTGATTCTCTACGTTTGCTTGGTTTTGTTGTCGAAATGATCTTCGATTTCTTCTCTTTCTATGAGAAACTCTAGGGCAATGCCCCTTCTTCTAGCTCCCGCGATCCTGTGGTTTCTATCCTTGGATTGCTATTGATGAGAGTGTCAATTCTACGAATACGCCCTCCGGTGTTCGTGTTGCTTCCACCTCGATGTCGTCTTTGGGATCCGGCCGAGCAACCCATTACCATGGTACTCCTCAAATTACCATCATGAAATTTGACGACACCAACTACCTCCCGTCGGCTCATGTTCCATCACTCTTACCCTCAAAATGCGCTATCTGTTTGAATATGTTATTGGCACCATCACGACACCCATGCCTCCTTGAATTGGCCGCAATGGGAGTCTGAAAACTCCTTTTAGAACTCAGTATTCGCTGAGTGCCCACCACCTCCCCGACGAAGTCAAGGATCCTCAGGCTTAGGCTGGTCAAGGTAGGTGAGTGGGGTAGGCAGACCCACACTGGCCCAGAGAAAGTGAAGACCTTTCGCTAGGTCGGGCGGAAGGGCTTTCGCCAGGTCGGGCGGAAGGGCTTTTGCCAGGTCGGGCGGAAGGGCTTTCGCCCGGGCAGACAGAAGGATTATTGGATTAGGCGGAAAGCCACTCGCCAAATCAGGCGGATGACATGAGGATCCTGCACCCGCTCTTTGAGGAGCGGCGGGGGGGGGGGGGGGAATGCTCGGCTCACCCCAGCATTTGCCTCTTCAGGCAAGAGGTGCCTTCATTGACCACTCGTCCAGTGAGGTGCAGAGATAAAATTACCTAGATGCCCTTGAATATCTGCAAATAGTCTTTCAGAATAGCGGAGTTACACTGTTAGCAGACCCAAGTGGTCTGCATTTAGCTTTTTTAGGACAACGGAATTACGCTATTGGCAGACCAGATTTGGAATTCTATAAATAGACCCTGTGGACACCTTTGGAGGGTATCCAGTTCATTCTTTGGCTTCTTCCTCCTTGGGTTATTATGGTCCGGCTGCATCAGCCCTCCAAGGTGCCCAGCTCAGCTCTTGTCTTGGAAGGGGAAGCGTTCTAGAGATCTTCCGGGTGTGTGGTGAGACCTCCACGCTGCATCCCAGGGTCAGTTTTTTAGCTTCTAGCAACTGGTCAGGAGCCTAAGTTTGGGAGAAGTAGGTGCAAGCTACCCCTTAGGTCCAGACTCTCGTTGAGTCCAAGTTTTGACTCTAACATTTCTGGTGCTGACCAGACTCCCATTAGCTGACAGAGCTGGAAGTCACTCGGTGGTGGTTGAAATGTTGACACAGAGAAGATCCCGTTGACCAGACTCTCATTAGCTGGCAGGGCTGGAAGTCACTCGGTGGTAGTTGGAATGTTGACCCTGAGAAGATCCCGCTGACCAGACTCCCATTAGCTTGCAGAGCTGGAATTCACTCGGTGGTGGTTGGAATGTTGATCCCGAGAAAATCCCGGTTACCAGGCTCCTATTAGCTAGCAGGGCTGGAAGTCACTCGGTAGTGGTTGGAAATGTTGACTCTAGGAAGATCCTGCTATCAGTCTCTCACAAAGCTGACAGGGCTGGAAGACCCTCGGTGGAATTCATGAAATATCATGGAGCTAAGTCCCGAGCCAACTCCACTGTCAGGCTCTCACCTAGCTGGTAGGTCCTGAAGACCCTCGGTGGACGTGGTGAGACACTTGGGAAGGGGGTTGGTCCAAAGAGAATGACGCTCATTCAGAGTATGACAAGCGAGACCTAGATGCACGAGTGGGGTCTGCCTAGCGCGAAGACCCACTCGACAAAGACCCACTCGACAGTCTCGCTCGACGGTTTCGCCTCTCGGAGAGGGGAATTGGGGTCGTCTTGCACCAGACTGTCCACGCGCGCTCGGCCTTTGCGGTCACCACCTAAGAGCCTAAGGCAAGCGCGAATGCGCATAACAGAGATTAGGTTTTCGCTAAAAGCTCTCTTTGGGGGCGGGAGCGATTCGGTCGCAGCCTAAGAACTAAGGGTCGACGACGAGCGAATGCGAGGGAGCGTTTGCGAATGGCGAAAAACAAAAAACAAGAGAAATTAGCAATAAACAACCATTTCGGCAAAGACATAACTTAGAAAATTTGTATTTATATCTCAAAGTATTCTTACAAGAGGGGGTTTCGCCCCTGACATGAGTGATCAATAAAACCGAAAAACAGTTAAAAAAAAGTAAAACCGGAAGAGCTTCAGGAGAAGTCGCCGGGCTTCTCACTGGAAGATCCTTCACTCCCGCAGAGGGAGGAATCGACGTCGTTCCCGCGCCGTAGGTTCTCGTCCTCGGGCGCGTCGATTGGGATGAAAAGCTAGGGGAGGATGCTCCGCGCTGTGAGTCTTTCGCTGCCTTCCATCAGAAGTCCGGCCTCTCGCAGCACCTCGATCACGTGCGTAGCCGCCCCCTGGGCATTCTCCTGCATCATCACCTTGATCTCGTGGTTGGTGTATTGATGCAGTTTACCCTTCTCGTCGGGGTGGGGGGTGGGGGGTGGCGGGACGAGGAGCTCTTGAAGGCGCATGTTCTCGGCCTTCAACCCCGTGACCTCGCGTTCAAGACCAGCCACTCGCGCGCGTAGCAGTTCGGCATTCGCGAGGTCCTGCATAAAAGATTAAAAAAATTAGTGTAAAATAAAAAATGAGAGTGCGAAAGACTAGCGAGGCTTCACTCACCTCTTGCGTCGGGCGGCTGGCGAGAAGCGTCTCAGAGGCCTTCAACTTGTCCTTCAAGGAGGCAACCTCCGCTGAGGCCAGATCCCACGACCTCTGGACGTCGCCCAATTTCCGCTCAAGGCTGAGGCTGCGGCGCGACGACATATGCGCATGCTCGAGGGCTCGAAGCCGGGCCCGCGCAGCCTCATGCGCAAGGGTCCGGGTTGACTCCGCATCAAAAATATTGCCGTCCTCCTGGTTGTACAAGCCAAAGGCGAATGCGAAGACATCACCGCAGGTGGAAGTGTGTTCGATCCACGAGGGGAGGAGAGTGGAGATGGAGGCCTGGTTGGTCTTGTGGTCGCTGGAGCGGAGGTTAGCCTGCCTCATCTAGGTACTTCTCGCCGAGGCCAAAATTCCGGTGCCCTCTCGGCAACGGCCACACAGGAGCCTTCTCTGTTGCGGTGACGATCTTGGCGGCAGGGCTCGCCGTATCCGTCACGGCCGGGGTTTTGGCGGGGGCTTCGACGACGGACTTGCCCTTGTCTAGCGCTGATGTTTTGGCCTTTTTTGATTTTGAAATATTCTCTTTTTTTATTTTGAGATATTCTCTTTTTTTGGATTCCTGAGATAAATAATTTTTTTTATTATTATTTTAATTTTTAAAGGAAACAAAAATAAAGACGAGGAGGAAATCCTCCCCCAAGCTTAAAATAGACATTGTCCTCAATGGAGAAAGGAGGGTATTAGAGAGAGAAAAATTAAAATATAAATAAAAGTACAGAATTGAAAAACAGGTACTTCACCGAAATTATGCCCCGCGAATGTTGATTGATGTCGCTCTCCCATGCTCGTACCTTGGAATTTCTTGAAATGTCTTCTTTGGACTTCGTGATGGATTCATGGGCTTTGGAGCAGGTGATCGCAGAAGCTTCAGCTTGTCGGAGCCATCCGGGGCAAAAAGTGTAAAATAAAGAAAATAGAAAAATAACTTGGGTTGCCTCTCAAGAGCGCCTTTTGTTTAAAAACGTCATTTTAGCTCGATGCAACAAAAAAATATTGTCCAAAAATATTTAGTCCAAAATAATATTTTAATGTTTTCAACAAAAAATAAAAAGTCTTAAGTTAGTTTAAAGTTCATGTAGAATAAAACTAATACAGTTTGTACTGACATCACCACAAAAATAAAGTTTAAGACGCTGACCATTCACTTTGAACTCAGTCTTATCAGGGTGTGAAATTAAAATCGTGTCATACGAAAAAACTTCTTTAACAGTAAACGGCTCAGACCATCGTGATTTTAACTTTCTAGAAAATAAACATAAACGTGAGTTATATAAAAGAACTTGGTCGCCCGTTTTGAAGATTTTTGTGTGCCTTAAGTGTTTGTCGTGAAAATGTTTCGTCCGCTCTTTATAAAATTTGTTATTTTCGTATGCGTAAGAGCGCCACTCGTCCAGCTCATTAAGTTGAAATTTCTAAGGTCGCCGACAGAGTGGGGATAGAAATTTAAAAACCTTAAGGCCCAAAAAGTACAGTGTTCTAATTCTACGGGTAAATAGCATGATTTTCCATAGACCAACCGATATAGCGTACAACCGATGACGGTTTTGTACGCTCTACGTTAGGCCCATAGTGGGTCGTCTAATTTGGTTGACTAGTTTTTTATAGAGGTGGACACAGTCTTTTCTAAAATTCTTTTAAGCTCTCGGTTCACTACTTCGACTTGTCCGTTAGTTTGAGGGTGGTAGGCAGTTGAAAGCTTATGAGTAACGCCGTATTTAATAAGAATTTTTGAACACTGTGCGTTGCAAAAATGTGAACCCCTATCGCTAACGATGGCGCGTGGAGTACCGAATCGAGAAAATAATTTTTTCAAAAAAACGTAATTATGACTCGGGCGCCGTTAGTAGGAAGAGCTTGGGCTTCAGCCCATCGTGAAACATAATCTAATGCAATTAAAATTCATTTATTTCCGAAGCTAGAAGGAAGGGGGCCAACAAAATCAATTCCCCAGAGGTCGAAAATTTCGTACTCAAGGAAATAATTTTGCGGCATTTTATTTTTATTGGAAATATTTCCCGACCGTTGGCAACTATCACACCAACTCACAAAGGCTTGCGCGTCTTTAAACAGGCTAGGCTAGCAAAAACCCGCGCAAAACACTTTGTGAGCGGTGCGAGGAGCTTGATAGTGACCACCAGTCAGTCCTTCATGCAAATGTTTTAAAATATCTAATCCTTCTTCAAAAGAGACACATCTCCTTATCACTTGGTCCGCACAGACTCAGAAAAATGTGGGTCCTCCCAAAAATAGTTATTCAAATCAGAAAAGAATTTCCTCTTTTGCTGAGAGGAGAACTCTTTCGGTAGCACACGAGCCACTAAATAGTTGACAATGTGTGCAAACCAAGGAGAGGGGGATGTGTTAATTAAAAGAAGCTTCTCATCGGGGAAGAAATCAGTAAATGATTTTTCATCTAATTTTTTTATATAAGGCTTATCTAATCGTGAGAGATGGTCGGCGGCCAAATTCTCGGCACCTCGCATATCACGGATTTCTAAGTCAAACTTTGGAGGAGTAATACCCAGTGAATCAGGTGCGGCTTGGCATCAGTCTTAGCAAGAAGATACTTGAGAGTCGAGTGGTCCGTAAAATGATAATTTTGGAAAGCGTGATATATGCACGGAATTTATCAAAAGCGAAAACGACAGCTAGGAGTTCCTTTTTGGTTGTGGTATAATTCTCTTGTGTATATGTTAGTGTTTTACTTGCATAATAGATGGAGTGAAAGTTTTTAGATATTCGTTGTCCTACTACGGCTCCCACCGTGAAACTACTCGTATCACACATAATTTCAAAGGGTAGGTCCCACATCAGAGCTATCATAATAGGAGCATTAATTAACTTTTCTTTTATTAATTCAAAAGCAGATAGACAAAGGTCATCAAAAATAAACGGGACGTATTTTTCCAGAAGATGAGTAATGAGTTTGGTGATTTTGGAGAAATCTTTTATGAAGCGGCGGTAGAATCCAGCGTGCCCTAGGAAACATCTTATAGCTTTGACGTTCGTAGGCGGCGGTAGCTTCTCGATAACTTCTATCTTAGCTATGTCTACTTCAATTCCTCTCGCAGAAATCTTATGACCCAAAACTAACCCTTCCCTCACCATAAAATGACATTTTTTCCAATTTAGGGCAAGTTTAGTTTCTTCGCATTTTTCTAAGACTTTTTCTAGGTTCTCTGAACAACTTTCAAAGGCATCGCCGAAAACGGAAAAATCATCCATAAATACCTCCATAATGCTCTCTACATACTTGTCGAAGATAACGAGCATACATCGCTGGAATGTAGCTGACGCATTGCATAATCCAAATGATATTCTTCGGTAAGCGAAGGTGCCGAAGGGACAAGTAAATGTAGTTTTCTCCTGATCCTCGGGAGAGATGGGGATTTGAAAGTACCCCTAAAGACCATCGAGAAAATAGTAAAAGCTATGACCGAATAATCGTTCTAAAATTTGATCGATGAACGACAAGGGAAAGTGGTCCTTACGGGTGACATCATTTAACTTACGATAGTCAATACACATTCGCCACCCCGTCACCATCCGCGTCAGGATTGAGTCATTATTCTCATTACTAACTACAATTATCCCTCCCTTTTTCGGCACTACCTGGACAGGGCTAACCCACTTACTATTAGATATAGGATAGATAACTCCTGCGTTTAAGAGTTTCATAACCTCGCCCTTTACGATTTCTGTCATATTTGGATTTATACGACGCTTGAGGTTGGATTGAATTACGTGAATTATCTTCGATTAGGATTTTGTGGGTGCATAAAGATGGGCTTATGCCCTTGATATCAGCTATCTGTCAGGCAATAGCTCGGCAATGATTACGTAACACAAGTAGGAGCTTATCATTTTGCACTTCGGTTAGGTAGGCCGAAACTATTACTGGTAGCTTAGAATCTTCTTCTAAGAAGGCATACTTAAGATGTTCGGGTAGTTCCTTTAATTCCATGGTGGGGGGTTTTTCATACGATGTTTTAGAAATTCTTTCTTTTTCAAAACAATGTCTTCGTAGACCTTTACTTTATACGAAAAATTGGAAAGGGTGGAGTCCGCGGCCATGGACGTCTCTTGCAGAGATTCATTTGGAAGAGTAGAGGAAAAACAAAAATCAGAAAATTTCTTTTCACTTGCAGAAAAGTAGTAGGAAGATTCTTCACCTAAGACATCTAAGAAAAAACAGGAGTCGTCATTCTCTAGGGTATTCTTCATTGAGGGTGTTATAGAGAAGGTCACTACATCGTCGCCTACTCATAGGAAGAGCATGCCATTACTTACTTCAATGATAGCTCGGGAGGTGGCAAGGAAGGGTCGGCCATGGATCAAGGGAAACTTAACGTCTTCTTCGATGTCCAATATGGCGAAATCCACCGGGAAGATGAATTTGTCGACTTTAACTAAGACATCCTCCACGATTCCTAACGGGTATTTCACGGATCTATCAGCGAGCTAGATACTCATGCGTGTGGGGTTGAGGCTACCAATTCCTAACTTCTTGAATAACGAGAGGGGCATCAGGTTGATACTCGCACCTAAGTCGGCCAATGTGTGCGTGACAAAAAGATTACCAAAGACACACGAAATAGAAAAACTACCCCAATCAATGATCTTATTTGGTAAACCTTTTGTTAAGACCGCAGAGCACTCGACATTTAGTGTGACATGCGATAAGTTCTCTAACTTCTTTTTATTAGTCAGGAGGTCCTTAAGGTACATAGCGTACTTCTGCATTTGGGAGATTGCTTTGTGGAAGGGTAGATTTATGTGGATTTGCTTAAATATTTCTAAAAAGCGGGAGTATTGATCATTCTGACGTTGCTTGCTAAGTTCAGAAAGGTATGGTGGAGTTGAAATATTTTTAAAGATGGGTGGTGGAATGAGATCTATTTCTTTAACAGGGAGAAGGGTGATAACTTCTTCTTTAGTAGAGGGTGAAATGATAAAATTTTTCTCAGTGGAGGGTTGATTTTTTAAAATGTGGGCAGAGCTTTGATTTTTTAAAATGGAGGTAGAGCTTGCCTCGGGCTCTTCGCTAACCATACCAAAAACTTGCTTCCCACTCCAAAGAGTTATAGCTTTCGCTTGCTCTAACGGGTTGAGCTCGGTGTTGGCAGGAAGAGACCTCTCGGGTCGCTCAGAAATAATTTTTGCGAGGTGACATACTTGATTCTCTAAACATTTAACAGTCCCGGTTAAGGTTCTTATAGTAGCGTCATTAACAATCATATATTTTTAAAACATCTCTTCCAAAATTGGAGGTTTTGGAAAACTTTGAGAAGGTGGTGGTGGTGCAAAGAAATTATTTTGTGCTGGCGGGCGCATTGCGTTCGAAGGATTACTCCACAAAAAGTTTGGGTGGTTACGCAAAGCAGAATTATAACTATTCGGAAAAGCGAAATCCGGAGCAGGAAAATTAGCAGCAGAAAAATTATGAAAAGCATTTCTAGGCATATTATTAACATAATCTAATTGTTCGGCAGCAGGAGTTGCAGATTCCCATAGCTGAGGGGCGGAGGCAGTAGTCATCTACGTTATCTTTTTGCTTAAAATTTCCACTTGCAGAGCTAGCTGGGAGACGTTGTCCACTTCAAATATACCTGAAGGTTTGTTTGGGCAGGACCTAGGAACATTCCACTGATTTGTTCATGGCCATGTCCTCGAAAAGCTCTAGAGCTAATTCCGGGGTTTTGTGGTTTAAGGTACTACCGGAAGCTGTGTCTATCATTTGCTTTGTGCTTTGATTTAGCCCGTTATAAAATATCTGCACCTGCAACCATATAGACAGCGCGTGATGGAGGCATCGTTTTAAGAGTTCTTTAAATCTTTCCCAGATTTCATAGAAGGTTTCAGAATCTATTTGTCCAAAGGCAAAAATATCGTTCCTAAGTTTTGCGGTTTTAGCTGGCGGAAAATACTTCACCAGAAATTTTTCGGTTAGTTGATCCCAGGTGGTGATGCTGTTTTTTTGTAGAGTGTTCAGCCATTGCTTAGTCTTAGTTTTAAGGGAGAAAGGGAAGGGTCTTAGCCTAATAACATCATATGTAACACCATTGATTTTAAAGGTGTCACAAATCTCAAGAAAGCTTGCTATATGTGCGTTCAGATCTTCATCTTGAAGTCCGTCAAATTGCACATACTGCTGCACCATTTGAATTATGCTAGTCTTAAGTTCAAAATTATTATTAGCTATAGCAGTGCGAACTATGCTTGATTCTGTACCTTCTAAATTCGGTCATGCATAATAGGACATAGGCTTATGCACGACTTCCTCTACGTGGAGTTCTTCCATTCTTAGAGTAAAAAATGACTCAGAATCCTCAACCGGTATTTGGAGAGTAGGGTATTGAAATCGCGATATTCTCCGAATAGTACGCTCAATTTCGTGGTCCAAGTACAAAATAACCGACGGATTCCCGCGGGTCATGCACTAGAAGAAGAGAAGATGAAGAAAGAGAAATAAATAAACTCTGACAACAGTTACTAATTTTTTTTTGAAATAGATTTTTTTATGTTTTAACTCCCGAACTTCCGAAGGGCTACCCGGTGAAGGGTTCGCAAGGTACTAGACAAGATAGTGACATTTATAGTCACTTTGCCCTTTTCGAGAGAGTTAGGTGGTATAGAAAAATTATGATGTGGGTTTCTATTAAGAGCGGTGATATATATATATTTTTTGAATTTTTAAGGAAGACGGTGAGAAAGAGAAGTGATAAAAGTAATAGGTTCGTGTTTTCAAATTATCATCAAAAGTTGCTTCCCGGCAACGGCGCCAAAAACTTGGTGTCTATTAATCGTGAAGAAAATAAAAACCGAACTAGCAATCCAACGAGGCAAGTATACATATCGAAATGCAGCTAGGGGACACAAGTGTCATATTAAAATCCAGGAACCGTTGAGTAATCTTACTCACACGAAAATTATTATCTTATCGAATGAATGTTTTAGGGTCTAAGAGAAAGCTAAATGCGATTAAGAAGAGAAATGTTACGCTAAAAAGAGAAATATTTGCGGTTAAAAAGAGAACTACTAAGAGCGATTGCAACGAGGGGTTAAGACGTTGATATAGAAAAGCACTCGATCAAGAATCACCTCGGCTAAAGTTGAGTAAAAATGCGATAATAAACCCTAACTTAATAAGGTAAAATACCTTGACCATGGAGGTTCCATAAGCATGAACACGCTTCTCTCAAAGCCTTGCTCACCTGAGTTTAGGAAGGTCCGACAAACTCTCGTCCAAATCGAAGACCTAAAGCTCGCTTTATGCTGTGAACCCCTCTATTGGATTTCACTCTAATCCGGGAGATTTAATGTCTGCCTCTCTTGAGGGGTGCGTGCAACTCTCTTTACTCCCGAGTGTTCATTTCAAACTACGAGCCTCTCGGCTAGCTAAGAATGAAAACAAATATGAAAATTATATATCGATGATATAACTCCAAACAAGATTAATCAAGAGTAAATAAAGGTCTAAACCTTAAAAAGAAAAGGTAAAATTAAAGCATCATAACTTAATCAACTCGAACCTCGGATTATCAAGATTGAGTACAAGAAGGATTAGTTACTCATGGTGAAGTGGAGGAAGAGAGATGAGTAGAAATACATTAAGAAAACATCCAAAGGCATCTTGTTGATTTGACAGGGGGGCATGACATGTACGAGAAAAACCCGGGCGTGACAGGGGGGCGTGACATGTACGAGAAAAACTTCGGGAGGTGAAATCTAACGGAATTGTTGATTTGATTTGTACGTCGGTGGACACGCCCAAGGTCACGCCCGTGTAGGGGGGCGTGACAGACACGCCAAGCTTCAATCGTCGGTCGGAAATCCATCAAATGCCGGAAATCGCGGAACACGCCCTGGGTCACGCTTGTGTATGGGGGAGTGACAGCACTGTTGACGTGTGGCGACGGGAAATCCTTAAATGCGCAGCAGGCTTCGGGAAGAGGGCGACACGCCCCGTGACACGCCCGGTGACATGCCCACGTAGGGCGTGTCAGGGGGGCGTGTTAGGGGGTTTTCTCAGGATTTGGGTTCTCTGCAGCAAACATCCTCGGGATCGGGTTACACGCCCAGGGAGGGCGTGTAAGGTCAATTTATTTTCCAAAATTTGAGAAAACCTGCAAAAAGTAAAAGAAAAGCTTAGTGACAACAAAATATATAAAAGGGGGTCAATATAAAACTATACAAACATGATTTGTACATTAAAAAAAACAAAAAATACCCTAATAGTTTATACTACAAAATGAACTATCAAATTCCTCCAAGCTTAAGTTCTGCTTGTCCCTAAGCAAAGATATAAAAACTAGCTAGCATAAAAGTAACTAATCAGAAAAATTCTAATTAAGCTAACACAAGTACCAAGCGAAATTCTATGTAGGGAGAAGGTGAAACGTAATTTTAAAACAGTATCTAAATATGGTTTAACAATTTATAAACTTTACTAACGAAAATAAATCATCCAAAATTTTAACGAAAATTTTTAAATAAACTTAAGCAAAGCAACAAAATAAAAAAATGCATTGAGTTGTTACTAGATCTAAGGGACACATTATAACTATATCAATCAAATAACAAAACTCTAAATTTAAATCTAAAACTATACTATTTTAATTTTTTTCTTTACTTAGCTAAAAAAATAAAAAACAAAAACATGAATCAAAAGGACTTAATATGACAGAAACATTTGGTTTAGGCATATAATTAGGAATGAAATTCAAAAATAAACATGAAGGCTTAACATCACACTAAACCCAAATAAAAGTTACAATTTTTTTTTATCATAAATAAACTATTTTACTTTCCTTTTTTTCTTTTCTCTTTTTTTTTTCTTTTTCTTTCTTTCTTTTTTTTTCAAAACAAAATAAAGGCCAAAAATAATTTTCTTTTTAATTTGAAATTGGCCAAACAAGAGTAAATACATCTTTTGAGCATACTTTTTTCAAAAAATAATTCTCCGAATATATCACAAAAATAACTATATCATAATCATGAAAATTTTTTAATGAATCTTAAAAAGGCTAGTGCGATTAGATAGGTTGGAATATTTTAGCTTTGGTGAAAATGAGATGATAAGTGAAGCTAACAATTGAAAATAGGAAAAAAGGCTCAAAAACATCTAACTATGGTTTCCTTTTAGGTTGACAAGAAGACTCAAACGAAAACAAAATGGCCTAAATCATTTTCATGTTTTTAAAATTTATCTAAAACATAGTTTTAAAAAATTCCAAAGAGCAAGTCTTGATAATAAAAGAAGACTAATGAAATTATCTTGAAAATAGAAATAATAGGTGCCTTGGATCGTTCACATCTACTATGCTAATTAAGAGTTGATATTTACAAAAAATATCAAAAAATGAAAAGAAAAATAGTGGATGAAATATTTTTGAGAAAGTAAAGAAAATAAAAAACAAAAACCATAAAAAAAACGAGTTTTAAAAAAAACGTTTCACATTAACATGCTACCGCGAATTAGAAACACAGTAATGCCAACATTTTACTTATGAAACACAATTACAAAGATTGATTAAAAATATTATAATTAACTAAGTCGTTATAAAGAATTTTGAGAAAAATAAAACAAAAACAAGGGGTGCTATTGAAATACCAAAATTCGTTTAAACTATTAATTTTTTTTGAAATATTCTCTTTTTATTTGAGATATTCTCTTTTTTTGGATTCTTGAGATAAATATTTTTTATTATTATTATTTTGATTTTTAAAGGAAACAAAAATAAAGACAAGAGGAGGAAATCCTCCCCCAAGCTTAAAATAGACATTGTTCTCAATGGAGAATGGAGGGGTATGAGAGAGAGAGAGAGAGAGAGAGAGAGAGAGAGAAATTAAAATATAAATAAAAGTACAGAATTGAAAAACAGGTACTTCACTGGATTTATGCGCCACGAATGTTGATTGATGCCGCTCCCCCATGCTTGCACCTTAGAATTTCTTGAAATGTCTTCTTTGGATTTCGTGATGGATTCAGCGGCTTTGGAGTAGGTGATCGTAGAAGCTTCAGCTTGTCGGAGCCATCCGGGGCAAAAAGTGTAAAATAAAAAAACAGAAAAATAACTTGGGTTGCATCTCAAGAGCGCCCTTTGTTTAAAAATGTCATTTTAGCTCGATGCAACAAAATAATATTGTCCAAAATAATATTTTAATGTTTTTAACAAAAAATAAAATGTCTTAAGTTAGTTTAAAGTTCATGCAGAATAAAATTAATACAGTTTGTACTGACATCACCACATAATTAAAGTTTAAGACGCTGACTATTCACTTTGAACTCAGCCTTATCAGGGTGTGAACTTAAAATCGTGTCATACAAAAAAACTTCTTTAACAGTAAACGACCTAGACCATCGTGATTTTAACTTTCCAGAAAATAAACATAAACGTGATTTATATAAAAGAACTTGGTCGCCTGTTTTGAAGATTTTTGTGTGCCTTAAGTGTTTGTCGTGAACATGTTTCGTCCGCTCTTTATAAAATTTGTTATTTTCGTATGCGTAAGAGCGCCACTCGTCGAGCTCATTAAGTTGAAATTTTCTAAGGTCACCGACAGAGTGAGGATAGAAATTTAAAAACCTCAAGACCCAAAAAACACGATGTTCTAATTCTACGGGTAAATAACATGATTTTCCATAGACCTACCGATATAGCGTACAACCGATGACGGTTTTGTATGCTGTACGGTAGACCCATAGAGAATCGTCTAATTTGGTTGACCAGTCTTTTCTAGAGGTGGACACAGTCTTTTCTAAAATTCTTTTAAGTTCTCGGTTCACTACTTCGACTTGTCCGTTAGTTTGGGGGTGGTAGGCAGTTGAAAACTTATGCGTAACGCCGTATTTAATAAAATTTTTTGAAAACTGTTCGTTGCAAAAATGTGAACCCCTATCACTAACGATGACGCGTGGCGTACCGAATCGAAAAAATAATTTTTTCCAAAACGTAATTACGACTCGGGCGTCGTTAGTAGGAAGAGCTTGGGTTTCAGCCCATCGTGAAACATAATCTAATGTAACTAAAATTCTTTTATTTCCGAAGTTAGAAGGAAGGAGGCCAACAAAATCAATTCCCCAGTGGTCGAAAATTTCGCACTCAAGGAAATAATTTTGCGGCATTTCATTTTTATTGGAAATATTTGCCGACCGTTGGCAACTATCACACCTACTCACAAAGGCTTGCGCGTCTTTAAACAGGCTAGGCCAGTAAAAACCCGCGCAAAACACTTTGTGAGCGGTGCGAGGAGCTTGATAGTGACCACCAGTCAGTCCTTCATGCAAATGTTTTAAAATATCTAATCATTCTTCAAAAGAGACACATCTCCTTATCACTCGGTCTGCACAGACTCAGAAAAGATGCGGGTCCTCCCAAAAATAGTTATTCAAATCAGAAAAGAATTTCCTCTTTTGCTGAGAGGAGAACTCTTTCGGTAGCACACGAGCCACTAAATAGTTGGCAATGTGTGCAAACCAAGGAGAGAGGGATGCATTAATTAAAAGAAGCTTCTAATCGGGGAAGAAATCATTAAATGATTTTTCATCTAATTTTTTTATATAAGAATTATCTAATTGTGAGAGATGATCGGTGGCCAAATTCTCGGCACCTCGCATATCACGGATTTCTAAGTCAAACTCCTGGATGAGTAATACCCAGCGAATCAGGTGCGGCTTGGCATCCGTCTTAACAAGAAGATACTTGAGGGTCGAGTGGTCCGTAAAATGATAATTTTGGAAAGCGTGATATATGAACGGAATTTATCAAAAGCGAAAACGACAACTAGGAGTTCCTTTTTGGTTGTGGTATAATTCTCTTGTGCATATGTTAGTGTTTTAGTTGCATAATAGATGTGGTGGAAGTTTTTAGATATTTGTTGTCCTACTACGGCTCCCACCGCGAAACTACTCGCATCACACATAATTTCAAAGGGTAGGTCCCACACCGGAGCTATCATAATAGGGGCATTAATTAACTTTTCTTTTATTAATTCAAAGGCAGATAGAGAAAGGTCATCAAAAATAAATGGGGCGTCTTTTTCCAGAAGATGAGTAATGGACTTGGTGATTTTGGAGAAATCTTTTATGAAGCGGCGGTAGAAGCCAGCATGCCCTAGAAAACTTCTTATAGCCTTGACGTTCGCAGGCGGCGGTAGCTTCTCGATAACTTCTAATTTAGCTATGTCTACTTCAATTCCTCTCGCAGAAATCTTATGACCCAAAACTAACCATTCTCTCACCATAAAATGGAATTTTTCCCAATTTAGGGCAAATTTAGTTTCTTCGCATTTTTCGAAGACTTTTTCTAGGTTTTCTGAACAACTTTCAAAGGCATCGCCGAAGACGGAAAAATCATCCATAAATACCTCCATAATGCTCTCTACGTACTTGTCGAAGATAGCGAGCATACATCGCTGGAATGTAGCTGACGCATTGCATAATCCAAATGACATTCTTCGGTAAGCAAAGGTGCCGAAGGGACAAGTAAATGCAGTTTTCTACTGATCCTCGGGAGAGATGGAGATTTGAAAGTACCACGAAAGACCATCGAGAAAATAGTAAAAGCTATGGTCGAATAATCGTTCTAAAATTTGATCGATGAACGACAAGGGAAAGTGGTCCTTACGGGTGACATCATTTAACTTACGATAGTCAATACACATTCGCCACCCCGTCACCATCCGCGTCAGGATTGAGTCATTATTCTCATTACTAACTACAATTATCCCTCCCTTTTTCGGCACTACCTGGACAGGGCTAACCCACTTACTATTAGATATAGGATAGATAACTCCTGCATTTAAGAGTTTCATAACCTCGCCCTTTACGATTTCTGTCATATTTGGATTTATACGACGCTTGAGGTTGGATTGAATTACGTGAATTATGTTCGATTAGGATTTTGTGGGTGCATAAAGATGGGCTTATGCCCTTGATATCAGCTATCTGACAGGCAATAGCTCGGCGATGTTTACGTAACACTAGTAGGAGCTTATCATTTTACACTTCGGTTAGGAAGGCCGAAACTATTACTGGTAGCTTAGAATCTTTTTCTAAGAAGGCATACTTAAGATGTTCGGGTAGTTCCTTTAATTCCATGGTGGGGGGTTTTTCATATGATGTTTTAGAAATTCTTTGTTTTTCAAAAACAATGTCTTCATAGACCTTTACTTTATACAAAAAATTGGAAAGGGTGGAGTCCGCGATCATGGCTGTCTCTTGCAGAGATTCATTTGGAAGAGTAGAGGAAAAACAAAAATCAGAAAATTTCTTTTCACTTGCAGAAAAGTAGTAGGAAGATTCTTCACCTAAGACATCTAAAAAAAACAGGAGTCATCATTTTCTAGGGTATTCTTCATTGAGGGTGTTATAGAGAAGGTCACTACATCGTCGCCTACTCATAGGAAGAGCATGCTATTACTTACTTCAATGATAGCTCGGGAGGTGGCAAGGAAGGGTTGGCCATGGATCAAGGGAACCTTAACGTCTTCTTCTATGTCCAATATGACGAATTCCACCGGGAAGATGAATCTGTCGACTTTAACTAAGACATCCTCCACGATTCCTAACGGGTATTTCACGGATCTATCAGTGAGCTGAATACTCATGCGTGTGGGGTTGAAGCTACAAATTCCTAACTTCTTGAATAATGAGAGGGGCATCAGGTTGATACTCGCACCTAAGTCGGCCAATGTGTGCTTGACAAAAAGATTACCAAAGACACACAGAATAAAAAAACTACCCGGATCAATAATCTTATTTGGTAAACCTTTTGTTAAGACTGCAAAGCACTCGACATTTAGTGTGACATGTGATAAGTTCTCTAACTTTTTTTTATTAGTCAGGAGGTCCTTAAGGTACTTAGCGTACTTCGGCATTTGGGAGATTGCTTCGTGGAAGGGTAGATTTATGTGGATTTGCTTAAATATTTCTAAGAAGCAGGAGTATTGATCATCCTGATGTTGCTTGCTAAGTTCAGAAGGGTATGGTGGAGTTGGATTATTTTTAAAGATTGGTGGTGGAATGAGATCTTTTTCTTTAACAGGGAGAGGGGTGATAACTTCTTCTTTAGTAGAGAGTGAAATGATAAAATTTTTCTCGGCAGAGGGTTGATTTTTTAAAATGGGGGCAGAGCTTTGATTTTTTAAAATGGAGGCGGAGCTTGCCTCGGGCTCTTCGCTAACCATACCAGAAACTTGCTTCCCACTCCGAAGAGTTATAGCTTTCGCTTGCTCTATCGGGTTGGGCTCAGTGTTGGCAGGAAGAGACCTGGCGGGTCGCTCAGAAATAATTTTTGCGAGTTGACATACTTGATTCTCTAAACTTTTAACAGTCCCAGTTAAGGTTCTTATAATAGCGTCATTAACAATCATATATTTTGAAAACATCTCCTCCAAACTTGGAGGTTTTGGAAAACTTTGAGGAGGTGGTGGTGGTGCAAAAAAATCATTTTGTGGTGGCGGGCGCATTGCGTTTGAAGGATTACTCCACGAAACGTTTGGGTGGTTACGTAAAGCAGAATTATAATTATTCGGAAAAGTGAAACCAGGAGCAGGAAAATTAGTAGCAGAAAAATTATGAAAAGCATTTCTAGGCATATTATTAACATAATCTAATTGTTCGGTAACAGTAGTTGCAGATTCCCATAGCTGAGGGGTGGAGGCAGTAGTCATCTACGTAATCTTTTTGCTTAAAATTTGCACTTGCAGAGGTAGTTGGGAGACGTTGTCCACTTCAAATATACCTGCAGGTTTGTTTGGGCAGGACCTAGGAACATTCCACTGATTTGTGTTCATGACCATGTCCTCGAAAAGTTCAAGAGCTGATTCCTGGGTTTTGTGGTTTAAGGTACCACCGGAAGCTGTGTCTATCATTTGCTTTGTGCTTTGATTTAACCCGTTATAAAACGTCTGCACCTGCAACCATACAGACAACGCGTGATGGGGGCATCGTTTTAAGAGTTCTTTAAATCTTTCCCAGATTTCATATAAGGTTTCAGAATCTATTTGTCCAAAGACAAAAATATCGTTCCTAAGTTTTGTGGTTTTAGCTGGCGGAAAATACTTCGCCAGAAATTTTTCGGTTATTTGATCCCAGGTGGTGATGCTGTTTTGTGGTAGAGTGTTCAACCATTTCTTAGCCTTAGTTCTAAGGGAGAAAGGGAAGGGTTTTAGTCTAATAACATCATATGTAACACCATTGATTTTAAATATGTCACAAATCTCAAGAAAGCTTACTATATGTGCGTTCGGATTTTCATCTTGAAGTCCGTCAAATTGCACATACTGCTGCACCATTTGAATTATGCTAGACTTAAGTTCAAAATTATTATTAGCTATAGCAGTGTGAACTATGCTTGATTCTGTACCTTCTAGATTTGGTCATGCATAATAGGACATGAGCTTATGCACGACTTCCTCTACGTGAGGTTCTTCCATTCTTAGAGTAGAAAATGACTCAGAATCCTCAACCGGTATTTGGAGAGTAGGGCCTTGAAATCGCGATCTTCTCCGAATAGTACACTCAATTTCGTGGTCCAAGTACAAAATAATGGACGAATTCCCGTGCGTCTTGCACTAGAAGAAGAGAAGATGAAGAAAGAAAAATAAATAAACTCTGACAACAGTTACTAAAATTTTTTTTGAAATAGATTTTTTTATGTTTTAACACCCGAACTTCCGAAGGGCTACCCGGTGAAGGGTTCGCAAGGTACTAGACAAGATAGTGACATTTATAGTCACTTTGCCCTTTTTGAGGGAGTTAGGTGGTGTAGAAAAATTGTGATGTGGGTTTATATTAAGAGCGGTGATATTTTTTTTTGAATTTTTAAGGAAGAGGGTGAGAAAGAGAAGTGATAAAAGCATTGTTTTAAATGACCTCCGACATGTCTGACATGTCTCCCGACATGTCATTTTTTTAGAGAAAAACGATATGTTTTTCTCAAAATAATAGATTATGTCTTTTTGTAAAATATCGGCCGATATTTCCGATATTTTCCGATATATCAGCCGACACGACTTTTAAATATATCCTCCACTATTTTATTTTATGTTATATTTGCAGACAAATATCATATATTTAAATCACCTATGAATACTATATTTTGTATGTTTAAACCGATTAAACTTATTATTTCAATTTTTTAACGTTTTATTCTTACAATCAATTTTGTATAATTGTTTCACAAATTTTTAATTTCATATTATAAAAAATAAGAAAATATTTAATTCATTTATTAGGTGATTGTTTCATATTTTTAATATAAATTTATAAGTTTGAAAGACTTATAATAAATTAAGTATTTTTAACTTTTAAATTTTTTTAATTTGCAATAAACTTATTGTTATCAAAATAAAATTAGTGTATAGTATTAAATATATTTTACAATGTATCATTTTGTATTTGTTAATAATATTTTTTGTTAAATACTATTTAAATTTATTTCATAATATAAATGACTCATTTTTTATCTATTTGTTATATTATTTTTTCATTTTTATAACATATAATTATAGTTAGTATACATTAAATAATTTTTTTTATAATATATAGAAATCTGATATTTTCAAATATCCCCGACATGTCTCCGACTTCCGACATCCGACATTTAAAAACACGATCCGTCCGACATCCGATATTTAAAACATTGGATAAAAGTAATAAGTTTGTGTTTTTAAATTATCAACAAAAGTTGCTTCCCGGCAACGGCGCCAAAAACTTGGTGTCTACTAATCGTGAAGAGAATAAAAACCGAACTAGCAATCCAACGAGGCAAGTATACCTATCAAAATGCAGCTAGGGGACACAAATGTCATATTAAAATCCAGGAACCATTGAGTAATCTTACTCACACGAAAACTATTATTTTATCGAAGGAATGTTTTAGGGTTTAATAAAAAGCTAAATGCGATTAAGAAGAGAAATGTTACGTTAAAAAGAGAAATGTTTGTGGTTAAAAAGAGAACTACTAAGAGCGATTACAATGAGGGGTTAAGACGATGATAAAGAAAAGCACTCGATCAAGAATCACCTCGGCTTGATTAAAAATCGATAATAAACCCTAACTTAATATGTTAAAAAACCTTGACCATGGAGGTTCCATAAGCATGAACACGCTTCTCTCGAAGCCTTGCCCACCTGAGTTTAGGAAGGTCCGACCAAACTCTCGTGCAAATCGAAGACCTAAAGCTCGCTTTACGCTGTGAACCCCTCTATTAGATTTCACTCCAATCCGGGAGATTTAATGCCTGTTTCTCTCGAGGGGTGCGTGCAACTCTCTTTACTCTTGAGTGTTCATTTTAAACTACGGGCCTCTCGTCTAGCTAAGAATGAAAACAAATATGAAAATTATATATCGATGATATAACTCCAAACAAGATTAATCAAGAATAAATAAATGTCTAAACCCTAAAAAGAAAATGTAAAATTAAAGCATCATAACTTAATCAACTCGAACCTCGGATCATCAAGATCAAGTACAAGAAAGATTAGTTACTCATGGTGAAGTGGAGGAAGAGAGATGAGTAGAAATGCACTAAGAAAACAAAGGAAAGGACACATTTTTTATAAATGTAAAAGGAGAGCTACAAATAGAAATAAAAGCTTACCGGTGCAATGAAGTGAAATCTAAGTTAGCATTAACATTAAGCTATTAAAGAAATTACAATAACTAATATAAAAAAGGAAACTAAGCTAGGATTGGAAACTTAAAATGAGGAGGGAGAGACGGAGCATAAAAAAGAACAAGTAAACAAAAGGATAGCACCTTCCCTCTCACTCCAAAACTATCCTACACTCAAGGGGGGTCTGAATTTATAGAAAATCTCGCGGGTTGTTCATGCCCCCGGTCACGCCTGGGTAGGGCATGTCAGGGGCGTGACATGTACGGAAAAAACTTCGGGAGGTGAAATCTGACGGAATTGTTGATTTGATTTGTACGTCGATGGATACGCCCAAGGTCACGCCCGTGTAGGGCGGGGGGGGGGGGGGGGGGCGTGACAGGCACGTCAATCTTCAATCGTTGGTGGGAAATCCATCAAATGCCGGAAATCGCGGAATACGCCCTGGGTCACGCCCGTGTAGGGGGGGGGGGGGCGTGACAGTACTGTTGACGTTTGATGACAGGCAATCCTTAAATGCGCAGCAGGCTTCGGGAAGAGGGTGACATGCCCCATGACACGCCCGGTGACACGCCCATGGAGGGCGTGTCAGGGGGGAGTGTCAGCCTGTCAGGGGGTTTTCTTGGGATTTGGGTTCTGGGCAGCAAACATCCTCGGGATCGGGTTACACGCCCTGTTACACGCCTAGGGAGTGCGTGTAAGGTCATTTTTTCTGAAATTTGAGAAAACCTGAAAAATAAAAGAAAAGCTCAGTGGCAATAAAATATACAAAAGGGGGTCAATAAAAAACTATAGAAACATTATTTGTACATAAAAAAAAAACTAAAAGTACCCGAATAGTTTAGACTATAAAATGAACTATCAGTAGGAAAATATGAACTTTCTGTATGCAGCAGAGGGGAAGTAGTAGCAGCGGGAGAAGAAATAACTTAGGGTGGAGTTGCTGAAGCAGCAGGTGTAGTGTCTGGAGGAGGGATTTCTGTTGAAGCTGGAGCAGGAGTTGGCTGAGTTGGAACAGATGGGGCAGGCTCCCCCTCAATAACTGGGTTAGTTATCTGATGAGGAGGAGTAGATGGGGTCCTGTCCACATCTTCAATTTCCTTGGAAGCTTTGTCAGACTTTTGTAATTTAACCTCCCATCTCTGGATGAAGGTAATAGAAACTTTCTTCATGTGATGGAGGGCCATGCCCTTTTTCATGGAGAAAACTTCAGGGTCCATCTGATTGAGATAAAGAGAGATAATCATGCCATAATTGGGGCTTTTAATACATCCCTTAATTTTTTCAAAAAGCATCATACCCCATTAATACTTCTTTATACAGATCACTACAGTCATCATATCAAAGAATTCATGGGTGATGTAACTGATAGAGTTTGTCCTGCAGAGGTGGACTTTGCCCAGATTATCTGCCAGAAGCTTGCTTTCAGCATTCATGAACTGTCTTCTAATTGTGTGAGATGATTGGAGAATCCCACAGAAATTATATGCCCATTCAGAGTCTGTGCCTACCAGATCATGTTCTTGATCTATTACGGGAAGTTGCAGAAATTTGGAGACAGAGAGTGAAGTCATCTTTACCTTGATGTCTCTAACTTTTGATTTGAGAACCTTGCCATTGTGCTTGATCTTCGCGTTTTGGAAGAACTCTTAGACATCAGAAGTGAGAATACGACATGGATGTTCCAGAACAAATGACAAACCGGCCGTGTCGAGCAAGATAAGAACATTTCGGAAGTCATTAGAAAGTTCGACAATCCCTGTGAAGTTTAGTTCGCTGCCGATTCCAAGTTTAGATGATGATGTCATTGAGGAGAACGAACTGTGAGCTGGCCGGCGAAGAGAAAATTGATCTTGAGTGTAAGACCCCTCCCCTTACCAAGGAGTTAACCCGGTCTTATGCCCAGAACCGCCGCCTTACGGTGACACTAACACACGGGCTAGTAGACACCGGAAGAAGCCGATCCTGCCGCTAGTACGATCAACATGTAGGCCAATTGAGAATAAAAGTACAACAGAAATAAAACTAGCAAATCCACAAGTCACAGCAATAACATCATATATATAATGAAAAGGTACAACAATTCACAATGAGTACAAAACGAGAGAAGAGCTTATGCCCGTACATGATAAAAATGAATTGTAGAGCTCTCTCTCTCACTATAACACTATGCAGAATCAAACTCTAAACAAGCACACTCGTCATCACCTGACGCAGGGTTACAGTAGTAGTAGTAGGTGGTATCAGCTCCTCAAGTTCGGCCACCTCATCCTGCTGGTCGTGCTGATGCTCCATCTCCTCGAGCTCCTAAAATGATACGGTCACAACCGACCGTTAGTCATAAAGACTAAGACATTATCGTCCTCGCCTCACCCCCGCGACTCCTAGGCACCGAGCGGGAGGATGAAAGCGGAGGACAACAAAGCAATATCAAAATGGAAGCAGGTGACGGTGGATCTATTCTGTCATGGATATATTATAACAGTTATGTCATTACATTAGCAGTTCTATATATATAGCACATGTAAAGTAAGTAAGCAGTACTGAAAGAAGAGTGCAGTAAGTAAAGTAAAGAAAGAGAAAAAAGTAAACTATCTACCACTACACTAACATCATAAGAGTACCTTAACTTATATGAAAGCCCATACATACTTATAAGTTAAGGTTTCAGAAATATAACTTACCATATAAAAGAGCCCATACTAATTTATATGATAAGGATCCATGATGCGTATGACCTAAAAATGCATGTATGTCATGTATGCAGGTTATGATTCATGCAAGTGCAACTCACACACACGACTCTGTGATCACAGACCTTTAGTTCTCACTTTTTCGAGCTAGCATCACTTTCTGGTACCACCATTGTGACTACGCCAGCATTGGAGCGGGCGTCTCCACTCCTAGGCGGGTATACACATTACCGGCCCTAGACCTCCCATACACCTCTATACACGTCCTATGTGCACTCTAGAGTCTTTGTGTACTATTTGCTGGCTACCCACCAGTCTTTTTAGTCGAGTGTGCGTTCTTTGGGATCGTCCTCGAGACCGCAGTGTAAAATAACCCACTGGCCACTCAAACCCTCACACCTCGCCAGAGCCACCGTACTTCCATCGGTGTGACGATTGGCCCGGTGCCGCATGACCCGCCACAGGTGTATGCACATGCAAGATATTCCAACCCGAGCCTCCAGCTCGCAGGACCAACCCATCACGGGTGAGATTGCACATTAGTGCCTTTATTCTAAATCCCTCCAACCCATCACCGGTGAGATTGCACATTAGTGCCTTTATTCTGAATCCCTCCAACCCATCAATGGTGAGATTGCACATTAGTGCCTTTATTCTGAATCCCTCCAACCCATCACAGGTGAGAATGAACATCAATGCTTTAGCCTATTAGACTACTCTTGTTTAGTGTTTGTTATACCTAGCAGTTTAGGGTTAATCCCAGGACTGCCTAGGGCATGCCCGGTGAAGGGCTCTCAAGGGCACTAGGAGCTATTATGGGTTAAAACCAAAAGCTCCATTTCACAAGGATATTAATTTTTTTATTAACGTCTACCCATGATCCATTCCCAGCTCTCGTTGTTCCTCTGGAATGAACCTAATGAATTTAGTTATTATCGGAGAATCGACGGTCTTCCGCCGGTCTCCGTTCTAGCCACTGTCCTTGAGGTCTTGCACTCTATCGCTCGATATTATAAAGTGACATACTAGACACCAATCAGGGTTTGACTTCCCAATATAGTTACCAACTCAACTTTCTATCGTATCCCCTGTGAGTCCTAGTGACATGTGCTATATTTTGCTAAGCGC
Organism: Platanthera guangdongensis; assembly: GCA_039583875.1. Classification (NCBI taxonomy): domain Eukaryota; kingdom Viridiplantae; phylum Streptophyta; class Magnoliopsida; order Asparagales; family Orchidaceae; genus Platanthera; species Platanthera guangdongensis. The sequence goes on along the minus strand of CM077161.1, from coordinate 129,633,831 downwards.
ACCTATGACCTAATGTTGACCCGTATGACGTGTCATCCAAACTTTTGGGTCAAATGCCCATAATTATTTATCATGGTTGTTATGACATATGATAATGATCGAACTAAGTTTCATTATTTTTCCAAGGGATTAAGTGCCAAAATTAATTTTTTGAATTGTGCGACCGAGGTCACCTTGAACATGAAGTACTACATATAATGGTTCAACCTACCTAAGGAATTTATTAGGTGTTCCATAAGGTTAAATATTACTTCCTATCAGGTTTCATAATATTTTCATGCAAATTTCTATTTATTTCCCATTTAATATTAAAATTCCAATTCAAACACTTTCAAATAAAGTACCTCAACTTCTCAACCAAAATGTTTGAGAAAATTAGTGGGTGTTCATGATGATATAATAAGGCTAAGTGCAGAATTTTCAAATCTTAAACAATGATCTGACCTAGCTTATATCTATTTAAATAATATTACCAAAATGCTATTATTAGGGTTTTTAACATATATATACATCCAAAAATTCTCAAATAATTTGTCAGAAATCAAAACATAATATTGAACCACTGTAAATTTTTTCATAATTTTTAAACACAAATTTTCCTTATTTTTAATTAATTTTCATAAGGGTCAAAAATGGTAAATCTACTTAAAATCTAAGTAAACATCATTTAACTATCCCATAAATTTTACAGAGATGAACAATGCCGTACTAGTATTGTGACAAAATTTCAGAATTTAAAGAACTCATTTGCCCTAATTTCAAAGTTTATTTCCTAACTAGACATATTTTTCAATAATTCCAAATAATGGGATTTTTGATCCCAAAAATCCCAAACTTACTATGGGAGATATATTTCATCCCTATAAGCCTCTGACCAGAGTTTCATGGACATACAATGGTCCAAATGGGCTAAATTCCCATTTTCTATTTTTACTATAGGCACCCCAAATTTGAACATACCTATCTCATGCATGTGGGATTTCCTAAACATGCAGAGGTAAAAATGATCTGAAATTTCTACCATGCTTTTATATTGACCTAATGGACATGCCAACAAACTTTGGGGGTATTTGGAGTTGTATATCTCCAACAATTCAATTAAATTAATAAATGATATTTCCTCAAAAACTATGAAAAAATAATTTCCAAAAATTCCCATTTTTGGTCAGTACCTAGGTAAGACCTAATCACAGGCATGACGAATATCTTAGGTCATGTGAACTTATTGTTTGGCTTGGGCACTCATTTAAAGATCTGCCCTAGCCTAGGACCAGTCTTAGTAGAATGGCTTTGCAGGGAGCTCTACTGCTCCAACTTACAACTTTAGGGTGTCAACTTAAAGTTAAGACCTAGAGCTACATTTTATATGTTTAACATTTTTTCTTAATCGGCCTCTAAGAGGCCTAAAATTGGCCCGCAAGGTACAAAAATAAGTGTGACAGAATACTAAAGTTTGATATATTAATACAACACGAATCTCAAAGCAATAATGGAGAGCATCCGTTCATCTTCCTCCTCCAGCCAAGGGCCGAGATTGCGCAGACCTGAAGTGTCTTTAAACCTCATTTCCCGGCCACCCATTATCCTCCACGGCCGGCTACTACCACCACCACCTCCATTGAGGTGGTGACCAACGTTTGGTGGCGAAATGGTGGCCGAAAACTGCCTCTCCGGCGATCCCGAGCAAGCTCAAAAGTTTGAGATTTTCTTCCACACCTCAAATAGATCCAAGCTCAATTGAGCTCGAAATCTCTCCTAAATGATTTAGGAGGCTAGCATAGAGGGAGAGGAGTAGAAACGGACCTTAATCGGAGCCCGACGGTGGCGGCGGCGGTTGGCCATGGAGTTTCTCCTCTTCGACGAGCTTGCTCTCGAACTCATTTCTCCACCAAAAGCTTCGATCCAAATATCGAATTTAACTCCACTCAACCTTCTGAAGCTAATGAGTGGGTTGGTTTTGACTGATATGGGCTGTATAAGGAGATATTACTACGGGAATTTCGGTCATGCCTTTGATGCTTCATCTTGAGGTCCAAGTGGCATGAAATTGAGTTGGAAAGACTGAAAATTGATGTGTGGGTTCAAATGTAGGCTTGGGAAGAGAGGAGGAGGGCTACATGGCCGCCACCCCTTATTTCCCTCTCTTCTCTCTCCTCTTTTTCCCCAAATTTCCAAAACTACCCCCTTGCATGCAATCTCTCTCCAATTTCAGGGGGTAGGGGCTGTCATTGACCATTTAGGCTGATCATGGGCCTTGGCTCATGGGCTTTGCCCATTGGGAATGGGCTTGGCACTCCTTTTTCTTCCTTTAGGCTTCATGTTGACTTTATTCACTTTTACGGTTGACTTGGTCAACTTGATGAGTGGGCTGACCCCACTTGATTGTTATGGACCCTATCACACCACCCAGCATGGATTGGGCCATGGTGGTGCCCCTCTTGGGCTAATAGGGCCCATATGTGTGGATTTGACCAATTTAGGGTTTAGGGTTGACTTGGGTCAACTTGGGTCAATGGGTGACCCAATGATGTGTCTTTTAGTTCACTTAGATTGATTTTTGAGTTAGGGGCATAGTGGTAGGGTCATTGTGTGCTTATGACTCCATATTGGGCTAGTTTGACTTGAGTTGACCTGTGCCCTATAGGGGGCACTTTGTGAATCCACCCTAACTCCATGAGTCAAACCTAGCCTAAACCCCATTCACCCACCACATGTCCTAACCCAATCTAAGTTTAGGGGGTCTAGTAGGGAATGAGATGTTACATTGAGTGCGGCAGTCGGCGGAGACGGAGAAGGTGAAAAGTCTTTTCTCGAGAGATGGATTTGAAATCGGGAATAAAATTTCGTGTACCTAAGTCTATTTATATTTACCTTTAATTTTGATGATAAGAATAACATTAAAAATAATACCTGGAATATGGCGAAAACTGATCGACGAACGTCGAACTCCGATCGACGATTTTGAACGTCTTCTTGAGAAATGATACCGCCGTTCTCGAGTAGAACTGTTGTTCTCGAGAAGTAATTGAACTTTGTTCTCGAGAAGTAACTGAACTTTATTCTCGAGAAGTAATTATTGTTCTCGTGAAGTAATTTCTTGTTCTCGAGAGGGGCTTTTTGTTCTCGAGAAGTAATTATTATTCCCAAGAAGTAAATCTGATGTTCTCGAGTACGAGTGTTGTACTCGAGAAATCAAGTCCATACTTTGAAATTTCTTGGATTTTGAAATGTAGCCAGAACTTGAACCTGCTGTCACCTTTTTCTTCATTCTTCTTCATCCTTGTTGAACATGCCAAGTTCTGTTTTGAAGAACAAGAACTTGGACTCGTCCAGTGGCTTCGTGAAAATATTTGCAATCTGTCTGTCAGTTGGGACATATTGAAGATTTATGTGACCATGCTCCACATGCTCCCTGATGAAGTGGTATCGCAGCTCTATGTGCTTTGTCCGGCTGTGTGAGACTGGATTGTTTGCTATGGCAATTGCACTAGCTGAGTCGCAAAACAAGGGAATGTCCTTGACCTTCAAGTTATAGTCTTCAAGTTGGTTCTTTATCCATAACAATTGTGCACAATAACTGCCGACAGAAATGTATTCTGACTCGGCCGTTGAGATTACGACTCAATTTTGCTTTTTACTGCTCCATGAAATGAGTCTCCTTCCAAGGAATTGACAAGTCCCGGGATTGCTCTTTCCATCTTCTTTGCTTCCTGCAAAATCTGCGTCTGAAAAACCAATTAGTTCGTTATCATTACTTCTTGGGTACCATAAACCAAGATTTGGTGTACTTTTAAGGTATCTCAAAATACGATTTGCAGCAGCGTAGTGAGATTTCTTAGAGTTCACTTGAAATTTAGCACACACGCATGTTGAAAACATTATATCCGGTCTACTAGTAGTTAGATAGAGCAAGGATCCAATTATGCTTCTATACTTGGTTTCATCAAAAGGTTTCCCTCTCTCATACTTGTCCAGCGACATAGTTTAACCCATTGGAGTCCTCATAGATGTTGCATTCTTCATTCCGAATTTATTAATTAACTCCTTGGTAAACTTCGTCTGAGAGATGAAAATTCCATCTTCAGATTGTTTCACCTGGATTCCTAAGAAATACTTCAGCTCTCAAATACTGCTCATTTCGAACTTCCCTTGCATAAGTTTGTAAAACTTCTTGCAGAGGTTGTCGTCAGTAGAGCCAAATATGATGCCATCTACATAAATTTGCACTAGAAAAATCTTGCCTTTTATTTCCCTAAGAAATAATGTCTTATCTATCTTTCCTCCTGTGAACTTGTTCTCAAGAAGAAAGTTAGACAGCGTCTCGTACTAAGCGTGAGGAGCTTATTTCAAACCATATGAAGCTTTAAATAACAAATAGACATGATCAGGAAAGTTAGAATCAACGAAACCTGAAGGTTGTTCCACATACACCACTTCCTTTATGTCATTATTAAGGAATGCCGACTTCACGTCCATCTTATAAATAGTGAAGCCCTTAAGTGTTGCATATGCTAAGAACAACCTGATTGCCTCCAGCCTGGCCACTGGTGCATACATCTGATCAAATTTGATTCCTTCTTTTTGTCTATATACTTTTGCGATGAGTCTGACCTTGTTCTTTATGATTGTACCATCCTCGTCCATCTTATTCCTGTAGACCCACTTTGTTCCGATAACATTCTTGCCTTTGGGTCTTGGAACAAGCTTCCAAACTTGGCAACGCTTGAATTGATTCAACTCTTCTTTCATTGCCATTATCCATGATGTGTCTGAGTTTGCGTACTCAAACTTCTCTGGTTCAACTAGTGAGAGAAAACTCAAATATAAATTTTCATTAGCTGTACCTCTACGAGTTCTAACACCATCCTGTGGATCTCCTATGATTTGGTCCATTGGGTGATCCTTCAAATGTCTGAGCTCTAGAGTCCTTGCATCGGGAGCTTCTTCAACCACATGAGTGCCTTCATTAACTTGAATGATATCTTCATCATGGTCATCAACCTCTCCAATTGGGGTTGGAGTGGTGATTTTGATGAACTTTTGATATTTATCTTTAGTTGGCTCATCCAAGTTTAATTCTTTTATCTTAGAACCTGCATGTTTAATAAACACACTAGAAGAGCTATCTTGCAGCAAGCTCGTCGCATCAAATACAACATGAATAGATTCTTCTATGACCCGGGTTTTCATATTTAAAATCCTATATGCCTTACTATGACTACTATACCCTACAAAAATTCCTTCAAAGCTCTTTTCACTAAATTTAGTAGTGCGATAATTGCCATTGTTAAGGACGAAACACTTACAAACAAAGATTCTACAGTATGAAATAGTCGGCCTCCTGCCCTTTAGTAGTTCGTAAGGTGTCTTATTATGGTTTTTGTTTATGAGTGCTCGATTTTGTATGTATCATGTAGTGTTGACAACTTCAACCCAAAAATATTCCGATAGTGAGGCATCACTCAACATGGTCCTGCAGGACTCTATGAGTGTCTTATTCCTTCTCTCAGCTACACTGTTCTGTTGAGTAGTATGAGGACAGGAAAACTCTTTAAAGATACCTAGGCTTTCACAGAATTCTGTCATGGTCCCAGACTTGAACTTTGGTCCATTGTGACTTCTGATTTTGACTACGGAACAGTTGTATTCATTCTGCATCTACCTGAAAAAATTAATAAAGATATCAAAAGTATCTGACTTGTGTTTTAGAAAGAACACCCACGCAAAGTACGAGTAATCATCAACAATAACCAATATATAATCCTTGCCTCCCAAACTTCTAACTTGCGGTGGACCGAACAACTCCATATGAAGTAGATATAAACATCTATTTGAGTCTTTGCCAATAATGCTTTTAAAGGTAGCCCTTATTTACTTGACTTTTACACATGCGTGACAAGGTCTATATTTAGCGCACTTGATATTTGGGGCATCACATTCTAAATTAAGAGAAAATAACTTATTAATAGTTTTGAAATTAATATGTGCTACTCTCTTGTGCCATTGGTCACCAAGAGATGCACTATTTTTTATCCAAAAAGCACACTGGCGTAGACGAGTCTATGCAAATAAAATTCAAACAAAATATATTTCTACTACGAGTGCCTGATAGAATCGTTTCCAAATTATCTACCGATTTTATCAAACACTTGTGTGCATGAAATTCTACTATGTATCCTTTATCGCAGAGCTAGCTTATGCTTATAAGATTGTGTTCCAATCATTCAACATAAGCCACATCTAAGAAGTATACAATACCAATCGTAATCATACCGTAACCTTTAGTAATTTCTCGGTCAGAACCTCCAAAGATGACTTTTGGCTCATTCATGACTAGAGAATAATTCTGGAGTAGCCTTCTAGTCCCAGTCATATGCTGAGAGTATCCACTGTTCAAGTACCAGATAGGAGTTTCGGTGGCCTTTGGATATACCTGCAATAACAAATCAGTTTGCCTTAGGAACCCAAACTCGTTTGGGTCCTTGATCTCTAGTTAGCATACTCCCCCTATGTGTATTAACATTATGAGTGGTCTTTCTCACATTATTAACTTAAGGGGTAACATAATTTTTGGGGTTAAACCAGCAATCAATGGCGAAGTGACTAACTTTGTCGCAACACCAACAATCAAATCTATTGTATCTTTGCCTAAATTTCTCCAGCTTGACCTTTTGAGAGTGTGGTCTAGCAGGGGAAGTAGTCTTGGAGGTAGAAACTTCATGGTGATGACATTCACATGGCATCTTCCCTATAAGAGGCTTTTCCACAACGGGTTTTACTTTTGGTACTTTCTTGATGTTATGACCATGATTATAAGGATCATAACTCTGAAGAGTGATCTCCACATAAGATGCCTTGAAGACACTTTCGCCAAAGTTTCGGGGACGAGTCCATCCTTGGTACCGAGACTTGGGCTCTACATAAGTAAGACTAGCAAAGTGACCGTAGGATGAATCAAGATCAAACTCATTCATTGGAAAAATGACATTTTTGAATGAGGTCTAATCTTGAGTAGCTTTCCCTTTCTCCTTGGCCAAAGCCTTCTTGGCCACCTTATTCTTCTTTTGAGCCTTATTTCTCCTAGAGGATTTACTAGGAGCAACAACATGGCCTAAGCCAGCACCTTTGGCCTGAGCTGAGAATTCAGACACGAAAGGAAGGATAGTCTTAGGCTTGGAGAAGCTTTCAACAAGTTTCTTCTGCGCAGCAAGTTGTTCTTCCAATTCTCTGATGATCTTCTCCTTCAGATCTAGGTGCTCGAGAGCCTTATTATACTTTTCCATAGCAGGATTGAAGTTCTCTCTGAGTGAGTCCGTCTTTGGTACTTACTCTCTCAGAGTGCTCTCTTCAGCCTTGAGAGATTTAATATCCTTGGCCTTAGTTTTCACAACTTTTCGACATTTGTCATAAGTCATGATTAACTCCTGATATTGTGCCATGAGTTCAGACTCATCATCAAAAGAGCAGTTCTCATGATCATGATCAGAAGCATCTAATTCAGAAAGAGGAGTATGAGAGTTTACCTTCCCAGTGTACTGAGGTTCTTCTTCATCATCTATTTGTGCCATTAGCGCAAAGTAGGATTCCTATTCTTCACTTGACTCAGATGAGTCAGATTCGCTGAGAGTCTTGCCCTTCTTGGCTACCAGGCTTCTTTCAGTTCTCTTCTTATTATAAGAAGATTTCTTTTTCTCTCTTTTTCCACCCTCCTTCTTCTTGTGAGGGCAATCGGCAATGAAGTGTCCTATCTTATTGCAACAATAGTAAACAATGTTAGAAAAAATGTGTTTATTCTGTTTTGAATGATACCTGTCTTGGCTACCTGAGCATTTCTTGTGTCGATCACTATCATGACGTGATCTTCTGCACGAAACATCTTTTTTAAGACCCCTCCCCTTACCAAGGAGTTAACCCGGTCTTATGCCCAGAACCGCCGTCTTATGGTGACACTAACACATGAGCTAGTCGACACCAGAAGATGCCGATCCTGCCGGCTAGTACGATCATTTACCTGTAGGCCAATTGAGAATGAAAGTACAACAGAAATAAAAGTAGCAAGTCCACAAATCACAGCAATAACATCATATATATAATGAAAAGGTACAACAGTCCATAATGAGTACAAAAAGAGAGAAGGGCTTATGCCCGTACATGCCAAAAATGAATAGTAAAGCTCTCTCTCTCACTATAACACTATGCGGAAGCAAACTCTAAACAAGCACACTCGTCATCACCTGACGCTGGGCTGCAGTATTAGTAGTAGGTGGGATCAGCTCCTCAAGTTCTGCCACCTCGTCCTGCTGGTCGTGCTAGTACTTCATCTCCTCGAGCTCCTAAAATGATACGGTCACAACCGACCGCTAGTCATAAAGACTAAGCCATTATCGTCCTCACGTCACCCCCCGCGACTCCTAGGCACCGAGCGGGAGGATAAAAGCGGAGGACAACAAAGCAGTATCAAAATGGAAGCATGTGACAGTGGATCTATTCTATCATGAATATATTCTAACAGTTATGTCATTACATTAGCAGTTATATATATATAACACATGTAAAGTATGTAAGCAGTACTGAAAGAAGAGTGCAATAAGTAAAGTAAACTATCTACCGTTACACTAACATCACAAGAGTACCTTAACTTATATGAATGTCCATACAAACTTATAATTTAGGGTTTCACAAATATAACTTATCATATAAAAAAGCTCACACTAATTTATATGATAAAGATCCATGATGCGTATGACCTAAAAATGTATGTATGTCATGTATGCAGGTTATGACTCATTCAAGTGCAACTCACACACACGACTCTGTGATCACAGACCTTAGTTCCCACTTTTTGGAGCTAACATCACTCTCTGGTACCACCGTTGTGGCTACGACAGCAGTGGAGCGGGAATCTCCAATCCTTGGCGGGGTATACACACTACCGGGCCTAGACATCCCATATGTCTCTGTACACGTCCTAGGTGCACTCTAGAGTCTTTGCGTACTATTTGCTGGATACCCACCAGTCTTTTTGGTCGACTGTGCGTTCTTGGGGATCGACCTCCAGACCGCAGTCTAAAACAACCCACTGGACCCTCAAACCCTCACACCTCGCCAGAGCCACCGTACTGCCATCGATGTGACGATTGGCCCAGTGCCGCATTACCCGCCACAGGTTTATGCACATGCAAGATATTCCAACCCGAGCCTCCAACTCGCAGGAACAACCCGTCCTGAATCCCTCCAACCCATCACGGGTGAGATTGCACAATAGTGCCTCTATTCTAAATCCCTCCAACACATCACGGGTGAGATTGCACATTAGTGTCTTTATTCTAAATCCCTCTAACCCATCACGGGTGAGATTGCACATTAGTGCCTTTATTCTGAATCCCTCCAACCCATCATGGGTGAGAATGAACATCAATGCCTTAGCCTATTAGACTACTCTTGTCTAGCGTTTGTTATACCTAGCAGTTTAGGGTTAATCCCAGGACTGCCCAGGGCATTCCCGGTGAAGGGCTCTCGAGGGCACTATGTGTTATGATGGGTTGAAACCCAAAGCTCCATTTCGCAAGGATATTTATTTTTTTATTAATGTCTACCCATGATCCATACCAAGGTCTCGTTGTTACTCTGTAACGAACCTAATGAATTAAGTTATTATTGGGGAATCGGCGGTCTTCCGCCGGTCTCTGTTCTAGCTACTGTCCTTGGGTCTTGCACTCTATCGCTCGATACTATGGAGTGACCTACTAGACACCAATCAGGGTTTGTGCTCCCAATGTAGTTACCAACTCAACCTTCTATCGTATCCCCTGTGGGTCTCAATGACATGTGCTATATTTTACTAAGCGCACCCATGACCTAATGTTGACCCGTATGACGTGTCATCCAAACTCTTGGGTCAAATGCCCATAATTATATATCATGGTTGTTATGACGTATGATAATGATCGAACTAGGTTTCATTATTTTACTTAAGAATTAAGGGCCGAAATTAATTCTTTGAATTGTGCGACCGTGGTCACCTTGAACATGAAGTACTACATATAATGTTTCAACCTACCTAAGAAAATTAATAGGTGTTCCATAAGGTTATATATTACTTCCTATCAGGTTTCGTAATATTTCCATGCAAATTTCTATTTATTTCCCATATAATATTAAAATTCCAAGTCAACCACTTTCCAAATAAAGTACCTCAACTTCTCAATCAAATTTTCTGAGAAAATTAGTGGGTGTTCATGATGATATAATAAGGCTAAGTGCAGAATTTTCCAATCTTAAACAATGATCTCACCTAGCTTATATCCAATTAAACAATATTACCAAAATGTTATTTTAGGGTTTTTAACACATAGATACATCCAAAAATTATCAAATAATTTGTCATAAATCAAAACATAATATTGAACCACTGTAAATGTTTTCATAATTTTAAAACACTAATTTCCCTTATTTTTAATTAATTTCCGTAAGGGGCAAAAATGGTAAAATCTACTTAAAATCCAAGTAACATCATTTAACTATCCCATAACTTTTACAGAGATGAACAATGACCTACTAGTATTGTGACAAATTTTCAGAATTTAATGAACTCATTTACCATAATTTCCAAATTTATTTCTTAACTAGGCATATTTTCCAATAATTCCAAATAATGAGATTTTTGATCCCAAAAATCCCAAACTTTCTATGGGAGGTATATTTCATCCCTATAAGCCTCTGGCCAGAGTTTCATGGACATACAATGGTCCAAATGTGCTAAATTCTCATTTTTCTAGTTTTACTATATGCACCTCAAATTTGAACATACCTATCTCATGCATGTGGGATTTACCAAACATGCAGTGGTCCAAATGATCTGAAATTTCTACCATGGTTTTATATTGACCTAATGGACATTCCACCAAAATTTGGGTTCATTTGGAGTTGTATATCTCCAAAAAATCAATTAATTTAATAACTGATATTTCTCCAAAAACTATGAAAAATTAATTTCCAAAAATTTCCATTTTTGGTCAGTACCTAAGTAAGACCTAATCACATGCATGACCAAAATTTTAGGTCATGTGGACTTAGGGTTTGACTTGGACACTCATTTAAAGATCTGCCCTAGCCTAGGACTAGTCTTGGTTGAATGGCCCTACAGGGAGCCCTATTGCTCCAAATTAAAACTTTAGGGTGTCAAATTAAAGTTAAGACCTAGGGATACATTTTATATGTTGAACACGTTTTCTGGATCGGCCTCCAAGAGGCCTAACATTAGCCCGTAATGTACAGAAATAAGTGTGATAGAATACTAAAGTTTGATATATTGATACAACACAAATCTCAAAGCAATAATGGAGGGCATCTGTTCATCTTACTCCTCCAGCCAAGGGCCGAGATTGACCCGACCTGGAGCTCCTTTAAACCTCATTTCCCGGCCACCCCTTAGCCTCCACGGCTGGCTACCACCACCACCTCCTCCGTTGAGGTGGTGGCCAACGTTTGGCGGCGAAATGGTGGCCGGAAACCGCCTCTCCAGCGATCCCGAGGAAGCTCAAAAGCTTGAGATTTTCTTCCACACCTCACAAGGATCCAAGCTCAATTGAGCTCAAAATCTCTCCTAAATGATCTAGGAGGCAAGCACAGAGGGAGAGGAGGAGAAACGGACCTTAATCGGATCCCGACGGTGGCGGCGGCGGCGGTTGGCCATGGAATTTCTCCTCTCCGGCGAGCTTGCTCCCGAACTCGTTTCTCCACCAAAAGCTTCGATCCAAATATCGAATTCAACTCCTCTCAACCTTCTGAAGCTAATGGGAGGGTTGGTTTTGGCTTATTTGAGCTGTATAAGGAGATATTACTATGGGAATTTCGGCCATGCCTTTGATGCTTCACCTGGAGATCCAAGTGGCATGAAATTGAGTTGAAAAGACTGAAAATTGATGTGTGGGTTCAAATGTAGGCTTGGGAAGAGAGGAGGAGGGCCACATGGCCTTCATCCCTTATCTACCTCTCTTCTCTCTCCTCGTTTTCCCCAAATTTCCAAAACTACCCCCTTGTATGCAATCTCTCTCCAATTTCAAGGGGGTAGGGGTTGTCATTGACCATTTAGGCTGATCATGGGCCTTGGCTCATGGGCTTTGCCCATTGGGAATGGGCTTGACATTCATTTTCTTCCTTTAGGCTTCATGTTGACTTTATTCACTTTTAGGGTTGACTTGGTCAACTTGATGAGTAGGCTGACCCCACTTGATGGTTATGGACCCTATGACACCACCCAACATGGATTGGGCCATGGTGGTGCCCCACTTGGGCTAATTAGGCCCATATGTGTGGATTTGACCAATTTATGGTTTAGGGTTGACTTATGTCAACTTGGGTCAATGGGTGACCCAATGATGTGTCTTTTAGTTCACTTAGATTGATTTTTTGGGTTAGGGGCATAGTGGTGGGGCCATTGTGTGCTTATGACTCCATATAGGGCTAGTTTGACTTGAGTTGACCTAGGCCATATAGTGGGCACTATGTGAATCCACCCTAACTCCATGGGTCAAACCTAGTCTTAACTCCATTCACCCACCACATGTCCTAACTCAATCTAAGTTTAGGGGGTCTAGTAGGGAAGGGGATGTTACATCTTTGCCTTTCCATTGTTTCTTCTTGTTCAAGAATTTCTTGAACAGCCTTGAAAGAAGAGAGAACTCTCCTTCAGATAGCTCTGAGCCTGAAGTGCTTGGCTCTGAAACTTCATCTTCACTATCTTCCTGTGTGGGAGCAGGTGATGTAGCTTTGGCTTTCCTTGAGCTGTCTGCCTTCAGTGCAACAGACTTCTCCTTGGATGACCACCGACACTTCTCTTCTTCAGCTTTTCGTGAATTGATTTGCAGTTCATAGGACATTAGCTTTCCGAAAAGATTCTCAGGGTCAGTCTCTGCTAGATTATCAAACTCCCGGATAGCACAAACTTTGTTGTTCCATTCCTTAGTCAGGGACCTCAGAAACTTATCATTCAACTCTCCATTAGTGAAGACACGACTATATACTCTTAGGCCGTTACTAATTTTGAAAAAGCTTTCAAAGGTATCTGCAATTGAGTTCTTGAGACCTTGTCGGAATGCTTCATATTTTTGATTCAGTAGGGATCTTCTGTCACCCCTAACTTCTTCAGTACCCTCCATTAAAATGATTAGAGACTGCCACATTTCCTTGGCGGATTGGCTGTGAATCAGGTTCTGCAGCATAGAGTCATCAATTGCACTTGCGATTATATTTTTGGCTTTCTTGTCTAAAGAGACAAGTGTAATCTCATCCTCATCAAGATCCATTAACTTCTTTAGAAATTTCTTGATAGGATCAATAGTGGATGTAAGACCCCCTATTGTTTTTAAAAGCCACAGGATCTTAGGCCCAGTACCGCCGCTTTGCGGTGATACCTCCATGCTCGGGAAGGTGATCACTAAAAAATAATGATCCTGCCGGCCATATCGATTACAGAAAAGTAGCAAGAGAGTAAATGAAACAAAAACTCTAACACATGTCCACAAAGATCACATATATATAAATAAGCTCCACGAAGGGAGAGTCCACAGAAATAATAATAAAGGTGCTGAAAATAGGGCTCATGCACAGTACATCAATATCCTCACTACACATCACTCAGCACGGAAACAAAACAAAAACAACTACTAGCGATCGGGACTCACAGTCCCAACTATCTGAACTCCGATACTAGACTGTCCCATCTCCAAAAGTGCCGACCTTCGAGGATGCTCCTCCATGCTGGGCTCCACGGTCCCCTAAAATAATATGGTTCGAAAACCGTTAGTCTTAAAGACTAAATCCTATCATCCCCTACCCCTCCCCCCATGGCTCCTAGGCACCGGACGGAGAGAAGAAAGGGAAGCTCTGAAGGTGGAGAATGAACAAAGAGCAGGTGGCAGCGGAACTAATTTAGCAGATCTATAAGTATAAGTGGCAGTAATAAAAGCATGAAAAGCTGAACAAGTAAAATATAACACTAATTTATTTGAAATCACATAAGCTAAGGGATCTTCTGCAAATCTCCTATCGTATAAAGAGTCTCATACCAATTTATACGATAAGGTGTCGGTTTTCTAGCAAACATGTATATATTTAAAGAAAAATAACCTTAACTTATAAGCACGCTCACGCAAACTTATAAACTAAGGGGTCATTTTGCAGGGCCAATTGTATAAAGCGTCCTATACCACTTTATACAATAGGTGTCAGGGTTATATGCAATGATGCTGCTATGACATGCAAGTATGTCATGATGTGAACATGCACGTGCAATACACTCACTCGACTCTGTGCACACAGACCTTTAGTTCCCCTTTTTTGGAGCCTAACCTCACAACACACCTCCGTAGTGGCAGACGGAAGCGGTGGGTTGTGCTTCTCCCACCTCTAAACCGGTAATTGCACTACAGTCAGACCTATCATACGCCTCGATGCTGGTGCACTAAGATGAGCTCCTGCGTACTCTTTGCCGGCAAGTCCACCGGACTTATCTTGGCGAAGTTCAAAACCACACATGCCGAGTCAACGTATTGGTGTCGGTGCATCGACCCTCCAATACCGAAGACCCACCACTTTATACTTTATGCACATACAACCTTATGTATCGGCAACCGAGCCAAAGCTCCCCGGACCATCCCTGTAACACCTCCCCTGTAATAGACGTATAATATGGGTCCGGCCGGGGCCCCACAACATACGAACACCACAGCTTTGGTATTAAAAGTTGATATAGCTACCCAAACTCAAAACACTTGCACAACACAGCGGAAAAACCAAGCACAACTAGAAGTTATCCACTAATCCAAAAGAGTAAACACATGGCCTTAAGGCCTTACATCAGATGTCCAAAAAGGTTTACAGTACAGTCAAACATGAATGTGCTCAGCACTCCTAGTCTACCTCGGCATGCAAGCCGGACAAAAATAGTCTCAAACATACATCATCAAAAGTAGTGCTACAAAAGAGAAAACACTTCATGGGCTTAGGCCTTTTTGGCCGGCGTGCTAGCTCCTGCGTGCGATCCTTGCCCTGTAAAAATTATTAGTAACGTGGGTCAGCAAAGGCTGACCTCAAAC
This sequence comes from Platanthera guangdongensis, assembly GCA_039583875.1. Classification (NCBI taxonomy): domain Eukaryota; kingdom Viridiplantae; phylum Streptophyta; class Magnoliopsida; order Asparagales; family Orchidaceae; genus Platanthera; species Platanthera guangdongensis. Next base: position 129,618,733 of record CM077161.1, on the reverse strand, counting down.
TGTGTAACAACACATCTCCTCCCGGCCGCCCCTAACGGACCCCGGGGAACCCTCCAACCTGCAAGTCAGCACTTCATATGCAATAAACATTTCTATAAATAGAAAAACATCAAAACAGGCTTGGATGTCTCAATCAACAAACATGTTCTCTACTGGTTGAGCATATAAAGAAAGGGCCTACTATGCAGCATGAATGCAACACCCGGGCTTCACCCAAGGTACCCTAAACCGTATGCATCTAGCACAACATCACAACATTTGGGTACTCACATTTCCCCAATTGGCATAAAGCCGCAAACATTGAGGGAGACACAACTCCCTCACACGGCGCGCAGGCCGCCACATGGAAATCTTGCCAAGGCCCCACCCGCTCGTGGGCTTAGCCCCGGGCTTGCCTGCAAGCTCTGACGCCTCATGTCAGGATTCCAACAACCACAGACTGACCGATTCTAAGAAGCCTTGCTGGACCCCACCCGCTCATGGCCTCTTTGCCCGGGCTTGCCCCAAGCTTGGCATTCTCGTCAGTCTCACAGAAGGGGACTAGTCTCGCCGGGACACTCTCCACACATGACGCACGTGTCACGGGATAGCCAGCCGACCACGGAGACATAGCCACGCCTTGGCACAACACAACCAAGGCTAAACACATCGCAATCCCTCTTTGTACCGTAGCGTTCCCGCGCTCCAAGGAAAACATCTCCAACTCGTGCGGAGCTAACCTTGTCCACCAAGGAAACCATCTCCATTCTCATTTGGAGCTAACCTTGTCAAGGAAACCATCTACCACCACGAGGAGCTAACCTTGTCCGGGTTCGACCACATGTACTCTTTTCAAGCAAACGGGACAATCACCACCACAACACAAACGGCATCTTGCCGTATCGGAAACCTCTACAAATCCCTAAGTTCGTATGCAACATCACCGTGTCGGACTAACGGTCGTGACCACGGCTTCACCCACCATGCCTAATCCGCTAGCGAAGCGGATCTCTAATGCAAAATATGCCGGGGACGGACTCAATCGACCCGGAAATTCCTCTTGAAACTTGACAAGCCAAAACCCCTCTCATTTGAGAGTTTGGTGCCCAAAATCAGGGAAAAGAAAACTAGATGATGCTAAAACGTGCATCCTAAAGACCAAGAGGAGAGATGTCGTTACCTTCCGACTCCTCTTTCTTGCCATGGCAAAATAGCCGGATGGAAATCTTCGCAATGGTCTAAGCTTCACGGATCCGGACTCGGCTCGCGATTCGGAGCTCCGAAACCCTTCCTACAGCCCAAAAGTTCTTCTTCCTCCTTGCTCTAGATTCTCTCAAGAACTAAGAAAGAGAGGACTTGGAAAAGAATGAGGATATGAAACCCTAAGATCGGACTTAACTGTCCAGGAGATGGCCTGAACCGTTAGATCCCAAAACCAGAAAAAGACTGGCTGCGATTCGCCTGGAAAAATAAAAGACCTGGGCCGAACACGGCCTGGCACACGCCCGTGTCCAGGGCCGTGTGCCTCATTCGCCGTCTCAAATCGACGCGCCTGAAATCAGACACGGGCATGCGACACGCCCGTGTTCAATCCGACACGCCCGTGTCCCCAGCGACACGGCCGTGTGGCCTGCCGTGTGTCTCCAACGACACGGCCCCAACACCAACCCGAGAGGTGACACGGCCTGGGACACGCCCGTGTCCCAAGCCGTGTGCCCCAGTCTCGACACGCTGTCGAGCAAAAGTGTCGACACTTGGGCCGAGTGTCGACACGGCCTCGACACGCCCTGCGACACGCCCGTGTCGCAGGCCGTGTGCCCCACTCTCGACACTCTGTCGAGCACAAAGTGTCGACACTTGGGCCGAGTGTCGACACGGCCTCGACACGCCCTGCGACACGCCCGTGTCGCAGGCCGTGTGCCTCACTCTCGACACATTGTCGAGCACAAAGTGTCGACACTTGGGCCGAGTGTCGACACGGCCTCGACACGCCCTGCGACACGCCCGTGTCGCAGGCCGTGTGCCTCCTGCCAGAACCCAAAAAATTTTCCAGAACAGCAGACTGAACCTCTTGCAAAAACTGGGGTGTTACAACTCTCCCCCACTTAACTGAATTTCGTCCCGAAATTACAAAACAAAAGGGTACAAAACTTAAATTGTACCTGACAACAATAGTTCTGGATAGTCTTCTAGCATGGCTTGTTCTCGCTCCCACGAGAACTCCTCACGACCGCAGTTGTCCCAACGAACTTTCACAAGTTTAACTTCTTTATTCCGCAACTGCCGAATCTCCGAATCTTCTATAGCGATTGGAAGGACTCGCGTCCTCAAGTCTTCCTCAATCGGCACCGATGCCGGCTCAATCACCACGCTAGCCTCCACCAAGGCTTTCCTCAACACGGAGACGTGGAAGACATCATGTAATCCACTCAAATCTGCGGACAAAGCCAACCGATAGGCTGCTTCTCCTATCCGCTCAACAATTTCAAAAGGCCCCAAAAACCTTGGACTCAACTTCTTGAGTCGGCGAATCCGCGAGACGCCTTTGAACGGCTTGATCTTCAGATAAACCCAATCACCAACTGCAAATTCCAACTTCCGGTGACGAGCATTGAAATACTTTGCTTGCCTGTCTTGTGCCACCTTCATACGCTCTTGGATGGTCCGTACCATCTCACAAGCGTCAACTACCGCATCCTTTCCCAAACGCTTGGTGTCTCCCGCCTCTGCCCACGACATTGGCGTTCGACACCGCCTCCCATACAAAGCTTCGTAAGGCGCCATCTTTATACTAGCTTGAAAACTGTTGTTGTACGCAAATTCTACCATGAAGAGGTGATCCTCCCACCTCTTGCCAAAATCGAGAACGCACATCCTCAACATATCCTCCAAAGTACGGTTCGTCCTCTCCGTTTGCCCATCGGTTTGAGGATGGAACGCCGTACTGAACTTTAGCTTCGTGCCCAAGCTCTTCTGAACAAGTCTCCAGTCCTTGGACGTAAACCGTCCATCCCGATCACTGACTATGCTCTTCGGAATTCCGTGCAGTCGCACAATGTTGCGAACATACAACTCCACCAGCTTCTCCACGCTGTCCTCTTTCCGGTTCGGGATGAAGTGAGCCACCTTGGTTAGGCGATCCACGATCACCCAAATAGCATCATTCCCATGCTGCGATCTAGGCAAACCATGCACAAAGTCCATGGAAATGTCCTCAAATTTCCACTCAGGAATTGGAAGGGGCTTCAGGAACCCGCCCGGTTTCTGACATTCAGCCTTCACCAAGGCACATGTTTGACAACGACTCACATACAAAGCCACATCTCGCTTCAACCCCGGCCACCAAAAGGATTTCTTCATATCCAAGTACATCTTTGTACTGCCCGGGTGAATGGAGTACTTTGAGAAGTGAGCCTCAAACATCAACTCCTCACGGAGATTGCCAAACTGCGGTACACAAACCCTTCCGCCCTTTCTCAAGATTCCCCCGATCATCTCCCAGGTGCTGCTCTCGCCCGTTTGAGCCTCCAACACAAAAGGTTGAAACTCCACATCCAACCGAGTCGCTTCCCGAATACGGTCGGACAAATCGCTTTGCACTTCAATCCAGTTCAACCGAGCCACGCTAGACTCGCCTCTCGCAACACACTCCAATCCAAGGGACTCCCATTCCCGTACCAACCGCTCATCATGAGCTTCGATCCAATTTCCTAGCCCCGAGTACTTTCTACTCAACGCATCCGCCACCACATTGGCTTTACCCGGCGTGTACTGAATCGCCACTTCGTAGTCTCCAAGAAACTCAACCCATCTGCGTTGCCGCATGTTCAAGTCCTTTTGATCCAATAGATACTTCAGGCTTTTATGGTCCGTGAAGATCTCCACTCTTGCGCCATAAACATAATGCCGCCAAATCTTCAGCGCGAAGATTACCGCCGCCAACTCCAAGTCATGGACGGGGTAATTCCTCTCATGAGGTTTCAGCTGTCTAGACCCAAAAGCTATCACCTTCCCATGTTGCACCAAAACGCAACCCAAACCGCATCCCGATGCGTCACTGAAAATTTGAAATCCATCGGTCCCTTGCGGTAAACTCAGGATCGGAGCCATCATAAGCCTCTCCTTTAGTGCCTCGAATGCTTGACCGCACTCTTGGGTCCACACAAATTTATGGTCCTTGCGAGTGAGAGAGGTGAGGGGTAGAGCTATCTTCGAGAAATTCTCCACGAATCTCCTATAATACCCGGCTAGTCCAAGAAAACTTCGGACTTCCGCCACGGTCCTCAACACCGGCCAATCTCTGATGGCCTCCACCTTCGCTGGATCCACTGCCACCCCATCACCACTAATCACGTGGCCCAAAAATGCCACCTTCTCCAACCAGAACTCGCATTTGGAGAATTTTGCATACAACTCATTCTCCCTCAACACTTGCAAAACTATTCTCAAGTGGGTCTCATGCTCCACTTCCGATTTGGAATACACCAAAATGTCATCGATGAAAACCACCACAAAAGAATCCAAGTATTCCCGGAATACCCGATTCATCAGATCCATGAACACCGATGGTGCGTTCGTCAGCCCGAACGGCATCACCGTAAACTCAAAGTGCCCATACCTTGTACCAAAGGCAGTTTTGGGTATGTCCTCATCCCGAATTCGTAGCTGATAGTATCCTGACTTCAAGTCCAACTTCGAATATACCACTGACCCCACCAATTGGTCAAACAGGTCGTCTATCCGAGGGATCGGATACTTATTCTTGACGGTCAACTTATTAAGCTCTCGGTAGTCTATGCACAGGCGCATGCTACCGTCTTTCTTCTTTACAAACAACACCGGGGCGCTCCACGGTGAAGAACTGGGTCTAATATACCCTTGCTCCAACAGTTCCTGCAACTGTACCTTAAGTTCCGCCAACTCCTTTGGTGCCATCCTAAATGGAGGACGTGACACCGGTCTAGCCTCCGGCACTAACTCGATCGAAAAGTCGATCTCCCGCCGAGGAGGCGCTCCAGGAAGTTCATCCGGAAACACATCCTTGAACTCTGCCACCACGGGCACTTCCTCAATAGACAATTGGGAGAGACGAACCTCCAGTAACGCTACAAGCGCTACACCACCCTGGTTAACCGCCCGCACCAACTGCATGGCCGATATCAGGGAACAGGCCACTCCACCAAGGCCCTCAAACTTGACTTCCGCTTGCCCTTTACTCCTTAAGGTCACCACCTTAGAAAGGCAATCTATACTGGCGCGGTGCTCTGCAAGCCAGTCCATACCCAAAATGACGTCGAACTCTACTAGTGGCAACACTGCCGCTTCCAGAGCGAAGACAACTCCGTCTAGCTCCCAACAAATGCGCCCTTTAGCCCCGGTGGTCATGGATGACCCATTGGGCATGCGCACTTTCAGCTCTGCTCCCGACGAGAAAGACTCAACTCCTATTCTCCGGATGAAGCTCTCCGCAAGAAAGGAGTGCGACGCTCCCGTATCAAACAATACCCTAGCGGGGTATCCGGAAACTAACACGAAGCCTACAACATAAACATTACACAAAGGTCTAAAAGGATGAAGCACCCAGTTTAAACTTAAATTCTCTTCATACCTGTCACCACATCCGTCTGGCGGATCGCTTCTTGCTGTCCAAGGTTGTAAGCCCTTGGTTGCACTGGTTGGAACCGAGAAGCGCTCGACTCCGCCATCTTTCCTTTTTCCGCAGCACTGGGGCCCGAGCGTACAGACTGCTCCTGCTTTGACTCTTGCCCCGCTCCCCCTTGCTGACAAGCACGGGCTATGTGCCCAACCTTCCCACAGTTGTAGCACGTCAGCGGTCCCCTAGAGTGGGAACCCCCAGGCGTCCAGTTGCTCCTCTCACCAGATCTGGAAGTGGAAGGCTTCTTCCTCCACCTACTCCCATCAGACTTTCCATGAGATTGGGAAGGCTTCCCTTCCCCTTGCTTGGGAGTAAAACCCTTACGGCGTTGGGTTCGCTCCAAATCATTCTCCAAACTCCTGGCGGCTTCAACTAGCTCATTAAATCCCGCCCTCTTCATGGAGATGAGGGGTTGTCTCAAATTTTCCCTCAACCCTTGGTAGAAGAGGTTATCCCTCTCTACATCATCCGCCATTGTCGTTCCCGCATAACGACCCAATCGGGTGAACTCTTGCACGTACTCATCCACTGTCTTGTCTCGCTGCATTAGATGCAGAAACTGCCTCTGCAGGGCCAACCGAGTTGAAACTGGGATATACCTCTTAAGAAAAGCGTCCCCAAACTCTTCCACTGACGGGGTGCGTCCCGGAAACTGGCGGCCGCTATGGGCCACCCACCATAACTTGGCATCCCCTTCCAACATGAAAGCCGCATACTCAGCTTTCTTTTCCTCTGGCGTCTCTGCCGCCCTTAACAGTTCTTGAATGCGACCCCACCAGTCCTCCGCATCTGTTGGCGTTCCAACACCCTTGAAAGACGGGGGATGGAAACTCAGGAAATACTTCATGTGTCGGTCTCCATGTCCGACAACTACCCTCTCCGCCAAAGGCTCCACTCGCCTGGCTTCTGCTCCTGGCACGGCCGTTGCCGTATCTGGTGTGGCAGGGGCTGCCACCTGAGCCGCTGCTGCAGCTTGAGCTGCCACCATCGCTTCTGCAAGCATGCGGCAGAAGTCGGCCGGGTCTACACCCGTGCCCAAAAGACCTGGAGCAGTAGCACTGCTCGCCGAGAGATCATCCCTTGCTCTTGAAGTGCCCGCCTCGTTGCTTGCACTCTTCAGGAAGACAAGAAATAAGGGATTAGTCTCCAATCTCAAGACTAAAACATAAGGACACTCATGGTCCCGCGTTACTCTTATGTGGATAACTTCTCTACGCACTGACCTTGAATCTAACCTCCCTCTGATACCAAATTGTAACACCTCCCCTGTAATAGACGTATAATATGGGTCCGGCCGGGGCCCCACAACATACGAACACCACAGCTTTGGTATTAAAAGTTGATATAGCTACCCAAACTCAAAACACTTGCACAACACAGCGGAAAAACCAAGCACAACTAGAAGTTATCCACTAATCCAAAAGAGTAAACACATGGCCTTAAGGCCTTACATCAGATGTCCAAAAAGGTTTACAGTACAGTCAAACATGAATGTGCTCAGCACTCCTAGTCTACCTCGGCATGCAAGCCGGACAAAAATAGTCTCAAACATACATCATCAAAAGTAGTGCTACAAAAGAGAAAACACTTCATGGGCTTAGGCCTTTTTGGCCGGCGTGCTAGCTCCTGCGTGCGATCCTTGCCCTGTAAAAATTATTAGTAACGTGGGTCAGCAAAGGCTGACCTCAAACTGTGTAACAACACATCTCCTCCCGGCCGCCCCTAACGGACCCCGGGGAACCCTCCAACCTGCAAGTCAGCACTTCATATGCAATAAACATTTCTATAAATAGAAAAACATCAAAACAGGCTTGGATGTCTCAATCAACAAACATGTTCTCTACTGGTTGAGCATATAAAGAAAGGGCCTACTATGCAGCATGAATGCAACACCCGGGCTTCACCCAAGGTACCCTAAACCGTATGCATCTAGCACAACATCACAACATTTGGGTACTCACATTTCCCCAATTGGCATAAAGCCGCAAACATTGAGGGAGACACAACTCCCTCACACGGCGCGCAGGCCGCCACATGGAAATCTTGCCAAGGCCCCACCCGCTCGTGGGCTTAGCCCCGGGCTTGCCTGCAAGCTCTGACGCCTCATGTCAGGATTCCAACAACCACAGACTGACCGATTCTAAGAAGCCTTGCTGGACCCCACCCGCTCATGGCCTCTTTGCCCGGGCTTGCCCCAAGCTTGGCATTCTCGTCAGTCTCACAGAAGGGGACTAGTCTCGCCGGGACACTCTCCACACATGACTCACGTGTCACGGGATAGCCAGCCGACCACGGAGACATAGCCACGCCTTGGCACAACACAACCAAGGCTAAACACATCGCAATCCCTCTTTGTACCGTAGCGTTCCCGCGCTCCAAGGAAAACATCTCCAACTCGTGCGGAGCTAACCTTGTCCACCAAGGAAACCATCTCCATTCTCATTTGGAGCTAACCTTGTCAAGGAAACCATCTACCACCACGAGGAGCTAACCTTGTCCGGGTTCGACCACATGTACTCTTTTCAAGCAAACGGGACAATCACCACCACAACACAAACGGCATCTTGCCGTATCGGAAACCTCTACGAATCCCTAAGTTCGTATGCAACATCACCGTGTCGGACTAACGGTCGTGACCACGGCTTCACCCACCATGCCTAATCCGCTAGCGAAGCGGATCTCTAATGCAAAATATGCCGGGGACGGACTCAATCGACCCGGAAATTCCTCTTGAAACTTGGCAAGCCAAAACCCCTCTCATTTGAGAGTTTGGTGCCCAAAATCAGGGAAAAGAAAACTAGATGATGCTAAAACGTGCATCCTAAAGACCAAGAGGAGAGATGTCGTTACCTTCCGACTCCTCTTTCTTGCCATGGCAAAATAGCCGGATGGAAATCTTCGCAATGGTCTAAGCTTCACGGATCCGGACTCGGCTCGCGATTCGGAGCTCCGAAACCCTTCCTACAGCCCAAAAGTTCTTCTTCCTCCTTGCTCTAGATTCTCTCAAGAACTAAGAAAGAGAGGACTTGGAAAAGAATGAGGATATGAAACCCTAAGATCGGACTTAACTGTCCAGGAGATGGCCTGAACCGTTAGATCCCAAAACCAGAAAAAGACTGGCTGCGATTCGCCTGGAAAAATAAAAGACCTGGGCCGAACACGGCCTGGCACACGCCCGTGTCCAGGGCCGTGTGCCTCATTCGCCGTCTCAAATCGACGCGCCTGAAATCAGACACGGGCATGCGACACGCCCGTGTTCAATCCGACACGCCCGTGTCCCCAGCGACACGGCCGTGTGGCCTGCCGTGTGTCTCCAACGACACGGCCCCAACACCAACCCGAGAGGTGACACGGCCTGGGACACGCCCGTGTCCCAAGCCGTGTGCCCCAGTCTCGACACGCTGTCGAGCAAAAGTGTCGACACTTGGGCCGAGTGTCGACACGGCCTCGACACGCCCTGCGACACGCCCGTGTCGCAGGCCGTGTGCCCCACTCTCGACACTCTGTCGAGCACAAAGTGTCGACACTTGGGCCGAGTGTCGACACGGCCTCGACACGCCCTGCGACACGCCCGTGTCGCAGGCCGTGTGCCTCACTCTCGACACATTGTCGAGCACAAAGTGTCGACACTTGGGCCGAGTGTCGACACGGCCTCGACACGCCCTGCGACACGCCCGTGTCGCAGGCCGTGTGCCTCCTGCCAGAACCCAAAAAATTTTCCAGAACAGCAGACTGAACCTCTTGCAAAAACTGGGGTGTTACAATCCCGTCCGTCACAATCAACAACCGAGCCTAAGCTCCCTGGACTATCCAGTCCGTCACAATCAACAACCGAGCCAAAGCTCGCCGGGCCAACCTGCTCATCATCAAAACCATCAAGCCTACTGCCCGTGTGACCCAACCTAACATCCCGAAACATCGAGGTGAGTGAAAGTGAATTCCCTTATTATGCTAGTTACTCTTGCAGTTTGCTTTGCCTACAGTTTAGGATAGCCCAGGATTGCCCAAGGCATACCCCGTGAAAGGTTCTCGAGGGCACTAGGAACTAAGATGGGCTGAAGCACAAAGATCCCTTTCGCAAGACACTTTTTATTATTGGTTAATACTCGATTTCCGATCCCTTTTGTATTACACTGGTTCTAACCCTAATATGTTTTGACCTTGACTCTCCCTCCATAGGAAAGATGATCTTTCGTCAATGCCGAGCACCACCTAATCTTTGACAACTCTACAACTTACTCATCCCAACTTCCAATGGTATACTCCAATCCACTTTACTAAAATCAGTAAACCACAATCCCATCTCCCTATGACCATTCCCCATGTTAACACGATTCCCACAGTTTTACTAAATGCAGACCACCTTATGCTATATGACGTGCATGATAGGAGGTACTCTAAATCCTCATCCAAACACCCTAAGATAATTAATGAAGGCCAATCATGACATTTATATCCTAAATCCAGAAATTTGGAATTTTCCTAAGTTATCTGACATTTTATTTATTTCTCCTAAAAATCCAAATGCCCCAGGTTGAATATGAAGTGACGGCGGAACTAATTTAGCAGATCTATAAGTATAAGTGGCAGTAATAAAAGCATGAAAAGCTGAACAAGTAAAATATAACCCTAATTTATTTGAAATCACATAAGCTAAGGGATCTTCTGCAAAACTCCTATCATATAAAGAGTCTCATACCAATTTATACGATAGAGTGTCGGTTTTCTAGCAAACATGTATATATTTAAAGAAAAATAACCTTAACTTATAAGCACGCTCACGTAAACTTATAAACTAAGGGGTCATTTTGCAGGGCCAATTGTATAAAGCGTCTCATACCACTTTATACAATAGGTGTCAGGGTTATATGCAATGATGATGCTATGACATGCAAGTATGTCATGATGTGAACATGCAAGTGCAATACACTCACTCGACTCTGTGCACACAGACCTTTAGTTCCCCTTTTCTGGAGCCTAACCTCACAGCACACCTCCGTAGTGGCAGACGGAAGCGGTGAGTTGGGCCTCGCCCACCTCTAAACCGATAATTGCACTACCAGTCAGACCTATCATACGCCTCGATGCTGGTGCACTAAGAGGAGCTCCTGCGTACTCTTTGCCGGCAAGTCCACCAGACTTATCTTGACGAAGTTCAAAACCACACATGTTGAGTCAACGTATTGGCGTCGGTGCATCGACCCTCCAATACCGAAGACCCACCACCTTATACTTTATGCACATACAACCTTATGTATCGGCAACCGAGCCAAAGCTCCCCGGACCATCCCGTCCGTCACAATCAACAACCGAGCCTAAGCTCCCTGGACTATCCAGTCCGTCACAATCAATAACCGAGCCAAAGCTCGCCGGGCCAACCTGCTCATCATCAAAACCATCAAATCTACTGCCCGTGTGACCCAACCTAACATCCCGAAACATCGAGGTGAGTGAAAGTGAATTCCCTTATTATGCTAGTTACTCTTGCAGTTTGCTTTGCCTACAGTTTAGGTTAGCCCAGGACTGCCCAAGGCATACCCCGTGAAAGGTTCTCGAGGGCACTAGGAACTAAAATAGGCTGAAGCACAAAGCTCCCATTCGCAAGGAACTTTTTATTATTGGTTAATACTCAATTTCCGATCCATTTTGTATTACACTGGTTCTAACCCTAACATGTTTTGACCCTGACTCTCCCTCCATAGGAAAGATGATCTTTCGTCAATGCCGAGCACCACCTAATCTTAGACAACTCTACAACTTACTCATCCCAACTTCCAATGGTATACTCCAATCCACTTTAGTAAAATCAGTAAACCACAATCCCATCTCCCTATGACCATTCCCCATGTTAACACGATTCCCACAGTTTTACTAAATGCAGACCACCTTATGCTATATGACGTGCATGATAGGAGGTACTCTAAATCCTCATCCAAACACCCTAAGATAATTAAATGGAGGCCAATCATGACATTTATATCCTAAATCCAGAAACTTGGAATTTTCCTAAGTTATTTGACATTTTATTTTTTTCTCCTAAAAATCCAAATGCCCCAGGTTGAATATGAAGTGACCCTTACAGTCATGCAAAATGCTCCATAAAATTATGATAAATAATAGGAAGCTAATTAACTATAAATTCAAGTCTCCAAGATTTTTTTGCAATGTTTAGGCCTCTGATCCAAAATTTCAAATATAAACACCTATTTAATAATTAAAGAAACAAATGTTGTAAATAGGCTTCCAAAAATTATAAGAAAATTGAAGCATAACTAAAATACCCTAAAAACACTCCTGACGAAGTTTCCAAATTTTCCGGTGAATAATGAACTCTATTTTAATTTAGAATGATAACCCTCTTCCATAATTCAACGAAACATATACTGAAAATATTCATCTAAAATTTATGATAACATTTCCTTATGAGCATGCTACCCTAATATCACTACTAAACAAGCTTCATAATTTTCTAACGAGCATTGTGCTCTGAATCTAATATTGAACATATTTGCATATTTAAAAGCTTGTGAAGTAAGTACTGAAAATATGCATCTTAAAATTATAATAAAAATCAGGTATGAGTATAATGACCTAAAACTTCCTTTGGCCATTTTTCACAATTTCCCAATGAATAGTGAGATCATAATAAACAAAAGACTATCAAGGGCAAATCCATGTAATACAAAGGAGGTACCAAATATATTGTTTCAATATTCCTAATAAAATTACCAGATGCTCATATTAACCCCATGACCATACTAACCAAGTTTCATAGCTTTTCATTAAGTTTTGATGGTCTATCTTACATGTATAAGGGTTGTGCCCTAAAATAGGATTAGGGTTTTGGGGAGTCTAACAACCTTTAAATCTCATACTATTTTTACCAGAGGACTTTGACAACCCTAAAGTCCTCTCCACCAAGTTGCATGTCATTTGAAGGTCATTTGACCCCTTAACCTTCAAACCTAGTTTTGCACACATAGGACCTACCCTTGTGTCCTAGGGCTCCACCATTCAACTTTCACCCAATATTAGTGGAGGGGGGTATTTTGTGTGCTAATACAGCTGAATGCCAAGGTCCATCACCTTTGGGTGAGGTGGGCCAACTCAAGAGTACTTAGGGCACTTAGCCCTAATTTGACCTAAAAGGGGTCAACACCCTACTACACAATTACCCTATCAAAAAAATCCAAAAGTGATGAAATTTTTACCATAGCCTAATAATTCTCCCCAAGATCTCCCTCCAAACTTTGAGGGGTTTTTGAGGTGTTTAAGACACTTAATTAAAATATAAATGACTTATTAAAATTTTTCAAAAAACTATAGAGAAAGTATCTTCAAAAATTCCCATTTTCGGACAGGACCAGGTTTAGGTTAGAGTGTCTCCCTGTCCAAGTTTCAGGTCATTTGGACAAAGGATGAAGTGTGGGCACTCATTTCAGCCTCTAACTAACCCTAGTTATAGACCCCACCAAACTGAGTGCCATGGTCAAACCAGACACCCAAATTGGTTCAAACCAATTTTAAAATAAAGTACACCCTAGGGCTACAACTTTGATGTTTACCACTTTTTTTGTAGGTGAACCTAGGTATTTTTGATATTTAAATTAAAACTGACCAGTAAACAGGATAAAAATTGAAATAATAGGATTTAATAAAATCAGATCCAACACGGATCTTAAAGCAAATCGTGGGCCTCCTGGTCATCTCCTTCCTCCAGCCAAGGGCTAGGATTGGCCGAACCTGCATCTTATTCCAAGCCCATTTCCCGACCACCCGGCCACCTCCCTGGCCGGCCACCACCGCCACCACCTTCGTTGAGGTGGGGGCGATCGCCGGGCTGCAGCACGGCCGTCGGAGGGGTGGTTTCCGGCGAACCCGACCCATTTTTTTCATGGAAAACCAGGAAAAAATCTTCACCTGATCTTGCTCATTTGAGCCCGATTCTCATCCTGAAAGATTTCTAAGATCTATCCATAGAAGGAGTAGAGGACGACCTTCAACCGTGCTTGCCGACGGGTTTGTTGTTGGTGCGCCATGACCGTATTTTAGAGCTTCGGTTATGTTACAACCGTGCAGTGGGAGGGCTCAATTTCTTCAGGTGAGATGTGGAAACCATTCCACTGAGGCCAGGGATGCTTTTAAGAGAGTGAAATGGGGGAGGGGAAGGGTGGTCATGGCATCAATGCCATTAATGGCCATGAATAGCCTTTCTCTGCCATGGTGGTTCACCACATCCAGTCAGCAGAAAATCCTGGTAAGGATCTTGATCTTCTCAAGGCTGTTAGGGGAGATGAATCAAGCAATGAAGGGTGGTCCTTGGCTTCCCTATGCCATGAATGGCTTTAACCCATTTTCTCTCTCCTCTATTAAAGAGAAATTGAAACTTTCTCTCTCCTGCCCCTCATTGCTGTAATTGTTCATCACACTAGCCTAATTGCAGCCCACTAATTCCGAATATTAAATGATTAAGAGGTGGCAAGCCCAAGTGAATAGGGCTTGAGCTTGGGTTAGCCCATTTGGGCTAAGTTGACCTAAACCTAGACTAGGGTTGACCTTGGTCAATTTGACCTTTTGATTCCCCATCAATGTGTCCTTGGTGACCCATTGGTCTCCCCTAAGGTCTAGGTAGGGTTGGGTAGGGTCGCCTTGACACCTTGGAGGTCACTTGACCCGTAGTAAGGGCACTTTGACCAAGTTAGGGCTAGAGTTGACTTTGGTCAACATGACCATTTGGGTTGACCCCAAGGGGTCCTTGGTGACCCCTTGGCTTCCGCTAAGGTCTAGGAAGGATTGTGTCGGTCTAACTTGCACCCTGAAGGTCACTTGTCCCTTAGTTAGGGCACTTTGACCACTTTAGAGCTAGAGTTGACTTGGGTCAACTAAGGCTCTAGATTTGACCCCCAATGGATCTTTGGTGACCCATTGACCCAACTTTAGGTCTAATAAGACCTTGGTAGGGTTGGTTGGGCTTATTAGGGGCACATTTCCCTTAGTTAGGGCACCCTGCCCAATTTAGGCCTAGGATGGTCCTATGTCAACTTGGCCACCTTGAGTTGACTCCAATGGACCCTTAGGGCCTTTCAATAGATTGGTGAGGTTATGGTGGCATCTTGGAGTCATGGTGAAGCCCCTTGATCATCCCAACCTAGTATTTAGAAATTTACTATTTGCAGACCATAGTGATCCCACCTATATTCCTAGGTCCACTTGGTCTTCTTGGGCTTCCTAGGGTTTGTCATGACCTAGTCATGACAAAACCACTCCTAGGGGGTCTAGTTGTCTGAGGGATGTTACAAATCCCAATACATAAAAAAAAAATTTCGTCCTCGAAATTCTAGTTAGGCCTACGTGATTTCAAGTATGAAAAGTAAATTGTAACATCCCGAGAGATTGTGAGGGATACCTGACTGAAAAACTCTGGGTACTTTTGTTGCATCTGATCCTGCGGCTCCCAGGTGTGCTCCTCCTGACCTTGATTCCTCCACAGGACCTTGACCAACGGAACCTTCTTGCGGCACAAGACTCGTATCCCCTTGTCCTCAATACGGACCAGCTCTAGGTGAACTGACCGATCAGATGCTACCGGCCCATCCGTGGCTGTAATCTGCTGCTCCGGGCGTAGTAGAGCTCTCCTAAGAGAGGATACGTGGAACACGTTGTGCAGACCCGCCAGCTCCGTTGGCAGCTCCAGCCTGTATGCTAAGGGACCGATCTGCTCCAGGATCCTGTAAGGCCCCATATATCTCGGGCTGAGCTTCTTCTTCTGACCCCGCACCCGTCAAACTCCATGCATCGGTCGGATTTTCAAGAATACCCGGTCCCCCACCTGAAACTCCACCTGATGATGCCGAGCGTCGTAATACTTATCCTGTCTGCTCTGAGCCTCTAACATCCTGTCCCGTATCAACCTCACCTGAGGCTCGGTGTCCTCAACAAACTCCGGGCCCAAAGCCTTCATATCCTCGTCCTGTATCCATGACAGCGGAGTCCTACACCTTCGTCCGTATAGGGCCTCATAAGGAGCCATCCCTATAATGGACTGGTAGCTGTTATTATATGGGAACTCGACCAGTGGCAACAGCTTCTCCCAATGCTCTCCGTAATCCAGAATACATAATCGCAGTAGGTCTTCCAAAGTCCGATTGGCGTGTTCCGTCTGCCCGTCAGTCTGGGGATGAAAAGTTGTACCGAATGTCAGCCGAGTGCCCAAATATGTCTGCACTGATCGCCACTCCCTGGACGTAAACCGTCCATCCCGATCTGACACGATCGTCCTGGGCACGCCATGATAACGAACGAACTGCTCCACAAACTTCTGCACCAGCACACCAACCGAGTCATCCTTCCTGATCGGGATAAATCTAGCTACATTCGTCAGCCGGTCGACGATTACCCAGATTGAATCGTTCCTCATCCGCGATCGGGGTAGCCCATATATGAAGTCCATCGCGATATCATCAAACTTCCACTCCGTCACTGGGAGTGGTTGCAACAGTCCTGCAGGGTTCCTGCACTCCGCCTTCACCAGCTGACATGTCTCGTAGTGGGTCACGAAGTAGGTGATATCCTTCTTCATTCCTGGCCAGTACATGTTCTTCTTCAGATGCGCAATCATCTTCATAACTCCCGGGTGTACCGAATACCGGCTGCAATGGGCCTCCATCATGATATCCTCCCGGACCTGGCCTCCCTCTGGTATGTAAACCCGTCCTCTGAAGCATACCAGGTCATCCCTCAGTGTGTAATCTCCAGCAGTGCCTGCCTCCAAGGCCCGGAATATCGGCTCCAGCTTGGTGTCCTGGATCTGCCCATCTCTGACTCAGTCTCGAATGTCATTTGTGGCGCTCATCGCGGCTAAATACTCCTCATAGAGCTCATGGACATCAGACGACACTAGCGCGATGTGCATATCTTCTAATCTCTGCACCAGCTCCATGGACATAATCTGGGGCACAGTTCTGGAGGTAGCGGCTCTCCGACTCTGCGCATCGGCTACCACGTTCGCCTTCCCTGGGTGGTAGTGCATCTCATACTGGTAATCTGTTAGAAACTCCACCCATCGCCTCTGTCTGATATTCAGCTCCTTCTGTGTGTCCACGTACTTCATATTTTTGTGATCAGAGTATATGTTGCAGTGAACATCGTAGAGGTAGTGCCGCCATACCTTCAGAGCGAACACGACCGCTCCCATCTCCAAGTCATGAACATGGTAGATCTGCTCATGCTTTTTCAGCTGGCGGGAAGCATAAGCAATTACGTGGCCTTTCTGCATCATCACTTCACCCATGCCCAGGTAGGAAGCGTCGGTGTAGACCTAGAATCCTTCTTTCCCTGGAGGAAGGGCAAGGATAGGTGCCGAGGTGAGTCGATCCTTCAGCTCTTGGAAAGCCGTCTCGCACTGCGGGGTCCAGACAAAGGGCACATCCTTCCGCGTCAGGGACGTGAGTGGGAGGGCAACTTGAGAGAATCCCTCTACAAACTTCCGATAATAAAAGGCAAGTCCTAGAAAACTCCGCACGTCTGTGGCCGTCTTCAGCGACGGCCAATCCCGAACTGCTTGAATCTTAGCCGGGTCCACTGCCAACCCGGCTCCGCTGATAATGTGGCCTAGGAAGGCCACCTCCTTCAACCAGAACTAGCATTTGCTGAACTTTGCTTAAAGGCGGTGCTCCCGCAGTCTCTCTAGAGTCAGTGTCAGATGTCACGTGTGCTCCTGCTCCATCCTCGAGTAAATGAGGATGTCGTCAATAAACACGATGACGAACACATCCAGATAAGCCTCAAACACCCGATTCATGAGCCTCATGAACACCGATGGTGCATTCGTGAGCCTAAAGGGCATCACGGTAAACTCGAACAACCCATATCTGCTACTGAAGGTAGTCTTCGGAATGTCCTCCTCCTGAATCCGCAGCTGGTAGTAGCCCAACCTCAAATCCAGTTTTGAAAAGAAATGCGCCCCTTCCAGCTGGTTAAACATCTCGTCTGTCCTCGGCAGTGGATAGGTATTCCGTACTGTAGTCGATGCATAATCTGAGTGTCTCGTCCTTCTTCTTGACGAACAGCACCGGGGCCCCCCACGGTGAAGAGCTCGGCCGGACAAATCCGGCTTCCACTAGTTCCTGCAGCTGGCTTCGAAACTCCGCCTACTCCTTCGGGTCCATCCAGTAAGGAGCTCTAGATGCCGGCTTAGCCCCCGACACGAGCTGTATCTGGAAGTCCTTCTCCCGATGCGGGGGTAGCCCTGACAGCTTCTCTAGGAACACGTCAGTAAAATCCCGCCACCGGAATACTAGAGATTGAACCCTTGGCCTCATCCATCTCAAACAGCACTTCATAGACCTCTTCTCCCTGCAGGTGGGCCTTGACGTCCTGCACTGATGATAACAAGAGAGGGATGGAAGGTCTAATACCTTCGATGACGACATAGGAATCCCCATGCCTCAAGGTGATCCACTTTGACAGGCAGTCGATCTGGGCATGGATCCAATGCAACCATGTCATGCCCAGGATCAGATCATAGGCTGACATCCTTAGGATCGTCGCTGGTGCTTCGAATGCCTTTCCTCCGATCATCGCGTCCATGTTGCAGTGGGCGGAGGTGAATAGCTCTGATCCGTCGGGTAGTCGCACCCTCATCCTCAAGCCTGTGTATCGCTCCACATCTTCTAGTCCTTCCACAAAAGCTTCCGATACGAATGAGTGTGAAGCACCCGTATCGAATAGCGTATAAGCAGGCTTGCCGCCGATGAAGACTATGCCTGAGATGGTTAAATATTTAGAACTCTAGTTACGGTTTTCCTTCCTAGTTCTAACAATTCTACATCCGTGAGTCCAACTTTTTAGGAAACAAAGAACTTAAAATTTACTAGCGTACCTATTATCACTTGCTCCGGGTTCCGGGGTTGAGCCAGATCCAGGGCATACACTTGCTCCCTCTACGGCCTGCGGTCTCCGCCCTGGTATCTGCATCCTCGGCCACGTCCTCGGCCTCCAAAATGCTGTGCAGGCGGGGCACCCGGTGGTGCTAGTAGTGGTGCCCCCCCCCCCCCCCCCCTCATTGGGCAATTTCTCCGGATATGCCCCACCTGATTGCAGTAGTAGCACTCGGGTGGGGGATATGCCATACCCCCGGGTCTCTGCATCTCCCGCATCTGGAGAGGTTGAGGAGCCATTACCACCGGCTCCCTCGGCTCCTGTCTCACCTCCGCTTCGGGACATTCAGCTGAGACGAAGTGCTGGCTCCTCCCTGCAGGTTGCGACCGCAGATTGGGCGAGAGGCAAACCGTGGGCGAGAACCTCGGTTTCCTCATTAGGTTGCCAGAGGGGGACCTCCTGCTCGCCTGCGCAGAAAGAAACAGTAAGTCCTACTTGACGTTCAAGACGAGATTTATGAGAAAAGAGGATAGAATGGTACCTTCCCCAGCGAGAACAGGCAGGAGGGAGTCGATGTTCCGGCGCAGGTACTTAACATCAAAATTCTTCGTGCCGAAGAAGGCGTGAAGGGCGGTCTCGTGGCCCCCGAGCGTGGGAGGCCTGTAGTTCGCCTCATCATAATGAACGGACGAGAGGCGAACATTGCCAAAGTTTCCCGACACAAAGATGAACTTCTAAGACCAGTAGTGGTTCTTGTTGGCGAGACCACTGGTCTTGATCGTTTGACTCGAGAAGAAGACGATCCCACTCTTGGCCCTGAAATTGAACAGCTTCCGGAAGACTGAGAGATTGAACTTGATCCGTTCCTCTCGCTTGTAGCAGACGAATGCTACTAAGATGGCGACAGAGTTCAAATTGAGCTGGGCGGGAACCACTCCGAAGTACCGGAGGGTTTGGCGAACCTCCGACCATAGGGGGAGGCGGAACCCTACCTCGAAGTGTTCTAGGGGGATGACGAGATCCCCTTCTAACAAGAAGTTGATTTTATCAGAGCTATCAGGGTAGCGCACGACGAACCCCGATGACCCGTAATTGGCGACTGTGGAGAGATACTTCTCCTCGGTCAGCTTGCAGGGGGGAAGTCATGGTCGATGAAGCCTTGCGCACACTGAGTCCGGCCGTCGGTCTCTTCCGACATCTTGCGAATGTGTGGGGGAATTAAGGTTTGCGCAGACGCGTGGCCTCGAAGTTGCGGGGGCGCGAGAGAGCAGGACGATGACTTGAGTTGAAATGGTAGTAAATGCAGTGGGTGAAGAGCCTATTTATAAAGAAAATTCGGCAATTATGCCATTATGTGGTTCATCAGGCATCGGGGGTGCGGATAGCAATTCCATCCTCTTGACGCCTCGTAATCCTCCCCGCCTCCCCGCCACGCCGTCCACCTGCGAATGACGAATGCCTCCAGGGAAGATCCTCGGGTAAGAATAAGTCATAACGAGACGGGTATAAAGAGGAAGATATAACGCATGAATATATCATTCGGCAAAGACATCAAACAATATAATATGAAAGCGTTGCATAAATGTGAAAGGCCACTCGCCGGGCGAGAGCAAACGTAAATGTTTTTTATTACAAGACCAAACAGAAGGGGTACAAATAAAAGAAGGGTAAACAGAAGGCTGGGTGTGGGGCGACGAGAGTCGGCGAACTTAGTACTGGATCCATTGCCAGGGCCCCCGACCTCGCCTCTCTGACCTCGGAGGCACTCGCGAATAGTAATACACACTTACGATGGTCAGCTCCTGGTGTACCAAGTGCATCTGGTCCATCGCTCTCGCGATGTGCCTTCCGGGAGGTTTCTTCGCACCCACCTCCTTGGCGCTCCATCTCCCCGATGAGGTGCGAGTAGTCCCTCTCGAGAGCACTCAGTCGACGCTCAGTGGCTGCTCGATGTGCGTCCCCACGATCAGAGGCCTCCCGCTGCATCCAGATGACCTTTCCCAAGACCCCCACCATCCGCTCCTTCATTAACTCGACATCGTGAGGATTGTCGAGAAAGTCCTCGAGCTCACTGGGGGAGGGAGGCGACGATAGTTCTTCATCAACATCAGGGTCGATCGCTGGGACCCTCCGATAACCTGGCACGGAAGTTTCTCCTTTAATAAATGCAATTTCGAGCGAAAAGGGGAAGTACGCTCTTATTTACCTGGCGCAGGGACGACGCCTTCGTCCGGTTGCTGGCGAGAAGGTCCAGGTCTCTCCTCGAAGAGCCTCTCAGGGAAGGATTGACGTGATTTTCCTCATCCCGGACAGGTTGGCGTCTGCCCCGCGAGAGGGATTTCGGCTGGTTGTGAGGTGTCGGTCATCTTTTCAGTCAAAGGACGAGAACCTGACACGGGATCTGGTGGGTTCTCGGCAGCCGGGGTCTTCGGTGCTGGACTGACCAGTCCCGTAAACCCGAAGGGAGCATCTGCAAGGAATGATGTGAGCGGGGCAAGAACTAAGAAATGCGAGATGGTGACAAGTCGATTACCTGAAGTGAGTGGGGGTTTGGTCCGGGCAACTTGAGGGATGGCCTCCTGGACCAATCGTTCATTCCCACCGGAGGGCTATGACGCGTCAGCATTATCCAAGGAGACCCCAACATTGCCTCCCGTCGTAGGATTCTGCGAGTGAACTAATTTCTCAGCATAACATGCTTTTTTGGGATTATCGACTGGGTAGGGGTGAGTAAAGTACCTCTGGTAAGAGGGCATGGTTCTCGCGTTGAGGGGTCGTAGTCGGGGAGGCAGACTCGTCCGCCGTGGGGTTCTGCCGAACTGTCTTGGCCTTTTTTGGTCTATATGACGAGTTCGCGGGCCTTTTGGAGGACAGCCACGGGGCATACCTGGAAGTTTTGGAGGTGGTCTTCGCTTGCGCAACGGCTAGATGGTCCATAAGATGAGATATATATAGGGCCATGGAGGGACCCACCAAAGATTCTTTTACAGGTCAACAAGCCCTCACCGAATACCGGGGGTTGGAATCTTTTTCCGAGCGTGAGACTAACTCGAAAAGAGCGAGGATTGAGTACAACCCAATATTCGTTGAGTGGGCCCCTCCGGTGAAGCCAAGGATCCTCAGGCTCAGGCTGGTCAAGGTAGGTGAGTGGGATAGGCAGACCCACACTCGCCCAGAGAAAGTGAAGGCCTTTCACCAGGTCGGGCGGAATGGCTTTCTCCCTGGCAGACAAAAGGATTATTGGATTAGGCGGAAAGCCTCTCGCCAAATCAGGCGAATGTCATGAGGATCCCGCACTTACTCTTTGAGGAGCGTCGGGGGGGGGGGAATGCTCGGCTTACCCCAACATTCACCTCTTCAGGCGAGAGGTGCCTTCATTGGCCATTCGCCCAGTGGGGTGCAGAGGTAAAATTACCAAGATGCCCTTGAAGAACTGCAAATATCCTTTCAGAATAGCAGAGTTACACTGTTAGCAGACCAAAGTGGTCTGCATTTAGCTTTTTTGAACAACAGAATTACGCTGTTGGCAGATCAGGTTTGGAATTCTATAAATAGATCATGTGAGCACCTTTGGAGGAGATCCGGTTCATTCTTTGGCTTCTTCCTCCTTGGGTTATTTTGATCCGGCTGCATCAGCCCTCCAAGGTGCCCAACTCAGCTCTTGGCTTGGGAGGAGAAGCGCTCTAGAGATCTTCCGGGTGTGTGGTGGGACCTCCATGCTGCAGCCCAGTGTCAGTTTTTTAGCTCCTAGCAACTGGTCAGAAGCCCAAGTTTGGGAGAAGTAGGTGCAAGCTACCCCTTTAGGTCCGGACTCTCGTTGATGACAAGTTTTGGCTCCAACACTCCTTAGTGATGTTATGTCTTCCCAACTCCATGCAGAACTCTATCGCTCGCAATTATCTATTCTTGGACACTGCGGCTGTGAGCCGAGGTTACTTATTCTTGTAGTGGGAATGTCGCTCAGATTTTTCAACTACGACGATCGATATTTCTTTTGCGACAGTGCGATCTACCCCCCTTTGCCTACTACCTGAAGTTTACCCAGCTTTATCAAGAATATGATCATTT
Source organism: Platanthera guangdongensis (assembly GCA_039583875.1). Lineage (NCBI taxonomy): Eukaryota > Viridiplantae > Streptophyta > Magnoliopsida > Asparagales > Orchidaceae > Platanthera > Platanthera guangdongensis. The sequence continues at coordinate 129,596,151 of CM077161.1, read as the reverse complement.
TGATGCACTTTCCCTTGTTTCTTCTAAATATGAAGTGCTTGTTCGTTCTCGCAAAAAACAAAATTGAAATTTTGAATTCCTTCATGATCTGCATCATGATTTTGATCCTATTAGTGTTATGATTCTTGGGCGTTTCTGATTTATTGGTGAATGTTACTTAGCATTGTTATGTGTTCTGACTTTTTCAAAGAGGGGGAAATTGTTGAGAATATTGCCCTCAATTTTCCAAGATTTGAAGAAACATCACTACCAATGTTAAGAACATAGTGTATCTGACTCGACCTGTGGAATCACTAAATCATGTCGCATCAAACGCTCTCCCGTTAGACGCATACGAGCGTCTACCAGATTAAGATCAACTGCCCCGAATATAACACCCGATAGAATCTGTTAACGCTACAAAATTAAAATTGATTCCAAATTTATCATTTAAAATTTTTCAGAGAAATTTTTTAAAACGCGTTTCTCCACGAGGAGTGAGAATTTTAGGAATCTTTAGTAACCTTCTAATGTAATCCGTTCTAGGATTTTGAAATAAATTAATTTTGAAAGCAAAAATATTTTATTGTTATAAAATAAACTATGATTTTGAAAACAGAAGTTGATTTTAAAATTTGCAAAGTGGTCGAGTGGCCAAAATCAAAGTTTGTGCGCAAAATTACGCTCTTTGTAATGAGTTTTAATAAAATCGTTGAACTTTGTTAGAAACAGACGTCTTGATTGTTTTCCGGATTGAATCTTGGCGAGAATTATACAATCACAAGCAAACCACAATAATAACTTATGAAATACCAGTAATAAGAATAGATCAAACGTTCGAGGCAAACTTAGTATTATTTAATTGAAACACAATTTATTTGATATTTTGAAGCACAGGATGAGTGAATGTTACCCAGGCGAGAAGTGGCCCGCCCAAACGGAGGGGATGGAGTCAACTCTGTCTCAAATGCCGTTGGACTGACTGTTGTAGTCGACGACCGCCTGGGACAGAGATCAACACCGCTGTAGCAAAATTTGGAGTCAACCGCAGAAGTCATCGGACTGAGTGCTGGGGTCGACAACAACTTGGAACAGTATCAGGTCCTATGCAGCAATTCTTGGAGTCGACCACCCCGTTCCCGGAAGCATGCGACAGAGCGACGAATTGGGATTGCCGGATTCAATCGCGAATCACCCGGGAGAATGGGGGGGGGGGAGTTGCCGGCGTGATGTGTAGATGGTGGACCGAAAACTGGCAAGATGCCGACGGCTGGGAGTTGGACGGGGGAGGCGTCGCGGCAAAGGTGGGGGGGGGGGGGGGGGTATTACAGGGAAACGAGTAGGTCTCGTTCCCTTTATTCTGCCAGCTGATTTTCTCCTCAATGGCGTTAATTTTATAGCCTTTTGATTACATTTATTTCCAAATTCCTTTGTTTCCAAAAATCCTTATTTCCCAAAATATCTCCTAGCAGCTTTTCTAAAAATGAATTATCTCCAAAGTATCAAGTTGCGGGATGATTTTCCCATGCCGTTTGCTGAGTGGACCACCGTGGTTGCCTGCCTTTCCTCCAACATTTTCCTAATTTTTAAGTGGCTGGTTGATTCCAAAAAGTTGTTAATTTTATGCGTATCACTAAATAAATTGTGCTTGCCCCCTGCGTCCTTACTATTTGAATTTCCGGACTGTTTTATTTAGGGTCCCACCAGGTGTTAAACCGATGAGCCGGGAGTAGAAATAGCTTCAATGCATGAAAAAACTTACAAAAATGAAATAGCAAATCTATAATAATAAATAAAGATAACTGTTGCGTGATGGGATCACGCGTCCTCAGGTGCGATTGCGGATGCATCAATTCCCCCGGGGTTGAGAGAGCTCGACCCCGGTGACAACTCGTAAAGACGGGTGATGAAGAGATTTGGCTTCGTTGTTGGTGCTAAATCAGGTGATATATCTGAGGATTTAACAGGTAGATCGATGTAACTCGAAGTTTGAAATGAGCCAATCCTCCTGCAATAAACAAACACGCAAACTTCTTTTGAGAAGTACAACTCATGACGAACGACCGAACTTGAGTTTGTAATGTTCACATTCTACTTGCAAATTATCAGTAATAATTTTACCCAACTCTTATAAATGATTAGCACGAGCTTGTACATTAAATGAAATATGTTCATGAAAATGGAGGGGGTGGCGATCATGAAAATGGTGTAATAAAAGCAAATAGATAATCTCAAAAGGAGATTTATTATGGGGACGATTTAGAATTATTACATGCGAGTTGTGCTCGTGAATATATAAGATCTCATTTCTTTATATTTGCCCCAGTTAGATGCTTAAGAAGACCCCTCATACTTCTTTCAACGATCTTAGTCGCTACTATTCTCGAGTTTGTCTCTCAGTCGACCACATAATATGTTCCACAAATATGATAAAAAATATTTAATATATCGATCTAACTCCACAAATATGTCTATAACCAAATGATAGTGAGGAGAAATGAAAATGTAGTGTCTAAATATGAGATCGACAGGATGAGGTGTGCCAAGTGAGTATCCTTTTGAAATGACATCAAAGAGCTGAGAAATATCAGGTGGCACTCCGGGATTTGACAAATGTCGGGTGAGCGACACAACTGGGCCACAAATTAATTCATGGGGTGGGGGTTCAGGCGGGAGTGCGGTAAGCAGTAGTGTAGTGGAGACAACAACAAGTGAACTAGGAGTCGTGGAGGTCCTCTCGCATGCCCTTGGGATAAGACAGTTCTTGTAGCGTAAAAGAACAATCTTGAGCCTGTGGCGCTCGAAGGAGTGAGAGTTTCTCGTGCCATCGTGCATGACACATCAATCTTACTGCCAAGATCTCCCTAGTAGGATGTGACACACATCCATAACAGTGTCATGACATAATACTTTATCCGAATACGTACTCATAAAAAACTCTACTAGACAATAATGAGTGACGGACATAGTCAAATGACTATTGACTCCGAATAAGCTGTAGGGTTGTTTTAACGAATGCGTCTAAAGACCCAATATATCGACCATGCGCTGAGACACAAAATTCTCCATGCTGCTACTATCGATAATAATTGAACAAAATTGTCCCTGTATGCGTGCAGTAGTGTGGAAAATATCGTGCCTCCCTGAGTTATCAAAGGCGCAAAGCGCACCGAGGCGCAAAGGGCCCCTGGTGCCTAGGCGCAAGCCTGAGGCACGTGAGGCGCAAAAATGAGAGAAAAAGGAAATTGAGCGAATTGGGTGCTCAATTCGCTGAAATTGTGCGAATTGGACGTTTAATTCGCTGAAATTGTGTGCCTAGGGGTGCCTCTGCAGTCGTGTACAAGAGGAACATTTCGACACGGTAAAAGCCCGGCTAGGCCCGACCCGACAAAAGTCCGTCCTGGGCCGAGGCCGGGCCCAGGTCCCTTACAGGGCCCATGTTTAGAGCCACTGCCCGACCGATACCTGGCCCGAGCCGGGCCGGGCAAAGCCCGATTTTCGGGCCGGCCCGGGCCCAGGCCCGTGCCCGGGCAAAGCCTGACTCAAAATAAAGTTGTTAATGGCTCTCATTAGAGCCGTTAATTAAACGGTTCTAATAAGAGCCGATTAGAGCCGTTAGTAGCGGCCAGCTGCCCCGCTGGCCGCTGTTGTACAGCAGTACAACAGCCGCTGTACAGAGCCTAGGGCCTAGGCTGGCCAGCCTAGGCCCTAGGCTGGCCAGCCTAGGCCCTAGGCTCATTATTAAAAAAATAAATTTTTTTTAATAAAACCGCCCCCACCTGCCCCCCTCTCTTTCACTCTCTCTCTCACTCTCACTCTCTCTCTCTCATTCCCCAATCCCCAACCCGAGCACCCCCCTCTCTCACTCTCTTTCCCACTCACTCTCTCTGAGCTCTCTCTCTCACTCTCTCTCCCACTCACTCAATCTCTCACTCTCCAAGGCTCCCACTCCCTCAACGACAGCATGACGTCGTCCTCCTCAATGCCAGGGTCGTCTACTCAGAGTACGCTTGTAGTGGTGAAGCACAATCGTAAGATGACAGTTTAAGAGCACTTTGATAAGATTCAAGTTAACGCTGATTTTAAGGCGCGATGCAAATTATGCTCGAAGTTGTTGACCCTTACCGACAACTCGACACTATCAAGATAGCTCAAGTCTTGCGTGTCGAAACAAGCTCTCGAGTCCAGTCAGACCCATATTTCAGGAGCAGATCAACTTCGCCAACAGGACTGCAGATGAAACATGTCATCAAACGTGGGTTGTCATTCAGTCATTACGACAACGAGGATGCAACGGAGTACATACATGAAGGCTTTCAGCCCAAATATCAACAGATAAGTAGAGCTTCTCTTAGGCGCGACGCCATTAAAACTTGTTTAGAATCAAAACATTTGTTAATAATTTTTTTTGAAAATTTCGAGGGATGTGTAAGTTTAACGAGTGACGTTTGGAGCAGTAGCATAAAAGTAGGATTATCGTACATATGTATTATGTGTCAATGGATCGATCCCGTTTCATGAGAGTTAAATAAGCGCGTATTTTGTTTTGAAGGTTTTGAATATCCGCACACTGGTAAAGCTATATATATGTAATTATGAAATGTGTGCGTGAATTTAAATTAAAAGATAAAATAATGAGTATTTCTTTTAATAACTTCTCTGACAATAACGTAGCTATTGATTGGTTAAATCGCGATTTAAAACCAATGCTAAACGGTGCGTTTTTTCACACTCGTTGTGTTTGTCACATTTTAAATTTAGTAGTACAAGATAGCTTAGCCGCTTTGAAACCGTATATTGAAAAATTCATCTTATGTTTAAAGTCATTTATAGTTCTAGTCAACGATCTTAGGATTCTAAAATATTTATAAACGCACAGGGTAAAAAATATTTGAAACCACAATTTGATATGCCTATTAGATGAACTCAACATATAAAATGTTTAAAATAGCGTCTCAATAAAAATCACTTCTTATGGAATATTATAATATGATAAATAGTCGTGATTTGACCGATGCCGATTGAGACGTATTAGGACATTATATTATTAAAATATTTTTATAGGGCGACGAGTTTTTTATCCGGCGTGTACTATCCGACTAGCTCACTAGTTATTGAAAATTTTGTAAATAGCGCACAAAAATTTAATTATTATAGGCAACATGATGGATGACTTCCATTAATTGAAATAATAATTTTTTTTAAATATAATAGAGAAATGCCTGTAATGTTTTCGTGCACCGCCGCTTTAAATCCGTTATTCAGCGTAGACGGCGTAGGAAATTTGATAGAAGAAATAGATACAAATTTAAATTTAATTTTTAATTTCGATGATTGTGACGACGCTAGTATTATAAAATTTAATTCTCTTTTTACCGAGTGTTACAATTATTATGATAACTTATACGACTCCCGGCCCTGGGAAGAAATATCGCAATTAAAAAAAAAGATACTTTTAAAAATAAAATTTTAGAATTAACAGATAAGAAAAATGCACGCACATCTAATAGTTTAAATGAATTAAGATTGTACACTAAAACACAATTTCGTGATTTTATAAGCACGGAGAAGATTGAAAACTTCGATCTCTTAAAATGGTGGAAATGTAAAGTTAATACATATCATATTTTGGCCTATATGACCCGTGATTTACTAACAATTCAAGCTAGTACGGTACCTTTGGAGTGCACTTTTTCTCATAGTGGCAGAATTTTGAACGAGCGGAGGAGCCGGTTCAACGAAGAATCTCTGGAAATGTGCATCTGCTACAAGGACTACTTGGATGCTATGAAGAACAAACAACACATTACAACATTAGAGGATAGTTCAGAGGAGATTGAAGACGTGATGGACGCGATGAATTTACAAGATGATTGAAGAGTAAGCGCACATCTAGTAGCTGTCTTCAAAGTTAAAACTGTATTTTTTTGTTTTGTTAAATTAATTAATATTGTAGTGTTTTTAATCTAAAATTAAAAATGATAATAAATTTCATTTTTTTTTCAATTAATGTAAATTGTAAAATATAAATGTTTTTTAATATTAATGAAATTGAATTTTTTTGTTCACGCGAGTGATTTTTTTAGTGTATTAATTTTTTTTAGTATATTATTTTTTAAAAAATAATTTAATTATTATATATTTTTTAAAATTTAAATTACAAAGCCCGACCCGGCCTAGACCGAAGGGCCAGATCAGGGCCCTTCCCGGGGCAGGGGCTCGAGCCCGGTTTCAGAAATGCTCGGGCTCGGCCCGGTTGAGAAAAGCCCGGGCCCGGTACCGGGCCGGCCTGATCGGGCTTTATGCCCATGACTAGCTTCAGGTGCGTCTACGATCATGTTCTTGCCCATATTAATTGTTTTTAAAAAAACACCTTGAAAGACCTTGGGAGCCTGTAAGACGCGCGCCTGGGGCACATTGCCCGCCTCAGCTGTGCTGAGTCGCGGTGGGCTGCTCCTGGTGCGCCCGGCGCCTCAGGCGCGCCTAGGCGCGCACCTTGACAACTAAGGTCCCTCCTATGGTTATCCTCAGAAGACTCACTAGGGGTGATCAAACTATATATCGTAAGACGCAGACTAAGTGTTCGATGTGTTCGCCTTCCACTTCTATGACCTCAGACTCGTGCTTGTGCTCGGCTTCAGGGTGAGACTCATTTACGTAAACTCCATAGTTAGGCTCACGTACGTCACGAGAATCGATAATAGCGTCAAAGTGGCGTCGCAGACACGCAGATGATTTGTGTCCCGACTCCATACACTTGAAGTATTAAAATACTCCAGTGTTTGGCTTAGCCCCAGTAATCTCCTTTCCCTTAGAGAGAATGAGGGGGGGGGGGTCATAGTCCCGACAATTACGAGAGGGTGAGGGGAATCCGAGGTCCTAGCTGTGGTAGTAGTGGTGACACTCGATGTAGATCTGTCAGTAAATCTGACTCCAATTGACCGTCTTTGTGAGGCCTCCACTCTCCGTGCACGACTTGATATTTCTCCTAAGTCCCTGTAGTCAAATAACTCCAGCTGGTCTTTAATGGAATAGCGCAGCTCGTTCAGATAATCGGAAACAATCATATCATCATCCTCTTGGAGTTCGAGACAAGACTGCTGGACTAGGAACTCATTCGTGTACCGACAATTTTCCTTGTTGTAGGTTTTGGAACCTACGGTAGTGAGTTTGCAAGTAGTCTGCTGGGTCATACCGCTTTTGCAATTGAGTTTTAAACTCATCCCAAGTGGTAACCGGGGGCAATCTTAAGTTGAATCTAGACCTCTCTACCTGATCCGACTAAACCAAGGCGGAAGCCTTTAACCAAGGGTAGCGTGCTCGACTTGCCTAGCTTGGGGCAGTTGCTTTCAAGCCAGGAAGCGATCAATTCTATCACACCAATCTAGATATCCCTTAGGTTCTAACTGCCCTTCAAAGTCACCAACGTCTAACTTGATCCCTATGTCCCATCAGGGTGTATCCCTAACATTTTGTTGCTCTTGCGCAATCATTCGTGGATTAGGGTTGTCGTTTTCAGGTTGCATAGGGTTAAGATCCTCTTCAATTTGGGGTTGGATAATCCCTAACTGTTGGTGGGCTTCTAAGGTGTTTACACGCGTGCGCCACCATTTATCACTTGTCCCACATCTCGCACGTTCACAGTAACATTTATGCTCAACGCTTCGATGGTTTTAGTTAAATTTTTAATTTGTGTGCTCAGACTGGGCACTCTAATTTCTAAATTACCGACACAATTTTTCATTTAAATTAATTTGAATTTGAATTTTTTTTAAAAATAAAGTTTTAAAATTAAAAGACACAATAATTTATTATTATTATTTTTGAAAATAAATTATGAGTTTTTTTAAAAAATTGTTATATTTTTTTTTGAAATTCGGATCGTGTGATTTACAATAGGAGCGAATCACAGTCCTCTGATATCAAACTGATGTAATCCATTTTAGGATTTTTAAATAAATTAATTTTGAAAGCAAAAATATTTTATTGTTATAAAATAAAACTAGGATTTTGAAACAAAAGTTGATTTTAAAATTTGCAAAGTGGCTGAGCGGCCAAAATCGAAGTTTGTGCGCAAAATTACGCTCATAATGAGTTTTAATAAAATCGTCGAACTTTGTTAGAAACAGACGTCTCGAGCGTTTTTTTGGATTGAATCTTGGCGAGAATTATACAACCACAAGCAAAGCACAATAATAACTTATAAAATAACGGTAATAAAAATAGATCAAACGCTTTAGACAAGTTTAGCAATATTTAATTGGGACGCATAAAATTTATTTGATATTTTGAAGCACGAGATGTGTGAACGTTACCCATGCGAGGAGTGGCCTTCCCAAACGGAGGGGATGGAGTCAACTCTGTCTCAAATGCCGTCGGACTGACTAATGTAGCCGACGACCGCCTGGGACAGAGATTAACACCGCTGTAGCAAAATTTGGAGTCAACCGCTGAAGCCGTCAAACTGAGTGATTGGATCGACAGCAGCCTGGAACAGTAACATGTCCAATGTAACAATTCTTGGAGTCGACCACCCCGTTCCCGGAAGCACGTGACGAAGCGACCAATTGGAATTGCCGGATTCAATCGCGGATCACCCGGGGGAATTGGGGGAGGGGGGGGAGTTGTCGGCGAGATGTGCAGACGGTGGACGGGAAACTGGCGAGATTTCAGCGTCTAGGAGTTGGACGGGGGAGGTGTCCCGTCAAAGGTGGGGGTGGGGGCGTATTACAGTGAAACAGGTAGGTCTCGTTCCCTGTATTCTTTCGGCTAATTTTCTTTCCTCAGTGGAGTTAATTTTATAGCCTTTTGATTACATTTATTTCCAAATTCCTTTGTTTCCAAAAGTCCTTATTTCCCAAAATATCTCCTAGCAGCGTTTCTAAAAATGAATTATCTCCAAAGTAGCAAGTTGTTGGATGATTTTTCTCAGGCCGTTTGCTGAGTGGACCACCGTGGTTGCCTGCCTTTCGTCCAACATTTTCCTAATTTTCAAGTGGCCGGTTGGTTCAAAAAATTTGTTAATTTTATGTGTATCACTTAATCAATTAAGCTTGTCGCTTGCGTCATAACTATTCGAATTACCAGATTATTTTATTTAGGGTCCCACCGAGTGTCAAACCGATGAGCCATTACTAGAAATATGTTCAATGCATGAAAAAAACTTGCAAAAAATGAATTAGCAAATAAATAATTATAAATAAAGATAATTATCGTGTGATGGGATCACGCGTCCTCAGGTGCGACTGCGGATGCATCACCTTCTGACATAAATCTTCCTAAAAAGATAAATAATGTGACGATAAATTTCAGTGTGCAAGCTAGGCTCAGAGGATAGTGAGTGGACTAAGTGCGTGGTCACCAAATACACAGTCAATACAAGGTGATGACTCTTGTGTGAGTGACAAGTGATCTTCGAACAAAATGCTTGCGTCCTTAGAGATAGGTAACTGTAGTAGACTAACAATAAAAATACCGTGATCGAATCTTTGCCATCTAAGGTGAGTGACACATCGCTAACACGTTCTTCTTCCTGGAGTTGGGGCTCCGGAAGAAACTCGCTAACTGAAGGTTGTAATGTAATAGGGACAAGAGGAGTCACTACTTCAGTCGGGATGACATAAATAGGAGGAAGAAACTCTTCTTCCTAGAGCTGAGGCGCAAGAAAGAGTTCCTTGACTGAAGGTAGTTCCAAGGTGGGGATAGGTGTGTCCAAGGTACTCGCAGGGGAAATGACAAGATTAAAAAGAGGACTATTAATAGACCTAGGCCCGGATTCCACTCTATGATATGAAGTTGGGAGGTAGTTAGGTAAAACATAATGCTTGTGTACTTAAGCGTCAAGGTTTTTATCGATGTCCACAACTCGCTCACTTCTTGTTTTAAATTAGTAGAGAGAATCTCAACTTGTTTCATTAGTTTTTTAAGTCGCTCGTCAAAAATCTTCATTTTTAAATTATTATTACTATTTTAAACGACTTAAAGATTTTAAAATAGATAAAAAATTTTCTTTAAAGATAAATCTCATTTTAAAAATATTCACATAGTTTTGAAAGTTTTTTTAAGACCTTAAAAGATTTTTTTATATTTTTATGAAAGACTTGGATGGATTGTCTTTTTTTAAATAAAACTTATAACTGAATCTTAACTTTAAAACTCAAACAAAGTTCTATTAATTAAACTTATTTTTTTAATTTTTTTAGATTAGAGATCGGTGGATTCACGATAAGAGTGAATCCAACCTACCTCTGATTCCAAACCGATGTATTCCAAAATCCCTGAATAAATTTTAAAGATAAAATCTAAGTTCAAAAGTAAATTAATTTTAGGTGAGGCTCTTTCTTCTTTTGACTTTATCTCGTCAAATAATTACAAATTGGGTGGAGAATTAAATATCAATTAATCTCATTTCAATTTTAAGTAATTTGAATATATTTTGTATTTTAAAAATATCTTTCTTAATGTAGATTTTTTTTAAACAAGCTTACCTTAATTAACGTATTACCTAATCTGACGGTTTATTCAGGGACTTATTGAGTGATCATCCCAATGAGCCATCGTAACCAATGAGCCATCGTACCGGGCGCGATTGATGTGCGCGAAATAAAACAAACATGTACATGCAAATATTAAATAACGTGCGATAAAATAAAGATGCGTGTCACAAAAAATAAAAAAAAGAATAAAGGAATAATGTGATGATGCTACTCCGGTTGCATCACTTGGTGTGATATGTTTTGAGTTCTTTTAATTGATTATTCAGAAGCGTGAGAATATACAATCCTGAGAAAACTTTGCATTCAACTATTTGCTAGTTCTTTGAGATTTCGTGAATTAAATCCCATTCCCAATTCCTTTTGACCAATTTTTAGCGTTTGCATGGTGCACATTGCAACTAATTGGCTTAGGATTGGACATGCATTGAAGTGTCATACAGGCTACAGTGCTGGTAAATACTGTTTGAATGAGAAGAAAGAAGTGTTGGTTCTCGATGCACCTTGACCTGTAGGTCTATCCCCTCTCCTTCACCTCCTTGCTATTTGTTTTTGTCTTTTACTTATCCTCTCATAATTTTTCTCCATACAATTACTCTACCACCTCCACATTTATCCTTATTCTTGACAATCCCGTGTTCGGGCTCCTGTCCATTGCCATTTTGGTGGTTGCAAGGACTGTTTCGTTCTCTCCTTTAAGAAATCCTATGAAAATTTGGATTGAGTCTCACGATTTATGGCCGTTTTGGGGGTATTTGTGTGAGGAATTTTCTTATATGTCTATTAAGAGGTCCTTATTATTGAATCATAAACTTTTGGTGAGATTTTTCCTTTCCTAAGCGGCTTAATATAACTTGTTTTTGACGTTGTATAAGATATAATTTGTGATCCTATAATCCTGTTGGATTTTTCCGTGTTTTTATTCCATTGAAATTTGTGCTGTCTTCGTTGGATGACACCTTTTATCGCATGTTTATGAAACATATATGCATCAAAGTATACATGTTTAGTTAATTTCCCTGACAAATAAAGATTCAGACCCGATTGTTCTGACACATCTAGTATTATTATATTATGTATTAAGGGTATTTTGGTAATTAGTAGTAGTCTCTCCTATATAGGGAGGATGAGGTGTCTTAAAAGGGATCTTGGAGTCTCGACTTGTAAGCTCTTTTCAATGGGACTAATTCATAGGGGAAACCAACCCTCATGAGCTTGGTGCGAACCTACCTCCCTAACATACCTCGCTTCGTATTTTGTTTCTCTATTCTAATACAATTCAATTAAGTGCGTACCTTCGATATAAGGAGGGGTGAGGTATCTTAGAGGGGATCTTGAAGTCTCGTCTTGTAAGCTCTCTTTCGAGGGGACGGACTCATAGGGGCAACCAATCCTCAAGAGTTTGTGCAGAACTACCTTGAGAGCATATTGATGCATTCTGCGATGCATCCAAATAAACTCTATGGTTATTTTCAATTTTTTTTCGGTTTCAGCTTTTGTGATTGTTCGACGACATATTGCATGCTTGTTCATGCGCATATTTCATGCCATCTTTTGTTCGTCCGCATATTGCATGATTGTTCGTCGCCGTGTTGGATATCATTGTATGTTTGTGATTTATCATATGTTGAATTTTTGGCTTATTCGCTTGACTAACCAATAAGACCTTAAATAAGATTGGTTCGTCAACGCTGATTAGAGAGGTATGCAAGAAAATTGTATAAAATAAAAGAGTCAATTAAATTAATCATGTACAGGAACCTTGGAGCTTATACCCGTGTGAATCTATTTCCAGTCCATTAAGTAAATTTGACCCATTAGTCTCTTTCCATCACTTGCAAACAATGCATGTTTGACCTGTCTCTTTCCCCTCTTCTTACTTTGAGCCATTGTTATTTTTAATTAAGCTAAAGTCTGAATGTCCCTATGTGAAGTCTGACTCGTCTCCATCAATTAATCTATTTAAACTCACCTCTTCCAAGCAGAAAAGGTAGAATTGGAAAAGAGCCGAGAAACATGAGCAAGAAAAGCTCTCGGTTCTTGGCAAATTCCAGCCGAAGCATCCTCAACCCAGCTTATTTTTCATGCCGCCTCCCTCTACGACTCGCCCACCGCCGACAAAACCTTCCGAGAGCCGGTCGATCTCCGACGATCCCAACACGTCTCTCCTTCTGCATCTTCAGTGTGTCTAGCAAATGCCCTTGTCATCGTGCCACCTTCCTTCTCCCAACACACAATACCACTTCATCCGCCTCCGATGTCACCGCCAGAAGGCCGGTCAGCCTCCAGCAACCCCATTCCCTCCTTCTCCCGGCATTTCTGGCGTCGCATTTAGGCTCACGAACCCCCCGACCTACTCAACACTTGTTCCGTCGGAGAACACCCCCCATCATGAACCCTCCCTGGATCTCTATTGTTTTCAATAACATTCTGTCAGTGCCTGAGCCCTTACCTCCCCCACAAATCCCACCAGACCACCTTTCCCGAGCCACCTAGCCCATGTCGCACCCCTTTCCATTTTTTCTGATTCGTATCACCCTCGTCCAAACTACAACCTATTTTCTTCTACCTTTTCAATCTACCCGAACCATCCAAACTCCTAAAGTTCCTCTCTCCCCACTGATTTGCTCCGCCCTCAAAAAATTATGACAAATATAATCTCTAGTTCCTCCCTATTAATTTAATTTTATGCAATTACAGTTTAGTGATCATTACCAAATACCAATTACATGCACCCACTCTCTTCCATTGACGTTATTTCTGCCAGATCTTCTCGAAGAGGTGGAGTGTTCTTTGGGCATTCTTCCTTCCCACATGGACGCAGTCGAATTTGCCTTTACTGATATCTTGCAAATCCTCCATCAAGGTCCACCATCAACTAGCAAAGTGACCGAGTCTACACCCATCATCGGTCTGACGGGACTCAACGACACAACTGAGCCCAATCTCGGGCTTCCTCAACCCTCTCTTCACTCACATGCTCCACTTGACGTGTGAAGGTGGTCTCATTTGACTGATCCAACCCATCAGGCTAGATCATGTGACCTAAACAATCATTTATGTTACAGTTCTTCCTGGATGAAAACAAGACGCCTCTAGCGATGATCTTGAAAAATCCATATTCCATTGGATGTGTTGGTTTCACGAATTAACACCATACATGACGTGGACAAAGCTAAAGTAGGAGTTGATGCTTGCTCTATGACACAGGTTGTCCCGAAAATACCTTTGAGTGTCTTTGCACAATGCATCAGACCGACTTTGTGGAGGCATTCATGGGAATTTGTGGAGTTACCATATCCAGGCTTACCTACGAGTCTATGACCACTACCTAGGTACTTCATGCACGACTTGCAACCTTACATTCACTCTTGCACACACTGAGCTCGACCACACTCACTTTGACCATCCAACAGTCTCGCTTCATGGAAGTGGAATTTACTATGCTACTTGGGGCCTCCAGTCACTCTAGCATTCGGGCCTCTCAATCACAATCACATGCCAAACCACCAAGTTAGCACAAAGCCCTCAACTTCAGGCCTGAAGCTCTATGAAGCCCCTCACCGCTGGTCCGCCAGTACCCCACCTCTATTTATTGTCACTGTACCACCACTAAATCCAAATCCCTCAACACATCGACTCTCCCACCAAGATTACTTTGACCTCTGCCTCCAAGAACTTTTTTCCATTGCAAACAACTCGACATCCACAAATGCCCTTCAAAGTACCACACATACTGCTTGCTACTGAATACGACGATACTACCCTTGCTGATTTCGATGCTCTTGAGCTTGACGATGACAACACCAGGGTCCGACCTTGAGGACAATGTCAATTTTGACGGAGAGAATATTGATATGTATTTACACCCATGTATGCTTTTTCTGATGACAGCCCTTGGCAAGTGTTAGATCCAAACCCGACCGTCCTGTAACGTCTAGTATTATTTTAAGATATATTATGGGCATTTTCGTAATAGTAGTCTCCCCTATTATATAAGGAATGATTAGTCATGGAGGGGATCATGGATTCAAGATTTGTAAGAGCTCTTCGGAAGGACTGTTTGGGGGGAATCGACTCTCAAGAGCTTGATGTGAGCATACATTGCGATTGCAACATGTTTCTCTATTCTAGTGCATTCAATGCGTATCAGTTTAATTTGCGATTTGTTAATTTTCGTTTGTTTTAATTAATTTGTTTGAGAACTGGATTTACTTTCTAATGCTCTTAATTGTTCTCTAATGGTTTCAAACATCTAGGATTGCATTAAAATATTATCATGGTTTCTGTAACTTGAATTACATAAAAATTGTTCTAAGAACATTTGTAACTAGATTCACATAAAATTTGGTATTAAAGCATTCCTATGCAATGGCGATTGCATTAAATTATGAGAGAAGGATGAGGAGTTTTGGTAGTGGATTTACTTGACCTTAAATTTAGTGTCCGGCAAGATTTTGTACTGACCTCATTGGAGAGTTAACAGATAACTGAATGTTGCCGACAAGATTTTGTACTGACCTCATTGAAGAGTTCGCAAGATATTTGAATGTTGAGGCAATGGGATATTCTGCAAGACTATAAGAAGGTGGATGAGATGCAAACTTGCAAAGAGAACTTCATATGCAATGTTCAGATAATACTATTTTTCAATATTGCGCAAATGTGATAAATGTAGTGGATGTAGTACAAACTAAAGGAACTATGAGTAATCTCCCTTGATTTCACAATTAGAATAATGCTAATGGGATGTGAAAGAGAAAGATGTTGGTATTGCACTAACGGTTCAGGTTTATGTACTTGAAGAAAAGTAAAATTAGTACTATTTCACTTAACCGGAGCGAACAGATTATGTCCTCCGGGTTCGACCCATTTGGACCTAAATAGATACAATCTACTATTGGGTTGGGTTATTGGTTAAGAAAAAGTTTCGTTTACTACGATATTGTGACCGGTAATATTAGATGCCGTGTAGTGACTATGCACTAATGTGACTAATATATGAATGCGATTGTGGTAGTGAGTAAGGTTCTATAAGGATGCAATGATGATACAAGTCCGCATTTACGATTATAATAAATTTTGAAATTAGGTTAGGCTATGCTAGTATGCATGATCAAAATCAGGCTTTAAAGACGATGAACAAGTTCTAGTATAATTTAAAGAAAGAGTGCTGTAATTAAATACTTTGCAAATAAATCCTTCATGTATTTTGATTAACCAAGCAAATTTTTACAAATTAATTTTCTCAGATCATATTTTTTCTAACAAATAATTAACCAAAATAAAAATAAACGTCCAAATTTATAACTCACCAGAGTAATTAAAGCCCAAGTGGGATATGTTGCCGCAATTTCATCGTTGGTACGGGTACGTTACTGATTTCAGCATTTTTGCATAGATTTAATTTCCTGGAATGCTGCATATTGATGGAGGACTACAAATTGAGAAACTATCCGGAGGGGGGCTGTCAGCTGTGTTTTGGAGTGCTGGAGTGGAACTGGACTACAACAAGTAGTTTTTTGGGGTGCTGGAATAGATTAGGATTGGTGCAAAACTGCAACCGGCTGAAGCAGGGGACCGACATAGTAAAAGAAAGGTACAAGACTGCACTGTTCAGCTCATCCAATGGCTGGATTATTGGGTATTTCCAAAACATTGTCAAGGAGTGACGTCGATTGGACTGGGAAGATGACTGGAAGGGGCTCTGCACAATCGAGCGTTGGTGAGGCTAGGCAACATACACTCGTTTTTCATTCAGGGAAGGCTCTACAGTTCTCATCGAGCATTTAATTTAGTAGTAGAGTTGTTCTCGGCCAGGGAGGAGACGCTGTTCTTCGACATGCCACAACTTCAACCCAGTGGTCGTTGTTCTTGTCCAGAGAGGGTTGATAACAGACAAGTAACCAAATCTGGTGATTTCCTAGTAGTTTCGGGCAGTTACAATGATTAATGGGGTGGGGGTGGGGTAGGAGGAGACAGTTACCCTAGAACTAGCGATGAAAGTTTCGATTAATTGAAAGAGATAATGAGAATTAGGCTTCAGTACCCATTCCACGGCTTCATCTTCACAACGATCACACAATTCAAAAAGCTCACAAAATTCTGCAATGTCCTAAAAGAAACTCCACAACAAGTATTTCTAGACTCACATACAACTAACAACTATGATTTGTTTACACGACAATATACAAATGACACATAAATAATGTGTTGAAAAATACGAAAATACATAGGTAATGTCCCATCGATGCACCAGATGGTACTACGGACTCGGATCGTCCATACGTCGATCCTAATACCTACAAGCATAAACCCAAACGTGCTCTGATACGGGTTAGCCCACCCGAGAATTATGATCCCCATTGATGCAGGACGACGTGTAGGGTTTGCGCGTCTGTCGGCTTTTCTAGGAAACCCTAAATGCATGCGATAATTTAATTAATGTCTTTGCGAATATTTAGAGCGGGCGCATCACTTAAGAAATTACGCAACTTAGAGTTTTGAAAAGCACAAAATTACTATTTACATTTCAAAAATTAAATCACTTGGAAATTGGTTCAAATTAAAACCCGGGAAGGAAGGTTCGCAACTTTCGTTCCGTTCCACTTGTCGTAGCAAAACGGAAATCGTGAACAACAAATACGTTTCCGTTTGGAGTTTTCGACGTAGCGTTCGCTGACAAAATTCAGGCAAAAACCCAAAAATGAGTCTATTATCCTACGAGAAAATATAGATACACACACAAATGAAAACGATAAAAACAATTACCCACAAAAAGATACGTCTTTCCGTATTCGAAGTCGATGACGATCACGCGAGAAACTCCTCGTCACCTCCGATCTCCTGCTCCGAGGTCGGCCGCTATCGCACACGGGCACCAAGAAGAAATTTCACTCACTCACACGAGGTGGTTCCACGGAATCACTCACTCTAGAGAAGCCACAAACATAACACCCTAAAATTCACTCGCTCTCACACAAGTGGCTCCACGAACTCTCTAAGAACAACTTCCCTATCTTCTATACCACAACAGACTATTCAATTCTCTAACTATTCATGGAAACAAAATTTCACACTTCATTGCCTAAACACAATGAAAATGATTTTACTGTTCCTCTTAAACAGACATTTCCCTTTCACTACCTTCATTCTTTACGAAGGTCGATTCTAAGCAGGTAATCACAACTCGATACAGGACTCACAAAATAACAACAAACTCTAACTCTCAAGGGATCTCCAAGCAACTAACATCAATGTATTTTCACGGAAGAATCATCAACAATTATTTATACAAACTCCTAAACAGGAAAACATTCTCCAATAATTACAACTACAGGAAGTCCTGCATCTTCATCAACGACAGCCCTTGAGGGAAGCAAGCAACACAAACATCAACTCCTAAAACAGGAATTCACAAACAATCTTCATTTACTCCTAAACTAAACTATAGCAGATTTCAATCACAATGAAAATCATTCACAATTACAGGAACAAGGTATGAACAGTAAAATTAGATCCAGTTCTACTGTTCAACATCACCGACATCCACACTAATACGCGGGAGATGAATAGTAACCGTCAGCTTTTTCTTTCTCATTCACCACCGCCTGATTTCCTCTTATTTTATAGGGCATCCTGCAGGCAGACGTGGGGGCAGTGGGGGTGTGGCGGAGGCTTGCTGGATTGGGACGTGGGTTTGAAAACCGCCGAAAAGAGGCGTCGTGGCAACGGTTGTAGGAGTCGTGGCCGTCGGTTGGAGCGCCAATGTTGGGGAGGCGCGCAGGGAGCGGAGCCCTAACTGTGTGCTGTTGATGAACCGAGGAAACTCCCGTGTCGTGCGATTTGGGGAAGAGAAACATTTTCGGCCGGCTTCTTCTTCTGACTGCTTCCGCTGAACCGGTTTAACACAATACACACACACACATATATATTTATATAACTGTATATATATAAATATATATATATTTGATAAGTTTTTTTTTTAAATCTACAAATATATATATATATCTTTATTATATAATGAAACCCTTAATCATCCCATGGTGTAACATTTATATCCTGAAATGCCCTCATTAAAACATTCTTTTGGCATAAACTCAGGGGCATTTCGGTCTTTAGGCCGGCTCAAGGCTTAATTTAGGTTTTAATTATTCCTGCCGTGCACTATTCCCCCTCTCAAAATCGCGATGGCTGCAATATTTTCCTCACTTCTGCGCAGGGCATCTCGATTCTTCCTTCTCCCGCGATCAACGCACGCCTCCGCCACGAAGATCATTGCACGCCTCCGCCGCGATTTCTTCCTCGGTTCTGTTCAGAATGGTGCAAAGGAAAGGAGAGCAAGTACGCCTCTTCTCTGGTGAGTTTCTGTCTTCTTCGACCTAACAGCCTTCTTCAGCATGTGCATCGACAAGAAACATCTGGAACCAACAGTGTTTGAAAATGACGACCACCATTTCTAGCATTTAGTTGTGTCTTTTTGATTTCTTGCTATGGTTTCGATTTCTTCAGCATGTGCATTTCGATTTCTTGCTAGGGTTTTGTAAGAAGTTTCTCTTAGGTGCATCGACGGAGCTTCCACCGTTGATTTTGAGAGAGGCAAGTAACATTCTTGATCCCCTGTCACATTTCGCAGTTGCTCATCTTCTTCCTTTCCCATTTTTTCTTACCGCTGACATGCTCTACCAGATTGCCCCTTCCTCGATCTGGAACCAGCAGATCGCTCCTCTCCATCTGGAACCAGCAGATCGCTCCTCTCCATCTGGAACCAGCAGATCGCTCCCCTCTCGCCGATGGTGTATCAGGTATTCTCACTGTTGGCCTTCCATATGTTTTTAGTTTTTAGTTCCGTTTCAGTTTTAGTTTTCAGTTCATTTCAATTTTGATTTAAACATATTTTTAGTTTTAGTTTTATTCTGTAGCATTTAGTTTTATTCTGTAGCATTTCTTTAGAGTTTCCCTCTTTCAGACCCTCCTCAAGAGCAGCTCCTCCCTCCTCCACTGTTCTTCCATGCTTCCTTCAGGTGAAATTTTTTTGTGCTTCTTCCTTTTTAACTCAAGCATATGCACCATCTTTTTGTGCTAACTTTGTTATTTCAGAAACTTAAGCTCAAGTATCATGCTTCTCAGATCAAAAAAAGGTCTGTTTTTCGCATATTGTGTTTTCAGATTTGTTTTGTTTTCAGATTGTGTTTTCAGATTTTGAGTTTCAATTTTTTTGTTTTCAGATCTCTATCATCTTTTAATTTTTAGAAGCGTAAGTACTCGGTATGTGGTTTGCTGATACCATGATTTTAGATTTTTATGTACTCTGTTTATGGTTTGTTGATACATAATCTGAAAACAAATCATTTTTCAACATTTTATTGAGCATTATATGATTCCAATATTATTATCTCTTATCTGTTTATCATGGATAGTGTTGTTATCTTGGATAGCCAAATTGAGGGCTTTCTAATTATATGTCTAAAACAAAATATACTTCTTTAAATCTTTAACTTCACAAAATGATTTTAGTGATAATGTGCTCATGATTGTCGTCGTTTTTAAAATGTGCTCATGGTTGTCATCATTTTGATATCTTCTCAAGTCATTTTGTAGTAGCATCTACTGATTTTGACACAAGTTTGATTTTAGTGATTTCAGATTTCTGTGATTTAAGATTTTTATCTTCTCAGATAACTTCTCAAGTCATTCTGCTTCGACTCAATGTCATTTTCCTCTTTAGCCGTTTATTATGCTCATGGTCCATGTTGTATTTTTATTTGTTTTCTATGAGATGCATGTGCTCATCAATCCTTAAATTAGTTAGACTGAAAATTTTATACACTCAACATCAAATTTCAGTTACCCGGGTAACACCTCTTATAACATTTTACCTTTTGTTGTTCTGCATCTCTTCTAGCAATTTCACGTCGTATCCTCCACATATCCCACCCTTCCTTCCACGTGTCCTACGGCAGCCCACATTCGACGAACGATCAAGTTTTAGCTCTAATGTGTGGGGCATGGATGCCTTTCGCAGTTCCCAAGCGATGGATATTATACTGCACCCATGGATAATTTAGTCGTGCATGTGCATAATTCTTTCTGACAAATCTATAACATGTTCACTATAATTTTTGAGCCATTTTGTTCAGGAATCACATTTAAGTTATGTGTTGCATATGCTTCATCATATTTCCCTTCTTTCTTATGGTAGGTCTCATCCAAGATTGATGAAGAGAGAGCTTTATATTTTAGCATTTAAAAATAGTTGACCATTTCATATGCTTCAGTAGACTTGTCACCATGCATTGCGGTGAATTTTGGCGAGTATTGATTGAATGTCGTCGAGACGCTATCAAGATTTTAATTGTGCACAACCAAAGTCGTCGCATATGACCAATATTGCCGCCCCACGACCAATGTTGCCGCCCCACGACCAATGTTTCCGCCCACGACTAATGTATCCACCCACGACCAATGTCGCCCCCCACGACCAATGTCGTCCCCATAACAAATGTCGCCCCCACGACAAATTTCGCCCCCACGACAAATGTCGCCGCCACAAAAAATGTCGCCGCCCTGCAACAATTGTCGCCCCCGCGACAAATGTCGCTCCCGCGACAAATGTCAATGTCGCGCCCACGACGAATGTCGCTCCCACGACGAATGTCGCCCCCACGACGAATGTCTCCCCTACGACAAGTGACGCACGCACGACGAATGTCGCGCCCACGACGAATGTCGCCCCCACGACGAATGTCGCCCCCACGACGAGTGTCGCCCCCACGACGAGTGTCGCCCCCACGACAAGTGTCGCCCCCCCGACGAATGTCGCGCCCACTACGAATATCGCGCCCACGACGAATGTCGCCCCCTCGACGAATGTCGCCCCCACGACGAATGTCGCCCCCACGACGAATGTCTCCCCTACAACAAGTGACGCGCCCGAGACAAATGTCGCCCCCACGACAAATGTCGCCCCCATGACGAATATCGCACCCACAACGAATGTTGCCTGCACGGGGTCCCCCGTGCACGACTGCTTGTATATATATATGTAAATGTATATATATATATCACAACATTAAAAAAAATTACACAATTGCAAAAGAACACAACGCAACATTCAGGGATGAAAGAGGTCCGGACGGGTGCGACATCGGGTACTTTTGCGACGACCTGATCTAGAGTGGTCTCAACCACCCATCACTTAACTTTAGTGGCTACATGAATTTTGGATACATTTAACAACATAAAAAATTGAAGGATGAGGTCACATATAAGTTCATTGACGCATGTGATTGTAAGCAAATTATGGTCTAGCTAATGGTAACAGGTCTAGGCGACACATGGTATTGTGTATCATGAAAAGTGGGAGTAGACAAGTGGGCTTTAAGGAAGCTATATATCATATTTATTCCTATAATTTTTTTTATTAGGAAGTTGATTTTTGTGGGTTTATTTGAGAAAGGGTAATATATTTTGGTTCACCAGTAAAGGGTATGTTGTCATCTATGTTATTAAAGGCGCGCCGAGGCGCAAAGGGATCCTTGAGCCCACAGACGCGCGCCTGAGGCACATGAGACGCAAAAATGAATATATATATATAATATAGTTAATTAAACACCAAAACACATAAAATTATATTAAGGGAGACTGAGTTTTCAAACCTACATGGCTACAACATAAATCACATGATGCCTTGACAGAGGCCCTAAGTGTCCGTTCATTTCGTAGGAATTGGAATGGAGGAATTGAAATGCACAATTCCAAAATCTACAGGAATTGTGGTTTTACTGAATTTCAATTCTGTTGTTCGGTTGCATGGTTGAATTGGAGAACACAAATTGGAATTAAGCAATTATGTTGTTCAGTTGCAGTTGCAGGTGGGAATTGATCAACAGAAATTGAAAATACAACTAATATCAATGAACAAAATAGATGAATAATTTTAACACTATGTAAGTATCAACTTTGCCAACACCTATAACACAAATTTGGAGCAAACACGTAATAGTAATATAGCACATACTTACAACTATTTTTAAATAAAAATATATGCATTGTCCTTATTTGCATGAAATTAAAAACATGAATCCAAAACTAGATAGTATGTTGCAGTTTGATAAACATAGAAAGAAAAAATACTAGCACCAAACTACAATCAAAAAAAGCATTGTCCACAAAAAACACATTGTCCTCTTTTTCAAGTGCTCGTAAGCCATAAAATTGCAAGTGAAGCCATGTCATTCTCATGCGCTCTGGTAGAGCCATGAACATGTCAAATTTCAGTTGACTGACACCTAGAAATAGGGGCGGATCTAGAGGGGGGCCTGATGGACACCGCCCCCCATTATTTTTCAAAATGGTTAGTGGATTTGGATTCCTCTCGTCGAGACAATGAATTTTGACTACTTATACGTCAAAAACGGTGTCCAGATGAGGGAAAAACATATTCGATGAGATGGAAGCATTCAATTTTTGTTATTGTTGAAGTTAATGTCTGACCCACCTGATAAAATTTCCAGAATCCAGTGACACATTTGTATGCTGAGGGGTCGACATAGAAATTTTTTTTGTACACTCTCATTATCAATTTCCTGGATCCGCCACTGCCTAGAAGATCCACGACTTTCATTAATTCGACCTCCTACAGATCTAGTAATCGAGCGAGTGCTTCATAAATTTGAGCAGAAGTTGATATTATCGGAGCTTCACTGCTTTTTATGACGGTGGTCGCAACTTGCTGCATACTTGTTGCCAACCTGCCATATTATTTATGGCATTTGCTATTGCCTTGCCAGTAGTTGTTACTATCGGAGCTTCGTTGCTTTTTATGACTGTGGTTTCTGCTTGATGTATACTTACTGCCATATTATTTATGGCGTTTGCTATTGCCTCACCAGGAGTTGTCTTTCTCTTTCTTTGCTTATTACTCCCTCTTGATGAAGGCTCAGCTGTGAAGTTACTTTCTTCTCCCACTGACTCTCCATCCAACTCAATGACTGCCTCATTTGTTGTCTCCGTAAAAGCACATGTTACTTTGCCCTTGCCACATAATATGCATAAGTCAGACCAATTAATGAATATCTATCTCTGTAGTGCTTCACAGTTGGATGAGCCTCCACAACATGATTAGTCCACATGAACTATGGTAAAAAAAATTAAACAAAAATATAGAATGCGACAAATAAAAATACTTTGACATAATTGACCCATACTTCTTTATTGTCAACTTTCACTATATTTCATTCCCAATACCATCCGAAGCCACTTGTGCCCAACATTGTGGACACCTCTTTGTAATATTTATTCCATGTCTTGAGTCTGGTCATGATCTTCTCCTTAGTGAAGTCCATATTATGAAAATACTTCATGGCTTTAATTGTTGTTGTGAAGGCCACCGCTTTTCATCCATTCAATGTTTTGTGGCCTTTACCATATTCCTCTAGCAGTATACTAAACAAAGTACAATCTATTTCAGTTGTCCAAGAACATATGATTTTTCTTTTCCCGACCCTCTGCCCATTTTATATTATCTGCAAATAGTCAAAAGGGTTGAGCTTATATAGTCAACAAGCATAAATATCACATGTCTTACAAAAATATGATAAGCAAGTATATATATATCACATGTTTGACAAAAATATGGTCAACAAGCATATATATCACATGTCTTACAAAAATATGGTCAACAAGCATAAATATCACATGTCTTACAAAAATATGGTAAACAATCATATATATCTACTAAATCCCACTGCGGGCTTAATATTCAGTAAACATGTCAATAGCTAAGTTATCTCTAAAATGTGTCTGTGTGGTTGAGGATTGAGTTGGATTAATATTATCATCATATTCATAAATTTCTTCTTCTTCAAACACTTATGCAGCTAATAGGTCAGTATTAACCTCAACAAGCAATTGTGAATCAGTAGCCTGTCTCTTATCGACTAGGAAATTATGTAGGACGCACAATGGATTTATTATTTACACTTGCATTTTAAATTGATCTTAGAACCCCAAATCTCATGCAATGTGAAATCTATATGTACTTATTTAGCACCTGAACTTTTATATGAAAGAAAGATGATTGTTGGAGTATTGCCCAACATTTCTTTAACAGACTAAATGTTCTCTTCATTACATTTCGTTCTCTAGCATGACACAAACTGATCAACTCCTTACAATTACTTAGGTGTTTCCTTGTGTGGACTACTCTTGTAGATGAGAATGCATTGATCAATATTGTGCAAGGAAACCGAGACTGTTGGTGTAACCAACATCCGCCAGCTAGTACTTACCTATTCCATCAATATAATTTTTTTGGTCATAAATTGCTGGAATGTTGTTGGAAAAATGAGCGAAATGTTATTAACAAAAGTAATGGCTTACTAATAGGTATTTCAAATCCATATCTTCTTTTTAGCGCATCACACAACACTCTTGAATCTGATGACGAACCTTCCCAACTAGGTGAAACATACAAAAAATTCATTTGGTTGTCACAAACACCCAGTACATTAGTCGTTATTGCTTGCTTCCGATTTCTATATCTGCAATGATCTCCGGCGGGCATAGTTACTTGTATATGTGTACTATCTAGCGCACCAATGCAGTTCTCGAACCATCTCCATCTATTTTCCAATCTGGATTCCGGCAACTTGATATAGTCTCTTGCTTCAGCATCGCTCTGACCACGATATTGAATTATCTCCTAATAGTATCCATGAATCGTAGATACGTAACTCTAACATCACTGAACTTCTTGTTATGTGCTATAATGCATAGAAATAGTTCAGCAAATTCTTTCACTAACACATTTGCATTCGTGCACCAGATCTCTAATTGACAAAATGTGGCATACCTTGCTGAACGGTTGTTTACCCATACACAATAGGTTGAAGCAGTTGACTTTTGGGCCCTTATATATGCATGTAAGTAGTGAGGACCATAGCGCAGTATTAATTTCATGATCTACTGGTTACATGGGAATATATTCTAAGCTAGCCAAGTAACACCGAGTGCTGTGAGATATCTGCTTTTCATAATATATTCTTTTATTAGTTTCTCTCTCAACTCCGTTGGATCCTTCTAAAATATACCGATGACAAAATAAAAGTGAGCGATCATGCAAAACTGAGAGCACTTATATTCTAAAAAAAACTTATCAGTATACAACACAAATATATGCGGACAACAAATAGTGCACACATATATGACATACAACAGACCAAAACTCTAAGAAAATTGAAACTTTCGGTGAAAGGAAAACATCAGTCCCCTATGGAATTTAGAGCTAGAGGGAGATGTATTACAGGTACTGGACTTCCACAATGCCATCTTTTTCATGTACATCTGTTTATCTTTACTCCTAGATTAATAACAAACATCTCCAGTGAAATCACTCATTTTAGACATTAAACGATCTAGTTGATGAATGATCAACTAGATATAAGCATACTGAAAAACTATCCAGTTGACATAAATTTGTTACATAATTGAAAAAAAGCACTGATGTTACTAGAGACATAAAAATAAAATCAAATTGATTGACATGAAAATACAATTTATCAAGGAGAAATGCAAACTTGTATCCATAAATTAAACACTGATGTTACTAGAGACATAACTAAAGATACATTGCCCACGCAAGATAACTTCTTTTTTCTCATCGTATGTAAATGCCTCCTATTTTAAGTTGCTGGAAATATTTAATCTAAGAAACCTAGTGTGCAGAAACCACGCTATTTTCAGTCGAATAAGATGAAAATGAGAGATTGGAAATACCACACTAATGACAGTCGAAGAGGAGTAACCTTAGACGGATCCTTCGAAGAAGAACCTGGAGATAGATCAAAAATAGCATTGACGAAACCCTTGAACGACGAGTTCTCTGCAGAGTAACAAAGAGGAAGATGAAGTGGAAGAAGATGAAGAGGAAGATGAATAGGAAAAAAGAACGGAGAAGAGGAAGACTCACTTTACCACCGGTGAAATCTACGGGGATTGTCGTAGCAAAAAGGGCAAGCAGACACGATAGGAGGGTTTTGCATGTTCTTCGGTCAAAACCGAGGGTTTGGGGCAAGAATTGGGATTAGGCATTGATGAAAAGCCACAATTTTGCTCAATTCCGTTTCCATCGCCATTTCTTTCCAACCAAACACGTGGAAATTATTTATTTATCATGAAAACCCAAACCACAGGAGCAAAAGTTGTGAACCGAACGAACCATAAAAGGGTTTAATCACAAATGGTCCTAAGGAAAAGTTTTTTCAGCAATTTAACTACGTTTGGTGAATAAGGTCTTAGAACAAGAAAATCACATTAAGGGAGACTGAATTTGCAAACAGCATGTATGCATTATTGGGGCACGAACACCGAATTTGCGCGCCTAAATTATGAATGAATTTTTCTACAACAATTAGATGATAAATCATGAATAGAACTCAAGCAGGAATGTCGGGTTTCCTAAGGACTAACAATTAAACAAAAACTAATTTTGTAATTAAACATAAGCAAATTTTGTATTTAAACAGATATAATTTTGCAATTAAACAAAAATAATTAAGCACTAGTCAGGTTTCATAAGATTAACAAAGTAATTTCTTGAAAATGAAACTTCAACACATAAGCCCCACAATGACTGCAGAAGTAAGGACATTTTAAGGATATAAAGATCAAGGTTGTCAGGATTGCGATCCGGATCCTAGGATCTTACGATCCTACGATCCAGATTTTACAAAGTGATACTCGATCCAATCCTATCATATAATCGGATCCAACCTCGAAACGATCTCATCTAGGATCTCGATCCTGACAACCTTGATAAAGATGTGCCGATCAGCGAGAGGAAAAAAAAGATGGGGGCTAACTCGCTGATGGAGAAAATAAAATCGAAACCCTAAATAAATGATTAAACCGAGCCGAGTGAATCTTTGGACCAGAAATTGCCCGAGGCGCGCCGGGGCCACCTCGCCCTCCTCGGCCTTGTTGAGGCGAGCCTCGGTTCGTCCGGCGCGCCTCGGCGTGCTCCTAAATAACATAGGTTGTCATGTGGTTTATCTTGAACAATCTGCATACCAATTTCTATTCGACCGAATCAATGAAACAATATGGTATATTTTGTTTGCTTTTTGGTTACAGGGAGAAATTGTTAAGCTGTTTCCATGCCTGCTTAAATTGATAGTCTTCTTTATCTGGCATCATTGATGGGGTCTTTCAAATTTGTCCTATTCCGCATAGTTAATGGAAATTGGGCTCATTCTGCCTTTTAATAATGCTATCTCCCCATTCATTATCTAGAAGATGAGTGAGCACGGAAAATGAGCGCGTCCTTTCACATGCGCACAAATTTATGCCTGCTATACTAGGGAAGATTTCCTTTATCTTTAGTCACTTGACAACTTGATACTAATATCCATGTGGATGTACCTCTGCTTAAAGTTTGTTAGCACTTCATGGGGTATCATGCTCCTCTTCAGTTTTATAATTACACTTTTTTGCCTATGCTGCAGCAAAATTTATCCAATCAAACTTTACCTAAATAAATCACGGTGGCCATGTCCAAAGCACCATCATATGCCTAATTGCCTATTGTGGCACTCGATTTAGCTTTTGCCAACTGCTGTGATCCAGAAATTAGTAATTTTTATGACTTTCTTGCATTTTTTTTATTTATTGTTGTTAGAGATATTAATATTTTAGTATTATTATGTTTAGTCCCACACCGCCTATCGGTGTTGTGAGTCATGTTGTAGCTCCTATATAAAGCCCCTTTGTGGAAGAATAAGATTGAACTTTCCATTTCCTTTCTAATTTCTACATGGTATCAGAGCCTAATATTCTGAGACCTAAAAAATTTTTTCCCAGCTAACTGTTTCACGAGCTCCCGTCCCGACCTAAATCCCGCCTCCCCGACCCGTGATTTTTTTTCCTCTCCAGCGCATCTGCTCGGGCTCCCGTCGAGCGGAATCCCGCCTCCTCCCGTTGACGGAATGGCCTCCTGCCTCCTCGACGGGAGTGGCCCTTTTTCCCTAACGGCGGCGTCGTTCCCTCCGCTCCTCCTCGACGATCGCTACTGCTTCCGCTCGCCGACATCGACGGCTCGTCCGACTTCCTTCATCGACATCGACGGCTCCCCTCTGCGTCGTCGCCGCCCTGGGCTGCTTCCTGTGCGACATCGACGACGTCGACGCCTCTCTCTCCTTCTCTTGATGGCTTCGCTGCTACTCGACGACGATCCCGTCGTTTCCTTCTCCCGCAGTCTTCCTCGTCTGGTTCCTGTGCATCTGCGACATCACCGACATTCCCGTCGGCTCTCTGCTTCCTCTGCGCCATCAATGGCCCCGACGGCTTCTCCGATTTCTTCTTCTCCGGCCTGCTGCGCTGCAGCTGCTTCTTCTCTGGATTGCTGCGCTGCAGCTGCTTCTTCCCCGGGCCTGCTTCTTCTCTGGACTGCACCCGCTGCAGCTCTCTTCTTCTCCGGCATGGCTGCTACTCAGCGCAACTTCGTGTACGGCCCCGTTTAGGGTTTAATGTTCCTGTTTTTTTCTCTTTCAGTTTTCTTGTTGTTGTGGTGTGTTAGTGTGGTCTCTTTACGATTTCCGCCTTCGTGCACGTGATCTACGTGAGGGGGAGTGTACGTCACGGTCTCTAGGCGTAGTTTATACCTTCATGCATGTATTCCACGTGAGGGGGAGTGTTTGTGATATCGGCGACTCGGATGCTTCTTTCCCGACTCCTGCCTGAGTCACACCCGGCCCCTAGGTATAACCTATGTCTTCTTGCACATGATCCACGTGAGGGGGAGTGTTTGTGATCATGGCGACTCGGATACTTCTTTCCCGACTCCTGCCTTAGTCACACATGGCCCCTAGGTTGATTTCATATGTTGTTTGTGTCTCCTCGTCGTTTTCTCTGGATTTGGTAGGGTTGGTTTGGTCTTGCGTGGTTGACCTTGTTTCCGCTCCGAGTGTATCCAGCGTTGTCATGGTCGGTTTGCGGACCAACGTCGTGTGGCTCTTGCCCGGTTGAAGTATCCCCGGTGACACGCGGTTGGGCCTCGGTGGTTGTTGCTTTGTCCCACGATGCCTTCCTTCTTTTACCCTCTATTTTATGTTGTGTCCAAGCTGTAGGCTTCCCCTTCAGCTTGAGGGGGAGTGTTAGAGATATTAATATTTTAGTATTATTATGTTTAGTCCCACACCGCCTATCGGTGTTGTGAGTCATGTTGTAGCTCCTATATAAAGCCCCTTTGTGGAAGAATAAGATTGAACTTTCCATTTCCTTTCTAATTTCTACAATTGTCATAAATAGTTATGAAAGCAGTTCCAAGAGGCAAGAACTCCTGCATTTTGTAATTGAAATTTGCTATCATCTTATGGAAAATTTATCAAAATCTGCAGATTCTTCCAGAGGTCATTTGGCATGCTTTGATGCTTATGGTTCAATGCTGCATGGACCGGGACTACCTGGCGGCGATGGACCATTACATCAGGATGGCCATTGGAAATGCACCGTGGCCTATTGGTGTGACCATGGTTGGAATCCATGAGCGATCTGCTCGCGAGAAGATCTACACCAACAGCGTCGCCCACATCATGAATGACGAGACAACCCGGAAATACCTCCAATCCGTGAAGAGGCTCATGACATTCTGCCAACGTAAGTTTCCTGCACTTCCGTCCAAGTCCGTCGAGTTCAACAATCTGGCAAATGGAAGCGATCTTCACTCCCTTCTGGCGGACGAGAGGAACAAGAATTCTTCGGCGGAAGAGAAGCTTCGTTTGATGCCTGCTGCACTATAGGTACCTTAAGTGTTGTATTTTGGTCTCTGCTCGCCTAGGTAGAATCAAATGTGTGCAGTATGTTCTTACCCCTGCTTCATTTTGATGTTTTATTGTTCTTTCCTCAATACTTAAGAGATGAAAGGTGAAAGATTTATCAAGTTTACCCACAAAGTAGTTGTGCTGATTATTAGATTTTGCTTGGTAATATCTTCGGTGGAGGGGGGGTGGGGGGGGGGGGCTTATATGTTTGTATCATGTATGTATATGGCTGTTATGAAAATAGATGTTTTAGACACTTATTTCTGTTTGTTAATGTTCAATTCACAAATTAGTGACTAATCACCTGAAAATTCATCATGAAAAATGAGCCTTCTAAGCACCTATAGTAAACAGCATTGACTTGAATTATCCATTTATTTAATAATCACCTGCTGTCATCTTGAATCACCACCTAAGCATGACTTCCGCCCAACCTACTCTTTCCTACAGCATGACTTCCGCCCATGATTCCCATGCCAACTGCTCGCCTTCCTTTTTCTCCCCTTTCTTGGCATTTTACATACTAGGTTTATAAATAAAGAGCCTTGGGCCGTACTGTTAATAAAATAAAACAAGTTTATCAAACTAAGTTAATTTTTTGCGATCCCCCTTGGAGAATTTATTGGTGTTTTTTTAGGATCCAAAGCAAAATTAAATGAATTGATTTGTAAAGAAGTCTTTTCTTAAAAATATCATACTAGTAAATAATGAAGTTCAATTTAATTTGCAATACAAAATCAGTAATATTATCCTTGTTACACAATTGTTCCTCATTTTATATTTATATCCTTCGATTTCAAGTTTACAGATTTTCGCATCATTTTCTTTACCCTAAAATTTTCCTCTCATTTGTTGCCATTTTGATTATTTAATTTCTGATTTTTCTTATTAGGCTTTGTATAAAGGTTATTTACATAAAGTAGAAGTTCTAACATTTACTGGGATCCCTATATCAACCTAGCTACATTTCTGATTTCTCGTTTTAACTTCTATTCTATCTTGTTTCTCAATTCCAATTTCTTTGTCAGTTTGGCATTTTTTTAGGATGGAATTGTCCAAAATTTAAAACCCATGAAATTTGGGTTTTTAAAAATCAGCCTTTCCCCAAAACCGACCACATTAGGTCAATTTTGGGGCTCGAGGAAAGTAGCGATGACATGGCGCAAGAGAACCTGATCTTCCTCCTCTGCGGCGACGCACTGTTTCCATCGGCGTTCTTTGTTCCACTCGAAGATGCGTTTGTTTTTAGATTCCATTCACAGTCATTGTAGGAGTTTTATCTTTGCTGCTTGTAGCCAGTCGTTCCTGCTGTCACCGCTCGATTAGTGTCGTCATCGTAATCTATCCTTGACTTCGCCCGCTCATGTAGCTTTCATTGCCCGACTTGATCTCTGCTTTTCGTGGCGGCACAAAAACAACACCACCCTACTTCTCAAGTTTTGAGAATCAAGATTTTGCGAACAGGTTGCTTCTTATCTGAATGGAATCAAATCTCACTGCTCCTTCCTGGAATGCAGACCTCCCCTTCCTCACAGGCTGATTCCACCACTTATTCCATCCATCCTTTTATGATCCTCATTTTTTCTATTTAAATTGTCTCACGTATGTTCTGTCCCCCGCTATGTTTCAGGAGTTCAAGAACTTTTTTCTTTTCTAGTTAGATTCATTAGTGCTATATGTGGCATTTTAGGTAGATTAAGCATATTTCATTTTGTTGAAACTTAGAATCTTACAGGTTAAGGTATAATTTGGTTTTGATTTGTATTAATTCAGGTAGGCTCGTATCTGTAAATAGTATAATCTTGGTAGATTAAATGAAGCGTATCCAATTATGTTTGGATAACAATATTAGGTGGGATAGAAATGAAGTACTTTTGTAAGTAAAAGAGCTGAAAAAATTTATTCTTCTTTTAATTTGGTTTTAAAGTTCAGTGGATATGATTAGAAACATACAATAATACTAACTTGATTAATTTTTTTCATTAGATAACCTTCTTCTTTTGTATGAAAACCTATTTTTCTCATTGAACATCGATTTCTCCGTTTGAATTCCATCCTGCAATCGATCAAAATAATTGACTGATTCAATTCCTGTGCTTGAAAACCTTCCTGCAAACGATTGAAGGAATTGTTTTGGCCTAATTCCACAACCTGTGTTTTTTGTTTTCGGCCAAAACCAATTTCCTTCTTTGAATTCCCGCAAAATGAACACAACCTTAGTGCTGCTAGTGAGCTCCAAAATACACGAACAAAATATTTTGAGATTCAAGCACAATCGATATCATGCCTAGTCAACGATCTATTTGCGGTCAATCGAGCTTTGATAAATTGTTACTGTTAGCAAATAGTAGAGAACATGTTGTATTGACCCATTAATAAGGCTCATATAGGATTTAGTGTTTAGTCCCACATTATTTGTATAACTAATTTTTCCTCTCCTCTCTCCATACATTTGTACTCATACTGGTATTTTGGTAATTCAAGAAGTATATACAAGGTTCAGACCTCTCTTTACATGGTATCATAGGTGTACGATCCGACCTGTTTTTTTTCAAACCGCCCAGTTCCTTTGTTAACTGGGAGGCCTGCCGTTCTGCCTAACCACTCGTTTTTGCGGTCTCTCTCGTTTCTATCCGCCTCCGCCCTCTATCCCGTGGTTCCACCTCCTCATTCTCTTTTACGCTCTTTTATAGCCGTTTCTCTCCCTGGCCCGTGGACCCCACTCCCGTGCGGACATGCTATCTTCCCTGTCACGAGCTGCTCTCTACCCGCTGCGGATTCGCCTCTCCTCCCGCGACTAGTCTCTTTCCGCGGCTAGCTCTACCCGCTGCGACCTGTTTTCTGTCAGCTGCGGCCTCTTCCTGATGCTCTCGCCGCGGCTTCTTCTCTTGTCGCGCGAGCTCCTTCCTTGCCTCTTGGTCTCTTTGTTGCACGGGTCCTATTGCTCCTGTCGCGCGGTCTTTGGTTCTCTCCTTCTCACGTGGTTTCTTTCTTGTCGCGCGGAGGTCGCTCTTCTCTTGTCGATTGCCTTGACGCTTCTCGCTTCTCGGCTTGCTCCGCTATTTGCGCGGTCTATCTCTACCGGTTCTATTGCGGTTTCCTTCTAACCGCACGGTCTGGTGATTGTTCGCCATGGTTGCCCTTGGTGCGGTCTGCTCCTAGCCGCCCGACCTAGTCCTTGTTCGCCGTTGGTGTCCTTGGTGCGGTCTGCTCCTAGCCGCTCGACCTGTTCCTGCTCGCTGTTCCTTGGCTTGTTGCGGTTTTCCTCTAACCGCACGGTCTAGTGCTTGCTCCCGGCCTTTGCCTCTTCTACCCGTTGCGGTCTCATGGCGTCCGAGAATTCTAATGCCTCCTCTATTCTACCTGATCGTGTTGCGGCTCCAGTCCCTAAGCTTCGTGATAAACTTCGAATTACTACCATCTCTCTTAGTGGAAGCACAACTTTGTGGAGTGGGTTCACTCGGTTCGTCGTGTCCTGCAGACAAAGGGTCTTCTTCATCACCTAATCCGGGTCATCCCGACCACTCCCACTGATGAGTGGCTACGCAATGATGGTCACGTCCAATCTTGGCTCCTCAACTCCATGGACACCGAGCCTTATCGAATGACTATGTATCATGACACGGCGAAGGCCATGTGGGAGGAACTCCATTCCTTTTACTCCAGACAGAACAATTTGTAACATATGTTCGACATCATCTCGGATCGTCAGAACCTTGAGCCCGGGGGTCCTGGTGATATGATCTCTTTTGTGGCTAAAGCTAAGACCCTCGTGGAGGCCTGGATCCAGCATCAGCCTCCTACTACAGATCTGACTACTCAACGAGCCCAGAAAGAGGCTGTCGGGATTGCGATGATGATGTCATGGGTTCCCTCTCACCTCCACAGTGTTCGGGCCCAGATTCTGTCCGCTACTACCACCCCATCATTATCTGATGTGTGCTCCATGCTCCTGAAGGTCACCCCGCCTCCGGATACTCCTGTTACTCTCTCCCCAGCACTTCTCCAACACTCTTCACCCGCTCTATCTGCTCGGGGGTCCTCCGCCCGTGGGGGCCGTCACAGCTCTCGGGGATGAGGTCGGTCTGGCAAACGTTCGTTTAAGTGCACCTATTGCGGACGGGATGGCCATCTTGAGGCCACCTGCTATCGCAAACATGGTCTGCCACCACATCTTGCTGCCCCTGATCTGGCTGAACCTCTTGATGCTCCTGCCGCTTCTGCCCCGGACTCTGTTGCCTCTGCTCTGGCCGACATTGATGCTCTACGCACTCAGCTCCAACAACTGCAAGGGGTGATCTCTCGCTCGTCTGGCTCGGTCGCCTTTATTTTCAATGAAGGTATTTCTTGTCTCTCACAAGACTCTCACTGGATTGTGGATTCAGGTGCCACACATCACATTACTTCGCAACGCCCTCTGCAATATTCAGGGATTGCCCACCCCAAGTTCATCACTGTGGCAAATGGTGATATCACCCCTGTCTCTGGTACTGCTGATATACCCCTTGTAACACCCCTTCTCAGTTTTACAATAATCAGTCATCCGGCCGGGTAAGCGATATAAAGAGAACTAGGAAACAGTATTAACACTAATATGCAGCATGTATAAAGTAGAAACTACTAAAAATTTTTAAACTTACAACGGAAGCTAAGAATGTAAACTAATGGTAACCACGTACCTGATATCTGGATTCACAGAGCCGCTAAACATGAATAGAATTGAAATGACTGAAAATCTGTAATATCATAATAAGTCTGATACAAGACATATAAAATATTAACAAGGTACATCGTCCACAACTACAACAATATGCTGAAAGTAAAGAACTGAATGAGAAAACACTACAAACTGACGCCACCAATGCTCATCCTAGGCGTAGTTTCCCACCCGAGTCACATGAAAAAACATTGCCTACGAGGGGTCAGAGTAAAAAAAATAACTTCTCTTAGTGACACTAAAAACATTTTCTCATATGATAAATGCATGCCTTTAGAAAATAGTTTCGTACATTAAAAACATTTATGCTATATGTTATGCATGCCTTCAGAACACTACCTGGTCAAAAAATATACCTGTTCTATGTACGCAACTTTCAATTCACTAACCCAAGTCCCGACGTTCACTAACTAGTGTACTGTCTTACGTCAGGTCTATACTTGAGTTCTAGGTGACTTCTAGCTTGCACCTCTACTTGGAAGGCTCTAGGCAGAGTAGATCCTAACACGCATCTGAAATTGACGACCCGAGACCATCTGACGAACTCAATTGTTCTAGTGTCACGCGGACACGGTCTCGAATCTACTAACTGTCTCAAATGGGAGCAAACTCCCAAGACTGTACTGCTCATAGGGTACCATATTCCTTATGAGAAAGGTAGTGCGCTTCTACCTAGCACGAAAAGACTTATGTGTGCTGACTGACCTTTTCGGTCTGATGCCACTCTGCTTGGGATATCTCTTTGATGGACTACTGAGCGACCCTTGACTTTCATGTGGTCGACTAGAAGAGACATTCACGCTCTTGGGTTGGACAAATTCCAAGCCTATGTACGCGGGTAGAGGTTTCGTACCTAGCATTACTATTCAGGATCTGACTACTTTGGTCTTGGAGAAGGGTGACATCCTACACATTTTCCGCGATCATTTTCCTACCACCACACCTTTCTATGCATGGTCATGATATTTGTATGAAACCTACACATGCGTATAAAAAAATATATTGTTTGCTATGTCTAACTAATAGAAATTAGGTTTTCTTACAGTGGTGCTGCGACGCTCGTACACTCGACACGACGACATTTGATTTTCCTAACGAAATCCGACTGGTAGGGACTTTTAGAATCTTGCCCCGAGGCCACCAAAATCCTGCAATCAAGCTAACTATATATTACCCATTTTCCCCTTTGGGTTTCATTTTTGGAAAAATTCCAAAATACTACGGTAACCCAAAATCAACGGATAACCTAGTGTATTTCCGCACTAACAAGCTATGCGGTTTTTTTGATAACCGTATGAAGAGGGGGGGGGCGGGGGGGGGGGGGCCGCCGGGTTCTACTCTAGTATGAGGGGGGAAAATGGGGGGAGGGGGATTGAAGAGAAAGAAAAAGAGGGGGAGGAGAAAAGGGGGGGGGGGGAGAAAGGGAGTTAGGATGCCTCTCTCTGTTAGGAATTTTTTTAATATGCGAAAAAAAATATACGCCGCTAATTCTTGATTTTTTTTTTGTGCATGTCATATGATTTTTTGTGTGGCGGTCATAAATGCATGGATTAAACCGTCATTCGTTAAAGATTACCTAACAAATATCATCCATTTCAGCATAAAAGTGGATGAAGTTCGTTAGGTGAGCGTTAACGAACCACAATTTAACCCTTATGATCATGACTGTCACCACCATGCCAAACGGAGCCTAAGTTAAACACTACATGATAGCTTTGGTGTACTATTCTCAATATTTTCTACTTTTATTATTCATGGTCTTTATAGATTCCATATTTTCATATGCATAGAAGACTATTTTGATGTTTTAAGAATTTTTGGTGTTGAAAGTTGGGCAAAATCACTCTTCTCGAGTTCGAGAAAAGTGGGCTTATTGTACTCAGAGAAGAGTTGCTTGACCCAACTTTCAACATTTGGTTCCTTGTTACAACGATAAATTTTTCCTACTTCTAACTACATCAATGAGTAAATTTTGTTATCAATCACAAATTTGTGTTATGTCGAGGAGTTCGGATCAAATGGATGACTTGCATTTTCTTTTTTCTAGCTGATTTTTTAAAAAGATTTAGGCTCTGTTTGGCACGGTGGTGGCGGTCATTAACACGAGGTTGAATTGTCATCTGTTAACTGTTAACATCCACCTAACGAGCTTCGTCCACTTTTATGTTCAAATGGATAATGTTTGTTAGGTGATCCTTAACGAATGATGTTTTAACCCATGCATTTATGACCGCCACCACCGTGCCAAACAAAGCCTTAATAATGGAAACTATCATTTGATTAACAAAAACAAAAGATTGGAATATTGGATAATGAAAATAGACTTTAGGACTTCAAATTTAAAAACTAATTTAAAATGTTTGCCTAAATTTTTAAAAAAAGACTATATTTGGTTTGGCGGTGGCGGGGGCATCCCGTGAGTCGAAACGTCACTTTGAAACCGGAGGGGGAGAGGTGGGTGGTCGAAAAGGAGCGGATCAGGGCCGTTTCCACCTTGCTGTGGGTGCAAACGGAGCAAACGCCACAACCGACCATTTGTTTACCAGTCATCCGACAGCAATTACTCCAAATGGAGACGGCAAAACGCCGAACCAAACGAAGCTCTGGAAGTTATAACTCTTTGTTGAGATATCATTTCTTATTTAATATTATTTTTTTATTTTAAGTGTGATGACTGATGGGTGGGTTCATTGCTGAGCAATTATAAACGAAAAGCTGTCAAGTATCACTAATTCATATGTTGATTTTATTTCTTATCACTTAAGGCCCCATTTGGCACGATGGCGGTGGTCATGAACATAGGAGTTCAATTGTCATTCGTTAATGTCCATGTAAGAAACTTCATTCACTCTTATGTTCAAACGGATGATGTTTGTTCAGTGATCCTTAACGAATGACGATTTAAACCATGCGTTTACGACCGCCACCACAATGCCAAACACAGCTTGGTCGTAACAACACTCAAGCTGTAACACCCAGTTCTGCATCTCAAAACGGAGCCTGGTCGTAATCATCGGGCACCCAGTTCTGCATCTCAAAACGGAGCCTGGTCGTAATCATCGCTCCCCGACAAATGGGGGGGTGGGGGCGTGGAGTGTGCTCATGCAAGTCTAACCCCTTCAAAATCCCATTCCACCTAGGATAAGCCTAATGCAAGCAGTATGTATAATGGTTTGTCTTAAACTTTAAGTACAATGATTTTGGTAAACTTTATTTACACCCAACACTAAAAAAATGATGAATTTCATATCAGTATAAATAACAAAGATTGACACAAATTAGGAAACACTAAACCATTTGGTGGTTGAAAGTCATGCAGAAGAAACTAGACTGCATCAAATTTGCTCGAATCTCAACCATGTAAAAGGAACAAGACGCACAATGACGACTCGGGTATTTTAAGCTTAACACCTCAAGTCGGGCTCGACAGAACAAAACAAAAAATAATGAATCATAAAGACGGCCCTAAATAGTTGGGAAAAGGATAATACTGATGATCAAAACTCGGTTTATAAAACATTTTTCATTACAATGGTCACAGCACAAAAAAAATTTCTTCAAAAACCTAACCCATTTTTACTCCAAAAGACATTAGCCTAATTACCAATTCATACTGTTTTCTCTCTTTTATGTAAAACCACACACATCCAATTTTTTAGGAAGCCCCTATACTAAAAATCCTCAAATACTGAGATAAATGCCCCCTAATTTGAAGACAAAAAGGGTGCAAAAAATTCTTCAGAATTAGAGCACAGGATGCAGAGCCAAGTCCTCAATGAATCCTTGAAAAAACTTGTTCCGAACAGTAATCGGGCGTCACAGAAGAAATAACTAAGAAAACTCGAAAATCAATCAACGAATAATGGATATGTATTCTGTTTCTTCATCAACCATGCCCTCTTCTATATCACTGTACCAAAGCCGTTAAAAGGCTCCGTTTGGCATGACGGTAGCGGTCATAAATGCAGTGGTTATGAACCATCATTCATGAAACCCCGATCTCAACTGTGGAACTTCATCCACTTTTATGTTCGAAACTAGTATTCTTTTCTTGGTGGTGATCATAACCATTGTCATGCCAAACATATATTCTATGACCATTGCGTTTTTTATCAAACTGACCGGAGCGAAAACTTCCCGCCAAACGGAGCGTAACTCTAATTCCGTACTAGGATAAAGATGATTCAACCATGAAAAGAGTAAAAAAAAAAGAGGAGATAATGTCAACATACCCACTTAAGACATTCACATGGCTGATCCAGCCAGGAATTAAGGACTCCAACTGGAAATTGTCTGCTCCTCCAAGAAAAGTTCAGAAGCAATTAATAATGACATTTCAAAAGAAGGGAAGCAACAAATGACCTCTAAAGCAATTAGTACCATTCAGATCATGTATTCAAAACTTTTGAAAAATCATCAAATTGTCTCCCAGTAAATAAAATAGTTGAATAAAACAAGCACGCAGTATTGTATTATGCTCATTGTTTCTAAATTCTATCCCATTCGATTCCGAAACACAATGATGCAAGACGAATCTGCAGGTGACGTACACGTGACGCCCTAACCCTGTATGCAATGCAAGCAACCACGACAACTCCTAAAATGAAGATGGAGATGAATGCACGCACGCAATCAAAACACAATCCAATAAACAAGAGACTTATGGCATAACCCTAATGCAATGTAAATTCGAAGATGATTCTCAACCATGAAGTTGCTCTGACATGCGATTATTAATTAAATAAAAAAGGCTAAAACTAACATACAATAACTGCAATTGATTGCAGTGGTTCTAAGCAGGAAACAAGTAATAACAGCATATAATTGAGTGTTTAGAATATGAATGTCACATGACCATTGAAGGGAATTTATCAAATAAATTTAGTGGAATACATAAATAAAACTTTTCCCGAACCTCATGAAAAACTGTATTTTTGTGTGACGTAGATGCGATCTTTATTTCACAAAACATTGGTAGAGGATAGTTGTAACTTGTAAGTTTAACAAAAATGATACTTGTGGAAAAATCTATGTTTACCCGGCAATGGACAACAAGCTTCATATGCCCTGATCCATTAATGCATGCATAATCATTCACCCAGAAACTAATTAGTGAATGTGTATGTTTTCGACGACCAACAACCAAGCAGATCAATGAATATGTAAGGTTTTATTGTCTTCTCGGCACAAGTGAAGTATCGATACAACTACATGTCTTCCATTTTGCATTTACTTATTCTTATTTTTAGAGAGTGGGTCTATAAAATACCCTTAATGTTGATAGATTTTTGTTGTTTCTGAGTTGTATAAAAATAATAAGGAGAATGGATCCCCGTATTCCCATACAAAGTTTCACGGGGTAAGAACTCTATATTCATTACTGACACATCGCAGAGGCATTGAACTAGCCCCAGGGTGATCTAAAAGCCTTGATTGTTGAACATACAGATAGTACCTAGGAATAAAACAGGAATTACGGCTTCTATTAACATGCTATATTTCCATCTTCCTAGACATTACTGCAAGGGGATTGATCCCTATCAAGCAAAGCCATCAATAATACGAACGGGGTGGATCCGGTTGAGGGAAGATGTTTCACGCGCGTTTACAGAAGGCGCGCGCGGGGTAGGGAAACGACATGAGCCTAGCCTGCATCGAGTTATTTTTTGTATTTTAACTACTAGTATTTTATTCCTTGTTTGTACGGTCGTTCGTCCTAGAGGGTCTCTCCCCTATATAAGGATGAATATGTGAACCCTTTTATATGCTTGTTTTATTGAAGAAATTGGAATTTGTTTTGAGAGGATACCGACCCAGCAGTTCCTCCCATGTCCTAAAAATATCTCGCATGTATCCTCTTCCCGCTACTCACGTCCGCGCGCCGCCCTCTTCCACCCACCTGCATCGCGAGTCGCGATCACCCCCGGCCGCCGCTACCTTGTTGTAACACCTGGTCCGACCTGCTGGAGGGAGATCGCCGCCAAGGTGCCAAGCAAACTCCATCGACGCCTTCTGTAACTGTCTCCGAGTCCACGACCCTAAACCCTGTCGCGCTTCGTGGAGGCCGATTTTGCTACCATCGCTCACCGCCGCCCGGTTCACCTCTCCCCACTGACCACCTCTCCCCAGGCCGCTCCCTAGCCGCTGCAGGGTCATGCAACCTCTGACATGCTATCCGGCCTCTCTCCCGATCGGAGCGGCAAGAGGAAGAAGATGCAGAAAATCGCGAATAACGCCCGTCGTCGCAAAACGCAAAGCCATGGGGAAGAGATAAGCTATTAGGAAATGTCTTGAACCGAAGTAGCAGGGTGGAACCGCGACGGGCGGAGCTGCGACGAGCAGAGCTGCGACAGGCGGTGTTGCAAAACGTCCAAACATGATTCGTGATCTCTAAAACAAAATAATTTTCAACCTTTTTCAGTACTCTCTGCAGTCTGCCCCTTAGCTTCAAGAAATCAACCAGGTTTTTTATGTTGGAGTTGTGGAACACTTCCGGTCCTCTTGTTTCTCACACGGGGGTTCGCCCACGTGAGCTTAGAGGAATCGAAGCATGAATCCCCCCGACATATCCGGCGCCGACGACAGCGGGGGTCCGGGGGCGGCTGCCCCCGGCGGAGGTCCCGCTGACCGGACAGCGGGCAGGGGTCCAGGGGACAGCGTCCCCGGTGGGGGCTCGGGGGCAACGCCCCCGAAACAAAATCAGTTTTGGGTTTTCCAGGAAGAGAAGTTTCTTAGGGTTTTCGGCTGGGAGTGCTTTGGAGGCGGATACGAGGCTATTCGTGGAAGTGCTTTTCCGGCAGTGGTTCCTCCAATTCTTGTCCAAAGGAGATTGAGAGAAGGTAGTATCGGTGAGATCCTTGTAACCTTTGTAATCGTTTTTATAGCATGGAGCAATACAAATATATTTTTAAAAGATAGTTATTGACATAAAGTAATTAGTTCTTGATATTTTAGAAATGTAGTTCTTGACATTTGCAGTAGACGTAAGAAAACAAAACGTAGTACAATTATATTTTAGAAAGATAGTTCTTGATATTTGAAGTTGTAATCAATTTAAAGACATTTAAAGCTTGAGCTCCCAATCATATGCAGTTTTAATCCAAGTGAAATATGTGGCAAATATAGTAGCAATCAAAGAACAAGAGCAAAACTCCAAACATGAAGCCATGTGATTAAAGATCCAAAAAGTCCTAAAGAAAATGCGTGCACCAACACAAATTCAATGAAATTTCAATGAGTCCCAAATAAAAAAAATACAAATAGCAAATAAATATATTCTTTATCGAACATGAAGCTAGACACGGATTGGAGTATGCCGAGAATGAGTGTATGTGATTCATACACATAAACTCCTTTAGATTAATCAAAGTTTTCTGCTTGTACATAAGCAACATATTAAAACACAGAGCAGTTGCATAGCCACATTACTAAACTGTGAATAACAAATCAACTCCATTTTAGAATTCCGATTATCCGAAATACTTAACAGATCAAACCAACTGGCAGAGAATTAAATTAAGTTAAGACCAAAAGGTAAGAGGAATTTATGAAGAAAGGCTCACAGAATCGGCTGGAGGAAGGAGCACGACGGGTCGTGAGTTTGCCGGAGGCCAGAGTCGTCCGGGAAGACAGCCGCAGATCTGGACGGAAACAAGAACAGTGGCGTCCAGATCTGGAGGTTGCTCTGGAAGGGTTCCGTCGGGGAAGAAGGCGTGCTGGAAGGTGCGGCGACTAGTGGAGACGCCGTCGAGCAGGGGGAAGCCG
The DNA here is from genome assembly GCA_039583875.1 of Platanthera guangdongensis. Taxonomy (NCBI): domain Eukaryota; kingdom Viridiplantae; phylum Streptophyta; class Magnoliopsida; order Asparagales; family Orchidaceae; genus Platanthera; species Platanthera guangdongensis. The sequence continues at coordinate 129,553,381 of CM077161.1, read as the reverse complement.
GAGGCAGTGGCGATGGCTTTTGGAGGGCGCACGACGAGCTGTTGCGGGGGCATCGGGAGAGAAAACGCGGGAGGTGGTGCGGGCTTCCGAGAGCTAGGGCGGCGTTTGGATATCAGAAGGGAAGATGTCGTGCGGGAATGGTCATCGTCGTGCTCTCAGCTTGCGTTGGTTCGCGGAGTAGAGAGATTGTTTGCTCAGATCGCCGGCGCTGCTTCTCTTGTTGTTGTTCTTCCGGAGTATCTTGGAGACGAGATCAAGCGGAAAGGGGGGATCTTCGGCGTCGTGGAGGCGATGCCCTGGTTTGGAGAACATTGGTGGCATCCTTGTTCCGGCGAAGCCAAGTGGAAAGGGGGGATCTTTGCCATTGCGGAGGGGATGCCCGAGCAGAGAGTGGAGATGTCGATCGGGAGAGATGGAGGAAATGAAAAATTTTTTCTTCCTCCGCTTGCTCCGCCATTTTGCGGGATTCATTTTGGGGTATATTGGGTATGACGTTTTTTCAGTCATTTTCAGTCGACCGGAGTGAGGCCCGACCGGGGGGGGGGGGGGTAATTTGAGACCGGCTATTGACACCACAAACTATAAATTTTATTTATTCTTGCTAAACGCAACACATACCGCACTAACTCCTTTGAACTAAACGATTTCTTGGCGCGCTTCGATACTAAGATTTAAAATGTGTTACACTATCATTATGACAAACATTGTAATAATGTACCTTAACGACACTCTGCCTCGATCAAAAACCGTCGCGACTCGACCCTACAATTAAAATAATTTCGCGTCAAAACTTACGGATGTTACAAATCTCCCCTCATAACAAAAATTTTCGTCCTCGAAAATTGTAATCACACCTGAATCGAAGAGAAAAGAATAGTCTGCATTGCTCTTAAGATCATCCTCTCGCTCCCAAGACTCTGGACGACCACAGTTCATACAAAGGAGTTTGACCATGCGAATCTCTCTATTCCTGAGCTTCTGTATCCTTGAATCCACGATTCTGACTGGTCTAACCCCAATACTAAGATCTGTCTCGATTGGTGCTCCCTCGGTACTGATGATCTGGCTGGAATCTCTGACTGCTCTTCTCATATAGGAGACATGAAATACATCATGTACACCACTCATTTCCTTAAGGCCAACCTATAAGCAACCTCACCAACTCTTTCCAGCACCTCAAAAGGACCAACAAATCTGAGGCTCAGTTTCTTCATCCGCTTTATTCTAGAGACTCCTCTGACTGGTCTGACCTTCAGATAAACGTAGTCTCCATCTCTGAATTCTACTGACCTGTGCTTCTGATCATGATACTTGGCCTGACGATCCTGAGCTGTCTTCATACACTCCTAAATGAGCTTGATCCTGTCAGTGGTCTTATCAATTCAGGACTCCCTGATAGTAAACCTTTATTCACTTTCAGCTCAACACAACGGTGTCCGACAACGTCTACCATAGAGGGCCTCGAACGGTGTCATTCCAATACTCGTCTGAAAACTGTTATTGTAGGAGAAATCCACAAAAGTAACATATTTCTCCCACTTTCCTCCGAAATCCAAAATGCACATTCGTATCAGATCCTCCAAAGTCCTATTTGTGCGCTCAGTCTGTCCATCTGTCTGGGGATAGAATGCGGTGCTGAAATGTAATTTGGTACCAAACTGCTCTTGTACGTATCGCCACTCTCTGGAGGTAAATCTTCCATCTCGGTCTGAAACTATAGTTTTGGAAACACCGTGAAGTCGAACTATCTCGTCTAAATATAACTGTGCTAATCTTGGACCCTGATCTGTCTTCTTCAGAGGAATGAAATGGGCAACCTTAGAAAGACGATCAATTATAACCCATAAGGAATCATTCCTACTCTGCGATCTCGGCAGACCATGGATGAAATCCATGGATATATCCTCGAATGTCCACTCAGGAATGAGAAGTGGCTGCAAGCCTGCAACTTGCCTCCAGGTCTTTGGCACTGGACCTTAACTAACTTGCACGTCTCGCACTTCCCTACGTAAACTGCAACATCACTTTTCAAGCCTGGCCACCAGATTACCTTCTTGAGATCTGCATACATCTTCGTGCTATCCGGATGTATAGAATATCTGGAATTGTGTGCCTCAAATAGAATGTTCTCGCGAATGTGGCTAACATCGGGGATACACACCCTGCCATTAAACAATACTAAATCATTCTGAATAGTGAATCTCTCCTTCTGACCCGTCTGCACTGAGATCCAAATCTCTGCCATCTTCGGATCCAACGGTAGAGCTGTCCTGATTCCATCCTTAATATCGCAAGTAGTTTCCATCCAACTCAACCTTGCAGAACCAAAACCACAGCGTGACACAACAGTGATATTCAGTCTCTCCAGTTCCCGCACTAACTCCTCCTGCTGAGTGAGAAGGAAGAAACACGAACCTTTACGGCTAAGGGCATCAGCTACTATGTTCGCCTTTCCTGGGTGGTACTGGAAGTTTACGTCGTAGTCTGATAGAAACTCTAACCATCTGCGCTGCCTTAAATTGAGCTCCCGCTGATCAAATATATACTTGAGGCTCTTATGATCAGTGAAGATCTCGCAACGAACACCATAGAGATAGTGCCTTCATGTCTTCAAAGCATGTATGACTGCTGCAAGCTCCAAGTCATGCACGAGATAGTTCCTCTCATGAACCTTTAACTGTCTCGAGGTATAGACTATGACCTTTTCATGCTGCATAAGAACACAACCCAAACCCTGACCTGGCACATCGCTATAGATCTGAAACCCGTCAGGCCCTGAAGGTAAACTCAAGATCGGTGCGGTCATCAGCCTGCCCTTCAAGTCCTCAAAAGCCAATTCGCACTCAACTTTCCAATCCAAGCCCTTACCCTTCCTGGTGAGGGAAGTCAGTGGTCAAGCTATCTTTGAAAAATCTCTGATGAATCTTCTGTAGTAACCAGCTAAACTCAAAAAGCTGCGAATCTCTGAAACTGTCGTTGCCCATGACCAATTTTTAATGACCTCTATCTTCTTCGGATCAACACTCACCCCTTGCTGACTGATGACGTGGCCTAAGAAAGCAATCTCTGAAAGCCAGAACTCACACTTTGAAAACTTGACATACAACTGGTTCTTCCTGAGGGTTCTCAATACAATCCTGAGGTGTGCGACATGATCTTCTGCACTCCTTGTGAACACCAAGATGTCATCGATAAAAACGATAACAAAACGATCAAAGTACTCCCAAAATACCTTGTTTATCAGGTCCATAAATACTGAAGGAGCATTGGTCAGCCCAAACGGCAAGACCACGAACTCGAAGTGTCCATCCCTGGTACTGAAAGCCGTCTTCTGAACATTCACGTCCCGAATCTTTAACTGATGGTAGTCCGTCCTCAAATCTAACTTGGAAAAGATGCACGAGCCCACCAACTGGTCGAACAAATCATCAATCCTGGAAATCGGGTACTTGTTCTTTACTGTCAGTTTGTTCAACTCATGGTAGTCTATGCACAGTCTCAGACTACCATCCTTCTTCTTCATGAAAAGTACTTGAGTACTCTAGGTGAAGTACTGGGGCGTATAAAACCCAAATCAAGCAACTCCTGCAACTGGCTCTTCAACTCCGCTAATTCCCTTGGAGCCATCTTGTAGGGGGATTTGGCTACTGGTGTAGCCCCGGGCTGCAAGTCTATCGGGAACTCAATCTCTCTATCTGGAGGGGCACCGGAGAGCTCTTCCGGGAAAACATCAGGGAAATTCTGCACCACTGGTACCTCCGATAAGCTAGCCTTAGCCTCCGCGTTCATCAGTACTACAAAGGTTTCACAACCCTTACTGATGCACTTTCTAGCTTGGACTGCGGAGATGATCATCTTCACTACTCCCTTCAAGCCTTGAAAAGAAAATGCAGTCTGGTTAGGGCCCTCAAACTGAATCTGCTTCGCCCTACAGTCAATCCTGGCGTTGACTGCCGAAAGCCAGTCCATTCCAAAGATCAGATCGAATCCCGCAATAGGTAGCCGCAAAGCTTCCACGATAATCTCGGTGTCACCAAACTGCACTGGTACCCTGCACTTATCTCTGGTCTGTAGAAGGGATCCATTCGGCATCATGCATCCAGTGGTACTGTCTCTGGAAAGACTTTTAAATTCAGCTTACGCACTAGAGATTCTGCAATAAACGAGTGCAAGATGCCCGTATCAAACAGAATCTTGGAAGGTAAATTTCGAATCATAAGGATGCCTACATGAATGATTTACAAAGATGAAAAGAGTGTCACTACGTAGTATTAAATAAACTTGTTAAGCAAAGTAAACACTTACCTGTCACTACATCCTCCTGATTCTTTGCCTCCTGCTGACCAAGCCCATAAGCTCTGGGCTGCACCAAATCTCGACCCTGCTGTGGTCTTCCATCAGTAATCAAGCTTTGCCCTTGTCTACTCTGCTTGGGCCACCAACCTCATACTTCGACTGCAGAAACAAATTATATTTGTCATCTACAGTAATTTCATAAATGTATAAAAAAATACAACTAGGTTTTGATTACCTGATTCGAACCAACTTCCTGACAGTAGCGAGCTATGTATCCAGGTTGACGGCACTTGTAACACACGCTTTTGTAGTCAGCATTGACCATGGTCATCAGCGGCTGCCTCAACGTGTCACACAAACTATCCGCAAAACGGCTGCACTTCTCAGCCTGATCTCTCTGCATCACGCCCGCATATCGAGCCAGATGGGTAAGCTCTCGCTCGTACTCAGCAACAGTCCTATCCCCCTGGAAAAGTCTAAGGTATTTCTCCTGTAGACCTCGTCGCGCGGAAGGAGGCACAAACCAACTTGCAAGGGCTCTAGAAAATTCGCCCCACGTAAACATATCTGACGTACGACCTGGACAAAAAATATGGTCATAATATTTAAAAAGAACGCATCACTTCCAAAATAAGAGGAAATTTTCATAACACTTTGTCTGCAGGATCATCTGCCCGGTACTTATACCACCAGACCTTTGCCTCACCTCGGAGGAGGAAAATTGTCAGGGGAACCTTCTTGTTCTCTAGGCACTCCAAAACATCCAGCAGGTCTCTGGTGTTTGCTATCCAATCATCTGTGTCCATCGGGGTCTCATCCCCACTGTAGTTCGAAGGTTGAAGCTCTCTAAAGTTCCTCAAATAGCACTCCAGGGTCATCTGCACGGGTGCTGGGGAAGGAGCTGGTGCAGGGGCTGGTACTTGTGCTGGAGCTGGAAACCCTGCAGCCAGTTCTCGTTGAAACTCCATCAAGGCAACAGTGACCGGCTTGGCAATCTGAGACGCTATGTCAGTGCCCTCTGGAGCTGCTGGAACTGGTGGTACCTGTGGCACGACAACATCTCCTAAAGTCGCGTTAGGAACATGGTCCTGACGTGAAGATTCACCCGGTTTGCTGACTCGTGGTGCCTGATAGAACATAAAAAGAAATATAATTATCTACCATGCATCCGAGAAATCTGGCTTAGCTATATATTTCGTACTCCTGTGAAAACTAGGGCTTAAACGCAACTTAAATACTATAATGACAAGAGTTTACTATTACACATTCCTATGGCTCTGTGAATCTTTCTTGGGTCTAAGGATCCTAAACCTCGCTTTGATACCAATTTGTAACACCCCTTCTCAGTTTTATAATAATCAGTTATCCGGCCGGGTCAGCGATATAAAGAGAACTAGGAAACAGTATTAAAACTAGTATGTAGCAGGTATAAAGTAGAAGCTACTAAAAATTTTAAAACTTACAACGGAAGCTAAGAATGTAAAATAAGGGTAACCACGTACCTGATATCTGGATTCACAGAGCTACTAAACATGAATAGAATTGAAATGACTGAAAATCTGTAATATCATAATAAGTCTGATACAAGACATGTAAAATATTAACAAGGTAGATCGTCCATAACTACAACTATATACTGAAAGTAAAGAAGAACTGAATGAAAAACACTACAAACTGACGCCACGAGCGCTCATCCTAGACGTAGTTTCCCACCTGGGTCACCTGTAAAAACATTGCCCACGAGACGTCAGAGTAAAGAAAATAACTCCTTCTAGTGACACTAAAAATATTTTCTCATATGATGAATGCATGCTTTTAGAAAATAGTTTCTTGCGTTAAAAATATTTATGCTATATATTATGCATGCCTTCAGAACACTACATGGTCAAAACATCTACCTGTTCTATGTATGCGACTTTCAGTTCACTAACCCAAGTCACGACGTTTATTAACTAGTGTACTGTCTCACGCCGGCTCTATACTTGAGTTTTAGATGACTTCTAGCTTGCACCTCTACTTGGAAGGCTCTAGGCAGAGTACCTTCTAACGCGCATCTGAAACTGACGACCCGAGACCATCTGACGAACTCAATTATTCTAGTGTCACGCAGACACGATCTCGAATCTATTAACTGTCTCAAAGGGGAGCAAACTCCCAAGACTGTACTGCTCATAGGGTACCATATGCCTTATGAGAAAGGTAGTGCGCCTCTACCTAGCACAAAAAGACTTATGTGTGCTGATTGAATTTTTCGGTCTGATGCCACTCTGCTTGAGATATCTCTTTGGTGGACTACTGAGCGACCCTTGACTTTCATGTGGTCGACTAAAAGGGACATTCACGCCCTTGAGTTGGACAAATTCCAAGCCTATGTACGCGGGTAAAGGTTTCGTACCTAACATTACTATTCAGGATCTGACTACTTTGGTCTTGGAGAAGGGTGACATCCTACACATTTTCCGCGACCATTTCCTACCACCACACCTTTACATGCATCGTTATGATATTTGTACAAAACCTACACATGCGTATACAAAAATATATTGCTTGCTATGTCTAACTAACAGAAATTAGGTTTCCTTACAGTGGTGCTGCAACGCTTGTACACTCAGCGCGACGACATTTGATTTTCCCAACGAAATCCGACTGCTAGGGACTTTCAGAATCTTGCCCCGAGGCCACCAAAATCCTGCAATCAAGCCAACTCTATATTACCCATTTTCCCCTTAGGGTTTCATTTTTGGAAAAATTCCAAAATACTAGGGTAACCCAAAATCAACAGATAACCGAGTGTATTACCTTTACGAGGGAGTGATTTAGGCTCTCAATGCGCCCAACACAAAGTTTGCGGTGGATTTCGTACTCCAAAACGTATTATAGGGCAATAGGATGAAAACTTAGGTTATATTAACTTCCAAATCGAAGAATTTTCATGAAGGAATAGAGATAAAGGAGAAATAAACTCACCGAAAACGAACGATTCCAACTTCCACCGGTTAGGGTTGAATCCTGCTCTTCCACGACCAAGGAAGGAAAAGGAATACCCACTGACGCTCATAGAGGAAGGAGGAGAAGTCAGAGATGTGCTCTGGAGGAGGATCGGCCGGCGGAAAGGGCTGCGGGAGGCGTCAGGCTTGTCGCTTGCGGGAGACGGAACGGGAGAAAGATGGGAGATAAATGTCGGCTGACGTTTTTCTTACCCGACCCGTGAGAATGAGGTTTACGAGAATTAAGGCTCTATTTGTTTGGGCGTTTCGCTGCTCCGTTTTGGGCAAACGCCGCTGGAAGGAGGATGAACAAATGAACCTCCGGCGGCGTTTGCTCCGTTTCCACCCGTCCGCCTTGAGAAACGCCACAAAAAGCTCCGTTTGCAGCAGCCATCTCCCCCCTCCGTTTCGAACACTCCATTTCCACCCGCTGGATCGACCCGCCACCGCAGAACCAAATGAAGCCTTATTCATGGGCTATGCTGTTTTTTTGATAACCGTATGAAGAGAGTGGGGGTAATTTGAGACCGGCTATTGGCACCCCAAACTATAAATTTTATTTATTCTTGCTAAATGCAACTCATACCGCACTAACTCCTTTGAACTAAACGATTTCTTGCCGCACTTCGATGCTAAGATTTAAAATGTGTTACACTATCATTATGACTAACATTGTAATAGTGTACCTTGACGACGCGCTGCCTAGATCAAAAACCGTCGCGACTCGACCCTACAATTAAAATAATTTCGCGTCAAAACTTACGGATGTTACACCCCTCACACCTACTTTGTCTTTAACTTCTGCTATTCATGTTCCCGGTTCCCCATTTAACTTACTCTTCGTTAGTCGCCTCACACAGGACCTCATTTACTTTGTTACTTTCTCACCCTCTATTTTTGTTGTGCAGGATCAGAACACGCAGAATATCATTGGTAAATGACGACTGTCAAATGAGCTCTATCTACTCGATGTTCCTCCTTCCGCTTTTTCCGTTGTCTCTACTGTCGATTGACATCGACGTCTCGGGCATGCTCCCCTCCAGGTTCTCACGAAGGCTCTTCCAGATGTTTCTCTGCATGAGTTTTCTCGGGAGTCGTGTATCTTTGACAAACAACATCCTGTTTTTTTTCTCCTACTTGTATTCAGAGTGATACTCCATTTTCTTTAGTGCATTTTGATATTTGGGGCCCTTATAAAACCCCTAGTATGTTTGGCTATCACTATTTTACCACTTTTATTGATGATTGTTCACGCTTAACCTGGTTATACTTACTTCAGGATCGTGCTGAACTAACCACCACAGTTCGTGCCTTTGCGAAATACATACACAGTTCTCCTCTCCTTTAAAGGTTATTCACACGGATAACGCCAGAGAATACACTTGTCGGACATTTGCGAACTTATGCACCGAGTTCGGTATTATACATCAAACATCATGTGCATATATACCTCAACAAAATGGTGTGGCAGAGCGGAAGAATCGTCATCTCCTCGATGTTGCTCGGTCCCTCATGCTTCAAATGCATGTACCTACTCGTTTTTGGAACTTTGCCGTCTCTACGGTGTGTCACCTCATCAATCACATGCCTTCTTCCGTGCTTGATCATTCTATTCCGTTTAGTCTCCTCTTTCCATCCAAATCCCCGTTTCCTCTCACACCTCGTGTGTTCAATTGTACACGCTACGTTCACACTCTCGGTCCGATCACGAATAAGTTTGCTCCCCAGGCCCGCAAGTGTATGTTTCTCGGGTACTCTCGGACCCAGAAAGGCTTTGTGTGTTATTCTCCGACCCATGACAAAGTCGTTGTCTCTGCCGATGTCACCTTTCAGGTGACTCAACCATTCTACGACTCATCGTCAGTCACGACTTTTCCTTTCTCCCCTTCCATTCCTCGTTCGATTATTCCCGTCACGACTTCTTTGCCCCCGCTCCTTCCAACACCCCCTCCGACACCTGCTCCACCTCTACCATCCAGACAACCCTTTATTCGTGTCTACACTCGTCGTACCCCGATCTCTGGAGCTCTACAACATCCTTCTTCTACCAGTGATATCCCGCGGACTGACGATCCAGCACTAGCATCTACCGCTCACCCCATGGCGAACTATGCCTCTATGCATCGCCTGGCTCCACCTCTCTGCAAGTTTGTTCTCTCCCTCTCCTTCATTTCTATTCCTAACTCAGTGCAGGAGGAGACTCTTCTACATCCTAGGTGGCGCGCGACAATGAACGAGGAAATGTCTGCTCTTTGGTCTAACCAGACTTGGGATCTGGTTCTTCCTCCCGGCCACTCGTGTGTCAGTTGCAAGTGGGTGTTTACTATAAAACATGTTCCAGATGGGACAATTGACCGGCTCAAGGTCCGGCTTGTGGCACGCGAGTTTACTCAACAACATGGACTTGAATATGAGGAAACCTTCTCTCCCGTGCCAAGTTGAACTCTGTTCGGGTACTAATCTCCTTGGTTGTACATCGACACTGGCCTCTCCATCAACTAGATATTAAAAATGTCTTTTTGAATGGCGACCTTCAAGAGACATTGTACATGCATCAACCTCCCGGGTTTGAGACCACGAGGGAGTCTCGTGTGTGCCTTCTTCGGAAATCTATTTATGGCCTCAAACAGTCTCCTCGGGCGTGGTTTGAAAAGTTTAGTAAGGTTCGCGATGTTGGATTCAAGCGGAGCTTGGCGGACTTCTCTCTCTTCACTCGTCATCAATCAACTGAGACTGTCATTCTCTTGGTATATGTGGATGATATCTTGATTACTGGCGATGACACCGCAGCGATATAAAAAATCAAGTAGCACCTGAACTCCGTTTTTTAGACAAAAGATCTGGGAGGTTTAAGGTACTTTCTTGGACTTGAGGTTGCGAGACGGCCTTATGGTCTTGTACTGTCACAACGGAAGTATTGTCTTGATCTCCTCCATGATGCCAGCTATTCTGGTTGTAAACATGTAGAAACTCCGATAGATGCCAACCACAAGTTATGTGCTCATGGGTCGGACTCCGATTCCCTTCTTACGGACTCTGGGTATTATCGACGTCTTGTGGGAAAATTAATTTACCTAACAGTCACGAAACCTGATATTTCCTTTGCTATTGGAGTTGTCAGCCGATTTATGCATGCTCCTCAGACTTCTCATTTCCAGGCAGTGGAACACATCCTCAGATATTTGAAGACAGCTCCTGGACAAGGATTGATATATAAGTCATCTTCCTCCCTATCTCTTGTTGCATCCTCAGATGTGGATTATGCGGGTTCCCTGGATGATCGGCGGTCTACTACAGGTTTCTGTACCTACTTTGGGGGGAATGTTATTACTTGGAGTAGCAAAAAGCAATCTGTAGTTGCTCGGTCATCAACTGAAGTCGAGTATCGTGTAATGACAGCTATTGTATCTGAACTCACTTGGCTTGAAGGTCTACTTGGTGATTTGGGGGTCACTTTATCCTCACCGACAACCTTTTTTTGCGATAGTCAGGCTGCAATTCACATTGCGAAGAATCCTGCGTTTCATGAGCGGACCAAGCACATCGAAGTTGACTGGCATTTCGTTCGTGAAAAGGTTCAACTAAAGAAGCTAGAGCTGGAGCATGTTCCTGCGTCAGGGCAAGTTGCCGACATTCTCACCAAGGTATTACCACGACAAAAGTACCATCAGTTCTTATCCAAGCTGGGTTCATACGACTTGTACGCTCCAACTTGCGGGGGAGTGTTAGCAAATAGTAGAAAACATGTTGTATTGGCCCATTAATAAGGCTCATATAGGATTTAGTGTTTGATCACACATTGTTTGGATAGCTAATTTTTACTCTCCCCTCTACTATATATTTGTACTCATACTTGTATTTTGATAATTCAAGAAGTATATAAAAGGTTCGGACCTCTCTTTACAGTTACAATTACTTTCCTTAGCGTCAGTTTGATGCATCATGATCTCCATGTGCCAAACATCATCATCATGAGTGTTCTCTCGATTTTGAATTCAAATTCAATGCTAATGAGTGTAGGTCATATTTGGAATATCCCCCAATGCATCATGGAAATTGATGTATTAAAATTTCCTATCAGTTTCATTGTGACATAACTGAGGCCAACAAAAATATCTCTCATCAGTCAATCGCCCTAGCTTATAGAGACTATAACGAGTCCCTGCGCTCCGTTGAAAAGCATGTTGATTTTGACAAGCAACAACTGTTATGCTTGGATAAGGAATCATCAATAGCTCATGATCAAACACTCAGATCTACAAGAGATGAAGCAATAGAGATTAAATTTGGAGATAAAAATTTTAGCGACAATTGAATAAAGGGAAAGTGCAATTTAGTTGTAATAGTCGGTGACATGATCTCCACAAGTGGCATAGCAGGCGGACAAATGGATATTTCAAAGATCAAAAAGTTCAAGAATTCACGATGAAAGATATTTTGATGTACTGTATGAAAATGCAGATTTGGGATTTCTTATAAGAAAATGACACTTGTAACTTAATAGATTGCCTAGGGGTGAATGAACTTTAAAAAATCAATTACATTGTGGCACGCGGCGACACTTTGCTTCAAAGATGCAAAGTCATATTGTTTGTGAAGGGATTCAATTAGAGAAAATTTATTCATTTCGAAGCTGAGCATATGGATTTGAAGACTGCATTTTTTTTCATACTGAATTTGAACAAGAGATCTGCATGTAGCAGCCACAGGGTGTTTTGAGATCAAAGGTAGAGGAGATTTTTTTCTGCAAGTTGAAGAAATGTTTTTATGGATTGAAGCAACACCCCGACAATGGTTCAAGAAGCTTGAATTCGTTACTTTGAAACAAAGCTTCAAGAAGATTACTTTTGATGATTGCTTCTTTCTTTCGAGCCACTTCACCAGTATCAGAGGTAAATCTTCCAGCCACGGGAAGCTTCGCCGCCGCCTCCTACACCCTCCACCAGCCCTGTAGCGACTCCCACAACATCCTCAAACCCTCTACAACCGGCGGTCCCCCTCTCCAAGTACTCTACCACTGTAGTATGATCCGACCAGCTCTCCTTACCTTTCCCATCCTCCTCAGCCTATCCCGAGGTTGACCAACCCTCTCCCTTCCCTTTCCCTTCCAACAGTCCACAAACAACCATATTCCTCTTTCGGCGACCACCATACAACTGCTACGGCCACTTTAGATCGCCTCTGTTGCTCATACAAGGCCCGGATCTCCACGCCTATGTACTTGTCCCCATTACTCGGCGTGTCTGCATTTTTCTTTTCAAATTTGTTATATTATACGGATGTATCTTTATATTTCTTATAATATTTGGTTTAACTATAATTGGCTAGATCTTCTCTTATTGTATGTGCCTATCTTATTCTCCTTATGCTATAAATTTGCGCTCTCTCAACGATTTCTAATTGCTGCTCGCTTATTTTAAATAAAATACATTCATGAGATTTTAAAATTAATATTGTTTAATTAATTGACGTCAAAAGTATGTGCATGATTGAATCATTCACAAGCATCGCATTAGAGTTTAGAGTTAACTGTCATAAGTTCAATTGCGTGTATGCATTCGTTTGGATCATTTTTTAGGGCTTGCCATAATTCCATTGCATTCACCATGGTTGCCTGCATCACGTCTAGGGTTAGAGCATCACGTGCCCACCACCTGTCGATCCTTTCCGCGTCACGTTATTTGCGCTCTCACTCACTTTGATGCTTCATTATTTAGAGATTCTCCCTGTTGTTCACCTCCTACATCTCTACATTCATCGGAGCTTATTTATATGGAAGAATCACTAATGCATTATTAGAAGGTATCAATATTCTCATAAAAATATATTCTTGTGACGTTGTTTGTCAAAATGTGAGTTGAAATCTTAGCACTTTGGTTAGAAAATTTCATACAGGTGACGAGTGTTCTTATTGAATAGCTTACTTCTGAGATTTGGTTTTTGTTTCTTAGTTGACCACCATTCAGATAGATTTTATAACATGACGATAATTTTTGAATGCAGACATCTTCATACAAGAGACGAATATTTGTTTACTTTTTTATTCTTGTCATTACATGTCCATGTTTGCATGTTCTTATTTCTTCTTTCATTACTTGTTCTAAATTTTATGTGGTCATGAACAAAATACTTTCATAGATTAGTAATTGAGATTAAAGTTATTTTCAGTTGTACAATTTGCTCAAAGATAGGAAAATATATTTAGAGCAGAGATCTGGATTTAAGTATTCTGTTTGGATTTGATTCTATACCTTGGTTTGGTGAATGAGTACATTTTTATTTTCAAAGAAATGGAATTAAACATGTGGTTCGATTCTTGATTTTGTGTAGATCCAAACTGACCTGAGTTCCACCCTTTAGTGTTAGCATAAAAGGTTAGTCACAAGGATTTGAACATGAGATATATATCATAAAATCATACTATAATGACTGCAGATTATTCCAAATGGTTTAGAGGAATCATAGCTGTAAAGATCAGTACTCTGATGATAATGAGAAGAAACCATCGCTTTATCCTTGTTGCATTTCGAGTCAAAATGAGAAACATAATGGGGAATGCTTTATATGAACTAGCATAATGGCCGTTGAAACCTATTAGATGGCTGATTAAATTTTCTGACTTATTCTCAGAAAGATATTTAGTGAAGCAATTGTAGTCCAAATACGAAACATAAACGGTGAAGCTCTTGAAATGTATTCTTTTGAAATTTTAAATTGACCAATCCCGGGATGCTATATTGCTATGCCACTGGCTCAAAGAGCACCTTTGAAATGTGATTGTTGAGAGTGGTGGAGGGACACCATGCCATGTAGTAGAAGCTCCTCACAACAGCCATGAAAGTTTGCTTGGTTTCTCTGTTGAGGCCGTTGGGACTCTGACGTTGTTCAATCACACATTTTACCAACTCTTGCATCTCTAAATCTATATCTCTGTCACTGCACTTCGGTATCATGTTTCCCTGCACACCAGATCAATTCACGGTGAATATTGAAACTTTTTTAAGCTATCTTAGAAGTAAGGAAAAATAAAATAAAATCTCAGATTATTGGAAGGGGAAAAATCTTTAAATGTGAAAAAATGGCACAATTATAATAATTATAGTCATGATGATTCCACATCCACTAACACAAAACTTACAATATACTTCCATGAGGATTAGTTTGGTCAGATACATGTTCTTAAAAGTGTTGGGAAGTGAGGTTTGGTATTCATCTGTTACTTTTAATTATTTTAAACATATTTTGATTCTTAATGCATGTACTAGCTACAAAATAATGAAAATTTAAAAGTGTGAATGTATTTTTTACTTCAACTCCATGTTTGTCGTCATCGCTTTTGTACTTATGATTGTGTTTGACCCATTTATTGACAAAATGATCTTGATTATATGAGGAAGTGATGTAAATTCAGAAACGCCTATTGATTAGAACAAGCAACCCAGGCAGTAGGCTTACAAGCTTACACATCAGTCACCCTCCATGCATAGATTTAAGCTTTCAAAAAAACCCTTCTTTTTTATTCATCTGCAATTTTTGTACTTATTACATAGTGATGTTCTTTATACTTGTTCCTACTTTTATTACATAGTGATGTTCCTACGTATAAATGTAGAGTTAAAGTATCACAAGTTTCTGAAGAGTAGTGAAGATGTAGTAGTCTTATAAAATTCTCAACTTAATCTAATTATCATATGCCCGAAGTTTAGAAGATAAAATAGCTTCAAGCTTTTCAAAGAAGGAATTGAGTGAGCTCTTGAACTAAATGCTTATACTACCTCGGATACCCATGAGCAATATTGTAGTCGATTACAGATGGAGATGGCTAGTCGGGTTAGGCAAGCGTACTCCATCTTAGCCACTTCACCTTCGGGTTCAATACGACCTGCACAAAGTTCAATTGTGCGTATTAATAGCAATGCAGTCGCCCCCTGAACTAACAAGCCGCTTTCTTGATTCTCTCCCTCGTTCAATTTCAATAGCCACTCCACCCACTTCATGTCAAAAGAGAAACAATTAGGACAAGAATCAAAATATCATACACTCACTTAAGTAGGAGAGCTTACAGCTCTTTGGAGGCTGCCATAGATATCAGGTGTTGTTGTTAGGAAGCCGAGCAAGCCTAAAATGCAGCCCACTTGTTCTTCTCCTCTTTGGTTCAATTCCGACCTGAGTCAAATCAATGTAATTAACTCACACGCGCCTTTCAAGTAGAGTTTGTTTGGGTCAGATCATGTTGGTTTGGCTTGATTCAAATTTGAATATTTAACACTTATGAAGCTAGCTAGATTATTACCATAGGTTTTGTCGGTTAATGGAGAAGTCCTCTGTGAAGCTCAGCTTGACCTTGCTGGTGGTGGAGCGGTGATAGGCGGCGATGACTGCTTCGGCCAACATAGCGGTTCGAGCCCAGTTTATTCTTTCTGCTGCTCGGTCCGGTTCAAATATAGATGCCGCTGCTAAGAAGTAGGTTTTAAGCATGTCCTCCTTTAAGTAGGTTTTAAGCATGTCCTCTTTTAGCCTGCAGTTCTTGTACCACCTGAAATTTTCTTCAGTAAGCTTAGCTTGATCTTGACCGTGAAGTGAGTGTATTTGTGTTTTAGCCAACTTTACAAAAAAGGTAAAAAGTAAAATTTGTAGGAATCAATACAAATTGTCTCAATAATATATTATACCCACAAATTTAACATTGCCTTGGGACTAGTGCAATATTTTTTGTCTATGAAAAATTCTAAATATCTAACCTTTGGATGTCGAGCCACTCGAGTTGGTGTATGGACTGACACTGATTGAAGTCAACCTTTGCTAGATCCAAATATGATGCATTGTTCACGTATAACATCCTGCCAATTTCCTTTATAAACGTCAATTAAGGACCAGAGAATTAAAATAACAATTACAAATAATAACTAATACTCAATGTTTTCACCATCAAGAGCACAACTGTTCATATCGCTGCAATTTTTGTTTTCATTCTGTCTTCATTTTAATATCTTTCACAGCCATTTTGGTTGTGTTTATTTGTTTGTTGATTGAAATCACAATTGGTACACAAGCGACAGTTTCCAGATATGCTTATTTCACTGGAGTTAGGTTGTAATTCATTTGAAGGCTTACTCGTCAGTATTGTTAATGACCTTTTTTTGGTTGTAATTTAACCAACGATGCCTCTACAGTTCTGAGTGTTGCCAGTGAATTGTGTACATGAGCAAAAAATGAGAGTTGTGGAGATGTGAATGCGTAGGTTGATATGTGGACACACCAGACTAGATAAAATTATGTATGAATGTATTCAGGATAAAATGGGAGTGACACTAATTGTTGAGAAGATGCAAGAAGCTCGATTAATATAGTTCAGACGCGTACAAAGGAGACCATTAGAGGCACTTGTTAGGCGTCATGAGAGTTTAGCCACTACGCATGTTAAATGGTGGAGGGGTAGACCAAAAAATACTTGGAAAGAAACTATAAGGAAAGACATGATGTACTTAGCCATCAATGAGATTATGACTAAATATAGGGCGCAATGGAGACAAAGGATCCATATAGCCATCCCCACTATGGTGGGGATAAAGGCTTAAGTGTTGTTTGTTACTGCCTGCAAGCTTGTTTGTTGATTTTTACTGTTCTTGGCCAATGAACTCTTCAGGTTATGTTATGATGTAATTGTTAGGGGAGAAGGATGGGGAGGAGAAGAAAAAGAGGAAGAGGGAGATTAGATAGAGATTCTGTAATGGTCTCTCATCAGTTATCTAGTTAATTAATATTTTATGTAGTCTTTCTTATATGTTTAAGGGTTTAGGGTGTAGTCATTATGTGGTCCTTTTTATATGTTTAATATTTTGCGTATTTAGTTGTAACATGTATTTTCACCCATGCCCTTGGCGCCTTATTTAAGGGGGGTTTGTCTTGTATTTGGATTAAGAAATGAATGAATCAAATTTCCTTTCTCTCTATCTTCCTCTTTCTCTAAGCCCTCTCCTCCTCTAGCGTTTTCTCTTCCTCTTTCCCCAACTTCTCCTTTCTCAAGATCTAGGGTTAAACCCCCTTGTGTACAACCCCGTGTCCGGCGAGCGGGTCCCTCCAGGGAGGTCGAGCAGACCTCGCCCCGCGACCCGCATCCGAGCGACAAAACGGGTATGCGGCAGGAGGGCTGGCCCGCTCCCGCCCATTTCAGGCGAGCGCGCCGGGCGGGGCGAGCAAGCGGGTCGCGCAAAGAATCACTGACCAAAGCGGATGGGTCTGGCGACCCGCGACTGGCGAGCCGAACAGGGGGACGCGGTGGCCGCCGGCCAGCCCCCACACGCGACCTGGCCGCCGGTCCGTCCCGGCAGAAGACCGGCAGGTCGCGGCGGTCCGGCTCGCGCTCGCCCAGGAGAACAAGCGGGCGGCTGGAGCCAGGTCGTGCCCGCCTCCAGCGGAGGATGACGGGAGGCGAGCTGACTCCCCAGGGGTGCGAATAGCCCCTCAGAACAGCGGAACCACGCTGTTGGCAGACCAGGTTGGACTGCGCATAGCTACTTAGAACAGCGGAGTTTGGCTGTTGGCAGACCCAACCAAGGGCTTTTTGGTATTTTCAGGTCAGTCCTTTTGGTTATTGGCAGTTCGGATTCCAAAAAAACTATAAATAAGACCCAAGGGGTACCTCAAAGGACACGCCTGAAGTGCCCCCCCTTACTCTCGTGTTCAAGTGTTCTCTGAGGTGCCTTAGCTCGGCTTCTGGCTAAGGAGGGGAAGCGCTCAGAGATCTTCCGGGTTTGTGGTGGGACCTCCCTGCCGAGCCCTTGGGTCTGTTCCTTCTTGTCTTCTTCGTCGTTTTTCTTGCAGGAGCGAAGTAGGCGCGAGACCACCCCTTCCCCAAGGGTCGAACTCCACGAGAGGCCGGATTCCGGTTTCAACATTTTGGTGCGGTGAGCGTGGAGCGTGGTCCGTGCAGAAAAGCTTCGGCGAGCTCAATGACGGGAGGTCAAGGATCTGACAGTCAGGACTCGCCGCCCCCCCCCCCCCCCCCCCCCGCCTCTTGCAACGGTGGGAATGTTTGAAGACTTCAGGAACGAAGTGCTGACTCTGGTCAAGTTCGCGCTCGGCACGCGGGCCGAGTGCTCTACTCCGGCAGCCCAGATCGCGGCCGCCCCTTCTTTGGGCGAGGACGCCCCTGGCCGGCGAGCTGGGAAGGAAGTGGCCGAGGAAGGCCGAGGGAGCGAGCTCTCGGGGCGCGAGCTTTTCCCCGGCTCGGCAAGCCGCGGCAAGTTCGGCGAGTTGGGCACGCGAGACTCGCCGGCCCGCCAAGTGGGAGGGGGCAGCCCTTTCAGCGAGCTGGTCTCCTCAGCACCAGTACCAGACGGGTTCAGGGAGCCCGAGATGTCCTACTACACCGGGAAGGGAGACCCGGTCCAGCACGTCCAATGGTTCGAAGACGTGGTCTCCATCCGTCAGATGTCGGACGGATTCAAGTGTCGTCTCTTCGCCATCACCCTCCGAGAGAAGGCAAGGGAGTGGTTCCACCAGCTCCCGGCCAGCTCCATCTACTGTTTTGAGGACCTGCGCCGAGGGTTCATGCTGAGGTTCACTACTTCAAAGAAGAGGAAGAAGGAGTCTGAGTCCTTGTTCCACATTAAGCAAGGAGTGAACAAGACGTTGGGAAGCTATGTGGATCGATTCCAGGAGGAGGTTACCCAGGTCCAGGAGATGCCGGGCCATAGTCTGATGATGGCTTTCACCCTGGTCCTGCAGCCGGGTTTCTTCCGAATGAAGCTGAAGAGAGTTCCCCCTCTCTACTACGAGGAGTTGATGGAGAGGGCGGCGAGAGAGGTCGACGGGGAGGCGTCGAACCCAGAATTTGCAAGAAAGCTAGCCAGATGGGCGACGGAGGAAGAAAAGGAGTCGAAGGGAGGAAGAGGACAGGAAGAGAGAAGAGGGGAGCCTAGGCTGAGGGAGCAGAGGCAGCTCCAGTGGCAGCAGCAGCCGAGGTGGGGGCACCAGGAGCCCGACCGTCGGTTGGGCTGGAGGCCTGAAGGACAGGGACAAGGGCCACCGAGAGGGTACTTCGGAAGGGGTCACTATCAGGGGAGGCAGGACCAGTTCCACCCACCGGGCTGGAGGCAAGGTCAGAGGCCCCGGCTCCCCGATCAGGAGGAGGCCATGACCATAGCTTTGGGAGCAAGGAGGGGGATCATGAGGAGGAGGAGAAGGGAGTTCAGGGTGGAGCTGCCCTATTGCGACTTCCATCAGGAAGAGGGGCACGCAACAGCCACGTGCCCGGAGTTCTTGGAGATGAGAGGGAACAGAGAGCGGCAGCAGCAGCAGCAGGACGCACGGCAAGAAGTGAGAATCGAGGAGGTCCTGCCTCGGGCGGAGGAGGATCGTTGCGAGGACCGGGTTGATGTCGGGACCCGAGGAGGGATCGGGGTGATCCACGGGGGAGTGGGGATCGAGGCTTCCCGCAAGGCAAGCCTCCACACCATGTACCGGCGGAGCGTCGCCTCTACATCCCAAACCCCGCCGCCGGAGGAGAGGATCACCTTCTCCAGAAGTGATATGCCAGACCACGAGGACCCGTTCTGTGATGCGCTGGTCATCAAGACCGCCATCGAGAATTTTACTGTCTCTCGGATCCTCGTGGACAATGGGAGCTCCGTCAACGTCGTCTTCAAAAAGGCGTTTGACGCGATGAAGGTGGAGGCTAAGAGGGTGTTGGCCTCGGACGGGCCCTTGTTCGGGTTCTTGGGAGAGAGGAAGGAAGTAGAGGGAGGAGTTGGCCTCCATGTCACCCTGGGGGGGCAGTCCCGCAACTGCAAGTTCGTCATCGTGGACGCCCCCAGCAGCTACAGCGCCATCTTCGGAAGGCCTCTCATCAGCGCCTTCCGCTGCGTCCCCTCGTCTTTCCATCAATGCTTAAAGTTCAGCGCCGAGGGGATCCAGGTCCGGGTCAGGGGGGACCCAAAGGTGGCACGGGAGTGCTATGTCACCGCGGTGAACACTATCTCTTGGCAGGAGGGAGCCGAGGAGATGGGTCGGAGGATGGAGGAGGTCGAGCAGGAGGCAGGCTGCGAGGAGCCAGGAGTGAAGGACCACGCAGGAGAGGCGGCAGGAGGGGATCCGGAGGAGGTAGCCGAGGTGGGGAACGCGGGAGAAGAGATGGAGGTAGAGGTCCCCGTCCCGGAGGAAGGGGATGCTGAAGGATGGGCGGAGCAGTCCAGGCTGGAGGCTGCGGAAGAAGTGGTAGAGCTGGAAGTGCTCACCCGTGGAGGCAGGATGGAGAAGATCCGCGTCAGCGGGGGGCTGACCCCGGAGGACCAGGGGAGGATGCTGGAGTGCATCCGGAAGAACGTAGACATCTTCGCCTGGAACGCCGCGGAGATGCCGGGGGTTGACGCGGATGTGGCTTGCCGCCGCCTCAACCTGGACCCGGGAACACGCCCCGTTCAGCAGAAGAAGAGATCCACGGCAGACAAGCTGGCGGAACCCATCAGGGAGGAGGTGGCGAAGCTTCTCAAGGTTGGCTTCGTGTCCGAGATTCAGTACCCCGGCTGGGTCTCCAACGTTGTGATGGTCAAAAAAGGAGACGGCCGTTGGCGATTGTGTATCGATTTTTCCTTACTCAATAAAGCTTGTCCTAAGGACTGTTATCCTTTGTCTCGGATCGACGCGCTGGTTGACTCAGCCGTCGGCTTTTCTGTAATGAGTTTTTTAGATGCCTTTTCAGGTTACCACCAGATCAGGATGCACCCCCCGGACATCAAGGATGTCTCGTTCATCACAGGGGACGACTGCTACTGCTACAAGATGATGCCATTCGGGCTGAAGAACGTTGGGGCCACCTACCAAAAAATGATGGATAGGGTCTTCAAGGAGCAAAGGGGGAGGAATTTGGAGGTATACGTCGACGACCTCATGATCAAAAGCCGGGATGTGGACTCCCACCTCCGGGACCTGGAGGAGACCTTCGCCACCCTACGCAGATACAAGATGCGGTTGAATCCCCTTAAGTGTGTCTTTGGAGCCAGCCGAGGAAAGTTCTTGGGGCATCTCCTCACCCCCGCGGGGGTCGAGCCGAATCCGGACAAGGTCAAGGCTATCTTGGAGCTGGGGTCACCGCGGAACGCAAAGGAGGTCCAACGGTTGACGGGGAAGCTAGCAGGGCTGAGCCGTTTCCTTTCTCGGGAAGGGGAAAAGTGCTCCCCCTTCTTCAAAACGCTGAGGGGCGGTCAGAGGTTTGAATGGACCAAGGAATGCGAGGAGGCGTTCCAGGCCCTCAAGGCGCAGTTGACACAGTCTCCGCTACTCCAAGGACCGAAGGAGGGGGAGGATTTGTTCTTATATCTCGGAGTCGGGGCAGAGGCCTTGAGCTCCGTCTTGGTTCGTGAAGAAGGGAAGAGGCAGCTCCCTATTTATTACGTCAGCCGGGTCCTGAGGAAGGCCGAGCTCCGGTATCCGATCTTGGAGAAGCTTGCATTCGCCCTAATCCTCTCGGCTCGGAGGCTGCGGCCGTACTTCCAGGCACACTCAATCCGAGTGGTGACTGACCACCCTCTCCGCAACATCTTCGAGGGTGTGGAGCACTCAGGGCGGCTGGCCAAGTGGTCGGTGGAGCTGAGCGAGTTCGATGTCTCCTTCGTTCCGCGGCTCTCGATCAAAGCTCAGACGATGGCCGACTTTCTGGCCGACTACGTGGTGGAAGTGGTGGAGGAAGAACTCACCCGCCCGATTCCTTGGAAGGTGAGGGTGGATGGAGCCTCAGGGAAACACTCCCTTGGAGTGGGGGTGGTCCTAGAAAGCCCCCAAGGGACTCAGATTGAGCAGACGGTGGTGGTGCACTTTCCCATCACCAACAACCAGGACGAGTACGAGGCAGTGATAGCGGGGCTGCGCCTGGCCAAGGAGCTGGGGGTGCGGGATGTGGAGGTCCTTACCGACTCCATGGTGGTGACTTCCCAGATCAACGGAGAATTCGAGGCAAGGGAAGCCACTCTGAAGCTGTACTTGGCCAAAGTGAAGGGGGTCATAGGGACCTTCCAGACCTTCTCCATCCGACACGTGCCAAGGGAGGAGAACGAGCAAGCCGACCAATTAGCAAAGCATGGTCCCCGGGCAGGGGGCACCATCACCGACCTGTTCCGCCCCTCCATTGAAGAAGGGGAGCTCATGGAGATCGACCAGCAAGCTTCGTGGATGGATCCAGTGGTAGTTTTCCTCTCCACGGGGGAGTATCCGGAGGGGGTGGACAGGAAGAAGCTGAGGCACAAGTCAGCTTACTACCTCCTTAAGGACGGGCAGCTATACAGGAAGACCCTCTCCGGAATGCTGGCTCGCTATGTAGCCGAGAGTGAGGCGCAGAGGATCTTGGAGGAAGTCCACTCCGGGGAGTGCGGGAGTCATTCCGGGAGTCGGACTTTGGAGGGGAGGATAGTCAGGCAAGGGTATTTCTGGCCCACCCTGGGCCGAGACGCCGCGGAATTCGCAAGGAGATGTCATAAGTGCCAACTGTTTGCCCCCCTCCAGCTACAGCCGGCCCAACAACTCAAGAGTATCACGACCCCCTGTCCGTTCGCAGTCTGGGGGATGGATTTGGTTGGACCGTTTCCCCAGGCCAGCGGTCAGAGAAGATTCCTCCTAGTGATGATCGACTACTTCTCGAAGTGGATGGAAGTGAAGGCGTTGGCCAAGGTGACCTCCCAAGTAATCAGGAACTTTGTCTGGGGGGAGATCATCTGTCGCCATGGGCTGCCCCAGGCCATCGTCACCGACAACGGACCCCAGTTCGCCAGTGCCGAGTTCACCAGCTTCTGCGAGCAGCTTGAAATCGACCTCAGGTTCGCCTCGGTCCACCACCCCAGGAGCAACGGACAGGTGGAGGCCGCAAACAAGATCATCGTCAACCTCCTCAAGAAAAAGATGGAGAATTTGAGGGGGAGCTGGGTGGAGCAGCTCCCCGCAGTTCTTGGGGCCCTTAGAACCGCCCCTAACACGGCTACGGGGGAGACCCCCTTCAAGCTCTCCCATGGGTGCGAGGCGGTGCTCCCCATAGAATTTGAAGTCCAAACGCCGCGGGTCGGGGCGGCCAGGGAGGGTCGAGAGGAATGGCGAGCCGAGAACGAGGGGGAGCTGAGACTCTCCCTTGACATGGTGGAAGAATTGAGGGATCTTTCGGCCATCCGACAGGAGGAAGTAAAAAGGAGGATGTCAAAATACTTTGACAAGCATGTCAGGGTCAAGCAGTTCGCCGAAGGAGACCTGGTGCTGAAGAAGGTGGACGCGGCAGGGAGGTCAGCGTCCGTAGGGAAGCTCAACCCCAGCTGGGAGGGGCCGTTTATTGTGAAAGAAGCTCTGAAGTCAGGGGGCTATCGGCTCCAAAATGTAGAGGGCGAGACCCTGAGTCTCACCTGGAGTGGAGACGACCTGAAAAGATTTTTTCCCTAAGCACCTGTAAGCAACACGTTCGTTATAATGAAATCCTTCCCCCCCCCCCCCCCCCCAGTATTGTCGTAGCCAGCTAGCATAGAGGATTGGAATGTGTTTGGACCCCGAGAAGATCCCGCTGCCAGGCTCCCACCTAGCTGGCAGGGCCGGAAGTCACTCGGTGTCATCCCTAGCCTCGAGAAGATCCCGCTGCCAGGCTCTCACCTAGCTGGCATGGCCGGAAGTCACTCGATGGAATGTGTTTGGACCCCGAGAAGATCCCGCTGCCAGGCTCCCACCTAGCTGGCAGGGCCGGAAGTCACTCGGTGTCATCCCTAGACTCGAGAAAATCCCGCTGCCAGGCTCTCACCTAGCTGGCAGGGCCGGAAGTCACTCGATGGAATGTGTTTGGACCCCGAGAAGATCCCGCTGCCAGGCTCCCACCTAGCTGGCAGGGCCGGAAGTCACTCGGTGTCATCCCTAGCCTCGAGAAGATCCCGCTGCCAGGCTCTCACCTAGCTGGCAGGGCCGGAAGTCACTCGATGGAATGTGTTTGGACCCCGAGAAGATCCCGCTGCCAGGCTCCCACCTAGCTGGCAGGGCCGGAAGTCACTCGGTGTCATCCCTAGCCTCGAGAAGATCCCACTGCCAGGCTCTCACCTAGCTGGCAGGGACGGAAGTCACTCGATGGCAATGAATTGCGACCCGGATCGAATCACGTTGCCGGGCTCCCACCTAGCCGGCCAGGCCCGGAACTACTCGAATGGCGTTAATAGCAGACTGGAATCACGAAGATAAGCCAAAAAGGGTCTAACATGACCACCCAACCCCGAGAAAGACGGCAGAACGGAGACGGAAACCTAGGCGAGAACCCGCAAGAGATTCGATAACTCAGGCAAAGGGAGAGCCAGCTCGCCTCGCTTGGCGGGCGAGCAGCCGCCTCTTCCAGGGCTGGGCCGCAGAGGCAGGTCGCGTCGCACGGCGATGGCAAATATGCGAACAAGGCGGGCGAGAGAGCATTTTATAAAAGCAATAGTAAATAAGAATCGAGGAGTATAGGCGCAGCCCGCGCATCCCAAAACAGGTAAACATACATGATAATATGCATCTAAAAAATAAATGTCGAAAAGCAGGGGAGACGCGAGATCCAGGGCGAGAAGTCCTAAATAGGCTGGAAGGATTTGTCCCCAGGGTCCGGCACGGGAAGAAATAGCGCCGACACCACGTCTTCCGCCGAGAGTTCCGCCGCCTCGCTCTTGAGGAGATCCGCGCGTCGCAGCATTTGCATCGTATACTTCGCGGCGCTGGCGGCGTTCTTTTGCATCAGCACTTCCAAGTCGTAGTCGGAGAAGTGCTCGAGCGGACAGGCCCTGTTGACTGGGGGAGGGACAGCGGCGGCGGCCTCCAGCTCGCGTACCCGCGCCTCCAACGCCGACTTGTCCTGCCCGAGGGTGGCGATCTCAGCGCCCATCCGACTGGCCGTCGCGGCATCCTGAAAAGAGGAAGGGAAAGTTATAAGGTGGATCCGCGGGAAAGGGGGGTTGTCGAGGGTGAGCACATACCACCCCGCCCAAGTACTGCGCAAGGGACTCCTCTACCGCGTCGGCCCGCCTCCTCTGAATGTTCGCGTCTTCCTGAGCGAGCCTTTGGGCCTCCTCCCTCTCGTCCGCCAGCTTCTTCAGGGAGGTGGCGTTCCGCTCCAGCTGAGTGCAGCGCCTCCCTACCATATGAGCTAGCTCCAGGCCGCGTAGCTGGGCCCGCGCGCTTTCGTGAACCAATACTTGCGTCGCCTATTTGTCGTAGATGGCGGCGTCTTCTCGCGAGTACAGGCCGAACGAGAAGTTGTAGGCCTCCCCGCCGATGGTGTCCTGCTCCATCCAACTCGGCAGCAAGGTCGAGATTGCGGCGCGATTTGACTCCTTGTCCCACGACAGGAGCGGGGCGCCGAGTTCGTCCAAATATCTCTCACCGTAGCCGAAGTTGCGGTGACCCCTCGGCACTGGCTCCGCAGCAACTTGAGACCCGCCCGGCGGCGTGGAGGTGCCCGCCGCCCTGCCCGGGGTGTCGCTGGTCGAAGCAACCAGCGGGGGCGAAGGGCCCTCGGCCGGAAGGCCCGCGGGGGCCTTGCCTTTCCTTTGGCTCGCAGCGGGTTGCTGATCCGCGGTTTTCGCCACCTTCGACGGAGGGGTGGGTTGTCCGCCACCCGACCGCTTCTTGGCCGGGACCGACGGGGGGTCGCGCTGAGCGGCATCCGCAGCCTGAGCTCGGGCGAGAACCCCGGGGGTGATCCGAGCGCTCTCGTAAGGGGGGTGCAGAGGGATGTCGCGCTCGCCTGCCAAGGAGAGAGGGTGAGATAAAGGAAAAAAGGGGGGTAAGGCAGAACAGCGGCGAGTGGCAAACCTCCCCCTGGCGGGACGGCGGTGAGGTCGCCAAGATGGCGGCGCAGGTACGCAACCTCAAAATTCTTCCCGGCAAAGAACGCGCACAAGTCGGCTTCATGTCCGCCTAGGCTGGGCGGCCGGTAGCTCGCCTCGCTAAGCTGCACCGGCGAGAAGGGGACGTTGCCGAAATCCCCTTTGACGAACACGAACTTCTTGAGCCAATTATGACTCTTATTGACTGTCTCCCGCACCTTGAGGTGGGCGCTGGAGAAGTAGGCGGTCCCGTCCCGATTCGCCCGGAAGGAAAACAATTTCCGGAAGACGGCGAGGCTGAACTCCACTCGCTCCTCTCGCAGGAAGCAGGCGAACCCCACCACAACGGCTATGGAGTTCGGGGTCATCTGACCTAGGACGACCCCGAAGTATTTCAGCACCGGGCGCACCTCGGGCCACAGGGGGAGTCGCAGACCCACCTCAAAGTGGGCTAGAGGGATGGCGAGCTCGTCCCCGGATAAGTCGTTGATCTTTTCTCTATCACCGGGCCGTCTCGCAGAAAAGCCCGGCGGAACGTGGTCGCTGAGAGCGTCCAGGTACTCGCGTTCAGAGATGACGGCGTGAGGAAAATCGTGCTCCGAGAAGGTCCAGGCGCACTTACTCCGTCCGTCCACGTCGCCGCCGCCTCCGCCCATCCCCACCGAATCGCCGCCGAACGTGCGAGACAGAGCCAGAAGGCGAGCGCGAACCGTACTTCGCGGGAAAAAGGAAGCGAGAGGACGCTTGGAATCGGTGAGGGAATAAGGGCCGGCAAAGCCTATTTATAGGGAAAGAGAAAGGGCGGGAAACTTCCTGCCGAAAGAGGGGGTGCAGATAGCAAAAATCAGCCCGACGGTTCGACTTCCCAGCGCGCAACCGCACCCCAAAGGCCGATCAGGCGCGGTTCTCGCCCGGCCGCGTCCGCGGAAGACCCGAGCGGGCGAGTCTCGGCCCGCACCCGCCTAGGATTCCGCGCGAGTCGGGAGGCTCCCGTCTGGCGAGCTCCTCGGCTCGCCCTCGCCCCGATCAGCGCGAGGGGAAGAGCGGATCTTTCCCTTGACCCGCCCACAGAGAGCAAGAGCAACAGCATGATAATTTCAATAAACCTCAACAGTAAAAAATTAGGCCCATAGGCGGGCAAAAAGAGTTGCAAGTTGTTACAAATACAGGATAACTTTGAAATAACAGCAACCCCGCGGTATCCCGCAAGCGGTGGGCAGAAGGCTGGATCAGTACTCGACCCACTTCCACCTGTGCCGCCGCCTCGTCCCCGATCGGGGCGGCACGCGGGGATCGTGGTAATCGCGAACCGCCACCAGCTCCCGCTCAGCCAAGCCGATTTGCTCTGTGGCGCTCCTAAGATGCTCCTCGGCTCGCGTAATGTGCACGCCCGACGAGGTGACATCGTCGTCTTCTGCTGCGCGCGGGGGGCCCTCCAAGGCCGCGAGCCGGGCCGCGGTCTCGGCCTTGTCTTGATCGACCCTCTTCACGATCTCCTGAAGCAGCAGCGTGTGTTTCTGGAACAGCCGCGTCACCTGCCTCTTCATCCACACCGCATCGGTCGGGTCGCCCAGATAGTCAGAAACACTGTCCACGTCGGGCGGGGGCGAATACCCTTCGCTCGTCTCAGTTTCGGAGGAGACCATGTTGAAGCCTACAAAAGGGCGATTCAGAAGGAGCGAGCGAGGACAAGGCCAACGGTGAGTACTAGCTTACCAGGGGTTGGCACGTCACCCGCGCCGACGGACGGGCGAGAGGAGCCCGGCCGACCCTGAAAGGTTTCTCCCTCGAGGGTCTCAAGAGATTTTTCCAGTCCGTGGGGAGCCGGCGGGCGAGGGGTTTCCGGAGGTGGGCGGTCCGGACATGGGGGACTAGCAACCCTCTCAGACGACAAGGGAGGGAGGCGATCCTTTCCCCCGTCCCCCACCTCTTCACAAGGAATTGCCTGCAAAACGAAAGATCAGAGGTACAACGATAAGTCGAAGAAGGTCACGTACCCCAGGGACGACCTTAACATCCGCCGCCGAGCTGGAGCCCGGACGGTCGCCCGCCGGACATCGCCTGACAATCTTCCCCTTCGCCGGCCTAAAGAGAGGGCCGGGAGACCCACGTGCTAGCCAGGGAGCGGCCTCGAGGGCCTCCTCCCGAGTCTTCTGGTCCGCTGCCGCAAGGCGAGCTCGCACCTCTTCGCTGACCGACATCGAGAAACTAAAGTCTGTTCAAAGAAAATGAAGGGATCTGGGGAGCCCCCCCCCCCCCCCCCCCGGGGGTCAACGGTGTATTTATAGCCGGACAGTTGGGCCCCACCAGAAGATTCCCTGCCAGCTCAGCACAGTGCTCGCCGAACACGCGGGTTGGATGATTCTTTCCGAGCTTGAATCAAGCTCAAAAAGAGCGGGGATTGTGTACAACCCCGTGTCCGGCGAGCGGGTCCCGCCAGGGAGGTCGAGCAGACCTCGCCCCGCGACCCGCATCCGAGCGACAAAACGGGTATGCGGCAGGAGGGCTGGCCCGCTCCCGCCCATTTCAGGCGAGCGCGCCGGGCGAGGCGATCAAGCGGGTCGCGCAAAGAATCACTGACCAAAGCGGATGGGTCTGGCGACCCGCGACTGGCGAGCCGAACAGGGGGACGCGGTGGCCGCCGGCCAGCCCCCACACGCGACCTGGCCGTCGGTCCGTCCCGGCAGAAGACCGGCAGGTCGCGGCGGTCCGGCTCGCGCTCGCCCAGGAGAACAAGCGGGCGGCTGGAGCCAGGTCGTGCCCGCCTCCAGCGGAGGATGACGGGAGGCGAGCTGACTCCCCAGGGGTGCGAATAGCCCCTCAGAACAGCGGAACCACGCTGTTGGCAGACCAGGTTGGACTGCGCATAGCTACTTAGAACAGCGGAGTTTGGCTGTTGGCAGACCCAACCAAGGGCTTTTTGGTATTTTCAGGTCAGTCCTTTTGGTTATTGGCAGTTCGGATTCCAAAAAACTATAAATAAGACCCAAGGGGTACCTCAAAGGACACGCCTGAAGTGCCCCCCCTTACTCTCGTGTTCAAGTGTTCTCTGAGGTGCCTTAGCTCGGCTTCTGGCTAAGGAGGGGAAGCGCTCAGAGATCTTCCGGGTTTGTGGTGGGACCTCCCTGCCGAGCCCTTGGGTCTGTTCCTTCTTGTCTTCTTCGTCGTTTTTCTTGCAGGAGCGAAGTAGGCGCGAGACCACCCCTTCCCCAAGGGTCGAACTCCACGAGAGGCCGGATTCCGGTTTCAACACCTTGTATCCCCGTTGTACATAACAAACTTGGTATCAGAGCCATCCTTCCTCGGCTCCACACTTTCGTTGTCTGCTGGATTTCACCAAGCAAGGTTTTCTCCAACGTCGCTGCAAGTCAACTCCATCAATAGCCGCAACTATTTCTTCTTCTCCGACGCGTACAGCTGCTTCAAACCCACAACCGACAGATCCGTCGCCTTCCAACAACTAAGACTAGTAGCCGCTGTTGTGCGGGATTCCCTCCGTCTTCCGCAGCTAAATCCACAAGCTTAAGCCGCCGTCGAGCCCGGTGCCGCCGTCGTGCGGGATTCCCTGTCTTCTGCCGCTGAATCCGCCATCGAGCCCCGTGTCGCCGTCGTGCGAAATTCCCCCCGTCTCCCTCCGTCTTCCGCCGCTAATCCGCAGTCCTCATTTTTTTTCGGGCCCATTAACATTTTCACCCCCTCCTGCACGCTACATCCCATCTCTTCTTATTTTATTTCCCTTTTCCTGGAGGCTGGAGCCCACAACACCTCTCAAAAGTCAAAACTCTTCTGCCTCATATCCCCATCAATTACACCACCATTATCTTCTTTTAAAATTTTTCTTTTTTGACTTTTCCCCATTCCCTTTTTCCCCATAAAATTAACCGAAGCCCTTTTTTAAATTAGTTTGATGAACATATATTAGTGCCGCGGATGCGGCCATCCTCCACTCGATGCTGTTGAAGTGGTCGACGTCATTTCAGGACTCCATGTCTCTCTTTGATGCCAAGCTTGATCAATTGGAGTGATCAAGATACTTTGAAGTTCCGCAATCAGCTGTTCCGCCTCCTCCTCCGCCGGCCCCTGCATTGTCGGTCCCACTCTTCACGTCGGGTCCCTTGTCAGTTATCTAGGTAATTAATATTTTATGTAGTCTTTCTTATATGTTTAAGGGTTTGGGGTGTAGTCATTATGTAGTCCTTTTTGTATGTTTAATATTTCACGTATTTAGTTGTAACAGGTATTTTCACCCATGCCCTTGACGCCTTATTTAAAAAATGAATGAATCAAATTTCATTTATCTAACTTTCTCTTCCTCTCTCTCTAACCCCTCTCCTCCTCCAGGGTTTCCTCTTCCTCTTTCCCCAACTTTTTCTCCTTTCTCAAGATCTAGGGTTAAGCCCCCTTGTATCCCTGCTGTCCATAACAGATTCAACCCTAGGGATTCTTTAAAATTGATCTCACTTCTAAGATGACAAAATAAAAGTTATACATAGGATTATGTAGTGCCTAGTTTAGAAACAAACAGTGGACAAACTATAAATAACCACATGACCTGAAATCCATATGCGATAATAAAGCATAACATTGATGCATTACCAGCCAACATTCATCATTATGTTGATCCCAATCGACATGCACATCACCGAGGGTACGAAGCCACGCGACGCCTATTATGATGTCAATGCCTTCGAGCTTAAAAGAATGAAAATCTGCTTAGAGAAGACATAGGGATATAATCATTTTGAGCCCGTACAGAGGCCCCCGGTGGCTCTGTGGCGTTACTCGCCTAAATAAACAAAGAAATGTGTAGCAGAAGACAGACAAATGTCGACTTATGTCACCAGGTTCTGGGAAATGAAATAGTAACTGGCCCCACTGTCATTCATCACAATCACGGGAGTGTCATGCATGAAATTAGATGTGGGGAAGTAACCCCTGCATGAAGTAACCCAAGCAATGTACTCGTCAATGTAGTAGTCAAGGAGGCCTAATTGACAGAATAACGATCATCGTAGTGGGGGATGAGATCCCATTGGAGTTCCGACCATGAGGGGGAATGATTGTTTTGTCATAGCCAATGGACCCAATGGAGGGTCAACCCTTCCATGCCGACGAGTACTGTGAGAATCTTTTGGGCCTCGGGTGTGCGAGGAGAGCGGTGGAGATGCTGTGTAGCTGGCGTGAGTATCGAAATTGAGTGTAGATGGGCGAAGCAGAG
This sequence comes from Platanthera guangdongensis, assembly GCA_039583875.1. NCBI lineage: Eukaryota > Viridiplantae > Streptophyta > Magnoliopsida > Asparagales > Orchidaceae > Platanthera > Platanthera guangdongensis. The sequence continues at coordinate 129,522,071 of CM077161.1, read as the reverse complement.
GGAGAGGCACATGATCTTTAGGAGGCAAAGACGGTTTGTTGAATCCATCGAAGGCGTGCGAAGCATAGGAAGAAGTACGGGATCTTGTTCAGGCGACAAAAACTGTGACCCGAAGAGGGCATGTCAGAGCAAATGTTGGGGGGTAGGGTTTAAAGCAGGAAGGGGAGGATAAGAAGAAGTGGGAGATTAGAGAAAGAGATTTAGCTGTGCACATTACTAGCATATCTTAGAAACACACTGTTGGAAAAGCCTATGTAAAGAGGCCCATGATGGAGCCCATTTGTTTATTTTTCTTCTCTCTTCTTTAGTCCCACATCATGTATATGGATCTCTTCTCTTTTTCTCCCTCCTATAAATGTGTATTCATACCTTGTATTTGATTATTGAGAAAGTATATACAAGTTTCAGGTTTTCTCCACATGGTATCAGAGCCAAACAGGTCCTCCATGCGGTTAAGCCTGCTCTAACCGCTGCTTCCCGCGCGGTTAAGTCTTCTCTAACCGCTCCTCCTTCTGCTCTCTCTCGTCGCTTCCACCTCCCTTTCTTCTTCTTCCTCTTGGCCCTCTTATAACTCTCTTTCTCTGTCAGGTGGGGCCGTTTCCCTTTCCCCATCTAACCGCGCAGTTTCTTCCGGTCTACCCGCTCCTTTCTTTACTCGCTACGGTCTCCTTACGCGATCTCCTAGTCTACTCGCCCTGCCACCACGTTCTCGCCTTCTTGCTGTGTGCTTGTCTTCTTGCCGCGTGCTTGTCTACTCGCCTTCTCACTGCGGTCTCCTCTTTCTTCTCGCTGCGACTTCTCTAGTCGCTGCGGCTTCTCTAACCTTTGCGGGCACCGCATCTTGGTCGTGACCTCTTTTCTTGCCGCTGGTGTGTTGTCACCGTGACCGTGCGGTCTTCTCGCGCCGTTTATTCGCTGCTTGGTCGCTGCGACTTCTCTAAATCGTTGCGGCTTCTCCTCTTTGCTGTGGGCTCCGCATCTTGGTCGCGGTCTCTTCCTTTCCGCTGGTGTGTTGTCACCGTGACCGTGCGGCTTCTCCTCTTCTCTAGTCGAGACGACTTCTCCTCTTTGCTTGGTCTTCTCGCGCGATTTACCGTGCGGCCTCTTTCTGCTCGCTGTTCTGCTCGCACGGTCTCCTCTCTATTCGCTGGTCCACTCGCCACCGGTCTAGCCTCCTTATCGCCTTGCCATGAGGTCCTCTTGATTCTACCGGACCGGCGGCTTCCTCTCCTGCAGACCCCCCGACCCTTGTTCCTGAACTCCAGGATGAATTGCGGATCACCACTATTTCTTTAGCTGATAAAAAGAACTTTGTGGAGTGGGTGCACTCTGTTCGCCGATTTCTTCAGACCAATGGCTTTCTACATCATTTGATCCAAGTTGTTCCCGCTGCTTCTACTGAAGACTGGTTGCGCAACGATGGTCGAGTTCAGACTTGGCTCCTCAACTCCCTTGATTGCGAACCTTATCACATAGCCATGTATCACGAGACGGCTAAGGCGATGTGGGATGATCTCCATTCTGACAAAGACAGTCTCCAACACCTTTATGACATCATAACAGATCTTTAGACTCTTGACGTTGGCGGGACCACTGACCTCACCTACTTTGTTGCTCGAGCTAAGACTCTGGTTGAAGCCTGAATTCAACATCAGCCCCCTACAATGGATCTTGCTGCCCAACGTGCCCAAAAAGAAGCCGTCGGTGTTGCCATGATGATGGCTCGTGTCCCGCCTCATCTTCAGAGCATTCGAGCTCATATCCTCTCCTTTGCTGCTACTCCGTAACTATCTGATGCGTGCTTTATTTTGCTCAAGGTCTCTCCACCTCTTGACAGTTCTGCACCTTCTTCACCGACCCTCCTTCAGCAGACTTCTGCGCCCTTATTGCCTCTCCCTCCTCCTGCTCGTGGGGGACGTTCAGCTTCTCGGGGCAGAGGTCGGGGTGGCCGACCACGACCGAAGTGTTCCTTCTGCGGTAAGGACGACCACCTTGAGGCCACTTGTTACCTCAAGCATGGGCTTCATCCTCATCCGCTTGCCTCTATTGCTGCCAACGACTCATTTGTCACTCATACTGACCTTGAAGAGGTCTGGCTTTAGCTCCAACAACTTCACGGTCTGCTCAGCCGCCCACCTGTCTCCGCTGCCTCCGCTACCTCCATCTCAAATGAAGGTATCTCTTGTCTCTCCACTAGTCCGCGCTGGATAGTGGATTCAGGTCCCACTCATCACCTAACCTCATTGCGGCCACATCAGTACTTGAATTCTCCTCATCCCAAGTGTATCACAGTGGCCAATAGGGACATTGTTCCGGTCTCCGGCTCTGCTGATATCCCTCTCACTTCTTCTCTATCCCTACGCTCGGCTCTTCATGTTCCGAGCTTCCCGTTTAATTTACTTTCTGTTAGTCACCTCACTATCGATTTGAATTGCTCCGTAACATTTACACCTTCTTTTCTGATACAGGATCGACGGACGCGGAATATCATTGGTAAGGGACGACTGCAGAACGGGCGCTACCTTTTTGATGACTCTTCTACCATCCTCTCCTTCGTCTCCTCCGTCGATTGACATCAGCGTCTTGGGCATGGGCATGCCCCTCTACCGGTCGTCCAGAAGGCTCTACCAAATGTATCTCTTCCTCCTTTTCAGTGCAAATCTTCTCTTTTTGGCAAACAACCCCGTTCATCTTTTCCATCTCATTGTACTTGGAGCTCCGCTCCTTTTGTTTTTGTACACTCCGATGTTTGGGGTCCGTACAAAATCACTAGCCTTTCTAGGTATTGCTATTTTTTTAATTTTTATTGATGATTATTCTCGGATGACGTGACTATATTTAATTCGTGATCACTCTGAGCTTCCCCGTGTCTTTCGGGCATTCATCCTTGAGACCCGCACACAATTATCCGCGAACATCAAAGCTCTTCGCACCGATAATGTCCGCGAATACACTACTCACGAATTTGCGAATCTTTGCTCTGAATTTGGGATCATTCACCAAACATCGTGTGCCTATACCCCCCAACAAAACGGAGTCACAGAACATAAGAATCAACATCTGTTTGATGTTGCTCGCTCTCTCATGCTTCACATGCAGGTCCCCAAAGCTTATTGGAACTTTGCGCTTTCAACGACATGCTATCTGATTAACCGTCTCCCCTCCCCATTCTCCACAATGCCACTCCGTTCAGCCTCGTGTTCCCCTCTACTCCGACATTCTCTCTCACACCCTGTATCTTTGGTTGTACTTGCTACGTTCACATTCTTGGTCTGTCCACAGATAAGTTGGATCCCCGACGGCCAAACACATCTTCGTTGGCTATTCACGAACTTAGAAAAGCTATGTGTGCTACTCTTCTGTTACCCGCAAGGTGACTGTTTCTGCTGATGTTACCTTTCCGGAGCATCTTCCTTTCTTCTCCGCTCCGGATCCAACTCCTCTACCACCACCCGTCCTACGACATGTCATTCCCGTTACCACTCCACCACCACCAATTCCTGACCGGGCTCCTGCTCTTCCCAAGCCGTCTCTTATACATGTATACACTCGTCGCCATCCTTGCTCTGTTGCCCCAATACAGTCAGCTTCAACTTCTGACGCTCCGCGTCTTGCTGGTCCGGCACCAGAATCAACCATTCATCCCATGATGAATTATGTATCCTTACATCGCATATCCCCACAGCTTCAAGCATTTGCCACTTCATTATCCTCGATTTCTATACCTAACTCTGTGCATGAGGCTCCCCAACATCATGGATGACGGGCAACCATGGAAGAAGAAATGACTGCTCTCTGAGCTAACCATACATGAAACCTAATATCTATACCTACCGGCCAGACACATGTTGGGTGTAAATGAGTTTTTATCATCAAACATGCTCCAGATGGGACAACTGATCGTCTGAAAGCCCGACTGGTGCCTCGTGGCTTCACCCAACAACAAGGTCTCAATTATGAGGAAACATTCTCTCCATTATCCAAGCTCAACACCGTTTGTGTCCTCTCCGTGGCTGTGCATCGCAACTGGCCCTTACATCAATTGGATATCAAGAATGCTTTTCCGAATGACGATCTCCAGGAAACAGTCTGCATGCAGCAACCTTCCGGGTTTGAGACCACGAGGGAGTCCTGAGTTTTTCATCTTAAGAAGTCCATTTATTGTCTCAAACAATCCTCTCGGGCATGGTTCGACAGGTTCAGTAAGGCAGGTCGAGAAGTCGTCTTTACTCGGAGCTCAGCAGACTTCTCTCTGTTCACTCGACATCGGGCAACAGGAATGGTTCTTCTGTTAGTATATGTTGATGTCATCTTAATCACTGGAGACGATTCAAAGGGAGTTCAAGCGGTCAAATAGCACCTTAGCTCCGTCTTTCAAACAAAAGATCTGGGGCATCTTTGATACTTCCTTGGTCTTGAGATCGCGAGACTTCTGGATGGACTTGTCCTCTCCCAATAGAAGTACTGCTTGGATCTCCTTCAAGATGCTGGCTACTTTGGATGCTAGCCCACTACTACTCCAATGGATGCAAATCATAAGCTATGTGCACGTGCTTCCGATACAGATCTTTCTCTCCAAAACCCGAAATACTATTGACGACTTGTTGGAAAATTGATCTACCTAACAGTCACAAGACCAGATATATCTTTTGCTGTTGGGGTGGTCAGTCAATTTATGCATGCCCCTCGAATATCACACCTTCAAACCGTTGAACGCATCCTAAGATATCTTAAAACAGCTCCGGGTCAAGGGCTGGTATACAAAATCTCATCCTCTACTCCAATGTTGGTTGCGTATTCTGATGCAGATTATGCTGGTTCCTTGGATGATCGGTGGTCAACCAGTGGTTTTTGTACCTATTTTGGAGGTCATCTTGTTACCTATCGGAGTAAGAAACAAGCTGTGGTTGCTCGATCCTCAGCTCAAGGAAAATACCGATCGATGACATCGGTTGTCTCGTAGCTCACATGGCTTGAAAGTCTCCTCACGGATCTAGGAGTAACACTTCCCTCATCTGCCATCCGGTTATGTGACAGCCAAGCGGCTATACACATAACAAAGAATCCGGTCTTCCATGAAAGAACAAAACATATTGAAGTGGATTGTCACTTTATCCGGGAGAAAGTTCAAATGAAGAAGATAGAATCGAAGCTTGTTCCGGGTACCAAACAAGTTGCTGATATGCTCACAAAGGCCCTAACTTAGTACCCTATTTTATCAGTTCCTGTCCAAGCTGGGTGCCTACGACTTATACGCTCCAGCTTGCGGGGGAGTGTTGGAAAAGTTCATGTAAAGAGGCCCATGTTGGAGCCCATTTATTTAGTTTTCTTCTTCTCTCCTCTTTAGTCCCACATCATGTATAGAGATCTCTTCTCTCTTTATCCCTCCTATAAATGTGTATTCATACCTTGCATTTGATTATTGAGAAAGTATATACAAGTTTGGGGTCTAGCTCTGCTCCTTTTATTTTAGCACACTCCGATATTTGGGGTCCTTACAAAATCACTAGCATTTCTGGGTATCGCTATTTTTTAACTTTTATTGATGATTATTCTTGGATGACGTGACTATATTTACTTCGTGATCGCTCTGAGCTTCCATGTGTCTTTCAAGCATTCCTCCTTGAGACCTGTGCGCAATTCTCCATGCACACCAAAACTCTTCACACCGATAATGCTCGCGAATACACTAGCCACGAATTTGCGATCCTTTGCTCTGAATTTGGGGTCATTCACCAAACATCGTGTGTCTATACCCCCCAACAAAATGGGGTCGCCGAACGTAAGATTCGACATCTGCTCGATGTTGCTCGCACTCTCATGCTTCGAACGCAGTTTCCCTAAGTGTATTGGAACTTTGCGCTTTCGACGACATGCTATCTGATTAACCGTCTCCCTTCCCCCATACTCCACAATCCAACTCCGTTCAGCTTCTTGTACCCCTCTACTCTGACATTCTCTCTCACACCCCGCATCTTTGGTTGTACCTGCTACGTTCACATTCTTGGTCCATCACGGACAAGTTGGATCCCCGGGCAGCCACACATCTTCGTTGGCTATTCTCGAACTCAGAAAGGCTACGTATGTTATTCTCCTGGTACCCGCAAGTTGACTGTTTCTTCTGATGCTACCTTTCAGGAGGATCTTCCTTTCTTCTCTGCTCCAGATCCAACACCTCTACCACCACCCGTCCTACGATCTGTCATTCCCGTTACCACTCCCCCACCACCAAAAATTCCTGACCAGGCTCCCACTCTTTCCAAGCCGCCACTTATACATGTTTACACTCATCGCCATCCCGATTCCGTTGCCCCAATGCAGTCGGCTTTGACCTCTGACGCTCCGCGACCTGCTGGTCCGACACCAGAATCCACCGCTCATCCCATGACAAATTATGTATCCTTACATCACCTATCTCCACGACTTCAAACTTTTGTTACTTCATTATCCTCGATTTCTGTACCTAACTCTATGCAGGAGGCTCTCCAACATCTTGGCTGGCGGATGGCCATGGAAGAAGAAATGATTGCTCTCTGGGCTAACAAGACATGGAACCTGGTACCTCTACCTACCGGTCAGACACATGTTGGGTGTAAATGGGTCTTTGTCATCAAACATGCTCCTGATGGGACAATTGACCGTCCGAAGGCCCGCCTGGTGGCTCGTGGCTTCTCCCAACAACAAAGTCTCGATTATGAGGAAACTTTCTCTCCGGCAGGCAAGCTCAACACCGTTCGTGTCCTCCCCTCCGTGACTGTGCATCACCAATGACCCTTACATCAACTGGATATCAAGAATGCGTTTCTGAACGACAACCTCCTGGAAATCGTCTACATGCAGCAACCTCCCGGGTTTGAGACCATGGAGGAGTCCCAAGTTTGTCATCTTAAAAAGTTCATCTATGGTCGCAAACAATCCCCTCAGACATGGTTTGATAGGTTTAGTAAGACAGTTCGGGAAGTCGGCTTTACTCGGAGCTCAGCAGACTTCTCTCTGTTCACTCGACATCGGGCAACATGAACGGTTCTTCTGTTACTATATGTTGATGACATCTTAATCACTGGAGACGATTCAAAGGGAATCCAAACGGTTAAATAACATCTTAGCCCCGTCTTTCAAACAAAAGATCTGCGGCACCTTCGATACTTCCTTGGTCTTAAGGTCGCGAGACGTCCGGATGGACTTGTCCTCTCCCAACGGAAGTACTGTCTCTATCTCCTTCAAGGTGCTGACTACTCTGGATGCAAGCCGACTACTACTCCAATGGATGCAAATCATAAGTTGTGTGCACATGTTTCTGATACAGATCTTCCTCTCCAAAATCCTGAATACTATCGACGACTTGTTGAAAAATTGATCTACCTAACGATCACAAACCAGATATATCCTTTGTTGTTGGGGTTGTCAGTTGGTTTATGCATGCTACTCAAATATCTCACCTTCAAGCCGTCGAACGCATGCTAAGATATCTTAAAACAGCCCCGGGTCAAGGGCTGGTATACAAAACCTCATCCTCTACTCCAACGTTGGTTGCGTATTCTGATGCAGATTATGCTGGTTCCTTGGATTATCAGCGGTCAAACAGTGATTTTTGTACCTATTTTGGAGGTCATCTTGTTACCTGACGGAGTAAGAAACAAGCCGTGGTTGCTCGATTCTCAGCTGAAGCAGAATACCGATCGATGACATCGGTTGTGTTTGAGCTCACATGGCTTGGAAGTCTCCTCGCCGATCAAGGAGTAAAACTTCCCTCACCAGCCATCCTATTATGTGACTGTCAAGCGGCTATACACATAGCAAAGAATCCGGTCTTCCATGAAAGGACAAAACATATTGAAGTGAACTGTCACTTTATCCGAGAGAAAGTTCAAATGAAGAAGATAGAATTAAAGCATGTTCGTTGAATTTGTTTTTTTCCCTTGAATTAAAGCATGTTCCGGGTACTGAACAAGTTGCTGATATTCTCACAAAGGCCCTACCAGTACCATATTTTATTTGTTACTGTACAAGATGGGTGCCTATGACTTGTATGCTCCAAGCTTGCGGGGGAGTGTTGGAAAATCCTATGTAAAGAGGCCCATGATGAAGCCCATTTGTTTATTTTTCTTCTCTCCTCTTTAGTTCCACATCATGTATAAGGATCTCTTCTCTCTCTCTCCCTCGTATAAATGTGTATTCATACCTTGTATTTGATTATTGAGAAAGTATATACAAGTTTCAGGTTTTCTCCACATACACAATAGACAAGCAATCAATAACGACACGGTTGGAAATACATGTGGTAATGGAGCATAATGCTGACGGGTGCACGATGCCGTGCACATTACTGGCTAATGTGCGCCGTCTTGTTGGGATCCATGTTGTCTCCTTCTCGATTCCGATGTCGATATACGTTCTATGTCCTCGTCCATCGCCCTTGTTCGTGTTCGTAAAACAACCTTAACTTTTTCATTTCAACCAAAGAAATTAATATCAAGGAGAATACAATGATAATATTATTCAAGTCACTAGAGTTTTATGATCTGGTTAAGAAAGTCTGTGGATAATATTATTTGCCTGTCAACTCAATGAGTAAAAGGACATGAGAAAGAACAATTATAAAGGTTTTTGATTATTTATCAATTATTGAATGAAGTAGTTTCTGTGAGAATTTCTACTTTGTTATGTTCAAAGGAGGCAGAGATAAGTTGCACACTTCTTACTATAGTGTGGATAATGTGAAATTTGTTCGCATGTAAACTCTCATGATTCTCTGAAATAGAGGTGACAAAATGTATAGAGAATTTCTCAATTGACTTGTGAAGTACTCTAGAGGGGGTGGGGGGGGGGTGAATAGAGTAATTAAATTTTAAAGAAATTTAATTTATTGTTTTTCACAGTTTCACGGGATACCTCAATTTTATCACAACCACAGTTGTTCTAAAGTAAATAAAAATGCGGAAAAACCATAGAGAAAAGGCAAGGAACATAGACAACACAATAATTTTATAGTGGTTCTCCAAAAACTGGGTATGTCCACTCTTCTGCTCGCAAGCATGATTCCACTATCTCAGTGTGGGGATTTTGATAGGGATCCTTTTGAACCAAGAGTTGTTGTTATGGTCTCTCCAAATCAAATAAGTTTTTGACAAGGTCACTCTAACCGGGAGTTGTTGATAAGTTCTCTCCAAAACCAAGTGAGCGGTTGAATTTGAGTTTGCACAATGTCTTTCATCAACAAACTTTCTGAAGGAACTGGTTCGTTACAGCACGATGTGGATTTGGTCAAGAATTAGCAACAACTTCTTATTGATCAAGACTCTAGAGGAGAAGGTTGAGTCTTGATTTTCAGCAATAGCCCCTGAGACAAGAGCTTCTTCATTTGAATCTTCATATAGAAGGGAAGATTCTTTTTGATCAACACTTACAGTTTCCAAGATGAACACTCCTTTAGTGTCTGTGCAAACCACACAGGGAGTTGATCTTCTTGATCTCAATAACGAGCCGTTGTTCTCTCACTCTCTATTTTATCAATCTTCTGACTTCAATTTTATACATCTTTATTTGAAATTCCTTCCAAGACCGCAACATTGAATGCTCTTGATGAATCATTTCGTAGGCATAAATATTTTTTTAAAATAAAAGTTTAACGACAATATTCTATCTGCTATTTTTTCTATGACAAGTTCCAAGAAAAGTGAACGTTAGAGGCCTTCTAGGAATTCGACGCGTCTTGAACTTCACTAATCGACGCAATTTGGGCTTCACTTAGTCGACACAGCTTTTAGAGGTAGAGAAGAAAACCCTTAGTAACTCAAGAAAGGTGTCGACAGTGCTCTATAGAAGTTGACACAGCTTTGAAAGAGGGGGTAAAAGATAGAGTTATGTTGACGCTTTGTTGCTCTCCAACCTCTCGATGCTTACTCTGAATAGTCGAAGAGGAGATTTCTGAGTAGCTGGAGGAGTCAATGACATTTGCGATTTTGACTGTTTTGATATTGAGATGCTACTTGAAGATTTCGGCACAACTTTGAAGGATTCAACTCTACTGTGAGAAATTCACAGATTTGACTCAAATTACCTTTCTATGCAACATGTGTAGTATCCTAATTAATCATGTTTCAAACTGTATATCAAATCAAAAGGTGAGTTTTTCCCAATATCATCTCTCTAGTTAATTAAATGAGATTGAATGGAGAGACGGGTCGGGATTCAATTTAGAATTTTTTTTGGAAAAGTTTGAGTGGGAACATTCTACAGTGCCAGTGGAAAATTTATGAGATCTCTCTAGTCCCATGTGCTTCAAATGAAACATTCTTCTCTTTTGGATCATACTTTTGATTCCAAAGTCTCTATGAACTAAAACACTAGAGAAGGATGTGAGGATGAGAAATTTGTAACCACATAGAACATGACAATTCTTAATCAAAGAATGGTGAAGGTTCTACTAGAGCAAGTGGAAGAGGAATGCCAGGGGTAATTCATTCATTGTCAGCAGAGTGCTGAAGGTTTTTTTCTTAATCATACTATTAAATACTTCGGAAAGAAGTTTGACAAAAATACACCTTCATGCATTGGAAGGTACAAGATGATGACATCTTATTTTTGATTTGTGAGGCAAAAATGGGTTCACAGATGGGCTCACAGATGAAGTATGCACATTGATAGATTAGCTACATGACTGAAAATGGAGATCTATTATTATATTGGATGACTCTTTCCAAATGAAGGTTTGAATATGTGATGATAAGAAGCTTACAATGCAAGATAATGGGACATTGTTGTCTGTTAGAAGAGAGATCTGTAAAGGCCCAAGAAAGGCCCATTTAGGGTCCTCTTCCTCCTTATATTTTTAGTGCCACATCTTAGATTGAGATTTCTTTCTGTCTCTCTTCCTATATTAATGTACAAGTACTTGTATTCATGTATCTTGAGACAACAACTATAGAATCCATATAGTCCCCAATCATTGGGGGTATGGGCGTGGGAAGATTGGAAACAGACCTAACCTTTGGCACTTTGCTCAAAGTGGCTTCTCTCAGAGGAGAAAGACCTAACCTTTGACAATAAATGCACAAAGTGGTTGCTCACAGATACCACTGAAATAATGACCCCCTATACCGTCACGTTTGTTGTGGAATCATGCCCTCAAATCAAAGTCATAAGAGAGGGCAGACCTAAAAATCCATTTTGATTTATGTGCACATAACCATGCTTCCTTCATTCATGTATCTTGAGAAATTAATAAAATTTTCAATTTATTTCTCAATATTTTGGTGTTTCTCTACATGGTATCAGGACAAAAAATCGGTCCTTTGGGTTGTCCTGTTTTCTCATATGGGTGGTTAGGTTTTATCTAACCACAACTCTGCTTTGACTCCTTGCTCCTTGCCTTGGGCGGCTAGCTAATTTTCTAACCGCAACTTTCCTTGTTTCTCCGGCGTGCCCGAACCTCCTCCCTGCTGCAGTGCCTCTACCTTTAGTCGCCCCTGCCGACAACCCATGCCGCAGTCTATTATCGCCGCTTTCGGCAAAGTTAATCGTTGCCTTTGTGTTGCAGCTTCTAGTCGTTGATTCAAGGCGTTGCTAGCCGGTTCTTCCTTGTCGCCACTAATTGTAGTTCTTGCCGCTGTTCTCTTAGCCGCCGCCCGCATCTGTCTAGTCGCAAGTCAAGCCGTCTCAACTCTCCGTGTCTTGCCGCCCCAGATCTCTTGTTTTGCTGCCCCAGATCTCTTGTCTTGCCACCCCAAATCTCTTGTCTTGCCACCAGACTTCTCGTCTTGCTGCAGTTCTTCTTGTCAAGCTGTGGGCGCCACAACTCAACTGTCTAGCCGAAATTTTCTCCTGGTAAGCCTCAAGTTTAGCTGTTACACCTTCTAACCGCCTCCTGTCTTACCACATGTCTCCTGTCTTGCTGCCTGTCTCTTGTCTCCTGCCAAGCTGCGAGTCTAGCTGCTACGATTTCTAACCTCCGTAGCTCTCCTATCTTGTCGCAAATCTCTTGCCAGTCGTAGATCTCCTTGTCTTGCCACCCGGGGTGGTGCCTCTGCTACTCACCAACTTCTTTGTCCTATCTTGCAGTCTGTCTGCTCCATGGAGTCCACTGATGCGCCTTCCCTCCTTCTCGTGCGACTATTCCGGTTCCTGAGGTCTGGAATCACCGCTATTTCTCTTAGTGGGAAGAATAATTTTGCTGAGTGAGTGCATTCTATCCGCCGAGTTCTTCAGACTAAGGGTCTTTTGCATCATTTAACGAAGGACATCCCTTCTGCTCCCACTAACGGCTGGCTTCGTGATGATTGTCGTGTCCAAACATGGCCCCTCAACTCCCTAGATGGCGAATCCTATCGTATGACCATGTATTATGAGACAACCAAAATAATGTGGGATGAACTCCATTCCCTCTATTCTGGCAAGGACAGTCTTCAACATCTGTTTGACATTATCACAGATTTTCAATCTCTCGATTCAGGAGGTGATGACGACTTAACCTCTTTTGTTGCGTGATCCAAAACTTTGGTTGAGGCATGAATTCAACATCAAGCTCCTACTACTGATCTTGTTGCGTTGCATGCTCAAAAAGAAGCTGTTGGTATTGACATGATGATGGCTGGTGTTCCGCCTCATCTTCACAATGTTTGGGCCTAGATCCTCTCTTCCTCCACTATTCCCTCACTCTCCGATGTTTGCTCAATGTTGTTGAAGGTGACACCACCTCCAGATGCTCCCAGACCTCCCTCTATGGTTCTTTTCCATCACTCAGTTGTCTCTCATCCCCCTTTTCCATCTGCCCGAGGAGGTCGCAGCGGTTACCGAGGGAGGGGTCACACCAGCCGACCTAAATTCATGTGTACTCACTGTGGTAGGGATGAACATCTTGAGACAACTTGTTATCGTAAATATGGTCTACCTCCTCCACCTAATATTTCCGTCGCTGCTGACACATCTTCTGCCACTCGCCCCAATATTGAAGCAATGTGCCTTCAACTCCAACATCTCCAAGGGTTACTCAACCGTATGCCTGGTTCCGCTGCCTCTATCTCCAATGAAGGTATCACCTGTCTATCCAATAGTCCACGTTGAATGGACTCCGGTGCCACTCATCATATCACTTCCCAAAAATCACCTCAGTACTTGGCATCTCCGCATCCCAAGTTTATCACAGTGGCCAATGGTGACATCGCTCATAACTCCGGCTTTGCTAATATGTCTCTCAGCCATACTATATCTCTTTGCTCGGTTCTTCATGTCCCGAGCTCACCTTTCAATCTACTTTATGTTAGTCACCTTATTGAAGATCTTGACTGCTCTGTCACCTCCACGTCTTCTTCTTTTTGTGATGCAAGATCGACAGACAAAGAGTATCATTAGTAAAGGACGACTGTGCAACGAACTCTATCTTCTCGACGTTTCTTCCACCATTCATTCTCTCATCCGTCACCTCTGCAGAGTGGCATCAGCATCTTGGGCATGCTCCCCTTCAAATTTTCAAGAAGGCTCTTTCTGACCTATCTCTTCAGACATTTATCTGCGAGTCATGTATTTTTGAAAAACAACATCGTTCTTCTTTTCCTCATCATTGTATTCAGAGTGCTGCTTCTTTTGATTTAGTGCATTAAAATGTTTGAGGCCCATCTAAAATTGCTAGTCTTTCTAGTTATTGCTATTTCATTACTTTTATTGATGATTATTCTCGTATGACGTGATTATATTTATTTCGTGATCGCTCAGATCTTACTCATGTGTTTCGTTCCTTTATTATTGAGACTCGTCCTCAATTTTCCCGCACAATTAAAACTATCCGTACAGATAATACTCGTGAAAACACCATGCATGCGTTTGAGGATCTCCGTAGTTTGGGATCATCCATCATACCTCTTGTGCTTATACCCCCCAGCAGAATGGTGTGGCGAAGCGCAAAAATAGACATCTTCTCGATGTTGCACGCTCCTTCATGTTTCAAATGCAGTTTCCCAAGGCTTATTGACACTTTGCAGTCTCTATGACATGCTATCTCATTAACCGTCTGGCCTCCTTCGTTCTCAGCTATGGCACTCCGTTTAATCTTCTTTTTCCCTCCACACCGCCCTTCTCTCTCACACCTTGCCTATTTGGATGTACCTGTTATGTCTATAATAATTGTCCTTTCACTGACAAACTTGCTTTTCAGGCTACCAAATATATGTTTGTTGGTTACTCCCGTACTCAAAAAAATATGTGCTACTCCCACTAATCGCAAGGTTGTTGTATCTGTTGATGTTACCTTTCTGAAAGATCAACCTTTCCGCTCTCCTCATTCCTCTCCTTCTCCACCACCGTTATTGTCATGCCCTGCCGTCCCTGTTACTTTTCCTCTCCCACCACTCCTTCAAACCTCGGTTCCCGTACCGAACAAACCATCTCTTCTTCGTGTCTATGCACGTCGTCCTCCTCGCTCCGACGCCCCTCCACAGTCATCTTCAACCTCTTGTACCTCACGGCCTGTTGATCCGGCTCCTGTCGCTATGACTCATCCCCTAGCGAATTATGTATCATTGCATCGCCTCTCCCCGACGCTTCTCAAATTTGCAACTCCTTTATCCTCTATCTCTGTACCTAATTCGGTGCAGGAGACTCTACAACATCCGGGGTGGCATGGTACCATGAATGAGAAAATGACTGTACTCTGGGCTAATAAAACCTAGGATCTGGTTTCCCTTCCTCCAGGGCATACTTGCATTGGATGTAAATGGCTCTTCGCGATCAAACATGCTTCTGATGAGACAATTGACCGTCTCAAGGCTCGTCTTGTGGTTTGTGGGTTTACTCAGCAACAATACCTCTATTATGATGAGACCTTTTCTCTCGTTGCAAAGTTAAACACCATTCGTGTCATGATATTCTTGGTTGTACATCGCCAGTGGCCATTACATCAGTTAGATGTCAATAATGTCTTTCTCAATGACGACCTTTAAGAAATTGTCTACATGCAACAACCTCTTGGATTTGAGACCACATGGGAGTCACTTGTTTGTCACATGAAGAAATCAATTTATGGTCTCAAACAGTCTCCTCGTGCATGGTTTGACAAATTCAGTAATATTGTTCGTGATGTGAGATTTACTCGGAGCTCAGTGGACTTCTCTCTCTTTACTCGTCATCAAACAACAGACACAACACTGCTCTTTGTTTATGTTGATGACATTCTAATCACGGGAGATGATTCAAAAGTAATAAAAATGATCAAGCAACACCTGAATTCAAGTTTTCAAACTAAAGATTTAGGAAATTTTCGGTACTTCCTTGGCCTAGAGGTTGCAAGGCGTTCTGATGGCCTTGTTCTATCCCTGCAGAAGTATTGTTTTGATCTTCTTCAAGACGCTGACTATTCAAGATGCAAGCTTATTGATACCCCTATGGATGTCAATCACAAAGTTTGTGCTCCTGCCTCTGACACCAATCTACTTCTTCTAAACCCAAAGTATTATCGACGTCTTGTAGGAAAGTTGATTTATCATACAGTTACACGACCAAACATCTCATTTGCGGTTGAGATTGTTAGCCGATTCATGTATTCTCCACGAATGTCTCACCTACAGGCTGTTGAGCGCATCCTAAGATATTTGTAGACAGTCCATGGACAAAAATTTGTATACAAAATCTCTTCCTCTTCCACTTTGACGTTGGTTGCTTATTCAAATACCGATTATGCTGGCTCCCTGGATCGACGTTCCACAAGTGGATTTTGTACATACTTCGGAGGACACCTTATTACATGGCGAAACAAGAAACAATCTGTGGTTTCTTGCTCTTCGGCCGAAGCCGAGTATCGTTCGATGACATCTGTTGCAACTGAGCTTACATGGTTAGAAAGTCTCCTAGATGATTTGCGAGTCAAACTTTCCTCACCATCTACTTTATTTTGTGACAGTCAAACGACTATACACATTTGCAAGAATCCTGTTTTCCTTGAAGGTGGCATTAGCCTATATATATATATCAAAGTAAAAGGATTACATCGGGATCATATCCTTAGAGAGGATGAAAGACAGGGCTTGGGGAAGGGGCATACCCCTTTCCCATAAAAAGTTAGATCTACAAGCTGTGTTAGCGGCGTAGTCAGCCACGGAGTTGGCTCTTCGATCAACAAGAGAAATGATAATATTGGGACAATCCTTTAGAGAGCGGGCTAGCATCCCTTCCAAGTCTCCATTCCAAACTCCTGATAGTATACGGTTTATGGTGGCGCAAGCGTAGGCAGAATCACCTTCAAGAATCAAACCAATTGCAGCATGCATGAGGTTTCTTGCCACGTTGATACCAAGCAGTGCACTCCTCACCTCTGACATGCTAACCGAGCGGCTATGGATTTTAACACCCTTGGCAATGATCAACGACCCATCTTGGTCCCGGACAGAACAACCAATGCCGGCCACACAATTTGGGTGAATTGATCCATCAAAGTTAATTTTTAACCATCCCAACGGCGGGGGCGACCAAAAGGGCTCGAGGATTACACGGGCCGCCCAGTTACCATTGGAAGCTTCCATAAGTGCATTGAGAACAATACATGAGGGCTGCATATAGGCTTCACCATGGACACGTTGATTTCTAGCTTTCCAAATAGCATAAACAATAGATGACAGCGCCTTTGATTCCTTGGATTTGGTGCAAATTTCAATTTCCTCCAAAAGCGCATCCAGCAAGGAGGGGCTGGAGGAGTTCAAATGAAGGCACATTCTTGACATCGTGGCCTTTACACGCCCGACAAAGGAGCAGCTCTCATAGATATGTTGCACGGTCACAGCACGATCGCAATTCCAGGGGCAATTCGCATCATCTCTCAGCCGGTGCCTGTACATCCATTCATACGTGGGGAGCATGTCGTTTATGGCTCGCCAAATCATGGCTAAAAACCGAGGCTGCGCTTTTATGCTCCAAATTTGGCCTCCGAAATTCGGGCCTCTTGGGCATTCCAGGTTGTATAGCAAGCTAGCATCCATCACCTGCTTTTCGGTGTGAGCCCAGATAAGTTTATCCCGACCGCCAACATTGTCCCTGTGCAGCCCATTAACAGCAGCAATTAAATCATCATTAAGGCCGCTCAAATTCTCAAACAGCCATTGGGAATCGGCATTCAGGAACCCAGCAACCCGAGCAGGTAATGCTTCCACATTTATGAAGGTTGGCCATTTGTTGAGCGGAAGGACGCCTAACCAGATATCCTCCAAGGTAGAAATTTCCATACCGTCTCCAACCATCCATAATGCGTGCCTCTCCAAGAGCTCGCCGGCAAGGGAGATACAGCGCCAAATTTTTGAGTGACCGCGATTGGGCTTGAATCTATTTTGCCCCGCATACTTGGCCCCAAAAATTCTTGCCAATAGGGAGCCATCAGCTCCAACCACTCTAGCAGCAAATTTTCCCATGAGGATACGCCGCCACAAATGAAGGTCTTTGAAGCCCAGTCCGCCTTTTTTCCTTTGGCACACATAAATCCGTCCATCTTGGGAAGTGTAAAGAACGTTTGCTCGAAGAAACGCTCCACAGGAAATCAGAGAGGAAGGATTTGATTTTATTTATGGCAGAATCCTGTTTTCCATAAGTGGACAAAACACATTGTAGTTGACAGTCACTTCATTCGGGAGAAAGTTCATATGAAAAAGCTAGAATTGAAACATGTTCCGGCTATTGATTAAGATACTGATCATCTCACTAAGGCCTTACAACGTGCGTTATATTATCAGTTCTTGTCCAAGATGGGTGCTTATGATTTGTACGATCTAGCTTGCGGGGGAGTGTTAGAAGAGAGATCTGTAAAGACCCATTTAGGGCCCTCTTCATCCTTATGTTTTTAGTCTCACTTCTTAGATTGAGATTTCTTTCCCTCTCTCTCTTCCTATATTAATGTAGGAATACTTGTATTCTTGTATCTTGAGAAATTAATAAATTTTTCAATTGATTTATCAATATTTTGGTGTTTCTCTACATTGCGGATTAAAAGAAATGCTGAACGCATGTTGATCCCTCCAGAACTGCATCCATTAAAATCCGACTCGCCCCAATCACCTTTTGGACTTCTTGAAACTGTCTGGAAACAATTCCAGCCACTGGAATTAACTCAATTCGTTTCCCAGCGTGGCTGGAATTAATTCCATTCGCCTCCCAGACTCTACTCAAGATTTAACCCCGGCTGGCCATCCCCTCACTATAATCTGCCTTGCCAACCCCCACCCACTGTTCTAATACACTTCCAGGCCAGCTCCTGAAAACAGCATCGAACAGCTGCAGATTCACTGGACAGCCTCTAAAAACAGCAACATATCAGCCCAGGACTCTTATTGGTTGTGTAAGTTCTAATTTGAAGTTTATATTACTCCGTATCGAACACATGTTGAAAAACATACAATTTGAGATCTAAATTCATATAAGGTTGCCCGATATTTTATTCTACTTGAAAAGCATATTCACTGAACATTTAATTGAAGCACTCTTACTTTAACGTTAATTAGATCTTGCCCTTGTTTTTAATGCCTAATCTCAATTGTGCATATTTGTGAATTTTTCTATTAATTTCATAATTTATTGTAATTAAACATCAGATAATTGTACGAAGACTACATTATATTTCACTCTTTAGAGTTTCGATAGGGCACAATCATTCATTCAGATGTCATTCGTCCTGCATCAACCTTCTAAAATCCTCGTTCAACACACCACTCTTGGCGAGGAAAGGTTCCGATGCCATTAAGGGACAAATTACAAAGAGGCCGTTTGAAGTCTCCCAAGAGTCTGGTGGAGAAACGGGGAGCCAAACCTAGTATCAATATTGATGCAGGACAACTACCATCAATTGTTCTGCCATCCATTTTTTGAGGAGGTACATCTTAGCATACAATGCCTTCTTAGAATACATTAACTCTCATTTTTTCATCCAGGAATTGCATTGTGAAAATTCATACTTGCTCATGCTCAAACTCTCACTCTTCACACCACTCGTTGGTTCGGGTCTGGTGTTGGAGAAAATAACTAGATGTCACCCTATACATATTGAAGATCCTGTCTTTCTACTCAAAATGAAGTAGTTCAAATCATCCGAGAACATTTTTCTATTTTCTTCCGTCTCACAAACATCTCCAATGAAATAAGCACACCATTGTCCTTCACTAGTTGCACAATTCTGATCATATTTTTGCTGCTGGAGTGGGGGATCGTGAACAGGATGGCGGAGGTATACATGACTTCTGGGTAGGGAAATTTGTTGCTGGAATGGGGGATTGTGAATAGGGATGGCAGATGGATATGTGAACTTCTAGGTGGGGGAAATTGCTACTGGAGTGGGGGATTTGGTAAATGAGGACGGTGGGGGGATGTCTGACTGCCACTGGATTGCTGGAATAGGGGGAATTGGAGGGTAATCGCTATTGGAATAATGGGTTAGACACTTTTATGGGGTGCTTTGATAGTGGAGGGAGGTAATTATTAGTGGTTATGAGTGGTGAGTGTGATTGTGTAGTTATGGAGGAGGTGAGTGGTTACATCGGCTTCAGCACCAAGAATCCACATAATCGGCACCATGGTATGACAACGAGAGCCCCAAATTTCTATCCAAAATCTCCGTGTTCGAGAATCGGCTCTTATACTTCTATTTATAGACTTAGAACTCATTATGCATGACCATGATTGTCCAAAAACATAAACTACTAAATTTACATGAAATAAAAATTACATTAAATATGTCATCGTCGTTTTGAACCTGTCCACCGGCTCGGATCATCCATCCAACGATTGTAACTTTGTCTCTCATGTAAGTAGATTCAGGCGGCTATGGGTTTCTATACTTGCCTATGAAATGTGATCTATGTCAAGTCCCCTCTACCGAAGAACATTCACCTCCATTGAATAAAGATGAACATACTCCCCATGAAGCCCGATGACAAGTAAGTTGAGCTCCTCTGAGGTCATTCAAGTATCAATACTGGTTGGTAACCCTCTCTAATAAAATATGGATTGTACCGTGTAACCTTCTGTTGTCACTAAAATGTCACGCGTCACAATGTCTTCCAATCTCTAGGTGGAAAGGTGTATGCTCTCGGATGCCGAAGGAGAAACATTGGGAACCGTTGGGTCTGCTAATAACCGTGTAGTGAGCTGAGAAGGGTGCTGAATATGAGTGTTTGGTATAGGTGGAGTTTGAAGCCCAGGTATATTATCAGGGAATGAACTCAAATACTCGTGAGGATCGTATTATGAAGTCAAATCTTCAATATTAAATACAAGATAAATTCTCATATTTTTAGAGATATTTAATTTGCAAGCATTCGACCCAATTTCTTGTACTACAGTATAGGAGCTTATTTGCCTGACATTTAATTTTTTTCACCATTCCTAAGAGAATCTCTCAGCTCTAATTATCATCACTTGTTTGTCTTCTCTAGAGCTTTGCTCTTTCTTGTGAATGTTTGTACAAACTTTATAGTTTTCATTACTTATTGCAATCTTTTGTCGGACAAGTGTATGCAGTTCATGCAAAAGATGTAAAATTTACGTTAAATATGAATCAGATAACATAGACGAGTCAAACAATATATGTAAATGATCATGCAACTAATGTGAATGATGAACAAATGCTGCAACTAACTCGTTACACTAAGGCTTGATGGTGCTATAAAAAATTTCAAAGATTGGTACATGGTTAGGATGCTTAGGGGGCATAGTGTAGAAAATTTTATCACATGTATGATGTTCACTTAAATAATTACCCACCACATCGACAATTAATTATGATAATATAATATGTCGAAAGTTTCCTCGGGTGTTGGTAGTGATAAAATAGGTCCTTAAGCCATTGAGAGCACTTTCAACATCCGCTGACTCATCAGTGATCGCTTGATGGGTATATCCCTATTGAGCAGTGGCTTGTTGAGAGACTCTCTGATGCGGGACAGGAGTCCACCTGCCCGCCACCTTGGCATCACCACCAAGGAGCCCACCTGGAGTCAGCACCAGGCGGCTTTATCAGGCTCACGGGCCGTACTCCCAAACCAGCTCTCCGCCATGAAATCACCACCATGCGGCAGGTTGTTGAGGTCGGGGCTCGATCCCCAGACCTCCTAGATAAGAGGCCTTCACCAGCGCTCTCATCACCAACTGATCCGCGGATCAGTTGGTGATGAGAGCGCTGGTGAAGGCCTCTTATCTAGGAGGTCTGGGGATCGAGCCCGGCCTCAACAACCTGCCGCATGGTGGTGATTCAATGGCGGAGAGCTGGTTGGGGAGTACGGCCCGCGGGCCTGATAAAGCCCCTGGTGCTGACTCCGGGTGGGCCCCTTGGTGGTGATGCCAAGGTGGCGGGCAGGTGGACTCCTGTCCCGCATCATAAAAGTGCACTTTTATGATGCGGGACAGGAGTCCACCTGCCCGCCACCTTGGCATCACCACCAAGGGGCCCACCCGGAGTCAGCACCAGACGGCTTTATCAGGCCCGCGGGCCGTACACCCCAACCCATCCCCGGCCCCACAATAGAGCCGATAGGTTGTTGAGGCCAGTGTTCGATCCCCTGACCTCCTTGATAAAGCATTCTCCTGCGAATGCTCATCACCAACTGATCCGACACTTTTATGATGCGGGACAAGAGTCCACCTGCCCGCCACCTTGGCATCACCACCAAGGGGCCCACCTGGAGTCAGCACCAGGCGGCTTTATCAGGCCCGCGGGCCGTACACCCCAACTCATCCCCGACCCCACAACAGAGCCGATAGGTTGTTGAGGTCAGGGCTCGATCCCCCGACCTCCTTGATAAATCATTCTCGCCACCGAGGCACATTCGACCCATCCAGCTAGTGTGAGCATGGATGAGGAGATCCTCTCGGGACAAGAACTTACTACCGAAGCACATTCGACCCATCCAGCTAGTGTGAGCATGGATGAGAAGATCCTCTCGGGGTTGGAACCTTCTCACCACCGAGGCACATTCGACCCATCCAGCTAGTGAGAGCCTGGATGAGGAGATCCTCTCGGCGTTGGAATCTTCTCACTACCGAGGCACATTCGACCCATCCAACTAGTGGGAGCCTGTATGACGAGATCCTCTCGAGGTTGGAACCTTCTCACCACCGATGCACATTCGACCCAACCAGCTAGTGAGAGCCTGGATGAGGAGATCCTCTCAGGGGTTGGTTTCTTCTCGCCACCGAGCCACATTCGACCCATCCAGCTAGTGGGAGCCTGAATGAGGAGATCCTCTCGGGAAAAGAACTTACTACCGAGGCACATTCGACCCATCCAGCTAGTGGGAGCCTGGATGAGGAGATTCTCTTGGGGTTGGAACCTTATCACCACCGAGACACATTCGACCCAACCAGCTATTAGGAGCCTGGATGAGGAGATCCTCTCGGGGGTTGGTTCCTTCTCGCCACCGAGGCATATTCGACCCATCCAACTAGTGGGAGTCTGGATGAGGAGATCCTCTCGGGACAAGAACTTACTACCGAGGCACATTCGACCCATCCAGCTAGTGGGAGCCTGAATGAGGAGATCCTCTCGCGGTAAGAGCTTACTACCGAGACACATTCGACCCATCCAGCTAGTGGGAGCCTGGATGAGGAGATCCTCTCGGGGTTGGAACCTTCTCGCCACAGAGGCACATTCGACCCATCCAGCTAGTGGGAGACTGGATGAGGAGATCCTCTCGGGGGTTGGTTCCTTCTCGCCACTGAGGCACATTCGACCCATCCAGCTAGTAGGAACCTGGATTAGGTGATCCTCTCGGGACAAGAGCTTACTACCGAAGCACATTTGACCTATTCAGCTAGTGGGGGCCTGGATGAGGAGATCCTCTCGGGGTTGGAACCTTCTCGCCACCTAGGCACATTCGACCCATCTAGCTAGTGGGAGCCTGGATGAGGAGATCCTCTCGGGAGTTGGTTCCTTCTCGCTACCGAGGCACATTCGACCCATCCAGCTAGTGAGAGCCTGGATGAGGAGATCCTCTCGGGGGTTGGAACTTACTAGTCATCGAGACACATTCGACTCATCCAACTAGTGAGAGCATGAATGAGGAGATCCTCTCTGGGTGAGATTAGACATGCCATTCAAATCATACTAAATCCAACATCATCAAACGAGGAAGAAATTTTTGGTACATGACCTCCTGACTCAACTGGCGAGGAGTAGAGCTCATTACAAAAACATAAACGGAAAAAGACTTTACCGAAGCAAGGTTTCTTCAGGCTGCTTGGGCATGATGACTGTCATTCGCCTCCTTCTCCTCTGATACCTCTATCCTGCTCAAGCTCTCCGTGATCTTCTCCATCTCCTCTGCCCTGGCTAGCCAGGAGATGGTGTTGACGGTCGTGACATAACACTGCCTTGCCATCATGCGGTCTCCTCTGACGCTGACTTGGATCCTTCCAGTGTTAAACTTGAGGCACTGGTGGAAGGACGATGACACACAACGAAAGGCGCTGATGAGGGGTCTTCCGAAGATGACATTGTAACTGCTCGGAGCGTCAATAATGACGAACCAACAGTTTCTTGAGGTCCCCCCAACTTCACCTAGAGTCTGACTTCACCTTCTACCTCCTTCCTTTTCCCTGAAAATCTGAACAGGGGGTCCGTCCGAGGCCAACACCCTCCTTGGTTCCACCTTCATCCCGTCAAACGCCTTCTTGAAAATGACGCTGACAGATCTCTTGTTGTCAACCAAGATTCGGGAGACGGTGTAGCCTTCGATGACTGCCTGGATGACTAGCACATCGCAGAACGGATCCTCAGGATCCGGCATGTCCTTCATCGAGAAGGTGATCCTCTCCTCTGGGGGTGGGGTCTCAGATGTCGAAGTGACGCTTCGACGGTACATGACATGGAGACTTGCCTTTCGAGTGGCCTCGATCCCTACTCCACCGTGGATCACTCCTATACCTCCTCGGGTTCCTACATCGATCCGGTCCTCACATAGGTCATCTACTCCCTCTCTGGGTAGAACCTCTTCAATCCGCACCGACGGCTGCTGCTGGGTTGGGGATCTCGCCTCTCTCACTTCCAGGAATTTGGGGCAGGTAGCTGTGGCGTGACCTTCCACCTGGTGGAAGTCACAGTACGACAATACTCTTCCTTCCCTTCTTCGACGGGCTGGGTGATTTCTCCTGTTACCTCTTCCCCTTCTTTCTATCTCCATGGCTTGCTGCGGTGGGGGTAGGAGCTGCCT
This sequence comes from Platanthera guangdongensis, assembly GCA_039583875.1. NCBI lineage: Eukaryota > Viridiplantae > Streptophyta > Magnoliopsida > Asparagales > Orchidaceae > Platanthera > Platanthera guangdongensis. The sequence continues at coordinate 129,497,904 of CM077161.1, read as the reverse complement.
AGGGGCTTGCCTTTGGAAGTTGAACCTCCCTTGGCCTCTATGGAAGTTCCCCCACCCTGGACGGGACCTCTTCCTGGACCCCGAACGGGCCCTCCCTGCTGTCTCCAACCTGGCTCCTGACATTCCTGAGGTCCCTGGAACCCATGAGCTCTCTGCTGTTCTCTTCTTCTTCCCTCCTGATGCCTCGAGCCACCTTGCTCCTTTGACTCTGCCTCTGTTAACCTTGCCAACTTCTTGACGAACGTCGGGTTGGCCGCCTCAGTTGCTATCTCCTCTGCCGCCCTTTCCATCAACTGCTCGAAGGATAGGGGGGCCTTTCGGGTCAGACTCATCTTGAAGAACCCTTCACGCAACCCCACCGTAAACGCCATATGGAGGGCATATCCCGACATCTCCTGGATGTCCAAAATCTCTTCTTGGAACCTGTCCACATATTGGGCCAATGACTCCTCCGCTCTCTGACTTATCAGGAAGATGAATTCATGACTCTTCTTCCTCTTTTTGGAAGTGGAGAAGCGAAGCTGAAAGCTCCGGCTCAAGTCTTCGAAGTCGTAGATCGATCTCGCTGGGAGTTGATGGAATCAATCTCTTGCCTTGTCTTTCAACGTGATCGCGAAGAGGCGACACTTGAATGCATCCATCATCGGCTTGATAGAGACCGCATCTTCGAACCACTGCAGGTGCTGGACGGGGTCATCCTTCCTGTTATAGTAAGTCATGTCAGGTTCTCTGAACCCCTCGGGAATGAGAGCTGAGACAATTTGCTCGCTGAAGGGTGACCCCCTACTTGGTGGTCTCGCATGCTCCACTCGCGCGACCTGCTCGCCTGGGAGGCTAGCACTCGTCGGGCTGGGCAAAAACTCCCGGCCGGTAAGGTCTCGCTCGACCCCCTCTCCCATCCGTTCCTTCTCGGGTCGTCTTCCTGGTGCACTTCCTTCTCCACCTGCTGGGGTCATCTCTCCTAAATCCTTGGGAGGCAGCTCGCTGAGACCCCTAGAAGGCAGCTTGTCGAGGTCATCACCTCCTCCAAGATCTCCCGCCATGGAACCTGCTCAAGAACTTCTGTATGAGCCGCGATCCACGCTCACCGCACCAAAATGTTGGAACCGAGATTCGGCTCCACCTAGAGTTCGGACCTAGAGTGCAGCTCACACATACTTCTCCCGAGCCGTCCCTTGGTGAGAGACTTGAATTTTGGGAATGACCCTTGGCTCTAGCGTGGAGGTCCCACCTCACACCCGGAAGACCGTTGAGATCTCCCCCTCCCTAGCCAATGCCGATCTAGGTGTCTTGGAGGATGAAGGAAGAAGATGAAAAGTGATGAAAAAACTGATCCAAAAACTGATCCCTCTCCAAGGCACCACAAGTGTCTATTTATAGTTTTTGGGGACGGCCTGCAAATAGCCAACCTCCACTACTCTTGAAATTACTATCATACTCTGGGCTTGGCGGGAACTTGGTCGGACGAATGCTAAGCCGGACGAGCTGGACGAGCTGGCCGGGCGAGCTGAGCGAGCTAAGCCGGGTGAGCGGGGTGGGCTGGCCGGACGAGCTAAGCCGGGCGAGCTGGGCGGGCTGGCCGAACGAGCTTGGCGGGCTGGCCGGGCAAGCTGGACGAGCTGGCCGGGCAAGCTGAGCGAGCTGGGCGGGCTGGCCGAACGAGCTGGACGAGCTGGCCGGGACCCTTGAGTCGGCCTCTCGCCGCACCCGCCCCCTGAAAAGGGCCGGGACGAGTGCCGGTCTCCGCCACAGTCGCTCCCCTTAAAACAGGTTGGGGGGAGGCAAATACTGCATCCCCCTACTAGTATATTATGAAGATCGATCACAAATTTGCCTCCAAGAGTGCAAAACCCTTAAAAAGCTTAAAACTGTGTAGCAAACCTTGCGCCTTCCTGGTGTTAGCAATATTAGGGTTTATGTTATTTGGTCTTTGTTTGTCCTCTATATAAAGAAGACCTCTTTAATGAAATCATATATGATTTTTCTTCCCGCAACATGGTATCAGAGCCCGTGCCCTAAATTTCCGACTCGCCTGCTCTCCCGCTCGTCAGCGCGTCGTTCGCCAGCCCGCCGCTCTCCAACCCTCGTCTCCCGCTCGCGCCAGCGCTCCGACTCGCCTGCGCTCCCGCTCGCCAGCTCGTCCTTCGCTAGCGCGCCGCTCTCCGCTCCCGCTCCTGCTCGCGGACGACTCCAGCCCGCGCTCTCTCCGCCCTTCTAATGGCGCCGGCATAGTGCTCTTCCTTCCTCCGGCGCCTCCTGCCCTTGTGAATCATGGATGGCTGGTTCCATTGCCGGGATTTCCTCCGGCGCCTCCTGCCTCTTGATGCCCTGATTTCTTGGGTTTCCTCCCCTTCCGGATTTCTATTCCGGCATCCTCTTCCTCAGGATTTCTATTCCTATGCTATGGGATCTAGTGGAGCGGATTCTCTCTCTCCCTCTACCGGTGGTACTCCGGTTCCTCTTTTTGTTGATCCTCCTTCGTCGGCCTTATACCGTGGAACCACCGATCACCATACCTCTCAGATAACTACTATCTGACTTGATGAATCCAATTATCTCTCGTGGTCCCGTTCTATTACCCTGGCGCTTAAAAGTCAGCGTCTCTTTGGCTATGTCTCCGGCCACATGCCGGAACCTGATCGGACTTCTCCTAAATGGCCGCAGTGGGAATCCGAGAATTCTTTGGTTATGTCTTGGCTCATCAACTCGATGCAATAGTCCATTGCCCGCAACTATCTTTTTCTTGACAGTGCTTCTGCTATTTGGTGCCGTGCAGAGTCTGCATACTCTCGCCGCGGCAATGCTGCTCAGATCTTTCAGCTTTGCCGCCAGATCAGCTTACTCCGTCAGGGTGACCGTCCTCCTTCAGCGTATTACTTAGAGTTCACTCAGCTTTATCAAGAGTATGATCATTTTGATCCTCTTGTCTTTGTTAGTCCTGTTGATGAAGCGATGGTTCGGGTCCGGGATGACCGCAAACACATATTTGAGTTCCTTCATGGCTTGCACCGCGACTTTGATCAGATCAGTGTTCAGATTCTGGGGCGACTGCCGATCTCTTCCCTTTCTGAGGTCAATAGCATCGTGCAGCAGGAGTTTGATCGTCGTCAGACCCTTCTTCCGGACCCTGTGCCAGACACCTCTGCTCTGGCTGCTACCATCCCCTCCCTTCTTGGAACTCGTCCATCCCGGGATCCCAGGTTTAGGAGCTCAGATAAGGATCACCTACTCTGTGATTACTGTGGCATGAGTCGCCACACTCGGGATACCTGCTTCAAGCTTCATGGGTTCCCTGCCCCGAGAGGGGGTGCCCCGCCTCGTGGAGGTCGTGGCTCTGGCCGCTCCTCGGGTCGTCATGTTGTCTCCCGTGCGGCCCATCTTACTGATGCTACTGCCGATGTTTCTCCTGGCTACTCTAGTACTGATGCCCCGGTCACCCATGGTGTTTTTACTGCGGATGAGGTGCTTGCTCTTCGACGCCTGATGCATGGTCTTTCTACGGAGCCTTCTGCCTCTTCCTCCTACGCTCATACGGGACTGCCAGGTGCTCATTCTGCTGTTTCTTCTCCGTCTACTCAATGAGTCATTGACTCTGGGGCCACGGATCACATGACTGGGTCCTCTACAGGTTTTGTCTCCTATACTCCTCTTTCTGGGCGTGATAAGGTGAGCATTGCTGATGGTTCTCTTTCCCCCATTGCTGGCAAGGGAACCATCCCCTGCTCCTCCCTCACCTTGTCCTCTGTTCTTCACGTGCCTTCCTTTACTCGTAATCTGCTTTCCATTAGTCATTTGACCAACTCCATGCATTGTTCTATGACATTTCTTCCGTCTTCTTGTGTGTTTCAGGACTTGACGACGGGGAAGGTGATTGGCTCTGGTAGCATGGTGAATGGACTCTATGTGCTTGACTCTGGCGCTGCTTCCGCTACTCTAGTTCTTCATTCCAGCACTGTTCATCCTTTGTACTCCTGACACTGTCGCCTGGGACACCGTTCTCTTTTTGTTTTGAAATTGTTGTTTCCTGCAATGTCTGCTGCCTTTTTTTCGTCTTTTGTGTGTGATGTCTGTAGTGTCAACAAACATCATCGTGCTTCAGTTAAACATGTTTCGTTGTCTAGTTCTATTCCATTTGTTGTTATTCATACTGATATCTAGGGCCCCTGCTCGGTCCCTTCTATTTCCGGTTGCACGTGGTTTGTTACATTTATTAATTGTTTCTCACGCACTACCTGGTTATATTTGATTCGTCACAAGAGCGATGTGTTTTCTGTTTTCCGACAATTTCAGTCCCACATTAAAATTCTTCGCAGTGACAATGACCGCGAATACATGGATTCATAGTTTGAGTGCTACCTTGCTGATCACAGCATCCTCCACCAGACTACCTGTGCGTATTCCCCTGCTCAAAATGGCGTTGCTGAGCGGAAAAATCGTCATCTGTTGGAGGTTGCTCGGTGCCTATTGTCCACAATGCATCTCCCAAAATTCTATTGGGGAGATGTCGTCCTCACTGCTGCATACCTCATCAATCGGATGCCCTCACGTGTCCTCGAAAACTCTACTCCTCTGGATACGCTTGGTGTGCCTCCTACTCGCCTTCCTCATAAGGTGTTTGGCTTTGCTTGTTTTGTTCACATCCATCATCCTCGCCCCTCCAAACTTGATCCTCGTGCCCTCAAGTGTATCTTTATTGGTTACTCCCCTACGCAAAAGGGGTACAAGTGTTTTCACCCCCCTACTAGGAAGGTGTTTGTTAGCATGGATGTCACTTTCCGTGAATCCGAATCATATTACCCTATGTCTGCTCCCTCCTCCTCGGGTGTTCCCTCCGTTTCTTTGCCTGTACCTCCACCATATCCCTCACTTCAGGGGGAGTCTCTACCAGTGGAAGTGAGTCCTCCTCTACCAGTGGAAGTGAGTCCTCCTCTACCAGTGGAAGTGAGTCCTCCTATTCGGGGCTCTCCTATATCCTCACCACCGACCTTGCAGATATATACACGGCGTATAAAGAGGACAAGCACACACGAGCCTGCTATGTTGCCAGAACAGTCAGTGGATCCTGACTCGGGACCTTCTGATTTACCGATTGCTCTTCGCAAAGGTATCCGGTCTTGTACCCGCCATCCTCTATCTAATTATGTATCTTATGATTCTCTGTCTACCTTCTACAAGGCCTTTGTCTCCTCTCTTGCTACTTCTTCTATCCCTGTGTCATGGCAACAGGCTCTTGAGGTCCCTATGTGGCAAGAGGCAGTGGTTGAGGAAATGAAGGCTCTGGAGAAGAACCATACATGGGATCTTGTCCCTCTTCCCTATGGAAAAAAACCTGTTGGGTGCAAGTGGGTGCTTTCTCTGAAACAGAAGCTTGCCAGAGAGTTTGAGGTCAAGGACCTAGGAAAACTCAAGTATTTCTTGGGAATTGAAGTTGCAAGATCAAAGTAGGGGATCTTTCTCTCTCAGCAGAAATACACGTTAGATCTCCTTGAGAAGATGGGGATGAGTGGGTGCAGACCTGCTGATACTCCGATTGAGGCAAATCACCGATTGGGGCGTGATGATGGAGAGAAGATTGAAGATATTTCAGGGTTTCAAAGGTTAGTGAGGAGGCTGATATATCTGTCTCACACTCGTCCGGATATCTCCTATGCGGTGAGTGTCGTGAGTCAGTACATGCATGCTCCAAAGACACAACACATGAATGCGGCACACAGAATTCTTCGGTATCTCAAGTCTTCATCAGGAAGGGGAGTTTTGTTTTCCCCGAGTTCCGACCTAAAGATTGAAGTCTATACTGATGCTGATTGGGCCGGATCTGTGGATGATAGGCGATCCACCTCTGGATATTGCTCTCTTGTTGGGGGTAACCTTATTACTTGGAGAAGCAAGAAGCAACAAGTTGTGACACGATCTAGTGCGGAGGCTGAGTTTAGAGCTATGGCCCATGAGGTCTGTGAAGGCTTGTGGCTTCGGGCCTTATTGAGCGACCTTGGTCTCGTGGAAGAAGGACCCATCCGCCTGTATTGTGACAATAAGTCATCCATCAGTATTGCTCACAATCCGGTTCAACATGACCGGACAAAACACATCGAGGTGGACCGACACTTTATCAAGGAGAATATTGAAAGAGGAATCATATGCACACCCTTTGTGCCCTCTAACGAGCGACTTGCCGACATTCTCACCAAAGGATTGAGTGGGAATTCATTTGACCAGATTGTGAACAAGTTGGGCTTGGCTAACATTACACGTCCAACTTGAGGATGAGTGTTAGCAATATTAGGGTTTATGTTATTTGGTCTTTGTTTGTCCTCTATATAAAGAGAACCTCTTTAATGAAATCATATATGATTTTTCTTCCCGCAACATCGGGGAACCCCAATCCGTGAATACGGGGTTGTACAATATCAACACTAAAATATGAGCCTATAACATGCCAAATATTTCTCAAGGGATGTGACTCGTCGGGAGACCCACCAAGAGGTCTGTAGTAATAATCATTCTGAATGCGACAATCACTCTTAAGAATGACTAGGACATCGACACTGGGATACTACTTTAGGATGTATAGAATATCTCCACCAAAGGAGAACTCATCAGGCGACTCACTAGAAGAGATAATGAAATTTATCGCAAATGTGACAAGTGTTAACATAGATTTCTGAAATATTAGGAGCTCCCTCAAGTGTAAGAGAGTCAATCACTAAATACGCAACAATAGGTTTGATGTAGACCGCTATTAGGGTTTTAAAATCTTGATATTTTTATTGTCGAGGTCGAAAGTAATTTTGAAGAAAAAAAGAGGGTCGAGTGGCCGAATCGAATTTATGCGCGCAAATCAAACTCATTGTTTTGAACTTTAAGAAGTTCGTTAATATCGCTCAAGTGGAACTCTCACATGTTTTACGAAGCGAACCCTCCACGAAATTAACACAGCTATAAGTAAAAATTTGCAAACAACAATTTATGAATAACGATAATTAAAAGTAGTGTGAACACAAAGACAATCCCAAAATTAATTAAGTGGAATGCATAAACCTAGACTAATCCAAGGAGAGCAAATGAAGACAACAAAGCATAGAGTAGGGCAACAATCCGCTCGAAATCAGTCACACACAGAAAGATGATATCCAGGGCTAAGGGTTCGACCACCCGGATCAACAGCCGGAGTAGGGGTCGAAGTCGACGACTCGGAATGTAGTCCAGGTCATCGGAAGGAGTTTCCGAAGTCGACGACAAACCGACAGGAGCGCGCCCAAGCGGCGTTGGCGGCGGTGGCAGGGCCTAGTGGGAACGACGACGATGGCTTTGACGCCGGAAGGCGTATGTGTGGGGCTCCTCCCTGGGCGCAGACGAGCACAACTGGCAGTAAGGCTAAGGCTGGTTGTTCAGCAATGAGCAGAGAAATGAGATTTCCATTTCTCTGCTCTGTCCGAATGGCCTTTTCCTTTTTCTCGCTGGAATATATGAGGAGGATATGGCTGATTTGTGGTTTGATGAGTTGTCTTAATTATTTCCTTTCCAAATATTATTTCCCAGCAATGTTCAAAAATATTTCCAATAACATAGATTTTGAAATACTTCCAAACAATATTTTAAGGTGATTCTTAACCGCAACCCGTAATTGGCTAGTCGCACCCCAAAATCTTTCAATTATTCGCGCCTTTTCGAAATACGCCTTGTACATGCAATTTCAGGAAAAGAGTTCAACACGAAAGTTGTAGATCTCTCATCTACAACTTTCGTGTTGAACGCTTTTCCTGAAATTGCATGTACAAGGCGTATTTCGAAAAGACGCAAAACCTGGGCATGTTTCCAAAGTACGTCTTGTACATGCATTTTTAGGAAAAGTGATCAACACGAAAGTTGTAAATCTCGTCGATATCTACAACTTTCGTGTTGAACACTTTTCCTGATATTGCATGTACAAGACGTATTTCGAAAAGACGCGAAAAATTGGAAGATTTTGGGGTGCAACTAACAAAATAACGGGTTGCGGTTAACAATCACCTATTTTAACACTTTTCTTGAACTTCTTAATGTTTTAAATTTATACACTTTTAAATTAATTTTAGACTTGCCTTTACTGCCCCACTACTAATAATACCGGACCTCTTTATTTATGGTCTCATCCGTTGATACGTCCTGTGATGAGTACAAAACACTCGCGCGTCAAGAACATGTTCTATCTCCTCAGTGATGGGCGTCTGTGCTAAGTCAGGTGCTATCTTTAGGGATACAACAGGTGGACTGGGGCTGGAACTAGGTGGCTCTCCATAAAATGGCGTCAGATCGGCCATGTTAAATATCGGCGAAGTACCGAATTCAATGAGCAAATCTAAGAGATGCATTCTCCTTGACGTGCTTTCGGACTTGGAACTGACAAACTTCCTCTGTTGTAGCTTATGATATGTATACATAGTGAATCTTTGCTTCCTGAAATAAGAAAACATTCAATCTCCTTCTGAAAAGTATAACTCTCAGCGATGACGATCGGCCATGGATTTATATTTTCAGAAGTCGCTCGCAATATATTAGTAATATTTTTATGCAATTCCTTTAAATAATCAACACGAGTTTGCGTATCAAAGGAAATACGTTCATGAATCGAAAGAGAGTGGCAGTCAAGTTGATGAGGTGTAGAAAATCCGTAAACAATCTCAAAAGAAGATTTATTGGTGGATCGATTGGTAGAATTATTGAATGCAAATTAAGTTTGCAGCAATACAAAGTCTCATTGTTTCGGATTCTCCCCAGTCAAACACCTAAGGTCTCCCAAACTCATATTAACGACCTTAATTTGTCCATTGGTCTGAGAGTGATATGCACTGCTAAACTCGAGTTTGGTTCCCAATCAGACCCACAGTGTTTTTCAAAAATATCCCATAAAATGAGTATCTCTATCAGAGAGCATCGATCTAGGTATACTGTGTAATCTAACGATTTCTTTAAAGAAAAGTTCAGCAACGTGTACAACACTAGAGGTTTTCCTACATGGCTGTGAATTTAACTCTGTAATGCAAGGCTTGAAGGGTGACTAGTAAATGTGTCCAATGACTAAGTGTGCCAGTTGTTGAAACCGAAAAACGGTCTCCTGTGGAGTTCACCCTTGGGGAAGGGGTGATCGCGCACCTACTTCGCTCCTGCAAGCAAAATAACAAGGAAAACAAGGAAAAACTGACCCTATGGCTCGGCGGGGAGGACCCACCACACACCCGGAAGATCTTAGAGCGCTTCCCCTCCATAGCCAAAGGCCGGGCTAATGTATCCTCAGAAAGCGCTTGAGATACGGAGCAAGAGAGCACAACAAGCCTGCTTTCTGAGGTGCCCCTTGGGTCCTATTTATAGATTTCTGAAAACGGCATGCAAATAGCCAACTCCCGCTGTCCTGAACGGCTATGTGCAGTCCAGGTTGAGCTGCAAACAACGTAACTCCGCTGTTCTGAAAGGCTATGGGCAGGCCAGCGGGGGCAAAATAGTAAAAAATACCTCATAGACCTGGGCGAGCTGAGGAGCTCGGCCACCCCTGAAGGTCCTGCTCGCCTACTGTCTGTTGAGCTCCATAGGGCGAGTGCGAGCTGGCTGCGGTGCTCGCCATTCGATCTTCCTTCACTAGCCGAGCTCAGCTCGACGAAGCCCGGGCTTAGCTCGGCGAGTGCCGAGCTCGGGGTCGACGAATGCCGAGCTCGGCCTTCAGATTTCCCTGCCGAGCTCGCCTGCTGCCTCCGGCTTTCCCTGTCAAGCACGCCTGTTGCCTGGGCGATCTGAATCGGTCGGTCTGGTTCTTGTCGACCTCACTCGCCGGATACGGGGTTGTACACAATCCCCGCTCTTTTTGAGCTTGGCAAAGCTCGGAAAGAAACATCTAACCCCAAGTGTTCGGCGAGTGCGGGGTGTACCAGAGGGAATCTTCGGGTTGGATCCACCTGCGACTATATATATACACACTTGCATACCTGCCTGACTCTTGCCATTCCCTGTGTTCTAGCCCCGCCTTGATGCCGATCCCAAAGGAGATCCAAGAGCGACTCGCGCGGGTTCGCCAGACCTCAGCTGCTCGCGTGGCTGCCCTGACTGCGGTTTCGACCGCTGTACCGCAGGGTGGCTCGACCGAGCCCAACTCCAAGAGGGTGAAGCCGTTCCCTCAAGCGGCCGAGCCCATTTATGATGACCTGAGAACCACCCTGGAGCATGAGACCGACTCCTCCACTCTGCCTGCCCCTGCAAAGGGCAAGAATATTGTTGTCCTTTGCGACGGCCCAGACAGCCAGCTTGATGGCATGGGGGCGCCACGCCGCGAGACTCCAGCCCGCGAGCCAAGACCACACTTGGGGACTCGCGATTCATAACTCCGGAGAACCGTCCCCGGGATCCGTCCCCTCCCTTTGGGACCTTGGGGATGAGCTCGCAGAAGCCGAACTCGCCAGTGCGCGCCCCCTCCGCTCAGCGAGCTGTTGTGACTACGGGGGCGGGTGTGGAAACCATCCCCATCCCGGGATTTGAACTCCTCTCATCGGGAACGCGCGGCTCAGGCCGCGGGAAGGACCTGAGGTTTGTCCCTCCCTGTACCTCCTTGGAATTGTCGTGCTCGTCAGGTAAACTTGGCCTTGAATTCTGATGCAATTTTCCAGCACACCTCCCCTTGCTGATATTTCTGTCTTCACAGCTCCCCCCAGCCAATCCGCTGTTGAGGACTCTTCGCGGGCAGCCCATTACTCTTCCCTCCCCTCCCCGAGCTCGGTGGACTCTTACCTAGGCCCTGAAGTGGAGCAAAGCGAGCTGACGAGGAGGGGAGTCAAGCTTTTCAAGAAACTTGTGTGCGGGCTGCGTGAGGTGCAGGAAGTCAACGAGGCGTTACAACACGACTACGCGCGTCTCGCTGACGAGGTGCGAAGCGGCCAGGCTGGCGAGATGACGTCTCCTTCACGGCTCCTGGATGAGATAGACGACGGTCTCTCGGTGGCGCAGAGGAATTCAGGGAGGATTCACGAGCTTCTCCGCGCGCGGCAATCTGGGGGACGGGGGATGTGAGGTCGGGGTAGATAGAAGGCGGCTCCCTTGCCGAGCCGACCGACACTCGCCTCCTGGTTTCCCCCTGCCCGCGCGCCCTATTTTCTTATTCCTGCACTTGACTGCTGTAATAAATAACAACATTCTTAGATGTGTGGTATTCAAATAATAAGTATTGCTTTTTATTTAACTTGGCGCGGGATGGAACACGCTGGAAGTTGGCGAGCTGGGACGACGAGCTGGGCCGATTGGATTGCTTGACCACAGATTTCTTTTTCTATAAATAGCCCCCACCAACCCCGTACTTGCGCCTTAACTGCACTTTTTCTCTCTCTTCCCGCGCCCGTTCTCTTTCGTATTCGCGCTCCACCCCTTTCTGCGAGCTTGGGCAAGACCAATCCTGACGCCGACGGCCGCACCAAATGCGCCCAACATTTCAGAGATTATTGCTTCTTCGAGGGGCATACCAGCGAGGCCGAGCTCGCTGAATTTGTTGGCGATCATGTGCCGCCCGGCTTTGAAGCTCGCCGGCCCAGGGAGGGGGAGGCCATCAACACCTTCTATGACGATGAACTCGCGTTCCCCATCTCGCACTTTGAGGTGGGGTTGCGACTCCCCCTTTGGCCGGAAATCCGCCAAATCTTGAAGTACTACGGCACGGTGCCCGCGCAACTGAATTCGAACGCCATCGCCATGATGGTGGCGTTCGCGAGCTACCTCCGACGGAGAGGATAGAGTTCAACCTGACGGTGCTCCGGAAACTCTTTTCCTATAAGGCGACGCCCAACTCCAAGAGGGTGAAGCCGTTTCCTCAAGCGGCCGAGCCCATTTATGATGACCTGAGAACCACCTTGGAGCATGGGACCGACTCCTCCACTCTGCCTGCTCCCTGCAAAGGGCAAGAATATTGTTGTCCTCTGCGACGGCCCGGATAGCCAGCTTGATGGCATGGGGGCGCCACGCCGCGAGACTCCAGCCCGCGAGCCAAGACCACACTTGGGGACTCGCGATTCATAACTCTGGAGAACCGTCCCCGTGATCCGTCCCCTCTCTTTGGGACCTTGGGGATGAGCTCGCAGAAGCCAAACTCGCCAGTGCGCGCCCCCTCCCCTCAGCGAGCTGTTGTGACTATGGGGGCGGGTGTGGAAACCATCCCCATCCCGGGATTTGAACTCCTCTCACCGGGAACTCGCGGCCCTGGCCGCGGCAAGGACTTGAGGTAGCAGGCGAGCTCGACAGGGAAATCTGAAGGCAGCAGGCGAGCTCGGCAGGGAAATTTGAAGGCCGAGCTCGGCATTCGTTGACCCCGAGCTCAGCACTCGCCGAGCTAATCCCGGGCTTTGTCGAGCTGAGCTCGGCTAGTGAAGGAAGATCGAATGGCGAGCACCGCAGCCAGCTCGCACTCGCCCTATGGAGCTCGACATACAGTAGACGAGCAGGACCTTCAGGGGTGGCCGAGCTCCTCAGCTCGCCCAGGTCTATGAGATATTTTTTACTATTTTGCCCCTGCTGGCCTGCCCATAGCCTTTCAGAACAGCAAAGTTATGCTGTTGGCAGACCAACCTGGACTGCACATAGCCGTTCAGGACAGCGAGAGTTGGCTATTTGCAGGCCGTTTTCAGAAATCTATAAATAGGACCCAAGGGGTACCTCAGAAAGCAGGCTTCATGTGCTCTCTTGCTCCGTCTCTCAAGCGTTTTCTGAGGACACCTTTGCCCGGCCTTTGGCTAAGGAGGGGAAGCGCTCTAAGATCTTCCGGGTGTGTGGTGGGTCCTCCCGCCGAGCCCTAGGGTCAGTTTTTCCTTGCTTTCCTTGTTATTTTGCTTGCAGGAGTGAAGTAGGTGCGCGATCATCCCTTCCCCAAGGGTGAACTCCACAGGAGACTGTTTTTCGGTTTCAACACCAGCGTCTTGATTCGTGACCCCGAGTTTGTGCTTTAAATGGAAAGTGAACTTCTGTAGGTAAGCAGCCCACTTGGCATGACATCTGATCTTCGTCTGGAAGTTTAGATGTTCTAGTGCCTCGTGATCGGTATTCAACACAAACTCGCGTTGAATCAGGTAGTGTCTCCAATAACGGAGCCTGAACGATAATGTAACTCTCTTAAGTCATATGTAGAATATCTAGCCTTCACCTCATTCAACTTCTCACTAAAGAATGTTATAGGTCGACCCTCCTGACTCAAATCTGCGCCAATGCTTATAATAGATGCATCGCAATCAACTTCAAAAATCTTATCAAAATCAGCCTACACTAATACCGTTGCATTCGTGAGTCTCTCTTTAACCAACATAAGCATATGATCTGTTTCTGCAGTCTAAATAAACAATCCCTTTTTCAAACAATCACTCACAGGTGCTATCAAGGTACTAAAATTCTGAATAAATCGTCGATACAGAGATGCTAGCCTGTGAAATCATCGAGTTTATGTAATCGTCTTAGAGCTGCGTCAGGATTCAATCCCTCCGACCTTCTCTCTGTCAACCTTAATGTCGTCATATGAGATAATATATCCTAGAAAGGTCAAGCTCTCCGTAATAAACACACACTTCTTCAAATTTACATATAATTTATTGTCACGTAGGATTTCTAAGACTTGCCTAAGATGAATTAGGTGCTGATCAGGATCAGGACTATAAATCAAGATATCATCAAAGTACATCACTACGCAGACTCCTATAAGTGGTCTAAGCACTTTATTCATCACTCACATAAATGTGTTGAGAGCATTGGAGAGCCCAAAAGGCATCACCGGACACTCGTATAATCCTTCTCCAGTCTTAAACGCAATCTTCCATTCATCACTGGGTCAAATTTTAATCTGGTGGTATCCACTCTTCAAGTCGATCTTCGAAAACGCACAAAAACCACTAAGCATATCTAACATGTCATCTAAACGGGGAATCAGAAGGCGATATTTGATGGTAATTTTAATTATCGCTCGACTGTCTACACAGATGCGTCAGGTCCCATCTTTCTTGGTAACCAGTAATGTAGGGACATCACACATACTCATACTCCCCTAACATGGCCCTTGGATATCAATTCAGTAACCTGCCTATGGAGTTCCTCATGCTTCTTCGGACTCGTACGATAATTGGGGAGATGGGGTAAACTAACTCCGAGCATAAGATCTATGCAGTGCTGGATATCTCTCATTGGAGGGAGTTGATCAGACAACTCCTCAAGCATGATCTCGATATACTCGTCAATGAGAGGTTGCATGATGCTAGGGACATTTAATGTAGTATGGGTGGTGTCAAGGCCAAATAACATATACACTACCTCACTATCCCTCATCTCTTGAAATTGAGGCCCTATCAGTTAAATGGTGGCAGAGGGAAAGGATATATCAGAGACAGTGCTAGAAGGGTGCATAGAACTCTCTGGGGATTTAGGAACAAGATTGTTTTTCCGGGGAAGAACAATCTTGTGCCCGTTGCGCTCGAGGGAATGAGAGTTCTTGACACCATTGTGAATAACGTGTCTATCGTACTATCTAGGTCATCTCAAGAGAATGTGACAAACCTCAATAGTAGCAACATTATACCTGACCGCATCCCGATACGTACTGCTCATGAAAACTCTACGAGATACTGGTGTGTGTTAGGAAGGGTCATGCTACTAGTGACCCCTGACAAAATATAGGATTTTCTTAAGGGTTGTGCCTTCAATCTCAACTTATCAATCATGCGTTAAAAACAAAGTTCTCCATACTTCCACTATCTATGATGATGGAGCAGAACTGCCCTTGTATGCGAGCGGTGGTGCGAAAAATATTATTCCACAACCAATTGTCATCAGCGTGAGCCTTAGGAGTTAGGAGGATATGTTGGAGAATACAAACTAACTGATCGGGATGCTCTCCGTCAATTTCGTACTCACTCTCTAACTCAGGCTCTGGGGTCGGGTCTGGCTGGGAGTCACCGAGGAAGACTCTATACTCAGGTTCTGAACTACTCTCATAATTAATGATGGCGACGAAGTGTCGTCGCGGGCACTCAGACAACTTGTGACTCGACTCCACACGCTTAAAACATCTCCAGGCTGAGGCTTCGCTCCTACAACCCCCTTACCCCTGGAGGGGCCAGAGGGGAGTGTCGGCGTGTTCGTGGGCACGGTCGGATGATGGGGCCCGACTGGTGGAGACCAACCATGATTTGGACGTCGCAAGAGTACCCGACGCCGCACCCGACCAGACCTTTATCTGCCATAAGTTTTTGAATATTTTTATTTGTCATTTTTTGCAATTTGTATAATTTTGCAACGTTTTTTATGTGTGGAAATATATATATATATATATATATATATATATATATATATATATATATATATATATATATATATATATATATATTTTTTCGGTTCATCCTTCTAAAGCCGGTCCCGTTCTTGTTAATGCCGCACTAGGGCTAGGGCTCGGCCGCTGCTCCCGACATTGTCGCTGCACGCAACCCCCGTGCCGCGTCTTCCGCCCACGTTCTGCTCCAACGAAGTTTCCGCCAACGTCCATCGCCTACACGAGCCCTCTTCCGGACGGTTTCAGCTCCACGTTCAAACTCTGCCCTAGCCGATCAAGAAGATTCCAGTTATTCCTGCTTTCAGTTTGTGTTAAATTGTTCATTTTCTGAACCTTATATATAGGGTATCAATATTCTGTAATATGGGTTGGATATTTTGATTTGCCTTGTAATTCCTGTTTGAGTTTACTTGTTAGATTCCTGTTTCACCCCTGCGGATGTTGATACGATTTTTTTGTTGAGCTTACCTTGTGGAGTTGATTACTAGGGAATTAGTTTACTGCCATTGCAGAATGCTTCCGTGAGAATGATGATGAACAGTTGCATTTAAATTAATTTAGTAGGTTTGCTCCAGGAAGATTGTTGTTTTCCCCATTTGAGGGCTGCCGTGAAGTTGAGAAATTAAACTCTTACTGCTACCGTGAAATCCAATGAGAGGCTCTCTTTGTTAGGTTATTAATTTCTGTCGGAGAGATCTTTGTTTGAGTGTTGTGTTTTTTTGGTGGCTTCCCAAAAAAACAGTGGAGTAATTGAGATTTCGTGGTTCCACTTTCGTGTGAGAGTGAGAGAAATTTCTCCGTGGTGCCCGTGTGTGATAACGACCGATTTCGGAGCGGGAGATCGAAAGTGACGTGGAAATTCCTCGTGGTATCGTCGTGGACTTCGATTGCGAGAAGACGCTTCTTTTTGTGGGCAACTTGCTTCTTTCTCTTCATTTGTGTGTGTTTAAATTTTCTCTTAAGTTAATTAGATTCATTGTTGGGTTTTCGCCTTAATTTTGTCAACGAACGTTACGTCGAAAACTCCAAACGGAAACGTACTTGGAATTCATGATTTCCGGTTTGCTACGGCAAAAGGGAAAGAACGAAAATTGCGAACCTTCTTTCCCCGGATTTGGAATTGAACCATTTTTTAAGAAAAATCATTTTTTAACAAAATAGTTCTTTTTGTGCTTTACAAAAACTAGAGTTGTTTATTTTTTTCAAAATTCGTGCAATTATCACTCAAACCGTTTGCACACATTTAGGGTTTCTTAGAAATAGCTGACAGGCGCGCAAACCCTACGCTCCGTCCTGCATCAATTTAGTATCAGAGCTAAGTTCCAAAATTTTTCTAAGTTTCGGAATCTGCCCCGTGTAGAATAGGGAACCCCGCATAGCATTTTAATTTTTAAAGTTTTTTTAACATAATCGTACATCTACAGGTTGGTTGAAGTGGAGAGGTGCGTCAGAGATCATATGCGATCGTAAAGTACCATTAAAACTTAAAAAAAAGTTTTATCGTACTGCAATTAGATTAGCGATTCTATGGTTCTGAGTGTTGGGCATTGAATTGTGTGCATGCGCAAAAAATGGGAGCTGTGAAGATGAGAATGCTTAGGTGGATGTGTGGACACACAAGACTAGATAAAATTAGGAATGAATGTATTAGGGATAAGACATGAGCATCACCAATTGCAGAGAAGATGTGAGAAGCTCAACTAAGATGGTTTGGACACGTACAAAGGAGACAATTAGAGGCACCTGTTAGGCGTTGTGAGAGTCTAGTCACTAGGCATGTTAAACGCGGGATGGGGTAAACCAATAAAGACTTGGGATGAAATTTTACATAATGTACATAGCCATTAGTGAGATTATGACTAAAGATAGGGCACAATGACGACAAGGATCCATATTACCGACCCCACTATAGTGGGATAAAGGCTTGAGTGTTGTTGTATGTAATCATACATCTACATTTACTTGTTTGTTTGAATGCATCCGCGTAGTGATAGGTTAGTGAGTTTGAGTTCATAACACCACAATTCACCACCTGAACACCCTCACGAGGTAAACTCGGAGATGCGTCGAGTTGAACGTGGTCAACCGAGTCGTGGAAATAAAGAGAATGAACCACCCCCGTGATTTCTACCTTTCGGCCACGAAATAACGTCATTAACCGAGGGCATCTACCAAATGAGAGAATGATTTGAAACCTTAGTGTTAGGATGAATAGTTTAGAGGTTCCCCCTCAAGTTTCAATATCACCTCCAATTCGAGATGTGCATTTTGTGCGACCCCATCATGAAATCCCACCTCACTACTTAGAATGGTCTACACTTAGGAGAAACCATCTTTTTGAGGAAGAGGTTAGAAATCCTTTAGATAGGTATGAATGTGAGCACGACCATGGTAGGAATTTCCCAAAGAATTTTCCTGACCCCCAACAAGAGTCTTTCCCAGGCACGCAAGATCATTATCCGAAAAGATCCTATAATGACGTAGCTAGAGAAAAGCGTCCCTGAGACCATAGTCGCCCTATATCGATCATGCATCGTGATGACTATCCTAGATATTGGCATCGACCGCCACACCCGTGGCGTCGAGACAATCGTGATCCTTACGATGATGATTTTGACTATCATCCCTGGGATAGGCGACATGATCTTACACGAGTTGTGAAATTAGATCCGCCACTTTATGATGGTTCTATAGATCTCAAGGTTTTTTCAGACTGGGTTATAGACATAGAGACCTACTTTGAGTGGTACCGGATGACGGAGGACCAAAAAGTTCAGTTCGCCAAGATGAGATTGTTTGGGCGAGCGAAAATCTTTTGGATAGGTGAATAGCGTTGTCTAGAGAGGAATGGACACCCTCCTATTACACATTGACCCCTTATGAAAATCATATTGGAGGAGCAGTACATTCCCCAACACTATCAGAACCGTATACGAGACGAGTTGACGTCACTACGTCAATGGTCTAAATCAGTATCTAACTACCTTGCTGAGATGAAGGACCTTATGATTAGGTGCAACGTGGTAGAACACACACATGACGCCTTATCCAAATTTAAGTGTGGACTACGATCCGAGATCCGCAATGAGTTGATTCGATATGACCACTATTCCCTAGTTGAGACCATATTTATCGCCATCGATATCAAGGAGCACCAGAAGAGAACCTCCCGGTTCAAATCTCAGATCAAAACGAATACTCTTTATAATAAAGAAGAACCAAAAGGTAAGGAGAATGGATCGAAGCTTACCTTGGCCTATACGAGAGATCAGAAAGGGAAGTCCCTTATGGGAACTGTCACCCCTTCACAGATCCGATGTTATGAGTGGCAGCAGATGAGCCATATATCTAGGGATTGCCCCATGAGGAAAGACACGTTAGTTATACATGAGGTGACTGAGGAGGACGAGCCTGTAGAAGAAGCTGGAGTCGAGAAGGACTCAAACGTTTTGAACGATGAAGTGTACGGTATGCCTAGTGATGAGTAGAGAGATCCCGACGTTCTAGTGGTGAGATGCATGTTATCTACACCACAAGAATCCGTCAATTATTAGCGTATGAACATCTTTCAGGCCTACTTTAAGGCTGGGGAGAAAGTGTGTCGTTTAGTAGTAGATAGCGTGAGTCGTATGAATGTGATAGCTGAGACAGCTTTACCCCGCATGAGACTCACTGCTGAGCCGCACCCTTCCTCATTTCAGGTAGCTTGGGTCACCAAGACTACATTATCAGTGACTAGGAGATGTTTAGTGCCTATCACTATCGGCACGTACTCCAATATGATCTGGTGTGACGTTATGCTTATGGATGTGTGCCACATATTACTTGGGCGGCCTTGGTTGTATGACCAAGATGTCACCATATATGATAGGTCCAACACTTGCTTCTCTCTCCTGGATGGAAAGAGAGTAGTGCTGACCCCAGTGCGACCCACAACACCAACATCCATTGTGAGCCATAGTGCGAAAGAATCTCCTACTACTGAAAGGAAGAAGACTCTTAGCATTATACTAGGCATTGAGTTCCACTGAGAGAGCTTTAATGATGAATTCTATTATGCCTTAGTAGTCTTACAGGTATCTGGGTTATTAGAGAGGTACATGTCTATTTTTATACCTGCTAGGAGTCTCTCTTAAAGGACTTCCGGGAAATATACCCTGACGAGCTTCCGACTGAGTTACCTCTCATGAGGTCTATGAATGGGTTAGTGTGCCTAGGGTTTGGTATTCAGCATGTGATAGATCTTGTACCTGGAGCTTCCCTCCCTCATTAATCGCATTACCGATTGATTCCTGCCGTCCACGAGGAGCTACAATAGTACATCAGAGAGCTTTTATACAGAGGCTTTATTTGTCATAGCCTTAGTCCTTATGCGGTGCCTGCTCTCCCTGTCCCTAAAATGGACAGGTACTTGGTGTATGTGCATTGACAGTCGTGCTGTCAACAAGATCACAGTCAAATATCGTTTCCCGATACCCAGACTGGATCACTTGTTGGACATGTTGACTAAATCCACGATCTTTTCTAAGATCGACCATTGTAGTGGTTATCATCAGATCCGTATCCGCGAAGGAGATGAGTGGAAGACTGTCTTCAAGTCGAAGGACAATTTATGAGTGGCTTGTGATGTCATTTGGATTATCCAATGCCTCTAGTACTTTCGATCGGATGATGACCCAGGTCTTCAGACCTATTGGGAAGTTCGTAGTAGTCTTTTTCGACGACATTTTGATATATAGTCGGACTGGGAGTGAGAACTTGACTCACCTACGTACTATCTTTGATCTCCTACAAGCCGAGCGACTGTATATCAACTTGAAGAAGTGCATTTTTATGGCTGGGTCTGTTGTCTTTCTTGGATATATAGTGAGCTCCGCTGGTATCACTGTGGATCATGAGAAAGTTCGAACGATTCGTGAGTGTCCTACTCCCCAGAACATTCAAGATGTCCGTAGTTCTCATGGAGTAGCCACCTTTTTTGTCGATTCATCAAGAATTTCAGTACGATTTTGGCGCCAGTCACTGAGTGTACGAAGAAGAAAAGTTTTCAGTGGACGTCATCAACAGCTAGAGACTTTGAGATTATCAGGGATAAGATGTCCGCTGCACCTGTTTTGAGACTTCCTGATTTTAGTCAGGTATTTGAGGTATCTTGTGATGCCTATGAGGTTGGGATAGGAGGTGTACTTAGTCAAGAGGGTCATCCCGTTTGATTTTTCAGTGAAAAGCTTTCAGACCCAAAGTTGAATTATTCCAACTATGGACACGAGTTCTATGCGATTGTATAGACGTTACGTCACTGGAGGCACTGTTTGTTGCCCAAGGAGTTTGTTCTTCACTTTGATCATCAGACGTTGTGTTATATCAATTCGCAACAGAAGTTGAACCCTCGACAAGAGAAATGTGTATCTTATTTACAGGAGCACATCTTCGTTCTCAAGCACTGTAAGGGCGCGAAGAATAGGGTTGCCGACCCCCTTAGTCGAGTCACCCTCGTACTATCACAGATGTGTACTCAGGTGATAGGATTTGAGTGTATCAAGGATGACTATTCCAGTTGTCCCGATTTTAGTGTTATTTTTGATGTAATACGTTTGGATCCCTTTCACGATGAGACTGATTATCTCATTCGAGACGAATATCTGTTTCATGGGACTCGTCTGTGTATTCCCCATACCTCGTTGCGAAACTTCATTTTATGAGAATTACATGACAGAGGCTTAGGTGGACACTTTGGACGTGATAAGACGATAGCCTTAGTAAATGAGCAATTTTATCGCACAGATTGTCAGTAGCTGCCGCACTTGTCAGGTAGCGAAGGGTAATAAACAAGCCGTTGGATTGTATACACCTCTACCGGTGCCCAGTATTATTTGGGATTATGTTAATATGAATTTTGTGCTTGGGTTGCCGCACACTTTTAGGAAACACGATTTCATTCTTATAGTGGTTGATTAGTTCTCTAAAATGACGTATTTCATCCCTTGTAACAAAACTGATGATGCCTCTCATATAGCCCACATTTATTATAAAGTGGTTGTCACAAATCGAGCAATACCTAAGACTATCGTTACCGATCGAGACGTTAAGTTCACCGGCTACTTTTGGAAGTCACTTTCACGATTATTATGGATTAAGCTTTTATTTTTGACCGCCTATTATCCATAGATCGACGGACAAACTGGTGTAGTAAATAGAAGTTTATGAAATTTTTTGTGTTGTTTGGTAGGAGATCACTAGAGAAATTGAGATCTAATTCTTTCACACGCTCAATTAGCCTTTAATAATTCAAAGAATAAATTCACGGGTTTATCTCCCAATGAGGTTGTTCATGGTCACACTGTACGAGTGCCGCTAGATTTAGTATCACTACTACCCACTTTTAGGAATAACCAGTTTACACATGACTGTGTATTGCATTTGCATTAAGAAATTGAGCAGAAATTACATAGTACTTATGACTTATATACAACACAAGCTAACAAGCACAAAAGAGCTAATAGTTTCAAAGTGGATGACTCGGTGATGGTTCGGCTAAATCCAGAACGGTTACCTTCGCGTACTGTAAAGAAGGTAGCTGACCGTGGAACTGGACCCTTTCGAATAGTAAAGCGGATTGGGCAACATGCGTTTGAACTTGAGATGCTTTTCGTTTGAGGAGCAAATCCAATTTTTAACGTAACCGATCTGATTTTATTCCACGATTACCCGCCCGAGTCTTTAGATTTTCCCTTTCCTTCTCCATTTGATTCTTCTGGGTTGGTGAGTGCTAGTGATGAGCCACATACATGACACACCGATACTCATTCAGTTGCTGACACTTCATCTGCAGTTGTTCCTTTTTCCACTGACAGTTTTTCAGGCCGAGCATGAGACAACAGGAGATTCTTTCATACCAGTTCCCAGAGCTGTTGACAAACTTCCGCGACAGATCTTGGTTCCCTAGCAGATATTGGATGACGAGACAGTGACCACTGCTGATGGTGGTTTTCAGAGATACTTGGTTTGTTGGCATGGTAGACCAGAGACCGAGTCCAGCTGGGTCTTGACCGAGGAGTTAGAGCGCATGGATGCTGATCTTCTACAACACTACCAATCGGAGCACTCACCAGAGATGAGTGATTTCGAGAGGGGGAGAGTTGGTGGAGACTAGCCACGATCTGGACGTCGCAAGAGTATCCGACGCCGCACCCGACCGAATTTTATCGGCCATAAGTTTTTGAATATTTTTATATGTCATTTTTGCATTTTTTTCAATTTGTGCAATTTTGCAACATATTTTGTGTATGGAAATATATATATATATATATATATATATATATATATATATATATATATATATATATATATATAATAGTCATGGACAAAAGCCCGGCCCGGCCCTAGTTTGAACCGTGGCGGGCCGGGCTCGGGCTCCCTCTCAAAGGGGGAGCCCGCTTAGGCCCTTCAGGAAGGCCCGGGCCGGGCCCGGGCCGACCTGAATTCAAAACTCAAAAGGGGGCTGGCGGGATTAAAATCCCGCCAGGCGGGATTTTTCCTTAGCCGGTGCCGGGCTTAGGCTAGCCCGGCGCCCGGGCTTTGCCCGGGCCGGTCAACCGGCAAAATTAGGGGCCCAGTAAGGGCCCCAAGCCCGGCCTTGGCCCGGGCCGGGCTTTTCCTGGGCCGGGCCCTGGCGGGCTTTTCGGGCTCGGGCTATTTGCCCACGACTATATATATATATATGTATACATAATATATATATGTACATATATATAGAGAGAGAGAGATATATGTACACATATGTACACATATGTACACATATGTACACATATCTACACATATGTACACATATCTACACATATGTATTGCCGCACTGCCTTCTTCCCGGTTCAGCTCGCAAGACTAGGGCTAGGGCTCAGCCGCTGCTCCCGACATTGCCGCTGCACGCAACCCCCGCGCCGCGTCTTCCGCCCACGTTCAGCTCCAACGAAATTTCTGCCCACGTCCACCGATTACACGAGCCCTCCTCCGGATGGTTTAAGCTCCGCGTTCAAACTCTGCCCTGGCCGATCAAGGAGATTCCAGTTATTCCTGCCTTCAGTTTGTGTTATGTTGTTCATTTTCTGAACCCTATATATAGGGGATCAACATTCTGAAATAGGGGTTGGATATTGTGATTTGCCGTTTGATTCCTGTTTGAGTTTACTTGTTAGATTTCTACTTCAGCCCTGCCGATGTTGATACGATTTTTTTGTTAAGCTTAGTGATGCAGAGCAGAGACGAACACGAGCTTTGAGCCCGTTCGGGGATGATTTTACGACTTACCATATATGACGTGCCTGGATCGACGATCGGACTCCGTAGATGTGTCTGGATCCGCGTCGCGAGTCGAGATCATATATTAGTTTATTTTTATTGGTTTTTTTTCATTTATTTTATTGGCCTCTCCCACCAGCCAATCATAGCCGTTGTTAGAGATGCCCTAGTGTCTTGTTTTATTATAAATAATGGTCTAAGAGGCTCAAACAAGACATTGCAGAATTTGGAGACTTATATTCCCGGATTCCAGCGATCACTCCCTGGTGCCGATGCCGTGGACCCTAGGTGACGACTCCTAGACGCTTAAACTCTCCCCAAGGTACTACCCATCGATAGCCTTCTTCTTCCCCCTCTGAAACCCTCATCCGCAACCCATAAAACCCCCAAATCCCAACCTCCTACCGTTGTCCAGGAAGCCCGAACACTGTTTACCGATCACTGTTCACGAACACTATTTACCGATCATTGGCCACGAATTACCGGACACGGGTTACTGTTCCCACCGACACTGTTCACGACGGTCATGGGTTACTGTTCACGATGACACTGTTCATGTCGGTCACTGTTCACACCGACCCTCCACTTCTTCCCTCCCGTGGATCCACCCCCTTTAGCTCTAATTTCTCGGATCAATTCAGATTTAGGAATTTCAGCTCTGATCTGTTATTTCCACCTTTCGTTCATCATCCCTCCACTAGGATCCGACCCTAAATAGCAGATCAACCCTCCCCGGCCCGGATCTCCTTGTACGTGGCCGGATCTACCCATTTCTTGCCCGATCTCACCATTTACCGTCGAGGACAACCACCGTCATTATTTTCACGTCGCCAGTTCCACCTCCGATCGCTGATCTACACATCCGCACCCAAATTTTTTAGTGCATCGGTTCAACCCACTACTTTGTGAGTTTCTTTGTGGTATTGACTTATTTGATTTGACATTTTCATTGGTGAGTTAATATATGTGCTGTGATTCTTGCTAATAGAAATTGTCTTTAGTACGCTAATAATTTGCAGGAGAAGACATTCGCCGCGCTCTGTCTTTAGTACGCTAAAATTATAAAGCCATTATAAAATCATTTTCAATTTCTATATTTGCGTGGAGTTAGAATTCTCATTGCTCCAACTTATTTGTCGAGTTATCGACGATTACATTGCATTTAGATTCAAATTAGTGTGCCACCCTTGCACTACCACCTAGCGTCGTAGGTTTTGTGCACCCGTAGCTTACCCCTACATCACTTAGCTTGTGGAGTTGATTATTAAGTAATTAGTTTACTGCCATTGCAAAATGCTTCCGTGGGAATGGTGATGAACAATTGTATTTAAATTAATTTAGTAGGTTTGCTGCTTTCGGAAGATTGTTGTTTCATCCATTTGAGGGCTGCCATGAAGTTGAGAAATTAAACTCTTACTGCTACCGTGAAATCTAGTGAGAGGCTCTCTTTGTCATGTTATTAATTTCTGTTGGAGAGATCTTTGTTTAAGTGTCAGTTGATTTTTTTGTGGCTTCCCCAAAAAAAGTAGAGTAATTGAGATTTCGTAGATCCGCTTTCGTGTGAGAGTGAGAGAAATTTCTCTGTGGTGTCTGTGTGCGATAGCAAACGACTTCGGAGCGGGAGATCGAAGGTGACGAGGAAATTGCTTGCGAGATCGCCGTCGACTTCGATTGCGGAAAGGTGTTTTTTTTGTAACTTGTTTCTTTCTCTTCTTTTGTGTACGCCTAAATTTTTTTTAAAAGTTTATTAGATTCATTGTTGGGTTTTCCCCCCGAATTTTGTCAGCGAACTTTACATCAAAAACTTTAAACGGAAACGTATTTGGAGTTCACGATTTTCGGATTGCTACAACAAAGGGGATAAAACAAAATGTGTGAATCTTTTTTCCTCGGATTTAGAATTGTACCATTTTTTAAGAAAAATCATTTTTAACAAGATAGTTCTTTTGGTGTTTTACAAAAACTAAAATTGTTTGTTTTTTCAAATTTCGTGCAATTATCGCTCAAACTGTTTGCATACGTTTAGGGTTTCCTAGAAACAGCCGACAGACGCGCAAACTCTACGCGCCTTCTTGCATCACCGACGGTCCTCACTGTAGAAGTAGAGACGTGTGGCTGGGGGTGTCTCAGTCTCAGTAGCCCTCACTCCAGACGTTCTCTTCTGAAGAGCCTTTACTCTACTTGCTCGACTAGAAACATCGCCTAAATCTCTATAATTATGTAGCTCTAACTGGTCTCGTATAGCGTATCACAACCCATTTAGGTAACGGGATACAGTCATATTATTGTCCTCTCGGAGGTCGAGTCGAGACTGAAGAACTAGGAATTCATTCGTGTACTCATCCACTGTTAAGTTGTCTTGTCGTAGGTTATGGAACCTACGATGGAAGATCTGCAAATAATCTGGTGGAATGCACTGCATTCGTAGTTAAATTTTAAACTCATTCCAAGTGGCAACTGAGGGCAATCCTAAGTTGAATCTAGACTGCTCTAGCTGACCCCCACCTAACCAAAGCAGACCATTGAGTCTAAGGACTGGGTATTCAATTTGTCTGGCTTGGGGCAATTGCTTCCAAGCTAGGAAACAATCCATCTTATCGCTTCATTCTAGACAACACTCAGGTTTTAATCGCCCTTCGAAGTCACCCGCATCTAACTTGACTCCCATGCCCCAACTAGGTTGGTTACGGGGTTCGGGCTCGGGGTGTGCAAGTTCTAGTGGCTTAGGGTTAGGATCTACTACAACCAATTTGGCAAGTGTTCGATGTAAGTGCAAGGTGCCTTCTATGGTGTTGACCAATATGCGTAATCCGTTAACGTGTCCAAGACCCTCCATGGTGGTGGTGAGATTGTCGACCACTTTCATTATTTC
Source organism: Platanthera guangdongensis (assembly GCA_039583875.1). NCBI lineage: Eukaryota > Viridiplantae > Streptophyta > Magnoliopsida > Asparagales > Orchidaceae > Platanthera > Platanthera guangdongensis. The sequence goes on along the minus strand of CM077161.1, from coordinate 129,471,427 downwards.
CTGGGGTTGGTTGTTCGACAATGGGCAGAGAAACGAGATTTTTTGTTTCTCTGCTCTATCTGAATGACCTTTTTTTTCTTCTCACTGGAATATATGAGGAGCATATGACTGATTTGTGGCTTGATGAGTTGCCATAATTATTTCCTTTACAAATATTATTTTCTAGCATTATTCAAAAATGTTTCCAAAAATATAGATTTTGAAATATTTCAAAACAATCTTTTAAAATATTTCCTAAACTTCTTAATGTTTTAAATTTATGCACATTTTAATTAATTTTATGCTTTTTTTTACTGTCCCACTACTATAATTTCAGACCTCTTTATTTAGGGTCACATTGGTTGGTCACGCAGGGCGAATCTATTGACGATGAGATAAGCGGTGACCTAATATTACTTGTTATGCAAATCCGACGGTTAAATCACAGTTGGATAATAAATAAAACATCACACACAGACAAATTCACCAAAACAAATAATTTATTAGGGCTAACAAGCTTAGACTTTCTTCCACGTGGAAGACCAAAGCTAAGAGCGTGCATGGAATAAATCACGCAAATCACGATAATAATCTAACAAACAACTATCATGCAAGATATTCAAAACAGGTACAAGATCTGATCCAATGTAAATATGCTGAAAATATTAATCCAGTACAACGATATTTCACAAAATAGTGGGTTGACCAAGAAACTGAAGAATCCGGAGTCGGGGATGCGTGTACGACGATTCGAGGTGGAACCAGAAGCATGGAAAACGATGTAGGTGGATGTCCTCGACGGTGGAAGGTCGAATCGAACAAGAAATGGATAGATCTGACCCCGTGGGTATAGATCCGGGCTGTGAGAGAGAAGAACTTTGACTTATCGCCGGTGAGGTGGTGACCACACCCTGAGTCGACCATCCAACCATCTTGGTAGTCGACGGTGGACAAGGCCCGGACACATGCCCTTCATGAATGCTCCTCCCCATCCGGCTTCCTCAACACTGGAATCAGCTTCCTCCTTATCTGCAACATGCCCAGGCTGCAGTTTGACCTTACAGTCTCTCTTGAAGTCTTCTTCTTCTCCCACCTCTTGTTCTTCCCTGAAAAAAGCGTCTCACTGCCTCCTTCAGAGACAGTGACTCCAACCATCTGCCTGACCAAGCTTTCCTGCGAAGCTAGCAGGTTCTCCAGTTCTAATAAAGATGGCTGAGTGGCCCAATCTTGAACAGAGGTGACAAAAGTCACATACTCCTTCCACAAGCCGCAGACTATATGCATTTTTAGCTTCACCTCTGAGATAGGCTCATCAGGGTCCAACGCTGAAATCTCAGCGCACATGTTCTTCATCTTCAAGAAGAACGTAGAGATGGATAGATCACTTTGAGTGACCCTTGTCAACTCATTTTGTAGAAATTGTAGCCGTGCTACGTTGTTCCTGTTGAACAACCCATCAAAGGAAGTCCAAATCTCAGCAACAGATCGACATCCGATGATGGGGTCAAAGAGTTTTGATGAGATAGTCCGCTTGAGAACAAACTCTGCTTTTGCATTGGTCTTTCTCAAGCTCTCATTGCTTCAGCACCAGCAGCAGTAACCTCCTGTCTTTCATCTCCACAGACGACCTCCCAAAGTTTCTCGCCCAAAAGATTGCTCTCCATACACGACTTCTACTTCTTGAAGTTGGTCGCTGTAAGGAGCTCAATTCCAAGACCTCTTGCAAATCCTCATTCCATTGCAACCACCTTGGTTGCTTAGACTCTCAGAAGCAAACCAGCAAACTAACGGTTGATCACTGCTCAGCCTCTGATAGCTTTGATACCATGCAAAAATTTGTGATAACGGAAAATGGAACACCAGGCGCAGGAACACTCAACACACTGAGCCCAAGCAAGCCAAAAAACAACTAGAATAGCAAGAGTCTTGTACTAATCAAAAAATCTTTACACAGCGAGGTATACATGGCGAGACATGATTGCCAATGTATCCGATGGAGCAAGAAAATTACAAGCTGAAAACAAACCGCGCGGCCTTAAGGAGTAACCGCCGGCTCAGCTGCTAACCGCCAAGGAGTCTGCTGAAGCTGGCTGGTCGCAAGACTGCAACAAGCTGTGTGGATTACCCGTTATTCCAGTGCTGAAGAAAGAACTCTAGTCGCTGACCTGCAAGCCACCTGACCGCGAGATCGCCTCGCCGCCAGATCAAGCGGACTGCTGGCACCGAATTGAATAAGCCGCCCAGAGGCGGGCAGCTTATTTGAACTGAGAAGAAGTTGCAGAAGAGAAACCGCTAAGTCGCAAGCCGCGACCTGCTGTAAACCGCTGGTTGTTACCCGCAGAGTCTGCACTGTCCTTGACCGCAGTCAGAACTAAGTTTATGGCTCTTCAGCGCTATCCGCACAACCTGCACAGTACAAACCGATCAAATCTCTTCAAACCGCGCTGATAGAAAACCCTAACCGCAATAACTTTTTGTGAGTTCACTTACTGTTCACTCGGTACCATCTGATGTGACAGGATAGTCCTATTTATAGGTGCGGAGAAGAGTGTGATCACCGCACAGGACGATAGGATAACCGCCATATTTAGTGCGGGCACCAAGTGTATCCGCAAAGGCCGCGGATACACACCAGACCGCTGCGACTTGGCCAAGAGAGAGTTCGCCAAGGTAGAACATCCAAGGAGGGAAACAAACCTCTGACAAGTCGCTAAACCTAGCCGGTAAAGGCTACCAAACAGGCGGACTCAACGAGTACCACCTCAGTCCGCCTACTTGCGGACTAAGCTTCAGACCACAGAAAACAAGCTCGCAACCAAGTCGCACAAGACACTGCTGTCGAGCTAGGAGGACAGAGAGAAACAGACCGCGCAAGCCGCACGACCTCCCAGATGAAGCCGACCTGGACTTGGTCCAAAACCAAACCAAGTTCACACCACCAGACAACGCAGCGAATAAACATCTTATCCGCCCGTCTTCCACAAGGAACAGACCGCCAACAATTACAAGGCCGACCTGCCAGGCCGCCACCCTCTATCCGCACAGGCTGCGCGGACAGACCGCCCAGGTCACACAGACAGACCGCCTAGGCCGCCCAGGTCACCCACTTCCACTTCAAAAAATTCAACAGCTTCAAAGGGTGAATTCAAATACTATGTCTCTTTTGTTGATGATTTTTCCAGGTACACTTGGATATACTTCATGAAGACCAATGACGAGGTCTTCGAGTTATTCAAGAAGTGGAAAACAATGGTGGAAACAGAACTAGAAACATGGTGCAGACCTTAAGTTCTGACAATGGTACGGAGTATACGTATGGTACCTTTTAGAAGTTCTGCGACCAAGAAGACATTTTGAGACACTGAATAGTGCCAGGTACACCTCAATAGAACGGGGTTGCAGAAAGATTAAATCTCACCATACTTGAAAGGGCAAAATGCATGAGCTTGAATGCAGGGTTGGTGAGAGAGTGGTGGGGTGAAGCAGTTGCTACAACCGCTTACTTAATAAATCGATCCTTGCATGCGTCACTTGATGATGAGACCCCCTACAAGGTGTGGTCAGGTAAACTAGCTGATTACAATAGTTTTTGGATGCACAATGCACTATCATGTCAAGGAGAACAAGCTCGATGCTAGAGCGAAAAATGCAATCTTCTTGGGGTATACAAGGGGTGTGAAGGGTACCGACTTTGGTGTCTAGTGGAGAACAAGTTCATAATGAGCAGAGATGCCACTTTCGATGAAGAGTCTGTGTTGGAGCAAGCAAAAGGGCAAAGAAGATGGTGGACCTCATACTGAGTCTCAAGTGATCGAGGTAGAGAATTCTGTGAATCCTACGAAGGATCATGAGGTAGATCATGTGAATGTTCAGGATGATAGTTTGAATGAACGAGAATCTACTCATGTTGAAGAAAGGTGGTTGGAAACCCAGGCCACCTCTAGGCCCAAGAGGACTGTTAAGTCAATGCACAAGTTTGGGCATGAAGAACCATTGAAAAATTATAGGCGGTTGAACTTGGTTGCATATGCACATTTAGTTGAAGATGATGAAACCGCCACCTTCAAGTAAGCCATGAGGAGTCCAGACAGGGAAAGATGGTTGGATGCTATGAAGGGGGAGATAAAGTCTCTCCATAAGAACTACACATCAGAGTTAGACCCGTTGCCTAAGGGCAAACAAGCTATTGGCTGCAGGTCGATCTACAAGAAGGAGGATTCTTCAAAGTCTGGTGGAGTGCGATACAAGGCGCGGTTAATGGCAAAGGGTTTTGCACAGATGGAGGGGTGGACTACAATGAGATTTCCTCACTAGTAGTCAAGCATACTGTCATTCGAGCATTACTGAGTATTGTGGTCTATTTTGATCTCGAGTTGAAACAACTTGATGTGAAAACCGCGTTCTTGCGCGAGGACCTGGAGGAGGAGATCTACATGCGACAGCCAAACAAATACAAGATCATTTGCAAGGGAGATCATGCATGCTGACTGAAAAAATCTCTATATGGGGTAAAACAATTGCCAAGGCAGTTGTACAAAAGGTTTGACACATTCATGATGGAACAAAGATACACTTGAAGTATGACTGTTGTGTGTATTTCTAGAAAATTCATGGTGGTTCGTTCATCTACCTCCTGCTCTACGTTGATGATATGCCCATTGATTGCAAAGGTTTATTTGAGATAGATAGGTTGAAGTCTCAACTCAGCTCTAAGTTCAAGATGAAAGATATGGGAGCGACACAAAAAATATTGGGGATGGAGATCAGAAGGGAACGACGGGAGCAAGCGTTGTATCTGTCTCAAAGGTTTGCCTTCAGAAGATTCTCTTATTTTGGCATGGATAATGCCATGCCTATTTCCACTCCGTTAACCGAGTACTTTAGGCTTCCGTCTCAAGTATCCTCAAATACCACATAAGGTCGGCTGACGTGGCGACAACTCTTTATGCTAGTGCAGTTGACAGCTTGATGTATGCCATAATCTGTACACATCCAGACATTGCATAGACAGTCAATGTGGTGATCAGATTTATGTCTAATCTTGGCAAGTAGTACTGAGAGGTCGTGAAGTGGTTCCTAAAGTACTTGATGAGAACCTTAGATCTGGCTCTAATCTGTGGTGGAGATGCATGTGAAGTTAGTGGTTACATGGATTCAGACTTTGCCGGTGATCTTGACAGACAAAGGTTCACAGCTGGTTATGTATTTGTGCTACATGGTGTAGTGGTTAGTTGGAGGCCGATGCTCTAGAGTACGGTTGTACTTCTGATGACCGAAGGTGGAGTATATGACAGTGGCAGAAGTTGTGAAAGGTGCCTCATGACTTTCAGGTCTGATCAGCGATCTGGGTGTTGAACAAGATGAAGTCGATCTATATTGTGACAACCAGTGTGCCTCACTTGACGAAGAATCAGGTTCGTCAAGCCAGAACAAAGCATATTGATGTTTGATTCCATTTCCTTTGAGATGTGATCGACGATGGAGATGTTTCTCTTTGGATGATCACCACCAAAACAATCCTGCAGACTTGCTCCATATCTCTCAATGCTAAAGAGAAGGTGAGGCGGACAGGGTTGTTGGGATGTTATTGATGGAGTTGATTGAACTATGATGGCTTGATCCATTTGGATTTTGGTATGTAGGTAGCTACTTGGACGTGGTGGTGTAGCCAAAGTTTTTGAGGGGCAGAGAGGCATTCTTATTTTCTTCTCAGCTTGATATGTCAAGTTAGGACGAGATGGAGATTATTGTAGAATATCGCTAGATGAACTGGGCATCAACTAGAGTTGTCATGTCGATTGCCTGGACATGCTCTGACCGATCGCATCTAGCTCCGCTGGAGCTGCATAGTCGTCGGTTCTACAACCGCTCGGTTCATCCCTGGGAGGGTTAGGGCTCCCTTGATTCAATATATAAGGGAGCGACTGATTACTGGATGAGTGGGGAGTTCCTTTTGTTGATGTTTCGTTCTGAGGTGTGCAGGGGCAGCGCAAGTTCTTGGAAGCATCTGAAGAAGAAAAGCAAGGCCTGCGGATGTGCATGCTCTGTACAGTGTTTTTTTCTCAGTGGTCTTCCAGCGGTGTCTGCTTCCTTGTGAAAGTAGTGATTACAAAAAACGAAAGGTCAGCTGTCTGATTGAAAGACGGAGACAGTGCAGGTTCATTGCAACACTTTTTGAGAGCTTCTGGCGGTGAGTTCTGTGTCAAGGAGAAGACGACTGTTGCTCTCTGAAATTGTGGAATCCTTGGGATATTCTTCATCCTATTGTTGTGACCACAGATTGATAACTTTTTCCTTAAACGTTTTTTCTTGTATTCCTTCATCAATAAAGACCTCTGACCCATTCCGTGGATGTAGGCACTGTTGCCGAATCACGTAATTTCTCGTGTGCCTGTGCCTTTCGATTTGTGCCCTAACCATGCAGATTTCTATAGTCATTTCCGCTACGGCTAATTCTCCACGACTTAATTGGGGTAGGGATGTGACATGCAAATAAAAATTGCATTTTTCACCACAAATTCAAAGGTCATCACAATGATAGAAGCGTGTGATGAAGTGCTGTGATCAGTACTCTGCCATGACAAACATAATGTGATTCACTAATCATCTATTTTTTTCAATGTCAATCAATATACATGTATATTTTAGTTGGGTTGTCTTCTACTAAGAGAAGATATCAGTGGGAGTTATTTGACTAAAAACTGAATTCTGTAAAAAAAAAATAGAGAGATTCTGATAAAGAAGACCTGTAGAGCGTCTTCCCGATCCAAATATCATCGCCACCTCCATACTGCTCGATGTACAACCTCGCCTCTATGCGGGGAAGACTTGCATTGAAGGGAAAATCTAAAGCATATGCTGCTACCTGCACCCCACCATGCATTAATGGATTTTTAACTCAATTCATTATAAACCATATTCTTCTATATAAATTATAATATTATATATGTGTACCTCTCCAGGCAAATCTTTGGCGATGAACCACTTGTCAAGGAGCTGGTTAGAGGCCTGCTTCTCTCTGAGGAAGTGGCAGGAAAAGCTCTTGGCCCGATCAAGAATCTGCTCGCCGGAGAAGATGAGCTGAGACGCCCTGTTCAGGTTGAATATTCCCGTCATTGCCTGATTCGACTGTCCGTTGAAGGCGAAGAACTCTCCATCCCTCCCAAAATTCTGAAAAACATCTATACGTGCATCCACTCGCATGAATAGCATGCCAGAATAATAGAATAACAACAATCTTTCTTCAGAGAATGAAAAAAAAAAACATTTATTGGTGTATGGTGTATGAACATCTCATGGCCGTTCATAAAGAAATACTTTGATGTGCTTATAACACGAGTAAAATTTCAGAAAATAATGCACGCGGTCGGATCCGTCTCAATAATCCAACCATTGTTGTTGGATCTAAAGTCTTTAACCTGCTCCCCTATCCAAATTTTCTTAGATCTCCTAAATCTAGAATAATAGGTGTGCTAGATCTATATTTTTTGTAGCGCTCCTCCCATACAATAAGAAATTATCATTTTACTCTTGAGACTGAAAAAATATTGATCGGGTGGGATTGATGCCAAGCGGATAAGCCGCCGAGGTCCAGCCCGACACGCTCTGCAAATCCGGCTAGCGGTCTAGCAGCTTTGCCTTGCCCGCCCGTTGTGTCAAATTTCAAATAATATAGGGCTCTGTTACGTGCGCACCATTTTAGGCAATGTGCACACCAAATTGTTAAAATAAAGAGCGATATTATGGGCACACCAAACTCTTACAATAAACAATACCACTATCTTTTTTCAATCTCACTCATATTAAATCTAAGCGCACACCTCTCCCATCTTCTCCCGAAAGCCAAAACCCTACATACGCCCCAACTTCTGTCTCGCTTCACATGACATACAAGTAGAATTGGATGAAATACTCCAAAAATACAATATATCATCGGCTATTCAAAAAAATGAATTGAAAAGAAAACTACGGGAGCTATTAGATCCTACAACAAATCAAACTATAGAAATTTTGGTTCCGGGTAATTTAAAGGGGCAACCAAAAGGAAGCTTGAACAAACAGAATGACCGTGCAGATATTAATATTCAATTTTAAATAACTTGTAAATATTTTATTTATTTAATACATCTAATATTCATATTTTTATGTTCGTGCATGTTTACATGAACTTAAAAATGAACCGTGTAAATTTTTAGTTATATCGGTGGAAATGATTTAAGATTTTTATTTTTATTTTTTTTTGTTTGTTTGAAATGTAAAAAAGACTTTTGTATTTGAAGTAAAAAAAACTCAAACTTTATTTTATTATTTATTTAACAATTTGGCATACAAATAAAATTTATGTTATTTAATTGACATTTTGGTTTGCAAATAAAATCTATGGTGTGCACATATCAATGGTGTAGACATATCCAAAAATGATGTGCATGTAACAGTGCCCATAATATATCCCTCTCATCTATTTAAGCACAAGTAAACACACACAAAAAACACTGTGTGAGACAAAAGTTAACATGCAAACATCATTTAGCTGATTTAAAATTCCAAGTTCCTATTTAACTAATTTAGATTCTGTTTGAGACAGCTTATGCTAATGAATAATTTTTATTCAAAACGTAAAAACAGTTTTAAGGCTGTTTGTTTGTGCAACTTATAGAAAAATCACTTATTTTGAAATTGATAATAAGCTGAATTTTCATAAGTTATTCGGGTACAGCTTATGACTTCTCATAAGTGCTTATTCTTTTAAAATGCCCAAAGTTGGTTTCATTGTTCGCGTGCGAATTTTTCGCCAGGGCACGATTTTTTGGCCCGGACGCGTATTTTTTCGCACTGGCACGTATTTTTTGAACGCGCGCGTATTTTTCTCGCTAGAGCGCATATTTTTTTTCGCTCGGGCGCATCTTATTTTTGTCTGGGCGTGTATTTTTCGTCTGGGTGATGTAACCCGCGTCGTCTCGTTTTTATTATTTTTATCGTGCATGTCTTTTTGTTGTAGCGCACGTTTTTGCGCAAGTTTTTTGATTGTTCTGTAGCGTCAAGTTGTATCGTGCATGTTGTTAGCGCTTTGTGTATTTTTGTATCGCGCATGTTGTTCGCGCAATGTTGGTTTGGCGCGTTGGTGTGACCGGCCAACGTGACCTTAAATGCATAGGTCCGGTATATTAGGAGATAGGTTAATTAGAGCAATCAATTTTTAATAAACTAATTTTTTTTGGTAGCGTCACCTTTGTCTATAGCCGGCCGGCCGCCTTTGGAATTCCCCTTCAGTATGCCTTTTATTAGCTGCAAATTAGAATCTTTTATGTTGATAGCTGCCAATAGCCAAACCGATTTTTTTTTGATAACCCCCCCCCCCCCCCCCCCCGGTCGGGCCTCACTCTAGTTTAACTTAATTTGACTTACAATGTGCTATTCCACAAATACCCCCATTGAATATATTAAAAAAATCGCTTTTTTATTTCCTCTCCCCCCACACCGACCGGCGCAGACCTACTTCCCGATCTCTGCTCTCCCAGACGGAAGCTCCTACCTCCAGCGAAAGGCGCACTTCGCGGCGGAAGGCTCACTTCGCCACCTCTCGCCTTCGCCGTTTCCTCGATACAGCGCCTCCTGAAGCCACGCCAGCCTCCCATCTTTCAGCCTCTTCGACGGAAACCTCGAGGGAAGCTCCGCCAGCCGCCGTTTGTGCTTCCAGGGCCATCCTAGGACTCCGGCGACCCCCTCCTGGCTCGGCTTCCGGTTGTTTCAGCGACACTCCGGCGGATTCATAGACCCTGCGTTTTCCTTGCTTCCAGCCGGCGCCACCCCTGCGTTTTCCTCTTCCGGTAGTTTCTTCAGTTATTTGTGCCCGTTTTTTGCCCTGGTTTTAGTAAAGCAGCAGTTATATTTTGCCCCCTGTTAATTCTGGCAATCAACATGTATTGATTTTGTGCCCTGTTTTTTGCCCTGATTTTAGTAAAGCAGCAGTTATATTTTGCCCAGTTTTTTTGCCCAGTTAAATGATCTGTGGTTGATTTTTTTTCACTTGTAATTTATGTTTTGCATTAGTTGAGTATAAATTTCAAGTCAGGATTAATGCTTCAGTTCGAGTAGAAATTTCTTAGGTTCTACATATTAAAAGATATGAAAATTTCATCTATTTTTGTGTTCAAAATTAGTTTTTTTTTATTGGTGGTGGTTAACACATATTTTATGACTCGTGTTTTTGTCCAAACTTGGGGCAAAATTGCTGCTCCAAATAAGTAATGCTTTGTAACCTCTGTTCATGGCTACCTTTGTCATGTCAAATGGCCCAATAGATTTCCCCCCATATTGTTGGTGACTTGTATGCAATATGGAGACACAATAACATACATTTTGATATGCTTGCAGCTGAAATGACCTCCAAGATTTCTTCTTATGTATAATCAAGGAGGTGACATTCACTTGTTGGTCTTTCTTTAACGCCATGTAATGTTTTGTGGAGATTGTATTTTATTGATCACCAATGTGTTTTTACAAAGTGCATGATAGGGGAATGTTTTTTTCTTATTTAGGTAAATACATGCTATTTCAATAAATTTCAGTAGGAAGATTCCACTATATTGCAGTGAGTGTCATAATTGTGCTGAGATCGTGTTTCTTACATAAATTTCAGTAGCATTGTGCTGTTCTTACATAAATTTCAGTAGGAAGATTCCACTATATTGCGGTCGGGCCCTACTCCAGTTAATAACAGAGATGGAATGGCTGCATCAATTTTCTGTGTATGTTGACAAACTGTTGCGAATATACTAGCATGTACATGATGAATCTTACTCTGCATTTGCCGCACAAGTGGTTATACTCCAGATAATGATGCCTCTGAATCGGACTGAAGTTAGGCCATACCGAAAATACCCTCTCCTCTGCATAAAAGAATCGCGATCGCGAAAATGCCGGAACGACGATCTCCTCCTTCCTCCTTCCGCATACCAGCCGATCTCCACAGAGTTCGAATGGAGCGGACGATCTCCTCTTTGGTTTGAACTCCGATCCCTCTCTCTCTCTCTCCCGCAGCCCTCTCTTTCTCTCTCGCTCGCCCTTTTTCTCCCGCAGGAGGAACTTCGCCCCCGCAACATCGAACCTTTCACGATTCTCTCCTCTTCTCCCGCACCGAATGGCGTTCTCTCCTCTTCCCCCGCACCGAATGACGACGCCCTAGCTCCCCGCCCGATCTCCTCACTACCTGACGGAAGCCTGAAGCCACGACATCTTCCGTCTCGCCATTCAACTCCGGCACGACATCTTCCCTTTCCCGCACCTCGCTAGAACTTCTGGATTGCCGAAGTCCCGAGTCCTTGCCGTTACGCCTGCTGCATCATCGTAAGAACCATTGCGAGAAAAAAGGCAGGAGACGGTTTCTTCTCTCTAAAACCGACTAGGTGCTGGCTCATCTTTCTCTTCTCTTCCCCTGCCTCTTCTTTCTCTCCTTTTCATGTCTTCAAAACTTTTCATTGTTGTTGTAATTTACGCCTATTTTTGCAGCTGTTTTTATTTTGCAATAGGTTAGGCACAACCTTCTCAACTTCATCAAAACCTACAGTGATTCGGTTTTTGCAGCTGGTTTGTAAAAATGTTCGTACTAGATTAGCATTTGGCACGCGGTAATAGATTAGCATTTAGCATTTGCTTTCTGTTTTGATTTGATTTGGTATTTCTCTCATCCTCAATCGGGATCTGTAATTCGTTTGACTCGACAATTTTCATAGTCTGCTAGCTGTTTTACACAATTTTCATAGTCTGTTTGCCGATCTGTAGTCTCAACAATATTTCTAGAGTTTTCACTAATCTCTATTAGATCCTCCTTGCTCCGATCTGGAGTAATTTTTTTGAAATAAATTTTCTATTTAGCTTGTATGCATTGAACATTCCTGAGATGTGGAAGTGAAACAGAGGTACGGATTTAAATCAACCACAGATTCACGATAATTCGAATACTAGATTAGCTGCAGCAGATTTGGAATGAATTTTAAATCATGAAACACTTCAAATTACAGTTCAATTCTGATTCGCTTCAGTCCAGATAGTGTTTAGAAATTTTGGAACCGTTTGTAACTTATTGGTTGTGTTTAGAAATTCTAGAGTTTTCACTAATCTCTATTAGATCCTCCTTCGATTTCTTCTTTTAAACCTGAAATTTTCTACTTTCATCTTCTAAAAAATTAGCAAATACTCTGAATATGAACAAGAAGTCATAATGTGAAAAAATATATAATTTTCTCTCCTCTCTTTTATTATCTCCTTTCATATGGTTAGGGTTTCTTGGCTCTCCTCCAGAACTCCTTTGTAGGCAACCACAATTCCTTCCAAAAACAACGTGGTATTATGTCCATCTACCTTCATTCATGTAATTGTTTTCACTAGCCGACCTAAAGCTCATAGCATGAAGGCAATAAATGGCCAAGCCCTTACTATTTGGTTATGGTTTCGTTTAACAGAAATTTGGTTTCGTTTAACATATTCAAATACATAGGTTAAGAAGAGTAGTTAATGTTGCCATGGATTATTTCTGTCAATCTAAGTTGAAATTTTATCAGTCATGTTTGTATGAGCAGCCTATATTATTCGTTCTCAGGTTGATATTTTGTTAGATGAGAATGTGAAGAGTCTAGGTCTTTGATTCTACTGCAAGGAACTTCACAATTGAACATTCATGCTTCATTTGAATTGGATGTCACATTATCCAGATGAAGGAAATTATCCTGTGCATATCAAATGACAAGCCTAACAAGTTTTAATCATAGTTTTTGTAGTTGGAAATTGGAATTAACTTATAAATAATCATCTATTGCACTCGTACCATACTTCTAAAATTGTGGGTGCAGAAAATATGCAAATAATTGCATGCTGCTCCTTTTTTATTACCTACCTAATTCTCTGGATTGTGGATGATTCTTTGTGGATTTCTTTTGAAGCAAGATTCAGCATGCCCTGTTTACCTTTTTCCCTTCTTGTTATGTTAGGAAATCACTTTTGTCTGTTTTTTTTGAAGTCATATTTTATCTTGTTACATATAAGCTATATTGATTGTTTCTTTTATGGTGGTTTGTTGGAGTGTGAGTGGATAATGAGCTTGTTAGTTTTGGACTATAATATCAGCTATTTAGTTTTGAATCATGGAAGCAACATCTCTTCAAATGTTGGGGGTGAGGTTGAGTTCAATAATACCTTCTTAGAGCCTGCATTGATTAGATGGAATTCCATGTGATCGCTACACTCTTTTAGTTATCGATGTTTTTCATGTTATGATAACCATCAATTTTACCCAATTTAGTCATCAAATTGAAGATAACCAAAGCCCAAATATTTTTGCCCCCAGCAGTTTACAAAATTTGCTGCTTTTGGTTCGCATTTTACGCGTCTAGCGAGCCACCACTCCCTCAATACCTAATTCTCTCCTCTCCGCCGGACACAGACAGGCGACAAATCTCAAATCGTTCTTTGCTCGCAGGAGGTTTTTCTTCTCACGGACGGAAGCCGACAACTCCTCTCCTCTTCTCCCGCCGCCTGAAGCCACGATAGCCTTGCTGGAGCTATTCGCTTCCGACAAGCCTTCCATCTTCCAGCCACTACGACGGAATCCTCCAGGGAAGCTCTGCCGACAGCCGTTTCTGCTACCAGAGCCATCCTATGACTCCGGCGACCCCCTCCTGCCTCGGATTCGGGTTGTTTCAGTGACACTCCGGCGGATCGGGAGCCATCCCTGGGTTTTCCTTGCTTCCAGCCGGCGCTACCCCGGTCCTGGGTTCTCCACGCCGACTTCTCGCTTAGGGTAAGCCTGAAATTTAGATGCAAACTAATACCTAAAATTTGACATCTTTGCCTATTTATGATTGAGATGTACTGGTTCATTAGCTAATATTAGTGTTTCAAAGTTTATCACATTGTTATTATATCATACTTACATTCAATTCCTCATCGATTTATTCACTCATGTAACCGAGCAAATTGATTGCAATCAAATCGTTGATGGCTTCCATTTAAGTTACTTTCATTGAAACAACTACAATTATAAATGTGTTAATTACTTTCATTGAAATTTCTATAAGAACCTTCGCAATTTGTTTTTTTACTGTGTTATAAAATGATGTTTTTCGATCTCTATAAAGTTATAAGTTATCCTGAATGTGTTATACATTAATTGATCATAAAAAATCTTTGTTAATTATAGTGGTATATAATGATATTTCATCTAATTTAAATTGCATTATTGCATATACTTCAGGGCCTCAGGCTTGATCAACACTTTGGTCTTCATCCTCGAGTCATCATCGACAATGAACGGTATCGATCTTGTGCTGCGGGACATTGCGAAAACACAGCGATCGGAGGAGACCCTCGTCCGTCGCTGCCCTGAAATTCCATCGGATTCGATTCCGACCCAAACTCCGCCATTCTATTCGTCAGCATTCGACCGCCCTACTAGCGAGCCGTGCGTTTGTGGCAAGCAATCTGGCACGTTGAACAAGATTCAGGAGGATTGGATCAAGATCCAACTACAACTGATCGAGGATGGCCTGCGCCCTCCTATCCGAATTGATCCGCCTGTGCCACTGTGGAGCAAGCGCCCCGACCTGAACGCTTATCTTCTGAAACCGTTGTTCGTGATCGATCCGGAACGACAGTACAACGTCAACGTGACAGCGGGTGCATGTCCGTCTTGCAACAAAATAGGCTTTCTTTTTCGCAAGCAATTTAGTGCCCCGCGAATCATCGATTGCATCGACACCACCGGATTTGCTATCTGTGCTCGATACGTGTGCAAGAAGTCGAAGAACTCAGGCGGTTGTGGTGCCACGTTCCATGTAATGGATGAGGCCAAAATAGAGAAATTGATCCCGGCGCCTATCATCCTTAACTATCCCGTGCAGCTGTTTGAACAGAGCGCGCACGACGTCGGTCTTGTTCAAATGGCATACGACTTGTACACGTCCCGTTCTGGCAGTGCTGATGCCGCTAAGGTGATTCGTTGTGCCCGAACGACTCGATACATGCGTCAAGCCGCGCTATATCGTGGTCACGTGTCGTGGTATTTGGAAATGCGCGCTCGGGATGTCGTACTCTGGCAATCGTCGTCGTCTCAGGATCTGACAGTGTTTCCCGATTTTCCGTCGTTCTTTCAGCATTGCAACGGGTACAATGGCACTCTCGGTCCAGTGGAATCGACGCTGACAGGCCTGGTCAACGACTGCATTGCTCGCCAACTCCCGTTCTTCAACCGAATGGAAGGCGCCATCACCGGGACTCATCTCTCGGTCGACCATCATCACAACGTGCCGGGATGCATGAAATTAACAGATGAGTTCAACGGCAGGAAATTCGCCCCCGTTGCTGGATTGCACTCCGTCATGAACGAGCGCCAACAAATCCTCTCCCATCAATTCACAAGCACGACGGGCAATGCGGAACGTCGATCAGTTTGTCGGGGTTTGCTTAGACGGTACAACACTTACGGTATTGATACTTCGCTGCTCATCATGTACCTGGACAAGTGTTGCGATGATCGAGAATGGCTGGAAGAGTTTGAGAACATCATTGTTCTCCTCGATAATCATCACCTGATCACAAGGTACCGGGACAATTCGAACAGCACGGATCGTGCTCGGCATGAACAATTCATGTCTGTCGTGGCCGAAATCATTGTTGGCACTGGACAAGCTCCGATGCGGGAAGGCTCCATCATTGAGGCTGAATTGGATGCACTGTTGGATCGCATTAAAAAGTGGGAAATCGAGAATGATGTGCCCCCATCCAAGCGCATCGTGACGAGCAAACTTCTCGCTTGCCACGAGACACAGAAAAACACATCAGAAATTGCTTAACGCCGCCCACATCCGCGTTGACTACCGTCGTGGATCGCTTCTTTCGTTCGAGTCTGCGCCGTGGATCAGGGAAGAATGAAAACTTGTGGCGTCATGGACGAGCTATTTGCCCGGAGACCATATCCCTGGAAGGAGGGAACTTGCTGCTACATGCCGTTGTCGCTCAAATCAACTTTCGAGGCGAACTCCAATTTGATCCTCGCTGGGCGTATTTGCCAATCTCTGGGATGCATATCATTCTCACTCAATATCTCGCACTGTTTCCGACTGATGGCATCACTCCCTCGCCTATGTCTCTGTCGACGATGTTTCACTTATTACCTCTCTCGATTGATGATTGCAACGACGAATTTGGATTGACGACAGCGTTTGGACAATCCCTTCCTCAATTGCCCGAAATTCCTGCAGGGCAACTGAAATCGCTTGGAGTGATCGCAGAATCAATCGCCGATAATGCAATTTGGTCGAGTCACACGTTCGATGCGATTGTGCACGATGCCCTTGATGTTGTTGCTGCTGTTGTCGAGCGGGCTCACGATGATCATCGTATCATTGAAGAAGATAATGATGCACCGCGGGACGATGGTGATCTGAACCATGCTGACGACGCTGCTCCGTTGATTGGCTCTGAATCTGGCGTCAAATTCAGCAACATGTCTCATTCCATTCAGTCCAATCGCAAGCGCCGCAAGCCAGGACCAACATCGCATGAGTGCAGCTCTTCATCAAGTCACCACAAAAAACATCGCAGCCTCAACGCATCGGGCAATGAACGTCAGTCGGCATTACAAGGGCTTAATCTATGGGAAGCTGTCATGAGCACTTCACCAATGATCAACCCCTTGGAGCGTCGCTTGCTCCGAACGATTGCAATCAAATTTCTTCTACCCGATGAACTTCAGGATCTGAAGGATTTCCCTGTTGATTCTTTGCATCTTCCACAATTGCACCGAATCTGGTCTGTTCTAGTCTCGGCTCTGCGTAGCACCAATTTCGCTTTCAAACGGTTCATTCGGCCGAAATCGGAACAGGTCCTAAAACAACACTTGGAGGATATGGTTGCCCAGGCCCGATTCAGATTGCCCATTCAACGAGCAGCGCCCAAACGCAGCATCATTACTACCCTGAGTCAAGCCGCGTCAGTGATTGCTCCATTGCGGTCGCCCCCTGTTGACAGTTTCAACATTGTGCAGTTGGAAGAGACCGTGACGACGACTACAACTCGAATCGTCACATTGGCAACCGACGCCGGTCACAGTTTACATCAACCCCGTGTATCGGATCTGCAATCTGCGCCCGAACAACTCATTGAAGGGTCATCAGACGATATCATTGATCGACTAGTTCAGCAAGAGATTGATGATGGACATGCCGGCAACATTCATTGGACCAAAGTGATCGCCCCCGCGTACGCCCGCATTGCTTCCCGTCGTGATGATTTGGTCGAGATGACCCACAAGGAGATCCAGAATCGTTGGGAGTATCTTGCACGCCTTAAGAAGCGCGTGTCATCAACCACATCAGCACGACCAAGTTGTCATTCTCGTTTCCAATTGCATTCCGAGGCTGCCCAGCAGCACGACGATCCGGGCTTCCTAAATATTTCGTCGTCAACATCGGTCGAACCATCAGTTCCAGCTGCATCTCCGACCACCCAGTATTCAAGTCAACCGACCTCTTCTACAGTCATTACGACGGCGGTGGAACCTGTTGTGGCCAACACGTCTGTTGTCAGCGAGATTGGTTTGCGTCCGCCATTCATGGTCGATCATCAGTTGCCTGCTTTGGATCAGATATTGGCGGCCACCGTTCCTTCCCCATCTGCAGGGGAGCCGTTTTCCCAAGCAGAGAAGGAGCTGCTCAATTACTTGCTGACCAGCCCAGGAGAGCGCTCCCATGTGAAATCATCGACTGGTGATCAAACGTCTTGGAAGAGTCTGGCCAGACGTTTCTTGTACTGGGCGCGAGTCGCGCGGGTATTGGGGATGAACCAGTTTCGAGCCCGATCTGATGGGCAGCTCAAGCAAAAGGTCAAGGATGATAACAAGAAAAAGAGCTGATAGCAGGTAGACAATACTTGGCTTTTGGTTTCATTTCCATCTTAAGAATTTTTCTTCTCAATTATTTGAATTTTCCTTCTTTTAATCTCACTAGGCTTGTTGAGGTGGCTCTGCTTGCTTGCACTTTTTGCTCGTCTACCTGGTCCCCTTGTTGCATAGGTCATACTTGCATTCACTGTCACTCTATAGGTGCAGAAATCCTAGCCAGTGTTTAGAAGTTAAACCATTGCCTTGGGAGTGTAAATGTTCTGCCTTCAGATCCATTTGCCGAGGCTAATGCAGACAATGCTGGTGCTGGGTCAAAGGAGTACGTGCACATTCGCGTTCAGCAGCGTAATGGGAGGAAGAGCCTGACCACGGTGCAGGGCCTGAAGAAAGCATTTAGTAAAACCAAGATCCTTAAAGACTTGAAGAAAGAATTTTGCTGCAATGGTACTGTTGTCGAGGATCCAGAGCTTGGTCAGGTATCCTTCGTTCATGATTTTTCTCCCAAGTTCTCACCGCATATGTCATTCAACTCCTCTTCAATATCGTCTTCTGCAGGTCATTCAACTCCAAGGTGACCAAAGGAAGAATGTGTCCACCTTCCTCATCCAGGTACTTTACACTCATATAATTTCTCATGGTTTTGATGGGCGTATATTTATGATTATTTATCTGTTCTTCTGGTGTTTGTATGTGCAGGCTGGCATTGTGAAGGAGCAAATCAAGATTCATGGTTTCTGAGTAGCTCGGTTCTTCCGGTGAATGCTGCTTAGGAGGTCAACCGTCTATTTATAAGAACTATCCGTGCTATATTCCTGCCCATATATGTATTTTATTGTCGCGTGTGTCCTCCGGCCGTATCGTTGTTGGGGCGGTGGTTTTCTGATATCTAGGACAACCAGAATAAATGTCGAACTTGGATGCTTGTTATACTACTAATAATTCAACTCTCTGGGTTTCTCCATGTTTTCATATATATATTGATTGTTATGCTTGTGTTTTTTTTTTTGAGTTGTTTTCTGAAAATTCTCATTGTCATGACTCTTTTGCTCCGTTTGGGGGGATTTATTTTCACCGGTCAAGCGGTGATGACCGCATGTACGGTGTACCGGTACACATGCGGTCGTCACCGCTTGACTGGTGAAAATAAGTCCTCCCAAATGGAGCCTTAATCTCTTGAAAGGCATCTGCAATTTGAAATAGATCATTCCCAAAATCTCTATGAACAATGCACCAAAATTTTGTATTAAGGTACCTCATATCTTTACATTTTTTTTGTCACGAGTCCAGCTTTCATTTTTTAAATTTTGTTGACCTTTGAAGTTAAGCTATTTGAATGAATTAAATTTTGTCGGCACGTAATAGATTAGTTTGTCCTTCAATTTTTTTTAATTGCACTCAAAATAGGTCTGCGGGCATATTTAAAATAGGTTTTCCCTTAACAATCACCTTATTTTTTTCCGGCAGGGTGTCTTAGTATTTCATGCAAGCGTGTCTTTGTATTTGCATAGATGATTGGATATGGATGATTTTTTTTATATACAGTACATATTTGTATATGAGATAGCCACTCGCTGAATATTCTTTTTAACCCGAGCAAGTGGTTTACTTTAGAAAATGTTTTATATATAAAGGATTTGTAGAAAGTGTTAGGTCGTGTGATTGTTCCTTGAAGCACTTGTTAGTATTGGGTTCCATTGTGGGTGGCCTTGATGATAATCATGGTGATAGTGGTAGAAAGGTAAAGTGAAGAAGGAGAAAAGTGAGGCTCCAATTGGTGTGGCGGCGGCCGTTACAAATGTGGTAATTATGAAGCCTTGTTCATGAACGCCCGACCTCGTCTAAGGATTTTCTTCCAATTTTTATGTTCAAAACTTGTTTTTTTTTGTTTTTGAAGGCGGGCATAACCGTTGTTGTGTCAAACATATATTTTATGACTGCTTTTGTCAAAACTCACCGGAGCAAAAAAAACGGCACCCCGAGGTTGCTTGGAAAAAGAATTCTCTTCAATTGGAGTGAAATAGATGATATTCATTTCACGGTTCAGATCAATTTCTTACTGATCCGATGTGCTCATTAATCTCATTCTTTTATATTTTTTATTTAATCAAAAAAATTTATTTCATTAGATCAAATGAAAATGCATCCTTACTATGAACCTGAGGTCCTAAGTGGAGAGAATTCCGAGTCACATGCTTATGGAAAGAAGAGGCAAGTTTTTAATATTAATAAATATGACTATACTGCATAGGGTCAGTGGACTCGGTCCCATGTGGCCGCGACACTCTTACCAGTTACCATAACATTTTTCTGCTTTTAATTTATATAGATTGAATTGTAGTCACCAAAATGTATTTGCTCCTAAGTTAACTATATTATCACCTAAATATAAAAGAGAGTGAATGGGAAATGTACAACAGGAGAGTGAAAGTAAATGGAATATTGATTAATTAATTTAGGTAAATGTTATGTGCATGCAAATCAATTTGTTATGTGCAATTCATTTTTTAGATAGTGCACTTATAAGTTTTTGGTCCAAACAAAATTCATTTGCACGTATCCAAAGCCGGTTTGCATGTAACAATTACCTTAATTTACACCTAAGCTTGATGTTCGCCTTGCATCACACACTTTGTTTGTAGTTTTCTCACACCTAACAAATTCTAATCTTTGGTTCACGTCAAGGAAATTAAACTCAGAGAATTAAACTCGGTAATATAAAGTTTCCTCCCCCTCTTTATTTTTTCTTCCTTTTTCTCTTTCTCCCTCTCCCCCCTTTCCTTCTCCTCCCCCCTTTTTCTCTCTTCCCTCCCCCCTCCCCCCCCTTTTCCCCCCTCATACCGGAGTGGAACCCGGCGCCCCCCCCCCCTTATTCCTCTGGTGAAATGGAATTAAACTAACGAACCGATTTTTTTTGGTTTTGTCGGTTCTCATCCAGCGGCGCAAGCCCGCATCCCCGACTTCCCCGTGCGCCTCAGCTCGTCGGAAACCCCCGATGATTCCACGCCTTCCAGTCGACCATTCCCCCGGAGCTTCTGTCGCTACAAGTCGGTTGTCCCGCTCGTCGGCTCCTGAAACCTCGACGACCTCCCAGTACTCAGCTTCCTCGATGGAACCCTCCAGGGCAGCTCCAACGGCCGCCGTTTCTGTGGCCTGAAGCTTCGTTGGCCGTCGTTCCTGCCTCCAGTCACACCCCAGGTCTCCGGCGACCGCCTGTGCTTGTTCCTCTGGTGGTTTCAGCAAGCCTCCAGTGATCTCCCCCTTCCAGCATCCTGTTCCTCCAGCCGCCACTGCTTCCTACAAATCCAGCTCCTCTTCAACAAGAGGTTCCAACCAGCACTCCACAGTCCAGGCAACCCCGAGCTCGTCGTCGCTACTCCCCCATGGTATACCTCGTCATTCTCCTACCCTTAATCCACGTCAATTTTATTGTGTCATCATTTAAATGAATAGTAATTAAAAGAGCTTGCCCTAACAAACTTCATCGCTAATTACCGTTTACTTTCCATTGCCTTGTTTGTCCGCTCTCATATTTTGTGCCTGTGAAATCGTGATTCATAACGTTACTACGCACGCGCGGTAGCCCTACGTTCGTGTGCGACGCTTAGGTCGTTTATTTCGGTAGAGAATAACCCGCAAAGTCCTCTTGCGCCGTTTTATTTTAAAAGATCGCATTATTATATTTTGAAAGCGACAAATATAGGTTTTAAATCACATCACTGGCCTGTATTTTTATCCGGGTGCATTTTTTTTTTATTTTGAGAGCGAATTTTTCCCTCGGGCTGGAATTTTTCGACGCGGCGGGAATTTTTCACCCATGCGAGAATTTATCGCACGGGCGCAGATTTTTTGCCATGACGCGGCTATTTCGTCCGGACGTGATTTTCTCGCTCGGGCGCGATTTTTTTGCCCGAATGCGATTTTTTCGACCAGGGAAAAAAATTTAGGCCCGTGCGAGTTTTTTTTGCGAGGGCCGAATTTTTGCTCGGGCGCGAATTTTTCGCACGAGCGTGATTTTTTCGCATGTGCGCGATATTCTTGCCCAAGCGTGATATTTTTGCCCGGGCGCATTTTTTTGCACGGATGCGATTTTTCGCTCTGGAATGATTTTTTC
The DNA here is from genome assembly GCA_039583875.1 of Platanthera guangdongensis. NCBI lineage: Eukaryota > Viridiplantae > Streptophyta > Magnoliopsida > Asparagales > Orchidaceae > Platanthera > Platanthera guangdongensis. The sequence continues at coordinate 129,449,444 of CM077161.1, read as the reverse complement.
ACCCAGGTGCAAATTTTTCGCCCGGGCACATTGTTTTCGCCCGGACGCAATTTTTTTCGCCCTAACTCAATTTTTTCCCTTTCATGCGAAAGTGTCGTGTCCGTGTGAAAATATGGCTTTTGTGCAAAAATATCGCGTCCGGGCGAAAATTAACGCACGGACAAAACATTCGCGCCTGGGCGAAACATTTGTGCCTGGGCGAAACATTTGCTCCCAGGCGAAAAATTCGTGCCCGGGAAAAAAATTCCCGTTCGAATGAAAAAATCGCGCCCGGGCGAAAAAATCGCGATCGGGCGAAAAAACTGCGCTCGGGTGAAAAATTCGCGACCGTGCGAAAAAATCACGCCCCGGCGAAATTTTGCGTCATGACGAAAAAATTGCGTTCGGATGAAAAAAAACCGCGTCCAAACAAACAGATTTTTATGAATGAATAAAACTTTAAATAAGTACTTATAGTCAAACTATCCTAACAGTCTATCATCATTTATTTTATGAAGTCTGTATGGAAACGTTAATTTTCAATTATATATTTATCCTAAGTTATTTATTTTGTTATTTAATTTGTTATATTTTATAATTTCTTATGTCCTTTAATCATATTTATAATTCCGTTATTAATTCTAAAGCTGATGTGCTGTTATATATTTTAAAATTATATAACAGAGTAAATAAATAAAAATTAAATTATTAAAATTAACAAACTTAAATAATTAAAATAAATGTCGGGCAAAGCCGTCGGAGACAGGTGAAGCCTGTCGTCACAGGTTGGGTACTGTCGCGATTAGCCGTAGGGGCTAAGCCTCATATCTGTGACTCGTATATTATAAAAAAAAACTTTTAAACCCATTTGAAATCAAGTTGTGCCATAAATGCAATCCTATGTTCCGATCCATCCAGTCAAGGGCAAGTTTCACGGAATAAAACACATCCATCAGATCTTATTCAGGACGAACTGCTAATAGCCAACGAGAGTAAATATGGGCATTGATAGGGCTCCCTAGGCGCACGCGCTCCTATGCGTGCGAACCTCTGTGCGCACCTCTGTGCGCGCACAGGGCAGCAGGCAGCGTGCTTTTCCACGCTGCTATGGTCCATGCCGCTATGGTCGGGGAGCTTCCAGGCCTCCCAACCTCCTCGCCTCCCCGAACGCCCGGTTAGGGCGTCCAGACTCTTGTCCGGGGAGGGCGGCCCCACCAGCAGCCCTCCCCTCCTCCCTGCGTCAGGAAAGCGCTACCGCCCATAACAGGGGCGGTGGCCTTTTCTGCCAAATGGACGGCCATTCGGCCGCCCATCCGCCATCGACTGTGTTAGATCCCTAGTTCGGAATTGGGCTAGGTTCACTAATTAGGATGAGTTTTGACCCACATAGTATAGCCAGGGTCAAGTTTATGAGTCCTAGAGTTTAGGCTAAGTCATTAGGTTCAACCTTCATGGACCAACCATCAGAGGACTTCAGCAGACTCAGACTTAGAAGAATTCAGAGTTAAAAATTATCACTTCGAAATTCTTCGAACTCAGCTCGACGATCGTCGATCACAGATCGACGAACTCAGAGTTACTTCTCTGAGTTGAGCTCGACGATATTTGAGCTCAGGTCGACGATCTCTTCATTCAGACAGATTCTCTGCTCGACGAAATCTGGGATTTAACTTCAACAGATTCTTTCCAGTTTAGTTTCTCTGAATTCTGTTTGACGAAGACAGATTCTTAGCTCGATGAACTTAGAGCGCAGAATTGGCTAGTTATTTCCAGAATGCAGTTCGCTGAGCTCAAGTGAGCTCAAGTCGACGAACATGAATTATTAGCTCGACGAACTTGGATCTCCAGTCGACGAATTCTGTTTAGAGCTCGACGAATTCTGTCTCAAGCTAGACTTAGAAGTTTTCCTTACTCTGTCTTTATTTATTATATCATTTAACAGTAATTCTTTGAGTAATTAATGCATATATTCTCGAGAATATAGTCGTTATTGACATCATTAATTATGATCTTCATCAGAGTTAATTACTTGCTTAATTTAATAGGACAGTTGGGGAAACTCTTTAATGAATATTCTAGCTGTTTCGTTCTCTAGATCATTCAACAATTAATGCTTGGAATTCAAATTTCAAACGAGAATTTTGACAGCAGAATATAAAAGAGATTTTTTTCTTTTCATGCAAGTAGTGGCAACACAAGAAAGAGCATACAGAGAAAAGATACTGAACTCTCTCCCTGTACAGAAAACATTTTGTTTTCCCTTGACCTTTTTAAAGACTGAAGAAGAACAACAATCAAACATCAAGTGTCTTCTTCGACTTCTACTCCAGGAATATTCAAGGACAACTTTGAATCAGTCAGAAATTCCTGAATCACTTCAAGTCAAGGCTGAAGACCTACACTCTGAGCAAGGCTCCAACCTTTCTGAACCATTCTTATTTCAGAAGGAGCCTTGACACTAGCAATCCACTAGTCTTCTCTGTTATATAGAGAAAAGAGAAGAGAACATCAACTCTCTCAACCTCCTGTGAAAGGGTTTATTAACTCCTTTAAAAGTTTATTCTTGGTTTTTGGGCATCTGATCAAAAGCCTAAAGGGTTGTGAGATCTTCCTATAAATAGATCTTGTGGTGGCAGTCATCTGATCAAAAACTTGATAGTGGATTCCTACCAGGGTGGTAGAAGAGTGGATGTACCCATTTTGGAGAACCACTATAAAATTCTTATGTTGTCTAGTTGCCTATTTTCTTTTTGTTCTTGCTGTGCTGTGATAGTTTTGCTTAAGTTGCATTTACTTTTATACTACTATAATTATCACATATTTTATTACTCTAATATATTTAAAAACAATCAAAAGTTTTAAGTTACTCTATTCACCCCCCTCTAGAGTAATCAGATCTATCCCCTTTCTATTGGTATCAGTGGTATACCATATCTTTCAATTGGTATCAGAGGAGTGTTCATTTGGTTGTACAAGCTAACACTTGAACCGAAAGATCCTTGTTAGATCTAATTTTCTTTTTTCCTAGTTTTTCTGTTTATTTTATAGCATGACACAGAAAAAGATTATGCAAGCACCAGACCTCCAGTTTGCAATCTGAATAAGTTTGCTATATGGAAAACCAGAATTAGGCTTTATATAAACTCTATTGATGAAGACATATATAATTCTATTTTGACAGGACCACCAGCTCCAGTGGCTACCACTACTGCAACTTCCAGCACACATGATGTTCCACCACCTGAGTGGACAGATGCACAGAAGAAGGCCAAGATAGCAGATGCCAAGGCCATGAACATCTTAGCACAAACTATGTCACATGACATATTCCAAAAAGTGGCTGAGTGCACATCAACCAAAGCTATCTGGGATTCTCTCAACCAGATGGTTGTTGGTTCTGCAGATGAGAGAAAGGACAGGAGATCAAATCTCATCTCCCAGTATGAAAATTTTAAGAAAGAAGAATCTGAGTCTGTGAGTGACATGTACAACAGACTAAGCTCAATCATCAATGAGTTGAGGACTCTGGACAAGGACATCACCCTCACAGAAGTTAATGACAAGATTCTCATGTGCTTTCCTAGCTCATGGGATTCCAGAATATGGCCAATCAAGGAGGCCAGAAGTCTCAATGAGATTTCCATTGAATCTCTTCTTGGAAAGCTCAAATCATATGAGCAACTAATAAAGACAAGAGAAGCTGCAGAGCAGAAAATTTCTCCAGCAGCAAGAAAGGAGCAAAACATAGCTTTCAAAGCTTCAAAAGAAGCAGAAGCTCCAACAGCTAGTGAAGAACTTCTGAGTCTCTTAGCCAAGAGATTTTACAAAATGACAAATAAGGATTTCAGAAGAAAGTCATCTAGGAAAGATGACAAGCCAAGGTATGACAAGACACCAACTAAAGAAGTTGTTTGCTTTTGTTGCAGGAAGCCAAGACACTTTATATCAGGGTGTCCAGAGAACCAAAAGAAGGAGAGAAGAAGAGAAAAAACCCAAGAAATGACACTACAGCAAGCCCTCCTCCAGCAAGCATAAAAGGAATGAGAAATGTTTCGTTGCTGAGACCTGGAGCGACACAGATGAAAAATCCTCATCTTCCAGCTATAGTGAAGATGAAGAGGAGGCAAAAGCGAGGGAAGTTTTCCTTATGGCTATCAAAGTCTTATGTAGCAAATCTGATGTTGAGGAACAAGCATAAGAATCAGAATCTGAGGAAGATCAGGTAATCTCCTCAATTAATTTCAATTCAAAAGATTTCAAAATTGAATTTAAATCTTTGTGTAATGATTTAATCAAGTCAGAAAAGGAAATCAAAATACTTAGAGATAGACAGGTTGAATTTGATAACCTATTTGCTGAGAATATCAAATTGAAAAATGATTTAGATTTAGCCAATGAACAAATCATTTCACTTAAAATAAAATAAGTGAGGCAAAGTAACTTGAGGAATCTCTCAATGGGAGAAGCCTTAAGCTGATGGACATCACAAGCACAGTCAATGCCAGATTAAATGGCAAGTTGGGCTTAGGTATTTCATCAAGCTTACCCCCCATAGTAAAGAAAAATATTCTAACAACTCCAATAAAATTTGTTTTAGAAAAGTGCAAGAAAAAGATAGAAGATAATAATGTTAAACAAACAGAATTAAAATAAAAGAATAAGAAAAAGAAAAAGAATAAGAAAAATCTTAACCATAACAATGTTCAGCAGATTTCGTCGAACTCAGATCGACGAAATGTGTACAGTTCGTCGAACTCAAGTCGACGAACTCCGAACACAAACTTTCATTATAATTATTCGTTGAACTACGATCGACGAAACCAGTATGGTTCGTCGACCCGAGATCGACGATATTGGGGCCTAGAGAATGAATACTTTCATTCTCTGAGTGGAGTTCGACGAACTCATCCCCATTTGTTGACCTCAGATCGACGAACTTACCTGAATTTGTCGAGCTCAGTTCAGTATAACAGAAACTTCAATTCCTCTAGAACATGTAATCAACAAGACAATATGATAATCCATTCACTCAGTGGATAATTCCACCTAGAAGATTTCACCCCTAGGTTATAAAAAACAACCAGAATACTCATACATTTTCAGTTTTAATTATGAAAAGAAATAAGGACCCAAGGTAACCTGGGTCAAAAATAGCTAAGCTATTTTATTGCAAGTGAAAGACTATCCCACCACAGAGCAATAGTGGTATTTGGATAGTGACTGTTCAAAACATATGACTGGAAACAAGGACAATTTAATCAACTACAAGTCTAAGCTAGGACCCAAAGTAATATTTGGTGATTCCAATTGTGGCCAGACTGAAGGATATGGAAAGGTCAAAATTGGAGCAGTCACCTTCAGGAATGTAGCTTATGTAAGTGGACTGAAGCACAACCTTATATCCATAATTCAGTTATGTGATGAAAGGTTTCAGGTATCATTTAACAAAACTTCATGTATTATTACTTCTGTAGATAACCAAGTAGTGTTAACTAGTATTAGAGTAGGAAATATCTATGTAGTTAATTTTAAGTCAGCTAAATCAGAAATATGCTTGTTTAACCAAACTAATAATAATAATGATCTATGACAAAGAAGATTAGGACATGTAAACCTGAAAACATTGTTAAACTCTCTAGGGACAACCTTGTTAGAGGATTGTCTTCTTGCCCCTACAAGAAGGAAAGCCTTTGCAGGGCTTGTCAATTAGGCAAACAAACTAAAAATAGTTTTAAGTCACTTAATAAGAGTGATTGACCTAGGATTATGTATTTGCTACACATGGATCTCTTTGGATCTATTGTTGTACAGAGCCTAGGAGGGAAGTCTTATACCTTAGTAATTATTGATGACTTCTCAAGGTTCACTTGAGTGTTCTTCTTGAGAAACAAGTCAGATAACTTTAAGATTCTTACAGATTTTCTTAAGAGCATAAGGATTGAGTACTTTACTCCAGTTGCATTGATCAGAAATGATCATGGTACTGAGTTTGAGTCTTTTCCCATGCAAGAATTCTGTGAGAAGGAAGGTATCAGACATTGTTTCTCTGCTCCTACAACTTCTCAACAAAATGGGGTAGCTGAAAAGAAAAACAGAATAGTGATTGAAGTTGCAGACACATTACTTGCAGATGCTCACTTGCCCCTATCCTTTTGGGCAGAGGCTGTGAGCACAACAAACTATGTACTGAATAGAAGTTTGGTACACAAACTCAAGGGTAAGACCCCATATGAATTACTCAAAGGGAAGAAACCTAAAGTAGATTACTTTAAAATCTTTGGTTGCATTTGTTACATTCACAACAATAACAAGAAACATTTTAGAAAGTTTAAAGCCGAGGCTGAAATAAGAATTTTTCTTGGATATTCCTATGTAAGCAAAGCTTATAGGGTATATAATAAATCAACTATGAAAATAGAAGATCTATTCATGTTTCTTTTGATGAAACTAACATGTTTTACAAGGAGAAGATTCCTTCTAGCAGCGAGATTTTGTAGATGTTGAAGTATTAGACCGGGCGGATTAGCGGTCTGATCGAGCGATTTGTTGACCGAGCGGTCTGGCGGTCTCACTCTGAAGCCTGGAGACAGGGCGGTCTATCGGTCTCCCATTGCGGCCTGTTCTATCCTGTTGGAGTTGCCGAGCGGTTAACCCATCTGTCTAACCGCGCGGCCTGTGCGGTCTTCTTTATTCTAGTCGCACAGTACTGTAAATGTTTAGTCCCACATTGTTTGTATACTCTCTCTCTTATCTCCTCCATTCTATATAAGGGAGGTCATACCTTTGTAAATGATATTTTTTTGGATAATAAAATTTCAATTATTCAAAAGTTTATCCGTTTGTTCTCTCTTATTCGCTACTTTCTACATGGTATCAGAGGACACGGTCATTTCCTCCTGATTCTGTGCGCTCTCTGCTGTTAGCGGCTTGTTTTCCGCTTTCTGCGACCTGTCTCGCGGCTTGCCTTCTCTTCTGTCCGCTGCCCTGTTCGCGCAGCTTGTTTCTGTCCGCTGCCCTGTTCGCGCGGCTTGCTTCTTCTTGGTTTTCTTCTCCTACTGCTATTCATCGCGGCGACCTGTTTCCTTGTCGCCGCGCTCCTGGTTCTTTCTTGCCTCTCCGACTTCCTAGTCGTTGCGGCCTGTTTCTGTTCGCCCGGCCTGCGACTTGTTGTAGCCGCTGCTTCTTGCCTCCTCCTCTCTTCTATTCGCTCGGCCTTTTCAGTCTGCGCGACCTCTTCCCCGCTGTGCCTTTGACTGCTTTCTAGCCGCTTGTGTTCGCGCGGCTTCTTCTTTTTCTAACCGCTGCGGTTTCTTGCTGGGTTCTATGACTACCTCCGGTCTCACCACTACTCCTGCAGCTCCTTCTCCACCTCCTCCTTCGGGCAACCTTGGCACCCTTTCTAAGCTTGTTGGCTCCAACTATCCCGATTGGAGCGTTTCTTTCACTTTTCTCCTTCGTTCTCAATGCAAGCGTCATCACCTCACCGATGACCCTCCTCCTCGTACCTCTCCTGAGTTTGATGACTGGGATGCGAGTGATGCTCTTGTCCGCACCTGGCTGGCCAACAGCCTTTCTGATGAGTGCCTTCTCATCATTCGCCATGATGAGATGGTCAAGGCCGCCTGGCTTCACCTCGCTGCTCTCTATTCTAAGGGGGGCCAGACGTCCCGCATTTATACTCTCTATGCGGACCTCTTCGCCCGCCCTTCCATGTCTCCAGCTGCGGCTTATCAGCAAGTTCAGGCTCTTGGTGCTGAAATCCTCCAGAATCGCCCCTTCTCCGCGGACTTGGCCGAACAGCACAAACACTTCCAGGAACTCCTGGTTGTTTGTTATCTTCTTCGTCTTCCCGACTCTTATGATATGATCCACCAGCAGATCTTGGGTGAGGCGGAATCTCCTACTTTGGATGCCACTGTGGCTCGCATTGCCGCTGTTACTTCGCTGCTCCAGCGGCCTCTATTGGCCTCCCCCCTTCCCAGGACTCCTTTGCTCACCAAGCTCAGAGGGGGGGCCCTAGTAGCCGCGGCCCCTCTGGCGGACAGGGTTCATCCCGGTTCCTCTGCTCTCACTGTGGTCGTACCGGCCATAATGTTGACCGCTGCTGGCAGAAACATCCTCATCTTCTCCCTTCCGGTGATGCTCCTTCTTCGGCCTCCGCCTCTTCTCGGCCGTCTGCCTCTGTGGCCACGACGTCAGGTAGTACCCACGTCGTTACCCAAGGTAAATGGCTGATTGACTCCGGTGCTACAAATCATATGACGGGCAACCCTCATTGCTTCTCCCGTCTTGAGACACCTGACCGTTTACCCCCGGTTCATGTGGCGGATGGTTCACCGTCCCCGGTTTATGGGACGGACATGGTTCAACTCACCCCATCGCTTTGCTTGGAGGACACCCTCTATGTACCGAAGTTCCCGTGCAATTTGTTATCAGTTACTACTTTATGCCGGAAACTTCAGTGTTCCGTCTTATTCACTCCCACTACTTGTTCTTTTCAGGACCCGAGGACCCAGCGGACGATTGCTACTGGGACTGAGAGCGGCGGCCTCTACTTCCTCGACGATGTTTCCGCTCTGTCCGCCTACTCCTCCTCCACAGATCTCCTTCAGTGGCATCTTCGTCTTGGACATCCTCCTCCTCGGATTCTTCGCCAGCTTCTGCCCCACTTACCTCCTACCAGTTCTCCGCTCAACTGTGATGCGTGTCAGCTTGGCAAACATCATCGCTTCTCCTTCCCACCGAAGCAAGGCCGTGGCTCCTCTCGCATGTTTGATCTTATTCATTCTGATGTATGGGGTCCTGCTCCTACCCTCACTGTTGGTCGGGGCAGTTCTTATTTTGTCACTTTTATCGATGATTTTCACGCTGTATCTGGGTGTATCTGTTAAAATATCGCTCTGAACTCTTTTCTGTTTGGCAATCCTTTTACTTTATGATTTAGACTCAATTTGCTATTTCTATTAAAGTTTTACGTTCTGATAATGCCAAGGAATATCTGACTCATGAGTTCTCTGCGTTCTTTCAACAACATGTCCTGCTTCATCAAACGACTTGTGTTTACACCTCCCAGCAGAATGGGGTGACGGAGCGTAAAAACCGTCACCTGCTTGATGTTGCTCGTACTCTCATGACGCAGATGCACGTCCCTCGCTCCTACTGGGGCTACGCTGTGCTCCTCGCCTGCTATCTCATCAATCGCCTTCCCTCCACGGTTCTCCACGGCCAGACTCCCTTCTCCCTTCTCTACCCCCACAAGGAACCTTTTCCTCTCCCTCTCCGTGTCTTTGGCTGTACGGCCTTTGTCCACGCTCCCTCCGCTACCCGCGACAAGCTTTCCCCCCGTTCCACCAAGTGTGTCTTTTTGGGGTACTCTACCACTCAAAAAGGCTATTGCTGCTTTGACCCCCTTCTCTGCAAGCAGTTGTCTCCGCGGATGTGACCTTTTTCGAGAATGCTTCCTATTTCTCTCCTCCATCTTCTCTTCCTTCTGATGTCTCCGTTCCTTCTACGCCTCTCGACGTTTTCCCACCTCCGTCTCCTCCTCCACTGACTCCTTCCCAGTCTGTCTCCCCACCCACCCCTCCACCCTCCTCTCCGCCGCCGTCTCTCTAGTCCCGGGCCAGCCTTCTCCGCCACGGACGCTCTGGTCGCTGACGCTCCCGTTGACCTGGATCTTCCCATTGCCCTTCGCAAAGGGGTGCGGGCGTGTACTCAACACCCGCTTGCGGCAGTTGTTTCCTATGATCGGCTTTCTCCTTCTCGCAGGTGTTTTGCCTTGGCTATCTCTGCTATTACTACTCCCCGCACCTACCAGGAGGCTCTTGCTCTCCCTCATTGGAAGTCTGCCATGGATGAGGAGATGGCTACTCTTACTGAACGGGGTACCTGGACCCTGGTTCCTCCTCCCGTGGGCACTGATGTGGTTGGCTGTCGCTGGGTATTCGTTGTGAAGTTTCGCCCCGACGGCACTGTGGATCGATACAAAGCCCGGCTGGTGGCCAAGGGCTTCACTCAGACTTACAGCATTGATTACTTTGATACCTTTTCTCCGGTTGCTCGCCTCAGCACCATCTGGGTTCTCCTTTCTGTGGCTGTTAACCGGGATTGGGCTATTTCCCAGCTTGATGTGAAGAATGCCTTTCTCTATGACGATCTTCAGGAGGACGTCTATATGGAGCAACCTCCTGGGTATGTTGCTCAGGGGGAGACACGTGTATGTCATTTGAAGAAGGCCATTTATGGCCTAAAGCGGAGCCCTCGGGCATGGTTCGACAAATTCAGTGGTATTGTGGCTACCATCGGCTTTCGAAGGAGTTCGGCCGATCACTCCTTATTCATTCGCAAAACGGCCTCGGGACTGGTGGTTTTGGCCGTATATGTGGATGATATTCTTCTTACTGGCGATGACCGAGATGGGGTGGACTTGACGAAGAAGCACCTCCGTCAGCACTTGGTCACGAAGTATATGGGCTCCCCGAAATACTTTTTGGGGATAGAAATCTCTCGGAAACTTGACTCGTTGGTTCTCTCCCAACGGAAGTATGCCCTTGATCTTCTACGAGAAGCAGGATTGACAGGTACCAAACCGGCTCGGTTTCCCATGGCTATTGGAGAAGACAAAACATGGACGGATGACTCGCCTCTTCTATCTGATGTCACAAGGTACATACGTTTGGTAGGCAAACTCATCTATCTCACGGTGACTAGACCCGACATCGTCTATGCTGTAGGCAAGGTCAGTCAGTTTATGCAAGCTCCCAGGGAGTGCCATCTTCAGTCCGCCCTGAAGATTTTAGAGTATATCAAAGCAGCACCAGGCAAATGGTTACTTTTTCAGAAGAATGGTCATCTGAGGGTTGAGGCCTACTCAGATTCAAGTTATGCGGATGACAAAGGCGATCGTAAATCCACATTAGGTTTTTGTACCTTTGTTGGAGGTAATCTCGTGAGTTGGAAGAGCAAGAAACAGTCTGTTGTCTCCAGATCCAGTGCAAAAGCCGAATACCGGAGTATGGCGTCAACCACGTGTGAGTTAAAGTGGTTGCGGGCTCTCATGCTTGACCTGGGCGAGGTATATGACTGTCCTCTCCCTATGTTCTGTGACAACAAGGCCGCTATATACATATCCAGAAATCCGGTCTTCCATGAGAGAACAAGCATATAGAGGTTGACTGTCACTTCATTCGGGAAGAGATTTTGAAGAAACAGATTTGTACTTCTTTTGTCACCTCTGACAAGGAATTGGCAGATATCTTCACCAAGCCGGTTTCTACTTCCTTCTTCCACATTTGTGACAAGCTGGGCATGGTTGATATCTATGCTCCAGCTTGAGGGGGAGTGTTGAAGTATTAGACCGGGCGGCTTAGCGGTCTGATCCAGCGGTTTGTTGACCGAGCGGTCTGGCGGTCTCACTCTGAAGCCTGGAGACCGAGCGGTCTATCGGTCTCCCATTGCGGCCTGTTCTATCCTGCTGGAGTTGCCGAGCGGTTAACCCATCTGTCTAACCGCGCGGCCTGTGCGGTCTCCTTTATTCTAGCCGCACAGTACTGTAAATGTTTAGTCCCACATTGTTTGTATACTCTCTCTCTTATCTCCTCCATTCTATATAAGGGAGGTCATACCTTTGTAAATGATATCTTTTTTGGATAATAAAATTTCAATTATTCAAAAGTTTATCCGTTTGTTCTCTCTTATTCGCTATTTTCTACAGTAGAAACCACACTTGTGTGAGAAGTTGAATGAATTGACCCTCACCAATGAGGTTGTTGCACATCCTTCTCCACATGTTGAAGATAGTGAAGATGAAGACACTGAACTTAGTGAACAGCCAACAACATCTATAATTCCACAAGAATAATTAATTCCCTAAGCTGTTGCTCAACCAACTCCTCCTACTGAATTAATCACACTTAGAGATCACCCTGTATCTCAAGTGATTGGAGACATATCAGTGGGTGTGCAGACAAGGCATCAACTCCACCGGGACTTGATGCATGCCTGCTTCATATCTCAAACTGAGTCACAATCCATCAAAGATGCTGAGCAAGATCCACACTGAATTATTGCAATGCAAGAGGAGCTCAATCAATTTGAAAGATGTAGAGTTTGGGATTTAGTTCCAAGACCCAAAGACTATCCAATCATTGGAACTAAATTGGTATTTAGAAACAAACTTGATGCTCAAGGTCTTATCATAAGGAACAAGACAAGGTTAGTTGCTCAAGGATACAAACAAGAGGAAGACATAGATTATGACCAGACATTTGCCCCTATTATAAGGATAGAAGCAATAAGAATATTCTTAGCTTATACAGCCTACAAGAAGTTCACAGTATACCAAATGGATGTCAAAAGTGTATTCTTAAATGGTGAACTCAAAGAAGAGGTCTATGTAGAACAACCACCAGGTTTTATTTCTCCTACTCATCCCTCTTATGTTTTCAAATTGCATAAGGTTTTCTATGGTCTAAAGCAAGCTCCAAGAGCTTGGTATGAAACCTTAGCTAGCTTTCTCTTAGAACATAACTTTTCTAGAGGCATAGTAGATAGGACTTTATTTATAAAGCATCATCATGATAAAATCTTATTAGTACAAATATATGTAGGTGACATTATATTTAGTTCTACAGATTCCAAACTATGCAAAAGGTTCTCCAACCTTATGTATTCCAAGTTTGAAATGAGTAGCATGGGTGAGCTCTCCTACTTCCTTGGTCTTCAAGTGAAGCAGTCTCCTGATGGCATCTTCTTATCCCAATCCAAATATGCTAAGGAGCTGATCAAAAGGTTTGGGATGGCTCATGCTTTAGCAAAGAAAACACCTATGGCTACAAATGTTGTAATTGATTCTGATGAATATGAGAAACCTGTAGATCAGAAATTATATAAGGCCATTGTTTGGTCCCTATTATATCATACAACAAGTAGACCAGACATCATGTTTGCTACATGTCTTTGTGATAGGTTCCAGGTGAACCCTAAAGAATCTCATCTTATTTTCTTAAAAAAGATTTTGAGATATATAAAGAGTTACCCTAATTTAGGACTCTGGTATCCAAGTGAGTCAGAATTTGAGTTAACTGGATACTCTAATGCTGACTTTGCTGGATGTAGAGTGGACAGAAAGAGCACATCAGGGACATGCCAGTTCCTTAGTGATAAGCTAGTGTCTTGGTTTTGCAAAAAGCAAACATCTGTGTCTACTTCAACAGCAGAAGCTGAGTATATTGCAGCTGGCAGTTGTTATTGACAGATGATGTGGATTCAGAACCAACTCCTAGATTATGGTGTAAACTTAAATAATTCAACTCTACTTTGTGATAATACTAGTGCAATTTTTATTGCACAGAATCCAGTGCATCATATTAGAACTAAGCATATAGATGTAAGACATCATTTCATTAGAGAGTGTATTGAAAAAAAGAAAATTAATCTCACCTTTGTCTCTACTGATTTGCAAAAGGCAGATATCTTCACCAAACCCTTGGATGAGAAGAAACATATGTTCTTTATGAATCAGCTAGGTATGATAAATGTAGATGCATTAATTTAACTTTCTGTCTGTGATCGAAGAATTTACCACAGTTCGTCGAACGGAGATCGACAAACTGAGAAAAGTTCTGGAGAAATTCGTCGCCCTGAGATCGACGAACTCTTTGTGTGCGAAGTTCTATTCGTCAAACGGAGATCGACGATATTGCTTCAGAAAATGTTTCGTCGACCTAAGCACGACAAAATGTTTTCCCTTCTTCAGACTGAGATCGACGAACTCTTTTGTCAATAAAATATTTTGTCGAACTCAGATCGAAGAATTTTGTTTATTTCGCAGGACGTAGTCTGCCGCTTCATATTCTGAAAATCATATAACTAGATTTTTTTCGAGCTCCATCCCGCGCTTTCTGTTCTCTTGCACTTGATCATTTTGTTTCCTTTTGCAGGCGATCAATGATGATTCCGGCGAGCTCTCTGGCGGCGATGAAGTTTGACATGGGATTCAACATAGATTTTGAATCATTCCAACATTCCGATCAAATCTTCCTGGATATACTGTAACTATTTGAAGAACAATAGTTAAAGAATTTCATGACAAGCAGAATCAAGATAGCTGCTACTGAAATAAGAGAATGGGTGTTCACCTCCTCCACTCCAGATACTGACGCAATGATAGGCACTATATCTGGTAACCAGATTTCTCTTTCCCCTGCAGTACTAACTAAAATTTTTGGTTTGATGAATAGTGAAGAAGAGTTAGAGATTGATAGTTTTGAATTTGATAACATGCTGAATAAAATGGGTCATATTGGAGAGAATCCTAATAAATTACTAAAGAAAAAATTATCTTCCGAATATAAATTCTTAGCTGATGTGGTGGGCAAGGTATTGCTGGGAAAGCATACTGCTTATGATTATATTACCAGGCAACAATTTCTGGTAATGTGTGCAGTACTGAATAAGAAAGCAGTAAATTGGTCAAGGATTCTGTTTGACTTGATAAGAAAGAAGATTAGTAAGAAAGAAGTTTGTTTTGGAAAAATTTTGGGCATCTTCTTACAGGAAAAGGCAGCTGAATCCCTAGTCTCCCAGACCATATTCATTAATACTTCCAAAAGGCTAACATGTGTCTTGTTTGGAAGGTGAGAGAGGACAATCTCAAAGCCATCCAAGGCTTCAACCTCTTCCAGAGGTTCTGAGGGTACAAGAGCTGCAACAATTGATCCCCCACCCCCAGAAGTTGTCCCCTCCATCAGCATTCCAGCCACCCAGATACCTACACCTTTATCTCAACAATCTACACCTCCACAAATTCCTTCATCAACTCTCTAACAATCAATTCAATCCCCTACACATCAACCAACTCCACCAATTCAATCTCATGTACATCAACCTACACCAGTTCAATCTCCAAAACACATCACACCACCTCCATCTCCATTACCACCTCATCTGGATGACATTCCCCTCTATAACCTCACATCCATTCCATCTTTTGATGTGCTACCATATCCCTTCAACATTCCATCACCCCATGATGAGCCGGTGACAGACATCACTACTTTCCCTTCATCATCCATCCTCCATCCTTCTGTATCAACTCAGACACCCTCTGAGTTCATGCAAATGGATTCCCCTTCCATTCCCTTCCTTCTGGAACTCCTCACTCCTCTTATCTCAAAGCTTATAGCAGAGACCATTAAACCTCTTGCTGACTCTATTGCCCCCCTCTCTGCCCTCATTTCTGCTGCACCTACTGTCCCTTCTTCTGGGGGTCTGGCTTCAGGACCCTCTGAAGCCAGGCAGGAGGAGATATCCAGTGAAGAAGCTCCAGTTTCCTCTCCTCCAGCAGCAGTAGCAGTAGTTTTGTAGTTAGATGAGCATGCAGATGCAGATACAGATGTATATATGCTTACAGTGGCTGAGACAGCAGCAGTTAATATGCTTTGTATAGTTGATCATGCCAGAAGTTTTGAATGTTGGTGATTGCCTTGTCAATCCCACAATAGATATTTACAATTTGTTAAATTCTTTTGACACAACTTATTTGAATTATCTTCCAGAAGTCTGTCCAAAGCACTTTATGGCTATAGTTTGCTGTACTTCTCCAATAAGCCCTGAAGTTGTTAATCAACTAAAGACAAGTTTTGCAGTACCAGTAATTGTAGAAGAACATATGACTGAGAATGTTCTTGAACTAGTCTCTACCCGAGAGCAAAAGGCTATCTCCCCTCTCAAAGCTCTTTCCTCTCCTACCTATAAAATGGATGATAGTCCTTTACCAGACCTGGATGAAATCATCCTTGCAGATATAACAGAAGAAAATAAGACTGTTTCTGAAAGTATGGTTGTACCAGAGGTTGCAGAATCTCAAGTGCTTCCTCAAGCTGAGAAGCAAATTTCAAAGGAAGCCTTGAAGGCAATTGATGTTATGTATGACAACCCTCTAGGATCTTCTGATGATGACAATGATGATGAAGATTCTGATGAATCTGATGATCCAAAAGCAAAGAAAAAGATTGATAAGAAACAAAAAGCTCCTGCTAAGGTTGTTCCTAAGCCCAATCCCAATGCAGACACTCCCAACTACATGTTGCAAAAGATTACTCCTTACCCAGGGATGCCTTCATGGATGTGGCTATCTAAGAATGAGCAAAAAGCAAGGAAAAAGAATAGAAGGTACTCTCCTCCTCCTTCTCAAACGGATTGGAGAGGTCCTCCTCCTCCTCCAGCAGCAGGTGTTTCAGGGAATGTGTCTTAGAGATCTACCCATCACATTCAAACATACCAAAGGCAATAAGGCAGATCTTCAAGATCTCATTTCCAACGAAGCAGTCAGCAGAAACACTCTTCAAGCAGCAGACATCAACAGCAATATCAAAAGCAAGACATACAACAGAAAGTATCTAAAGTTGATCAATCTGAAAAAGATAATAGACCTGAATCTCCACCAGTTCCTTTTGTTGATCCTGAACAAGAAAATACTTCAAAGATGGCTAGATTTCAAGAATTGGTTGGACTCTCTATGATAAACAAAGCTAAAGCTGAAGGCAAAGTTCTCTCTCAATATACTACAATGTCTTCCTACAAAAGAGAGGAACTAAAAAGGTATGACAAAGCTAAGAACTTTTTCAATGTTGATGCTTATATGAGTTTATATCCAGAAGAAGTTGTTCCAAGAACAACTTCTGTCAACATAATTGGAGCATCAGACATGACTATGTCTAAAAGAGAAGCTGCAAATCCAAACAGAAAAATCATATTCAGACAGCCCTCTGATAAATCTGATAAAGTTGAGAAAGAAAAGCCAAGGAAGAACTGATAATTGTTATGTTTAGTTTTTATTTTTTTGAACTCTATTCTATTAATCATAAAACACCTATGTACATATCTGCTGGATATTCTATTTTTCTGCCAGATATATTTTATTATGCTTTGTGATTATTTTTCTTTTGTTTGTATTAGTGACCTCACTAAAATAGGGGGAGATTGTTGGATTCCTAGTTTGGATTTGGGCTAGGTTCACTAATTAGGATGAGTTTTGACCTGCATTGTATAGCCAGGGTCAAGTCTATGAGTCCTAGAGTTTAGGCTAAGTCATTAGGTTCAACCTTCATGAACCAGCCAGCAGAGGACTTCAGTAGACTCAGACTTAGAAGAATTCAGAGTTAAAAATTATCAGTTCAAAATTCTTTGAACTCAGCTCGACGATCGTCGATCGCAGATCGACGAACTCAGAGTTACTTCTCTGAGTTGAGCTCGATGATATTCGAGCTCAGGTCGACGATCTCTTCATTCAAACAGATTCTCTGCTCGACGAAATCTGGGATTTAACTTCAACAGATTCTTTCCAGTTTAGTTTCTCCGAACTCTGCTCGACGAAGACAGATTCTTAGCTTGACGAACTTAGAGCACATAATTGGCTAGTTATTTCCAGAATGCAGTTCGCTGAGCTCAAGTTAACGAACATGAATTATCAGCTCGACAAACTTGGATCTCCAGTCGATGAATTCTGTTCAGAGCTCGACAAATTCTGTCCCAAGCTAGACTTAAAAGTTTTTTTATTCTGTCCTTATTTATTATATCATTTAGCAGTAATTTTCTGAGTAATTAATGTTTATATTCTCAAGAATATAGCCGTTATTGGCAGCATTAATTATGGTCTTCATAAGGGTTAATTACTTGCTTAATTTAATGGGATAGTTGGGGAAACTCTTTAATGAATATTGCAGCCATTTCATTCTCCAGATCATTCAGCAATTAATGCTTGAAATTCAAATTTCAAAGTGGAATTTTGATAGCAGAATATAAAAAAGATTTTCTCTTTTCAGACAAGTAGTGGCAACACAAGAAAGAGCATACAGAGAAAAGATACAGAACTCTCTCCCTGTGCAGAAAATATTTTATTTTTTCTTGACCTTTCTGAAGACTGAAGAAGAACAACAATCAAACATCAAGAGTCTTCTTCAACTTCTACTCCAGGAATATTCAAGGACAACAACTCTGAATCAATCAGAAATTCCTGGATCACTTCAAGTGAAGGCTGAAGTCCTATACCCTGAGCAAGGCTACAAGCTTTCTGAACCATTCTTATTTTAGAATGAGCCTTGACATCAACAATCCACTAGTCTTCTCTGTTGTATAGAGAAAAGAGAAGACAACATCAACTCTCTCAACCTCCTGTAAAAGGGTTTATTAACTCTCTTCAAAAGTTTATTCTTGATTTTTGGGCACCTGATCAAAAGCCTAAAGGGTTGCGAGATCTCCCTGTAAATAGATCTTGTGGTGGCAGTCACCTGATCAAAAACCTGATAGTAGTTCCTACCAGGGTGGTAGAAGAGTGGACGTACCCAGTTTGGGGAACCACTATAAAATTCTTTTGTTGTCTGATTGCCTATTTTCTTTTTGTTTTTTTTGTGCTGTGATAGTTTTCCTTAGCTTGCATTTACTTTTATACTATTATAACTATCACATATTTTATTACTCTGATATATTTAAAAACAACCAAAAGTTTTAAGTTACTCTATTCACCCCCTTGTAAAGTAATTAGATCTATCCCCTTTCTTTCTATTGCTATTAGAGGCATACCATATCTTTCAGACCGCCCCTAGCTAGGGGTGTCCGGATTCTCGTCCAGGGAGGGCCAGAGAAACGCCACTACCCCTGTTTTCTTCCAGATGGGCGGCTATCTGGGCGCCCATCCGCTGCCGGCCGCCCTTTGTTAAGGGCGGCCGGATTGCCCTCCAGGGAGGGTGGCCTTACCGACCGCCCTCCCCCCTTTTTTGTTTCCTGCACCAGGGAGGTGCCACCGCCCCTAACAGGTGTACAACCCCATATTCGATGAGTGGACCTCATCAGATATGCGAGTGAGGCAGTTTGGCCTGCACTCACCCAAGGCCTAAAGAAGGGCATTCACGCAGCCCTAAGAGGGGTGGTTTGGCCCTTCGGCGAGTGCAATCTTCATCCATCACTCACCTAAGGATCTTGCGCCTTAGCGCGCATACGAGGACAATTCTCACCAAGCCAGGCGAGTGGCCACCCAGCCAGGCACTCACCCTTCAGAGAGTTTTAAGATGACGAATGCGCTGTGCTCCCGGCATTCCCTCCTTCAGCCGAGTGGTGCTCTCACAAATCATTTCTCTAGCAGGGTCCAGAGACAAAATTACCAGGATGCCCTCAGAGGTCTGCATTTAGCTCCTCAGGACAGCGGAGTTACGCTGTTGGCAGACCAATTTGGACTGCGTATAGCTGTTTAGAATAGCGGAGGTTGGCTGTTGGCAGACCATTTTCAGAAAACTATAAATAGACTCAGGGGGGTACCTCAGAAGGCATGCTTACTTGTGTCTTGTGCTTCTAACGCTTTCTGAGATACCCTTAGCTCGGCATTTGGCTAGGGAGGGGAAGCGCTCTAAGATCTTCCTGGTGTGTGGTGGGACCTCCACGCCGAGCCCTTGGGTCCGTTCCCTATTCTTTTTTTCTTAGTTGTTTGGCTCGCAAGAGAGAAGTAAATGTGCGATCGTCCCTTCCCCAAGGGTGAACTCCACAGAAACCGAGTTCTCTGTTTCAACATTTTGGTGCGATGAGCGTGGATCGTAGTCAGCACAGAAAATCTTTAGCAGACTCGGGGACTCGAGGAGAAGGGCAAGGTTTGGACAGTGCCGACTCACCACTCCCTCCTCTTCTCGCCACGATGGGGATGTTCGAGGAGTTCAGGCAGGAGGTACTCGACCTCGTCAAGTTCGCACTCGGCGCGCGTGCCGAGTGCTCAACACCAGCTATCCCGGTCGACGCCGCCCTGGCTCTACGAGAGGATGCCTCGGCTCGGTGACCTGGGAAGGAGGTAGCAGAGGAAGGCAGTGGGCGAGATCTCTAGGGGCGAGTGCTCTTCCCCGGGTCTGCGAATGGAGGCCGGTTCGGCGAGATGGGTGTGTGAGATCCTCTGGTTCACCCACTAGGGGGATGCAACCCCTTCAGCGAGTTGGTTTCTTCTGCCCCAGTTTCAAAGGGATTCAGGGAGCCAGATATGTCCTATTACACCGGGAGGGATGACCCGGTCCAGCACATCCAATGGTTTGAAGATGTGGTGTCGATAAGGCAGATGTCAGATAACTTTAAATGCAGACTCTTCGTCGTCACTCTCAAGGAAAAGGCGAGAGAGTGGTTCCACTAGCTGCCAGACAAATCAATTTACTGCGTTGAGGAGCTGCGCTGGGGGTTCATGTTTAGGTTCACCACCTCCAAGAAGAGGAAGGTGTTGGAGTCCCCGTTCCACATCAAGCAGGGGGTAAACGAGACCTTGGGGAACTACGTGGACCGGTTCCAGGAGGAGGTGACTCAGGTCCAGGAGATGTCAGGGCACACCCTGATGATGGCCTTTACCTTTGGGCTACAACAAGGTTTCTTCAGGATGGAGCTGAAGAGGGTGCCATCTCTCTCATACGAGGAGTTGATGGTGAGGGCGGCAAGGGAAGTTTAGGGGGAGGCGTCAAACCCCGAGTTCGCAAAGAAGCTGGCCAGGTGGGCAATAGAGGAGAAGGGGCCAGGAGGTGGCCAGGGGCAAGAGGGGAGGAGAGCTGAACACCGGCAACAGGAACAATAGCAGGTACAACATCAGCAGTCGGGGTGGGGGCGTTAGGAGCCGAATAATCGGCTCGGTTGGCGGCAACAGGAGTGGCAGGACCAAGGCCAGCGGAGAGTTTTTCATGGAGGAGACAACCGCTAGGGGGCCAGGGTCAATTCCACCCTCCAGGCTGGAGGCAGGGTCAGAGGCCCCCCTCCCTGATCAGCACCAGGCTATGACAATAGCCATGCAGAGGAGGAGAAGGGAGGTCAGGGTGGATTTACCCTACTGCGACTTCCACCAGGAGGAGGGCCACGCTACGACCACGTGCCCTTAGTTTCTGGAGATGAGAGGAAATAGGGAGCAGCAACAACAACAAGACCGCCAAGAGGTGCAGATTGAGGAAGTCCTACCTCGAGCAAAGAAGGACAGGTGCGAGGATCGGGCCGATATGGGAGCCCGAGGCGGGATCATAGTGATCCATGGGGGTGGGAGTTGAGGCCTCTCGGAAGGCAAGCCTCCACAACATGTACGGGAGGAGCATTGGCTCCACATCCCAGACCCCACCCCTGGAGGAGAAGATCACCTTTTCAAGGAAGGACATGTCAGATCATAAGGATCCCTTCTGCGATGCGTTGGTCATCTAGACCGCGGTCGAAAATTTCACCGTCTCTCAGACCCTCATTGACAACAGGAGCTCGGTCAACGTCATCTTCAAGAAGGCGTCTAACGCAATGAAGGTGGAGGCCAAGAGGGTGCTGGCCTCAGATGGGCCTTTATTTGGATTCTCCGGGGAGAGGAAGGAGGTTGAAGGAGGAGTAGGGCTCCATGTCACTCTAGGGGGGAGGGGGTAGTCCAGGAAATGCAGGTTTGTCATTGTGGATGCCCCCAGCAGTTACAACGCCATCTTCGGGCGACCTCTTATCAGCGCCTTCTGATGCGTCCCCTCATACTTTCATCAGTACTTAAAGTTCAGGGTTGAGGGGATCCAGGTCCGGGTCAGGGGAGACCCCAATGTGGCGATGAAGTGTTACATCACCGCGATGACCTCCATCTCTTGGCAGGATGAGGCCGAGGAGATGGAGCGGAGGATGGAGGAGGAGCAGGAAGGAGGTGGGGTGGAGATGGAGGTAGAGGAGAGCTGCACCCAGGTGGAGGTGGCGGAGGAAGTACAGGAAGGGTCGGCCAAGGTAATGGTCGTAGAGGAGGCGGAGGAGGAGGCCCTTGTCCCAGGAGAGGGGGACGCTGGCGAATGAGGAGAGCAGTCCAGGCTGGAGGCTGCGGAAGAGGTGGTGGAGGTGGAAGTTCTCACCCAGGGAGGAAGGGTGGAGAAGGTTCGCGTTAGTGTGGAGCTGACCCCTAGGACCAGGGCAGGATGCTGGAGTGCATCCAGAAAAACATGGACATCTTCGCATGGAGCGAGACAGAAATGCTAGGGATCGATGTGGACGTTGTCTGTCACCGCCTCAACCTGGATCCAGAAGCCCGCCTCATCCAGCAGAATAAGAGGTCCATCACGGACAAACTAGCTGAGGCCATCAGGGAGAAGGTGACCAAGCTCCTGAAGGCTGGCTTTGTATCCGAAATTCAATACCCCGGCTGGGTCTCCAATTTGGTAATGGTTAAAAAAGGAGACGACTGATGAAGAATGTGTGTCAACTTTTCTTTACTTAATAAATCATGCCCCAAAGATTGTTATCCCTTGTCTCGAATCGACGCGCTAGTTGCTTCGGTCGTCGGTTTTCCTGCAATGAGTTTCCTAGATGCTTTCTCAAGTTATCATCAGATCAGGATGCACCCCCCCCCCCCCCCCCGACGTGAAAGATGACTCATTCATCACCGGGGATGGGTGTTACTGCTACAAGATGATGCCTTTTTGTTGAAAATGCAAGGGCAACATATCAAATGATGATAGATAGGGTCTTCCGGGAACAAAAAGGGAAGGAACCTGGAGGTGCATGTAGATGATTTTATGATCAAGAGTCGAGACGTGGGCTCTCACCTCCAGGACCTGGAGGAAACCTTCACCACCTTGCGCGAGTATAAGATGAGGTTGAACCCCTTGAAGTGCATTTTCGAGGCTAGCAGGGGGAAGTTCATGGGTCATCTCCTCACGCCCGCAGGGGTGGAACCAAATCCTGACAAGGTCAAAGCAATCATGAAGTTGAGATCGACTCAGAATGCAAAGGAGGTGCAGCTGCTGACAGGAAAGCTTGCAGGGCTAAGCAGGTTCCTCAACCGGGCGGGGGAGAAATGCCCCCCTTCTTCAAAGCGTTAAGGGGGGGCAAGAAGTTTGAGTGGACTGGAGAATACGAGGAGGCGCTCCAAACCTTGAAGAGGCAGTTAACTCAAGCCCCCTATTCCAAGGGCCAAAGGAGGGGGAAGACCTATCTTTGTATCTCGGGGTCGGAGCAGAGGCCTTGAGCTCTGTCTTGGTTCGGGAAGAGGGGAGGAAGCAGCTGTCAATATACTACGTAAGTCGGGTCCTTAGGAAGGCAGAGCTCTGTTAACCCATCTTGGAGAAGCTAGCCTTTGCCCTGGTCATCTCGACCCGGAGGCTCCGACCTTACTTCCAGGCACACTCCATCCGAGTGGTGACTGACCATCCACTCCGCAATATCTTTGAGGGGGTGGAGCATTCAGGAAGGTTGGCAAAATGGTCGGTGGAGTTGAGCGAGTTCGTTATTTCTTTTGTCCCCCGCCTCTCAATCAAGGCCCAAGTGATGACCGACTTTCTAGCAGATTACGTGGTCAAGGTGGCGGAGGCGGAACTCACCCGCCCAGTTCCTTGGGAGGTGATGGTGGATGGTGCCTTAGGTAAGCATTTCTTGGGGGTGGAGGTGATCTTGGAAAGCCCCAAAGGAACAAAGATAGAGCAAACAATAGTTGTCCATTTTTCTATTACTAATAATCAGGTTGAGTACGAGGTGGTGATTGCAGGGCTGCATTTGGCCAGGTCAAATACGGGTTGTTCACCAAAAAATTTTGTTTTTACACCAACAACCCATTAGTATTAATGGAATTAGCAACCCATCTAAACGACTTAAAGATTAAATTTTTATTATTTTTGATACTATTAGCCCCAATTTATAGGAAAATCGGGCTGCACTTATCTGATTTACCCTCTCCCCCACTAGCATCATAGGAGGTTATACACATAACCACTGCACGCACGATCTGCACAACCGATCCCCACGGTAACAACTGCACGAGCGATCTGCGCACCCGATCCCCGCGGTAATCGTCGCGCGGCGGATCCCGGACATAGCGCATCCGACGCCGACCGGCGGTACCACCGTCGGCGCCCTCTTCTCGGACGCCCATTCCCGGTCGGCCTCACCGCGGCCAGCCCCCATGAGGGCTGGCCGAGGACGCCCGACCCCGGGCGGCGTCGCCGCGGCCAGCCCCCCGCAAGGATCGGCCAGCGTTGGCCAAGCCCGGGCGACCTTGGCTCTGCCGACCCCCGCAAGGGCTCACCAGCCCCCGCAAGGCCGCCCATATTCAGACCATCGCGTCTGGCCCCCGCAAGGGCCGGCCAAGGCCGCCCGTCTTTGTGGCCGGCCCCCACAAGGGCTGGCCAGGGGTCGCCCGACCTCGGGCGTCTTCGTCGCGACCGGTCCTCATATGCGCCGAATAAGGCCGCCTGTACTCGGGCGGCCTCGCCGCGGCCTGCCCCTGTAAGGGCCGACCAAGGTAGTCCAATCCCGGGAGACCTCGCAGTAGTCGGCCCTGCAAGGGGCCGCTCGACCTCGGGCGGCCTCGCCACGACCGACCCTCATAAGGGCTAGCCAAGGCCATCTGTATTCGGATGGCCTCATCGTGGCTGGTCCATGCAAGGGCCGGCCAAGGCCGCCCGTCATCGCGGTCGGCCCCCGCAAGGGCCGGCCGGGGGCCGCCTGTCCTCGGGCGTCTTTTCCTCGACCGGCCCTCACAAGGGCTTGCTAAGGCCGCCCGTACTCGGGCGGCCTCACCGCGGTCAGCCCCCGCAAGGGCCTGCTCGACCCCTGGCGGCATTGCTGTGGCTAACTCCCACATGGGTTGGCCAGTGTCGGCCAAGCCCGGGCAGCCTTGGCGCAGCCGACCCACGCAAGGGCTCGCTGTCCCCCGATAGGGCTAGCCAAGGCTGCCCGTTCCCGGGAGGCCTTGCCGCTCCCGGCCGCCCGTTCTCGGGAGGCCTTGCCGCGGCCGACCAGGAGCCGCCCAACTACGGGCTGCCTCGGCGCGTCCGGTCCTCACAAGGGTCGGCCAAGGCCGCATGTATTCTCGTGGTCTCTACGCGGCTGGCCCCCGCAAGGGCCGGCCAACGCCGCCTGTCGCCGCGATCGGCTCCCGCAAGGACCCTCCAGGGGCCGCTCGACCTCGGGCAGCCTTACCGCGACCGTCCGTCATAAGGGCCGTCCAAGGATGCCTGTACTCGGGCAGCCTCATCGCGGTCGGCCCCCGCAAGGGCCAACCAAGTCCGCTTGTTCTTCGACGGACTCGCCGTAGCAGGCCCCCGCGAGGGCCGGCCGTGGCCGCCCAACCTCGGGCGGCCTCGCCGCAGCCGACCCCCGCGAAGGGCGGCCGATGCCGCCTGGATTCGGGCGACCTCGCTGATGGCGGCCCCTCGACCGCTCGTTGGCTACGGGCATGGCGGTCGCTGCCCTTGTCGTCGTCGCCGGACCGCCAGTTTTGGCGGGCATGCTCTCTTTTGACACAATGGCGGGATCGAAAAATGACAATCCGCGTGCTTAGTTTCAAGCAATCCTATTGGCCGGTCCGAAAATTTTTAAGTGAAATTACCGGGATGCCCCTCTTAAAATCCTATAAATAGGCCGACATTCTCTTAAAATGGTATTTTTCGGAACACTCTTACTTCACTCCTCTTTCCTCTCTATTCCTCTACAGAATTTTCCGCCCAAGTCTCTCCCGCAAGGCACCCCAAGGTTGCAAAGAAAAGACAAGTGCGGTGAAAAAGCAAGGCAAAAACGGGACGCTCGGAGCTATCCCCGCCATCACGTAAAGTCGACTCAGAAGGCAAAAGAGACGCTCACTCCCGCAAGAAGCGATCGGCGGAGGGCCTCGAGAATAGAACGGCAATGAGCGGTGCTCGACGTCCATTCTCCCCATCTCATCAGGTGTAACGAGGTGTGAGCCGTCCCCTTCGCTCTTCTCCTAAAAACTCTTTAACAAACTTTGTGATAGTGAAAGTTAGGCAGCGGAGGAGCGCCATCATAGCGAACATGGAGGTGGGAGCATCTCATGGCAGCGGAGCAACGCTATCATCGCGAACATCGCCATGCATGGGGCAGCGGAGCGGCTTCTCTCCGGCGGGATGGGGCAGCGGAGCGGCTTCTCTCCGGCGGGATGGGGCAGCGGAGCAGCGCCATCATCGCCATGGATGGGGCAGCAGAGTGGCTTCTCTCCATCGCGAACAGCGTCGGCGGCGCCATGGCAGAAGAAACAGCGACCATGGCGGAAGAAACAACACCGGAGCTTGCCTCTGCCGCCCTCGCCGATGCATGGTGCCGCCGCCCCCTCACCACGATGGCAACACTATCGTTGGAAAGCTAATCTCAGGAGCTGTCGGAAACCCCCGTTTGGCAACGGAAAAAACCCGGCTCTGTTCCATCTGGAATGCCAAAACAAACTGTAAAAAAATATCATTGTGGTCGGAACTCAACGGAGAATAAACTGGAAACAAACTGACCCACAGCCTCAGTCGGAAGAGTCGCTTGAGGTGAAGTGTTATGGCGGGGTGTTGACGACAACGGAGGCCACATCGGGAACGATAGGGATGGGCAATCACCGAGGAGTTATTGTTGGGGTGGAAGAACTACGCGATTAGGGTATAAGCTCAGGTGGATGTTGAATTTTCTCCAGGTGATCAACGAGATAGCCTGACGCAAAATTAATATTTCAGACCTATCAAGATCACACCTTGATCATGCTGAAATTTCCCTGGACCTTGGAGTGAGCAGGGGTTATCTCAACTAAAGGCAGTCAACCAGAAAACACATGCAGCACAAGAGTTTTATTGATTCACAGCAAATTTCTTTACAAAGCGAGACATACATGGCGAGACATGATTCATCAAAACCAATACAGGGAGAGCAGAGACAAATACAAAGACAAGATAAACAAGCCGCGCGGACTCAACCACCAAGCCGCCGGTCTACTGCTGTGGAGTTTACACAGTCCGGCAGGTCGCCAGACCGCAACTCCAGCCGCGCGGACTACCCCTTATTCCAATGCTAGCTCTAACCGCCGATCTGCAAGCCGCCTAACCACGAGGTCGCCTAGCTGCCAGACCGCACAAGCTGCGATGGCAAATAGAACAGTCCGCTTGAAGCAGGCGACTTATTGAAGAACCAAGTTGCCAAAGAGAAGATCGTCTGGTCGCTGTCCGCGACCTGCTGTTTACCGCCTATTGCTTAACTGCAGAGTCCGCACTGTCCCTGACCGCAATCAGAGCCAAGTCCTGGCTTTCCAGCGCTATCCACACAACCTGCACAGCACAACCCGGTCAACTCACTCAAACTGCGCGGACACCAAAAGACAGTCCGTAGCAACTTCTGCGGGTTCAAATTACTGTTCACTTACTTCGGCTCTATCTCTTCCTGTGTGACATGGGTCCTATTTATAGGCACAATGATGAGTGTGATCACCGCCCTAGCCGATAGGAATACCGCCACATCCCGCAGCAAGACTTCTCCGCAGTTCGCGGATACATTCCAGTCCGCCGCGACCTGTGCAGGATAGCCAGTCCACCATAGCTTCTCCAAGGCCGGACACAATCGCCAGTCCTCCTTGTCGCCAAAGGCCAAGCTAGGACCACCACAGCCGAACTCCGCATCAACATTTTCCGCCAATCCGCGGACACAGCTTCAGCCCGCTTATCCTGAGCCAACAGCCTCGCAACCAAGACACCTGCCAGACTCAGCAGACATGCTGTTCCAGTCCGCTCATACAGCGGACAGCTCTAGTCCACATATCCCTGCAGACAACTCCAGCCCGCATACCCTGAGTCCATAGCCTTATCACCAAGACACCTACCGGACTCAGCGGACACTGCTCCAGTCTGCTAACACAGCAGACACCTCCAGTCCGCATCTTCCGCAGACTGCACCAGTCCGCATCTTCCGCAGACTGCTCCAGTCCGCATATCCCAAGTCCACAGCCACGCCAGCAAGGTAGCTGTCGAACTCAGCGGACTCCAGCTCCAATTCGCACGCAGTTGCGGACACAACCACCAGTCCGCTTCCTCCAAACTCGCAACCAAGGCATACAGCACTTCTGCCGAGCTTGGCGTACTGAGACACAGTCCGCACTCCACTGCGTGATCTCCCCGGACTGAGTCAAACATGGACTTGGTTCAGAACCAACCAAGTCCACACCACTGGCCACAAGGGCCAGTCCACGCTTACTGGCTGACACTGGAACCAGTCCACCTGTCCTGGCGAGCTCCAGTATCAGTCCGCACTGACTGGTGGTCTCCGCGGCTTCAACTTGCCGCACTAGAGCAATACCAAGGCATTCTCCAAGCCAGTCTATCGAGCTCCAGTTCTTCAGTCCGCTTCTTGTCGGACTCCGCGGATATAGTTGCTATCCTCCTGGTTACTTCCTAGGATCCAACTGCTTGCTGAGGATACGCCGGCCTGGCAAACCGCCACTGTTGTCCGCGTAGTCCACACGTACAAACCGCCCAGGCCTCTACTGAACAGACCGTCTGCAACATCCCTGCCGACCTGGCAGTCCGCCAATCCTGTCCGCGTAGTCCGCGCGGATAGATTGCCCAAGTCCTCCATTCACCCACTTTCACTTCACAAATTTCAACACTCCTCCTTGAAGTGAGAAGTGGTGAATAACTCCAGCAGCTCCCGTAACCTTGCACCTGGTCCCTCCGATAGCATCTACGAAGAGATGTACAAGACATAGTCCTCGCCCCGCATATCATGGACCATGAGGGAGCCCTCCAACATCTCCCAAAAAGAGCCATGCTTCCCTCTTCCTTCTTCATCAGCTTCAACCTCCACTCATGCATCATAGGAGTATCACCAACAACCTTGGGCACAAGGGCCCAAGCCGCGTTACCTCTGAGAGTAGTCATCTCTTCAGCCTTGGCGTCAACCACCACCTTGATTCTAGTGGGGTCATCATAACTAGAAGGTACTCGCTCGACCTGAGGGCTTGCAAAGAAACATGGGACCAAGCCCGCCGTGTTCCCTTCGCTATATCGAGCTGGTGGCTTACTGTTCCTCTTCGATCTCTGAAGGACCTGATCATGGCTAACCACCTCCGCTGCTCCTCCTGAACCAGCTCCGTTCCCGGGTAAACTCGGAACAATGCTCTCCTTGCTTCCTGAACAAGAAGCCTCCTCACTGGAACCAGGAGCAACGCTCCCCCTGCTACCTGAACCAGAAGCCTCCGCTCTCGAAAAAGAACTACCTGGAACATCGCTCCCCCTGCTTCCTAAACCGGAAGCCTCCGCCTTCGAGCCAGAAGAACTTGGAGCATAGCTCCCCATGCTTCTTGACCCTGACGCCTTTTCCCCGGAGCTAGAACAACCTGGAGCTCCTGGTGACTCAGGCAGCTCTAACTGATCCTTAGCAGCAGCCTCCTTCAGCTCTAAGAGTATTTAAGGTATACTCAAGTATACCTTGAATAGTCATCAACCAATATCAGCATGTACCTGCTGCCTCCAAGACTGGCGGTGACGGTCGGTCCAACCAGAGCACAATGGACAACCTCCAAAGGTTCATTGCATCTGGATTGTGCCTTATCAACCATAAAGCGATAAGCTTCACTTTGCTGACATCCCGCACATCCCAGACCATCACCACAGGATGACAATCTAGGCAAGCCTCTCACGAGTCTTCTTTCCGCCATTGCTTTCAGCTTGTCCATCCCTACATGCCCCAGTCTTTCATGTCAGATAGCTGCACTATCACTGGCCTTCATCCGATCAGCACCTGAACTTGTTGAAGTTCCAACTAAGTTCTTCTCCTTACCTCCAACATGAGCTACGTTCACCAAGAGCAAGACAACCTTGCACTCTTTCTTGAGGTGACCATGTTGCTTGCATCTATAGCACCTTGATCCTTCCTTCCTCTTCCCATCACGCCTAGGAGAAACACTCCTCTTTTGCTGATATGAAGTAGAAGGACCATCCTCTACAACAACCTTCACCTCCTTCCTAAACAACCCATCAAGGGAAGTCCAAACCTCCGCAGCTGACCGACATCCACTGATGTGGTCTAAGAGCTCCGATGAGATCACCTGCTTGAGAATAGATTCCGCTTTCATATTTGTATCCTTCCAAGCTCTCATCTCTTCAGCATTGCCAGCAGTAGCCTCTTGTCTTTCTGCTCCGCATACTACCTCCCAAAGGTCCTCGCCAAGAAGAAAGCTCTACATACAAGACTTCCACCTATCAAAGTTTGTCTCTGTAAGGAGATCAATTCCAATACAACTTGCATCTTCCACTGTCATAGTTCTACCACTGGTTCCCTCTTCACAAAAGCAAACAACCACTTCAGTTGATCACTACTTATGCACTTCAGTCCAGCTCTGATACCATGTTGAATTTTCTCCAGGTGATCAACGAGATAGTCTGACGCCAAATTAATATTTCAGACCTATCAAGATCACACCTTGTGTAACAACCCCATCCGTTCATATGGTATATTCTAGAAGGTCCGGACGGGGCCCCACAGTATATATCACAAAACAGGCGGTGAAGGTACATGATGATACCAGAGTAGCGCATCGCACCTATCACAAAGCATTCTAGCGGAAGCCTAGACTACAACTTGAACTCCTCATGAATGCCCAAATATAAAACTCCACATTTTATACGATATAGGAATGTCTTACAACAAGTAAAAAGAGTTGGCCTTATGGCCTTACATGGCTGTCATACAGTGACCTAAACAGATTGAAGCGCAGGCCGGCCACATTAAAAGAAAACACACAAAATTTACAAATAGCCTTCGAGGGCTAGCAGCAGTAGCAGCAACAGCAGCAGGAACATCAACCTCTATGCGTCCTGCTTTGCTCTCCAGCACCTGAACAGGGACAATCCACCCAACGATGGCAAACAAAAGCAACGGTCAGCGTTCAGCTGACCAAATTATAACGATCATACCCCTTTTCTCGGGGCAGCAGTAATCTTCCCTGCAGGCATATTATAACACAGAATGATAATATATCTCATCAAAATGTGCTTTCACGCACACAAGCCATCACAACCGTTCGCCACCCAACCCAACGGTCCGTGCACTCAGGGCACATTCTTGGTGTTCTGGCAAAGCTCTTTCCCACCACCGTATCAGGGTCACAACCCAACAGTAACTCTCTTGAGCATTTACTCCATGGCGTGCAGCCGGAGTTTTATAGTCTTAGTGAACCGGGATGGCCCGTAGCCCCCCGTTGTATCACAGCGCGCAGGCCTAAGACTCTTGTTATGTGCTCCAACAGACCGCACTTTCTGGTCTCACGTCGGACGGACATAACGCAGGTCGGATCCTCCACCCCCCGTTGCTCAAATCGCCTTGCCTTCTCCGAGTACAGCGTACTCATGGCTATATCAAAGGCGCGGGTAGGTCTCACCGATCCTGTTCTGGCATTCAAGCCTGGGCATAATTCTTATACCCATTCTCTCACAACAACAGCGGGTCTTTCATGGGCACGCCAGTACTTCCTGTTACTCGCTTCACAGGTGGACACCGCAAAATCACAAATGTTAGGGGTCTTTCCTGGCTACCATGCCAGTACTTACTGTTACTCGCTTCACAGGTGGACACCCTACGACATCAAGCATCACAAAGGGCCTTTTCTGGTCACACCAGTACTTCCTGTGCCTCATTCATAGGTTGGACCCAAAAACATAACAAAGATATTTTCCTGGCCTACCACTCCAGTACTTCCTGCTACTCCTTTTCGCAGGCATAACCCGCTGACTCCTTAAACTACACGTTTATCACAGAGTCTTCTCTGGTTCGTATGCAACATCACCAATCCAGACCAACCTGTCCAGATGGGCTTCACACAGCATGCCTATTCCGTACTCCATTTCCGGATCTATATGCCAACAAAAGGGGATTTCATGAATCCACCCAAAGACTCCCAAAATCAGCCACCTCTTGGTGGGAGAATCACAAATATATGCCAAAAGAAAGCCTTCACATGGCTAGGAAGAAAAGTCGTCACCCTTGACGACCGCTTCGGTGCCATGAACTCAAAGCTTGCTTGAAAGACTCGTAAGAGCTTTTCCTCCGCAATGCCAGCTTCGGATTTCTCGTCGGAAAACTACAACACCACCGGTGACTAGCCCCCCTTCCTCGTCCTCCTTCTTCTTCTCTCTTTCTCTCTCTAAGCTTGTAGAAAGATGAAGGCCAAAATACACTATGAGAAATCCTTTCTCATTCACGGCCTTAAGGAAAGCTGGAGGCCTTTCAGCCTTTGGATCCAGGCTGAAGGAATGGACGACCACGATTTTGCCAAAAACACTGATTTTGACCTGACACGGCCTGTGACACGCCCGTGTCCCAGGCCGTGTGCCTCAAGCAGTGGTCAACCGGCTTATCCAAACCAGTGACACGCCCGTGTCATGAGCCGTGTCACCCAACACGCCTTCAGACACACCCGTGTCTGTGGCCGTGTGCATTGGCGAAAAAAATCCCAAAACAACCCGAGACTTCACAAGGCCTATGACACGCCCGTGTCCCAGGCCGTGTGCCAACATACGGCACGAAAACACGCCCTGTCGAAACTTTTCGTCGGGATGAGTTCGTCGACCCAAATTGACATGCCCTGTGACACGCCCGTGTCACAGGCCGTGTTCAACCTCTCGACACTCGATGACCACATCTCGACACTCGACGATCGTCGAGCCAAAGTCGTCGAGCACACGACACGGTCTGGGACACGCCCGTGTCCTGTGCCGTGTGCCTCCTCTCGACACATCATTGAGCGAAAAATCGTCGACACCCAGGCCGATCGTCGAAACGCCCTGCGACACGCCCGTGTCGCAGGCCGTGTCTGCTGTTCGACGACCTTCGACTCCAAATCTCATCGACCTTCCCCAGCTTGACACGCCCTAGGACACGCCCGTGTCCCAGGCCGTGTCACCAATAAATTGTCTGCTGAGAAAATTAGGCTGTTACAATCCTCCCCTCCTACAAGAAATTTCGTCCTCGAAATTCAGACACAGGAAGGCAATAAGTAACCAGCAAGAAAAATGTTACAACATGCAAATTTTTTATGTTACAACATCCTCTCTACAGATTACAAAAACAGCTCGGGGAATTCTTCTCGCATGGTTTGCTCTCGCTCGCATGTCAGTTCTTCACGGCCGCAATTGTCCCACCGGACTTTTACCATGCCGATCGTCTTGTTCCGCAACTGTTTCTCGGCTCGATCTTCGATCTGAAGGGGTCTAACTCTCGTTGTTAGCCCATACTCTACTGGTACACGATCATCCGCGATCACTTGAGTTGGATCTTTCACGGCCTTCCGAAGCACCGAGATGTGAAATACATCATGTAATCCACCCAAGTCTTCCGACAGAGCTAGCCGATAAGCCGCTTCGCTAACTCGCTCAACCAATTCAAAAGGACCCAAAAATCTTGGACTCAACTTTTTCAATTGTCGAATCCTGGAGACACCTTTGAATGGCTTGATCTTCAAGTAGACCCAATCGCCAACCTCAAATTCCACGTTCCGGTGCTTGGCGTTGTAGTGCTTCGCTTGTCGATCTTGAGCAATAAGCAATCTCTCTCAAATAGTCCGTATGGTTGAGTTTGCTTCATCAACCTCATTTGGTTTAAAAACCCGAGCTTCGTCCGCTTCTACCCAAGCCAAGGGAGTACGGCACTTCCTGCCATATAGAGCTTCATATGGTGACATTCCAATGCTTGTCTGGTAGCTGTTATTATATGCAAACTCTACCATATAGAGATGATCTTCCCATCTCTTTCCGAAGTCAAGGGCGCACATTCGGAGCATGTCCTCCATTATTCTGTTGGTCCGTTCAGTTTGGCCATCCGTTTGGGGATGAAAGGCAGTACTGAAAGTCAACTTCGTGCCCAACAGTCGGTGAACTAGCCTCCAATCATTTGACGTGAATCGCCCATCTCGATCACTTACGATGCTCCGAGGAACACCGTGAAGCCGTACTATCTGGTCAACATATAACTTTGCCAAACTTTCAACTGAATCATCCCGCCTGTTCGGGAGAAAATGTGCCACTTTCGTTAGCCGGTCAACAATCACCCAAATGGAATCATTGCCTCGCTGCGATCTCGGCAACCCGTGCACAAAATCCATGGAAATATCATCAAATTTCCACTCTGGGATCGGCAGTGACTTCAAATAACCGACCGGCTTTTGGCATTCCGCCTTCACCATCGCACATGTTTTGCATTTAGAGACATAAAGGGCAACATCTTTCTTGAGCCCCGGCCACCAGAATAGCTTTTTCATATCGTTGAACATCTTCGTGCTCCCGGGATGAATGGAATGTTTTGTATAATGCGCTTCATACATCAGCTCTTCCCTCAATTTCCCCACATTCGGGACACACAAACGGCGCTCTTTTCGCAAAAGACCGTCATTCTAGGTGAATTTGCCCTTTGGCCCTTCATTCACATAGTGTAAGAGATCTTCATCCAACTCCGTTGCCCGTCGAACTCGGTCTGCAAGATCACATTGCACCTCAGTCCAGTTCAAACATACAGTGGCAGTGGAATTCTTGTCAACACAATAAATCTCCAACGCCTCCAGCTCCTGGATAAGGCGTTCATTATGCCTTTGTAACCAATTTGCTCTAGTCGGAACCCGCCGACTCAAGGCATCCGCGACAACATTCCCCTTCCTGGGCGTATAGTGAATCTAAAAAGTGTAGTCCCCAAGGAACTCCAACCACCTTTGTTGTCGCATATTCAAATCTTTCTGCTCCAATAGCTACTTTAGGCTCTTATGATCTGTATAGATCTCCACCTTCACTCCATAAAGGTAGTGTCGCCATAACTTGAGTGCAAAAATCACCGCCGCTAGTTCCAAGTCATGGACGGGATACTTTCGCTCGTGCACCTTCAGCTGACGTGAGCCATAAGCAATAACCTTTCCACTTTGCAGAAGAACGCAGCCTAAGCCGCTCCCTGAGGCATCACTATAAATCACAAATCCATCGGTTCCATGTGGCGAAGACAACACCGGCGCCGTGGTCAACCGAATCTTCAGCTCTTCAAAAGCTCGTGCGCACTCTGGCGTCCAAACGAACTTCTGATCTTTTCGTGTCAATGTGGTTAGCGGCAAAGCAATCCGCGAGAAGTTTTCCACAAATCTTCTATAGTAGCCCGCAAGTCCAAGGAAACTTCTGACCTCGACCACGGAAGACAACATTGGCAACTCCTGTATGGCCCTTATCTTCGCTGGATCCACTACAATGCCCGCTCCACTCACCACATGGCCCAGAAATGCCACCGACGATAGCCAAAACTCGCACTTCGAGAACTTGTCATAGAGCTGATTTTGCCTCAACGTGTTCAACACCAACCGCAAGTGAATTTCATGCTCAACTTTTGACTTCGAGTACACCAGGATGTCATCAATGAACACGATTACAAACAGATCCAGGTACTCGCGAAAAATACGGTGCATCAAATCCATAAACACCGAGGGCGCATTGCACAGTCCAAATGGCATGACTGTGAACTCATAGTGCCCATAACGCGTTCCAAATGCGGTTTTGGGAATGTCACCTTCCCGAATTCTTAACCGATAATAACCAGACTTCAGGTCCAACTTCGAATAGATGGTCGAGCCCACCAGCTGATCGAACAACTCATCAATCCGGGGTATCAGATACTTATTCTTCTCGGTCAGCTTATTCAGTTCACAGTAATCAATACACAACCGCAACCCACCATCTTTCTTCTTTACAAAAAGCACAGGCGCGCTCCAAGGTGACATGCTTGGGCGTATATAACCTTGCTCCAGCATTTCTTGTAGTTGAACCTTCAACTTCGCCATCTCTTTTGGCGCAACGCGATATGGCGAGCGGGCCACAGGTTTCGCACCTGGCACCAACTCAATCGTGAAGTCAATCTCCCGCTGGGGTGGTAGCCCAGGGAGATCCGTGGGAAACACATCTGTAAATTCCGCCACAATCGGAACCTCGCACACACTGGCCTTAGGCTCAACAGCCTGAATCAGTGCGAAGTAACACTCCGCACCCTTCCGAACAGCTTTGACTACCTGGAGTGCAGACATCAATATCCCGCCCACTCCTCGCATACTCGCGAACTTTGTCTCCTGTTCGGTGTTCTGGCCCAACGTAATTTCTTTGGACTGGCAATCAATCATGGCATGCTGCTCCGCAAGCCAATCCATCCCAAAAATCACGTCGAATTCCGATATTGGCAATACAGAAGCAGTCAAACTGAAATCCCGACTTCCTATTTGAACCGCCACATCGCAAGCTTGATCCGCAAGCATCCAACCGCCATTCGGCAACACCACTCTGACGCTATCTGTCTTTGCACGACTGGGTATCCCAAGCCGCGTTATAAACTCGCTAGACAGAAAAGAATGCGATGCACCCGTATCAAACAGTGCTCGCGCCAGCGTGTCCCGAATCATCACAAAGCCTGTGACAATCATGTCACACACACAAACCGCAAACATATATGTACTAAGTAACGCATACAAACAATAACATATGCAGACTAAACTCATAACTGTGACTACGTCACTCTGCTTAATGGCCTCTTGCAGGCCAAGATTGTAGACCTGGGGTTGCGCCTGCGAGGCAGAGGAATCCACCACCGCCTTTCCTTTTTCCGCATAAGATGCTCCCGCCTTCTTTTCACTTTTTGGCGGCATCCGACAATCTCGCGCAATATGCCCCATCCGACCACAATTGAAGCAGATACGAGTATATGGCTTAGAGGTAGCCCCTGACGTTGCTCCCGTTGCAACTGATGAAGGAGCTTGTCCACTAGGCTTGGACTTCTTGCCCCATCTCTTTTTATAAAATGGTTTCCCAGATCGGGGCGCCTTCCACTCTGGTTGCGTCACAGCCAACGCTCTCTTCCGCTGCACCCTTTTCATATCCATTTCCAACGCGCTCGCAGTGTCAACCAACGCTTGGAAACCTTGGTTCACCGAACTTGACACAAGGAACCTCAGCTCGTCCCTCAGTCCTTCATAGAACCGATTGGTCTTCCTCTGCTCATCAGCAAAAATCGAACCCGCATACCGCCCCAAGCGAGTAAACTCATGCAGGTACGCGTCAACACTGCCATCACCTTGTGTTAGCCTTTGGAATTCATTTTCCATTGCTATCCGTTGAGCCGCAGGAAGGTGCTTCGCTAGGAAAAGTCGGGAGAATTCTTCCATGGATACTTGGGTTAAAGGACGACCCGCCAAGTGATGCAACTCCATTTC
This sequence comes from Platanthera guangdongensis, assembly GCA_039583875.1. Lineage (NCBI taxonomy): Eukaryota > Viridiplantae > Streptophyta > Magnoliopsida > Asparagales > Orchidaceae > Platanthera > Platanthera guangdongensis. The sequence continues at coordinate 129,412,480 of CM077161.1, read as the reverse complement.
ATCCCACCACAATCGAGCTTCTCCTTCAAGAAAGAAGGTAACTATGGTAACTTTCTGATGCTCCGCCGTTCCAATCGCCATCATCACTCGCTTGACACGCGATAGCCAATCCTCAACCTGTGTCGGAGTTCCCGCTCCCGAGAACGTAGGCGGATGGAAACTCATAAACCGCGTTAGATGCTTCTCAGCCGCTCGAGGAGCCACATCCAGTACAGGTTCAGGCCTTGCCACCACCTGTTCTGGCCTCACAGCCGCTTGTTCCTGCCTAAGTGGTTGGCCTTGGATCATGGTAAATAAAGCCTCCGCAACTAAACGCACATGTTTCGCAGACGGTGGAGGTGGAGGCACCGCGGCTGGTGCCGTACTGTCATCAGAATGCTGGGGCTCAGATGGCCCAGCTCCACTTCGTGTCACCTAAAGTTGGACAAGACACACACATTAGCGGTCGTCTACAAGCAATCAACACAAAATAAGAACACACAGGTTCCTCAAACACACAACTTTGCATTCCTATCATGGACATTCAGGAGTTCATTCGTAGACTTTGGTTTGCAAAAACGCGTGCTCGCCACCCCACAAAAGAAGTCGACCACGACTTCGAGAGGGAAATACCAAGACAACCGATACCAAAAATGTAACAACCCCATCCGTTCATATGGTATATTCTAGAAGGTCCGGCCGGGGCCCCACAGTATATATCACAAAACAGGCGGTGAAGGTACATGATGATACCAGAGTAGCGCATCGCACCTATCACAAAGCATTCTAGCAGAAGCCTAGACTACAACGTGAACTCCTCATGAATGCCCAAATATAAAACTCCACATTTTATACGATATAGGAATGTCTTAACCCAAGTAAAAAGAGTTGGCCTTATGGCCTTACATGGCTGTCATACAGTGGCCTAAACAGATTGGCGCGCAGGCCGGCCACATTAAAAGAAAACACACAAAATTTACAAATAGCCTTCGAGGGCTAGCAGCAGTAGCAGCAACAGCAGCAGGAAAATCAACCTCTATGCGTCCCGCTCGGCTCTCCAGCACCTGAACAAGGACAATCCACCCAACGGTGACAAATAAAAGCAACAGTCAGCGTTCAGCTGACCAAATTATAACGACCCTACCCCTTTTCTCGGGGCAGCGGTAATCTTCCCTGCAGGCATATTATAACACAGAATGACAATATATCTCATCAAAATGTTCTTTCACGCACACAAGCCATCACAACCGTTCGCCACCCGGCCCAACGGTCCGTACACTCAGGGCACATTCTTGGTGTTCTGGCAAAGCTCTTGCCCACCACCGTATCAGGGTCACAACCCAACGGTAACTCTCTTGAGCATTTACTCCATGGCGTGCAGCCGAAGTTTTATAGTCTTAGTGAACCGGTATGGCCCGTAGCCCCCCGTTGTATCACGGCGCGCAGGCCTAAGACTCTTGCTATGCGCTCCAACAGACCGCACTTTCTGGTCTCACGTCAGACGGATATAACGCAGGTCGGATCCTTCACCCCCCGTTGCTCAAATCGCCTTGCCTTCTCTGAGTACAGTGTACTCATGACTATATCAAAGGCGCGGGTAGGTCTCACCGATCCTATTCTGGCATTCAAGCCTGGGCATAATTCTTACACCCATTCTCTCACAACAACAGTGGGTCTTTCATGGGCACACCAGTACTTCCTGTTACTCGCTTCACAGGTGGACACCACAAAATCACAAATGTCAGGGGTCTTTCCTGGCTACCATGCCAGTACTTCCTGTTACTCGCTTCACAGGTGGACACCCTACGACATCAAGTATCACAAAGGGCCTTTCCTGGTCACACCAGTACTTCCTGTGCCTCATTCACAAGTTGGACCCAAAAACATAACACAGATATTTTCCTGGCCTACCACTCCAGTACTTCCTGCTACTCCTTTTCGCATGCATAACCCGTTGACTCCTTAAACTACACGTTTATCACGGAGTCTTCTCCGGTTCGTATGCAACATCACCAATCCATACCAACATGTCCAGATGGGCTTCATAGAGCATGCCTATTTCGTACTCCATTCCGGATCTATATGCCAACAAAAGGGGATTTCATGAATCCACCCAAAAAATCCCAAAATCAGCGACCTCTTGGTGGGGGAATCACAAATATATGACAAAAGGAAGCCTTCACATGGCTAGGAAGAAAGGTCGTTACCCTTGATGACCGCTTCGGTGCCATGAACTCAAAGCTTGCTTGAAAGACTCGTAAGAGCTTTTCCTCCGCAACGCCGACTTCGGATTTCTCGTCGGAAAACTACAGCACCACCGATGACCAGCCCCCTTCCTCCTCCTCTTTCTTCCTCTCTCTTTCTCTCTCTAAGCTTGTAGAAAGATGAAGGCCAAAATACACTATGAGAAATCCTTTCTCATTCACGGCCTTAAGGAAAGCTGGAGGCCTTTCATCCTTTGGATCCAGGCTGAAGGAATGGACGGCCACGATTTTGCCAAAAACACTGATTTTGACCTGACACGGCCTGTGACACGCCCGTGTCCCAGGCCGTGTGCCTCAAGCGGTGGTCAACCGGCTTATCCAAACCAGTGACACGCCCATGATACACGCCCGTGTCATGGGCCGTGTCACCCAACACGCCTTCAGACACGCCCGTGTCTGTGGCCGTGTGCATTGGCGAAAAAAATCCCAAAACATCCCGAGACTTCACACGGCCTGTGACACGCCCGCGTCCCAGGCCGTGTGCCAACACACGGCACGAAAACACGCCCTGTCGAAACTTTTCGTCGGGCTGAGTTCGTCGACCCAAATTGACACGCCCTGTGACACGCCCGTGTCACAGGCCGTGTTCAACCTCTCGACACTCGACGGCCACATCTCGACACTCGACGATCGTCGAGCTAAAGTCGTCGAGCACACGACACGGTCTGGTACACACCCGTGTCCTGGGCCGTATGCCTCCTCTCGACATATCGTCGAGCGAAAAATCGTCGACACTCAGGCCCATCGTCGACACGGCCTCGACACGCCCTGCGACACGCCCGTGTCGCAGGCCGTGTCTACTGTTCGACGACCGTCGACTCCAAATCTCATCGACCTTGCGGCCAAATCATCGACCCCAGCTTGACACGCCCTGGGACACGCCCGTGTCCCAAGCCGTGTCACCCAAAAATTGCCTGCTGAGAAAATTGAGCTGTTACACCTTGATCATGTGGAAATTTCCCTGGACCTTGGAGTCAGCATGAGTTATCTCAACTAAAGTCAGTCAACCAGAAAACACATGCAGCACAAGAGTCTTATTGATTCACAACAAACTTCTTTACAAGGCGAGACATGCTTCACCAAAACCAATACAGGGAGAGCAGAGAAAAATACAAAGACAAGACAAACAAGCCACGCGGACTCAACCACCAAGCCGTCGGTCTACTGCTGTGGAGTCCGCATAGTCCGCCAGGTCGCCAGATCGCAACTCAAGCCGCGCGGACTACCCCTTATTCCAATTCTAGCTCTAGCCGCCGATCTGCAAGCCGCCTAACCGCGAGGTCGCCTAGCCGCCAGACCGCACAAGCTGCGATGCCGAATAGAACAGCCCGCCTGAAGCAGGAGACTTATTCAACCCCGAACCAAGTTGCCAAAGAGAAGACCGTCTGGTCGCTGTCCGCGACCTGCTGTTTACCGCTTGTTGCTTAACCGCAGAGTCCGCACTATCTCTGACCGTAATCAGAGTCAAGTCCTGACTTTCCAGCGCTATCCGTACAACCTGCACAGCACAACCCAGTCAACTCAATCAAACCGCGTGGACACCAAAAGACAGTCTGCATCAACTTCTGCGGGTTCAAATTACCGTTCTATTCGGCATCGCAGCTTGTGCGGTCTAGCGGACACTGGAACCAGTTCGCCTCTCCTGGCGAGCTCCAGTATTAGTCCGCACTGAATGGCTGTCTTCGCGGCTTTGAAAGTCCACTTAGTGTCAACTACCTTCACCTATGGGGGGGGGGGGAATAGGTGTCTTGCAGCGTTTTTGCGGAATTAAAGTCGTACCTGAACAAGAAAACAAAACAACACAGCACAGAAAGGACACAAGCAAATTATAGTGGTTCCCCGATTTGGGTACATCCACTTTCCCCCTTCGACCTATCTCCCAACCAGGGACGACTCGATCACTTCACCAACAGGATTGAAATCTGATCCTTGCACTAACGGAAGGAACCCTTCCACACGTAGGAGTCACCACTCCCACAATACGGGTTGCACCCAACCCTTATAACTAGGGACCAATCGGTCCGTTACAAAGAAATTGAAAATAGGTTGTATAAGAAATACAAACAACTTATGGAGACTAAGGTGTTCCTCTTCATTCGATGACGTGTTCTTGAAGTCAACGAAGAGTCCACAACCCTAGATCTCACTTGGAGAGAATCTCTCCCGAAACCGGCGGCGGCAAGAAGGGCGGCGGCTTGGTTCTCGGGATCGGCGGCGACAACGGAGTGCTGTGGTTGTTCTTCGGAGATTCAATCTTCGTAGCAAAGCTAGCAAGATCTTCCAACGGTCACACTAGGATCGGTCGTCTCGATCGATTCCGAAGGGGAAGGTTTTCCCGATCTACGAATCAAGAGACAAATGATCTCTGGTTAGACGCGTGAGATACTGTGCTTGGCTGAGCTTCTGTCGCCGGAAGATCTGGAAAAACCCACGATCAAAGCCGGCGATCTACTGGCACGAGCGGCGACGGCGGCGGAGCGAGTTTCACGATCTAGGTCACGTCGGCGGCTCGGCTTCTTTTTTGTATTCGTTTTTCTAGTCTCTCCTTTTTACTGTTCAAACATACGGATGTATTTATACATTAGGTCTTCAAGATGACCGTTGTGGGCCCCACCAACAAGAAACCCCAAGCCCGGTTCAAAACAGCGCCAGCGGCTGAGTCCGGTCCAGCGGGTTCCAGAAAATCGCCTAAGGCAAAATCGGCGAGAATCGAAGGTGATTCTCGACGATTCGGCGAGAATCACTTGGTGATTCTCGACGATTTTGACTTAGCGACAGATTTGCATGCTCTGATTTAGTAGTATAGAGTCGGCGAGAATCAGCCAGTGATTCTCGACGATTCGGCGAGAATCACTTGGTGATTCTCGCCGAATTCTCGTCGATTATTACTTAGACGATTTTTCGTCTTTCCACCCATGAGCTGCTCTTTGACCCATCCTTGCTTCTTGTCTGCTCTTGCATTATCACAGCCATGTACTTGAAAATAAGTACACTCCAATAAAGAGAGTACACGTAGGCCAACACACTGATCTGCTCAACGAGGGATTACGTCGCACAGACCCGTGTATATTGACCCACTGCACCCTGACATTGGTGTGTACTTAACGTGGAATAACTGCAAGCAAAACTTAAAAGATTTCATCAAATACATTGTGAATTCATCTTAGCTTGACAGGTTGCTTCCTCAAATCCAGGTAATTGTGGATACAATACCCAACAGGCTTCAACTTGTCGCTTCACCAGAGCAAGACCAAGGCATTCGCCAAGCTAGTCTGCCGAGCTCCAGTTCTTCAGTCTGCTTCTTGTCGGACTCCGCGGATATAGTTGTTATCCGCCTGGTTACTTCCTGAGATCCAACTGCTTGCTGAGGATACGCCGGGCTGGCAGACCGCCACTGCTGTCCGCATAGTCCGCGCGTACAGACCGCCCAGGACGCTACAGAACATACCGTCTGCAACATCCCTGCCGACCTGACAGTCCACCAACCTTGTCTGCGTAGTCCGCGCAGATAGGTTGTCCAAGTCCTCCATTCACCCACTTTTAGTTCACAAATTTCAATAGTGGATGTATCCTCGATAGAGGTGCACTCATATTTAAGAAAGCTTCACGGTCAAGTTATTTTTATTATAGAAGAGTAGAGTTTTATTTGTTTGAAAAATTATTTTCCAAAGTAAGTCAAAATCGAGGGCTCTCTATCTCATCTATTTTCAAAATCCTAAATATTATTTTTATTTTCACTTTTAAAAATCTTCAACTCTTTTCGATAAAATAATAGCTTCAGTCCTTAAAGTAGAGTACTTGATACAGATCCGTGGAAAAGTGAGACCTTGATATTTAAAAACAATAATATATTATTACGCGATAGGTACGCTTGTCTTATTATGCGATAGGTACGCTTGTTTTTATGGAGTGCTAATATCCGTAAAATGTGTTGATTGTTTTTTTGGTATGGGGTGCTAAAATAATGAGATGGAGAATGATGAGTAGCAAATCAATATTGTTTTAACCCTGTAATTATAATATTTTTAGGGGAGGGGTGGGGCTTTGGTCACATACCGGAGGAGACGTTGTATCCGTGTGAAGGCGGAGGAGGCGAAATCCCATGGCTGTGTCGTCGATGTCATGAACATTTGTATTCCTTGCCCAGCATAATCCTTTCTCAGTCCAATATCTGTCATCAGTTTCATGGAAACTCTTCAGAATTAGGCTGTTTCTCACATTCACACACAAAAAAGCCCTGAAACAAGTAAAATAAGTGAAATAACTTTATACTTACTTTTTAAGATGTATGCAAGTAAATAAAATTATATAATAAAAAACATATAACGAATAACAGATGTTCTGATAATCTGCTTCAAGGGGCCGTCCATTTGAAGACAGAGATTTTCAAAAATTGGTTTTCAATCCAATAATAATATAAAAAGAAATTGAAATTAAGTTTCATTTCAATTTTGTTCTTTAACGAAGGAAGCTTTTTTATCAGAAGAATTGAGATTTGTGGTTTTGTTTGTTTGAATTGAAGACATTTATCAACTTTCAAGAATTGGAAAAAAAAGTAAAATCACAAGAACACAAACAAAAATAAAACAACATGTCAATGTAAATGAAACGACAAGATTCGAAAAAAAGCACACATTCAGGCGAAAAACGTGTGGTCGGGCATGCACATCTGGCAGGAAAATGCGCACTCGGACGAAAATGAGCGTTAGGGGAAAATGCGCCATGGGCAAAAACGCGCCCCGGGCAAAACACGTGATGGGGGAAAACGCACGCCAAGCACCCGCGTCTAGGCAAAAAATGCTCGTCAGGGCGAAAAATGGTGTCCTACATTAAAAAGCGTGCTGGGGCGGAAATCCATGCATGGGCGGAAAATGCATGCCCGAGTGAAAAATGTGTGCTTGGGCAGAAGAAACGCGCATGGGCGAAAAATGCATTCTTGGGCAGAAAATACACCCTCAGACAGAAAATGCGGGCCAGAGCGGAAAATGGGCGTTCAAGCAAATAATGTGCCCCTAGGAGAAAAAATGCGAGTCTGGGGAAAATATGGGCGTCCGGTCAAAATATTCGCACTCGGCCAAAATATGCGCGTCCGGACAAAAAATACGTGTGCGAGCAAAATTTACGCGCACGTGCGAAATATTCACGTCCGTGCAAAATATGCATGCCCAGGCTAAAATTATGCTCCCGGTAAAAAATGTGCGCCCATCGAAAAATCACGTCTAGACGAAAAAACTCGCACGTTCAATCAATAATTGCGCACTCTGGCGAAAATGAGTGCTGATGCGAAAACGCGCACTCTCGTGAGGTTGAAGTTTAGGAATGCTCAATCTCAAAACTTACGGCGGGATCTAACATTCGACAGAGGGTTTTGTAGGTTTATTTCAATATCGATGACTTTATTCCGATCCGCTAATTCCACCCTAAAATATTTCATGCATTCAGCAGTAAGTCAATTCATGAATATCAATGCCGTCCAAATGAATAAACCATAATAATTTGAGGCTCATGTTAAAAAAGCACACATATTTTGACTTTTGACAGTCAAATTTTAATGACACGGCAAAAACTTTTCTTTATACGCGGCATAGTTACTAACACAGCGGTACTGAAATATTTAGGCTTCCTTTGGTTCGGTGGTGGCGGGTCGATCCGGCGGGTGGAAACGGAGTGTTCGAAACGGAGGGGGGAGGGGCTGCTCCAAACGGACCTTTTTGAGGCGTTTCTCAAGACGGGCGGGCGGGTGGAAACAGAGCAAACGCCGCTACACCGCTGGAGGTTTATTTGTTTACCCGTCTTCCGGCGACGTTTGCCCCAAACGGAGCAGCGAAACGCCGAACCAATTAGAGCCTTAAAACCCACACAAAAAATCTAATTCCGTTTTTTAAAAAATTGTGTCTCCATGTTGCTAGCATTACTATTGAGTACTAATGAGTTTGAATGTTTCTGTCAATCTCATAAACTCCATGCATCAAAAAATTGAACAAAATGTCTCTCATATTCGGACATCATCTCTAAAGAAACAACAAATAGGTGGAAAGAAGAAACGAGAAAACGATGCCCTGAAAAATAAAACGATGGATCTTACCGGTTGAACTTTTTTGAAACCTTGATTCTATTTTGGTTTGAGAACAAAGCATTGTTCTCCACTTGGAACAATTACTTGGCAGATTGATTTGGGATGACAACAAAAACAATTGAGGGAGGAGTGGAAACACAAGGAGCTATGTAGACAGAAGTTTTGGAATCCCTGACAACAACAATCTCTGGAGGAGAAGATGCCGAGCCCTATCATTGTCTTTGAGGAGACGATGCAGAGCTTTCTTGAAGCACGGCTTGGAGGAGAAAATGTGTAGCCCAATCGGCACCACCTGGACGAGAAGAAGATAAGCCCTAGCAACGCGACCTAGAGGAGAAGAAGAAAAGTCCTAGCAACGCGACCCGGAGGAGAAGATGCGTAAGAGAGCTCTGTCAGAAAGGAGCGGCAACGACGGGACCGAAGAAGCGGAAGAGAGCGTTGTCGGGGTGGAGTGCGCTTAAAGGATTTGATGTGTTTGGAGCCTTAGGGTTTTAAGTGCTTTTAGGGCTTTTTTTGGTGTGGTACTAGCCACTAATGATGTGCTTTTAACCCTAGCCTACCGTGACTTTCAAAATTTATAAAGACATTTTTTTCTTAATATAAACCTGACGGGGTTGCATATGAAATCAATTGCACAGATTAATGAAGGCATTATTGTCCTGTAAATATATTGAGAAACTTGATTTGTTTTGTTTTCAAAAATATAACTTAGTTTGCAAAAGAATGTTTTTATTTAGTCTCTCCAAATAATTTTAAAATACTTAGGGACAACATTTTGATGTGGTGTAGTTAGAGCTGTTGCGGTTTTAGTTCAGTTTCGATTTGATTCTGATTCGGATCCGGTTCTATTAGGACTGTGAACAGAACCTCTATGCCAACAGTCCTTCGAATTAGAACCGAATCTTATTTAATTTGATCGGTTTCAGTTCCGGTTACGGTTGTAGTATAATTTTTGGAACTGTTGCGTCAACAATTTCAATTCTGATTCAACAAGAACCAAAATCAAATCAGCCACTGACGGCCATGTCTGATTCTATGTGATTCGGTCTGGTTACAATCAGTTCTGTGTGTTATAATTTTAATCATTTTATCTTTATAATTTGAGTCATTAGACACATTCATAAAGATTATCTTTGTGAAAATATATTTTCGAAAAAGAGATTGGAATAAAAATGATTGGACAATAATTTCATGATTTTTAATTATATATATATATTAAAATTTAATAGTATAGATATTCATTCAATAATATCAATTTGATGCACTGAGTTAAAAAAAATAACTTGTGTAATTACATTAAATTTGATACAAAAAAATAATTAACATAAACATAAATAATAGTAAAAAATAAAAATATATGATAAGCTAAATAGATCAAATAAAATAAATTAATTAGAATATTAGAATCGGGTGAAAAAAAATAAAATGATAATAATAATAACAATAATAAAGAGAGATATTTTTTTTAAAAAAAAGTAAAGACATGAATTAAATAAAGCAAGATATATATATTAAATAAAATAAAAAAATGTTACGGGAATTAAAGAGAAAAAAAAAAAGAAATACTCAACTTGAGAACATAATCCATCAACACCTCAATCTCGGCCTCAAAATGGTGCGAAATGCCAAGTCTTTGAAGCCGGTCAACTGCCCACAGGCGCTCGAATAAGTCCACCGGGTACACATTTGGCACTTCATTGCCCCCCATATATACATTGAAAGAAAAAAAAGAAGTCAAAATCGTTAGAAAAAACAAAAAAAATCATCAATATTTCCACTCTGCAGCAAAGCAAGCAGGATCGATGTTCTTTTTTTTTTTACCTCCGCCATGAAATCTTTCTACAAGTTTACTGAGATAACTGCGGCAGTTTTCATCGCCGGTCTCCATGAGAGCAAAGGCGGTGGACGCCGGGGAGAAGAAAAAAGAGCCGTCGATGCTCTGCAGCCGGAGCAGCTTCTTCCATTCCAGGCCAGGCATTCCTTCCAAGCTAAACAGCATACTTGTTGGCACTCTATGCATCAACTCCATAGGAATCCTAATTAATATCCCGTTCACAAAAATCACACTTTCATAATATGATCGATCATTTAATTTGCAATGTTCAAATTTTGAATAAGTCCTGTTGGGAGACAATAAACCCAACAGTTATTTAGGATAGTGTTTCTTTTGTTAAAAGACAGAGCAATGCTCTGCTACGGACCTCTTTTGCACTGTTCGGGGCAGACGCTCCAGGAGCTGAGAGCCACGACGCATGCTAGAGTGCTGATTATCCGGTCATGTGCGGAGAAGAAGTTGTCGTGGCCCCACGACCCATCATCGAGCTGGTTGTCGATGATCCACCGGAGGCTGGAGGGGAACTGAGGCCCGCCGCCACCATCTCCGGCGAGGATTGGGACCATGGACACCCATGCCGTGTCGTAGGCTGATGAGGTGATTTCGCCGTCGTTCATTGATCTCAGCATTGCCTTTACCTCTTGGATCAATTCCCATTTCCCTCTTCCCCCTCGGAGCTAATATTTACAGCAAGGAGGCAGAAAAAGAATAAAAAATTTTGAATGTATTTTTTTTTTTTTTTGAATTTAATGATTGCCGTATTCTACCTTGTGTGTTAATTCTTCTTCCTGCAGGCGTGGGATTTTTTGTGGCAACTCAACTGCTTCTAATCTCTCCCCTGTCACGCAAATTAATTAAGAAGCGCTTTAATTTGAAGGGATAATTAAGCTAAAAAAGAAGCAATGTTTATTTACAATGAGAAAAGAGATCGATCAGCTAGAATACATTGGGAGCCCGTTGAATTCAAACCTGTCTTTTGCATCCATTCAGAAGAAGAAGATGGGGTTAATGCCATGTCGCCCTTTCTTCTCCCACTACCAACACCGTCTTTTCCTTTTCCTGAGAGCAGAAATATAACTATCCATGTGATATAATGGAAGGGACGAAAAAGGCGCGGGCCGCGGAAGGATGAGGATTGAGGGGAAATTATGTGCCTGGGGAAGCGGATGGCGGTAGGAGGGAATTCCGAAGGATTGCCGGGAAATAGGCGCCTCGCATTGCCGCCATCGAATTCATCATCTTTTTCAGAGAAAATGCCAGAGAATGGGCGCGCACAGAACGGCAGGTCCACCTTCACAGTTGATAGGCCGGAAAAGAAGAGCGTGAAATTAAAACAAGAGCGAGAACTTGGGTAACCTATCAGTGCGGACTACGCGGACAGAGTTGGCAGACAGTCAGGTCGGCGGGGCTGTTGCAGACGGCTTGTTCTGTGGAGGCTTGGACGATATGTTCGCGTGGACTACGCGAACAGCAACGGCGGTTTGACAGACCAGCTTATGCTCAGCAGGCAGTTGGATCAGTCACGAAGGTCGCCAGTAAGTGCGGACAGGTGCGGGAGTTCGCCGGGGCAGGCAGACTAGATCCAGTGTCCGCCAGTAAGTGCGGAATAGCCCTTGCGACCAGTGGTGTGGACTTGGTTGGTTCTGAACCAAGTCCAGGTTTGGCTCAGTCAGTGGAGATCACTCAGTGAAGCGCGGGCGGCTTCTCAGTCCGCCGAGCTCGGCAGCAATGTCGTGTGCTTTGGTTACGAGCTTGGGGATATGCGGACTAGAGTTGTGTTCGCAAGGGCGTGCGGACTGAAGCTGTGTCCGGCAGTTGCCTTGCTGGCGTGGCTATGGACTCAGGATATGCGGACTGGAGCAGTCTGCAGTATATGCGGACTGGAGCAGTTTTCAGTGTATGCGTACTGGAGGTGTCTGCAGTGTGTGCAGACTGGAGCTGTGCCTGTGGAGTCCGGCAGTTGCCTTTAATGGCGAGACTGTGGGCTCGGTATAAGCGGGCTGAAACTGTGTCCACAGATAGGCGGACAGTTGCTGCAGAGTTCGGCTTTGGCGGTCTTGGCTTGGCCTTTGGCGACATGGCAGACTGGTGATGTGTCTGGCCTTGGTAAAGCATAGGCGGACTGGCTATCCTGCATAGGTCGCGGCGGACTGGAGTGTATCTGCGGTTTTGTGGAGACACTTGTTCTTGCTGAAGTATGAGGCGGTGTTCCTATCGGCTAGGGCGGTGACCACAGTCCTCATCGTGCCTATAAATAGGACAGAGAGAGAATGAACAGTAAGTGAGCCCACCAACAGTTGTTGCCGATTGGATTTTAGTATCCGCGTGGGTTGTAAGAGTTGACCGGTTTGTGCTGTGCAGGTTGTGCGGATAGCACTGGAAAGCCAGGACTTGGCTCTGACTGTGTTCAGGGACAGTACGAACTCTGCGGCTAAGCAACAGGCGGTAAACAGCAGGTCGCGGACAACAACCAGGCATTTTTCGCTTTGGCAACTTGTTTCTGGGGTTCAATAAGTCGCCTGCTTCAAGCGGCCTGTTCAGTTCAGCATCAGCAGCTTGTGCGGTCTGGCGGCTAGGTGACCTCGCAGTCAAGCGGTTTGTAGATCGGCGGCTAGAGCTAGCATTGGAATAACGGGCAGTCCGCACGGCTTGGGTTGCGGTCTGGCGACCTGGCGGATTGTGCGGACTCCTTAACAGTAAATCCGGTGGCTACGTGTTTGAGTCCGCGCGGCTTGACTTGTCTTGGTTTTTGTAATTGTCTCTGCTCTCCTTGTGGTGGTTTTGGCGAATCATGTCGTATCATGTATGTCTCGTCTTGTAAAGAAGATTGTTGTTATCAATAAGACTCTTGTTGTTGTATGTGTTTCTGATTGTAACTAACTTTAGTTGAGATATTCCAAGATCCGGAAAATTCAACATAGCATCAGAGCGATGGAGATTGGAATGGATAAGAAGTGATCAACTGAAGTGGTTGTTGCTCTTGTAAAGAGGAAACCAGTGGTAGGACCATGATAGTGGAAGATGCAAGTGGTCTTGGGATTGAACTCCTTATAGAGACTAACTTTGAGAGGTGGAAGTCTTGTATGAAGAGATTTTTTCTTGGCGAGTACCTTTGGGAGGTGGTGTGCGGAGCAGAAAGACAAGAGGTTACTGTTGGCAATGTTGAAGCGATGAGAGCTTGGAAGAAGACAAATGCGAGAGCGGAGTCTATTCTCAACTAGGTGATATCATCAGAGCTCTTGGACCACATCAGTGGATGTCGGTCAGCTGCTGAGGTTTGGACTTTCCTTGATGGGTTGTTCAGGAAGGAGGTGAAGGTTGCTGCGGAGGATGATCCTTCTACTTCATATCAGTAAGAGAGAATTGTTTCTCCTAGACGTGATGGGAAGAGGAAGGAATGATCAAGGTGCTATAGATGCAAGCAGTAAGGTCATCTCAGGAACGAGTGTAAGGTTGTCTTGCACTCAGTGAACGTTGCTCATACTGGGAGTAAGGAGATGAATTTAGTTGGGTCATCAACAAGTTCAGATGCTGATCGGATGAAGGTCTGTGATAGTACAACTATCTGGCATGAAAGACTTGGACATGTGGGGATGGACATGCTGAAAGCAATGACAGTAAGGAGACTCGTGAGAGGCTTGCTTAATTTGTCTTCCTTTGGTGATGGTCAGGGATGTGCGGGATGTCATCATGGAGAAGCTTATCGCTTTACGGTTGATAAGACACAGTCCAGATGTAAAGCGCCTTTAGAGGTTGTCCATTGTGATCTGGTTGGACCGACCGTCACCGCCAGTTTTGGAGGCAGTAGATACATGCTGATAGTGGATGATGACTATACAAGTTATACTTGGGTATACTTCATGAAGAAGAAGTCCAATATGTTTCACTTGTTTGTGGAGTTCAAGAAGCTTGTGGAGGGTCAGCTTGGCCTGCAGATAAAGAAGTTGAGGACAAGCATCGGTGGTGAGTTCAGCTCAACCAAGTTCTCAAACTTTTGCAGGAAGCATGGGATCCGAAGGGAGCTATCTCGTGGGAATACTTCATAGTAAGGCGGTGTTGCAGTTCGGATGATCTGTCTGTTGACGGAGACCTGCAAGTGTTGGCTTCAGTGCAAAGACATTCTTAAGGCCTTTTGGGCGGAAGGAATGGCCTGTGCGGTACATGTCGTCAATTAGATGCCTCTTAGTCCGATCATTGTTAAGACTCCGGTTGAGCTGATGTTCGGGGTAAAGCCCAGTGTGAAGCACATATGGGTGTTTGGTTCTACCTGCTACTACACGCTCCAGATGCTCTCAATACGAAGCAAGTCTTTGTTGTGTATGATGAGCAGAAGAGAAGATAGAGGTGTATGGATCCTGCGACGAAGAGGTTCATCGTGTCGAGAGACGTTGTATTCGATGAGCTGACGTCGTATTTGGATAGCTCATGTGTGGAGTTAGAGGTGAGCAGGTTAGATGGTGGGTTGAAGTAGGCTGATGCTAAGGATCAGTTGGAACTTCCTGTGTAACCAGGAGCTCTAGGTTGTTCTAGCGCCGGGGCAAAGACGTCAGGGTCGGGAAGTAGGGGGGGCGATGATCCAGGTATTTCTTGCTCGAAGGCGGATGCTTCTGGTTTGTGAAGAAGGGGGAGCAATGTTCCAGGTATTTCTTGTTCGAGAGCGGAGGCTTTTGGTTTTGGTAGCAGGGGGATCATTGCTCCTGATGCTCCTGGTTTCAGTGCGGTGGCTTCTTGTTCAGGAAGCAAGGGGAGCATTGTTCCGGGTTTGCCCGGGAATGGAGCTGGTTCAGGAGGAGCAACGGAGGTGTTTAGCTGTGATCATGTTCTTCAGAGGTCTAAGAGGATCAGCAACCCACCAGCTTGATATTGCGAAGGGAATGCGGAGAGCTTGGTCTCATGTTTTCTTGCAAGCCCTCAGGTCGAGCGAGTACCTTCTAGCTGTGATGACACCGCTAGAGTTAAGGAGGTGGATGATGCCAAAGCTGAGGAGGTGACTACTCTAAGAGGTGACGAGGCTTGGGCCCTTCTGCCCAAGGTCGTTGGTGATACTCCTGTGACGCACAAGTGGGTAGAAGTTGAAGTAGAAGGCAGAGGGAAGCATGGCTCCGTTTGGGAGATGTTGGAGGGATCCCTCATGGTCTAGGATATGCAGGGCGGGGACTATGTCTTGGACATGTCCTCGAAGGCGCTATCAGAGGGACCAGGTGCAAGGTTACGGGAACTGCTGGAGTTGTTCACCACTTGTCACTTCAAGGGGGAGTGTTGAAAATTGTGAAGTGAAAGTGGGTGATTGGAGGACTTGGGTAACCTATCCGTGCGGACTACGCAGATAGGGTTGGCGGACAGCCAGGTCGGCAGGGCTATTGCAGACAGCTTGTTCTGTGGCGGCTTGGGCAATCTGTACGCGCGAACTACGCGAACAGCAATGACGGTTTGACAAGCCGACTTATGCTCAGAAGGCAGTTGGATCCCGGAAGGTAATCAGGCGGTTAGAGACTTTATCTGCGGAGTCCGGTAAGATGTGGACTGGACTAGAGCTTGGCAGACTGGCTTGGCTGAAGCCTTGGTCTTGCTCTGGTGAAGCGGCAAGTGGTATTCGTGAAGGTCGCCAGTCAGTGCGGATAGGTGCTGGAGTTCGCCGGGGCAGGTGGACTGGATCTAGTGTCCGCCAGTAAGTGCGGACTGGCCCTTGCGACCAATGGTGTGGACTTGGTTGGTTTTGAACCAAGTCCAGGTTTGGCTCAGTCCGGGGAGATCACTCAGTGAAGCACAGACGGATTCTCAGTACGCCGAGCTCGGCAGCAATGTCGTGTGCTTTGGTTGCGACCTTGGGAATATGTAGACTGGAGTTGCGTTCGCAAGGGCGTGCGGACTAAAGCTGTATCTGCTGAGTCCGGCATTTGCCTTGCTGGCGTGACTATGGACTCAGGATATGCGGACTGGAGTAGTCTGCAGTATATGCGGACTGGAGCAGTCTTCAGTGTATGTGGAGTAGAGGTGTCTGCAGTGTGTGCAGACTGGAGCTGTGTTTGTGGAGTCCGGCAGTTGCCTTAGTGGCGAGACTGTGGGCTCGATATAAGCGGACTGAAGCTGTGTCCGCAAATAGGCGGACAATTGCTGCAGAGTTCGGCTTTGGCGGTCTTGGCTTGGACTTTGGCGATAAGGCGGGCTGGCGATGTGTCTGGCCTTGGTGAAGTATAGGCGGACTGGTTATCCAGCACAGGTCGCGGCGGACTGGAGTGTATTCGCAGTTTTGCGTTGACACTTGTTCTTGCTACGGGATGAGGCGGTGTTCCTATCGGCTAGGGCGGTGACAACACTCCTCATCGTGCCTATAAATAGGACCCATATCACATCAGGACAGAGAGCAAATGAACAGTAAGTGAGCCTGCCAACAATTGTTGCGGGCTGGATTTTAGTATCCGCGCGGGTTGTAAGAGTTGACCGGTTTGTGTTGTACAGCTTGTGCGGATAGCGCTGGAAAGCCAGGACTTGGCTCTGACTTTGGTCAGGGACAGTACGTACTCTGCGGTTAAGCAACAAGCGGTAAACAGCAGGTCGCGGACAGTGACCATGCAGTTTTCTCTTTGGCAACTTGTTTTTGGGGTTCAATAAGTCAGCTTCTTCAGGCGGCCTATTCAGTTCGACATCAGCAGCATGTGCGGTCTGGCGGCTAGGCGACCTCGCAGTCAGGCGGCTTGTAGATCGGTGGCTAAAGCTAGCATTGGAATAACAGGCAGTCCGCGCGGCTTGAGTTGCAGTCTGGCGACGTGGCGGATTGTGCGGACTCCTTAGCAGTAAATCCAGCATCTACGTGTTTGAGTCCGCGCGGCTCGACTTGTCTTGGTTTTTTGTAATTGTATTTGCTCTCCCTGTGGTGGTTTTGGTGAATCATATCTTGCCATGTATGTCTCGCCTTGTAAAGAAGATTGTTGTTATCAATAAGACTCTTATTGCTGCATGTGTTTCTGGTTGTAACTAACTTTAGTTGAGATAACCCCTGCTCATTCCAAGATCCGGAAAATTCAACAGTTCCTTCCTCTCTCAGCTCCTCCGTACGTCAAGAACATCATTTGATCACCACCAGCGGTGCTTGCTTCTGCATAGTGGTTGGTGTCTTCTCTTTTCCTCGGAGCCCAACAGTCATAACTCATATGCCCAAAACAGTTACAGTTGTAACACTGTATTTGGGGCATGTCAGCTCGACCTCTTCCTCTTCCTTCATGTCTCCCTCCTTGAGGTAGCTCCGCCTCTCTGGTTGTATTGATTTCTTCCTTGATCTCTTCCTCCTCTTCTTCCTCTATCACTTTCTCGGTAGCCTCAACCTCGCTGGCCTCCTCGTCTTCCAGAGCTCTCTCCAAAATTTAACTGAGTCTGGAGTGCTTTACCTAAGCCACTTTACTCTTCTTTGTCTTACAGCATGCGATACTCAGGAGCTTGTATGGAGCTAACAAGCTCATCCACATACATCTGGGTGAGATCCTTTGATTCTTCAATCGCCACCACAACGTGACAGAACTTCTTTGACATAGACCGCAAGAGCTTCTCCATGAGGCTCACATCATCTTTCTTCTCTTCGTTGCGTTTCATCTCATTTGTGAGCGTCCGCAGACGAGTCACATAATCCCCAACCTTCTCAGAACTCTGCATCTTCAACACTTCATATTCAACTCGAAGAGACTGCAACTTCACCTTCTTAGCCTTATCAACACCTTGCATGGAGCGTTGCAACACCTCCTGTTGGGTATTTCATCCACATGAACCCAGATTTGATGAAGTCACCCTGGAACTATGATGAATTAAGTTGTATTTGATGCTTGGTTTGAGCTATATGTTTGAAGGAGTTTCACTGGGAAGTGTAGACCAATGTCAGCCCACAGTGGGTCACCAAACACAGGAACTGTGCATTGTAATCCCTCATTGCATATTCCAAGGTGTTGACTCATGTGTGGTCTCTCTATTGGAATACACTTTATATTCAAGCTATTGGACCATGGGAAAGGCATTGGAAGTTGGCTACTCTAGAAGAATCAGTTTTTCCAACATAAGAAAATTTCTAAGTATTTTACTCGAGTAGAGCTCTCACCTACTCGAGTAGTCTGGGTATAAGTTACTCGAGTAAAGGAATCTTGTACTCGAGTAAACATAGTCGTATACTCGAGTAGCTAAGTCACCTACTCGAGTAGACATAGTCATATACTCGAGTAGCTAAATCACCTACTCGAGTAGACCAAGTCATATACTCGAGTAAGTATACTCACATACTCGAGTAGATAGGAACATACTCGAGTAGTTCATTTTGCCTACTCGAGTAGTTCATGCGTCACCCGTGTACCTCGCTATTTCCCTATTCCAGAATTTTTCTAAGTCTTTTACTCGAGTAGAACTATCACCTACTCGAGTAGATTACTTTCTCCCGAGTAGTGTAGTTCAACTACTCGAGTAGTTACCAGCAGACCTCTTCAGAATTTTTCTAAGTATTCCACTCGAGTAGTACTTCTTGTACTCGAGTAGGTTATGTAATATACTCGAGTAGCTCTTCCAGTACTCGAGTAGATCCTCAATATACTCGAGTAGGTCTCTTTGCATACTCGAGTAGTTCAGTCTGTATACTCGAGTAGTTGATCTCTATATACTCGAGTAGTCTGTTTATACTTACCCGAGTATGTTTCCCATCATATACTCGAGTAGTTGTTCAACTACTCGAGGAGTTATTGACTTGCTCGTGTAGTTGGCCAAATATTTCCGAAAATTTTCTAAGTCATTTTTTCTGACGGGATTTTTCAAATCACGCGACATGATTGGTCCACGTGTACATCATTATGACCGATTATGACCGTTAGTCTCTCCTATATAAGGTCTTATCAGAAAATGACAAACCCTAAGTATTCTAAAAAGCTTTCTTGTAATTTCTTTTTCGAGAAATATTCTTCAGCCGCCTCCTCTCTGACTCTCGCGAAACGGAAGCCACCGCCGCTGCTCTCTTCTCTGGCCAAAGCTTCTACTTTCAGAGGTTTGTTCTGAAGAAAAGTTACAGATCGAGATCAACTTCACTGATCGTATTCTCTCTCGATTTCTGTAAAAGCTAGTAGATCCAGATCGAGGCCAAGAACTTCTTCACCGATTTCTGAAAGTGCTACAAAGTTGAAAAGAAGAAGATCCTGTCCATTCCTTTCAGATCTGAGTGATTTACTGTTTGTATTCTTGTAAACTCTTTATTAATCTTGTAGGAGAAATTTTCTCTGAGTGTAGGAGTTTTCACTCCGAGTTTGTAGGAAGTGTTATCTTCTGAGGTGTAGATCCGTTTTGTTGGATCGAGTTTGTAGGAACTTTGTTCCGAGGGTAGGATCGATTTGTGATCCGAGATAGTGGAGTAGCCGAGTCTAGTTGATTGCTAGATCGGTGAGGGAAAGTGGTTGTACCGAAGATTGGGGAACCACTATACATCTTGTGTCGTCTGTGATATTGGTAGATTTTCTGTGCAGTGCTCTAATTAATTTTTATTCCGCAAAAGACGCACAAACCACCTATTCACCCCCTCTAGGTGATTTAGGTCGACAACAGTTTTCTTTCAATTAGTATCAGAGGCAGGTTGATCGTTAAGAGGTTAACACCTTGATCAGATCAGATCTGTTGTCTGAAAGATTCTACCATAAAATGGACAAGGGCAAAGATTTCACTAAGCTTCCTCTATGCAACAAAAACAACTTTCCCATGTGGAAAGAAAAGATAAAATTTTTCATGGAAGCTGTGGATCCAAGGATCTTCATGATCGTTGAAGAAGGTCCTTACGTTCCCATGACTATGTCCACTATCGACCCTATCAAGAAAGTTCCCAAAAAGCTAATGTATCTCGACAAAGACGAGATTGCATTTGTCTCTCTCGACAAGAAAGCTAAGAACATCATAACAAGTGCAGTCGATGACTCGATGCTGCAGAATTTGATTCACTGTCAATCAGCTAAGGAGATGTGGCACTCCTTAGTCACTCTGATGGAAGGGACTGAAGAAGTAAGGGATGATCGGAGATCCCTTCTCAATCAAAAATATGAAGCGTTCCGACAAGGGAACAAGGAAACAATTGCCGACACCTTTGAGAACTTCTTCAAGATTGTAAATCGCCTAAGGGTGTATGGCCATGTCTTCACAAACGGAGAACTAAACGACAAATTCTTGAGATCCCTAACCAAGGAATGAGATAACAAGGTATGTGCCATCAGGGAGTTCGGGAAGCTAGCTGAAACGGACCCGCAAAATCTCTTTGGAAAGCTTATGTCCTATGAACTCCAAATCAATACAAGAAGAGCTGAAGAAGAGAAGGGAAGGTCTGCTCTAAAGGAGAAATCTGTCGCTCTAAAGGCAGACACCTCCAGAAAGACTAAGGCTGCCTCCCCCGCTCCAGCTCCAGAAGTTGATGAAGAAGAAAAAACATCAGAGCCCAACACCTCAGGCTCTGAACTATCTGAAGGAGAGTTCTCCTTGCTCTCAAGGCAATTCAAGAAGTTTCTTAATAAAAAGAAACAATGGAAAGGCAAGGATGCCTCACACAGAAGATCGCGACGCGATGACGATCGACAAAGAAAAGGCTCAAGCAGCCACGACAGGTAAAACACTAAACAGAACAAATACGTTTCAACTGACATCATTTGCTACTGTTGCAATAAGTCAGGTCACGTCATTGCTAACTGCCCTCACAAGAAGAAGGAGGGTAGCAGAAGGGAAGACAAGAAATCCTCACAAAACAGGAAGAGGAAAGAGAAGAGCCTCATAGCCAAAAGGAGCAAGACTCTGAGCGACTCCGACTCATCTGAGTCAAGCGAAGAAGATGAAGCTTACTTTGGGCTAATGGCTCAAACAGATGATGAACAAGAGCCCCAGTTCACTGGGAAGGTAAATTCTCATACCCCTCTCTCGGATTCTGAAGTCTCTGACCATGATTGCGAGGGTAGCTCTTCTGATGATGAGTCAGAACTAATGGCCCAGTACAAGGAGTTAATCATGGCTTACGATAAATGTCGTCGAGTCGTGAAGACTCAGGCTAAAGAGATCAAATCTCTAAAGGCCGAAGAGAGCAACTTGAGAGAGAAAGTCGCAAAGACTGATTCTCTCGAAGAAAACTTCAATAATGCTATTGAAGAATACAACAAGGCTCTTGAGCACCTTGACCTGAAGGAGAAGATCATCAAAGGATTGGAAGCCGAACTTGCGGCTGAAAGGAAACTTGTTGAGAGTTTCTCTAAGCCCAAAACAGTTCTTCCATTCGTTGCTGAATTCTCAGCAAAGGCCAAGGGAGCTGGACTAGGCCATGAAGAAGCTCATAGTAAATCCTCTAGGAGAAACAAGAATCAACGGAAAAATAAGGCCGCCAAAAAGGCCTCAGACGAATAAAAGGGAAAAGCCCCTCAAGATCAAACTACCTTCAGAAAGGTCATCTTTCCAACAAATGAGTTTGACCTTGACTCATCATACGGGCACTTTGCTAGGCCTACTTATGTAGAGCCAAAGTCCCGCTATCAAGGATGGGCTCGACCCCGAAACTTTGGCGAAAGTGTCTTTAAGACACCTTATGAAGAAGTTGTTCTTCAGAGCTATAGCCCTTTCAATCATGGGCATAACTTTAAGAACGCACCAAAGACAAAGCCTGTTGTAGAGAAGCCCATAAAGGAGAAGAAGCCATGTGATTGCCATCATCATGAGGCATCTTCCTCTAAGAGTACTACCCCTGTTAGTCCAAAGCTCCAAAAGGTCAAGCAGGAGATCTTGAGGTAAAGGTACAACAGATTTGACTGTTGGTGCTATGGCAAGGTTGGTCACTTCGCCATAGATTGCTGGTTCAATTCCAGAAATGCTGTAACCCCTCATGTCAGCAATATGAGAAAGACCGCTCATAATGCCAACACTCGTAGGGGGAGCACTCTAACCCGAGACCAAGGACCCAAACGTGTTTGGGTTCCTAAGGCGAATTGATTGTGATTGCAGGGAAGTCCAAAGGCCAACAAAATGCCCATCTGGTACTTGGACAGCGGATGCTCTCGGCATATGACCGGGACGAGAAGCCTCATTCAGAACTTTACTCCAGTCGTGAACGGAGCAAAGGTCATCTTTGGAGGTTCAGACCGTGGAGTTACTAGAGGCTATGGTATGATTACTAACGATAATGTATCCTTCTCGGATGTGGCCTATGTTGAAGGATTGGAACACAATCTCATTAGCATAAGCCAACTCTGCGATAAAGGATACATAGTTGAGTTCTATGTTGATAAGTGCTTGATAAAATCCATTGACAATATGAAAACGATTCTATCCGGCACTCGAAGCAGGAATATTTTCTGCTTAAATTTCATCTGTATAGATTCCTCCACATCAGTGTGTCTTTTAGCAAAAGATAGTGCGTCCCTTGGTGACCAATGACACAAGAGACTAGCACATATTAATTTCAAAACAATTAATAAATTATTTTCAATGAACTTGGTACGTGATGCCCCAAATGTCAAATGCGTCAAAGACAGACCTTGTTATGCATGCGTAAAAGGCAAGCAAACAAGGGCTACCTTTAAAAGCACTATTGGCAAAGACTCTAACAGATGTCTCCATCTATTGCACATGGACTTGTTTGGTCCACTGCAAATTAGAAGTTTGGGAGGCAAGGAATATACATTGGTAATTGTTGATGACTACTCGCATTTTGCGTGGGTGTTCTTTCTGAAACACAAGTCAGATACCTTCGATATCTATACCAATTTTGTCAGGCAAGTCTAGAATGAATACAACTGCTCCATAGTCAAAATCAGAAGTGACAACGGAACAGAGTTCAAATCTGGGGCCATGACAGAATTCTGTGAAAGCTTAGGTATCTTTCATGAGTTTTCCTCTCCTCGTACTCCACAACAAAATGGAGTGGCTGAGAGAAGGAACAGAACACTCATAGAGGCCTGCAGGACCATGTTGAGTGATGCTTCACTACCGGAGTACTTCTAGGCTGAGGCCGTCAACACTGCATGCCACGTGAAAAATCGAGCACTTATAAACAAAGACCACAATAAGACTCCTTACGAACTTCTGAAAGGCAGAAAACCAACAGTCTCTTACTTTAAAATCTTTGGCTGCAAATGCTTCGTACTTAACAATGGCAAGTATCATACCACCAAGTTCAGCGAAAAGAGCTTTGAAGGTATTTTTGTAGGATATAGTAGCCATAGTAAGGCATACAGGATTTTCAATAGAAAAACCCTGGTGGTGGAAGAATCGATACATGTTGTATTTGATGAGACGAGCTCGCCGCAAAGCAATCCGTCTAGTGTGCTCATTGAAGATGCATGTGAAAAGCTGAAAGAAACCAGCCTAGATGATCCGTCCGAAGAAGAAGGCGAGAAGTTCATTAAGATCACCACTCCCACTCCTATTGGAGATGCTGATGATGAAAATGAAGAAGTTATCCAGGATGAAGAAATCACTCCGGTGCTTGAATACAATCCAGATGCAAGGACTCTAGAGCTCAGACATCTGAAAGATCACCCCATGGACCAGATCATAGGAGATCCCCGGGATGGTGTTAGAACTCGGAGAGGTACAACTAATGAGAATCTTCATTTGAGTTTTCTTTCACAGGTTGAACCAAAGAAATTTGAGGAAGCAAACTCAGACGCATCATGGATACTGGCAATGAAAGAAGAGCTAAATCAGTTCAAGCGCTGCAATGTGTGGATGCTGGTTCCAAGACCCAAGGGAAAGAACATTATTGGAACAAAATGGGTCTTCAGGAACAAGATGGATGAAGACGGGACTATCATAAAGAACAAGGCCAGACTCGTCGCGAAAGGTTATCGTCAAGAAGAAGGAATCGACTTCGACCAGACATATGCTCCAGTGGCCAGACTGGAGGCAATAAGGTTGTTCCTAGCATATGCTGCCTTCAAAGGCTTCACCGTCTATCAGATGGACGTGAAGTCGGCCTTCCTGAATGGTAACTTAAAGGAGGAAGTGTATGTGGAACAACCTCCAGGTTTCGTTGATCCTAACTTTCCCGATCATGTCTACTTTCTGCACAAGGCCCTATATGGTCTGAAACAAGCTCCTCGAGCTTGGTATGAAATGATGTCTACCTTTCTACTTGAGAACAAGTTCACAAGGGGAAAGATAGACAAGACATTATTTCTTAGGGAAATAAAAGGCAATATTTTGCTAGTGCAAATCTATGTCGACGACATTATCTTTAGCTCTACAGATAACAACCTCTGCAAAAAGTTCTCAAAACTTATGCAAGGGAAGTTTGAAATGAGCAGTATGGGCGAGCTGAACTATTTCTTAGGACTTCAAGTGAAACAATCTGAAGATGGAATTTTCATCTCACAGACCAAATTCACCAAATAGATAATTAAGAAATTCGGAATGTAGAACGCAACCTCTATGAGGACTCCAATGGGCTCAACTATGTCTCTGGACAAGGATGAGAAAGGGAAACCTTTTGATGAAACCAAGTACATAAGCATAATTGGATCCTTGCTCTACCTTACTGCCAGTAGGCCTGACATAATGTTCTCAACATGTGTCTGTGTTAGATTTTAGGTGAACTCTAAGTAATCTCATTACGCTGCTGCAAAGCGGATCCCGAGATACCTTAAAGGCACACCAAATCTGGGCTTATGGTACCCAAGAAGTAATGACAGCGAACTAATTGGATTTTCAGATGCAGATTTTGCAGGTAGCAAAGACGGCCGGAAAAGCAGCTCAGGGACTTGCCAATTCTTCGGAAGAAGGCTAATTTCCTGGAGTAGCAAGAAGCAGAACTGTGTCGCAATCTCAACGGCCGAGTCAGAGTATATCTCTGCAGGCAGTTGTTGCGCACAGTTGCTATGGATAAAGAATCAGTTTGAGTACTACAACATGCAGTTCAAGGATATTCCCTTATACTGTGACTCCTCGAGCGCAATTGCAATAGCCAACAATCCAGTGTCCCACAGCCGGAAAAAGCATATCGAGCTATGGTACCACTTTATCCGGGAACATGTGGAGCATGGAGACATAGATCTCCAATATGTGCCTACAGATAGGCAAGTTGCAGATATCTTCACCAAGCCGCTGGACGAGACCAAGTTCTCGTTCTTCAAGACAGAGCTTGGGATGTTCAACAAAGAGGACTAAAGAAGGCTGAATGACTAAGAAGCAAGTAATTGCAAAGGGTTAGTCAAAAATCCATTCCTTCTCAACTTTATCAAAATTCACTCGAAAAGCTTGAGACATACTCGAGTATCTAGAGACCTACTCGAGTATATGAATGAACCCACTCGAGTATGCATACTGACCTACTCGAGTATCTATAGACCCACTCGAGTATGTGTACTGACCTACTCGAGTATCTAAAGACCTACTCGAGTAAGTCTTTTACCTACTCGAGTAAGTCAATACCTACTCGAGTAAGTCTTTCCCCTACTCGAGTAAGTCATTATCTACTCGAGTAGTTTTCTCTGCATACTCGAGTAACTCCAGTCGACCTACTCGAGTAGCTCCTTTACCTACTCGAGTAGCCTCTCTCTCTCTCTCGTGTCCTGATTCCCCGTTTTTCAAAATTATTCTCTTCGCCACCCAAGACTATATGCCGCCTCTTTATTTAAATTAATTAGCGGAAATTGAAGAGTTATATATATATATGAAATTCCGAAACATCAAACCTACTCGACATCTTTCTATCTCTCGAGTACCCTGTCTCTTCGCCTACCCTGCCGACTCGCCTTCGTTGCTGTTGCAGAGCTTTCACCCTCAACTCCTCCAGTCAATAGCATCCATGATGACTTCTCACAAGATTGGCATCGGCTCCGAACTCGTCACTGACGGCATTGCAGAGCTCTCCGACGATTTCCGCAACGTCCTCATTCTTCTCGACACCGCCGACCTCTCCTTCATACTCCAAGAACCCTGTCGCGTTCTCTTCCCCGCAGTTGCAGAATTCTTCTCAAACCTCAAGGTTCGACGCAATGACAAAGTCCTAAAATCTACAGTTAAGGGTTTGGAACTAAAGTTCACCAAGACCTCTGTCTCTCAACTTCTCCGTTTACCTATTGTTGATGAAGAAGATGATCTGGATGCTGAAGATTCTGACCGAACAGCACTTTTTTGTGGCCTCTCTCCTGAAGCTCAGTATATTAAGAGATCAGACATGAATGTTGAAGGAAAATTTCTGGTAGACATCATTGGCAAAATTCTTCTCTGCAAGACACACTCCATCAGAGACATTCCCTCCTACTTCTTTGATATAATGCAAGCAATCGTCTGCCGCAAGAAATTTCAATTTGGTATGCTAATTTTGAACAAGATAAAGGACATCATGAAATCCCCCACCTACGCAAGAATTATATCTCTGCTCCTTCATGAAACCAATCCTGAAGTATTCAACTTCTCAAAAGGGACTCCACTTCACCACATGAAGAAGGTCTCCATCTCTTCAATTCAGAGATGGGATCTCAAGCTCCAGAATTCTGCCCAAGCTGCAAAGGTCTCAGAAATCCCAGTAATGCCAGCGGTAGAGGACAGGACCCCATCTCCCTCTCCTCATCATGTGGCCAGCTCCTCTGGTGCACCAAGTGAGGGGGAGCCTGCTCCATCTAGCCCAGTTAGGCAACCCTCTCCTCAGCCAGAGATTCCATCCCTACCTCATACCCCAAAGAGTCCAGCCACTTCCTCAGAGCAAGTACCCCAAGACACTCTTCTGTCCACAGCTGCTGCCATCGATGTTATGATTGCAGAGCTTACTGAAGATGTGCTTCCCCCTCCTCCTCTATCTCCTCCAGCTCCACCCTCTGAACATCACCAGGACTTGTCTCCAGCACAGTCTCCAGCCAGAACTCCATCACCTTCTCCACCTTCTCCAGCAGATAAGCCAGACACTATTCTTATTTCTGATGAGCCTTCTCCTGAGCCAGCTGAGGCCCCTCTCAGAAACCTTGACTTCTCCATTCCCCATGATACAGAAGAACTGGATGCTGTCATTCATACCACCAGAGCTCCCAGCTCAGTGCTAATTGAAGAAATAGCTCCTTGGGTACCTCCTCTTATCCCTACTGCTGCTCCCTCTACTGCTGCTGCTACAGTTTCCTCCTCCTCAGATCTACTGCAAAATATTGTCATTCTTCTTCAAGAACAAAGACATTATTTTGACACCTCTCTAAAAGTGGTCTCTGATAAGGTCACTGCTCTTGAGACTGAGATGAGCAGAGGTTTTGCTAAAATTCAGCATAACACTGACAAGTTAAAGTACCTGTTCCAACTTGGTGGCAAAGCTCTTGACCATACTATCACTAGTATTGGCAATGCCATGGAACAAGGTGTAATCCTGGCTAACAATCAAATTGAGCTAGATAAGAGGAATGAAGCCAACAAGATGACAATCTGTAAAGAAGTTGGGACCTTCAAAGATGAGACCATAGAGAAAGTATCTGTTGAAATCAGAAAGGGGGAGGGCTTGATAAAAGAACTTAAAGAACAGGTAGAAAAATCTACTGCTCAAAAGACAGTTGAATGGGAAGCTCATGTAAAGACTATTCATGATGATGTGCTTGCCCAGTTACAAAGTGTCAAATTTCACACCTATGACACTGTTGTCTGGATGCACAATCAGATCTTTCCAGATCTTGCAGTTGACCCAAACCTCATTCCCCATCATCTCAACCCTCTAGCCACAGATGTCACTGCTCCAGTTATTCCTCCTCAACCCACCTTCTCTCCCAGCCCTGGAGACTCAGTTGCTCCACCAGATACTTATGTTCCAGGCTGGGAAGAAGATCCTGCTGATATATTCCTTCAAGCTCCTCCAGAGATCAGAACCAAGAAGAAAAGGAAATATGGTGAAGGCCCCTCTGCCAGCAGATCTGCTCCTTCCAAAGCACCTGAACATGCTGAATCCTGGTCTCCAACTTCAAAGTCTCTCATCTTGGACACACTCAGGTTGGTCATGGATCACAGTGAGAACAGAAGCCTTCACTACAGTTCCCAGGAATGGGAGTTATATGAGAAATCCATGCTAAAAAGAAGGATCCATGACAGAGAGTTTGGGAGAAATAACCCTGCTGCTCCTCCAAGGCCCCCTAAGTACTTCCCAAAGCCATTCAGCTACCTAAGGAGACAACAAGAGAAGATGGATAAGCAATCCCAAGCCCAAACCTAAAAGGTGATGAAAAATAAAAAAGATAATTGTAGACTTGATGTTTTTTTTGGAAGCTTACATATATATACAATTCTTCATTACTGTCTAATTATTCTTCTCACTGTCATTTGCTTACCTGCTTATATTTTTCTACTTAGTTTCTTTTATATCCATAATTCACCTTAGTGTAAAGGGTTCTGACTTCAACAAATAGGGAGAGATTGTTGGGTATTTCATCCACATGAACCCAGATTTGATGAAGTCACCCTGGAACTAAGATGAATTAAGTTGTTTTTGATGCTTGGTTTGAGCTATATGTTTGCATGAGTTTCACTGGGAAGTGTAGACCAATGTCAACCCACATTGGGTCACCAAACACAGGAACTGTGCATTGTAATCCCTCATTGCATATTCCAAGGTGTTGACTCATGTGTGGTCTCTCTATTGGGATACACTTCATATTCAAGCTATTGGACCATGGGAAAGGCATTGGAAGTTGGCTACTCTAGAAGAATCAGTTTTTCCAACATCAGAAAATTTCTAAGTATTTTACTCGAGTAGAGCTCTCACCTACTCGAGTAGTCTGGGTATAAGTTACTCGAGTAAAGGAATCTTGTACTCGAGTAAACATAGTCGTATACTCGAGTAGCTAAGTCACCTACTCGAGTAGACATAGTCATATACTCGAGTAGCTAAATCACCTACTCGAGTAGACCAAGTCATATACTCGAGTAAGTATACTCACATACTCGAGTAGATAGGAACATACTCGAGTAGTTCAGTTTGCCTACTCGAGTAGTTCATGCGTCACCCGTGTACCTCGCTATTTCCCTATTCCAGAATTTTTCTAAGTCTTTTACTCGAGTAGAACTATCACCTACTCGAGTAGATTACTTTCTCTCGAGTAGTGTAGTTCAACTACTCGAGTAGTTGCCAGCAGACCTCTTCAGAATTTTTCTAAGTATTCCACTCGAGTAGTACTTCTTGTACTCGAGTAGGTTATGTAATATACTCGAGTAGCTCTTCCAGTACTCGAGTAGATCCTCAATATACTCGAGTAGGTCTCTTCGCATACTCGAGTAGTTCAGTCTGTATACTCGAGTAGTTGATCTCTATATACTCGAGTAGTCTGTTTATACTTACCCGAGTATGTTTCCCATCATATACTCGAGTAGTTGTTCAACTACTCGAATAGTTATTGGCTTACTCGTGTAGTTGGCCAAATATTTCCGAAAATTTTCTAAGTCATTTTTCTGACGGGATTTTTCAAATCACGCTACATGATTGGTCCACGTGTACATCATTATGACCGATTATGACCGTTAGTGTCTCCTATATAAGGTCTTATCAGAAAATGACAAACCCTAAGTATTCTAAAAAGCTTTCTTGTAATTTCTTTTTCGAGAAATATTCTTCAGCCGCCTCCTCTCTGACTCTCGCAAAACGGAAGCCGCCTCCGCCGCTCTCTTCTCCGGCCAAAGCTTCTACTTTCAGAGGTTTGTTCTGAAGAAAAGTTACAGATCGAGATCGAATTCACTGATCGTATTCTCTCTCGATTTCTGTAAAAGCTAGTAGATCCAGATCGAGGCCGAGAACTTCTTCACCGATTTCTGAAAGTGCTACAAAGTTGAAAAGAAGAAGATCCTGGCCATTTCTTTCAGATCTGAGTGATTTACTGTTTGTATTCTTGTAAACTCTTTATTAATCTTGTAGGAGAAATCTTCTCCGAGTGTAGGAGTTTTCACTCTGAGTTTGTAGGAAGTGTTATCTTCCGAGGTGTAGATCCGTTTTGTTGTATCGAGTTTGTAGGAACTTTGTTCCGAGGGTAGGATCGATTTGTGATCCGAGATAGTGGAGTAGCCGAGTCTAGTTGATTGCTAGATCGGTGAGGGAAAGTGGATGTACCCAAGGTTGGGGAACCACTATACATCTTGTGTCGTCTGTGATATTGGTAGATATTTCTGTGCAGTGCTCTAATTAATTTTTATTCTGCAAAAGACGCACAAACCACCTATTCACCCCCCTCTAGGTGATTTAGGTCGACAACAGTTTTCTTTCACCTCCCATGCCTCCTTCGAACTCCTCGCGTCTGAGATTTTCTCAAATGTTGCCTCATCTACACCTTGGTATAACAAGAACAGAGCCTTCTTGTCTCTCTTCTTTGACTCTCACAACGCCGTGCTTTGTGCATTAGTCAATGCCACCACTACTTCCATAGTAAGCTCCTCATAACCTTCCTCGACTATCCCATAACTCCTTCGAGGCGAGTAACACCCTCATCTGGATACTCTAGTTATCATAATTTGTCTTCGTCAACTTGGGAACTTGCCCTGACATGACACTTCCCATCTCCATCTCCGCTTGTCACTAACTCTTCCAAGGGGGTCCAACCTCCCTCTGATACCACTTGTCGAAAACGTAGGGAGGCACACACATATACAAGCACCCGATACCCACTTCAAAATTTGGCGAGACCTCCCGGCGAGATGGGGCCGGCGAGATCAGCATGGCGAGATGGTTCTCGGGCGAGAGTTTCCCGCGAGACGGCTACTGCCGCGCGTGATGGATTCCACCGGGTGAGACCTCTACCTCCGGGCGAGAGCACTGCGTGAGAACTTCTTCTCGCTCGACGAGATGCACTAGGCAAGTTGCACGCTCCCTCACTTGTGGGCTGCTTCAGGTAGGGTGGTGCCACGGGATCAGAATCCGGAAAACAAACAAGCACAAACACTTCCCGCGCTGCAGCGCTCTATTCTAGAGGTGTTGGGTGCATTGGTCAAATGTACCTGATTTGAAGAAGCCTCACCTAACTCAATGATATACATCAGAATGTATTTGATGTTTGTTTGAGTTATTTGTGCAGGTTAGACATACACTGGACTGAAGCTGAAAATTTCTAAGTCCATGTGTCGACACCCAGAGGCAAAGTGTCGACACTTGAGAAAGCTTGTGTCGACACCCAGACAAGCAGTGTCGACACTTGGAGTCATTGTGTCGACACCTGGGAAGAAGTGTCGACACCAGTCAGAAAGTGTCGACACTTGGAGCTGTGTCGACACTCAGTGTAGAAGGATGCAGAAAAGCTGTGTCGACACTTAGCAGAAGTGTCGACACCTTGAAGAGCTGAGTCAACACCAGACTGTGTCGACACTTGGAGTTGTGTCAACACTCAACATAATTCTGCAGAGACTAAGTACAAGTGTCGACACTCAACAAAATGTGTCGACACTCAATCTAAAGAGTCAACATATGAAGAATGTGTCGACACTCAGCACAATGTGTCGACACACACTCAAAGAAGTCAACACAAAAGGATTGTGTCGACACTCAGCACAATGTGTCGACACATAACCAGAAGACTCAACACTTGAAGAAAGTGTCGACACAAGGAGCTGTGTCGACACTTAGCAAAGAACAGAAAACTTGTAAAATATTCTAAGTATAAGTGTCGACACTAATGGAATGTGTCGACACTCAGCTGAAGAATCAAGAATGAAGACTTGTGTCGACACCAAGAAGAAGTGTCGACACTTGACAGTTTCTACACATGAAGATGTGTCGACACAAAGGAGATGTGTCGACACTTAGAAGAATACAGAAAGAATGAAGTACAAGTGCTTGTGTCGACACTCAATTTCAGTGTCGACACATGCAGAAGAAACTGTGTCGAGACATACAAGGGAATGTGTCGACACCTTGTAGACTTGTGTCGACACTTACACAACATGTGTCGACACTTGGTCTATAAGTGTCGACACTTAAGAACAGAAAGTCTCGACACTAACTGACAGTTAGCAGAATTTCAAGAAGTGACTGGTTGACATGACAGCTGCCAGTCCAGCCAGTCGACAGCAACTGTCAGAGATGTCAGAAGACAGTTATGAACCGGATCAGCCGGTTACTATAAAGGAAGCCTATAAATAGGCACCCATAGTTTACAGAAAATGTGGTTGTCATTAAGAAACAAGAGTTACAACTTGTGAGAATAATTGAAGTAGTTGATCAGTCTAAATCAAGAAGTGATACACAGAGGATCAACAGAAGAAGATCAGGCAGTCCAACTGCAGATCTAAGTAGTTGGAGAGAGAGAGCTCCAACCAAGGATTCAGTCTTTGGAACTAAGGCTGAGAAGAAGAATTCAGAGTCATCTGGATTTCAAGAAGCAGAGATCAAGGATCAACTGCAGAAGATTCAGACTAATTCAGTTCTACTCAAGAAGCTTTGAAGAAAGCTAAGTCAGTTTGGATCAAGCTGAGTTCTTCCAAGAACTCTCCAAGAAACTCTCAACTCCTCTCATTCCTTCTGAGTTGTAGAGTTAGAATTTGTAATTTCTATTATAACTTGTAAGATCCATTGGATCTGAGTGATTGTAAGCCTATTTTATAAAGGCTGAGGGTAGGGCTTGGTGCCTGAGTGTAGGAGTTGAAGAACTCTGAGTGTAGGCCTTTAATTGGCTGAGTGTAGGCCTGGGTGGCTGAGTGTAGGCCTTTTGGCTGAGTGTAAGGCTGAGGGCCTGAGGTAGGAACCTTGTTGGGTTCTGAGCTAGTGGAGAAGTTTGGCCGAATCTAGTACACTGCTAGATAGGCGAAGGGGGAAAGTGGATGTACCCAAAGATTGGGGAACCACTATAAAATCTTGTGTATTCTGTGCTGTGAATGTTCTGTGTTGAGCATTGCTGTGTGCTGTGATTACTTATTCAGAAATCTGTGTTATAAACTGTTGATTGCCAAACAAAAGTTAGAAAAGGATTAGGTCACCTATTCACCCCCCCTCTAGGTGTTTAGGTACCATATCTTTCAAGTGGTATCAGAGCCAGGTTCCTCAAAATCAGGACTAACTGTCTGAGGAGATCCAGTTTGGCAGATTCAGTTAAGTCAGGAAACAGGAAACAGTTTCAAGAAAATCAAGAACATGGGTTCTTCAGAAAATCATAAGGAGTTGGGTTCAATGAAACTACCTATATGCAGAAAAGAGATCTTTGGGATCTGGAAAGAAAGGGTTAGGCTGTTTATGGAAGCCTCTGACCCTAGGATATACATCACAGTCAAAGAAGGGCCATATGTGCCCATGAAGATTTCAGTATTGGATGCAAATCAGAGGACTCCAAAGGATTTCTCTGAAATGACCAAGGATGAGATTGTCCTAGCAACCATGGACAAAAGAGCACAGAACATAATAGTTAGTGCAATTGATGATGCCACCTTCCAGAACCTAATACACTGTAAAACTGCAAAAGAAATGTGGGATACCCTCATTGTCTACATGGAAGGTTCTGAAGAAGTAAGGCAAGATAGGAAGTCCTTGCTAAACCAAGAATATGAGAGTTTTAGGCAAGGAAGAGGAGATAGCATCACTGAATGCTATAAGAAATTTTATAGAATTGTAAATGAACTCATGTCATATGGAAGAGAGTTCACAAACTATGAGTTGAATGACAAATTCTTAAGGTCCCTAACCAAAGACTGGGACACCAAGATTTGTGCCATCAGAGAAATGGCAAAGTTGGGAGAAATTCCTCCTCCCACACTTTTTGGCAAGTTGTTATCCTATGAGATGCAATTGTCAGTAAGAAAAGAAGAAGAAAAGTCAACAAGGACTGAATACAGAGAAAAGACTGTTGCCTTTAAGTCAGATGTACCTAGAAAGAGCAGGACCAAGTCATCAACATCTCCTCCTGAGGTAGTTGTATCAGAATCTGAAGAGTCTGAAAGTACAAAATCTACAAGCAGTGAAAGTGATGAAGACTTTGCTGCATTCACCAGACATTTTCAGAAGTTCCTTAAGAAGAAACAGTGGAGGTCTAGACCTTCATCTTCCAAAGGGAAAGAGGTTCAGTATCAGGAAAAGAAGCCTTCAAAGAAGGACAAGAAAAGGACCAAGACAAGTAAGGCAACTGGATCCAAGATAATTTGTTACTGCTGCAATAGACAAGGCCATGTTATTGCAGACTGTCCTGAAAGAAGGAAGGAATCCAGTGACAAGAAGAAAACACACTTCAAAGGAAAGAAGGAGAAGTCCTTTGTTGCAAAGAATGAGAAGACTCTTTCAGATATGTCTTCTTCAGACACAGACACAGATGCTGAAGCCTATATTGGGCTATTTGCTGAAGAAGAAGAAGAGTTTATGGAGATTATGGAATCTATCTATAAGCAAGAAGACTGTCAAAGCCAAGGACTGATGGCTTTGACTGAAAGTACCAAAAACCTGGAGCAGCCAGGACCTAGCCAGGTACAAGGTTTAACTCAAAGTTCTGATTCCAGTTCAAGTTCAGAGTCAGAGTATTCTTCATCAAGTGATGAGAATATGTCTGAGTCCGAGGGAGATATTCATCAACTCCTAGATGAATATCAAATACTATTGCAAGCCTATAAGAATAGCAAGACCCTAGCCAAAAAATTGGCCAAGGAAATTGCTGATCTCAAGACAGCTGCAATAGATTATGAGAAGAATTATGATCAAAAACTGAATGAAGTGGCCAGGCTGAAACACATTACTGTGATTCAGATGGGTACCATTGCATTTAAGAATGATCAAATTAAGAAACTGAAGATTGATCTTCAGAAGGAGAAAGAGCTAGTAACTAGGTTTTCAAAACCTAAATCAGTGCTACCCTTGATTGATGATTTTGTTCATCATAAAGGAAAGACTGGACTGGGATTTGTTAATCCAGCAAGGACTGTTCAGAATCAGTCCAAGTCCAAGGGCAAAGCCCCAACATTCACTAAGACTGCTGAAGTTAAGACAGCCAAGTCTGTACCTAAGCAAAGGTACAATAAATTTGAATGTTGGTGCTGTGGCAAAGTTGGCCACTTTGCTTTGGACTGTTGGCACAATGTTAGTGCCAAAGGTAGTAACAAGATACCAGGTGGAAAGCCAGTAGGTAGCCTTGTTAAGTTGCAAGCTAACAGTTACCAAGGACCCAAGAAACCATTGGGTTCTAAGGTTCAGTAATTTGTTTTGCAGGAGAATCCAAGTGACCATACCCCAACATGGTACTTGGATAGTGGATGTTCCAGACACATGACTGGAACTAGGGGACTACTGAAGGATTTCATTCCAATCAAGAATGGTCCAAAGGTGACCTTTGGTGGTTCAGAAAAAGGAATCATCAAAGGGTTTGGTAACATATCCTCCAACTTTGTTACCATTACTCAAGTGGCTTATGTGAAAGGGTTGAAACATAACCTTATAAGTATAAGTCAATTAAGTGATGTAGGGTATGACATCTCATTTGTTAAAAATGGTTGTCATATCAAGAGGTCAAGTGATCAAAAGATCATTTTGACAGGTTATAGGAAGAGAAATGTCTATTGTTTAGACATTATGGTTGAGAATAATAGTTCTCCAGTTTGTCTTGTAGCTGATGAGACAGTTTCTCAATGTGTCAAGTGGCACAAGAGGCTTGCTCATCTAAATTACAAGACTATTGGCAAACTCTTTAGTAAAGAGTTAGTGAGGAATGGTCCTCAAGTTAAGTGTGTCAAAGATGGCATTTGCTCAGCTTGTCAAAAGGGCAAGCAGACTAAATCCACCTTTAGAAGCATTGACAACAAGGATGCTGTGAGATGTTTATATCTCTTACATATGGATCTATTTGGTCCAATGCCAGTTCACAGCTTAGGTAGGAAGGTCTACACCTTTGTAGTTGTTGATGACTACTCAAGGTTTTCCTGGGTGTTCTTCTTAAAGCAGAAATCTGAAACACCTAGTGTCTTCCACAGTTTTGTTAAGCAAATTCAGAATGAATTGAACTGTACAGTGGTCAAAATTAGAAGTGACCATGGTACAGAGTTTCAATCTGAAAGCATGACAAAACTATGTGAAGACTATGGGATATTTCAAGAATTCTCTTCACCAAGAACACCTCAGCAAAATGGCATTGCTGAAAGGAAAAATAGAACCTTGATAGAAGCTGGTAGGACTCTATTAAGTGATTCTTCACTACCAGAATATTTCTGGGCTGAAGCAGTAAACACTGCATGCCATGTGATAAATAGAGCTACCATAACTAAAAGGTTAAACAAGACTCCCTATGAAGTAGTGAAAGGCAGGAAACCAAACCTATCCTATTTCAGGATTTTTGGTTGTAAATGCTTTATACTTAACAATGGGAAGACTTACTTAACTAAGTTTGCTGCCAAATCCCAAGAGGGAGTGTTTGTTGGGTACAGCAGTAATAGTAAGTCTTATAGAGTCTACAACTTGACTACACAAGTTGTAGAGGAGTCTGTGCATGTAGTTTTTGATGAGACACTTCTTATTAACAATGAGTTGTCAAGTAGTGTGTGCAGCCCTACAGGTCTTTCTAAGAAGATGGACAAGCTAACCATAGAAGATGTACCTGCTGCAAGACAGCAAGTAGAGGAAGATGGCTTATGTCCAGGGGGAGAACTACATGTACCAGGAGCTGAAGAAGTTCAAGGAACTCAGCATGATGAAGATGCTGAAGAAGTACAACCAGAAGTAAGGATGCCTCCAGCCAACAGGCATCTAAGAGATCATCCAGTGGAGCTGATCATTGGAGATCCAAGACAAGGTGTTCAGACAAGGAGCAGAAATCAGAATGCTGCAATATATTCTAAGTTTTCTGTCTCAAATAGAACCAAAGAAATTTGAAGAAGCTATACAAGATCCACAGTGGACTGAAGCTATGCAGGAAGAGCTAAACCAGTTCATGAGGTGCAAGGTTTGGGACTTAGTTCCTAAGCCTAAAGATCACAATGTGATAGGAACAAAGTGGATCTACAGAAACAAGTTAGATGAACAAGGAGTCATCATTAAGAATAAGGCAAGACTGGTTGCAAAAGGATATAGGCAAGAAGAAGGTATTGACTTTGATCAAACCTTTGCTCCAGTAGCCAGACTGGAAGCCATCAGGATGTTCTTGGCCTATGCAACCTACCAAGGATTCAAAGTATACCAAATGGATGTGAAGTCAGCATTCCTTAATGGTAATCTAAAAGAAGAAGTATATGTGGAGCAACCTTCAGGTTTTGTTGATTCTACTTTTCCACATTATGTCTATAGACTTAGGAAAGCATTGTATGGGTTAAAGCAAGCTCCTAGAGCTTGGTATGAAACCCTATCTAGTTTCCTCATTGAGAACAAGTTCACAAGGGGGAAAATAGATAAGACTCTATTCCTTAGGGAGTCTAGAGGCAAAGTAATACTTGTCCAAATATATGTAGATGACATTATATTTGGGTCTACTGAAAGTAGCCTTTGCAAAAAGTTTGCAAAGCTTATGCAGAGTCAATTTGAAATGAGTAGTATGGGAGAACTGAAGTTTTTCTTGGGTCTCCAAGTTAAACAGACTGAAAGTGGTCTTTCCATATGTCAGTCTAAGTTCACCCTAGAACTCATAAGGAAATATGGTATGGATTCATCCAGTACCATGAAGACTCCTATGGGGTCAAGTATGTCTCTAAGCAAGGATGATGCAGGGAAACCTGTAGATGAAACCTTGTATAGAGGGATAGTTGGCTCCCTACTATACTTGACTGCAAGTAGGCCTGACATTATGTATGCTACATGTGTTTGTGCCAGGTATCAAGCCTGCCCCAAAGAATCTCACTTGACTGCAGTCAAGAGAATCTTGAGATATCTAAAGGGCACACCCTATCTAGGCCTCTGGTACCCTAGGAATGGAGATTTTGATCTAACAGGTTATTCAGATGCAGACTTTGCAGGATGCAAGGAAGATAGAAAAAGCACAACTGGATCCTGTCAATTCCTAGGTGGAAGACTCATCTCATGGAGTAGTAAGAAGCAAACCAGTGTGGCCATCTCCACAGCTGAGTCAGAGTATATAGCTGCAGGAAGTTGCTGTGCTCAACTTCTATGGATTAAACATCAGCTAGAAGACTATGGATGTCAGGTAAGTAGAACTCCACTTTATTGTGATTCTACTAGTGCTATTTCCATAGCTAATAATCCTGTATCTCATAGTAGAACTAAACATATTGAGATAAAATATCACTTTCTTAGGGAGCATGTAGAAAGAAATGATATTGCACTTGAATATGTTAAAACAGATAATCAGATAGCTGATATGTTCACTAAGCCCTTAGATGAAGCTAAGTTTAATAAGTTCAAAATTGAACTAGGTATGATAAACTTAGACTAAGTATACAGAACAAAAATTGGCTAAGTAAAAAGGTGTCGACACATAGACAAGTCTATGTCGACACAGAATAGTAAGTGTCGACACTTCAGAAAAATGGTGTCGACACATCTAGGAAGTAGGTGTCGACACTTCAGAATGTTAGTGTCGACACATGTCGAGTAGGTGTCGACACATCCACTAAGGTGTCGACACATAAGTATTACTCAGAATTTTTCTAAGTAAAGTCTCGACACATGTCGAGTATAGTGGTGTCGACACTTAACCAAGTGTCGACACATAGAATCTGTTGACTAAATTTGTGTCGACACATGAGTGTCGAGACATTATAGGTCAGTGTCGACACTTATTGACAGTGTCGACACATCATTAGAAATTCATCCCGCCTGTTCGTCTTCAAACAGGAAAGGTATAAATAGGGTTCTGTCCTTGATTGTCGACACGCTTTCAAAGTTTCGAGACCTAACCTCTTGTGTCGACATTTCTCTCTTCTCAAGACTAAATCTTCCAACCCTAATGGCTCCCAAGCTGGAAGAGAACGTCAACGAGGGCTATGAGCTCGTGCGAGGCGCATTTGACGACAGCGATCAGGAATTCAAA
The DNA here is from genome assembly GCA_039583875.1 of Platanthera guangdongensis. Taxonomy (NCBI): domain Eukaryota; kingdom Viridiplantae; phylum Streptophyta; class Magnoliopsida; order Asparagales; family Orchidaceae; genus Platanthera; species Platanthera guangdongensis. The sequence goes on along the minus strand of CM077161.1, from coordinate 129,373,471 downwards.
TCGGTGATTACCCTAGTCAGCGATTCAGGACTGGGATTCTTGGTTTCAGAACCAACGAAAATCTGGAAGAAAGAAGTAATCGAATTTCTTACTCAAGCAACTCTGGACGACTCTGGATTCAGAATCAAGTCCCGGGTGCATGGCACCAAAGTCAAACTATCCCCCAAGTCATTGAGAAAGGTACTTCACCTACCTAAGATTCCAGAAGAAGAGGAGGTAACTGCTTCTAAGACCAGGGAAGCTCTTACTTGGTGTGGACTGGATTCACAGATGAAGGTGGGATCAGTCTTCAATAGGAAGGGGATGAACAATCAAGGAAAGTTCTTGTCAGAAGTAGTGGGCAAGGTAATTCTGTGCAAACCAGGAGGGCATGACAGAGTGTCTGCCTCCATGTTTGAAGTAATGACCAGAATCATCTTCACTCTGAAGACTGATTGGTCCATGGTGGTTTTTGAGAAAGTGAAGGAAAGCCTGAAGAAGCCCAATCTGGGCAGGATTATCAGTCTCTACCTGGCTGGATCCATTCCAGAGGTAATGAGCACTGCTGCAGGAACAAAGATAAATCATATGAGGAGAATGGACTCCAGAATATTCTCAAGATGGGAAAGGGTGCTGGTGTCAAAGGACTTGGCCACCCCTGAGAAACAACCTTCTAAGACAGACTCTCCTCCCAAGAAGAAAAGGAAGACAGCTGCTGTGCCTCAAGAGACTTCCAGCAGCTCAGGCAGTGAAGCACATGTGGTCTTCACTCCTGAAACTCCAGTTGATGTGGCTGCAGAAAAATCACCTGCTCCTCAGGAGGCAGCTGATATCCAGGGGGAGCCTCCAGCTGTAGAACATCCATCTACACTGGATAGTGAGCAGGCTACTCTCATCATTCAAGAGGTACTTGTTGATCTTAACACTTTGAATTTTTGTATAACAAATTCTGATTTGTCTGATGACCATCAGCCAACTCAGCAAGCACAAGCACCAGATGTTGTTCTTCCAGACACATCTGTTGTGATACCTGATGCAGTGATAGAAGAATCAAGGACATCTCCTGCACAGTCTCCAGCAGAGTATACCATGGAAGATCTGTTTTTAAACTTAGATCAAGATGATTTTGATATGGAAAAGACTGCTGCTGATGCAGAGAAGGATGCTGTTGCTGAGGGGGAGACTTTGGATAGTCAAGAAGAGCCTATAAGGCTAGATTCTGAGAAGGCACAAGATGTGCATCCTGAAAGACCATCCAGCCCTAAGGATAGGGTGGATATAGCAAGTACATCTGAATCTGAAGATGAGGAAGCTGAGCAAGCTCAGAAGAAAAAGTTCTTTGTTTTCAAGAGGAGGAGCCAGAGCTACAAGAAGGCTCTCCAGACTGTTGCTCAACATTCATTAGTCCAACAAGCTCCATCCACTGATTATAGTTCTCTATTGCTAGCCTTGCAAATCAAGATGGATGAACAAAGAAAGGCTTTGGAAACATATGTTGATGAAGGACACAAGGCACTGCAATCTGATCTGGGACAGGAACTCAAGTCTATAAGGTTTGAAATGAACCTTAATAAAACTGCAATGACTGATTGTTTTACAAAGGGGGCTAATGCTGTGGTATATCTTGCTACACAACAAGAAGCAATTAAAGAGAAAGTGGATGATATAGCAGTCAAGCAAGGCTATGTACTGGAGAATCAATTGAGAATGAATGATAATCTGACTGCATCTCACAATGCCATAGTCACTGAACTTAAGAATAAGTCAGATGCACCTTCAACTTCATCTGCTGCTGCCAAAGCTGATTTTGATAAGCTATTTCAAGCAGAGCTTGCTGCTGTTAAGAATGCCATAAAAGATTCTCAGAAGGTCATATCAGAACAGCTTACAAAGCTTAGACCTTTCTTTAAAGAAGGCATAAGATATTTGGATAGCCAAATCCGATTTCAGAAAGATGATGTAAGGGATCATATGGCTCAAGAAGTCATAAAGGGGGAGAGAGTGTTAGTCAAGGCCAGTTCTGAGCATGCTAAATGGATTTCAAATTCTATAAGGGCTACACTTGGATACCCTCCCCTGTGTGATGACAATGAAGTAGGTGAATCTGGTATTCAAGGAACATGTCTTGGAGGTGAGCAACAAGCAGTGGCTGATGTAATCTATCCACCTCCAGACTTTGAAATGATTCATGCTGAAGTAAGCACTATGTATAGTCCACCTGCTGGCAAGCCAAATGTTATTCTGGAAAAGGTTGTTCAACCTACCACAGCTGCTATGCAAGAGGCATTGGATAAAGAAGAAGAAACTAGGCTGTCAAAGAAGAAGTTTAGGGAAATTGCTGAGCAAAAGCCAGATTTTGAACAATGGAGCCCTACTTCTAGAAACATAATTCTCACAGCCTGGAAAGCAGCCAAAGACAATGCCCATGAAAGGAACAAGTGGTTTTCAGAGGCTGAATGGAGAAAGCATGAGATTAGGCAAGAAGCCATTGTCCAACATAGAAGGAAGGCCAAGTTAGGAAAGCTACCTCCAACAGCTGTGGAGCCTAGCAAGTACTTTCCCAAGCCTTATCATTACTTTGAAAGGCAGAAGATCAAGGCAGATAAGCAAGATCTAAAAGGGAAGAAAACTGCTGAAGTTGAGCCTGCTGCTGCTGCTGCTGTGAAAGCTCAAGTCAAAGCTGGAAAAGGGATTGTCATCAAAGAACCTGATCAGCACTAGATTAGAAATTAACTTGATGCTTATTGTAATTTTGTTAAGAGGAAAACATTGTAATACTTCATTGAACATGTATAAGAAACATTATTGGAACAGTATATGATAAATATAGTTTGAATGTTCTGAAATATGTGTGTTTCTTAATTGTTCTGCAATGATTAATAAGTATACATGTGTGGTTTATTACATGTTCAAGTTTACCCTGTTGTCATTTATATGTTTTACATCATTTTGTATTTTTTAATTATAAGTGGTGTATATCATTGACTAAGGGTTATGACTTCTCCAAATAGGGGGAGATTGTTGGGTGCATTGGTCAAATGTACCTGATTTGAAGAAGCCTCACCTAACTCAATGATATACATCAGAATGTATTTGATGTTTGTTTGAGTTATTTGTGCAGGTTAGACATACACTGGACTGAAGCTGAAAATTTCTAAGTCCATGTGTCGACACCCAGAGGCAAAGTGTCGACACTTGAGAAAGCTTGTGTCGACACCCAGACAAGCAGTGTCGACACTTGGAGTCATTGTGTCGACACCTGGGAAGAAGTGTCGACACCAGTCAGAAAGTGTCGACACTTGGAGCTGTGTCGACACTCAGTGTAGAAGGATGCAGAAAAGCTGTGTCGACACTTAGCAGAAGTGTCGACACCTTGAAGAGCTGAGTCAACACCAGACTGTGTCGACACTTGGAGTTGTGTCAACACTCAACATAATTCTGCAGAGACTAAGTACAAGTGTCGACACTCAACAAAATGTGTCGACACTCAATCTAAAGAGTCAACATATGAAGAATGTGTCGACACTCAGCACAATGTGTCGACACACACTCAAAGAAGTCAACACAAAAGGATTGTGTCGACACTCAGCACAATGTGTCGACACATAACCAGAAGACTCAACACTTGAAGAAAGTGTCGACATAAGGAGCTGTGTCGACACTTAGCAAAGAACAGAAAACTTGTAAAATATTCTAAGTATAAGTGTCGACACTAATGGAATGTGTCGACACTCAGCTGAAGAATCAAGAATGAAGACTTGTGTCGACACCAAGAAGAAGTGTCGACACTTGACAGTTTCTACACATGAAGATGTGTCGACACAAAGGAGATGTGTCGACACTTAGAAGAATACAGAAAGAATGAAGTACAAGTGCTTGTGTCGACACTCAATTTCAGTGTCGACACATGCAGAAGAAACTGTGTCGAGACATACAAGGGAATGTGTCGACACCTTGTAGACTTGTGTCGACACTTACACAACATGTGTCGACACTTGGTCTATAAGTGTCGACACTTAAGAACAGAAAGTCTCGACACTAACTGACAGTTAGCAGAATTTCAAGAAGTGACTGGTTGACATGACAGCTGCCAGTCCAGCCAGTCGACAGCAACTGTCAGAGATGTCAGAAGACAGTTATGAACCGGATCAGCCGGTTACTATAAAGGAAGCCTATAAATAGGCACCCATAGTTTACAGAAAATGTGGTTGTCATTAAGAAACAAGAGTTACAACTTGTGAGAATAATTGAAGTAGTTGATCAGTCTAAATCAAGAAGTGATACACAGAGGATCAACAGAAGAAGATCAGGCAGTCCAACTGCAGATCTAAGTAGTTGGAGAGAGAGAGCTCCAACCAAGGATTCAGTCTTTGGAACTAAGGCTGAGAAGAAGAATTCAGAGTCATCTGGATTTCAAGAAGCAGAGATCAAGGATCAACTGCAGAAGATTCAGACTAATTCAGTTCTACTCAAGAAGCTTTGAAGAAAGCTAAGTCAGTTTGGATCAAGCTGAGTTCTTCCAAGAACTCTCCAAGAAACTCTCAACTCCTCTCATTCCTTCTGAGTTGTAGAGTTAGAATTTGTAATTTCTATTATAACTTGTAAGATCCATTGGATCTGAGTGATTGTAAGCCTATTTTATAAAGGCTGAGGGTAGGGCTTGGTGCCTGAGTGTAGGAGTTGAAGAACTCTGAGTGTAGGCCTTTAATTGGCTGAGTGTAGGCCTGGGTGGCTGAGTGTAGGCCTTTTGGCTGAGTGTAAGGCTGAGGGCCTGAGGTAGGAACCTTGTTGGGTTCTGAGCTAGTGGAGAAGTTTGGCCGAATCTAGTACACTGCTAGATAGGCGAAGGGGGAAAGTGGATGTACCCAAAGATTGGGGAACCACTATAAAATCTTGTGTATTCTGTGCTGTGAATGTTCTGTGTTGAGCATTGCTGTGTGCTGTGATTACTTATTCAGAAATCTGTGTTATAAACTGTTGATTGCCAAACAAAAGTTAGAAAAGGATTAGGTCACCTATTCACCCCCCCTCTAGGTGTTTAGGTACCATATCTTTCAAGAGGGAAGACAAATTTTACTCTCTCATCAATCCCAAATGAACTACATCCAAGCCTTTATATAGGCTTGCACAAAAAATAAGAAATTGACACGTGCCACCACATTAAATGCCACCTAAACTATCTTCTCCCTCCTCCAGCATTAACAAAACCAATACATATATAAAAAACACAATTATGACTTGTTGACCCGGTCAACTCAGAAAAGTCACCAATAATTGTTGACCGAGCTTTCTCCAGCTTTGCCAAAACTCCTATACATCCAGGTATGTCAGTCCACGAAAGCCATGCCGGCTTTGCAGCTCTCGAGCATTCCACGTCCACAACACCCTTCTGGTATATCCATTTCACGGTGATGATGATGAAGTTCATTTTGATCCAACGGTTCAGCATTTTTCATCCTTTTATATTTTTTTAGTTAAAAAAATCTTGTCCAATGAATAACTTTTGGACTTATCTTGTTCCCACAATAATGAAATGGATCCAATTCCACACTTCTGCCACTTTTTGTTTTTTTACTTCAACCTTACTGCTGTCCTGTTGAGAGGAGGGGTTGCTTTTCTCCAACATCATATTCTATCCGCCCATGTAGTCGGGATTTGTTGAAGGACAGACCGCGCGGTTAGTAGTTGGTAGATTAGTCAGTTCAACTAGTGTTCTGCGGTCTGTCTCAGCAAGTTCCCAGGTTTGTAACCGGACGGTTAAGAATGTCTAACCGCGGGTGTGACTGACTCATCTACAGTTTGCCGAGTCTGGCATGATTCTGTGCTTGCGGACACATCTGGAGTTCGCCAAGATCGGCGCGTTCTATTTTTGGGAGCCGCGATGTCCGTTGTTATGGAGGGTTATCTGGCTGGTGTTGAGCTCGCGGATTACGGAGTCCATCTGTGTTGAGTCTGCTAGTGTTATCGCGGATTGCGGATATTGCCTGGTGTTGTACTCGCGGATTCCCGAGTTCGCCTGTGTTGAGTTCGCGCCAGGTTCTACCAGAGATGCCTGAAGGTTTGGGCGTGGTCACGGTAGTATGCCAAGTCCGGTTGTTACCTATTTCGCCGAGTCCGTATGTTTTGCGTGGGCTGGATGTGGAGTTAGCGGCGACTTGCAGATTAGCATGTGCGATCTGTCTTTGTGTCCGCACTCTGGTGCGGCTAGCCGCACACTGATGAGCGGTTACCCTATCGCATGTGCGGTGACTTCACTCCCTTCGATTGCGTATAAATAGGGGCCTCATGCTCGTCATTTATAACGTTAATAGTAAGCTTTGAATCTTGGGTTAAAACTCGCAGTCTAGTTTTCTTAATCGCACGATTTAGAGAAAGTAACTGTTTTTGCTGTATTGCAGATTGTACGGCTATCACTGGCCGACCAGGGACTTGATTCTGACAGTAGTCAGGATTCAGTGTGGCTTAGAGGATAACAGTCTGTGGGTTGCAGCAGGTCACGATTTGCGAACAAATGATTTTCTCTTTGGCAAAGTTTTCCCAGTTCAATAAGTCAGTCCGCCTCTGGCGGTTTGACTCTGTTTAGTTTGGCAGCATCATTGTTCGCGGTTTTGACAGCAAAGCGGCCTTGCGGTCAGGCGGTTGTGGGTGCAGACAGGTTTCTTCAGCATTCAATAACGGGGAGTCCGCGCGGTTAAGTTGCAGTTTGGCAACTTGGCAGCTTCAGCAGACAACTTATGCGGATACACGGTTTTGGTGGTTACTATTATTAGTCCGCCCGGTTTACTCTTGTTTGCATGTTTTTTATTTCCATCGGGTGCATTGGTGAATCATGTCTCGCAATGTACATCTCGTGCTGTAAAGAAGATTGATAATACAAATTCCTCTTCCTTTTTGTTGTGCTGGTTTATTTGAGTTTGGTATGGTTGAGTGTTCCTGCGAACTTTCCCGCTTTTAGAAAATTTTTACATGGTATCAGTGGGGCAAAGGTTTAAGTAGTGATCAGCCACAGAATTTTGCTTGTGCTTTTGGAAGTTTTCAAGTTACCAGTGTTATAGCAATGGAAGGAGGTTTCGTAAGAGAACTTGGTATTGAGTTCCTGACACATACTAACTTTAAGAAGTGGAAGTCTTGCATGAAAAGTTATCTTATAGGCGAGGATCTTTGGTCGGTCTCCAATGAGAAGACATGCAAGAGGTGACAGCTGCTGTTGGGAATGCTAAAGCGGTATAAGCTTGGAGGAGAACAATGCTAAGGTGGAGTTCACTATAAAGCGAGCAATCTCATTAGATCTTTTCGACCACATCATTGGATGTCATTCGGCTGCTGAGATTTAGACTTCCCTTGACTGGTTGTTCAGCAAGAAGAATGTAGCGCAACTATAATTTTTGGATAATGAGTTGATAAAATTCACTCAGGGAGAACTGTCCATATCATACTTCTTCTTGAAAATGAAGAACATTTGCACTGAGATTTCAACATTGGACCCAGATGAGCCCATCTTAGAGGCGAAGCTAAAGAGACATATTATCCACGGGCTGCAGATGAATTATATGGCCTTTGTTACTTCGGTGCAGGGCTGGGCCGATCAGCCATCTTTGCTTGAGTTGGAGTATCCGCTTGCTTCGCAAGAGAGCTTAGAAGGACAGATGGTTGAAGTATCTATCTCTTGAGGAGATAACGAGGTTATCTTCTCAGGAAAGAAGAAGGGATAAGACAACAAGAAGAAGCCATCTGCTAATGATGGTCCATCAACCTCATATCAGCAAGAGAAGAGTTATGCTCCTAAGCGAGATGGAAGGAAGAAGGAAGGGCCAAGGTGCTATAGGTTCAACAAGCCTAGTCACTTCAAGAAAGATTGCAGGGTGGTCAATCTTCATCCATGATATGCTACAAGAAAGGAAGGAGCTGAATTTAGAGTTGAGGAAGGTGGATGAGAAAATGTTTTCATGACTAGTACGTGTGTTTGTACATTGTACACCATCAACTATCAGGAGGACTGGATCGTGCACTCAAGGTGTGGTCATCACCTCACCGGGGATGAGCCAAAATTTTCTTCTCTACAGGCATACTCAGGTAATGAAGGGTCTGCAGCTCAATTAGTGATGAGAAGTTGAAAACTCCATAGTTAAGCTGAGTTTGACAGCTATCAGCCTGGTGCTCTAGTTGCGGGCTCGGGATATGCGGACTGGAGCTATGTCTGCGGGATATGCGGACTGGTGTGGTGTCAGCAGTGTCCGCAGGTGCGGTGGACAAGTCTTGGCCTAGCTTTTTGGCGACAAGGCAGATAGGTTTCTATCCGGCCTTGGTGGTTCGACCTTGGCAGACTGGCCGTCCAGCTTAGTCGCAGTGACAATGGCGAACTGGTTTCATGTCCGCACTATGCAGACACGTCTTGTACTCGCCTCGAGATGGGCAGTGTCCCTATCGGCTAGGGCGGTGGCCACACTTCTCTCTGCGCCTATAAATAGGACCCCATGCCACATCAACAGTACAACCAAATGAACAGTATATGAGCTCAAGCAATTTTTGAGGACAAGTTTTTGTATCCATGCGGTTTGAGGAGTTGATCGGTTTTTTGCTGTGTGGATAGCGCTGAGAAGCCAGGGGCTTGGTTCTGACTTTTGTCAAGTATCACTACGGGCTCTGAGGTTACAATCAACTGTTAGCAGCAGGTCGTGGCTTGCGATCATGCGGTCTTCTATTTGACAATCTTTCCCAGTTCAATAAGTTGTCTGGTTCTGGTGGTCTGTTCAGTTCGACATCAGCTATTTGTGGGTAATCTGGCAACTAGGCTACCTCACGATTAGACGGCTAACAAATTGCGGACAAGGTTCTTCAACATTGGAATAACGGGGTTTCCGCGTGGCTAGATTGCGGTCTGGCGACTTAGCAGCTTCAGTGGACTCCGTAGTGCAGCACGACAGAGTAAGCAATTACTCTATGAGTCCGCACGGCTAGATTTTGCTTTCTTATTTTTGCTTCCTTCGGGTATATTGGTGAATCATGTCTCGCCATGTATGCCTCGCACTGTAAATATTTTTGATAGTATAATATTTACTTGCTCTTCTATTTGCTGCTTGGTTTGGTTTGTTTAAGTGTTCATGCAACCATATTTCCTGTTTTCTGCATCTCATAATTTTTTTACATGGTATCAGAGGGAATATAGGTTTAAGCAGTGATCAACCGACAGACTTATTTTTTTACTTCTAGAAGTCTAGTAGACCAGTATTAGTGCAATGTAAGGAGTATTTGCAAGGGATCTTGGAATAAAACTTTTAACGGCGACCTACTTCAAGAAGTGGAGGTTGTGCATGTAAAGTTATCTTCTGGGCGAGGACCTTTGGGAGGTCGTCTGTGGAGTCGAGAGGCAAGAATTTACTATTGCTGCTGGCAATGTTAAAGCGGTGTGAGCATGGAGGAAGACAAACCCATAGGCGAAGTTTACTCTCAAGCGGGCTATGTCACTGGAACTCTTTGACCACATCATAAAATGTCGGCCTGCTGCTGGGATTTGAACTTCCCTTGATAGGTTGTTTAATAGGAAGAATGTAGCACGACTATAATTCCTAGATAATGAGTTGGCGAGAGCCACTTATGGAGATCTATCCATCTCAACGTTCTTCCTGAAGATGAAGAACTTATTTGCTGAAATTTCGGCATTGGACCCTGATGAGTTGATTTTAGAAGTGAAGCTCAAGAGGTACATAATCCGTGGTTTGCGGAAGGAGTATATTGCCTTTGTTACTTCTGTACAAGGCTGAGCCACTCAGCCGTCTTTGCTGCAGCTGGAGAAGCTGCTAGCTTTGCAGGAGAGCCTAACAAAACTGATGGCTGGAGTTACTATCTCCGAAGGATGTAGTGAGGCGCTCTTCTCAGGGAAGAAGAAGAGATGTGATAAGAAGAAGAAGCCGTTTGCTGACAATGGCCCTTCAACTTCTTATCGACAAGAGATGAGTGCTTCTCCTAAGTGGGATTGAAGAAGGAAGGTGAAAGGGCAAACTAGATCTGATATACTCTAGAGGGGGGGGGGGGGGTGAATAGAGTATATGGTGCTTTTTAAAACACAAAGAAAATCTTTTGCAAGGCTTTACAACAACTGTTGTAATGAATGTGAGCAGGGAAGCAGAAATAAAATAAACCACAAAACTAAGCTATGCACAAAAGAATCTAGTCCAGAAACAAAAGAAAAACATGCACAACCAGAAGACACAAGGAAATATAGTGGTTCCCCAACTTGGGTACATCCACTCTTCTACCACCCTAGGTAGGAATCCACTGCAGGATGAGTTGATCAGGTGTCCTGGGCACCAATGAGCTTTTGATAAGGTGCTCAAAAACCAAAACAGATTTTTTGATCAGGTGTCTTGCCACCAATGAGCTTTTGACAAGGTGCTCAAAAACCAACTTCAAACTTTTGAAGGGAGTTTGAAAAACCCTTTACAGAATGGGGGTGAGAGAGTGATGGGAGTCTTCTCTTTCTCAAGCAACTGAGAAGACTATGTGGATTCAGTGATGTTGTCAAAGCTCCCCCTGAGTCCTTGAAGTCTTCAGGAAGATGAGCTTTGCTGAGGGTGATAGGCCTTCAAAGATAGATCTCCAGCAAAGGATGATTTCAGCAAGCTGAAATGTTGATTGTCTGGAGTCTTGAAGTGATGTTGGCCTTGAACACTTGAGAGCTGAAGAGATCTGAAAAATGCTTGAAAGCTTGATCTCTTCTTGATGAGTGTTCTTCAGAATTATTGTTGACAGAAAATTTTTCAGAGTCTCTGTATATTGAGAGATGTCCTGTTCTTGTCAATCTCTCTTAACTGTGTTATTGATTCAAAAAACATTCTCTCTTTTATTCCCTGAATCTCAATAGGAAAATTGCTCTGTCAAAGATAGCCGTTGGTCTGAATTAATTACAGCCTTAATTGCATAAAATATTCTGAAGGAAAGTCCACTGAATTGTTCCTTGAAAAATCCCTTGAAACTTGCTCCAGAATTAAATGAAAACGGCTGGCAGATCTTCTGACTTAAATGCAGAATAACTTCTATCTTGATTTGAATTTGAATTCTGAAGATCAACTGAAATCGTCGAACTGAGCTCTGCTATCGTCGAGCTGAGCTCAGCGAACTGGAAAGAGCAAGCAGCAAAGAAATCGTCGATCTGAGCTCAAAGATCGTCGAACTGAGCTCAGAGATAAAGATCCAGTACAGAGTCAAAATCGTCGACCTGAGCTCAGCGATCGTCGAATGGAGTTCGACGATATTGAGAAGTTGAGCTCAGCGATCGTCGACCAGAGCTCGACGATATTGAGAGGCTTGAGCTCAGCGATCGTCGAATGGAGCTCGACAATCTGCCAAAGTTGAGCTAGACGATCGTCGACCGGAGTTCGACGAAACGTCGTGCTGAGCTCGACGATTTGGACTTAGTCTCCAGAAAAACTTGGGTCTTCAGAGCAGCTTCCAAACCTAGACTCCTGATCCCTTAGACTCAATTCTAATTGACCTATAATCTATACAGAAGGTCAAAACATAGAATCCTAGAGACATAGTGATCCTGACCCAAATTAGTAATAGGGTGTTCCAACAATCTCCCCCTATTTGGGTTAGGAAAACTATTTACAGACATTGAAAAACAAACAACATCATACAGACAGAAAAACATAAAACAACAATAACAAGACACAGAGCAGAACCATCACAGAGATATATTATATATGTGTTATCCAGATAGCAGTTAGAAGAACCAAAAGTTGTCACCTTACAGAGTTATTCCTTTTCTTTGCCTTTTACCATTTTAATTTCCCTGTTAGGATTTAATGCTTGTTGTTTTGATCTGGTATCATCAGCTGCACCCAAATAGATTTGCTTTGAAGCCCTGGGAACCACTGCAGCTGGATGTAACTCCATGTACCTGTCTGCATCAAAAAACTTACTGGAAGCATATCTTTCTAACTCTTTTTGCCTCTGCTCTGACATGGTGGATATGTTGGAGGTGTCTAGCCCTTGTTCCTTTGCTTTCTTTATCTGATCTAAGGCAGCCAGTTCTTTCATCCTTGCAGTCCAAGCCATAGGATTTTTCTCAGGATCCTCAAATGGAACAGGTGGCTCATACCTGTTGGAAGTAGTTTCTTGAGGTGTCCTGGCAGTCACATTTTCTCTAAGCTTATAAGGGAATGGACCTGAAGATGTATCAGAAGAAACATGTCCACCCCTGGAATAAGGATGCTGCCTGGAGTGTCCTTTGGAGTAAACCTGAGTTTCTCTTTGGTTTCCCCTATATCCTCCCCTTCTAGAGTAGGACCCCCTAGATTGTCTTTCCCTTTGATATGTTCTTGCATGAGGCTGGTAGGGAGCCTGGCTTCTAGCAGGGCCTGATCTTGCAGAGCTGCCACCTGCACCTGCATCAGGTGGAGGTGGTGGAGGAGGATGAGGGTGCTTGGACTGGGAAGAATCTTTATCAAACTTCCTCTTCTTCTTCATTGCCTTTAACTGGTTCCTGGAGAATTGCATCCAATGCTCAGAGATTGGGCAATTGTGCAGAATATAATATGGAACATCATTATCATCTCTGACTTTGGCAGGAGGAACTCTCTTCAAGGCCTTACTTCTTGCCTTTCTTTTCCTTGCAATTGTGGCAGATGAGTCATCAGAAGCAGTAGCATAATCCTCAGATTCAGAGCTTTGTTCATCATACAAGGCATCAAGCTTCTTCATCAAATCCTCTTTTAACTGGACAGCAGCTGATGGGGCAGAAGATACAGAAACAGGAGGAGCAACAGGAGCAGCAGCAGATGTTACAACAATTACAGGAGCAGCAGCAGCTTCAGAGATAATAACTTCAACAGCAAGCTCAACATCAACAGCCTCTGTCATCAGAAAATCCTGTGAGAAGGGCTCAACAGCAGCAGATATTACTTCAGAGGTAGACACAGCATTGTCTTCAGCAGCAGCAGCATCAGCATCATCATAAGCAGCAGTCACTGACTGAATAAAATCAGAGAGGATTCTGGGGTCACAGCAGGAGAAGGGCACTAGAGCCCTGGTCAAGTCTTCTGACTGGGCAGCAAGAACCTCTGGGGGCTGGACAGCATAGACTTCTGGAAGGCAGCTGAAGTAAGCAGTGTCAAAAGTAGATAGCAAGGACCTTAGGTCTATTGCTATTACTGGTGTAGCAGCAGCAGCAGAAGCAGACACAGCAGGGGCAGCAGCAGAAACAACAGCAAGAGGAGCAGCAGCAGCAACAGCTTCATAAGGCATCTCCCCCTGCCTGGATGCAGAAACCTGTGCATCAAGGCACACAGCTGGGGGTGCTGCTGCAGGGGTAAGGAAGGAGGACATCCTGGCAGAGAGAGCTGCCACTGATTGTTGCAGAGGAGCTAAGGAGGCCTCCATGAGAAGGGAGAGCCTAGGAGCAAGGAGCTCATACAACAGATCAGCAAGGGCTGGGAGATCTACATGCTCAAAGGGAGCAGAGGTAGAGGTTACAGGGATGCCTGATGGAGCTGGAGGAGGAGGGCTGAAGGGTGGAAGGGATGGCTCAGGAGAGGGTATGGTAGAGATGGAGGGTACAGGAATGGAAATGGAGGGAGAGAAGGTGGGTTGATCAATAATTTGATGGAGAAGGTCTTGGAAAGTTGTTGAGGTGGAGGGTAAATCTGGAGGAGAGGAGGGGGAATCATCCATGTAGGATTCATCCAAGAGAGTGAAGGATGGAATGGATGTAGAGGAGGTGACATCTGGAGGTGGATAGGAGAAAAGGGGATGGAAGTGGTCTGCTGGAGGAGATGAAATTGTTGCTGGGGATGGAATTGAGGTTGGAGATGGGCTGGAAATGATAATGGTGGAGGTTGCTGGAGAGGTGGATGGAGCTGGAGGAGGAGGAGCAGCAGCACTGGCAGCAGGCAGGTCTTCTGCAGGGGCAGAGACCTGGGGTGGAGTGACTCTAAGAGTCCTGGTGCCTGAAGGGCCAGAAGAGGAGGGCCTGCTGGGCTTGGAGATTTGCCTGTCCCATTTCCCAAAAAGGGCACAGGTGAGTCTCTTGGAGGCATTGATGTGCACTCCAGAGGAGACTAGCAGGGCAGGGCACTTAGCCTGGAGGAAGATTCCCAGAATTCTTCCAAAGTTCACAAAGGTTTTGTTGATCTTTTTCTTCAATAAATCAAAAAAGACTTCTCCCCAGTTCAAGCCTTTTCTATCTACCAGAGCTCCCATAAGGCAGAGCTGGAATCTGGAGATAGTATCATGAGCAGAATGCTTGGCCAAAAGGACCTTGCCTACAACATCAGCCATAAACCTGTATTCCACAGACAGGTTTCTCTTAAACAGTTTGCTAGGGTTCCCCTCAGGATGACCCATCCTGGCAAGAACATCAGCAAACTCTTCTCCAGAAAGGTCAGCAGAGTCTTCACCATTCCTGAAGCCAAATACCTCTGTGAGTACTGTTGGAGTCAGAGGTACCTGGGTGCCACTGATGGAGCCAACTATGGTGTTGTTGTCCAGGTTGTGGGCAGTATATACCCATTCTTTAATTTCATCAGATGCTAGTTTGATTCTGGTGGACATCAAGGCAGTTAATTGCTGATCTTTGAATAAGGTGAGAATATCTTGGAAGATTTGATCTGTGGTGTTGAAGGAATCGAAATCGATGTCAAAGCCGGCATCAAATTTCATTGCAGAGAGTACAGCAACTGAAACGGCCATGGTACCTGGAGGTTGTCTGACATAGACTTCCTCTTTGATGTCTCCATTTAAGAAGGCACTCTTGACATCCATTTGATAAACTTTGAAGCCTTTGTGAGCTGCATAAGCTAAGAAAATCCTGATGGCTTCTAATCTTGCAACAGGTGCAAAGGTCTGGTCGTAGTCAATTCCTTCTTCTTGAGAATATCCTTGGGCAACTAGCCTTGCCTTGTTCCTTATTATTACTCTTTGATCATCCAGTTTGTTTCTGAATACCCATTTTGTTCCAACAATGGAATGATCCTTAGGCCTTGGCACTAGTTCCCATAGTTTGTTCCTCTCAAATTGATGCAGCTCCTCTTGCATGGCAATGATCCAGTGTGGATCTTGCTCTGCATCTTGAATGGACTGAGGTTCAATTTGAGAAAGGAAGCAGGTGTGCAACAGGTTTTGGTTGACCTGATTTCTGGTTTGCACACCAGCTGAGAGTTCTCCAATTATTTGGGTAATTGGATGGTCTCTGGATGTTACTAAATCAACAGGGGGTGTTGATTGTTCATCAACCTGTGTTGTTGTTTCCTCTTGTGGTACAACAACTGGCTCTTCAAGCTGAGCTTCAATATGTTGAGCATTGCTTTCATCTTCACTGCTTTCATCCTCTTGAGCAACCTGTAGCTTGTTCATATCTTCAACTAGAGAGTGTTCCTGCAAAGGTTCTATGGTAGAGGAAATCTTCTCCTTGAAAGACATGTTAGTTTCATCAAAAGAGACATGAACAGATTCCTCAATTTTCAATGATGATTTATTATAAACCCTATATGCCTTGCTGATCATGGAGTATCCCAGAAACACTCCTTCATCAGCTTTGGCTTGAAATTTTGCTAGATGTTTCTTATCATTATTGTGAATATAACAAATGCAACCAAAAATTTTGAAATAGTCAACTTTAGGTTTCTTCCCTTTGAGTAATTCATAGGGAGTCTTTCCCTTCAGTTTATGTATCAGACTCCTGTTCAGCACATAGTTGGAGGTGTTTACTGCCTCTGCCCAAAAGGATAGAGGTAGATGAGCATCTGACAACAATGTGGTGGCAGATTCAATAAGGGTTCTATTTTTCCTTTCAGCTACCCCATTTTGTTGAGGAGTTCTAGGAGCTGAGAAAGTGTGCCTGATCCCTTCACTCTGACAGAACTCTTGCATAAGAAGAGAATCAAACTCTGTCCCATGATCACTTCTGATCAGGGCAATGTGAGTATTGAACTCAATCTTTATACATTTGAGAAACTCTGTCAGACACTTAAAGTTATCAGACTTCTTCCTTAGAAAGAACACCCAAGTGAATCTGGAGAAGTCATCTACAATCACTAAAGTGTAGGATTTCCCTCCTAGGCTTTGTACTGTGATGGGTCCAAATAGATCCATGTGTAACAGATACAATATCCTAGGTGAATCACTCTTATTAAGTGACTTAAAGCTGTTTTTAGTCTGCTTGCCTAATTGACAAGCCTTGCAAAGTCCTTCCTTCTTGTAGGGGCCAGAAGGTAGTCCTCTAACAAGGTTGTCCTTGGATAGCCTAGCAATAGTTCTAAGGTTTAGGTGTCCTAATCTCTTATGCCATAAAACATTTGGTCTATAAACTGAATTGAATAAGCAGATGTCTACAGTAGTTGAAAGAAAATCTACTAAGTAGATGTTACCTTTCCTTTTACCTGTTAACACAGTTGTGTTGTCCTCTGATTTGATTTTGCATGAAGTTTTGCTGAAGTTCACTTGGTAGCCTTCATCACACAGCTGACTGATGCTGATTAGGTTGTGCTTCAGTCCTTCCACATATGCTACCTTCTTGAAGGTTACAGAACCAATCTGGACTGCTCCATATCCTTTAGTTTGTCCAAAGTTGGAATCACCAAAGATAACTTTGGGTCCAAGCTTGGCTCTAAAGGAATTGAGGTTGTCCTTGTTCCCTGTCATGTGCTTGGAGCACCCACTATCCAAATACCATTGCTGGTTAGATGTTGGATAGGTCTTCATCTGCACATAAAGCAATTCACTTGTTTTTGACCCAGTTTACCTTGGGCCTAGGTTGATAACCTTTAAACTCAGAAATAAAAGATATCCCTGGCTGACTCTTATATCCTTCAGGATGATATCTCCTTGGAGGTAAAATCCATTCAGTATAAGGGTTAAATGTTTGGGATGAAGAACCCTCAGGATTCAATTTTGACTTGCCCTTGAAAATTTTTCCACTGCTCTGACCTCTGTTCGACGATCTTGGAGCTGAGTTCAACGATCTTGGGTCAGATCGTCGAGCTCCGTTCGACGGTCGACTATGGCTGAGGTCAGTATATGGGATCGTCGAGCAGCGTTCGACGATCTTGGCTGAGATCGTCGACCTGCGTTCGACGATATTTCCTGAGATCGTCGAGCTGCGTTCGGCGATCGTCGAGCTTCATTCGGCGATCGTCGATCTCCGTTCGACGATTTGTGCTGGACTTTAGTTTTCTGAGGCAGATCAGAATTCTTCCTGGCAACCTCTACAACTCCCTTTCCCTTGTCAGAAATGAACTTGATAGGGGTTGTTAGAACAATAGGTTGGCTGGATGAGGCACCCAAGCCCAGTGTACTGTTGAATCTTGAGTTCACTGTGCTTGTGATGTCCATCAGCTTGATGCTTCTCCCATTGAGAGATTCTTCAAGCTTCTTGGCCTCAAAGAGCTCACTCTTCAGTGAAGCTATCTGTTCCCTATAGTTCTCCAACTCCTAAGAGAGTTTGAGGTTTTCTGATTTTAAATCACTTTGTTCAGATAATTGATTTCTGAGAGAGATGATCTCTTTCTCAGACTTTAGCAGATCTAAACATAGTGCTTTAAATTCAAGCTTAAAATCTTCTGAGGTAAAATCAAAAGAGCTGATTACCTGATCTTCTTCTGGTTGAGTCTCTGAGTCTGACTCTGACTCCTCTTCTTCTGAGCTGTTCTGTGAGGCATTGATTGCCATCATGCAAAACTCCTTTTCCTCTGCATCATCCTCATCATCACTTGAGCTGGAAGAGGTCTCTGACTCTTCTTCAGTCTCACTCCAGGATTCAGCAACAAATCCTTTCCTTGTGTGCTTATTTTTGCTGGTGGAAGGTTTGTTGTTTCCATGCCTTTTGGAGTCCTTCTCCTTTCTTCTTTCTTTTCTTTCCCTTCTGTCCTTGTTCTTATTCTCTGGACAGTCAGGAACTATATGCCCTGGTTTCCTGCAACCAAAGCAGATGATATCTTTGTTATTGCCAATGGACTTGTCATACCTTGGCTTGTCTTGCTCCTTGTATGATCTTCTTCTGAAGTCCTTCCTGGCCATCTTATAGAATCTTTTGGCCAATAGGCTGAGAAGTTCATCATTGCTTGTGGCCTTTTCTTCAGGCAGATCCTCAGCTGCCTTGAATGCAATAGTCTTCTCCTTTCTTGTGGCTGGAGAAGCAGCCTTCTGTTCTTCTTCTCTGTTCTTGATGAGTAGCTCATAAGATTTGAGCTTTCCCAACAAGGCTTCAGTGGTAATCTCATTTAGGCTTCTGGCATCTTTAATTGGCCAGATTCTTGAATCCCAAGTGCTGGGGAAGCACATTAGGATCTTGTCATTGAGTTCTGTCAGTGAGATTTCTTTATCTAATGTCCTCAGTTCACTGACAATTAGACTCAATCTATTGTACATGTCTCCCACTGACTCAGTTTCTCCCTTCTTGAAGTTCTCATATTGGGAGATGAGATGAGATCTTCTGTCCTTTCTCTCATCAGCTGAGCCAGAGACAATTTCTGAGAGCTTGTCCCAGATCTCCTTGGCTGAATTACATTCAGCTACCTTCTGAAAAATGTCATCTGACATTGTCTGAGCTAGAATGTTCATTGCCTTGGCATCAGCTACTTTCCATCTTTTAATGTCAGCATCTGTTCCTGATGGAGGTGGAACAGCACTTGTGCTTGTGCTCTCTGGAGGTCTTGGGCACACTGTCAAAGCAGAATTAAAAATATCTTCGTCAATTGAATTCATGTAGAGTTTAATCCTTGCCTTCCAAAGTGCAAACTTTGATAGATTGCACACTGGAGGTCTGGTGCTAGCATAATCTTTGTTCTGGGCCATGGTTTGTGCAAGCTAACACTAATAAAAAGGAAACAAAAGAAGGATCTAGTTTGGGATCTTTGGGGTTCAGGTGTTAGCCTGTACAACCAAACAGATATGGTATGTTTAACCAACCTGCCTCTGATACCAATTGAAAGGGCAAACTAGATCTGATATACTCTAGAGGGGGGGGGGGGTGAATAGATTATATGGTGCTTTTTGAAACACAAAGAAAATCTTTTGCAAGGCTTTACAACAACTGTTGTAATGAATGTGAGCAGGGAAGCAGAAATAAAATAAACCACAAAACTAAGCTATGCACAAAAGAATCTAGTCCAGAAACAAAAGAAAAACATGCACAACCAGAAGACACAAGGAAATATAGTGGTTCCCCAACTTGGGTACATCCACTCTTCTACCACCCTAGGTAGGAATCCACTGCAGGATGAGTTGATCAGGTGTCCTGAGCACCAATGAGCTTTTGATAAGGTGCTCAAAAACCAAAACAGATTTTTTGATCAGGTGTCTTGCCACCAATGAGCTTTTGACAAGGTGCTCAAAAACCAACTTCAAACTTTTGAAGGGAGTTTGAAAAACCCTTTACAGAATGGGGGTGAGAGAGTGATGGGAGTCTTCTCTTTCTCAAGCAACTGAGAAGACTATGTGGATTCAGTGATGTTGTCAAAGCTCCCCCTGAGTCCTTGAAGTCTTCAGGAAGATGAGCTTTGCTGAGGGTGATAGGCCTTCAAAGATAGATCTCCAGCAAAGGATGATTTCAGCAAGCTGAAATGTTGATTGTCTGGAGTCTTGAAGTGATGTTGGCCTTGAACACTTGAGAGCTGAAGAGATCTGAAAAATGCTTGAAAGCTTGATCTCTTCTTGATGAGTGTTCTTCAGAATTATTGTTGACAGAAAATTTTTCAGAGTCTCTGTATATTGAGAGATGTCCTGTTCTTGTCAATCTCTCTTAACTGTGTTATTGATTCAAAAAACATTCTCTCTTTTATTCCCTGAATCTCAATAGGAAAATTGCTCTGTCAAAGATAGCCGTTGGTCTAAATTAATTACAGCCTTAATTGCATAAAATATTCTGAAGGAAAGTCCACTGAATTGTTCCTTGAAAAATCCCTTGAAACTTGCTCCAGAATTAAATGAAAACGGCTGGCAGATCTTCTGACTTAAATGCAGAATAACTTCTATCTTGATTTGAATTTGAATTCTGAAGATCAACTGAAATCGTCGAACTGAGCTCTGCTATCATCGAGCTGAGCTCAGCGAACTGGAAAGAGCAAGCAGCAAAGAAATCGTCGATCTGAGCTCAAAGATCGTCGAACTGAGCTCAGAGATAAAGATCCAGTACAGAGTCAAAATCGTCGACCTGAGCTCAGCGATCGTCGAATGGAGTTCGACGATATTGAGAAGTTGAGCTCAGCGATCGTCGACCAGAGCTCGACGATATTGAGAGGCTTGAGCTCAGCGATCGTCGAATGGAGCTCGACGATCTGCCAAAGTTGAGCTAGACGATCGTCGACCGGAGTTCGACGAAACGTCGTGCTGAGCTCGACGATTTGGACTTAGTCTCCAGAAAAACTTGGGTCTTCAGAGCAGCTTCCAAACCTAGACTCCTGATCCCTTAGACTCAATTCTAATTGACCTATAATCTATACAGAAGGTCAAAACATAGAATCCTAGAGACATAGTGATCCTGACCCAAATTAGTAATAGGGTGTTCCAACAGAAGGAAGGGCTAAGGTGCTATAGATGTAACCAGTCGGGTCACTTTAAGAAGGACTGCAAGGTCAAGCTATAGCCGGGGCACGTTGCAGATATAGGGGGAACTAGTTCCAGTGCTGAGGAAGGAGGATGAGGTAATGTATTTATGATGGGCATGTGTGTCCGTGCTTTATCCGCCATCGAATACCAAGATGACTGGATAGTGGACTCAGGGTGTGATCACCACCTTACTGGGGACGAGTCGAAGTTCTCTTCTCTGCAATCATACTCAGGTAAATAAGCTAATATTACTACTAATGATACATTCATGCAGTTGAGAAGGAGGGTGTCGTTTCTTTGGGCAGTGATAAGGGTCCACTCACCTTGAGAAGTGTTTATCATGTGTCAGGCATGAAGAATAACCTCTTCTTAATGACCAATGTGGACGCGGACTATCATGTTCTGTTCGGCCCAACAGAAGTGAAGTTTCTCAGCAACGTGTCAGCGGTGAAGGCTGACATTGCTCATACAGGGAGAAGGGTAAAGGATTTGTTTGTGTTATCAACAAGTTCTTATGTTGACTGGATGAGAGCCAATGATAACACCACTATATGACATGAGCGGATGGGATATGCCGGGATGGACACGTTGAAAGCTATGACAGTAAAGAGCCTTGTGAAAGGCTTGCCTAAATTATCTTCCTTCGGTGACAGTCATGTATGTGCGGGATGTCAGTATGGTAAGGCTCATCGCCTTCCGTTTAACAAGTCATAGACTAGGAGTAAAACACCATTTTAATGTATTCATGGTGATCTGATGGGTCTGACCGTCACTGCCAGTCTTGGAGGTAATAGATATATGAAAGATATTGTACCTAATCACCTAGAGGGGGGGTGGGGGTGGGGGGTGAATAGGTGACTTAAATCTGTTTAACTTTTTAAGCAGAATCCAGAATTTATCTCAGAGTTATATCTACTTTTACACAGCAATAAAACAACAATCACAGAATATCATAAGCACACAGTAGACACTCAGATTTATAGTGGTTCCCCAAGCTTTGGGTACATCCACTTTCCCCCTTCGCCTATTTAGCAGTGTACTAGATTCGGCCAAACTCCTCCACTATCTCAGATCCTTAGATCTTACACTCAGAACCTCAACCAGGTTCCTACAGCTTAGGCCCAAGGCCCTACAACTCAGCTTCTTCACAAAGCCTACACTCAGCTTCTTCACAAAGCCTACACTCAGCCACCAAGGCCTACACTCAGCCACAACAGGCCTACACTCAGAGATACAACTCTCTTACACTCAGGCACGCAGGCCCTACACTCAGCCTTTATAATTACAGGCTTACAAACTCAGATCCCTAAGGATCCTACAAAATAATATGAATACAAAATGTAACCCAAACAACTCAGAGACAAGAGAGAAGAGTTGTGAGTTTCTTGATGAGTTCTTGGAAGAACTCAGCTGAAATCAACCTGACTTGGCTTTCTTCAAAGCTTCTTGAATGTAGAACACAATAAGATTGATCTCCTCTGCAGTTGATCCTTGATCTCTGCTACTTAAGGTTCAGACCAAATCTGAACCCTTCTTCTCAGCCTGGTTCCAAGGACTGACTTCTTGGATGGAGCTCTCTCTCTCTCTCTCCTACTTCTTAGATCTTCATTAGATTCTTCAAGGAATAGCTAGATCTTTTTTTCTTTTCAATTACTTGAACTATTGTTCAATCATTCTGAACGTTATTTCTGTAGACAGTATAAGTCTATTTATAGACCTTCTTCATGGTAACCGGCTGGTCCGGTTCATAACTGATTTCTGACAACTCTGACAGGTGCAGTAGACCGGCTGGAATGGTAGCTGTCAAGTCATCCAGTCAGTTCTTGAAAATTCTGTAACTGTCTGAAAGTGTCGAGACTGTCTGTCTTTAGGTGTCGACACTTATAGACCAAGTGTCGACACAAGTTGACTAAGTGTCGGCACTAGCCTTCAAGGTGTCGACACAACTCCTTGTGTTGTTGATTCTATATCTCGACACTGCTTCTTCTTTATGTGTCGACACTTATATTGTGTGTCGACACAAGTCCTTGTTCTTCAGTATTTTGCCGAATACTTGTAAGTGTCGACACAACACCTTTGTGTCGACACATCTTCATGTGTTGAACTTGTTAAGTGTCGACACATATTCTTGGTGTCGACACTTGCCTTTAGTGTTGATACTTGCTGTGTGTCGACACAGCTCCTTGTGTCGACACATTCTTCTTCTGTTAAGACTTCAGCTGAGTGTCGACACATCCCCTTAGTGTCGACACTTGTACTTAGAATATTTTGTTGAACTTTGCTGAGTGTCAACACAGCTCCTTGTGTCGACACTTTCTTCAAGTGTTGAGTCTTCAGCTGAGTGTCGACACATTCTTTCTTGTGTCGACACTGTCTTCAAGTGTTGACTCTTCTGCTGAGTGTCGACACATTGCTCTGGGTGTCGACACTTATACTTAGATTCTGCTGACTTTTGCTGAGTGTCGACACAGCTCTAAGTGTCGACACTTTCTGATGTAGACACAATTTCATTGGGTGTTGACACAACTGCTAAGTGTCAACACTGGTTCACTGGACTTTTCTTCATTGAGTGTCGACACAGCTCCTTGTGTCGACACTTTCTGCCTGGTGTCGACTCAGCATCACTGGTGTCGACACAAGTACTCCAAGTGTCGACACTGCTTGTCTGGGTGTTGACACAATCACTCCAAGTGTCGACACTGCTTGTCTGGGTGTCGACACAAGTCTTCTTAAGTGTCGACACTTTCCTCCTAGGTGTCGACACATGGACTTAGAAACTTTTTCATCTTTCCAGCACATACTTAACCTGCACAAGTAAACTAAAAAATACATCAAATACATTTTGATGTATATCATTGAGTAGGTGAGGCTTCTTCAAATCAGGTACATTAAAACCAATGCACCCAACAATCTCCCCATATTTGGAGAAGTCATAACCCTTAGTCAATGATATACACCATACAGAATAAAATCATAGCATGATGTACAGCAGGATTATACAACAGTGCAATCATAAACATATATTAAACAAAACATGTATACACAAATAACATCTCAGAACAATTATGAAATAAATTTATCACACAACAAATTTATCACACATCACATTGTTCTAACACTTTGTCATATTCATAATTCTAAAGTTTACAGAATGTTTAACATCAAAAGATTACATAGTAAACTTAAGAAAATTTCTATGCTATTTTTGATCAGCATCTTTGATCACTATCCCTTTTCCAGATTGTACTTTGGCTTGTACAGGGGCTTCAGTGTCTTCAGCAGCAGCAAGCTTTTTGCCTTTCAGACCCTTTTTATTTAGCTCTTCAGCTTTGATCTTTTGCCTTTCAAAATAATGATAAAGCTTGGGAAAGTACTTGCTAGGCTCCTGGGCAGTAGGAGGTAGCTTTCCCATCTTGGCCTTTCTTCTATATTGGACTATGACTTCTTACCTTGTCTCATGCTTTCTCCATTCCAACTCAGAAAACCACTTGTTTCTATCTTGTATATTATCTTTTGCAGCTTTCCATGCAGTTAAGATAATGTTCCTAGAAGTGGGGCTCCACTGCTCAAAGTCTTGTCTTTGTTCAGCTTGTTCCCTGAACCTCTTCTTAGACAGTCTAGCTTCTTGTTCTTTCTGCATAGCTTCTTGCATAGCTTCAGATACTGGCTGAACTACCTTCTCTATGACGACATTTTCCTTTCCCTCAGGTGGGCTATACATGGACTGTATATCAGCATGTATCATATCAAAATATGGAGGAGGGTAGATTACTTGTGCCACTTCAGGTTGCTCCCCTCCTAGATATGCAGGATGTATCCCAGATTCTGCTACATTGTCATCATCACATAAAGGAGGATAACCAAGAGTAGCTCTGATAAAATTAGAAATCCATTTAGCATGATCAGAGCTGGCTTTGACTAACACCCTCTCCCCCTTTATGACTTCTCTAACCATGTGATCCCTCAGATCATCCTTTTGAAATCTTATTTGGGCATCCAAATAGTTTACTTCATCTTTAAAGTAAGGTTTCAACCTTTGGAGTTTGTCAGTTATGATCTTCTGAGAGTCTTGTATGGCAGTCTGAACAGCAGTTAGTTCCTCTTGGAATGCTTTGTCAAAAGTTTCTTTTGCTTTGGCACTTTCTGCAGACTAGGCAGTGGCTATATTCTTTATCTCAGTTACTATAGCATTGTGTGATTCAGTTAAGTTGTCATTCATTCTGATCCGATTCTCTAGAACATAACCTTGCTTCAGTGCAATGTCATCTACTTGTGCCTTTATTTTCTCTTGATTAGTAGCTAAGTAGACTACTGCATTCCCTCCCTTGTGGAAGCAGTCAGTCATCTCTTTTTTATTAAGATTCATTTCAAATCTAATAGATTTAATATCTTGAGCTAGGTCAAATTGTAGAGACTTATGACCCTCATCCACATAAGTTTCTATGGCTTTCCTGTGCTCATCCAGCTTGATTTGCATGGCAACCATCAGTGCACTGTAATCAACAGTTGGTGCTGGCTGTGATATAGGATGTGGTGCTATGGTTTGCAAGGCCTTTTTGTAATTCTGGCTTCTTCTTTTAAAGACTTGAAACTTCCTTTTCTTAGCCCTTGTAGCTTCCTCATCTTCAGATGCTGAGGTGCTTGCTATATCTACCCTCTCCTTAGGTAGCTCCTCAACTTCTTTGGGCTGCTCAGGTTCTTGCCTTGCAGGATCTTCAACAAGTACTACTTGCTCCCCCTCAACTGGAGCATTCTCCCCCTCAGCAGCAGTTTCCTTATCAAAATCAGTTTGATCCAGATTTAGGAAGAGATCTTCAATAGTAAATTCTTGTGGAGAATAGGCAGGAGAAATTCTTGGCTCATCTGCAACTGGATCAGATACAACTTGAACTTCAACAGATGTGTCCTCCATGACAACATCAGGGACTTGACTATCAATCTGAGTTTGCTGATTAATATTATATAAGGAATCAGACAAAACATTATCCTCTATAGGGAAATCTAAAGCATTAAGCTCAGTGATTACCTCAAGGATGATGTGGGTGGCTTGTTCACTCTCAAGAGTAGTTGCCTCTTCCACTACTAGTGGCTCCCCTTGGACGGAATCCTGGTGTAAGGGGCTAGCTTGTGGTAGCTCCCCCTACCTCTCTGCAGCATCTTGTTGAGCTGTAGACTTCTCAGCATTTCCTTCTTCATTCTCATCAGGTGTGAAGATAACTTGCTCTTCACTACCAGAGCTGCTAAATGATTCCTGAGCCACTGGGGCAGGCTTCTTCTTCTTCTTGTGTGGGGTTACTTTCTCAGGAGTAGGCATCTCCTTAGTCAAAACCCTGTCCCATATAGAGAATATCCTCAAGTCCATCTTCCTCATATGGTTGATCTTAGTTCCAGCAGCTTGACCCATAACCTCTTGTATACGACCAGCTAGGTATAAACTTATTATTCTACCCAAATTGGGTTTCTTCAGGCTCTCCTTAATCTTCTCAAAGACAATAACAGACCAATCTGTGTTCACTGTGAAGATTATTCTTGTCATTAGGTTGAACATATGGGCAGATATCCTGTCATGCCCTCCTGACTTACTCAAGATTACTTTTCCAACAATTTCTGATAGAAATTTTCCCGGGCTGTTCATGCCTTTCCTATTGAACACAGATCCAATTTTCAGTTTGTAATCTAGACCACACCATGTCAATGCTTCTCTGGTCTTAGAAGCAGTTACTTCATCTTCTCCTTTTGTCCTTGGCAAGTTTAGGACCTTTCTCAAACTTTTAGGTGACACCTTCACCTTTTCACCATGAACCCTAGATTTGATCTTGAGTCCAGATTCATCTATTTTAGCTCCATTCAGAAACTCTAGAACTTCCTTCTTCCAGATCTTTGTGGGCTCAGAAACAAGAAATTCTAACCCTGAGTCTGCAACTAGGGTTACTACATCCTTGATTTCCTGTTCTGCTTTGTCAAACGCTTTTCGCACCAGTTCATAGCCTTCGTTGACATTCTCCTCGAGCTTTGGCGCCATTAGAGTTTGAAGAATTTGACTAGAGAGAAGAGAGGTGTCGACACTTTGGTCTCGAAACTTTAGTGAGCGTGTCGACAGACAAAGGCAAAATCCTATTTATACCTTTCTAAGTTTGAAGATGAAAGGGCGGGTAAGCTAACTTAAATTGTGTTGATACTGTGGATAAGTGTCGACACAGACTTATAATGTCTCGACACCTATGTGTCGATACAAGTTTAGTCAACATATATATGTGTCGACACTTGATTATGTGTCGACACCACTCAACTCGACATTTAGTCGAGACTATACTTAGATAATTCTAAGTAAATGCTAAGTGTCGACACCACCTGGGATGTGTCGACACCAACTTGTCATGTGTCGACACTAATATTCTGAAGTGTCGACACCAACTTCCTAGATGTGTCGACACCTTTTCCCTAAAGTGTCGACACCACTTTTCTGTGTCGACACAGATATCTCTGTGTGTCGACACCATTTTACTTAGCCATTTCTATAAACTTATTCTAAGTTTATCATACCTAGTTCAATTTTAAACCTATTGAACTTAGTTTCTTCTAAGGGCTTAGTATACATATCAGCTAGTTGATTATCTGTTCTAACATATTCCAGTAAAATATCTTCTTTTTCTACATGTTCTCTAAGAAAATGATATTTTATTTCAATATGTTTGGTTTTACTATGAGAAACAAGATTGTTTGCAATTGATATAGCACTAGTAGAATCACAAAATAGTGGAGTTCTACTTACCTGAATTCCATAGTCCTTAAGCTGATGTTGTATCCATAGAAGTTGAGCACAACAACTTCTAGCTGCCATATATTCTGATTCTGCAGTGGATATAGCCACACTTGTTTGCTTCTTGCTACTCCATGAAATCAGTCTTCCACCTAGGAATTGACAGGTTCCAATTGTGCTTTTTCTGTCTTCTTTGCATCCTGCAAAATATGCATCTGAATAACCTGTTAGTTCAAAATCCCCATTCATAGGGTACTAGAGGCCTAGATAAGGAGTGCCCTTTAGATATCTCAGTATCCTTTTGACTGCTGTCAAATGAGACTCTTTAGGGCATGCTTGATACCTTGCACAGACACATGTAGCATACATGATATTTGGTCTACTTGCAGTCAAATATAATAGGGAGCCAACTATCCCTCTATACAAAGACTCATCTACAGGTTTCCCTGCATCATCCTTGCTAAGAGACATACTTGATCCCATAGGAGTCTTCATGGTACTGGATGAATCCATACCATACTTCCTTATGAGTTCTAGGGTGAACTTAGACTGGCATATGGATAAACCATTCTCAGTCTGTCTAACTTGGAGACCCAAGAAGAACTTAAGTTCCCCCATACTACTCATCTCAAATTGTCCTTGCATTAGTTTTGCAAACGTTTTACAAAGACTACTTTCAGTAGACCCAAATATTATGTCATCTACATATATTTGGACTAGTATTATTTTGCCTCTGGATTCCCTAAGGAATAGAGTCTTGTCTATTTTCCCCCTTGTGAACTTATTCTCAATGAGGAAACTATACAGAGTTTCATACCAAGCCCTAGGGGCTTGCTTTAACCCATATAATACTTTCCTAAGTCTATAGACATGATTAGGTTGAGTTGAATCAACAAACCTGATGGCTGTTCCACATAGACTTCCTCTTTAAGATTACCATTCAGAAAGGCTGACTTTACATCCATTTGGTAAACTTTAAATCCTTGAAAGGTTGCATAGGTCAGGAACATCCTTATGGCTTCTAGTCTGGCTGCTGGAGCAAAGGTTTGATCAAAATCAATACCTTCTTCCTGCCTATATCCTTTAGCAACCAATCTTGCTTTGTTCTTAATGATGACCCCATGTTCATCCATTTTGTTCCTATAGATCCACTTGGTCCCAATTATGTTGTGGTCTTTAGGTTTAAGAACAAGTTCCCAGACCTTGCACCTCTTGAACTAATTCAGCTCTTCTTGCATTGCCTCAATCCAATGAGGGTCTAGGATGGCTTCTTCAAACTTTTTTGGCTCAACTTGGGAAAGAAAACTGGAGAAGAGCACTGCATTCAGATTTCTGCTCCTTATTTGTACCCCTTGTCTTGGATCACCAATGATTTGTTCTACTGGATGATCTCTAAGATGCCTATTGGCTGGAGGCATCCTGACTTCAGGTTGAACTTCTTCAGTTTCTTCATCTTGATGTACTCCTTGAACTTCTTCTGCATTAGGTACATGTAGTACTCCCCCTGGACAATAGCTACTATCTTCTACTTACTGTCTTGCAGTAGGTCCTTCTTCTATAGTGAGCTTGTCCATCTTCTTAGTAATACCTGAGGAGCTACAAATACTACTAGATAACTCATTGTTAATAAGTCTAGTTTCATCAAATACTACATGTACAGATTCTTCTACAACTTGAGTAGACAAGTTGTTGACTCTATAAGCCCTACTGTTGTTCCTGTACCCAACAAAAATTCCCTCTTGGGACTTGGCAGCAAACTTTGTCAAGTAAGACTTTCCATTGTTAAGTATGAAGCACTTACAACCAAAGATCCTGAAATAGGATAGGTTTGGTTTTCTGCCTTTCACAACCTCATAGGGGGTCTTGTTGAGGCTTTTAGTAATGGTAGCCCTATTAATAACATGGCATGCAGTATTAACTGCCTCAGCCCAGAAATATTCTGGTAGTGATGTATCACTTAATAAGGTCCTACTAGCCTCAATCAAGGTTCTATTCTTCCTCTCAGCAATGCCATTTTGCTGAGGTGTTCTTGGTGAAGAAAACTCTTGAAATATCCCAAATTCTTCACATAGTTTTGTCATACTATCAGACTGAAATTCAGTACCATGGTCACTTCTTATTTTGACCACTGTACTGTCTAGTTCATTCTGAATCTGTTTGACAAAGCTATAGAAGACACTAGGTGTTTCAGATTTCTGTCTAAGAAAGAACACCCAGGAAAACCTTGAGTAGTCATCTACAACTACAAAGATATAGACCTTCCTACCTATGCTGTACACTGGCATAGAACCAAAGAGATTCATATGCAAGAGGTATAAACACCTCACAACATCTTTGTTGTTAATGCTACTAAAGGTGGATCTTGTCTGCTTGTCCTTTTGACAAGCTGAGCATATTCCATCTTTAATACACTTAACTTGAGTACCATTCCTCACTAACTCTTTGCTAAAGAGATTGCCAATTGTCTTGTAGTTGAGATGGGCTAGTCTCTTGTGCCATTTGACACAATGAGAGACTTTCTCATCAGCTACAAGACACACTGGAGAACCATTGTTCTCAACCATAATGTCTAGGCAATAGACATTCCTCTTTCTATAACCTGTCAAAATGATCTCTTGATCATTTGACCTCTTGATATGACAACCATCCTTAACAAATGAGATGTCATATCCTACATCACTTAATTGACTTATACTAATTAGGTTGTGTTTCAAACCTTTAACATACGCCACTTGAGTAATGGTAACTAAGTTACTAGAAATGTTACCAAACCCTTTGATGATTCCTTTTTCAGAACCACCAAAGGTGACTTTTGGACCATCCTTGATAGGTGTCTAGTCCCTTAGTAATCCCCTAGTTCCAGTCATATGTCTGGAACATCCACTGTCCAAGTATCATATTGGGGCATGGCCACTTGGACTCACCTGCAAAACTGATTAGTGAACCTTAGAACCCAAAAAATTCTTGGGTCCTTGGTGCTGGTTAGTTTGCTTCCTGACAAAGCTACCTGCAGGTTTTCCAATAGGCAGTTTGCTACTCACTTTGGCACTAGCATTGTGCCAACAGTCCATGGCAAAGTGGCCCACCTTGCCACAACACCAACACTCAAACCTATTGTACCTTTGCTTAGGTACAGTCTTAGCTGTTTTATCTACAGCTGGCTTGTTGAGAGTTGGGGCTTTGCCCTTGGACTTGGACTTGACAGTCCTAGCTGGTTTAGAAAACCCCAGTCCAGCTTTACCTTTTTGATGAACAAATTCATCAATTAAGGGTAGAACAGACTTTGGTTTTGAAAACCTAGCAACCAAATCTATCTCCTTCTGAATACTAATCTCCAGACTCTTGATTTGATCATTCTTAAATGATATAGTCCCCATCTGAATCATAGTTATGTGCTTTAGTCTGGCTATCTCATTAAGTTTTTGATCAAACAACTTCTCATTATCAGTTGCAGCCACTTTGAGACTTGCAATCTCCTTAGCTTGACTCTTGGCCAAGGATTTGCATTTCTTAAATGTTTGCAACAGAACTTTATATTCATCTATCAATTGATGAATATCCTCTTCAGACTCAGATGCACTCTCATCACTTGATGATGATGAATCTGATTCTGAACTAGCACAAGAAATTAAATTGGAAGAACAACTTTGTACCTTACTAAGTCCTGGCTGCTCCAGGATTTTGTCACTTTCTGTCAATGCCATCAGTCCTTGGCACTGACTGTCTTCTTGATCATATATGGAGTTCATGATCTGGATGAACTCTTCTTCTTCTTCCTCAGCAAACAGTCCTATATATGCTTCAGCATCTGACTCAGTTTCTGATGAAGAAATATCTGACAGGCTCTTATCCTTTTTGGCAACAAAAGATCTTTCCTTCTTGCCCTTAAATTGAGTCTTTTTCTTATCATTAGACTCCTTTCTTTTCTCAGGACAATCTGCAATCACATGTCCTTGTCTATTACAGCAATAGCATACTATTTTTGAAAGAGTTGCTTTGCTAGACTTAGTCTTTTTCCTGTCTTTCTTTGAAGACTTTTTATTCTGATAATAGTCTTCTTTACCCTGTGAAGTAGATGGCTTTGTCCTCCACTGTTTCTTCTTTAAGAACTTCTGAAAATGTCTTGTGAAGGCAGCAAAGTCCTCATCACTTTCACTGCTTTCAGACTTTCTGCTTGCTGACTCATCTGACTCAGTTTTAGCTACTTTTGGTGGTGGAGTTGGTGACTTACTTCTGTACTTTCCGGGGGCTTCTGTTTTAAATGCCACTGTCCTTTCCTTAAGTTCACTTCTTGTAGATTTCTCCTCTTCTTTCCTCACCATTAACTGCATTTCATATGACAGCAGTTTGCCAAACAGTGTTGGTGGAGGAATTTCTGCTAACTTTGCCATTTCCCTAATGACACAGATC
The DNA here is from genome assembly GCA_039583875.1 of Platanthera guangdongensis. Classification (NCBI taxonomy): domain Eukaryota; kingdom Viridiplantae; phylum Streptophyta; class Magnoliopsida; order Asparagales; family Orchidaceae; genus Platanthera; species Platanthera guangdongensis. The sequence goes on along the minus strand of CM077161.1, from coordinate 129,341,781 downwards.
TTGGTGTCCCAATCTTTTGTAAGGGACCTTAAGAACTTATCATTGAGCTCATAGTTACTGGACTCTCTTCCATAGGACATTAGCTCATTCACAATCCTATAGAATTTCTTATAGCATTCAGTTATGCTATCAGATCTACCTTGTCTAAAAATTTCATATTCTTGGTTGAGCAAAGATTTTCTGTCTTGCCTCACTTCTTCAGAACCCTCCATATACACTGTCAAGGTATCCCACATCTCCTTAGATGTCTTGCAGTGTATCAAATTCTGAAAGCTAGCATCATCAATAGCACTCACTATGATATTCTGAGCCTTCTTGTCCATTGTGGCTAGAACTATCTCATACTTTGTCATTTCAGAGAAATCCTTAGGTGTTCTCTGATTGGCATCCATCACTGATACCTTCATGGGCACATATGGCCCTTCTTTAACTGTGATATATATCCTAGGGTCTGAGGCTTCCATAAAAAGTCTCACCCTTTCCTTCCAGATACCAAATATCTCTTTTCTGCAAATAGGTAGTTTCATGGATCCCAATTCCTTATGATTCTCAGTGGAACCAAGGGTTCTTGATTTTCTTGATTCTGTAATGTACTTAGACTGAATCTGCCAATAGGATCTACTCAGACTGTTAAGTCCCTTTTTGAGTAACCTGGCTCTGATACCACTTGAAAGATATTGTACCTAATCACCTAGAGGGGGGGGGGGGGGTGAATAGGTGACTTAAATCTGTTTAACTTTTTAGGCAGAATCCAGAATTTATCTCAGAGTTATATCTACTTTTACACAGCAATCAAACAACAATCACAGAATATCACAAGCATACAGTAGACACTCAGATTTATAGTGGTTCCCCAAGCTTTGGGTACATCCACTTTCCCCCTTCGTCTATCTCGCAGTGTACTAGATTCAGCCAAACTCCTCCACTATCTCAGATCCTCAGATCTTACACTCAGAACCTCAACCAGGTTCCTACAGCTCAGGCCCAAGGCCCTACAACTCAGCTTCTTCACAAAGCCTACACTCAGCTTCTTCACAAAGCCTACACTCAGCCACCAAGGCCTACACTCAGCCACAACAGGCCTACACTCAGAGATACAACTCTCTTACACTCAGGCACACATGCCCTACACTTAGCTTTTATAATTACAGGCTTACAAACTCAGATCCCTAAGGATCCTACAAAATAATATGAATACAAAATGTAACTCAAACAACTCAGAGACAAGATAGAAGAGTTGTGAGTTTCTTGACGAGTTCTTGGAAGAACTCAGCTGAAATCAACCTGACTTGACTTTCTTCAAAGCTTCTTGAATGTAGAACACAATAAGATTGATCTCCTCTGCAGTTGATCCTTGATCTCTGCTACTTAAGGTTTAGACCAAATCTGAACCCTTCTTCTCAGCCTGGTTCCAACGGCTGACTTCTTGGATGAAGCTCTCTCTCTCCAACTTCTTAGATCTTCACTAGATTCTTCAAGGAATAGCTAGATTTTCTTTTCTTTTCAATTACTTGAACTATTGTTCAATCAATCTGAACGTTATTTCTGTAGACAGTATAAGTCTATTTATAGACCTTCTTCATGGTAACCGGCTGGTCCGGTTCATAACTGATTTCTGACAACTCTGACAGGTGCAGTAGACCGGCTGGAATGGCAGCTGTCAAGTCATCCAGTCAGTTCTTGAAAATTCTGTAACTGTCTGAAAGTGTCGAGACTGTCTGTCTTTAGGTGTCGACACTTATAGACCAAGTGTCGACACAAGTTGACTAAGTGTCGACACTAGCCTTCAAGGTGTCGACACAACTCCTTGTGTTGTTGATTCTATATCTCGACACTGCTTCTTCTTCATGTGTCGACACTTATATTATGTGTCGACACTTATATTATGTGTCGACACAACACCTTTGTGTCGACACATCTTCATGTGTTGAACTTGTTAAGTGTCGACACATCTTCTTGGTGTCAACACTTGCCTTCAGTGTTGATACTTGCTATGTGTCGACACAGCTCCTTGTGTCGACACATTCTTCTTCTGTTAAGACTTCAGCTGAGTGTCGACACATCCCCTTAGTGTCGACACTTGTACTTAGAATATTTTGTTGAACTTTGCTGAGTGTCGACACAGCTCCTTGTGTCGACACTTTCTTCAAGTGTTGAGTCTTCAGCTGAGTGTCGACACATTCTTTCTTGTGTCGAAATTGTCTTCAAGTGTTGACTCTTCTGCTGAGTGTCGACACATTGCTCTGGGTGTCGACACTTATACTTAGATTCTGCTGACTTTTGCTGAGTGTCGACACAGCTCCAAGTGTCGACACTTTCTGATGTAGACATAGTTTCACTGGGTGTCGACACAACTGCTATGTGTCGACACTGCTTCACTGGACTTTTCATCATTGAGTGTCGATACAGCTCCTTGTGTCGACACTTTCTGCCTAGTGTCGACTCAGCATCACTGGTGTCGACACAAGTACTCCAAGTGTCGACACTGCTTGTCTGGGTGTCGACACAATCACTCCAAGTGTCGACACTGCTTGTTTGGGTGTCGAAACAAGTCTTCTTAAGTGTCGACACTTTCCTCCTGGGTGTCGACACATGGACTTGGAATCTTTTTCATCTTTTCTGCACATACTTAACCGGCACAAGTAAACTCAAAAATACATCAAATACATTTTGATGTATATCATTGAGTAGGGTGAGGCTTCTTCAAATCAGGTACATTAAAATCAATGTACCCAACAATATATGTTGGTGTTGATTGATGACTGCATGAGGTACACTTGGGTGTACTTTATGAAAGAGAAGTCAGACACATTCCAATTGTTTGTGAAGTTCATGGAGCTAGTGGAGGGCTGACTTGGCCTACAGATTAAGAAGTTGAGAACATACGACGAAGGTGAGTTCGTTTCAAATGAGTTCTTTAACTTCTACAGGAAGCATGAAATCCGGAGAGTTCTCACTTGTGTGCATACTCCACAATAAAATGGAGTAGCAAAGTGGAAGATCCGTCATCTAATGGGGACCTGCAAGTATTAGCTTCATGCCAAAGGCATTCTTAGGGGATTCTATGAGGAAGGGATGGCCCGTGTAACTTATATCATCAATCTGATGCCTCTGAGTCCGATCAACATGAAGTCTTATTATGAGATGATGTTTAAGGAGAAGCCTAGGGTTGGACACCTTTGGGTGTTTGGGTAAACCTGCTATGTGTACGTTCTCGATGCTCTCAAGACTAAGCCGGATGCGAAGGCGATGTGCGGACAGAAGAAGTAAACCGGAATTTGGAATAACATAAATTTTTATTATCCAAAAAGGTGAGTATTACAAAGGTATGATCTCCATTTTATAGAATGGATGAGATGAGAGAGATTACAAATAAGCAATATGGGACTAAATATTTACAGGTATAAGCGGCTTTACAAAAAACAGACCGAACAAGCCGTACGGTTAGACGAATAGACTAACCGTTCGACAACCACTAGAAGAAGAGAACGTGCTGCCAAAGGAGACCGCTAGATCGCCGGTCTCCAAGTCGCTTGAGACAAAATGCCAGACCGCTTGGATACCAAACAACAACAACCCGGCTAACAAGCCGCTGGGAGAAATCGCCAGACCGTCCAACCTCTATACTGTAATAGACCGCCTGACCTCCATACTGCAACACTACCCCTCAAGCTGGAGCATAGATATCAATCATGCCCAGCTTGTCGCAAATGTGAAAAAAGGAAGCAGACACCGGCTTGGTGAAGATATCTGTCAACTCGTTGTCAGAAGTGACGAACGGACTAAAAATCTATCTTCAAGACCTCTTCTCATGAAAGACCAGATTTTTGAAGATGTATATCGCGGCCTTGTTGTCCCAGAACATATGAAGAGGATAGTTGTAGACCTTTCCTAAATCAAGCATGAAAGATCGTAACCACTTTAACTCACATGTGGTCGATACCATACTACAATATTCCGCTTCTGCACTAAACCTGGAGACAACAGATTGTTTCTTGCTATTCCAGCTCACAAGATTTCCTCTACAAACGTGCAAAAGCCCAATGTTGACTAGCGGCCTCGTTTTACATCAGCATAGCTCGAATCTGAGTACGCTTCAACCCTCAAGTGATCAATCTTCTGAAAAAGAAGTCCTTTCCCTAGTGCTGCTTTAACATACTCCAATATCCTCAGGGCAGAATGTAGATGACACTCCCTAAAAGATTGCATGAATTGGCTCGCCTTGCCTACAACATAGGAGATGTCGGGTCTGGTTACCGAGAGATAAATGAGTTTTCCAACCAGACGCCGGTACCTCATAATATCAGATAACGGAGGTGAGTCATCTGTCCAAGTTTTTTCATCTCCAACAGCCATGAGACATCGGACAAGTTTAACACCAGTCAACCCTGCTCTTTTTGTAAATCAAGAGCATACTTCCGTTTGGAGAGGACCAAGGAGTTGGGCTTCCAAGAGATTTCAATCCCAAGAAAGTATTTTAGGGAGCCCATATCCTTCTTAACCAAGTGTTGACGGAGGTGTTTCTTTGTCAAAGCTACCCCAGCCTGTTCATCACTAGTAAGAAGAATATCATCCACATATACAACAAAAATCACCAGACCCGAGGATGTTTTGCGAATGAATAAGTAGTGATCGACAGAACTTTTTGCAAAACCGATGACCGCAACAATGCAGCTAAACTTGTCAAACCAAGCCCGAGAGCTTTGCTTTAGGCCATACATGGCCTTCTTCATCCGACATACTCGTGTCTCCCCCTGAGCAACATACCTAGGGGGTTGGTCCATGTAAACATTCTCCTGAAGATCACCATATAGAAAAATATTCTTGACATCCAGCTGGTAAATGGGCCAATCCTTGTTGACAGCCATAGCTAGAAGGGCCTGAATGGTGCAGAGACGAGCAACAGGAGCTAAGGTGTCAAAGTAATCAACACCATAAGTATGAGTAAGGCCTTTGGAGACCAGGCAGGCCTTGTATTGATCCACGCTACCATTCGTAGGGAACTTCACAATAAAGACCCATCGACAACCAACCACATCAGTGCCCAAAGGGGGAGGAATAAGACTTTATGTACCCCTTTCAGTGAGGGTAGCAGTTTCCTCATCCATGGCAGTCTTCCAATGATAAACAACAAGAGCTTCCTGGTAGGTGCAGGGAGTGACAATCACAGAGATAGCCAATGCAAACACCGTGTGAGATGGAGTGAGACGATCATATGAAACAACATCAGCCAGCGAGTGCTGGGTATACGTCTGCACCACTTTGCGAAGAGCAATGAAAAGATCTAGGTCGGCATGTTCCTCAGTAGCCGGAGCATCTGTGGCGGAGAGAGCTAGCCTGGGAGTGGAGAGAGACGGTCGCAGAGAGGAGGGAAATAACAGAGGTGGAGAGGGAGAGAGAGAAGGAGGAGGCGGTGGAGACGGCGGTGGAGAAATCTCGATGAGAGTAGATGTGGTGGAGGGTACGGTAGGATAAGAAGAAATATCAGGAGGAAGAGAGGAGTCATAAGAGAAATATGACGCATTCTCAAAGAAGATCACATCCGCGAATATGTATTGCTTATGAAGAACAGAGTCAAAGCAACAATAGACTTCTGAGTAGTAGAGTAACCTAGAAAGATACACTTGGTGGAACGTGGGGCGAGTTTGTCATGAGTGACGGAAGGAGCGTGCACAAAAGCCGTGCACCCAAAGATACGCAGAGGGAGAGGAAACAGATCTTTGCCCAGATAGAGAATGGATAATGGGGTTTTACCATGAAGAACCGTGGAGGGAATGCGATTGATGAGATAGCAGGAGATGAGGACAACATAGTCCGAAAAGGAGCGAGGAACCTGCATCTGTGTTATCAGAATGCGAGTGACGTCGAGGAGGTGACAGTTTTTGCGTTCCGCCACCCCATTTTTCTATGAGGTATAGACACCGTTAGTTTGATGAATAATACCATATTGCATACAGAAAGAAGAGAAATCATTACTAAGATATTCCTTAGCCTTGTCAGAGCGAAAGATTTTAATAGACATATTAAATTGATTCTTAATCTTATAATAAAATGATGTCCATATAAAAAACAGTTCGGAGTGATCCTTTAAAAGATAAACCCTCGTACACCTAGAGAAATTATCAAAAAAGTGTTAGAAATGAACAAAAGAACAAGCCGGAAGTGGAACTAAAACAAAACGGAAGTGGTTTTAACAGAAACTTTATTATCTGAAAAAGGTATCTATTACAATGGTATAACCTCCCTTTTATAGAATGGAAGAGATGAGAGAGATTACAAATAATCAATGTGGGACTAAAAATTTACAAGTGTATGCGGCTTTACAAAAGACAAACCGGACAAGTCGTGCGGTTAGACAAACCGGCTAACCGCCCGACTACCAACAGGAAGAGAGATCAAACCACCACAGGAGAGCGCTAGACCGCTCGGTCTCCTAGTCGTCTGAGACAAGCCCCTGACCGCTGGAATACCAAACAGCAACAGCCTGACACACAGACCGGCTAGGAGAAACCGCCAGACCGCCCGGTCTCCAAACAGCAACAGACCGCACGGTCTCCAACTTGCAACACTCCCCCTCAAGCTGGAGCATAGATATCAATCATGCCTAGCTTGTCGCAGATGTGGAAAAAAGAAGCTGAAAGTCCACCTAGTGTCAGCTATCTTCACCTATGGGGGGGGGGGGAATAGGTGACGTGCAGCGTTTTTGCGGAATTTAAATTGTACCTGCACACGAAAATAAAACAACACAGCACAAAAGAGTACACAAGCTATTTATAGTGGTTCCCCGATTTGGGTACATCCACTTTCCCCCTTCGACCTATCTCCCAACCAGGGACGACTCGGTCACTTCTCCAACAGGATTGAAATCCAATCCTTGCACTATCGGAAGGAACCCTTCCACACGTAGGAGTCAACACTCCCACAACACGGGTTGCACCCAACCCTTACAACTAGGAACCAACGTTCCTTTACAACAAAAGTAAAACTAGAATGTACAAGAGATACAAACTACGTTTGGAGACTAAGGTGTCCTTCTTCGTTGACGACGTGTTCTTGAAGTCCACGAAGAGTCTACAACCTTAGATCTCACTTGGAGAGGATCTCCCTGGAACCGGCGGCGACAAGATGAGCGGCGGCTTGGTTCGGGATCGGCGGTGACGACGGTGTGAGGCTGCTGTATTTTGGAGATCCAAACTTCGTAGCAAAGCTAGCTCGGTCTACCAACGGTCACACTAGGATCAATCGTCTCGATCGATTCGGATGGGGAAGATTTTCCCGATATACAAATCAAGAGACAAGAGATCTCCGGTTAGACACGTGAGACTCTAAGCTTGGCTAAGCTTCTGTCGCCGGAAGATCAAGAAGAATCGCGATCAAAAGCGGCGACCAACTAGCGCGAGCGGCGACGGAGGCGGCGGAGCAGTTTCGCGATTTTAGGTTAAGATCGGCTCGGCTTCTTTCTGTGTATTTTTACTGTTCAAATATACACTTGTATTTATACTGTAGACAACTTCAAGATGACCGTTGTGGGTCCCACAAGAAGAAACCCTAAATCCGGTTCAAAATAGTGCCAGCGGCAGAATCTGGTTCAACGGTTTCCAGAAAATCGTCTAAGGCAAATTCGGCGAGAATCGAAGATGATTCCCGCCGAATCGGCGAGAATCAGCCAGTGATTCTCGACGATTCGGCGAGAATCACTAGTGATTCTCGCCGAATCACTTGATGATTCTCGACGAATATTACTTGGCCCTGATCTGCTCAACGGTGGGTTCGGCGAGAATCACTAGTGATTCTCGCCGAATCTTACTTGGCACCGCTTTGAGGTAGCCGGATAGAGTCGGCGAGAATCACTAATGATTCTCGACGATTCGGCGAGAATCACTAGTGATTCTCGCCGAATCGGCGAGAATCACTTGGTGATTCTCGTCGATTTATACTTGGACGATTTTTCGTCTTTCCATCCAAGAGCTGCTCCTTGACCCATTCTTGCTCCTTGTCTGCTCTTGCATAATTACAGCCCTGTACTTGAAAGTAAGTGCACTCCAATAGAGAGTACACGTAGGCCAACACACTGATCTGCTCAACGAGGGACTACGTCGTGCAGACCCGTGTATATTGACCTACTGCACCCTGACATTGGTGTGCACTTAGCATGGAAACACTGCAAGCACAACTTGAAATATTTTGTCAAAAACATTGCCTATTTACCTTAGCTTGTTCATGGGCTTCTTCAAATCAGGTACGTTGTGGATACAATACCCAACAATCTCCCCCTATTTGAAGAAGCCTAAACCCTACAAGCTAAGGTGAATAAAGCGTATGGGAATGAAAATCATAACCTTGAAATTAAGTTGAGAGAGATATTCATTACTGATACCAATTTCGTGCGAGCAAACTTTGGAGCCACCTTAGCCTTAGCCGAGAGGGTAATCTCCCCCTTTTCGGCTTCTGCAAATCTGGGTCTGTAGCATTTGACCCCTTGCTCCACCTCAGTTCTTGCATCTGTGCTCACACTTGAGTCCCTTGCTCCCCCTCAGTTCTTGCACGAGCCTGGAGCTTCTGTAGTCTTCATTCCTCATAGTTTAGCATTCCCAATTCAGTTTTGAAAAGATTGAACTTGGCTTCGTCTAAGGGCTTTGTGAATATATCTGCAATCTGCTTGTCCGTGGGGACATAACAGAGAGAGATGTCCTTGTTTTCCACGTGCTCCTGAATGAAGTGGTAGCGCACTTCAATATGCTTCGTTCTGCTATGCGATACCGGATTGTTGGCAATCGCAATTGCACTGGAGGAGTCGCAGTACATCGGCACTTCCTTGAACTGAAGGTCGTAGTCGGCTAACTGGTTTCTGATCCATAGGAGTTGTGCGCAACAGCTGCCTGCCGAGATGTACTCAGACTCTGCTGTGGAGGTTGCAACACAATTATGTTTCTTGCTGTTCTATGAGATAAGCCTCCTGCCGAGGAATTGACACGTTCCGGAGGTGCTTTTCCTGTCATCCCTACTCCCTGCAAAATCAGCATCTGAAAAGCCTATTAGCTCAACATCATTGTTTCTCGGGTACCACAAGCCAAGATTGGGAGTACCTTTAAGGTATCTTAGAATTCGCTTTGCAGCGACATAGTGAGATTCCTTAGTGTTCACCTGATATCGGGCACAGACACATGTGGAGAACATAATATCCGGTCTACTGGCAGTAAGGTAGAGCGGGGATCCAATGATGCTTCTGTATTTGGTTTCGTCGAAAGGTTTACCTTTCTCATCCTTATCCAGAGACATAGTGGATCACATTGGAGTCCTCATAGAGGTTGCACTCTCCATGCCGAATTTCTTGAGGAGTTCATTTGTGAACTTCGTCTGAGAGATGAATATTCCATCCTCAGACTGTTTCACTTGAAGTCCCAAGAAATACTTTAGCTCTCCCATACTGCTCATTTCAAACTTTCCTTGCATAAGTTTGGAAAACTTTTTGCAAAGATTGTTGTCCGTTGAGCCGAATATTATGTCATCGACATAGATTTGCACCAGCAAAATCTTGCCTTTGACTTCCCTGAGAAACAATGTCTTATCTATTTTACCTCTAGAGAACTTGTTCTCAAGAAGAAAACTAGATAAAGCCTCATACCAAGCTCGTGGAGCTTGTTTTAAACCATATAAAGCTTTATTAAGAAAATATACGTGATTGGGATAAGTAGGATTGACAAAACCTGGGGGTTGAGCGACGTATACTTTCTCTTTCAGGTCTCCGTTCAAGAATGCTGATTTCACGTCCATTTCATAGACGGTGAATCCTTTGTGTGAAGCATACGCCAGGAACAATCTGATTGCCTCGAGCCTTGCTACTGGTGCGGAGGTCTGGTCGAAGTCAGTCCCCTCCTCCTGTCTGTAACCTTGAGCCACCAGCCTTGTCTTGTTCTTTATGATGACACCATGTTCATCCAGTTTATTTCTGAAGATCCACTTGGTGCCAATCACATTCTGCTTGTGTGGTCTGGGAACCAGCGTCCAAACATTGCAACGTTCGAATTGATGTAGTTCATCTTGCATGGCCAGAACCCATGCCGCGTCTTTGTTCGCCTCGTCGAACTTCTTTGGCTCAACCTGTGACAGGAAACTAAGATGCAAAACTTCGTTAATAGTACCTCTTCGAGTTCTGACACCGACATGAGGATCTCCGATGATCTGATCTCTAGGATGATCCCTCACGTGCCGGAGCTCTAGAAGTCTGGCGTCTGGAGCTTCGACTACTTCTTGGGCTTCTACTTCTTCTAAGATATTTGTTCCATTTTGATCTTCAGCATTCCCAGGTGACGTGGAGGTGGATACTTTGATGTACTTAGGAGCATCATCTTTAGTGGTCTCATGGAGGCTCAACTGTTCAAGTCGAGTACCTGCATCTTCAAGAATACTGCTGGAAGAATTGTTGTTAAGCAAACTTCCTTCATCAAATACAACATTAATTGATTCTTCTACTACTAGGGTTTTCTTATTGAAGACCCTATAAACCCGACTGTGGGAACTATAGCCCATGAATATGCCTTCGAAGCATTTTTCACCAAATTTAGTACGCGGGTACTTCCCATTATTCAGTACATAGCATCTACAACCAAAGATCCTCAAGTAGGACATGGTTGGTTTCCTGCCTTTCAGTAGCTCGTAAGGCGTCTTACGATGATGCTTGTTGATCAATGCTCGGTTTTGTACATGACAAGCTGTGTTGACAGCCTCTGCCCAGAAGTATTCTGGGAGAGAAGCGTCTTTCAACATTGTCGTGCAGGCTTCAATGAGAGTTCTATTTCTCCTCTCCGCAACTCCATTTTGCTGAGGAGTGCGCGGGGAGGAAAACTCATGAAAGATACCTTGGTCTTCACAAAACTCTGTCATAGCACCAGATTCAAATTCTGTTCCATGGTCACTTCTGATTTTGACCACTGGGCAGTTTAATTCGTTCTGAACCTGCTTGACAAAACTAGTGAAGATGTCAAACGTTTCCGACTTTCGTTTTAAGAACACCCATGTAAACCGAGAATGATCATCAACTATCACTAGCGTATAGGACTTGCCTCCCAAGCTATGAACTTGCATTGGACCAAACAAGTCCATATGTAGAAGGTAAAGACATCGGGAAGAGTCTTTGTCTGCAATGCTCTTAAAGGTAGCCCGAGTCTGTTTGCCCATCTGGCATGCAGGACAGGGGCTATATTTGATGCACTTGATAATGGGAGCATCCCTTACTAAGTTTTTAGAAAACAACATATTAATTGTCTTGAAATTAATATGTGCCAATCTATTGTGCCATTGATCACAAAGAGATGCACTGCCAGCTGCCACTAGGCATACGGGGGTAGATGAATCTAAACTAAGAAAATTTAAGCAGAAGATATTTCTGCTCCTAATGCCTGTTAGTATCGTCTCAGAAGAGGCGCATGAAATTATCAGACATTTATCCTTGCAGAACTTAACGTCATAACCTTTGTCACATAACTGACTTACGCTGATCAGGTTATGGTTTAACCCTTCAACATAAGCCACGTCGGTGATAGAGATTATGCCGTTGGAAAACATACCATAACCTCTGGTGACTCCTCGATCTGACCCTCCAAAGATGACTTTGGGCCCATTCTCGACTGGAGTGTAATCACGCAGCAGGCTTCTTGTCCCAGTCATATGCCGGGAGCATCCACTGTCCAAATACCAGATCGGCGTTTTGGTGGCCTTTGGACATTCCTGCAAAACAGAATTAATTTTCCTTAGGAACCCAATCGAACTTGGGTCCTAGATTCCTGGTTAGCATACTCCCCCTCGGTTGGTTAACCCTACGGGTGGTCGGCCTCGCATTGCTAACATAGGGAGTCTCGTGATACCTTGGATTAAACCAACAATCCATGGCAAAGTGACCGAATTTGCCACAGCACCAACAGTCAAATCTGTTGTACCTCTTCCTAGGCTCCTGCCTTACCCTGGGAACGGTGGGTGCAGCCGGGGCTTTGGATCTGGAGGTGGGGGCCTCATAGTGATTGCAGTCACAAGACTTCTTCACCTTCTGTATAACAGGCTTGGCTTTTGGTGCCTGCTTTCCATTATGGTCGCTAGAGAATTGACCATAATTTCCCATGTGGATTTCCTCATAAGGTGCCTTGAAGGCACTCTCACCGAAGTTCCGGGGAAAGGTCCAACCATCAAATCGGCTCTTTGGATTTTCAACCGAGGGCCGGAAGTGATGACCAAATGTTGATTCAAAGTCATGTTGGTTGCAAGGAAAGCCAGGCTTTCTGAACGCAATAGGACTGAGCGGAGCCTTTCCCTTTTCAGCGGCAGAGGCCTTCTTGGCGGCCTTATTCTTCCTCTGGTTCCTGTTTCTCCTGTATGAGGAACCAGATACCCCTACATTCCCCAAGCCAGCTCCTTTGGCCTGAGCAGAGAAGGTATCAACAACTGGAAGAACTGTTTTTGGCATAGAGAAGCTCTTGACGATCTTCCTTTCTGCCGCAACTTGTCGACTTCCTCCTGCTTAAGATCAAGGAGCTTAAGAGACTCTGAATGCTTTGAGGTCATGTCAAGGTGCTCCTGTCGAAGAGAGATCAAACTAGTGACCTCTTCCCTTAGGGAAACACACTCACCCTTAAGGAATTTTACTTCCTTTTTCTCAGCCTTCAATCTCTTACGGCACTCCTCGAAAGTGTTGAGCAGAAGCTCATACTTCTCGAGGAGCTCAGCTTCACGGGCCGAAAGGCTATCCTCAGGTTCATCATCCTGAGACTCAGGATCAGAGTCAGAGTCGGAGAGAGGGGTGTGAGCTTTTACCTTCCCAGTAATTGGGGGACATTCTCCATCTGAGTCGGAGCGACCCACCAGCCCGAAGTAGGCTTCCTCATCATCACTGGAGTCTGAGGAATCCGACTCACTCAGTGTCTTTGGCCTTTTGGCGATGTAGCTCCGCTCTTTCTTCTTATCTCTAGAGGATTTGTGCTCCTCTCCTTTCCCTTTTTCTCTCTTGCCTTGATAGCAGTCGGCCATGACGTGTCCTGGCTTATTGCATCCAAAGCAAATAATGTCAGAGGAGCGATGTTTGTTCGGTTTAGAAGCGTACCTGTCAGAAGAATAATTTTTCTTCTGGTGCCTGGAGGAGGAGCCGTCTTTCTTTCTTTGATTCCTCATCTTGAGGAACTTCTTGAACTCTCGGGTGATGAGGGAGAAATCCTCCTCCGACAGCTCTGAGCTGGAGGAGCATGGCTCAGAGTCCTCCTCCTCATCCTTTTTCCTGGCACGGTATGAAACCGCACCCTTGCCTTTTCTGGAGTGACTGGCTTTTAGAGCCACAGTCTTTTCTTTGGCTGCAGCCTTCTCTGCTTCTTCTTCTGCTTTCCTGGTGTTCAGTTGAAGCTCATAGGACATCAGCTTCCCGAACAGAATTTGCGGGTCTGTTTCAGCTAGTCTGCCAAACTCTCGGATGGCGCAGTTCTTTGTGTCCCATTCCTTAGTAAGGTACCTAAGGAATTTATCATTGAGTTCACCATTAGTGAACACTCTTCCATATCCTTTGAGCGCATTGACAATCTTGAGGAAGTTCTCGAAGGTGACTCCGATCTCTTCCTTAGGCCCTTGTTTGAAGGCCTCATATTTCTGGTTCAGAAGGGATCTCCGATCATCCCTCACTTCATCAGTGCCCTCCATTAGGATAATCAGGCAGTGCCAGATCTCCTTTGCTGTCCTGCAGTTGCTGAAGTTCTGCATCATTGAGTCATCGACCGCGCTGACCAGAATGTTCTGCGCCTTCTTGTCAAGTCCCACTAGCACCATCTCGTCCTTGTCCATTTCAGAAAGTTTCTTCGGCACTTTCTTGGTAGGATCAATAGTGGAGACCTTAGTGGGGACATAAGGTCCCTCCTCCACGATCATGAAGAGTCTAGGATCAACTGCCTCCATGTAGAATCTGATCCTTTCCTTCCAGATAGGAAATTTGAGCCTGGTGCACACGGGGATCTTGCCTGTGAACTTGAGCCCGTCCATAGTAGATGTTTGCCTTCTTCTTGACACTAGCGGCAGGATTCAACTCAAGGTGTTAACCTTTTTAATGAGGAACCTGCCTCTGATACCACTTGAAAGTCCACCTAGTGTCAGCTATCTTCACCTATGGGGGGGGGGGGGAATAGGTGACGTGCAGCATTTTTGCGGAATTTAAATTGTACCTTCACACGAAAATAAAACAACACAGCACAAAAGAGTACACAAGCTATTTATAGTGGTTCCCCGATTTGGGTACATCCACTTTCCCCCTTCGACCTATCTCCCAACTAGGGACGACTCGGTCACTTCTCCAACAGGATTGAAATCCAATCCTTGCACTATCAGAAGGAACCCTTCCACACGTAGGAGTCAACACTCCCACAACACGGGTTGCACCCAACCCTTACAACTAGGAACCAACATTCTTTTACAACAAAAGTAAAACTAGAATGTATAAGAGATACAAACTACGTTTGGAGACTAAGGTGTCCCTCTTCGTTGACGACGTGTTCTTGAAGTCCACGAAGAGTCCACAACCTTAGATCTCACTTGGAGAGGATCTCCCCGGAACCGACGGCGGCAAGACGAGCGGCGGCTTGGTTCGGGATCGGCGGTGACGACGGTGTGAGGCTGCTGTATTTTGGAGATCCAAACTTCGTAGCAAAGCTAGCTCGGTCTACCAACGGTCACACTAGGATCAATCGTCTCGATCGATTCGGATGGGGAAGATTTTCCCGATCTACAAATCAAGAGACAAGAGATCTCCGGTTAGACACGTGAGACTCTAAGCTTGGCTAAGCTTCTGTCGCCGGAAGATCAGGAAGAATCGCGATCAAAAGCGGCGACCAACTAGCGCGAGCGGAGACGGAGGCGGTGGAGCAGTTTCGTAATTTTAGGTTAAGATCGGCTCGGCTTCTTTCTGTGTATTTTTACTGTTCAAAAATATGCCTGTATTTATACTGTAGACAACTTCAAGATGACCGTTGTGGGTCCCACAAGAATAAACCCTAAATCCTGTTCAAAATAGTGCCAGCGGCAGAATCCGGTTCAACGATTTCCAGAAAATCGTGTAAGGCAAATTCGGCGAGAATCGAAGATGATTCCCGCCGAATCGGCGAGAATCAGCCAGTGATTCTCGACGATTCGGCGAGAATCACTAGTGATTCTCGTCGAATCACTTGATGATTCTCGACGAATATTACTTGGCCCTGATCTGCTCAACTGTGGGTTCGGCGAGAATCACTAGTGATTCTCGCCGAATCTTACTTGACACCGCTTTGAGGTAGCCGGATAGAGTCGGCGAGAATCACTAATGATTCTCGACGATTCGGCGAGAATCACTAGTAATTCTCGCCGAATCGGCGAGAATCACTTGGTGATTCTCGTCGATTTATACTTGGACGATTTTTCGTCTTTCCATCCAAGAGCTGCTCCTTGACCCATTCTTGCTCCTTGTCTGCTCTTGCATAATTACAGCCCTGTACTTGAAAGTAAGTGCACTCCAATAGAGAGAGTACACGTAGGCCAACACACTGATCTGCTCAACGAGGGACTACGTCGTGCAGAACCGTGTATATTGACCTACTGCACCCTGACATTGGTGTGCACTTAGCGTGGAAACACTACAAGCACAACTTGAAATATTTTGTCAAAAACATTGTCTATTTACCTTAGCTTGTTCAGGGGCTTCTTCAAATCAGGTACGTTGTGGATACAATACCCAACAGAAGCGGACACCGGCTTGGTGAAGACATCTTCCAACTCGTTGTCGGAAGTGACAAATGGAGTGCAAATCTGTTTCTTCAATATTTCTTCCCGAATAAAATGACAGTCGACTTCTATGTGTTTTATTCTCTCATGAAAGACCGGATTTTTGGAAATGTATATCGCGGCCTTATTGTCACAGAACATAGGAAGAGGATAGTTGTAAACCTCTCCTAAGTCAAGCATGAGAGCCCGCAACCACTTCAACTCACATGTAGTCGATGCCATGCTGCGATATTCCGCCTCTGCACTAGACCTGGAAACTACAGACTGTTTCTTGCTCTTCCAACTCACAAGATTGCCTCCAACAAACGTGCAGAAACTTGATGTCGATTTGCGGTCCCCTTTGTCATCCGCATAGCTTGAATCAGAGTAAGCTTCAACCCTTAGGTGACCATTCTTCTGAAATAAGAGTCCTTTCCCTGGAGCAGCTTTAATATACTCTAATATCCTCAGAGCAGATTGTAGATGACACTCCCTCGGAGCTTGCATGAACTGACTCACCTTGCCAACAACATAAGAGATGTCGGGTCTGGTTACCGTGAGATATATGAGCTTGCCCACCAGACGCCGGTATCTTGTAAGATCGGAGAGAAGAGGCGAGTCATCTGTCCAAGTTTTTTCTTCTCCAGCAGCCATAGGACAACGTGTAGGTTTAGCACCAGTTAGCCCTGCCTCCTTTAAAAGATCAAGAGCATACTTCCGTTGGGAAAGGACCATGGAGTTGGGCTTTCTAGAGATTTCAATCCCCAGAACGTATTTCGGGGAGTCCATATCCTTTGTGATCAGATGTTGACGAAGGTGTTTCTTGGTCATCAATACCCCATCCTGGTCATCGCCAGTAAGAAGAATGTCATCAACATAAACCGCAAGAACAACAAGACCAGAGGTGGTTTTCCGAACAAACAAGGAGTGATCTGCTGAGCTTCTTGTAAAACCAATGGCCGCAACAATGCCACTGAACTTGTCAAACCAGGCACGAGGACTCTGCTTGAGGCCATAGATAGCCTTCTTGAGCCGGCATACCCGTGTCTCCCCCTGAGCAACATACCCAGGAGGTTGCTCCATGTAAACATCTTCGTGCAGATCACCATAGAGGAAAGCATTCTTAACATCTAGCTACGAGATGGGTCAATCCCTGTTGATAGCCACAGAGAGAAGAACCCTAATAGTGCTGAGACGAGCCACTGGAGAGAAAGTGTCAAAGTAATCAATGCCATAAGTTTGGGTAAAACCCTTGGCAACCAGGCGAGCCTTATAACGATCCACACTGCCATCCGGGAGAAACTTCACCACGAAGACCCATCGACAACCAACAACATCTGTGCCAAAAGGAGGAGGAACAAGGGTCCAGGTACCCCGTTCAGTGAGAGTAGCAATCTCCTCATCCATTGCAACTTTCCAATGAGGAATAGTACGGGCCTCCTGGTAGGAACGGGGGGTGGCAGTGGCCGAGATAGCCAGTGCAAAAGCTCGGCGAGAAGGGGTAAGACGATCGTAGGAAACAACTGCAGCAAGCGGGTGTTGGGTACATGCCCGAACCCCTTTGAGAAGAGCAATCGGGAGATCCAGGTCAGCAGGTGCCTCAGTATCCGGAGTATCCGTGGTGGAGAGAGCTGGCCCGGGAGTAGAGAGAGATGACAGCGGAGTGGAGGGAGAAAGCGGAGTAGAGGGTGGAGATGATGAGGATGGGGAAGATGGTGGAGAGGGTGGAGATGGCGGAACATTAGTGGGAGCAGAGGGAATGGATGGGTTGGTATGAAAAGTAGGATCAGGAGGAGGAGAGGAGGAAGCGGGAGAGAAGTAAGAGGAAACAAGCCGCCCGAACAGGTCAGCGGTCAGAAGAGAAGACAATCCGCGAAGATAGGTCGCGGGAAGACGAGAATCAAGCGGAGGGAAAGAAGTCGAGCGGCTAGAAGGTAGCCCGCGCGAACAGAAGAAGAAGCTGAATTAGGAGGAAAAGATCGTTTCCTCTGATACCATGTTAGAAATGAACAAAAAAACAAGCCGGAAGTGGAACTAAAACAAACCGGAAGTGGTTTTAATAGAAACTTAATTATGTGAAAAGGTATCTATTACAATGGTATAGCCTCCCTTTTATAGAGTGGAGGAGATGAGAGAGATTTCAAATAATCAATGTGGGACTAAAAATTTACAAGTGTATGCGGCTTTACAAAAGACAAACCGGACAAGCCGTGCGGTTAGACAAACTAGCTAACCACCCGACTACCAACAGGAAGAGAGATCAAACCACCACAGGAGAGCGCTAGACCACTCGGTCTCCTAGTCATCTGAGACAAGCCTCCTGACTGCTGGGATACCAAACAGCAACAGCCTGGCACACAGACTGGCTAGGAGAAACCGCCAGACCGCCCGGTCTCCAAACAGCAATAGACCGCGCGGTCTCCAACTTGCAACAAAAAGGTTACAAAATATGAACTACCCCGATCTACAGTGAGGGTAGGAGCAGGACCCCATACATCAGAGTGAACGAGATTAAACGGGTGGGAAGATCCACAGCCTTGCTTCAGTGGGAAGGAGGAGTGGTGATGCTTGTCAAGCTGACATGCATCACAGTTAAGAGGAGGACTGTGCGGAGGTAGATGGGGCAGAAGTTGGCGAAGAAGCCCGACCTCCATACTGCAACAGACCGCCCGAACTCCATACTACAACAGGCAAGGAAGCTTGTCTTCGTGGGCTATAATGAGAGGAAGAAGGGATGGAAGTGTATGGACCATGTGACAAAGAAGTTTTTCATCTCCAGAGACATGGTCTTCGACGAACTGATGTCATATGGAGGTGTCTCATCTGTGGTGCTACAAAAAATAGGTCAGACGGAGGCTAGGAGGTAGCTATTAAGGGTCTTTTGGCAGAGCTACCTATGTTACTAAGAGCTCCAAGTGTTTCAAGCTCTAGTATGGAAGCTTCTGGCTCAAGAAGCAGGCAGAGTGATGCTCCTAGTATGTACGAGATCGGATCTGATTTAGAAGAAGTAGTGGAGGTGGTGAGCCATGATCAGTTCCTTCTGAGATCGAAGAGGATCATCAAACCACCAACTCAGTATAGCGAATGGAATATGGTGAGGTTCATCTCTTGTTTCTTCGCAAGCCCTCTAGATAAGTGATAGCCTTCTAGATTTGAAGGTGCCACTAGAGTCAAAGAGTGGATGTACAATCTAAAGGAGAAGGCAGATATAAGCATCACCTTGTTTGGGAGATGCTGGAGAAGTCCCTTATGGCAAGGCATGTGAAGAACAAGGATGACATCACAGATATCGTCACAAAGCTGATGTCAAAAGGGGAAATTTGAACGGTTACAAGAAGTCGAGAACTACTTGGGCTGGTTTCAATTTCTCACTTCAAGGGGGAGTGTTGACTTTTTGTAGTGAAAGTAACGATCTGACTGGACAGACCGCGCGGCTAGATGGTGGCGGTCTGATCGGGTAGATCGCACAGCTAGGTGCTAGGCGGCATGTCCGCGTGGACTGTACGGACAGGGGTGGCAGCTATCCAGGTCGATTAGTGTTCTACATGCGGCTTGTTCCCAGCAGATAACTGGGCGGATAGGTTTATTATCCACGAAGTTCACTAAGTCCAACATGTTTCAAACTCGTCTGAAGTTCGCTAAGTCCGGGTTGCAGACTTGTTTGGAGCTCGGAAGATCAGCATGTCTTGTGTCTTGGTCTTGCTCTGGTGGTGTGGTTTGATGGAAACTGCGGAGTTCGCCAGTTATTATGGACTGGTGTTTGAGTCCGCCGATTTTTGCGGATAGTCTTCTGTATCCGTTGGTGTTGTGTTCCCACCAGGGATGGCTGGAGATATGGAATTGGTCTGGATCTGTACCAAGTCCAAGTTTGCACAGTCTGGTAGTTTGCGCGGTTAACATAGGCTATTTTCTCTGTCCGCCGAGTTCGACAGCTGTCAGCCTGGTGCTCTAGTTGCGGGCTCGGGGTATGTGAACTGGAGTTGTGTCCGCAAGATATGCGGACTAGTATGGTATCCGCAGTGTCCACAGGTGTGGTGGACAAGTCTTGGCCTGGCTTTGTGGCGACAAGGCAGATAGGTTTCTATCCGGCATTGGTTTTGCGATCTTGGCGGACTGGCTGTCCAGCCTAATCGCAGCGATAAAGGAGAACTGGTTTCTTGTCCGCGCTATACATATACATCTTGTGCTCACCGCGAGATGGGCGGTGTTCTTATTAGCTAGGGAGGTGACCACACTCCTCTTCGTGCCTATAAATAGGACCCCTTGTCACATCAACAATACAATTGAATGAATAATATGTGAGCTCGGGCGATTGCTGCAGACAGGTTTTTATATCTGCGCGGTTTGAGGAGTTGACCGGTTTTTTATCATGCGGATAGTGCTGAAAAGTCAGGGACTTGGTTCTGACTTTGGTCAGGGATCAGTGCGGACTCAGCGGTTACAATCAACGGTTAGCAGCAGGTCGTGACTTGTGACTAGGCGTACTTCTCTTTGGCAATCTTTCCCAGTTTAATAAGCTGTCCGCTTTTGGCATTTTGTTAAGTTCGGCAGCAGCTGTTCGCGGGTAATCTGGCGGCTAGGCGATCTCACAGATACACAACTAGCAGATTATACACAGAGTTCTTTAACATTGGAATAATGGAGTGTTCGTGCAGCTAGGTTGCGGTCTGGCGTCTTAGCATCTTCAGCAGATTCCGTAGTGCAGCCTGACAAAGTCGGTGGTTACTCTTTGAGTCCGCGCAGCTAGATTTTGCTTTCTTATTTTTTCTTCCTTCGGGTACATTGGCGAATCATGTCTCACCATGTATGACTCGCACTGTAAAGATTTTTGATAGTACAAGATTTGCTTGCTCTTTTGTTTTCCGCATACAATTTTTTACAACTTCTATGTACACGTTCCCGATGCTCTCATGACTAAGCTGGATGTGAAGGCGAGGAATCTTGTCTTCATGAGCTATGACGAGAGGAAGAAGTGATGTAAGTGTATGGACCCTGCCGTGAAGAAGTTCATCATTTCCATAGACATTGTCTTCGACGAACTGATGTTATATGGAGGTAGCCCATATGTGGAACTACAGTAAAGCAGGTCAGACGACGGGTAGGAGGAAGCTGCTAAGGATCTTCTGGTGGAGCTTTCTGTGTCACAAGGAGCTCCAGGTGTTTCTAGCTCCGGTGTAGAGGCTTCTGGTTCAGTAAGTAGGGGGAGCGATGCTCCTAGCATGCCCTAGATCAGAGCTGGTTCAGAAGAAGCAGCGGAGGTGGTCAGCCATGGTCAGGTCCTTTGGAGGTCGAAGAGGACCATCAAACCACCTGATCGATACAGCGAAGGGAACATGATGATATTCATCTCTTGTTTCTTCGCAGGCCCTATGGACGAGCGAGAGTCTTCTAGTTTTGAAGACACCACTGGAGTCAAGGAGTGGGATGATGCCATGGATGAGGAGATGTCTGCCCTTAAAATGAACGAGACTTGGGATCTTGTACCCAAGGTCGATGATATTACTCCTGTGACGTGTAAGTGGGTATACAAGCTGAAGAAGAGGGCGGAAGGAAGCATCGAGCGATACAAGGCTCGCCTTGTAACTCGAGGATTCTCTCAATAGTATGAAGAAGAATATGAGGAGACATTTAGTCCTGTTGTCAAAATGACTTTAGTACATGTGGTGATTTCCTTGGCGACTTGTCAAAGATGGAAGATGTGACAGCTTAATGTAAAGAATGCTTTTCTTTATGATGAGATTGATAAAGACATTTTCATAGTTCAGCCATCGAGGTACGTGTCTGAAGATCATTAAGGATATGTCTGCAAGCTCCAGAAGGACTTTTATGGCTTGAAGCAGGCACCACATGCATGGTATTGGAAGATTGCAGAATACCTCTAGTTCTGTGACTATTTTGCCTCTAATTCAGATTCTAACCTGTTCATTAAGAAGAAGGGGGAGCTTCATTTCTTTGTGCTATTGTACGTTGACGACATGATCGTCACATGAAACTTTGAGGAGAAGCTAGCTAAGCTCAGGGCAGAGATGAATATTCATTTCGAGATAAAGGATTTGAGTGAGATCCACCACTTCCTTGGACTCGAGGTGGAGAGAAGAAAGAGCAACATACTAGTTTCCCAAAGAGGCTATGCAGAACGGATTGTTCAACGGTTCGACATGCGAGAGGGAAAGAGTTATTCTACTCCACTAGATGTTGGTCTCAAGCTTCTACGTGATGATGGGAGGGTTCTTTTAGATCCCTTGGTGTTCTGGGCTCTGGTTGGGAGCCTTATATACTTGACGATTATGAGGACAAACAATTCTTATATTGTATGCCGATAAGTCATTATATGGCGGAGCCTCAGAAGCCTCATCTTGTAGCGGCCATGAATATCTTGAAGTACGTGAATACTATTTCTGATATGGGCCTCCTTTATGGGAGTGACACGGGCTTCAACCTTTACGGTTACATAGATGCTGATTATGTGGGAGACTCAGATAACCAAAAGTCGACGTCTGACTATGTTTTCACAAGTGGATCAACGAGTATCTCGTGGTGCAGCAAAAATCAAGATTCAGTGTTCGTCTCTACTATAGAAGTGGAGTACAAGGCTTCAGCCTTGGCAGCTCGGGAAGTCATCTGGCTCAGGAGGCTAATAGAGGACATGCATGAAGAAGTGTGGGGTCCCACTCTGATATGCGGTGATAACAAAAGTACCCTTAAACTAGTTAACAATCCAGTTTGTCATGCGCGGACCAAGCATATTGAGATCGAGCATTACTTCATTCGAGAGAAGGTGCTGGAGGAGTCACTTATGGTCGAGCATGTGCAGAGCAAGGATAATATCATAGATATCTTCACAAAGCTGTTATCGAAGGGGCCATTTGAACGGTTACGGGGACTGCTAGGGCTGGTTTCCACTTTTCACTTCAAGGGGAAGTGTTGAAATTTTTGAAGTGAAAGTGGCAGCCTGAGCGGACAGGAGTGGCGACTAGCCAGTTTGGCAAGTTTCAATGTCAGCTTGTTCCCAGGTTGTAACTGGGCGGATATGATGTTTATCCGCGGGAGCTGCGAACACTTCTGGAGTTCGTCGAGTCCGATTTGTTGCGGACTCTTCTAGAGCTCGCAAGATCGTCATGGTTTGTGCCTTGGTCTTGTTCTGGTGGTGCGGTTTGGTGGTGATCGTAGAGTTCGCCGATTAGTATGGATTGGAATTTGAGTTCACCGGTTTGGAGTTCGCGTAGTGGACTCTTGGTGGTGTGGACTTGGTCTGGATCTGTACTAAGTCTGGTTGTGCTTAGTTCGCAGAGTTCGCTGGTTAGTGCGGACTGCTTTTCTATCCGCCGAGTTTGGTAGCTTGACAACTTGGTTTTTGCTCGTCACGGGCTCATAGTATTCAGACTGGCTGTCTATCCGGCAGTTCGACTAAGCAGGATTGTGCTTTAGTCTCGGGCTTTGGATTTGCGGACTTGAGCAGTATTCGCAGGGTGTGCGGAGTGTGTGTTGTATATACAATATCTGCGGGTGTGGCGGACTGTCCTGGTTTTGACCTTAATGGTGATGATCAAGGCAGATAGGCTTTCTGTCTGGCCTTGTTGGTGAGACCTTGGCGGACTGGCTTATTCGGCCATCATGTGCCACTTAGGCGGAGAGGCTTTGTGTCTGCATTATGCAGACAGGTTTTGTGCTAGCTGCGAGATGGGTGGTGATCTAATCGGATAGGGTGGTGACCACACTCCTCTCCGCGCCTATAAATAGAACTCCATGTCACATCAACAGTACAACAGAATGAACAGTAAGTGAGCTCGGGTTATTGCTGCAGACTTGTTTTTGTATCTGCGTGGTTTGAGAAGTTAATCGGTTTCTTTGTTGCAGATTGTGCGGCTAGCGTTGAAAAGCCAGAGAGTTGTTCTGCCTTGCGTCAGGGATCCGTGCAGATAGTTGCGGATACAATCGGCGGATAGCAGCAGGACTTGGCTTGCTACCAGGCGATCTAAAGGGCCGTCACCTCCTTCCAATAACCCAACTTCTTCGTGAATAGTCGCTGGGCTAAATCTATCCGGAGAACTCCACGGATGCCGCACCTTATAAGCTTGAAACAGAGCTTGGAGATTGGAGAATAAAATGGTGGCCGGAGATGAAGCTATTGCAAGCTTTTGGAGGGAAAATGGTAGGCGGATCAACTCTCCAAGGAGGAGAGATAAAATATCAGCTAGACGGATGTTTTCTCGCTCAAAGGAGCAAAAAAGGCGGGCTAGGTCAGACTGGATCGGAACTATACATCAGAAAGAATAAATCTGTGCTTTAAATAGAAGCAGGTCAGAAAATAGGCACGCACAGTTGGCGCACGACCGTTCGCAAACCGTGCGATATTAACTTCCAGAACAAGCTGCGGAAGGAGAAGCATTGACCCGTGCATTTTACTCGTGCACAGACGTTTCTGCCTGTATGTGAAGGAAATCGCACGGGTAGCAACAGAAAGCAGGAATTCAGGATAATACAGGGGAACCGTGTGTTTTACTCGTGCACAGGCACTGCCGCCCGTGCGTGAACAAATCACACGACTAACCATAGAATGGAACAAACAAACAAATAAGAAAGCTACAAGAAAACCGGGCGTTTCCTTCGCGCACGGTTACGAAGAAACCGTGCGTCAACCGTGCATGAAGATCGTCGAGCTCAGCTCGACAAAATTCATCGAGCTCAACTCGACGTTTCTCCAGCTGAACAAAACTCACAGTCCAGCACAAACCGTGCGTGAATGAAATGCACGACCGTGCATTTTCCACAAATTAGAATTCCTGCCTTGAGAAAAACACACTACTTGCACAGTAATAAATCCATACAAATAAACATATAAAACAGATCAAACAAGTGTGACGAGCTTAAAGAACTTACCCTCAACACAAGAGTGCACAACTACACACCCTTGGGGCAAAATAGTCCACAAAATGGTCATAGACCGGCCGATGCAAATATAACCGAATAATGATTGAAATGTTGTGCACGAGTGCGAAAACAAGCCCAAATGAGTCCGAAAAACCCTATAAATATCGGACTCATCAGATAGCTGCATAAACACCGTAACCACTTCCCGGAGCCTATAAAAGGAGGCACAGGCTTTCTCATTTCTCATCTTTTTTTCGGAGTCTTCTTCCTCCTCAGGTCGAAGCTCTGCCAATTTCCTCATACGAGCCACCTCTGAGCTACACCCGAGCCGCACTCGAGCCACACCTGAGTCACAAGCGGGTCAATTCAAAGCCACCTGACGAAGCTAAATCGTTCAAGTTCCAAGCGGCTCCTGCAACTGCAAGACCAAGTGCTCCGCCTCCCATCCAGAATCAACAAGCCGTTATCTGAAGACCACTAGTGCAAAGCGCAATTTATAACAACTCCCGGCGTGACAGCCTGTCATCCGCCGTGTGCAAAGTATTCTCTCGCCCCATAATTGTAACGAGAGGTGGCCTGTCATCTTTGGCTTCACAAACCAGCAGTAACCGCCAAAAAATAGTGGATTTTGATCGGCACAGATCCAGTCACGTGATTTTTTACCCAGTTGTGAGATTTTTTCATGTTAAAACTGCTTGTGTGCAATCAACCTACTCTTTTGACTGTGTGTGCGCTCGACCGTTCCGAGAGCTAAAACGGTCCAATAATTCCGGCTCGACCGGGATGTCGAGTTAGTCTGCAACAACTAGCATAAAAATAAATCATCTCATGTTTTTGACAAAATTAAAATTGAGTAATATGACGAGTCAAAAGTGCATTGAGTTGCTACTAAAATCTAAGAGATATTTTAAAATCATATCAATCTAAGTCAAAAATCAATACTCCTACCTAAAAACTTCCTTATTTATTTTCTCACAGTCGTACTAAAAAATAAACCTAGAAAGTACGAATCAAAAGAACTTTTATTATACATAACATTTTGGCTTGAATTTAAGGGTGCAAAAATCAAAAGATAAACATGAAAGGTTTTAGCATACTTAAACATAAAGGAGAGCCTTGCAAAAACATTTGTTGCTAGAGAAAACATTTGACATCCCAAAATAACATTCTTCATGAATTTTAATTTTTTTTTGTTCTTTCTTCATTTTTTCCTTTTGTAGCAAAAGGTATACATTTTAAATTTCCACCATCTTCACAAAAGGGAGCACGCACTAGCAACATATAAAACTCAAAATTTTAGTGTGCAACATGAGTAGGCTATATGGCTTTGGTGAAAAATAAGTGGAGCTACAAAAGGAACAAAAAAGGCATAATGTGGTTGGTAGTGATTAAAATTTAAAAACTTGGAATACTAGGGATCAAACTAATCAAAAGGATGCCTAGATCATATTTATCTTTTTAAGTCTATTTAAAGCAAAGTATTAAAAATTCAAGAGACACAAATTATGGATAAAAAAGAAAGATAATTGACTTTTCATGATCAGAGTGAAAATAACAAGCATCTAGAATGATTGGCATCTACTACACTTAACACTAGTCCATATTACAAAGATTTTAAAAATAAAAAAAAATAAGGGATGATTGATTTTATAAAAGCGAAAAACATTAAAAAATGACCATACAAATTGCAAATATTCAATATTGTTTTTCAAAAATAACATACTATCTTAACTATAAATACTACATGAGTCAACATATTACTCGTGAATTATTGATAAAATGAAGACTAGAGAAATGTATTCTAGTTAAACAAGTACACAAATGCTTAAAAACAAGAAAAAAACAAAGTCATAGGGTACTAAAGATAGAAAAAATTAACTCAAATATTAAAGGTTTTTAAAGTTTCCTTGTTTTTTTAAAATAACTTTTTTTTGTTTTTTTTGTTTTTAATTTAATAACATAATAAGATAGTAAAATGAAATAAAAAATGTAAACTTATATCTTTTTATTCTTTTGAGGTATACCCTGCAAAGGGCTATCATCAGTACTATGAGTTATGATGAGAGGACATCCCAAACCTCTCTTTCTATCAAATTAGATTTTTGATTTTCTTATTTTTTGGGGGGTTTTATTTTTTAGTTTTATTATAAATTTTCCAACTTTTTTTAAAATTTTTAAGTACTAAAGAAATGAGAAAGAAAAGAAAGACAGTTTTGTAATTTTGGATTTTTTTGAGATTTTCAAAATTTTAAATTTTTTTAAAAATTTCTAAACATAATGAACTATACCCCATACTGCAAGTTAAACCATGTCCTTAATATTTAAAATTAAGTATAAAGCAAAAAAGAAAAGGATAACAAGAAGAAACTAGTGTAAGTTAAAAAAATAAAATGCAAGAAAAAAGAAAAGGAAAAAAGAGGGTGTCCCTGATTAGAGTTTGGAGAGATCAGAAAGAAACATGTAAAACATGTTAAAATAAGAAAACAAAGAAAAAAATAAAATAAAAAAATTGATAAAATGGGTTGCCTCCCATAAACACTTTGTTTACCGCCGCGTAGCTTGACTAATTGACGTTGAAGATTATAAGGTAAGGGTTTAAATATTGGTGAACAAAGTATCGTTTGAAAAATACAATTTTAGGCGATGCCCGTTTGTCGAGTTCCGAGTGGGAAATAAACACGGTCCCATATGACTAAATCTCCTTGACAATAAAGGAGTCAGAACATCATAACTTTAATTTACCTGGAAAAAGCGTAAATGAGAATTAAAAAGAAGGACGAGATCGTCCGTCAAAAAAGATTTGGGGGATTTTATATTTTTATCGTGATAATACTATGAGCGCATATTATAGAATTTATTGTTCTCATAGGTGTTTGCACGTCATTCATCTAGTTTGTCTAGTTAAAATTTCCTATGGTCGGATGGAGGCTAAAGTAGAATCTAAATTAAGAAATTTTAATGCCCAATACGTGCAGTGTTCTAACTCTATCGGAAGGGGACACTTTTTCATAGACTAACCGATACGATGTACAACCGATTGCGGTTTTGTACACTGTCCGATAAGCCCATAAAGCGTTATCAAGTAGCAGTGACCAGTCCTTCCTATTATCAGAGACCGTCTTCTCTAAAATCTGCCAAAGCTCGCGGTCACTACCTTCACTTGGTCACTAGTTTATGGGTGATAGGCGGTGGAGAATTATTGTGTAACACTATATTTTGCTAAAATTTTAGCAAACTGGATGTTATAGAAGTAAGTGCCCCTATCACTAACAATCATGATTCATATGCCAAAATGAGAGAATAATTTCTTTAAAAATTGTATGACGACTCTTACATTATTGTTGGGGAGAGCTTGCTCTTTCACCCACCTTGACATATAGTCAACCACAATAAGAATATATTTATTATTATTATATGAGGGAGGGTGAGAACCTACGAAATCTATACCCCATAAATTGAAAACTTCACATTCAAGAAATAAATTTAGGGGCATTTCATCCGGGTGTGATCATTTACTTGACCGCTAGTAGCTGTCGTATACACTCAAAAAAAGTGTGAGCATCCATGAAGAATGAGGGCCAATAGAAGTCCGCCTCCAACATTTTTCTTGTGGTCTCATTTTCTTGAGAAAGTTCCCTGGTTGGTCTGTCATGGTAGTGTCGTAGTATTTGCAGGTTTTCTTTGTTCGAAACACATCTTCACACCACCTTATTTGCATAGATATGAAATAAGAAGGGGTTCTCCCAAAAGTAGTTCTTCAAGTCTGAAAAGAATTCATTTCTTTTGTTGGCTTGAAAAACCTTTTGGTAGGACCCGGGCCACTTGATAGTTGGCTAAATCTATGAACTAAGGGGTAGAAGAATTCATTATCTTTTTGAGGCCGAGCAGGCACACTTTAGGGAATTTTTCATCTATGTTGGCTTCCACTAGCGCATATGCAACAACATTCTCTAAACACGAGAGATGATCGGCCGCAAAATTCTTCGCTCCTTCCTTTTCTCGGATCTCGAAGTCAAGCTCTTACAGGAGGAGAATCCATCTCAGAAATCAAGGCTTGGAGCCCATCTTGTTTAGTAGGTACCTGAGTACAGAATGATCAGTAAAAACTATGACTTTAGAACAAGTAATATAAAACCTAATCTTATGAAATACAAAGATAATTGCTAGAAGCTGCTCCTTTTCGTCGTGGTATAGTTATCATATGCGGATGTGAGTATTTTGCTAGCAAAATAAATAGTATGCAAATATTTATTTATGTGCCATCCTAGCACGGCTCCTACCGCAAAACCGCCCACTTCGCACATAATTTCAAATGGAAAGGACCAATCTGACACTACTATTATTGGCGGGTTGACAAGCTTATCTTTAATAATTGCAAATGTACATAAACATTCATCATCAAAAACAAAAGAAGATTCTTTTCCTAATAAGTGGGTTAGCAACTTCGTAATTTTGGAAACATTTTGTATAAACTGTCTATAGAAACTCGCATGACCAAGGAAATTCCTAATAGATTTTATGTTTATAGGAGGAAAAGTTTTTTAATTACCTCGATC
Organism: Platanthera guangdongensis; assembly: GCA_039583875.1. Classification (NCBI taxonomy): domain Eukaryota; kingdom Viridiplantae; phylum Streptophyta; class Magnoliopsida; order Asparagales; family Orchidaceae; genus Platanthera; species Platanthera guangdongensis. Next base: position 129,312,598 of record CM077161.1, on the reverse strand, counting down.
TTGGCTCTATCTACCTCGATCCTTTTGCTAGAAATTTTATGGCAGAAGACCAACTCCTCTCTGATCATGAAATGACATTTCTCTCAGTTTAAAACTAAATTCGTGTCTTCTAAACATTAAAGAACACAATCAAGATTAGCTATGAACGATTGAAATATATTACCGAAGATAGAAAAGTTATCCATAAAGACCTCCATCACATCCTTAACCAACTCATCAAAGATCATCATGATACATCTTTGGAATGTAGCCGACGCGTTGCAAAGGCCAACTGACAACCTTCAATAGGCGAAAGTGACGAATGAACAATTAAAGGTTATTTTCTCCTGGTCTTCGGATGAGATTGGGGTTTGAAAGTATCCCGAAAGTCCATCAAAAAAACAATAGTAGGAGTGAACGGGAAGGTGCTCCAATATTTGGTCAATAATTGGTAACGAAAAGTGGTCTTTTCTGGTGACATCATTTAATTTTCTATAGTCGATGCACATCCGCCAACTCGTAACAGTATGAGTTGGATTTAATTCATTATTTTCAATAACCACTACAATCATACCACCTTTCTTCGACATGACTTGCACTGGGCTAACCCAAGGACTATCCGAAATTTGGTAGATAATTCCAGTATCTAAAAGTTTTTTTACTTCAGTCTTAATGACATCTTTCATATTTGGATTAAGTCTTCATTGAGGCTGGAGGGTTCTGCGAGAATTATTTGCTAATAAAATCTTATGTGTACAAAAGGAGGGGTTAATCCCTTGATATTCAATATTTGTCATACTATGGCACGATGATGTTTATTTAAAATATGAGTTAATTCAGAAATTTCTAAATCACTTAAAATTGATGAAATGATGATAGGTAATTTAGAATTATTTTTCGAGAAAACATATTTGAGATGACAGAGACAACCGAGAGCGAGTTTGTCACGAGGGACCAATTTGAAGAATTCATGAGGTCAACAAAGGGCATGGTGTGAGCCCTACTTGCTCAGGGTAGCAAGCTTGCAAGGCCCTCACTATAGATCATTGCCTTCCCTAGAGAGGTAGGCCACAACCATTGACCTGGCAAGGAGATAGTCCAGGAACAGTGGATCTAGTGTTATAGCCGCGAGTTCTCTTCATGAGCACACCAACAACTCACTGTTCTAAAGACGAGTATGAGCGAGCTCACACAGGTTGCCACATCACACCCACAAGTCCCTTTTGTGATCTCGTACTAACCGCCTCCGTTCCGAATGGGTTCACAAAGCTGACAATGAACTTCTACTCTAGGGGGAAGATCTTATTCAGCAGTTGCAGTGGTTTGAGCACATGGTCTCGATCCAGCCAATGTCAGATCCTTTCAAGTGGCAATGGTTTGCCAACACATTCAGAAGAAAAGCGAGGGACTAATTTCATCGACTGCTGGCAGGTTTGATTTATCGTTTTGAGGACCTCTACAGGGGCTACTGTTCCCTTTATCCACTTCAAAGAAAAGAAAGAAAGGGTCAAAAGCTAACTTCCATATCAAGCAGAGACCATTGGAGCCATTAGGGGTCTTATGTGGATCGCTTCCAGAAGGAGATCCTCGCAGTCCAAGAGGTGCTAGGACACACCCTCATGCTAGCCTTTACCTTGGATTTACAAAGGGGTTTCTTCAAGATGGAGCTGACTCAAAACCCCCAAGTGTCATTTGAAGAGTTGATTTATAACGACCCTAGCCGATCCAACATGACAATGTCATGGCTCCTCTCTAGGAGACGTTACTGGGCTACAGCCCAAGCATCCCAACCCCTCTCCAGCCCACAGGAGGGTTGTTGGTGGACACAACCTTCCTTTGATGAGCGAAACTCTCCAGTTAAGCGGACAACATGGGGAATTCCCTGGAGGTCACCCATCACGGTACTACTTCAGCCCGAGCACGCTTAACTAACAAACAGGCCGTTAACAATTCCATAATAAACGTGATGGGGCTAGAGTAGTATCGGGATGGGTGACCTCCTAGGAAGTCCCCATGTTGTCCGCTTAACTGGAGAGTTTTGCTCATCAAAAGGAGGCTGTGGCCACCAACAACCTGCCCGTGGGCTGGAGAGAGGTTGGGGTGTTTGGGCTGTATCCCGATAACGGTCCACATAAGGCCTAGTGGTGTTGTGATCCATGAAAGGTGGAACGGGACGTTACATGATTGATCAAGTAGGGTGTCATATTACAGGGGAGTCAGTGAGTCAAGAATTCATGACCAAGCATGCCAAGCTGACATGAGAAGAGGTGAAGGAGGCGATGAAAGGAGAGAAGGTGGAAGCCATGAGAAGAGAGGAGCCAAGAAGGTGAGAGAAAAGAAGATCTCAAGGGAAGCATGACCGATGAGACCAAGAAATGCGATTTTAGGAACCGCCCACTGGACCAACACAGATACTGACATGAGGGGGTTATCAAGGTCTGTGTGGGAGAAGGTTCCCTTCTGAGCGTCGGGCCCACCACTATTAATCAGAGAGAAGATAAGGACTACGGAGGACAAAGCAAGTGCCTCGTTGGGGGTGCAGAGGAAGGCCCTGTCAGCCATGAAGCGAAGACAAGATAATGGTGGTCCTCTATTATGTCTTTCATCAGTCCAAGGGTCATGCCACCACAACTTGCCTAGAGTTCATAGAACTAAGAACATGAGCAAAAGAGAGAGCTCGGGAGGGGCGTCAGGAGCTTGTAGAAGGGAATAAAGGAAGAGATGAAGGAACTAGAGGATAGGTACAGAGGGGGTGCGAGGACCATGTTGATCAAGTAGTTCGTTCTGGGATCAGAGTGATCCATGAAGGAGTTGGAGTGGAGGTGACTGAGAAAGGAAGCCTACACATGATTTATCACAGGAGTGTGGCTTCCACCTCGCAAACCCTAACTCTGACAAGAGAAATCACATTCTTGGCGAAAGATATGTTGAGGAATGAAAATGCTTTTTATGATGTTATAGTGATTTAGGCGACGGTGGAGAACTTTACAGTATCGCGCATTCTCGTTGACAATAGGAGTTTAGTCAAAGTGGTATTTAAGAAGGCATTCGATGTCATAACCATGTAGGAGGAGAGAGTAATTGCAAGTGATGGTCCCCTATTTGGATTTTCGAAGGAAAGGATGGAGGTCAAAGAAAGAGTGGAGCTCCTTGTCACCCTAGGAGGAACATCAAAGAATTGTCGCTTCGCGATCGTTAACGCACCTAGTAGCTACAATGCTATCTTTGGGAGGCCCCTCATCAATGCCTTCCAATGCGTTCCTTCATTATACAACCAATGTTTGAAATTTAATGTTGGAGTGCTGCAGATCTGGATCAGGAGCGACCCAAAGGTGGCGAGGGAGTGTTAGCTTAATACGGTTAACACCATCAGCCAAAAGAAAGAGGCCAAAGTGGTTGATATGGAGATGGAAGAGATGGCAAGGATGGAGGAAGATGAATAAGTAGAAGAGAATGAGGTGGAGACTGAGGGTAGGAGTCTCGAAAAGGTGAAGATCAACGGGGAGCTCGCAGAGGAGGACAAGGAGAAGATCCTGTCTTGCATCCAAGAAAATGTGGACATCTTTGAGTGGAGTGCAGAAGACATGTCAGGCATTGATGATGCTATCGCATGGCACCACCTCAATCAAGATTTGGGGGTTTGAGGGCAACAACCACTACCATGGCTGAGCTCATTCGTACGAAGGTGAAGAAGCTGTTAGATGCAGGGTTTGTGTTGAAGATCCAATATCTAGGCTTGGTCTACGATATTGTAATAGTGAAGAAAGGAGACAAGAAGTGGTGTAAGTGTATTGAATTTTCTCTTCTTAATAAAGCTTTCCCCAAGGATTACTACCCTTTGCTTAGAATCAATACGTTCATAGATTCAACTATCAGATTCCATGTTATGAGTTTTTTTGGATGGTTTTGGTTATCACCAAATACATATGCACCCACCCATTGTAAAAAAAATTCTTTATCACGAACGATGAATGTTATTGCTACAAGATAATGCCATTCGGGCTCAAAAATGCAAGGGCAACGTACCATCGAATGATGGATAAGGTGTTCAGGGAGCAAAAGGGGTGGAATTTGGAAGTGTATGTAGATGACCTCATGATGAAGAGCAAAAGTGTGAATGAACATTTTGGAGACTTGGCGGAGACTTTTACCACTCTCCAGAAGTATATGATGCGACTCAATCTCGCAAAGTGTGTCTTCGACACAGGAAAAGGAAAGTTTCTATGTCATCTTTTGACTCCAATAGGTATGGAGCCAAGCCTTGACAAGGTGAAGGGGATGGAAGCTCCATGAAATGTGAAGGAGGTTCAAATCTTAACTAGTCAGCTTACAGGACTAAGAAGTTTCCTTTCGAGGGATGGGGAGAATTGTTCCCCTTTCTTTCAGGTGTTGTTGGATAACTAGAGGTTCGAGTGGACGACATAGTGTGAAGAGGCCTTTCAAAGCTTGAAGCTTCAACTGACCCAGACACCCCTGCTGTAAGGACCTCGGGAGGGATATGATCTCTATCTCTGCCTAGGGGTGGGGTCTAAGGCAGTAAGCTCAGTCCTAGTTTGAGAAGAAGGCAAGTAATAACTCCCCATTTTTTATGTGAGTAGTGTCCTCCGAAATGCCAAGCTGTGTTATGCCATTATGGAGAAGTTGGTCATTGACCTTATTGTCTCGGCCCGGAAGCTCCGCCTATACATTTAGGCCCATTTAATCAAGGTGGTCACAAACCATCCATTCCGAAACATTATATAGGGGGTTGAGCACTCAGGAAAATTGGCCAAGTGGTCATTGGAGCTCAGCGAGTTTGATGTGTCCTTCATCCCCTGGCTAGTGATAAAGGCCCAAGCGGTGGTTGATTTTTTGGCTGACTACACGGTGGAGACAAACGAGCCGGAACCATCAAGATGGGTGTTGTTAGGAAAAACCCTTTTTATTTAACTTAACAAATTATATTATAAGTGATTTTACAACCTATGATTATTACTCATATTGTATAGTGAGAGTAATATGATCATTGATGTCCTAGAAAGATAGTAAAGTCAAGGTAGGGTCTGCATAAAAAACAAATAATCGCTCAAATCGATCGAACCACACAAATTGATATCCACACTGAACCGCTTGTTTTGGTGTAGGGGGGGGTTCATTTAGGATGACCGCCCTTATTTTAGTTCGGTGCGGTTTTCGATTTTTAAAAACCAATAAAACTACATCAAATCTAAAGAAAATAATAATACATAAATATATTATAGTATATACATTACTCATGTAGCCAGTTTTTACAGAAGTCTAATTAAGTCTTTTCCATGCTTCATTAGTCTTTCCCTCATGCCTGCACGATCTAATTATGTATTTTGCTTATATATATGTTAGTAAATTTATCGCATTAAATTTGTATGTTGATTTGGAGCATGATAAGTTATAGAATGATGGCTGAGAAGCAATGGAGAAATCATAGATTTTTTGCATTTTATTTTCATGACTATTCATAATTTATACTAATATTTATCTTAAATACATTCTCTAGTTGCACTAATTCTTTAAATATTCAAAATTTTTGAATATTTTCTTACTTTGGTATGATTTTCTCTTAAAATTTTTGTCAAAGATAATATTCTTTACTCACAAGTTGATTGAAACAAACTTGCATATATTAAATTTAAAATGAAGATTAGTTTCAAAATTTTCAATTATACATATACAAAATGTAATATAAAAAAATATTAATTTTGTGCTTTAATAACTATTCTAATAAAACCAAAAACTATCCTGAAAAACTTCCCAAAACTGCACTGATCAGTTTAGATTTTTTTCAGTTTGGGGAAATAGAAAACCGACCTTTTTCGGTTTGGGTCCAAACCGACCCAAATCAAATCGCTCGCACCCCTAAGTCAAGGTTAAGAGAAAGACACATTGAAATAAGGAATAAAATTAAGTTAAATCAATATGCATCGGCTAGAAGTCGACGTGACATCAACTGGAAGTCGACGTCACTTTAACTAGAAGTCAGAGTAACAAGAAAATATATGTCGATGCTGCTTTAAGGAAGATGTCGATGCATGCATCGATAGGATATCAATGAAACATCGTCCACAAAGTTGATGGGATTTCATTTTGAAGGAAGATATCGCCTCAATTCCTATATAAAGTCAACGTAGCATCGAATATAACCCAGAATGAAAATTCCAAAGAATTTGTCCAGGCTTATTTCTAGGAAGAATCTATGAAATTATTTCAAATAATTCTAACTGTTGGAAGAAGTCTTAAAGGAAAGAATTCCCTATAGATTTCAGATGAGTAATTATAGAAGGATTTTAAAAGAGTATTCAAGAAGATTTAGAAGAGAATAATATCATTTTTTTGAAAAAAAAAATTTATGAAGAGGAAAATTCAAATTTATTCAGAAATGATATACTAATATGTTAGAAGAAGAAATATATAATGAACGGAAAAATAGACACAACATTATAGAATACATAGCTGACAACCTCTCTTCTTCCTCTCTTCCTTCTCTGCTGCAACAACTACAAATTTTAAAAGAATAATCATAGAAGAACATTGGATCAATAGATTATAACTCTTATAACTTCTTCAAGTAAGGAATCATTATCAACAAGAGAATCCAATACACTTAGTGATATACAATCCTCAGAATCTTGCTAAGAGGACTCACCCGAAGACAATTTCTTCTACTCTTCTTCTTCTTCTTCTTCTTCTATCCTTACTCTTCTTTTCTTGCACTGATTGAGTAAAGAGTTAATAGATCCCTCTTCAAAGGATTCGATCTGTGGTTCTGAGAGTATCCTTATCAAAAGACTCAGTCTATCAGTGGTTCAAGATCTCCTTAACAAAAGATCAGGTGGAGGTTCAAGATCTCCTTATCAAAAGATCTAGTTGTTGGTTCTAAGACTCTCCTTATCAAAAGACTTAGGCACTGGGGTATTGTATTCCTACCAAAGTGATAAATGAGTGGATGTACCCAGATTTTGGGGAATCACTATAACTTTGGTGTTTTTTGTATTAGTGTTTTTCTATGATTGCTTTGGTTTGTTGTGCTTCTACTTACTATAATACTTTTCTGATTAACTTCTTGTACATGCAAAATCTTAGCTAAGATTAAAACTAATAACTTATTTTAAATCAAACTTTTAAATCTCTATTCTCCCCCGCCTATTTGAGAATTCTCTGAGGATTTGCACAACTGTTCACACTTTCAATTGGTATCAGAGCCAGGTTGATCAAATAAAGTTAACACATTGATTAAAAAGATCTAAATAGTTATAAAGTTACACATATTTAATTAGAAATTTTTTTTTAAAATAATATCTAATAACTTTAAAGATTTTGCATCTACAAGACCTCTCTAATGCGTAACTTGGAGAAGTTTACACTTTGGATGGTCAGAATTAAATTATATATGAATTCTATTGATAAAGTTATCTTTGGTTCTTTTCTTATAGTAACATCCATATCCTTCAAGAGAGATGCTAATAGAAATACCACAACAAGTTCTAAGATTTGAATGGACTGATGAGAAAAATAGAATAAAGGACTAGGATGCAAATATAATGAGCATCCTAGTATGTACTATGCCTGATGAGATATTCTAGAAGTTAGTTGATTGGCAATCAGCTAAAGAGATATGAGAGTCATTTTTCGGGATTGTAGATGGAAGTTTTGATAAGAAGGACAAAAGGTCCCTTCTCATATCCCATGAGAACTTTTAGAAGAAAGCTGAAGAGACTGATGCTGAAATGTATGAGAGATTCATCATTATTATGAGTGAACTCAAAGGATTGGACAAAGAGATCTCACTCATAGAAATAAATGATAAGCTTCTCATGTACTTGGTTCTCATGTGCTTACCAAGCACATGAGACTCAAGGATCTGGGTCATCAGAGAGTCCAGATGATACAACAAAATCACTATTGATGCTTTGTTAGGCAAACTCAAGTCTTATGAAGTTCTCTTGAAAAGTAGGGTTGAGTCTGAGGTAAAGGATAAAATTTATACCCCTAGAGAGAAGTCCATTGCACTGGAAGCAGCTGATGGAGAGTCTTTAACCTATAAAGAGGATATGTTTAATCTTTTGACTAGAATATTCAGAAGGTGGTTCAAGAGAGTAGACTCCAAAAGAAGGGAAAGGAGCTTTAACAAGCACAAGTTTGATAAAACCCCCAATTAGGAGGTCACTTGCTTTGCTTGCAGGAAGCCAGGTCACATTGCTCCTGATTGCCCAAATGGAAAAAAAGGATAAGCTAAGTAAGAAAGAGCTCAAGAAGTAGTCCTTCAAGAAAAAGGTGTTGGAACCTATGGCCTGTATCTCTTTGGTTTGACAATATCAAAATCTCAAATTGTATTTGATCATACTTGTGTTGGGTATAGTGTGCAGGTTTCTAGGTATAAAAAGACCAAGAAAATCAACTTCTACCACCTACTACCTTGCGCTAGCACATAATATATGATAAAATCATGAACACTCAAATCTCCCCCTTTTGATATTATTGAAAGGGCGAAAGATTAACAAACATGTCTCGTGAAAACAAAGAGATGAGAAACATGCACACATGCATGTAAAAAACATAAGCACTAGGGGCAAAAATAGGAGCGAAACACCATGAATATTGACCTACCCAATACACGAAGAATATTTGACATGAAAAAGTTTTCAGAGCGTATGAAATTTGGACGATACATGTGAATCTAAATACACACGATTTGGAATACAATGTTAGGAGATTTATAGAGTTAATACAGTGCAATACTATAAGCGTCATGAATAGAAATCGTGTACTAGAACATATGTGCTATAGACAGAAAGTGTTGTTTAAGTCCAATTCTTATGCATGGAAGCATTAGAATAATGGTATGTGTGCATGTAGCATCAGATAGAAAAACAACAAGTAGAAATCATCATAAAAATATGTTTTATCTCTATAATTCAATATGCTTACACAAGAGAAATGAAGTGAAAATTCACGTCATGTTTCTATCTATTTCTTAGCAAGACTAAAACAAGGGGTACTAACTCATTTTGTAGTCCGTTCACAAGATCAAAATGATTCTTTATACCAAGGTGCTCATCCTCACAATGCTCATGAAGACTTATCAAGAGGAATGAGTAGTGTTTTTTAAGTTATTTAATGATAAAATCAGTTTATTTAAAGATAAAATCAGTTTAAGTGTGATAGTTGACACATGATTTGATATCATACATAATTCTTTTTCACATTTTTATCGTTTTTATATTGTTGAAGAGTCAAGATCCCCGAATCGATCAAAATCTACCCACATAGATAGATACACTTTAACTTGTATATAATAGACTTTATCAATAGAATGTTAGTCCAAAGTTCTAAACTGTATACAAGAAGCAGGAACACTGTAACATTGATTGTTCAAGTCATTCCTAGCATGTTAGACACAATATCATGAGTTATTATATGTAAGTTTTGAATTTCTACAAGAGTGCTTTTTCTAAGGATGGGTGAACAATGAAATGTCATTATGCTACATAAATCCTCACACAAATCTAGAGGCATATTCAACATACACTAACCTGTCCACCCGTACTCAGTTGCTAGGTACCAATAGATTAAACACAACATGATAAAAATCAAACAATGTTAACAGGGATTACCAATCCTAAATCAAACATTGCACATAATCGTTATGCATTAGAGGCACGGTAAGATGCTAGCGGCAGACGCTAACATTTTTCTTAGCATTTCGTCGAGTATTCACAGTAGTTTTGAGCTAGCGCCACACAGTAGGTGCCAAAGAGCTTATCCAGAAATAAATCCACACTAATGCGGGCGGTAGCACTACCACACCATGATAGCGTGGGATTATTTCTAAACAGTCTCTCTAGCACCAACCGCATAGAGCTGGTCCATCGCCCACATTAGAGTGGATTTTTTCTGGACAAGGTCTCGAGAACCTACTGCGTCATGCTAACTATACCGCTCTGTACTAGATAAAAACCGTTGTGAATACTCGACGAACCGCTGAGAAAAAAGGTTACTGATGGGTGCTAGCATCTTACTGCGACACAATATCATAAAAGCGGAAAAATATTTTATTTTGATATTTTTCCAAATCTACTTGATAACTGTCACCATCGTGCGAATCGACCTATCGGCGGGCGCTAGCACTACCGCCGGAGGTAGAGTTTTTTTTTTTCAATACATATAAAGTGTGCATTTATTTTCCTGGAGAAAACATAAAGGAGAATATTTCATTCTAGGGTTTGGCCGCCATATAAGAGAGGGCAAAACTACATCTCTGTGAAGGAAAAACAATATTTCTTCCTCCCGTTCGCGATCAAAGAACTCTAAAGGATGAAAACTTCAATGACCATCAGCGACTGATCGACTGCAATAGGAACGATATTCAAAAGCATCGATCGCACACCGTTCTATGAAGGAGTTCTACTTTCGAGGGAGAAATAAATTTAACCTCTTTATATTTTATTATGTATTTTCTTTTGTTCCATCTGATCTGTGTGCGGAGGAAATCAACCTAAGAGGTTGTTAGATTCCTGGGAGGAATTTGCAGGAAATTATCCTTGGAGGACGTCTAGATCTGGGAGATCTAGTGGGGCTCTAAGACCCTTCCTTGGAGGAAGGTGAAGAGACGGTTCGTCGATCTTCTTAGGAAGAAGAGTGAGAGCCAACCGATCCTGGGAGGGTCGGTATAGAAAACAAAATAAGTTTGTGTTCATCGCCTTCGATCTTGGGTATCACAGAGATCCAGTTTGCTATTGTAAACAACTGTTCTTATTTTGAATAAAATTATATTTTGTTTATTTCATTTCAGAATTGTCGTTTTATGTTACTAGAGGTTTGAGTGTTGTGTGGGAAATCAAATAACAAAGTTTTACAAGAGAATCAATCTCTGTGACCTCCCGCTGTGTGGTAGTGGTCTACCATCTCACGACAGCTTACAGAACTTGTTTTCTTGGTAAAACTTGAATTAATTTTGTACTATCTTTAAAAACCTTATTCAACCCCCTTTAAAGTTCGCCACCAAATCCAACGAGTGGTATTAGATTGAGTTTATTCCAAAATTGTTTCACTACCGGGAATAATGGCCAACCCTAATCTCGAATCAATTAGTGGGGATGGAATTCTGTACACTGAAAATTTGTTAGCACCACCTTTGTTTACAGGTATGAATTATAATGTGTGGAAAATACTAATGAGAAAATTTCTTATATTATTAGATATAGAAGTTTGGAACATGACTAGTATTAAGCTCTCGAATAATTTAAATAAGCATGAATGTTATTTAAATACCAAAGCTATGAATAGTCTATTTTGTGGACTTGGTCAAGAAATTTTCAAACTTATCTATACGCTTCCTACTGCTTGAGATATATGAAAATTTCTTGAGATTATTTATAGTTATCCTTTTGCAAATAATGAATCCGAGCAATTTCTCATGGATCCAAGTGAAGAACCAAATGAAGACCTACTCTTGGAGGAAGACACGACAATCACATCAAGAGGAAAGGGAAGATGGATTCTCAAATGTGGATGAAGAATCACATGAGGGAGTCAAAGAAACTCTATGCTCTAATCTTGCCTCATCCAAGAGCACTATAAGGAAATTGAATTCCCTTTTTTACTTGTAATTCTATCTCTACACTGCATGCGTTAGAAAATGCTAGACGTAGAATTAAGAAGTTGAAAAATATTAATTCAAATCTACTACTAGAAGATACAAATTTGAAAGCACAACTTAATGTATAATCCCATTATGACGTGTCTTGTCCTCCCACATGATCTTTAGATAAAATTTCTACATCTTGTATTGATTGCAATAATATAAAAGAAAAATTCTAGAATTTTGAAGAAGAGCTAAATGCTTCAAAAGAATGTGGTGAAAAATTGATTAATGGAAATAGTGTCTTAACTCACAATCTAAATCTTTAAAATTATTTCTGCAAAAAATTCCAAATAATAAAAAATCTTTTATATCTAGTTTATCTTACAAGATACATAAGACGTCTACTATTGTTTTAAATTTCATAAGACATACACCTAGTAGATTATTTAATTTTAAAAACATGATAAATCCTTATCACTATTTTGCCTCTCCCAATATAAGTTTAAATGTTCACAAATTTCTTATAAATAATAAGTTTGAGAATCATTATGGAAATTTAAAATATAAAATGAATATTAAACTAAAGTATGAATGGAGGCACATCTTTAAAAATGACACACCTATATCACTCGAAAGGAGTCATTCATCATTATCTCCTCATAAATTATCATGTTATATTTGGGTACCCAAAGGAACCGTCACACTTAGTTCTATTTGGATACCTAAATCTTTTATTTAGTAGTATCCACCTTTTGCATAAAGTAGAATTTAAAATGAAATTCACAATATTCTACTTTACGATATGTTTAATCATCATCTCATTTTCTTTTATTTTTTGTGTGTTTTGCAATTCTGTTTGAGACAAAATGCCATGGTCACTTCACATATATTTTCGCTATATGACTTTCACATACTGAGTTTAATGATAACTCAATCCAACTAAATGAACTGGAATAAAAGTCATATTCTTGCTAAGTGGCCAAAATTTACTTATTATCTAAATTCTATACTTCTAAGTCCCTTAACTATAAATGACTTATATTTTACTATAATAAATTGGGAATTAGGATTAAACGCTTAGTATGCCTGTGATTATTTACCCATCTCATGTGTGTCACCATAGCATGGGCATATGATTATGTGCCTTAGAGACCTAGGCCTTGTTTGGCGGAGCGGCAGCACATTGACATGCCATTGATTTTGCTGCCGCTCCGCCAAACAAAATGTTTGGTGTGGGCGGTGGCAAGAAGCCACCGCCCACGCGGCAGCAACAACGCTGCAGCCCTGAAAAAGGGCTGCAGCGCTATTTTTTTAAAATAATATATATATATAATAATTTTATAAAAATATATATATTTATATTTTTTAAAAAAAATTAATTTTTAAAAAAAAGGTTTTATATATTTATAAATGAATATATATTTTAAATTTTAAATGATTATATATATATACACATAAAATGGACCGGGATAAATAAAATATTTTAAATGATTAAAAAAATGTTTTATATATTTCGTGAATCGGGCGAAAACGAACCGTAAATGTTTATTTATGTATTAATGTTTTAATTAATATATATTAATATTTTATTATTAATGTTGATCTTCGCCCGTCTTGAAAATCGGATCATCGTAACCACGAGTCGGAGCATGTTTGGTTTGAAAATCTCTAGGGAGAGCCTCATCAATTAATAAATAAAACTTATATTAATTTATAATTAAAACATTTTCACATTTTAATTTTTTAATAATTAATTAATGTTTTAATGTTTAATAATTTTTGTTGTGGGTCACTCGAGGCGCTCGTAAATCAGTCAAAAATGAATCGTCCTAACTCGTGAGAATGTATCCGTTGGAATTATAGTGTCGAGCCGGATGAGACCGCGAAAAAAAATCTTCGGCTCATCGGAACATATTTTGGGGAACCCCATCAATATTAATATATTTATTTTTATAATTAAATAAAATAAATATTTAGCAAATTGTCTATTTATTTTTAAATTTGCTAAATTTTTCGGGTTGTTTAATTATTACTATCACTGTTTAATTCTGCATCACTGTTTCACACATCACTGTAAATACAGTTTTCCAAACAGTTTCATAAATTTTTCCACCACTGCAAAACAGCTGATTCCTGCATCACTGCTTCCTGCACCGCCACAGCTTAGCCAAACAGACCCCTAACCTCTTATTCATGTCTTGCCCTTAACCTGAGAGGGTTTCAGCGGGGCCTTGCGAGGCACTGGGGGGAAGAGTGGTTGAGTCTCGGCTTTTGTATGTATATGCGATTAACACCCCAACCCATGACTTGTGTGGATCTCCTCATGCCCATCTGTCAGTTATTATAGGGCTAGGGTCTAGACATATTGTAACGTCCCGTTTTGCTCAAGACCCCTCGTATGCGTCCTGAGTCAAGAGACTTGACTCAGGCTCGGGGTGCAATGGCCGAAGGACTAGGGTTGAGTGTTACTCAACGAATGATGGGGGAATGGATTTAAGATAAATCGACCAAGGGAAATTCGTCGGATATTGCCAGGGATATTTGACAAAATCGTCGAGAATGATTGGGAAGTTAGCCGAGTGAAATTCTTCGAGTATGGCTGATATTTGTCGAGTATGGCTGCTATTCGTCGAGTATCGCCGGGTGATACTCGACATACTCGACACCAGGATTCGATGGGAGAAAATGTGGGAAATCCGGCTAAAGAGAATTCATCGAATATTACTATGGAAAATATTTCATCGAGTATACCCGGTTATATTCCGCGATTAGTCGAGTATGGAAGCCGATACTCACCAAATTTGACTTGTGCATTTTTCACCCCAGGTAGAATTTGCTGGATTGTACAGGCGAACTGAACCGAACTTTGGGATTCATGCTGGATGATTCCTTGGACTGGTCCTTTCAATAAGACCTAATTTAAGTGATAATATGGGCGGTCCAATGAGGAGACGACACATAGAGAAATGGATTAACCTAATGCATTAGTATAAATAAGAAGGAAAACCGAACCCTAGCCATCACTTCTATTATTGCTGAGCCATAACCATGTAAAACCGTCGAAGAGAAGCAGATTGCCAGAGTTAGAGTTTTGGGAGGAAGAGTCGTCCTTTTTCGTGAAGAACATCGCCAACGAAGAGAGAGAGCCATACCGCAAAGAAGGGTGATAAGAACCATGGCCGGAAATGCCAGAAATGAGGTGAGATTCCTACCCTCTCCCTTGGTGCTAGATATTTAGTTACTTCTAGGAGAGATATCGGCTCAAAAGAGTTTTGATACATGAGAATAAGACTTCCTAGGAAGAGACCATGTTAGAACTTGTGTTCTAGAGACTACTTGTCTTCAACCTTTCCCCTCTTCATTGTGAAGAGGATGGACTTGGTTTCGTGAAGAGAAATGATCTTGTGAGGGTGAATAAGGGAGGTGGAAAATCTGTACTGAACTTTGAGTAAATGGCTAGATGAGGAAGAAGAACCGATGCCGTCCGTCTTGCTTTAAGATGTGTGCAGAAATCTATTTTCTGCGCGCACCAAAGTTCAAGGCCGTTTTCGGGTATGACACGGCCAGATCTGGGCTTTCAGCTAAACACGAAAGTCGTAGCCCTTAGAAATATATTTCCAATGGATGGTTACATGTTTTAATACGAGGTCTGTAGCCACAGGAAAGTCCAATCGAACTTGCTGGTATAATACGTTATTCGTGCAGAATCTGTTTCCTGTACATAGCAGACTTCGAGGCTAATTTTGAGTACCTTACGTTCTGTTCTGTGTGATGGAACAAATAAAAAAGTGGAAGTCCTTGGAAATACATTTCCAACAGATGGTTAAACATTTTTATACGAGTCCTGTAGACTTGAGAATACCCAGTCAAAGTTGATGTACCCTCAAGTCCGGTGTACTTAATATTCTCGGTTAGCATACTGTTAGGCTTGGTTTGAGTAAAGAAATCGTAAGAATAAATGTTGAGGTTTTGATGAACTTAGTCCTGCGTGAATGTGATAAACAAGGGGTTGGAGAAACATAATTGAGTTTGTTTGTAATAGAGAAATGGTATAGGCTTTGGAAGAGGTTGTGAAACTCGATAATTGGATAAGTAAACAATAACTATGTATTCATGCAAATGAAAGGGATGAAATATCTTTATGATGATGTGAATACTGTGGTGGAATTATATTTGTTGGTGAATGCCCGATCCTTAACAATAATCACAAGGGGTTAAAGTATGGCCATGAGAGGAGATAAGTAATGGAAAGCGTAAGTGGTCCACTGCGTAGAGTTGTATCTCCCTACGGGTAGCAGTGCATGTTGTTATGTTGTACAGGTGGCTTGGCACCCTGGATTTCAAGGAACCCTTGAATGCTTGGATGCATGAAAGTGTGGAAGGGTTAGTAGTGCGCGTGTTTTGCCGCACTAGAATAACATGCTGATAAGGGTCTTGGTTGGAGCCCTTGCATATTGATGGAATGCCTATGTGAAATTACATGTAGTGTGAGTTGACACGCGGTGTCATAATCCTGGGTTAAGGATAGTGTGGCAGGTCTATGGGCTCGCCAGTCGTCACACCGACGGGAGTTGACAGATAGACTTTGGGCGGTTGGGCTTGGTCCTCAGTGCTCACTCTCGAGGCTACTTCTGTGCCAAGTGGACAGTTAGGCTTGGTCCTTTGGTGATGCACTCTCATAGGCTCCTTCCGTGTCACGATGATGGGCCAGTTGGGCTTTGACATCAGTGCACACCTACCTGAGGCTCCTTTTGAGTCGTAGTACGCAGGGAGCTCCACTGTTGTGTTCTTAGCGTTAAGGCGTACAGAGGCCTAGGGTTGGTAGTGTGGATGCCCGCCTAGTAGTGGAGAAGCCCGCTCTACTGTCACCATCGGGCCACAATGGATGATGCCTGAGAGGTTAACTACTTGCTCAAAAAGATAGAACTTCAAGTCTGTATCGACTTTGTAATTGTATGTGTGTGAGCATGGGTGAATCATGACATTGCATTCATATCATCACATTACATTACATACACCAGATCCTCATCGTATAAGTTTGTATGAGTACTTATATACGATGAGTTACTTTATTGTTGACCAGATCCTCAACTTATATGTCTGTATGGGCATTCATATAAGTTAAGTTACTTCATGTCGTAGTTTCATACTATATACTACTGTTGATTGTAGAGTTGCTAGAGTAGATTGTTATACTCACTTGTTGTATTTACTTGATATACACTGATAGTTGATTAATCCTACTCCACCTGTTTGTACTACTGTTTATATATATATTATACCCTTGTCCCTTCTCTGCCTGGTGCCTAAGAGTCATCGGGGGAGCGGATGCAATCGACACTTAGTCTTTATGACTAACGGTTGCTACGCCTTCCTTTTTAGGAGGATACCCCGCAGACAGAGCAACAATAGGTTTTGCAGGAGACCAGCCAGTCCAGGGGGATAGGGCCTGAAGCGACAGTGTCGTCGCTGCCGTCAGTGACTAATGTGAGTAATTGAGAGACTCTATTGTTATAACCATTTGGCATATTTATACTCTGATATTTTGGAAGCTTAGTTACTTCTTCTATTTGATGTACTTGCTTCAGTGAAATTTATACTAGTGTGCATTTTGACATCTCTTTACTTTCTTTATGTTGGGTTGGCATGGATGATATATTTAGCCGGCAGGATAGGTGTCTTGTAGTACAGATTTGCCCGTGTGATAACGCTACCGCAAGGAAGCTGTTTTGGGCATAAGACTCCCCTCGGCCGTGTTTTGTGTTTCGGGTGGTGGTATTACAAATGGTATCAGCTTGCTATGATCCTGAACTAAAAAGTCATTGAACAATGGTGTCACCCCCATTTGATTAGTTAGTTTAGGGACAAACTGATTTAGCGAAAGCAGTGGTGTGCCCGTATATAATTCACAGTAAGTATGTCCAATTTTGACCCTACGATTAGCCAACCTGACGTTAGGTTTGTACCTTAAGTGTAGATTCTAACGCATGTAGAACTAGTAGGGGGCACTCCTGCCCCTACCGTACCCACATAGTTTCGGCAGTCGGAGCTAGGGCAGACGCTCACGGCTATCTTGGATGCCTTTAGGTCCCAACAGGCGCCGGTGTAACAACAAGCCCAGGGATCTAATTGGTCGAGCACCTTTCGAGCTCTCTCTCCACCTACCTAACTTGGGACAGATTCGACTATTCGCACCGAAGAGTAGCTTGACATGGTGTAGGAATTACTGGCTGGAATCAGATGCCCAAACAATATGGTTGTAACCTTAGCAGTCTTAGTCCTACAATTGCATGCGAAGAGGTGGTGGAAGTCCCTCATGAGGTCCACCTTCCAGGGCCGAGTATACACGAAGATCAGTTGGACTGAGTTCTCTGGAGCTTTCTTGGAACATTTCATCCCTTTGACTGCTAGAGACGAACTCGAGGAAAGATTCCTGTAGCTGAAAAAGGGATCCAAGTCAGTTACCAAATATTAGCGGGAGTTTCAACATCTCGCCAGGTTCGCTGATGCCTACGAGTTGGATGATCGAGGCAATGCAAAGCGGTTTTACAAAGGCTTGCGAGATCCCCTGAGGCAAGCGCTTTTGTTTATAGCAGACCCGAGCCTAGCGGAGATAATTGACATGGCTAAGAGATTGGAGGCGGATCACTTGGGGGGGTCCATGCAAGTAATAAGAGACCCTTTGAGGGAGTGATGGAGGTCGGTCCCAGTTATAGGAGGAGACAGGACAATAGAGGAAGAGGAAACAATAGAGGCGGAGATCACTTCCGTCAGAACTTTAGAATGGAGTGCCCAGCCCCGCAACTAGCTCTACCTCCACCGAAACAATTATACCTGCAACCGAGGGAACAAAACGTGCGAATTTGCTTCCAGTGTAACCACCCGGGCCACATCTGAAGCTATTGCCCACAACTAGGTGGGAATGCTCCCCCTGCTCTTCCTCCGGTAGCCCAACGAGGACGAGGGCTTGTGTGTGGTCGAGGATGAGGACCACGAGGAAGGAATCCCGGACCCGCGCGGGAACATGTGTTCGCGCCAGACATGGCGCAAGAGCGAAATCCTCAAGAGGTGATTGCTAGTATATTGTGAGTAATTACTGTTTTTTAAGCTGTTTCCTTTTACTAGACTAAATTAAACCAAGAGACTAGCTTGAGTCTGTGTAATTGATACCTAGGCATCGTGATGGTAGGTGGGAAACCAGCATATACATTGTTCAATATCGGTGCCACACACTCGTTTGTGTCGGCAGACTTCATCAAAGACCTAGAATGTGTGCAATACTTCACCGATATTGCTCGAAGAGTATGCCTCCCGGATGGCTCTGAGATGACTACATCCTCCAAGTGTGATTTGGATGTACTTCTTGGAGGAAGATTATTTGAAACCCCTGCCACAGTATTGAGAATGCAAGAATTCGACCTCATTCTCTGCATGTCATGGTTGGACTGGCGCCGCGCCAGGATTGACTGTGCGGAGAAACAAATTTCCTTAAGGCATGGGGACTCTGAAGTCATCTTTCGAGGTATTAGACTTGCACCACGTATGTTATTATCTTCAATCCAGACCTTAAAATCTCATATGAATGGCGATGAAGTATATATGATATGCTTCGAACTAAAAGAAATAATAAAGGATATAAAAGAAGTGCGAGTAGTGTGGTATTTCCCCGAGGTATTTCCTGAGAAGTTGCCAGGGTTACCCCCACATAGAGTGGTGGATTTTCAAATTAAGTTAGTACCGGGTACCAAGCCCATCTCTCGGACCCCTTACAAAATGGCCCCAAAGGAACTCGCAGAGTTTAGAGTTCTGTTGCAAGAACTAGTAGAGTCAGGGTTCGTTCGCTCCAGTTCCTCACCTTGGGGAGCCCCTGTTCTATTAATTAAGAAGAAGGATGGAACCTTATGGTTATGTATAGATTATTGGGAACTCAACTGTTTAACAGTGTGGAACACCTATCCCTAACTCCATATCGATGAGTTATTCGATCAGCTGGTAGGAGTGCATTGGTTTTCCAAGTTCGACCTGCACTCGTGGTATTATCAATTGAGGATACAAGAGGGGGATATCTAAAAAATGACATTTAGCTTAAGGTATGGCTTATATGAGTTCACCGTGATGCCGTTTGGGCTCACAAATGACCCTATAACATTCATGAGCTTGATGAACAAGGTGTTTGAGCCATACTTAGATGTCTTCATCATCGTCTTCATTGATAAAATTTTAGTCTATTCAAAGATAGAGGAAGAGCATGTCGAACACTTGACCTTGGTACTAAAGAAGTTAAAGGAGCATTCCTTTTTTTCCAAGTTCAATAGGTGTGAATTTTGGCTCGGAGGAGTTTCCTTCTTATGCCATGTGATCAGTGTTGCTGGACTAGCTGTGGATCTGACCAAGGTTCGTGCTGTGAAGGAGTGTCCGCCCCTGAAGTCAGCGGCCGATGTGCGGAGTTTCCTCAGAGTCGCTGGGTATTATCACAAGTTCGTGAAAGGATTCTCAAAGATAACCCTTCCTCTCACTGCCCTGACAAAGAAAGGTATGACATATAAGTGGACACCCCTGTGCGAAGCTGCCTTCCAGGAATTAAAAAATAGACTTACCTCTGCACCCATCATAGCCCTTCCATCTGGGAAGGAAGGATTTCAAGTATACACTGACGCATCATACCAAAGGATGGAGCGGTACTAATGCAACACGAGCATATGATCGCTTATGCTTCGAGGCAATTGAAGAAGCATGAAGCCAATCACCCAGTTTATGATTTGGAGTTAGGGGAAGTGGTGTTCTCCTTGAAGGTTTGGAGGCACTATCTATATGGCACCCACTATGAGATATTTCCAGACCATAACAATTTAAAGTATGTTCATAGTCAAAAGGAGTTGAATCTGAGACCGCGGTGATGGTTGGAATTTTTGTGCGATTATAAGTTTACATTGAATTACCACCCCAGAAAAGCAAACTCCATAGCTTGTGCTTTGAGAAGGAAGGTATAGGAATCGAACCCTGAGTCTCGATTGATGAGTATGGATTTAGCTCGGATGGTCGAAGAGATGGAGATCACTCTGCTGTATAAAGATCTTTCAGAAGAATATACAGAGTACCTAACCGCTATGAGTATAGTTTGTGATATTCGAGATCGAATTCGTGTGGAGCAAGGGAAGGATGTTGCTCTGGCCTTGGTGATTAAGTCAATTGAAGATGGATCTATTAGAAAGTATACGTTAAAGGATGACCTCGTTCATTTCCATGGTCGACTATACATTCCCAAGTGTGTGGAAATCTAGGAAGAAATATTTAGAGAAGCACATTGCTCTAAGTATTCGGTGCATCCTGAGATTTCTAAGATGTATAGTGACTTGCAGAAGACCATGTTCTGGTCGAGAATGAAGAAAGCTGTCAAGTATTATGTTACATACTGTGAGGCTTGTCAAAAGGTGAAGACAGAGTGCAAGAGCCCTGGAGGATTACTGCAGCCATTGCCCATCCCTGAGTGGAAGTTCGAGGATATCTCCATGGACTTCATTCACGGGTTGCCTCGTTCCAGCTCTGGGAACGATTCAATTTGGCTGATTGTAAATCATCTGACGAAGGTCGCTAGATTTATCCCTATGATGGAGGTACATGTGTGTGTCTCAGTGCATCTCTTTGTGGAGCAATTTGTACGATACCATAGCGTGCCTAAGATGATAGTCACTGATCGATATGACTGCTTTACCTCAAAGGAGTGGAAGACAGTACAAGCATATTTGGGCTCTCGTCTTACCTTCAACATGACTTTTCATCCTCAGATGGACGGTCAGTCTGAGAGGACCATCAGAACCTTCGAAGATCTACTGAGATTATGTGTGTTGGATAGGGGAGAACTATGGGAAAGGCTCCTACCACTGGAGGAATTATCATATAACAATAGTCATCAGGCCAGCATCGGAATGGCTCCCCATGAAGCACTTTATGGAAGGAGGTGTAGAACTCCACTGTCATGGGTACATGATGAAGACCCAAAGGTTTTAGGGATTGAGTTTATTGATGACACTAATGCTGCAGTTAGATTGATATGGGACCGCATGCTCGAGGCTTAAAGTCGGCAGGCTAAGTAATATAATGCAGAGCACCGGATGGTGGAATTTAAAGTGGGTGACAAGGTGTTCCTGAAGATCCGACCGATGCATGGAGTGTCACGGGTGCGTGGTATGAATAAACTTAGCCCGAGGTATGTGGGGCCTTAAGCTATATTGGAGAGAATAGGTCCCTTGGCCTATCGACTGGAATTACCACTAGAGCTAGAGAATTTGCACGATGTCATCCATGTGTCGTCACTTCGGAAGGCACTACTACGGCCTGACCAACATGTCCCCACCCCAGTTGGAGCAGTAGCAACTGATAGATTCGTCCGACTAGAGCTGGTGCGGATAGTGGACACCGAGACGAGGTGCTTGAGGCATAAAAGTGTACCATTGGTAAAGGTCCAATGGTCTAATCATGGGAAAGAGGAATTTACTTGGGAGTCGGTGGACTTGATGTGGATGCGCTACCTGGAGTTGTTTCCCCAAGGTACATTTAAAAACATGCAATGTTTTTCTTGTTTTATCTCCCTATAACCTTAGCATGATTTCGGGGACGAAATCTTTTATTTGATTTATAGGATTTGTAACGTTTCGTTTCGTGCTAGGCCCCTCGCATGTGTCCTGAATCAAGAGACTTGAATCAGGCTTGGGGTGTAATGGCCGAAAGGTTAGGGTTGAGTGTTACTCAACGAATGAAGATGGAACAGATTTAAGATAAATTGACGAAGGGAAATTCGTCGGATATCGCTAGGGATATCCGACGAAATCGTCAAGAATTATTGGGAAGTTAGCCGAGTGAAATTCGTCGAGTATGGCTGCTATTTGTCGAGTATATCCAGGTGATACTCGACACACTCGACACCAGGATTCGGTAGGAGAAAATGTGGGAAATCCGGCGAGGAGAATTCATCTGGATTTGGAGAAAATGATTAAGGGAAACTCGTCAGATATAATTGTTGATATCCAACAAATTCGCCCGACAAGATTAGAAGAGAATTCGTCGAGTATACCCAGTTATATTCAGCGATTCGTCGAGTTTGGAAGCCGATACTCGCAGAATTTAACTTGTACATTTTTCGCCCCAGGCAGAATTCACTAGCTTGTACAGGCGGACTGAACTGGACATCGAGATTCATGCTGGATGATTCCTTGGACCGGTCCTTCCCATAAGACGTAATTTAACTGATAATATGGGCAGACTAATGAGGAGACGACACTTGCTGAAAGGGCTTAACCTAATGCATTAGTATAAACAAGAAGGAAAACCGAACACTAGCCGTCACTTTGATTATTGCCGAACCGTAACCATGCGAAACCATCACAGAGAAGCAGATCGCTGGAGTCGGAGTTCTGGGAGGAAGAGCCGTCCTTTTTCTGTGAAGAACATCGCCAACGAAGAGAGAGAGCCATGACGTAAAGAAGGGTGACAAGATCCATGGCCAAAAATGCCAGAAATGAGGTGAGCTTCCTACCCTCTCCCTTGGTGCTAGATCTCTAGTTACTTCTAGGAGAGATATCGACTCAAAAGAGTTTCGATTCGTGAGAAGAAGACTTCCTAGGAAGAGACCATGCTAGAACTTGTATTCTAGAGATTAGTTGTCTTCAACTTTTCCCCTCTTCGTTGTGAAGAGGATGGGCTTGGTTTCGTGAAGAGAAATTATTTTGTGAGGGTGAGTAAGGGAGGAGAAAAATCTATACTGAACTTTAAGTAAATGGCTAGACGAGGAAGACGAACCGATGTCGTCTGTCTTGCTTTAAGATGAGTGCAAAAATCTATTTTCTGCGCGCAACAAACTTCAAGGCCATTTTCGGGTATGACACAACCAGATCTGGGCTTTCAGCTAAACAAGAAAGTCATAGCCCTTGGAAAGAATTTTCCAATGGATGGTTAGACGTTTTCATACGAGGTCTGTAGCCATAGGAAAGTCCAATCGAACTTGCTGGTCTAATACGATATTCGTGCAGAATCCATTTCCTGTACGCAGCAGACTTCGAGGTTGATTTCGAGTACCTTACGTTCAATTATGGGTGATGGACCACATACAAAAGTTGAATTCCTTGGAAATACCTTTCCAATGGTTGATTACACACTTTCATACGAGGTCTGTAGCCATAGAAAAGTCCAATCGAACTTGCTGGTATAATACGTTATTCGTGCAGAATATGTTTCCTGTACGTAGCAGACTTCGAGGCTGATTTTGAGTACCTTACAGTCTGTTCTGGGTGATGGACCAAATACAAAAGTTGAAGTCCTTGAAAATACCTTTCCAACGGATGGTTACACATTTTCATACGAGTCCTTTAGACTCAGGAATGCCCAGTCCAAGTTGTTGTACCATCAAGTCTGGTGTACTTAATATTCTCGATTAACATAGTGTTGGGCTTGGTTTGTGTAAAGAAATAGTAAGAATAAATGTTGAGGTTTTGGTGAACTTTGTCCTATGTGAACTTGATAAACAAGGGGTTGGAGAAACATAATTTAGTATGTTTGTAATAGAGAAATGGTATAGGCTTTGGAAGAGGTTGTGATGCTCCATAATTGGATAAGTAAACCATAACTAAGTATTCACGCAAATGAAAGGGGTGAACTATCTTTATGATGATGTGAATACCGTGGTGGAAGTATATTTTTTGGTGAATGCCCGATCCTTAATAGTAATCTCAAGGGGTTGAAGTATGCCATGAGAGGAGATAAGTAATGGAAAGCGTAAGTGGTCCACTGCGTAGAGTTATGTCTCCCTACGGGTAGCAGTACATGTTGTTATGTTGTACAGGTGGCTTGACACCCTGGATTTCAAGGAACACTTGAATTCTTGGATGCATGAAAGCATGGAAGGGTTGGTAGTGCACATGTTTTGCCATACTGGAATAACATGCTGATAAGGGTCTCAGTTGGAGCCCTTGTATGTTGATGGAATGCCTACGAGAAATTGCATGCGACGTGAGTTGACACTCAGTATCATAATCTTGGGTTAAGGATTGTGTGGCAGGTCTACGGGCTCGCCATTCATCACACCGATGGGAGTTGACAGATAGACTTTGAGCGGTTGGGCTTGGTCCTCGGTGCTCACTCCCGAGGCTCCTTCCGTACCAAGTGGACTGTTGGGCTTGGTCCTTTGGTGATGCGCTACCATAGGCTCCTTCCGTGTCACGATGATAGGCCACTTGGGCTAAGACCTTGGTGCACACCTACCAGAGGCTCCTTCTGAGTCATAGTAGGTAGGGAGCTCCATTGTTGTGTTCTTAGCATTAAGGCATACGAAGGCCTAGGCTTGGTAGTGTGGATGATCGCTAGTAGTGGAGAATCCTTCCCTACTGTTACCGTCTAGGCACGATGGATGACTCCTGAGAGGTTAGCTACCTGCTCGAGAAGAGAAACTTCAAGCCTATGTTGATATAGCAATTACATGTGTTTGAGCATGGGTGAATCATGTCATTGCTTTCATATCATCACATTATATTATATACACTAGATCCTCATCATATAAGTTTGTATGGGCACTCATATTGTTGACCCGATCCTTAACTTATATGTTTGTATGAGCATTCATATAAGGTAAGTTACTTCCTGTCATAGTTTCATACTATATACTATTGTTGATTGTAGAGCTGCTAGAGTAGATTGTTATACTCATCTGTTGTATTTACTTGATATACACTGATAGTTGATTAATCCTACTCCACCTGTTTGTACTGTTATTTTTATATATATTGTACCCTTATCCCTTCTCCACTTGGCGCCTAAGAGTCACCGGGGGAGCGGTTGTGATAGCCACTTAGTCTTTATGACTAACAGTTGCTACATCTTCCTTTTTAGGAGGAAACCCCATAGACAGAGCAACAACAGGTTTTACAGGAGAACAACTAGGCCAGGGGGACAGGGCCTGAAGTGGCGGTGCTATCGCTGCCGTCAGTAACTGATGCGAGTAGAGAAGAGACTCTTTTATTGTATTCGTTTGGCATATTTGTACTCTGATATTTTGGAATCTTGGTTGCTTCTTCTATTTGATGTACTTGCTTCGGTGGACTTTATACTAATGTGCATTTTGACTTCTCTTTACTTTCTTTATGTTTGGTTGGCGTGGATGATATGTTTAGCCTCCAGGATAGGCGTCTTGTAATACAGGTTAGCCCGTGTGCTAACACTACCTCAAGGCAGCTGTTCTGGGAATAAGAATCCCCTCGACCATGTTTTGTGCTCCGGGTGGGGGGGGGGGGGTCTCACACATATTGCTAGGCTATGTTCATTTAGGGCATACTCATATACATTGCGTGAACCGTATTTCACTTCTCATATTCAGTATAATCATGCAAAATATTTTATCATGTTATCTTGTGTTTGCATCTTATATCTCTTTGAGCTTTTATGTTTTTTGAAAAACACAAGTATGTCTGAGAAGAAAATTTATATTTTTGAAAATCAAATAAAAAATTATAAAATGATTTAAAAGGACAAAAATATGTTTTTCCTATATCTCTTTGAGTGTTTATTGTTTGACTTTTTTTATAAAAAATCAAAAATGATAAAAACTACTTATTATTCATTGCCCTTGTTATGTGCAATGAATTGAATCTTGAAAAATATGTGTAGGATTGCTTAACATGCCTCTAAGTATGAGTAATATTTTATGTTTAATAATGATTCACTCACCCACTTATTTTTGATAGAGATTTATCTATGATTGTCCCAACATGCATTTTCTCTGTATTAAATAATATGTCAGAGTGAGAGAAAATACACACCATGATGCCACGTCGTGCAGGGAACAACTATAGACGCTCAGACGGCTCGTCCTCACATTTACTTTAAGTAAAAGACTTATAAAATTAAGTTTAA
Organism: Platanthera guangdongensis; assembly: GCA_039583875.1. Lineage (NCBI taxonomy): Eukaryota > Viridiplantae > Streptophyta > Magnoliopsida > Asparagales > Orchidaceae > Platanthera > Platanthera guangdongensis. The sequence goes on along the minus strand of CM077161.1, from coordinate 129,286,122 downwards.
AAAGAAAGTATAAGTTATTTGAGTTACTGACCGTGTCCTTCGGCCGGGTGGATCAATAGTCCATATGTGAGAAAATATATAAGTTTAGGCAGCAAAAAATACTTAGTTTGATTCTTTTATTATCCTATATGAGAATGAAAGCCTAACATATTGTAATGATGATGTGACTTCTACATTTAATATAAATAAAAGGACTTTCATAACGCTTAAAAGTAATATGCTTTGCAGTTAAAAGTTATGCCACGACAATATTCCAAAACGCAGTTTTGTATACTTAAAAGTAACTATATGCATCCTAACATAAATACTTCTCAGAGAGCAAGTATAAACAAATAATAAGTAACAGTAGTAAAAGTAACAAGTAAACTACCATAAGAAGTCTAAGACTATGGGCGTCAACAACTAACACGAATCCATAGAGAAATAGTCATGTCTAACAAAATAACTACCTTAACACTCTAAGGTGGAAACAAACAGCTGTAGCAACTCGCAGCACCAGAAGCACAACTCTATCAGCTAAAACTGCTACTGCTCTGGACCTGAGATATTCAAAAGAAGAACACCTCAGAAGCAAGTTACAAATGGTGCAAAAGAGTAAAAGGAAGACCAACAAACCTCAAAGTGAATGAGGGACAATAAATCGATTGCAACAAAAGTCAGTAGCAAAGCAACATAAACAAAACGTTAAATCTAGATGTGCAAGAAGGGCTAAATCACAACAACTGGACAGAACAGAGTGTCAAACATCAGAAGTTCATATATTTATCATTTAAAATGAGACTGATGAGCTCAACAACAAAGAGTACTGTGCCAGGAAAAAAGGTCCATAGCGCGCACAAAGCTAGCCAAAAGGCACCACGTTGAGGGAGAAACCCCAACGCGCACAGACCAATAGCTAAGGTAAAGTGCAGGGGATGAAGGTCCATAACGCGCACAGACTCAGCCATAAGACACTATGCCGGGGGAGAAACCCCAACGCGCACAGACCATCAGAGTTTTCTTTAGTTACATAATTATACATGTAGAGTTTCTTTTATTCAACATGGATTAACGGTCAACAAACGATTTGGACTGCATAAGAACATTGCAAGGGTTAAGCAAAGTGAGGTACGATCAAAACAACGGGACACACAAGGTGTCACAACGATCATAATGACTCGATAGTTAAAGTGGCACAACAACCAAATTTGTTTACTAAATCTATGGAATAAAATTTGGGAGAAATGGTTCTAGGTGAAACACACTTCATAATTGAAGAAAATTAACTAGCAATTCGAGGATAAGGTTAACTTGAACATGTCAAATCTACAACATATGGCTAAAATTTGGAAGAAAAGAGCAGGAGGGATGGCAAGAACACCACTTGTCTCGGTTTCTAATCGAATTGGTCTTCTAATATACTCCATGTCGTGGATCTAGCCAAAAGAAGGCGCGGGGAAGCAGAATCTATAAGGATTTGGCCAAAAGAGAGGTTAGGGCCGAAAACCCTAACAAAAAACTTCCACTAAATGAGAAATACTTACCACGAACGTGAAGATCTCGGCGAGAGCTTTCCGGATCTACGCTCGGTTTGCGATTCCAAGCACCGTAGCTCCGACGGTGGTGATCTGAAGCTTCACGACTTAGAATCCTCTTCATCACTCTCGCTCTCTGGTTCGATCAAGAAGAAGATGAAGTTGTTCTATTTATCCTTAAGTATATGAATATATACATATATATACTTTTTTTTGTAATGACCTGGGAGGATGAGCTCTGTTGGAAGAAAGTCTTATCAAGGTTGTAGGTTCGAAACCCCGTGACAACAACCTTCCGTGGTGAGAAACAGTCACGGAGATTTGGTTGGGGTGTACGGCCTACAGGCCTTGTAGATTCTGGCTGTACCACCATAGCGCCTTGGGGCGAGACAAGCTCCACTATTACACAGTGGGCCTCTGAGCTCTAAACCTTTGACTACTGGTGGGTCGGGCGATGTAGTGGTCCTCCCGGGTCGTTACAATGATCTTGTTCATTGCATCCCATTTTCCCTCTCTAATATAGACCTTTTTAATTCTCATTATATACACTCACCTTTACACTCTTTCTATTCTGCCAAAAAGGGGGAGAACATCATGCATAAATTTCTTAATTTAAGGGCAGTACATTAAATTTTTTATAGAAAGCATCTATGTAGGGGGAGTAATCCTAGGACGTTGATACTCTATTTATGTTCGATCATGATAATTATCTTAACAAGTGGTAACATTTTTTTGCACATGTGGCAACTTGTAGTAATCAACCGGTGGTATCATAAAAAACTATACTTGCTAATACACTATATCCCACCCTCTTTTTATAATACCAAATGGGGGAGAATGATTTTGTAAGAAGTATCTCATTTAGGAAGAGTAAAAACTAGGAAGAATCTATATAGGTGTAATATCCATCTAGGGGGAGTATGCAATGAATGCTTATCAATTACTATAAACAAAACATCATTATTTATGCATTATTTCTTCATAGTGGATTTGTTATTATCAAAAGGGGAGTTTGTTGGAACATGCATTCCACATCTATTTTTTTGAGAATAACAGATCCCAGTGTGTATTTGATCACGTTTTTCTATGTGTTAATAATGTGCTAGTTTGATTTAAGTGTTCATGAGTTTATTCTTTAAAAGGAGATCTCGTGTAGGGGAGAACACAGGTATGGGGAGCACACTTGTAGGGGGAGCCATATTGTATTGATTAATTCAACCTGCTATATTTCATGCCTACTGATAGGATTACAACATACCTTGCTATTACTATTTATATCTCATGAATGAGATTTGATATTATCAAAAGGGTGAGTTTGTTGGAACCTATGGTCCGCATCTCTTTGGTTTGACAATATCAAAATCCCAAGTTGTATTTTATCATACTTGTATTGGGTATAGTGTATAGGTTTCCAGGTACATAAAGACCAAGAAAATCAACTTCTACCACCTACCACCACGCGCTAGCAAAAGGACAAGAAGAAAGTGAGATGCTTTATTATAGAAACATGGAGTGACTCAAGCTTAGCGTCAATCTCCTCATCAGAGAGTGAAGATTAAGCTGATGCTAAAGAATCCTACCAGATAGCTTCAGAAGCTTATTCAGATGATGAGGAAGATCAGGTATCTTATTTTGATGACATTGATTTTTCATCTAATAATTTCAAAGAATGTTTTAAAGGTTTTTGCAAAGATCAAATAAAGGCTGAGAAGCAAATCAAATAACTTGGAAAAAACTTCAAAATGAAAAAAGCCTAGTGATTCAGGAACAAATCCATTAGGAAGAATTACTTATAATTGGAGTAGAAATCTTAAAACAATAGATAACAGAATTAATTGAAGAAAATACAAATTTAAAAGATGAGCTAGTAAAGGCAAAAGCCTTTGAGGACTCCTTAAATGAAAGAAATCAACAGCTTAAGAACATAATTGAAAATCTTACTAAACGATTTGATCACTTGGGATTAGAAGCTGACCCTACTAGCTTTGGAAAATTTTCCAGTACACCAACATGGAAGATTCCTGTTGCTTTTATTATAGCTAAAGATAAACAACTAATCATAATCTCAGATGATGATCTAAATACAATCATGGTAGATGATGACTTTGAAAAGATTACTGTGTTTAACAGGATCAGCTCACCAAAAAATAAGAGCATTTTGGGAAAGAAACCCATAAAATCTCCAAAATAAAAAAAATTCTGCACACTAGGAACAAGCATCGACTTCATATCAACATAACTCTGCAGATACATCGAATTCTACTCAATGCAGGCATGAATCTGCGTCGACATCATATTGACACAACTCCTCATATTCATTGACATCATACCAACGCAACTGGAAAGGTGTTTTGAGATCTAGTCGAAGAAATTTCCTAGTGTAGAACTTAAATCGATTTAATACAACCATGTTTTCTGATTATCATCTCTATAAACATAAATGTAACAATTGTTTAAAATATGGTCATAATGCTAGAAGTTGTTGGTTTGATGGAATAATACTCTTTCATTCAAAGGTGTATCACAAATGGTCTGTCTAAACATTCATCACCCTTTACAATGGAAAAAAAGTAATGGACCCAAGGTAACCCGGGTCCTAACTATTGTTTCATTGTTTGTGCAGGTGAGAGATTGCCCTTCCACAAACCAGTTGTGGTACTTGGACAATGTTTACTCTAGATATATGACTGGACACAAAAAACTATTGGAACATTATAAGGCAAAGGATGACCCTAAGGTAATTTTTTGTGACTCTAATTATGGTCAACCAAGGGCTATGGTGTGATCAAAATTGGAGGCATCTCTTTCTCCAAAGTAGCTTATGTTGAAGTGCTTCAACATAATCTAATTAGCATTAGTCAGCCATGTGATGGTGAATACAAAATTGTATTCACTCACAACCTATGTCAAACATTCAAATATAAAATAGATATAATTGTGTTAACTAGCTTTAGAAAAAAGAAATGTATATGTAGCAAACTTTAGCTCATATGAAAAATTAATTTGCCTGTTCAATACTGACATAGATAGAAATGAGCTCTGACATTGGAGGCTTAGTCATCATAACCATAACACCATAGCCAAGCTAGTAAAGAGTAATTTGGTTAGTGACTTACTAAAAAGGTAAGTATATGAAATTGAATCTATGTAGAGCATGTCAATTAGGCAAACAAACCAAATCATCATTCAAACCAATTAGTAAAAATGATTCCCCTAGAATACTTAATTTACTGCATATAGACTTATTTGGTCCAATCTCCACTCAAGGATTATGAGGGGAAGTCATATGACTTAGTAATTGTGGATTACTTTTATAGATTTAGCTACTTACTCTAACATGGAAACAGAAGAAAAAGCGCTCTTAGCATCACTAGTCCGAATAACCCACTACAACTAAAAGGATTTACCGTCCATTCCATAAAGTGGTGGTCTCTAATTTTTTGAAGAAACAACATTGTCGGCTTCCTAAAGATGGATCTTTGATTTCCAAGAGGTTCAACTTCCAGAAAGGCGTTGTCAAGCAAAAACTCTGATCAAATCCTTCATTGCAACTTTTCCCTATCCCTAAAGCATTCAATTGGAAATGATAAATAATTAGGACATCATTTCATTTTAAGGGGAGAGTATTGTTACAAACAGACACACAGAGGGCATCAACTTCACCCGATCAAATCAAAATAAGGATATATAGACACGTGCAACCATCATAGTAACATGAGTACATGACACATCTTTTCATGAAAGTTTCCAGTCATTGAGATTGTAGCCATCTCAATCTTAGTTAACTTGGAACGCTTGTTGAGAAATTTGATACTGAAGAAATAAAGTATGTAAAAGAAGAGCCAGTTTATTTTATTTCTGATATGTTTGATTGATTTTACAGGAGCAGTTCTGATTAGTATTTATAGCCAAAAGACAGTCTACTGCAATTATTACAAAGATAAGATTACATAGGCTTGGTCAAGTTGCTCTTCATCGGTACAGGAGTCTTTCTTCCCAAGTTATCTTTATGTTCTCTTTTTAACTCTTCCTTGCTTTTTCTTGTGCAGATGGCGTCGTGTTGTCGCCTCCAAGATCACTCTCCTTTCTCACCCCCTCTTGATCGGGAGGCGGCCTGACGTTCATCGCCGTTTGGTGCATAAGTAATTTGTGTCGAGGTAGTGCTTTTGTTAAAATGACGGCCACCTGATCTTCCGTCGAGCAGTGCTCTACTCTCAGTTTTCCGAGTTCTACTTGTTCTCGAATAAAGTGATGTTTTACTGCGATGTGTTTAATGCGGTTGTGGAAGATGGGGTTTTTGGTAAGTGCTATCGTTGAAGTATTATCACAGTGGAGAACCACTTTGTCTTCTTTCTGGTCTTCTTCTTTGCTGATCTGGTGTTCTAGATTTTTCATCCAAGTTGCTTCACATGCTGCATGTGACAATGCCATGTATTCTGTTTCGGTAGAAGACATGGTGATTGTTTGTTGTTTGCGTGAGCTCTATGAAATTGAACAGTTGTCATACATGAAGAGGTAAGCATTGCTGCTTTTCTTTATTCTGCATCCCCAGCCCAATCGGAATCACGGAAACCAAATAGGTTTCCAGTTCCTCCTTTTTCATAGATTAACCCATAGTTTTTGGTGCCTTGAACATGTTGTAAAAGATGTTTTGCGACTTCCAAATGATGCTTACTTGGATTAGAAACATACCTTGAGAGTTTGTTAATGCAGAACTCCAGATCTGGTCTGGTGTGCGTAAGATAGATCAAGATCCAATTAGTTTCTGGTAGCTGCCTTCATCTGCCCTTTCTTCTTGTTCTTTTATTTTTAGTAGAATTTCTGTTGTTGCCAGAGGAGTGATAGTTGGATTGCAAGTACTTAAGCCACTTTTACTGAGAAGTTCAGTTGCATATTTCTCTTGAGATAGAAAGATATTATCTGAACTTTGGGTAATTTGGATACCAAGAAAAAATCTTAATAATCCTAAATCACTCATCTCATATCTGTTCAACATTACAACTTTAAATGCTTGCATCATTACTATAGAACTTCTAGTGTAGATGATGTCATCGGCATATATACATACAATTAGGATATGTGTTTGTGTTGTTTTGATGTACAGGGACGCTTCGACAACGCATCTTTGAAAATTATTTTGGTGTAGGAAGGTATCAATATTTCCTTTCTAGGCTCTAGGAGCCTGTTTGAGTCCATATAATGCCTTATGTAGTATATATACTTCGTGTTCATGTCCAGTAGTCACAAAGCCCTGTGGTTGTTCTACAAACACATCTTCTTTTAGTTCACCATTTAGAAATGCATATTTAATATCCAGTTGATATATTGTGTAGTTTTTCTGAGCAGCTTTTGCTATCATGAATCAGATAGTCTCCATACGTGCCACAAGTGTATATGATTCTTCAAAATCTCTACCTGGCATCCGTGAGTACCCCTTTGCTACTAATCGTGGTTTATGTTTTATGAAGTTCCCGGCTTCATTTGTTTTAACTTTGAAGATCCATTTTAAACCGATTACTTCCTTGTTGAGAGGTCTTTTGGTTAGAGACCAAGTTTGATGGTTTTTGAGAATTTGTAACTCTTCTTCCATGGCTTTTCTCCAAGGCTCTGAGGTGTATGTCTCTTCAAACGAAACATGTATATTAGAAATTAAAGCAATCTCAGACTGCTCATATATGTCCTTTAAGGTTTTCATTTTCTAAATTGGTGATTGAGTAGATGCTTCTTGCATATCTCTTTCTATGTTTGTCTCGAGGGGAGATGATGATGAAGATGATGGAGGGCCCAGAATACTTGTTTCTATTTGGTTGTTTGTGATGGTCTCGGGTGCTGTGTGGATGGTGCAAGGGATCCAGGTCCCTTGTTCAACCACAGTAGGCTGATTTCTCAGTTGACTTTTGTCTGATCCCTAATCCCATGCCTTTTATTCATGGTATTGTACATCTCTTGAGATTGTGAGTTATTTTGTTATGGGATTGTATAATTTATATGCTTTGGATTGTTCAGCATATCCTATAAAAAGAAGCTTTTCTGTTTTTGCTTCTATTTTTCCTTTGTCTAGTTTTAATGCATAGGCCGTACATCCATATACTTTATAATGATCTAATGATGGTTTTCTGGAATACAGGGTTTCATATGGAGTACTTGATTGTAGAGATTTAGTTGGTGTTCTGTTTAGTAAGTAGACAGCAGTGTTTGATGCTTCAACCCAATAACTTTTAGGTAAGTTTATTGGTAGAATCATTGCCCTTGTCATCTCAACAATGGTGCGATTCCTGCGTTCTACTACACCATTTTGTTGTGGACTTTGTGGTGTTGTCTGCTCTCTTCTTATTCCCTCTTGTTCACAATTGTTTATAAAGGCTTTAGATTAGAATTCTCCTCCTTGGTCAGTCCTTAGCGCCTTCATAGATTTTTTAAAACTCCTTTTCTACTCTTACTTTCCATAATTTGAAAACATCAAATATTTCTGATTTTTGTGTGAGATAATAAATCCACATAAATCGTGAGCAATCATCGACTAATAAGAAATAATATCTCTTACCTTGTAGAGAGGAATACTGGGCTGGTCCCCATAAGTCTGCATGAATTAAATCCAATGCAGACTTGCTTCTCCAAGTAGCTTGTTTTGGAAAAGGAAGTTTGTGCGCTTTTGCCTCTGCACAGCTTTGACAGAACTCTTTCTGTATTTTGATGTTTGGCATGACCGTTGTTAATTTTGTTGTCTGTTGAAGAGCTTTCCAGTGGAGATGGCCTAATCGATAGTGCCATAATTTTGAATCTGATATGTGTTTTGTTTCTGATCGAACAACAGTTAGAGACGTACGGAGGCTTCATATCAAGGAAAAAGACTTGGTTTATTGTCATAGGAATAGAGATAATTAACTATTTTGTACCATCTTCTATAATTTGACATTATTTTCGTGAAAAGATTACTGTATAACCCTTGTTTTGTAGTTGTCCTATGCTCAACAAATTTTGTGTTAATGTTGGTACCCATAGGACATCTTGAATTTCTTTAAGTAGTCCTGTGAGTGCTATTACCACTATAGTGCATTTTCCTTCAACTTTTTGTGAAGTTACATCTCCAAAGTATACTACAAATATTGTAGTTGTATCTAGTCTAGTGAATTGTGTTCTCTCCCCACACATATGTCTTGAGGCTGCACTATCAACATACCATCTTGATTTTACTGGTTTTATTTGTTCAGTATTATCACTTGTGAAAAACACAGTCTCATTACCCCCTCTTTCTGTGAATTTTGCTTCCTCTTTATTTTTGTACCAACAATCTTTAGCAAAATGAGTTGGTTTTTTTGCATCTTTTGCATCGATTGAAGCAATCTTGTGTGTTGGCTTTTTACACAACTCACAATACATGGGTGAGTTTGGATGAAAACCTTTGCCCTTTTTTTCCTCTTGGATTAATTCTCTTTATTTTTTGAGACCCATAAACTGTATAGGATTTAAGGGCCTGTTCCATGATAGGGGTGTGTTTTCTTAATCTATCTTCGTGATATTGTAAAGAACTCATCAGCTCCATGGTGGTTAACAGGTCCATATCATGGGCTTCTTCTATGGCGGCTACACCATGATCATTTTTAGTTGGAAGACTTCTCATAATTTTGTGAACAAGTTGTTGATCTTCTATAACCTTTCCAAGATTACGGATTTGATTTGTTATATTGGACACACGGGCATAGAAGTCTAAAATAGATTCTTCTTCACTCATTTCTACGGCATCCAATTGTCTCCATAACGTATGTACTTTAATATAAATTACCTTGTGCGTGCCTTTAAACTCCTCTTTAAGGGTGTCCCAAGCCTCCTTGGCAGAAGAGGCACCCATAATTCTGGGAAAGATGGTATTCAACACTCCTTGTTGTACAAGGAGTAGGGCTTTTGCATTTTTGGTTCGATCATCTTTTGTAGTAGCCTTCACAGACTATGTGATCTCTGAGATTTTTAATGGTGACATATCTTCAGGTTTCTCTCTTGTATTTATGCCCTGCTCTATAATATCCAACAAGTCTTGTGAGTCAAAGAGAGTGAGCATTCTGATGCTCCAAAACTCATACATCTCAGCATTGAATATTGGCACACCAGTTTGGTTATAGAGGGGAAACAAAGGGGTAGATGATGAAGCCATGTCTCCTTATTGGCTAGCTATACATTGATAGCTGATTTCACTAGTGAAGAATTTTCACCGCAAGATGAACTTTGATGACTCTGATACCACTCTTAGTTAACTTGGATCGCTTGTTGAGAAATTTGATACTGAAGAAATAAAGTATGCAAAAGAAGAGCCCGTCTATTTTATTTCTGATATGCTTGATTGATTTTACAGGAGAAGTTCTGATCAGTATTTATAGCGAAAAGACAGTCTACTGCAATTATTACAAAGATAAGATTACATAGGTTTCGTCAAGTTGCTCTTCATCGGTGTAGGAGTCTTTCTTCCCAAGTTATCTTTATCTTCTCTTTTTTAACTCTTCCTTGTTTTATCTTGTGCAGATGGCATCGTGTTGTCGCCTCCAAGATCACTCTCCTTTCTCAGTCAATTACTCTTTTTATTTGTAATATTGTAATTACAAATTTAACGGTCATATTGTTGACCAAATATACCGAACTACTGTACTGATTAAGGCATGCATGAATTGGAAGTTTTTTTCTTACATATCTCTCTCTCCTCTCTCTCTTAATTCTTCCCGTCTGCTTCTTCTCGAATTCTTCTCTCTTTCCCTCCAATTCATCATCCTCAACTCCAACAAAGTTATCAGTATCGGAATCCACCTTTAATGCCACCCAACCCCTTACATCATGTTTGCTCCAAATTTTTCGGCAAGAAGTAGGTTTTCTGATTCAATACCTCCTTCATTTCAATTTCTGTAGAAAAGATCATGAATATAGACATTCAGAGTTGTTCTTGTTCTGTTTGAACTCATTATTTAAACATTTTATTTCATAGGTATGTCTATTATTTTATTCAACGTTTCTAATATCTGAAAATCTCTACATCCCCTCTTCGACACAGAAGTAATTCTCTAAAGTTAGTTTACTAATCCCCACCTCCTTCGATTAACTTCTCCAAAAAACATCGCAAATATAGACGTTCGGACGGTCCTTGCTGTTGAAATTTTTGAAGTGAATGTGGCGGCTTGAGCAACTTGGGTGATATGTCCGCGCGGTCTGTGAGTACAGGTGTGGAGGCTAGACAAGTCGACAAAGGAGTGGTAGGCAGTTTGTTCCGTGAAGGTACCCGGGCGGATAGGATGGTTATCCGTGCAGTCCGCCGATTTTGTGCGAACTGGTCTTTGTATCCGCTGGTGCTGTGTTCGTACCAGAGATGACTAGTAGTGTGGACTTGGTTTGGTTTTGTACCCAGTCCAGGTGTGCTCAGTCCGAGAGGTCGCGCGGCTAGTGCGGACTGATTTCTTTGTCAGCCAAGTTCGACAGCTATCAGCCTTGCACTTTGGTTGCGGGCTTGGAGTGTGCGGACTGGAGTAGTGTTCGCAGGTGTGTGCGGATTAGAGCTGTCCGCTAGTGTGCAGACTGGTGGTGCTTCTGTAGGGTCGGCTGATGTTGCAATCTGGCTATCTTGCTAGTCATGGCGACTAGGCAGACTGGCGTTGTGTCCGCGGTTTGGTGGATACTCTTATCGCTCGCCACGAGATAGGGCGGGGATCTTATCCGCTAGGGCGATGATCACACTCCTCTCTGTGCCTATAAATAGGACCTCTTGTCACATTAACTTTACATCCAGGTTGGAGAGTTGACTGGTTTGTGTTGTGCAGGTTGTGCGGATAGCACTGGAAAACCAGGGACTTGGTTCTGTTTTCGGTCAGGGACAGTGAACACTCTGCGGTTAGCAACCAGCGATTAGCAGTAGGTCGCGGGTTACGACCAGGCAGTCCTCTCTTCTTCAACTCTTTCCCAGTTCAATAAGATGTCCGTTTCTGGCGGCTTGTTCAGTTCGGCAGCAGTGTTCGTGGTGGTCTGGCGGTTAGGCGAACTCGCGGTCAGGTGGCTTGCAGATCTGCGAACATAGTTCTTTTTTTTTTGCATTGGAATAACGGGTTGTCCGCGCGGTTAGGTGGCGGTCTGGCGACTTGACGGCTTAAGCTGACTCCGTAGGCAGCTCGACAGAGTCGGCGAGTTCCCTTTGAGACCTCACGACTAGCTTTGTATTTCTTATTTTTGCTTCCATCGGGTACACCGGCGAACCATGTCTCGCCATATATACCTCGCATTGTAAAGATTGTTGATAGTATAGGGTTTTCTTGCTCTTCTTGTGCATCTAGTTTATTTGGCTTCAGATAGGTTGAGCGTTTCTGCGTCTGATTTTCAGTTTTCCGTGATTCACAAATTCTTACACTTGCTCCGTTGAACTTATTGTGGAAACATTTTCTTCCACAGTTAGGTCTTTAAATTTTATACAAGTTTCTAATTTGCAAATTCCTCTTCATCCAAATCCTTACCCTGCGACAAGTAGATCTTCTATTTTATGTATGAGAAATTTGCTTATAGCATGAAATGCTGAAGATCAAGCATCACATTTGCGACATGTAAATCACCTCTAATAGATTCAAGTAAACATTGATTGATTCTTCAATACTCGGGACTATTAATTTTTTTAGTTTTTTTATTAAATGGAGAAATAAAAGGTTAGCTCTCTAAATAATTTGATAGCATAACATTTGATACTTTTGCATCATTATTATAAGCTATTATAATTCAATTAATTCTTGGTAGGTTTTCTCTTGTTTGAAGAGAACGTTGATGCATTTGGATTTTGTTGATGAGATTCCAATAGATCTTTAATTTGTAGGTCAAATTCAGAAATTATGTTTGACGATGTTGTTTCCCAGGGTCCTTAAATAATCCTATTTTCTACTTCTATTTGTTAATCACGAGCATAAGAAGTTTGTTGTGATGCCTAGTTTGCCTCAGTGCAACTACAGGTAATATCAAAGTTGTTTTGGAAACTTCAAGTTGTTGAAATTTGTGAAGTGAAAGTGGGTGTATGAAGCACTGGGACCTATCCGCGCGGACTATGCGGACAGGATTGGCGGACAGCTAGGTCGGCAGAGATGCTGCAGACGGTTTGCTCTGTAGCGGCCTGTGCGGTCTGTCCGCGCGGACTACGCGGACATCAACGACGGTTAGCTAGGCCGGCTTGTGCTCAGCAGGCAGTTGGATCCCAGAAAGTAACCGGGCGGATAAAAACTCTATCCGCGGAGTCCGGCAAGAAGCGGACTGAAGAACTGAAGCTCGGCAGACCGGTTTGGCAGAAGCCTTGGTCTTGCTCTGGTGAAGTGGCAAGTGGAAGTTGCGGAGATCGCCAGTCGGTGCGGACAGGTGCTGGAGGTCGCTGGGTTTGACAGACTGGATCCAGCGTCCGCCAGTAAGTGTGGACTGGCCCTTGTGGCCAGTGGTGTGAACTTGGTTGGTTCTGAACCAAGTTCATGTTTGGCTCAGTCCGGGGAGATCGAGCAGTGGAGCGCGGACCGCTTCTCAGTCTGCTAAGCTCGGCAGAAGTGCATGTGCCTTGGTTGCGAGTTTGGGAGAAGCGGACTGGAGTTTCTGTCCGCAACTGTAGGCGGACTGGAGCTGGAGTCCGCTAAGTCCGACAGCTGCCTTGCTGGCGTGGCTGTGGACTTGGGATATGCAGACTGGAGCAGTCTGCGGGATATGCGGACTGGAGCAGTCTGCGGAAGATGCGGACTGGAAGTGTCTGCTGTGTAAGCAGACTGGAGTAGTGTCTGCTGAGTCCGGAAGGTGTCTTGGAGACAGGCAATGGACTCAGGGTATGCAGACTGAAGTTGTCTGCAGGGATATGCAGACTAAAGCTGTCCGCAGTATGTGCGGACTGGATTGGTATGTCCGCTGAGTCCGACAGTTACCTTGGTGGCGAAGCCGTGGGCTCAGGATGAGCAGACTGAAGAGCTATGTCCGTTGAGTCTGGCAGGTGCCTTGATGGCGAGGCTGTTGGCTCGGGATAAGCGGGCTGGAGCTGTGTCCGCGAATGGCGGACAATGTTGCTGCGGAGTCTGGCTGTGGCGGTCTTGGCTTGGCCATGCGACAAGGAGGACTGGCGTCGGTGCCCGGCCTTGGAGAAGCTTTGGCGGACTCGCTATCTTGCACAGGAGCGGCTGATTGGAATGTATCCACGGACTACGGAGATGCTGTGGGATGTGGCGATAATCCTATCGGCTAGGGAGGTGACCACACTCATCATCGTGCCTATAAATAGGACCCTTGTCACATCAGGAATAGTAACCTGAGAAATCGAGTGAACAGTAAGTAAGCCCGCAACAGTTGCTGCGGACTGGACTTTTGTGTCTGCGCGGTTTGATTGAGTTGACCAAAGTTGTGCTGTGCAGGTTGTGCGGATAGCGCTGGAAAGCCAGGACTTGGCTCTAATTGTGGTCAGGACAGTGCAGACTCTACGGTTAAGCAACAAGCGGTAAACAGCAGGCCGCGGACAGTGACCAGACGGTCTTCTCTTTGGGAACTTGGTTCGGGGTTCAATAAGTTGCCTGCCTCAGACGAACTGTTTTATTCGGCATCGCAGCTTGTGCAGTCTGCCGGCTAGGCGACCTTGCGGTTAGGCGGCTTGCAGATCGGTGGTTAGAGCTAGTATTGGAATAAGGGGTAGTACGTGCGGCTTGGGTTGCGGTCTGGCGACCTGGTGGACTGAGCGGACTCCACAGCAGTAGACCGACGGCTTGGTGGTTGAGTCCGCGCGGTTTGTTTCTCTAGTCTTATATTTGTAGTTTCTGCTTTCCCTTTGGTGGTTGTTTGGTGAAGCATGTCTCGCCATGTAGGTCTCGCTATGTAAAGAAGATTGCTGTGAATCAATAAAGACTCTTGTGCTGCATGTGTTTTCTGGTTGCTGGCTTTAGTTGAGATAACCCCTGCTCACTCCAAGTTCCAGGAAAATTTCCGCGGGATCAAGGTGTGATCTTGATAGTGCTGAGAATATTAATTTGGCATCAGGCTATCTTGTTGAGAACTTGAAGAAAATTCAACGTGGTAGTAGTGTCAGGTTGTTGAATTTTAACATGGTATCAGAGCTGGATTGGAGTGGATAAGCAGTGATTAACTGAAGTGGTTGTTGCTCTTGTGAAGAGGGAACCAATGGATGAACCATGGCAGTGGTAGATGCAAGTTGTCTTGGAATTAATCTCCTTACAGAGACGAACTTTGATAGATGGAAGTCTTGTATGGAGAGCTTTCTTCTTGGTGAGGACCTTTGGGAGGTTGTATGCAGAGCAGAAAGATAAGAGGCTACTGCTGGCAATGCTGAAGAGATAAGAGCTTATAAGGAGACAAATGTGAAAGCGGAGTCTATTCTCAAGCAGGTGATCTCATCGGAGCTCTTGGACCACATCAGTGAATGTCAGTTAGCTGCGGAGGTTTGGACTTCCCTTGATGGGTTGTCCAGGAAGGAGGTGAAAGTTACTGCAGAGGATGGTCCTTCTACTTCATATCAGCAAGAGATGAGTGTTTCTCCTAGGCGTGATGGGAAGTGGAAGGAAGGACCTGTTAAATTTTCTCAAGCGTGGTCAGCAAGGTAGCCCAAACGCCAAATTAATATCTTCGGCACTACCCAGTTCTCACGTTGAACCAGCGAAAAACAAAGGAACAAGGCTAATCCCAACAAATAATGGAAGCACAAGCAGATCTTTTATACATTCACTTCCTTACAAAACGAGGTATACATAGCGAGACATGATTTCGCTAGTATAAACAGCTGTAAACAGAAAGCACCAAACACCAAGCCGGGCGGACAGTACCGGAGTCCGCCGAGACCGCCGAGGTCGCCGAGGTTGCCGAGGTCGCCCGAACTTAAGCTGCAATCTGCCGAATAGCCAAGGAGTCTGCCGAAGCCGCGAGGCCGCGCGGACACACCGTTATTCGTCTTCTGCTGAAGCTGAACTAAGGAACACACACCATACCCTCCTGAAGCCGGAGGACAGGTTATTGAAGCTGGCAAAGTTGAAACAGAGTTGACAAGCCTCAGAGAGACCTCCTGCTGAATCCACAGAGACCGCACAACCTCCAAGTACTTGACCGAAGTCAAAGCCAAACTCCTGGCTCCTTGAAGCTACCCGCGCGACCTACGCACAGCAAATCGTCAGCCCTGAATCAATCCGCGTGGACAGACAAACTTAGACCGCAGCTCCTTGCCCAACCCAACTTACTGTTCACTCAGTTACTGTAGACCTGCCAGGGGGTCTTATTTATAGGCGAGGTGAGGAGTGTGGTCACCGCCCTAGAGATAGCGACAACGCCCTAGCTCGCGCGATAGCAAAACACCGTTCGTCGAGTCCGCAAGGACTTAGCCGGATACCAAGGAAAACTGCCAGGAGCAAGGCAACATTGGCGAACTCACTTCAGTCCGCTTAAGCTATGCGGACAAGGCATCAGCCCGCAAAGCCACCAACCACTGCAGGACAGCAACCCCCTTCAATGGATGTCGGCACAAACCCGAGGCAGTCCGCAAGACTCAAGCCTCAATCCGCCATAAGTCCACGACCAAAGGCAGACAACAACAGTCCGCCAGGTCAACAACGGACTTGGCGGATACTGTGGACACCATGGTCTTGGCACAGAGTGTGACCAAGTCCAAAACAATCAAAGGTTAATGCGAGCATGGCGGACACAAAACTCCGTCCGCCAAACATCCAAGCACACAGACCGCCAGCAGTCCGCACTCTACTCGCACACCTACCCAATGCAGCAGCCATCTCCCGGACTCCACACACCAGTCCGCCAAAGACCTCCACAGCAAAGCACCTGCTGTAACACCAGAGCTTGACAAGACCTCAGCCAAGCTCTAAGCCCAGTCCGCAACAGCCCATACCGCGGACACGCCAGTCTACAAGCTTCCTGCGAACATGAGCCAAACTGACAATGCACAAGCTTACACCACGGCCACTGAGCAATGCACCGGTCCGCAAGCCTCTATCCGCTCAGGCCGCTCCTTGGTTAAACCAATCAGCCAACGCCTTATCCGTAGATACCAGCTGCACAGTTCGCGGACTACTTGCAAATAAACCCACTCAGAACAGCCGGCTTCCACTAGACTTTCCATCAGGCCGCACACAACAGTCCGCCCAGTCCACCTAGTCCGTCAATGCTGTCCGCCCAGGCCGCCCGACCTGTCCTGTCAACCATTTCCACTTCACAAATTTCAATACTCCCCCTTAAAGTGGGAAGTGGTGACCAAGCCCAGCAAGCTGCGCAAGCGCTCAAAAGGCTCCTTCGACAGTGGCTTCATGAAGATGTCAGCAAGATTATCTTCACTCCAAACATGCCCGACCAGCAGAGATCCTTCCAACACCTTCTCCCTGATGAAATGGTGATCAATCTCTATATGCTTGGTCCTGGCGTGACACACTGGATTATTAACCAGCTTGAGAGCACTCTCATTGTCACCCCGGAGTAAAGTAGGCCCTTGCACTTCTTCATGAACATCCTCTATAAGCCTCCTCAACCAGATGGCTTCCCGAGCAGCCAAGGCCGAAGCCTTATACTCTGCCTCTGTAGTCGAGACGGACACCGTGTCCTGCTTCTTGCTACACCACGAGATGCTAGCTGAACCGCAAGTGAACACAAAACCTGAAGTAGACCTCCGATCATCCGAATCACCGCCATAGTCAGCATCCGTATACCCAAGCAACGCAAACTCCGAGTCCCTTCCATAGAGGAGTCCCATGTCAGAAGCCACCTTGACATACTTCAGAATACCCTTCGCCGCCACTAGATGAGAATTCCTTGGTTCAGCCATGTACCGACTTACTCGGCCAACAGAATAAGCAATATTCGGCCTTGTAATCGTCAGGTAAATCAAGCTCCTAACAAGAGCTCTGAACACCAAGGGATCATGAAGAACCCTTCCCTCATCTCGTCGAAGTTTCAGCACAGGTTCTAGTGGAGTAGAGCACTTCTTCCCTTCCCCCATGCCGAACCGCTTCACAATGCGATCTGCATACCCTTTCTGGCTAATGAGAATCCCACACTCCTTCCTCTCCACCTCAAGACCGAGAAAGTGATGCAACTCTCCCAAGTCTTTCATCTCGAAGCGTATAGCAAGCTCTGCCCTGAGCCTTGCTACTTCCCCCTCCGAATTCCCTATGATGATCATGTCATCCACATACAGCAGGACCAAGACTTGTAGCTCCCCCTTCTTCTTGACGAACAAGCTTGAATCCGAGTTGGAAGCTAGGTATCCATAGAATTGCAAGTACTCTGCAATCTTCCCATACCACGCTCTAGGAGCTTGCTTCAACCCATAGAGAGCCTTCCTGAGTTTGCAGACATAGTCCGGATGCTTTTTAGAGACAAAACCAAGCGGCTGATCCATGAAGATGTTCTTGTCAATCTCTCCGTAAAGAAAGGCATTCTTCACATCGAGTTGCCACAACCTTCATCCCTTGCTAGCAGCCAAGGCGATCACCACTCTAACTGAAGTCATCTTCGCAACTGGACTGAATGTCTCCTCATAGTCTTCTCCATACTGCTGTGAGAATCCTCTAGCGACCAGGCGAGCCTTGAACCTGTCAATGCTCCCTTCAGCCTTCTTCTTCAACTTATACACCCACTTGCAAGTAACCGGAGTAATGCCATCAACCTTGGGCACAAGGTCCCAAGTTTCATTCTTCTTCAGAGCATCAATCTCTTCTTTCATGGCACCATCCCACTCCTTCAATCCAGTGGCCTCGTTGAAGGTTGCAGGCTCTCGCTCATCCAGAGGACCTGCAAAGAAGCAGGAGACAAAGCTCACTGCATTCCCATCACAGTACCGAGCCAGTGGCTTAACCACCCTCTTCGATCTCCGAAGGGTCGGCTCCTTGCTCATTGCTTTCGTTGCTTCTTCGGGCTCAACTCCTACTTGGGGCAAGCATTGAGCAGTGCTCCCCCTGCTTCCTGAGCCAGAAGGCTCAACCTCGGAGTTAGAAGCAACAGGAGCTACTGGTGAAACAGCAAGCTCCTCTTCCAAGCTTTCAGCAGCCACCACCGGTGCTTCATCAACCTTGCTACTTCCGGTTAGCTCAACCGAGCCACCTCCATACGACGTCAGCTCGTCAAAGACAACATCTCTTGACACCACGAACGTCTTCGTCGCAGGATCCATGCATTTCCATCCCTTCTTCTGCTCATCGTAGCCAACAAAGACAAGCTTCCTTGCCTTTGCATCCAGCTTAGTCTGTGAAGCATCCGGTACATGCATGTAGCAAGTTGAACCGAAC
Source organism: Platanthera guangdongensis (assembly GCA_039583875.1). Lineage (NCBI taxonomy): Eukaryota > Viridiplantae > Streptophyta > Magnoliopsida > Asparagales > Orchidaceae > Platanthera > Platanthera guangdongensis. The sequence continues at coordinate 129,267,350 of CM077161.1, read as the reverse complement.
ACCCGAAGGTGTCCCACAATCAGTTTCTCCTTGAGCAACAGCTCAATAGGACTCTTCATGTTGATAGGGCTGAGTGGTATCCGGTTGATGACATAAGCAGCACAAGACATCCCCTCTGCCCAAAAGGACCTTGGGATATCTTTCGCATGAGCCAGCATTTGCAGGTCTCCGTCAGATGACGGATCTTCCGCTCCGCTACCCCATTTTGTTGTGGAGTGTGAGCACAAGTAAGCTCCCGTTGGATCCCGTGCTTCCTGCCGAAGTTAGAAAACTCGGAGGAGACAAACTCACCCCCGTTATCAGTTATAAGCTTCTTAATCCGCAAGCCAAGCCGGCCTTCTACCAACTCCTTAAACTCCACAAACAAACGGAAGGCTTCCGACTTCTCCTTTAAGAAGTACACCCAAGTATACCTTGAGTAGTCATCAACCAAGACAAGCATGTATCTGCTTCAACCAAGGCTGACAGTAATCGTCGGTCCCATCAAGTCGCCATGAATGCACTCCAATGGTTTCTTGCTCCTTGTTTGTGATTTATCAAACGGAAGGCGATGTGCCTTACCGTATTGACAGCCCGCGCAAACATGCTCGTCACCAAAGGAAGATAACTTAGGCAACCCCTTCACCAAACTTCTACTAGCCATCATCTTCAGCTTGTCCATGCCAACATGCCCCAGCCTCTCATGCCAGATAGCAGCGCTATAATTGGCCCTCATCCTATCAATATATGAATTGGTGGCAAGAACAAACAAGTTCTTCACCCTCCTCCCAACATGAGCAACATCAGCCTTCACCGCTGATACGTTGCGAAGGAACCTCACGTCTGTTGGCCCAAACAGAACGTGATAACCAGCGTCCACTGCATTGGTCACCGAGAAGAGGTTCTTCTTCATGCCCGACATGTGATACACAGTCCTTAACGTGAGTGGCCCCTGATCACTTCCCAAAGACACGACCCCCTTTTTCTCTACTGCATAAACAGTATTATCGGCAGTGATAATAGCTTCATTACCTGAGTATGCCTGCATGGAGGTGAACTTCGACTTGTCTCCGGTGAGGTGATGATCATACCCGGAGTCCACGATCCACTCGCCGTTGAAGTCCTCAGCAGACAAGGCCCGGACATAAGTGCCCGTCATAAAAGCTCCGCCCCATTCTGCTTCTTCACTTCTCGAGCAAGCTTCCTCCTTTCCAGCAGCATGCCCAGGCTGCAGTTTGACCTTGCAATCCCGCTTGAAGTGCCCTCGCTGATTACACCGGCATCACTTCAGATTCTTCTTCTAGTCCTTAGGAGCATTGCTCCTCTCCTGATGATATGATGTCGAAGTCTCCTTCTCACCAGCGACCTGCACCTTCTTCTTCTTCTTCCCTTCCCATCCTTTCTTCTTTCCTAAGAAGAGAGCTTCGCTGCCTTCCTGATTAAGATTAACTCCAGCCATCTGCCTTGCCAAGCTCTCCTGCGATGTAAGCAGATTCTCCAACTCCAACAAAGACGGCTGAGTAGCCCACCCTTGAACAGATGTCACAAAGTCCACATACTCCTTCCGCAAGCCGCGAATAATGTGCCTTTTCATCTTCACCTCAGAGATAGTCTCATCAGGATCTAGTGCCGACAGCTCAGCACACAAGCTCTTCATCTTTAAGAAGTACTTCGAGATGGAAAGGTCTCCCTGAGTTGCCCTGGCCAACTCATTCTCTAGAAACTGAAGCCGCGCCACATTCTTCCTATTGAACAACTCATCAATGGTTGTCCAAATATCAGCAGCCGACTCACATCCAACGATGTGATCAAACAGTTCCGGAGACACGGCCCTCTTGAGGATAAACTCTTCCTTAGCATTTATTTTCCTCCATAGCCTAACCTGCTCAGCAGTACCGAACGCAGTAGTCACTTCCTGTCTGTCGTCACCACCGACGACTTCCCACAGCTCCTCGCCAAGAAGATAACTCTTCATGCACGACTTCCACTTCTTGAAGTTAGTCGGCGTTAAGAGTTCAATGCCCAGACCTCTTGCAAAGCTTCCTTCCATTGCAACACCTGTTGGCAACCTTTCAGAAGCTCCGAGCAACAACACAGGTTGATCACCACTCAAGACCTGAGTAACAACACTGGTTGACTACCGCTCACGCAACTGAACCTGGCTCTGATACCATGTTAAATTTTCTCAAGCGTGGTCAACAAGGTAGCCCAAACGCCAAATTAATATCTTCGGCACTACCCAGTTCTCACGTTGAACCAGCGGAAAACCAAGGAATAAGGCTAATCCCAACAAACAATGGAAGAACAAGCAGATCTTTTATACATTCACTTCCTTACAAAACGAGGTATACATAGCGAGACATGATTTCGTTAGTATAAACAGCTGTAAACAGAAAGCACCAAACACCGAGCCGGGCGGACAGCACCGGAGTCCGCCGAGACCGCCGAGGTCGCCGAGGTTGCCGAGGTCGCCCGAACTTAAGCTGCAATCCGCCAAATAGCCAAGGAGTCCGCCGAAGCCGCGAGGCCGCGCGGACACACCGTTATTCGTCTCCTGCTGAAGTTGAACTGAGGAACACACCCCCTACCCGCCTGAAGCCGGCGGACAGGTTATTGAAGCTGGCAAAGTTGAAACAGAGTTGACAAGTCGTAGAGCGACCTCCTGCTGAATCCTCAAAGACCGCACAACCTTCAAGTACTTGACCGAAGTCAAAGCCAAACTCCTGGCTCCTTGAAGCTACCCGCGCGACCTGCACACAGCAAACCGTCAGCCCTGAATCAATCCGCGCGGACAGACAAACTGAGACCGCAGCTCCTTGCCCAACCCAACTTACTGTTCACTCAGTTACTGTAGACCTGCCAGGGGGTCCTATTTATAGGCGAGGTGAGGAGTGTGGTCACCGCCCTAGAGATAGAGACACTGCCCCTAGCTCGCGCGATAGCAAAACATCGTCCGCCGATTCCGCAAGGACTTAGCCGGATACCAAGGAAAACCGCCAGGAGCAAGGCAACATTGGCGAACTCACTTCAGTCCGCCTAAGCTATGCGGACAAGGCATCAGCCCGCAAAGCCACCAACCACTGCAGGACAGCAACCCCCTTCAATGGCTGTCCGCACAAACCCGAGGCAGTCCGCAAGACTCAAGCCTCAATCCGCCACAAGTCCACGACCAAAGGCATACAACAACAGTCCGCCCGGTCAACAACGGACTTGGCGGATACTGCGGACACCATGGTCTTGGCACAGAGTGTGACCAAGTCCAAAACCATCAAAGGCCAATGCGAGCATGGCGGACACAAAACTCCATCCGCCAAACATCCAACCACACAGACCGCCAGCAGTCCGCACGCTACTCGCACACCTGCCCAACACAGCAGCCATCTCCCGGACTCCACACACCAGTCCGCCAAAGACCTCCACAGCAAAGCACCTGCTGTAACACTAGAGCTCGACAAGTCCTCAGCCAAGCTCTAAGCCCAGTCCGCAACAGCCCATACCGCGGACACGCCAGTCCGTAAGCTTCCTGCGAAAATGAGCCAAACCGCCAATGCACAAGCTTGCACCACGGCCACTGAGCAATGCACCAGTCCGCAAGCCTCTATCCGCTCAGGCCGCTCCTTGGTTAAACCAATCAGCCAACGCCTTATCCGTAGATACCAGCTGCACAGTCCGCGGACTACTTGCAAATAAACCCGCTCAGAACAGTCGGCTTCCACTAGACTTTCCACCAGGCCGCACACAACAGTCCACCCAGTCCGTCTAGTCCGCCAATGTTGTCCGCCCAGGCCACCTGGCCTGTCCCGTCAACCATTTCCACTTCACAAATTTCAACAGGACCAAGGTGCTATAGATGCAAACAACATGGTCACCTTAGGAAAGAGTGCAATATTGTCTTGCTCTCGGCAAATGTAGCTCATGTTGGGAGTAAGGAGAAGAACTTAGTTGGGACTTCAACAAGTTCAGGTGCTGATCGGATGAAGGCCAGTGATAGTGCAGCTATCTGGCATGAAAGACTGGGGCATGTAGGGATGGACAAGCTGAAAGCAATGGAGGTAAGAAGACTCGTAAGAGGCTTGCCTAGATTATCATCCTATGGCGATGGTCAAGGGTGTGCAGGATGTCAGCATGGTGAAGCTTATCGCTTTATGGCTGATAAGGCACAATCCAGATGGAAAGCACCTTTGGAGATTGTCTATTGTGCTCTGGTTGGACTGACCGTCACTGCCAGTCTTGCAGGCAGCTGGTACATGCTTATATTGGTTGATGACTATTCAAGGTATACTTAGGTATACTTCATGAAGGCGAAGTCGAACATGATGCGCTTGTTTGTGGAGTTCAAGAAGCTTGTGGAAGGCCGGCTTGGCCTGCGGATCAAGAAGTTGGGGACAAGCATCGGTGGTGAGTTTGGCTCAATTGAGTTCTCAAACGTTTGTAGGAAGCAAGGGATCCAGAAAGGGTTTTCTTGTGGACATACTTCACAGCAAGGCGGTATTGCAGCTCAGATTATCCGTTGGTCAACAGAGACCTGCAAGTGTTGGCTTCAGAGTAAAGGCGTTCCTAAGGCTCTTTGGGTGGAAGGGATGGCATGTGCTGCTCATGTCATCAATCAGATGCCTCTTAATCCGATCTATGTAAAGACTCCTTATGAGCTGATGTTCGGAGTAAAGCCCAGTGTGAAGCACCTAAGGGTGTTTGGATCTACCTGCTACGTACACTCTCTAGTTGCTCTCAAGACGAAGCTAGTCTTTGTTGGGTATGATGAGCATATGAGAATATGGAGGTGTATGGATCCTACAACGAAGAGGCTCATCGTGTCAAGATACGTTGTCTTCGATGAGTTTACGCCGTATTGGGATAACACTTATGTGGAGCTAGAGATGAGTAGGTCAGATGGTGGGCTGAAGGAGGCTACTGCTAAGGTTCAGGTGGATCTGCCTGAGTCACCAAGAGATCTAGGTTATTCTAGCTCCGGGGCAAAGACATCAGGGTCAGGAAGCAGGGGGAGAGATGCTCCAAGTACTTCTGGCTCGAAGGCGTAGGTTTTTGATTCAGGAAGCAGGGGGAGCGATGTTCCAGGTAGTTCTTGTTCAAGAGGGGAGTCTTCTAGTTCAGGTAGCAGAGGGAGCATTGCTCCAGGTGCTTCTGGTTCCAGTGACGAGGCGTCTTGTTCAAGAAGCAAGGGGAGTATTGTTCCGGGTTTGACCGGGAACGGAGCTGGTTCAGGAGCAGTGGAGGTGGTTAGCCATGATCAGGTTTTTCGGAGATCGAAGAGGAATAGTAAGTCACCAGCTCGATACAGTGAAGGGAACACAACGGGCTTGGTCCCATGTTTCCTTGCTAGCTCTCAGGTCGAGCGAGTACCTTCTGACTGTGATGACCCCACTAGAATCAAGGAGGTGGTTGACACCAAGGCTGAAGAGGTGACTACTCTCAGTGGTAACGAGGCTTGGGTTTTTGTGCCCAAGGTAGTTGGTGATACTCCTGTGATGCATGAGTGGAGGTTGAACCTGATGAAGAAGGCAGAGGTAAGCATGGATCCTTTTGGGAGGTGCTGGAGGGCTCCATCATGGTCCATGATATGCAGGGCGAGGACTATGTCTTGGACATCTCTTCATAGATGTTATCGGGGGGACCAGGTGCAAGGTTACGGGAGCTGTTGGAGATATTCACCACTTCTCACTTCAAGGGGGAGTGTTGAAATTTATGAAGTGAAAGTGGGTGAATGGAGCACTTGGACCTATCCGCGCGGACTACGCGGACAGGGTTGGCGGACAACTAGGTCGGTAGGGATGTTGCAGACGGTTTGCTCTGTAGTGGCATGGGCGGTCTATTCGCGCGGACTACGCAGACAGCAGTGACGGTTAGCCAGGCCGGCTTGTGCTCAGTAGGCAGTTGGATCCCAGGAAGTAATCGGGCGGATAGAAACTCTATCCGCGGAGTCCGGTAAGAAGCGGACTGAAGAACTGGATCTCGACAGACCAGTTTGGCAGAAGCCTTGGTCTTGCTCTGGTGAAGTGGCAAGTGGAAGCCGCGGAGATCGCCAGTCAGTGCGAACAGGTGCTGGAGGTCTCCGGGTTTGGCAGACTGGATCCAGCGTCTGCCAGTAAGTGAGGACTGGCCCTTGTGGCCAGTGGTGTGTACTTGGTTGGTTCTGAACTAAGTCCATGTTTGGCTTAGTCCGGGGAGATCGCGCAGCGGAGCGCGGACTGCTTCTCAGTCCGTCAAGCTTGGCAGAAGTGCATGTGCCTTGGTTGCGAGTTTGGGAGAAGCGAACTGGAGTTTGTGTCCGCAATCGTGTGCAGAATGGAGCTGGAGTCCGCTGAGTCTGACAGCTGCCTTGCTTGCGTGGTTGTGGACTTGGGATATGCAGACTGGAGCAGTCTGTTGGATATGCGGACTGGTGCAGTCTGCGGAAGATGCAGACTGGAAGTGTCTGTTGTGTAAGCAGACTGGAGCAGTGTCCGCTGAGTCCGGAAGGTGTCTTGGAGACAGGCAATGGACTTAGGGTATACAGACTGAAATTGTCTGCAGGGATATGCAGACTAAAGCTGTCTACAGTATGTGCGGACTGGATTGGTATGTCCGCTGAGTCCGACAGTTGCCTTGGTGGCGAAGCCGTGGGCTCGGGATGACCGGACTGAAGAGTTGTGTCCGCTGAGTCCGGCAGGTGCCTTGATGGCGAGGTTGTTGGCTCAGGATAAGCGGGCTGGAGCTGTGTCTGCGGATTGGTGGACAGTATTGTTGCGGAGTCCGGCTATGGCGGTCTTGGCTTGACCATGCGACAAGGAATACTGGCGTCTATTTCCGGCCTTGGAGAAGCTTTGGCGGACTCGCTATCTTGCACAGGCGCGGAGGACTGGAATGTATCCGCGGACTGCAGAGATGTCTTGCTGCGGGATGTGGCAGTAATCCTATCGGCTAGGGTGGTGATCACACTCATCATCGTGCCAATAAATAGGACCCATGTCACATCAGGAATAGTAACATGAGAAACCGAGTGAACAGTAAGTGAGCCCGCAACAGTTGCTGCAGACTGGAATTTTGTGTCAGCGCGGTTTGATTGAGTTGACCAAAGTTGTGCTGTGCAGGTTCTGCGGATAGCGCTGGAAAGCCAGGACTTGGCTCTGATTGTGGACAGGTCCATCGCGGACTCTGCGGTTAAGCAACATGCGGTAAACAGCAGGTCGCGAACAGCAACCAGACGGTCTTCTCTTTGTCAACTTGGTTCGGGGTTCAATAAGTCACCTGCCTCAAACAGATTGTTCTATTCGGCATCACAGCTTGTGCAGTCTGGAGGCTAGGTGACCTTGTGGTCAGGCGGCTTGCAGATTGGCGATAAGAGCTAGCATTGGAATAAAGGGTAGTCTGTTTGGCTTGGGTTGTGGTCTGGTGACCTGGCGTACTGAGCGGACTCGACAACAGTAGACCGGCAGCTTGGTGGTTGAGTCCGCGCGGCTTGTTTCTCTAGTCTTGTATTTGTAGTCTCTGCTTTCCCTTTGGTGGTTGTTTGTTCAAGCATGTCTCGTCATATATGTCTCGCTGTGTAAAGAAGATTGTTGTGAATCAATAAAGACTCTTGTGCTGCATGTGTTTTCTGGTTGACTGGCTTTAGTTGAGATAAACCAAGCTCACTCCAAGTTCCAGTAAAATTTCCGCGTGATCATGGTGTGATCTTGATAGTGCTGAGAATATTTATTTGGCATCAGACTATCTTGTTGACCACCTGGATAAAATTCAATGAGGTAGTAGTGTAAGGTTGTTGAATTTTAACACAACTTGGTTATTACTTAAATTGTAGACTCATTAATGATTATCCTACCATGAATGGGTTTGCACTCTACAACATAGCGAGAGTTGTTGAATTTTCATATAGTGGTCAGCAAGATATCCTAAAGCCAAATTAATATTCTCAGAACTATCCAGTTCACACTTTGATCATGCGGAAACCCAAGGAGCAAGCTCAACACCAAATGTAAATGGAAGAATAAGTAGATCTTATATTTATTAACACTTATTTACAGGACGAGGTATATATAGTGAGACATGATTTTGCCAGTACACAAGCTAAAACAAAAAGCACAAAACAAGCCGAGCGGACAGAGCAGGAGACCGCCGAGACCGCCGAGTCCGCCAAGGTTGCCGAAGCCGCCCGAGCTGAAGCTGCTGCAAGCCGAATAGAACACGGAGTCTGCCAAGACCACGAGGTCGCGCAGACACACCGTTATTCGCTGACTGCTGATGAATTGAAAAACAGACCGCCTAGCCACCTGAGACCGACGGAAAGGTTATTGGAACTTGGAAATGCTGAAACAGAGAACTGACAAGCCGCAGAGGCGACCTGCTGAAACCGCAGAGACCACACACTTCACAAAACTTGACGAAGTCAAAGCCAAACTCCTGGCTTCTTGAAGCTAGATGCACGACCTGCACACAGCACACAGTTAACTTTACTCAACCCGCGCGGACAGAAAAAACCAAACTACAACAATTGACCAAACCCCACTTACTGTTCACTCAGTTACTGTAGATGTACCGGGGGGGTTCTATTTATAGGCAAAGTGAGGAGTGTGGTCACCACCCTAGTGTATTGAAACACTGCCCCAAACCGCGTACTAGCAAAGACCCATCCGCTGAGTCCGCAAGGATTTAGCCGGATTCCAAGAAAACCCTCTAGGAGCAAAGACAAGATGTTTACCATCAGACGAACTCGCACCAGTCTACCCACACTATGCAGACAAGGCACCAGCCCGCAAACACCGCACAAGGACAGCCACCTTTACTGCGACAGTCCGCACACAATATGCGGACAAGGAGGCAGTCCGCACAGCTCAAGAACAAAACCATCATCCGCCACGAGTCCATGACCAATAGACAGTCCGCCAGGTCAACAGCGGACTCGGCGGATACCGTTGACATACTGTACTTGTCACTGAATGTGACCATGTCCAGAAAACCACCAAGAACAAGTGCGAGCTCAGCGGACAAGACCCAGTCCGCCTGTCCCCAAGGCAGATCGCCAACATTCTATCAGAAGACAGAGCCCGCAAGCCCTACTCGCACAGCTGTCAAGAAAACGGTCAACTGCCGGACTACAAGGCCAGTCCGCAATAGCAAACACCGCAGACTCAACCAGTCTACAAAGCCTCCCGTGGATGGAACTCCCAATCCGCCGATTAACACAAGCTTACAAATTACAAGGCCGCAGATCAACTAAGCACTGCCAACAGCCCACAAACCGCAGTCTACTCAGTCCGCTTCGCTAGAAGCCCGACTTTTATGGCCATAGGTCATCTAGGCCACACACCAGACTGCTTAGGCCGCACATTAGGCCGCTCAGGCCCCACAGGCTGCTCAATAGCCAAGTCACCAAGACAGCCAAGGTCACCAGGCTGCAACCAGCAGTCTGCCCAGGCCGCGGACTCAGACCGCTCAGGCCGTACAGTCCGCCCGACCTGCACATCACCCACTTCCACTTCATAAATTTCAACACTCCTCCTTGAAGTGAGAAGTGGTGATCAAACCCAGCAAGCTTCGTTACCGCTGAAATGGCCCCTTCAACAGCGGCTTCGTGAAGATGTCAGTAAGATTATCTTCACTCCGAACATGCCCGACCAGAAGAGACCCCTCCAACACCTTCTCCCTTATGAAGTGGTGCTCGATCTCAATATGCTTGATCCTTGTGTGACACACTGGATTGTTTATCAGTTTGAGAACATTCTCATTGTCACCCCAGAGTAAAGTAGGCCCTTGCACTTCCTCATGAACATCCTCGACAAGCCTCCTTAACCAAATGGCTTCCCGAGCAGCCAAGGCCGAAGCCTTATACTCTGTCTCTATAGTTGAGACGGACACCGAGTCTTGCTTCTTCCTACACCACGAGATGCAACCTGATCCACAAGTGAACACATAACTCGAAGTTGATATTCGATCATCTGAGTCACCACCGTAATCAGCATCCGTATACCCAAACAAAGCAAAAAAACCAAGTCCCTTCTATAGAGAATTCCTATATCAGAAGTCGTCTTGATGTACTTCAAAATGTTCTTTGCCGCCACCAGATGAGACTTCCTTGGTTCAGCCATAAACCGACTTACTCGGCCAACAGCGTAGGCAATGTCTGGCCTTATAATCGTCTGGTAGATCAAGCTCCCAACTAGAGCTCTGAACACCAAGGGATCAGAAAGAATCGTTCCCTCATCTCGTCGAAGCTTAAGACCATATTCCAGTAGAGTAGAGCAACTCTTTCCTTCACCCATGCCAAATCGATTCACAATGCGATCCGCATAACCCTTTTGGCAAATGAGTATCCTGATCTCCTTCCTCTCCAATTCAAGACCAAGAAAGTGATGAAGCTCTCCCAAGTCTTTCATCTCGAAGCATATAGCAAGCTCAGCCTTGAGCCTAGCTACTTCCTCCTCCGAATTTCCTGTGATGATAATATCATCCACATACAGCAGGACCAAGACTTGAAGCTCACCCTTCTTCTTGATGAACAAGCTAGAATCCGAGTTGGAAGCAAGGTGACCGTAGAATTGAAGATACTCTGTTATCTTCCCATACCACGCTCTAGGAGCTTGCTTCAACCCGTAGAGAGCCTTCCTGAGTTTACAGATATAGTCCGAATGAACTTCAGAAATAAATCCACGTGGCTGATCCATGAAGATGTCCTTGTCAATCTCTCCGTAAATAAAAGCATTCTTCACATCAAGCTGCCACATCCTCCATCTCTTGCAAGCAGCCAAGGCGATCACCACCCGAACCGAAGTCATCTTTGCAATTAGACTAAATGTCTCCTCATAGTCTTCTCCAAACTGTTATGAGAATCCTCGAGCAACCAGGTGAGCTTTGTATATATCAATGCTCCCATCAGCCTTCTTCTTCAACTTATACACCCACTTGCAAGTCACTGGAGTAATGCCATCAATCTTGGGCACAAGGTCTCAGGTTTCATTCTTCTTGAGAGTAGCAATCTCTTCCTTCATGGCATCATCCTACTCCTGAACTCCAGTGGCCTCATTGAAGTTTGCAGGCTCTCGCTCATCTAGATGACCTGTAAAGAAGTAGGAGACAAAGCTCACTACATTCTCATCACAGTACCGAGCTGGTGGTTTGACAGTCCTCTTCGACCTTCAAAAGGTCTGCTCCTTGCTCACTACCTCCGTTGCTCCTTCAAGCTCAACTCCAACTTTGGGCAAGCTTTGAGCAATGCTCCCCGTGCTTCCTGAGCCAGAAGCCTTAGCACCAGAGCTTGAAGCAACAAGAGCTGCAGGTGAAACAACAATCTCCTCTTCCAGAACTTCAGGAGCCACCTTCTGCTCTTCATCAACCTTGCTCTCTGGTAGATCAACCGACCCACCTCCATACGACGTCAGTTCATCAAAGACCACGTCTCTTGATACAACAAACTTCTTCGCCACAGGATCCATGCATTTCCATCCCTTCTTCTTCTCATCATAGCCAACAAAAACAAGCTTCCTTGTCTTTGCATCAAGCTTTGTCCTTGAAGCATCCGGGACATGCACATAGCAAGTTGATCCAAACACCCGAAGGTGTTCCACACTGGGCTTCTCCTTCAACAACATCTCAAAAGGAGTCTTCATGTTGATCGGACTGAGCGGCATCCGACTGATGACATAAGAAGCACAAGACATCCCCTCTGCCCAGAAGGACCTTAGAATGTCTTTCGTATGAAGCCAGCATTTGCAAGCCTCCATCAGATGACGGATCTTCCGCTCCGCTACTCCGTTTTGTTGTGGAGTATGAGCACAAGTGAGCTCCCTTTAGATCCCGTGCTTCCTGTAGAAGTTAGAAAACTCGGAGGAGACAAACTCACCACCGTTGTCTGTTCTAAGCTTCTTGATCCGTAAGCCAAGTCGTCCCTCTACTAGCTCCTTGAACTCCACAAACAATTGGAATGCTTCAGACTTCTCCTTCAAAAAATATACCAAAGTATATCTTGAGTAGTCATGAATCAGTACAAGCATGTATCTGCTTCCAGTAAGGCTAGTAGTGGCAGTTGGTTCCATCAAGTCATCATGGATGCACTCCAAGGGTCTCTTGCTCCTCGTTTGTGATTTATCAAACGGAAGGCGATGAGCCTTGCCGTATTGACACCCCGCGCAAACGTGACCATCACCAAAGGATGACAGCTTAGACAAACCTCTCACAAGACTTCTATTAGCCATAGCCTTCAGCTTATCCATTCCTATATGCCCCAGCCTTTCATGCCATATAGCATCACTATTGTTTGCTCTCCTCCGATCAACATTAGAGTTTATTACAAGAACAAACAAGTTCTTTACTCTCCTCCCAACATGAGCAACATCAGCCTTAACTGCTGATACGTTGCAAAGGAACTTCACTTTTGTTGGCCAAAACAAAATGTGATAACCCGCACTGACCGCATTGGTTATAGAGAAGAGGTTCTTCTTCATGCCCGGTACGTGATACACACTCCTTAATGTGAGTGGTCCCTTATCACTACCCAAAGACACACCCCCTCCTTCTATGCTGCATAAACAGTATTATCAGCTGTTATGATAGCTTCGTTACCTGAGTAGGCTTGCAGAGAAGAGAACTTCGAATTATCTCCGGTGAGGTGATGACCACACCCGGAGTCCACGATCCACTCGTCGTTGAATTCGACAGCGGACAAGGCACGGACACAAGTGCCCGTCATAAAAGCTCCACCCCATCCAACTTCCTCAGAATTTGAGCAAGCTTCCTCCTTACCTGCATCATGCTCAGGCTGTAGTTTGACCTTGCAGTCACTCTTGAAGTGTCCCGCTGATGACACCTGTAGCACTTCAGGTTCTTCTTCTAATCCTTCTTAAGAGCAGCGCTCCTCTCTGGTTGATAAGAAGTTGAAGGCTCATTTTCAGTAGTGGTCTTCTTCTTCTTCTTCTTCCCTTCCCATCCCTTCTTCTTCTTGCCTGAGAAGAGAGCTTTACTGTCTTCCTCAGTGACAGTAACTCCAGCCATCTGCCTTGCCAAACTTTCCTGCGAAACAAGCAGGTTCTCAAGCTCCAACAAAGATGGCTGAGTAGCCCAGCCTTGAACAGATGTCACAAAGGCAACATACTCCTTCCGCAAGCTGCAGATTATGTGCCTTTTCATCTTAGCCTCAGAGATAGGCTCATCCATATCAAGTGCTAACATCTCAGCACACAAGCTCTTTATCTTCAGAAAGAATTTTGAGATGGTCAGGTCTCCTTGAGTTGTCCTAGCCAACTCATTCTCCAGAAACTGAAGTCTAGCTACATTTTTACTATTGAACAACTCATCAATAGTTGTCCAAATATCAGTAGCAAACTCACATCCAATGATGTGATCAAACAGTTTTGGTGAAACAGCGCCCTTGAGAACAAAATCCGCCTTAGCATTTGTCTTTCTGCAGAACCTCACCTGCTCAGTAGTACCAAATGCAACAGTAACTTCCTGTCTGTCGTCACCACCGATGACCTCCCATAGCTCCTCGCCCAGAAGGTAACTCTTCATGCATGACTTTCACTTCTTAAAGTTAGTCAGCGTTAAGAGTTCAATACCTAAACCTCTTGTATAGCTTACTTCCATTGCGACAACCATTGGTTAAGCTTATCAGAAGCACAAAGCAACACCACCAGTTGATCACTACTCAAGAAACTGAACCTCGCTTTGATACCATATTGAATTTTCTCAAAGTGGTCAGCAAGATAGCATAAAGCCAAATTAATATTCTCAGAACTATCTAGTTCACAATTTGATCATGCGGAAACCCAAGGAGCAAGCTCAACACCAAATACAAATGGAAGAACAAGTAGATCTTATATTTATTAACACTTCTTTACAGGATGAGGTATACATAAAGAGACATGATTTCGCCAGTACACAAGCTAAAACAAAAAGCACAAAACAAGCTGGCGGACAGAGCAGGAGACCGCCGAGTCTACCAAGGTCACCGAAGCCGCCCGAGATGAAGCTGCTGCAAGCCGAATAAAACACGGAGTCCGCCGAGACAGCGAGGTCGCGCGGACACACCGTTATTCGCTGACTGCTGATGAACTGAAGAACAGACCGCCTACACGCCTGAGACCGGCGGACAGGTTATTGGAACTTGGTAATGCTGAAACAGAGAACTGACAAGCCCCAGAGGCGGCCTGCTGAAACTGCAGACACCGCACACTTCACAGAACTTGACCGAAGTCAAAGCCAAACTCCTGGCTCCTTGAAGCTAGATGCGTGACCTTCACACAACACACAGTTAACTCTACTCAACCCGCTCAGACAGAAAAAACCAGACTGCAATAATTTGACCAATCCCCACTTACTGTTCACTCAGTTACTCTAGATGTGCCGGGGTGTTCTATTTATAGGCGAGGTGAGGAGTGTGGTCACCACACTAGTGCATAGAGACACCGCCCCAGCACGCGTACTAGTAAAGACCCATCCACTGAATCCGCAAAGACTTAGTCGGATTCCAAGAAAACCCACCAGGAGCAAAGACAAGATGTTCACCATTAGGCGAACTCGCACCAGTCCGCGCACACTATGCGGACAAGGCACCAGCCCGCATAGCCCACAAACACCGCACAAGGACAACTACCTTTACTGCGACAGTCCGCACACAATATGCGGACAAGGAGTTGGTCCGCACAGCTCGAGAACAAAACCACCATCCGCCACGAGTCCACGACCAACAGGCAGTCCGCCCGGTCAACAGCGGACTCGGCGGATACCACGAACACACTGTACTTGTCACTGAATGTGACCAAGTCCAGAAAACCACCAAGAACAAGCGCGAGCTCAGCGGACAAGACCCATTCCGCCTGTCCCCAAGGCAGATCGCCAACATTCTACCAGAAGACAGAGCTCGCAAGCCCTACTTGTATAACTGTCAAGACAACGGTCAACTGCCGGACTCCAAGGCCAGTCCGCAACAGCGAACACCGCGGACTCAACCAGTCCGCAAAGCCTCCCGCGGATATATGGAACTCCCAATCTGTCGATTAACATAAGCTTGCAATTCTACAAGGCCGCAGATCAACTAAGCACTGCCAACAGCCTGCAAACCGCAGTCCGCTCAGTCTGTTTCGCTAGAAGCCCGACTTTCTTGGCCATAGGTCAACCAGGCCGCACACCAGATCGCTCAGGCCGCACATCAAGCCGCTCAGGCTGCACAGGCTGCTCAACAGCCGAGCCACCAAGACAGCCAAGGTCACCAGGCCGCAACCAACAGTCTGCCCAGGTCGCGGACTCAGACCGCTCAGGCGCACAGTCCGCCCGACCTGCCCATCACCCACTTCCACTTCACAAATTTCAACATGAGTGACCTAGTGTTCTCAGGTCATCATTGCTATTACATCCATGTTAGGTTTGTGCACCTCCTCTTCCTAAGTTCAAATAGACCAATTTCTTGATGTCACATGTCATATTTTCAACATATGATTTAGTGGATCATAAATTGAAGTCCATCTTGATTTTATCATGGCTCCAAATTTGTGTTCTTGGTTCGAGGTGTTTTCTCTCTGAACAATTAGACTTTATTTGGTTCGGTGGTGGCGGGAGAAGCCGGCGGGTCCAAAGAGAGGGCTCGAACTGGAGGCACGGAGGTGCGGATCAAAACGAAACAGCTGCGGTGCTTTTCCACCTTGCAGTGGGAGCAAAGGCGGCAAATAGAGACGACCATTCATTTGATTCTAAATTTATATTCAATTCAAATACTCTTCTTGATGTAAGAGTTTCTTTAATAATATTTTCTGCAATTTGAATGCAGAGTTTTGGGGATTAACAAAAGTTTTTTGATAGTAAAACCACCTGAGAGATTATGTTGCAAGAACGCGATAACATTTGTATTTAATGGCGCGTCTATGGCTCAAAGCTCACCAGGTTCAGAGGTTTGCGCATTTGTGTGTCTTATTTGTGTCTTTAAAACATAAATGACAAGCCTGAGTGAGATTTTTGTTGTATTTTTTTTCAAAAATAAAAAATAATAATGTAGCAACTCGATATTTTTTGATTGATTTAGTATTTGTGAAAGATAATTGTGTATTAGGATATAGAGATGATGCAAGTGACCATGTTGTTTCTATTTTATAAGAAATATAAACAATAATAATGAATGATTAATTAGTAGAATATATGATGATTCTGATTGAGAAGATGAAATGATGTTTGATGGTGATTATTTAAAATGGATGCGGTTGCACTTTGTCGTCGTCAGACACGTGCCCATGTCTTGACCCTTGCACCCAGGCTCCAAGACCCCTTTGCTCCTTGATGCACTTTGCGCCTTTAAAAACTAACAATAAAATTAATATAATGCATTAAAAAGTGCTTAAAAACAATTTGTGGATACAAAATAATTTAAAGAAAGATAAGAGTGATGAGATTGCATACTTTTATCAAATATTAATGGTGTATGAACATGTAAAAATATTGATAATAACATACTGTATTACTTTTATTGAAGGACTGACATTGCAGGGTTGATTCTAATTGGATGCAGTGTTGGTGATGTAGCATTGTACGCACGACACGAATATTAGCGAAATAGTGGTTCTCTCTCGACGTTCCAACTAATTTGTGATTCGCATAGAAGATTATTGCAACCCACACATTTGCAATATTTAGCGATGCAAGACTAACGTACGGGTAGCCAATTCATTAGAGACCGAACAACAGCTATAGGCCGAGGTTCGATCAAGCTAAAGGGATGACTATTGCGTTCGAACGAGCGGAGTTGTACCAAAAGGGATCTTCAAAAAAAAATACGATTCACAAGAAATGGTAGATCTCTCCCAACAAAAAGAAACGAGGCCCGCCAAGCCTTCTCAAATTTTAACAAATCAGGTTAAACGCAAAATTCGTTCAAGAAAACCATGATGATTCCAATGCTATCAAAATTGCACGCCAACGTTTTCCACCACAAAAATTATCTAGAGGGAAAATAAATCTCAAGGTTTGTAAAAATTTTGTTACCCCGCTCGGAGTTAGATCTAGGAGTTGATCTATGCCAAAAGTTGATCGCCCTTCAACGGTTCTACCGGAATCACGGCGGATGGAGAGAAACTTGTCTGCCTTCATTGCGTCACGCCGGGTTGGAGTTCCACACGGCCTAGTCTTCTTGCTTTGGCCGACCACCCTAGGGAGAGAGAGAAAAGGTGGTGAATCTTTTGGTGGCCGAATTTAGAGGGTGCAAGGGTGAGAGTGGGTCGGTTTATCTCGGTGGAGGAGTGGGGGTGGCCGGCGGCCAAGAGGGAGGAGAAGAGGGGGAGGGGCGGCGGTTCCAAGGTTGCCGAACCTAAGGGAGGGGAGAGCCTATTTCGGCAATAGAGAGGAGAAGGAAAGAGAGGGAGGAGGAGATTCCAAATCAAGGGAAATTTCAAATTTCAAATTTTATCATCAATTATCAATCATCAAATCCTACTACCACATGGCATATTTATATGCTTACAAACAATAATGACTATATGCGGCCCACAAAGCAAGAAAATTAATTATTGTCCAAACAAACAAATATTTAATAAAAGAAAACATGATAATATTTAATTAATACTTATAATAAAATAATTATATGTATTAATTAATTATTATGGCGCCGCGGGCGGAGGTTGTTACGTCGATGACGTTTATCAAAATGGTTGTTGCGGCGACGCACATCTTTGATTGAAGAAGCACCACCCTCCGTAAGCGTGCCGGTACCATCGTCATCATGTTGAGGGTCATCGTCTCCATCAATTCTCCCTCGCTCGAAAGTACTCATCACTATGAGTTGTCTTGAAGGTACTGTCGTAGATGAGCATCATCCAAAAAGGCCACCTCCGCTTCCGGGAGCCATGAATCATCAGAAGCTGGACGGTCACGCCAACGAATCAAGTAGCGGCGAATGTCACCACTTGGAGAGGAGAGCACTTCGTCTCGAAGAATCATGTCAGGCAAAAAGGTGGTCCTGGGGAACCTTGGAAAAGCGTTAATCAAAGAAGGAGAAATTTTCTGCATCAACTTCCAACGTACCTCCAGTGGAGACCGGTGTAGAGAGCGATCCAGGAACAAGCTTACCCCCAAACCCATTAGAAATTTCAGTAGACCTAAACGGACAGGCAGACAATTCAAGTGGTGGAGAAACATAAGACGTTAAATCCGAAACATTGAAAATAGGGGAAATTCCACAATCAGTGGGTAACTCTAATAAAAATGTGTTTTCTCCTAACTTCTTTAAGATTCGAAACGGACCAGCTCACCGATTCGCTAACTTTTTTATGGTACCCGAAGGCAACCATTCAGGAATGAGACGCATCATAACTAAATCGCCGATTTTAAAGGAGACACCCTCTTATGTACGTTACCATTAGATTGATAAGTCGCATATTGTGTGGCTAGCGTGTCTCTAATGTGCTTATGCAAATGGTGGACATGCGAGGCAAACTCGTGTGCAAATTGACTTGATTTGTAGGATGTGGGTAACAGAATCAAGTCAAGTGGCACTGGCGCTTTATATCCGTGCATGATTTCATTTGGTGAAAGACCCGTGGACCTATTTTTTGAATTGTTATAAGCTAGCTGGGCATGGGGAAGGATTAGGTCCCATGAACCGTGTGGGGTGAACCCATGTGCCACATGACCTGAATCAACAGTAGAAAATAACGGGACTATGTCAGGTGGCACGTGAGCCTTAAATTCATTAATGATTTTCGTGGAGTCCAACGTCGTAGTTTTAAATTTATATTCAAGAATGTCATAAAGAAATGCCAGAGAAAAATGCTCATTACCAACTATAGAGCTGAACGCTCCCGGATGTGAAAGGACGTGCGTGCGACATAACTCAACATACCCAACTATGTTCACTAACGTGTGCATGCATGGGTCATCAAAAGGTGGAGGATAAATGCGTGTGACCGGGCTTGGCAAGTAAGTGTGCCTAGGGGACACCACATCAAAAATCCTCATAGCCAAGGAATCACTAGCAGTACAACACGAAGCCTTACCCAACGCCAAGCGGTCAGGCGAACGGTCCATCCGAGGAAAAGCATAGTCAGATCTACGAAATGGTGTGGAAAGACCGAACGTGACAACTAACAACTCGCCCACCGACACCTGTCTAGGTAAGTCTAACAGGGGAGCTAGATAAATAGGCATCTCCAAATATCTCGGACTAGAAATGACAAGCTCGTTTCCTAACAAATCATCTAATCGAGTCAAGTGAACCGAAAGGGGAGTCGACATGGTCGATGCCGGGGGAGGAGCTAAGTCATACTCACCGTCAAAACACGGATTTAATGTCCAAGAAAAATCCACCGGGTGTCAGCCATCAAAATCAAAAGGAAGATCAAATAGTGGATTCATCCTCATAGAAAACTCAACAGGATCGTCATCACCTAACTCACTCTCAGATAAACATTCATCACATGTTGACTCTATCAACTCAGCCGAAATGTCTTCCAGCCCACAAGATATTTCATCCAAATCATAATCAGTAACGGTCTCAAAAGGTGGCAAAATCGAACCCGACAAAACTTCTATTCCACATTGGGCTTCAGGCAACAGAGATAACAACAAAGTAATATCTTTCGGGTCCTCAGCGCTAACGTCATCCAAAAATAACCCACCCATACAGGTCAAATCTTCCAATACAACACTTCCTTTGCTAGCCAAATCTTCCCTTGATGTAGGTACATCGCCAAAATCAGGATAGAGGATTGAGCAAATCGAATCCCGGGGAGAATCTAAATTAGCTTGAACCTCAAGCAACGATGATAATATCAATGAACTATCTCCCGGATGTGCATCACTAAGATCATCCCAAGATGACTCTTCCAACATCGTTGAAACATCTACCAACACTGGATCAACAGAAGACTCCATGATACTCAAGGGTGACAGATCTGAAATTGGGTACTGGGCGGGGGACAAATCTGAAATATAGTCGAGAGGGGGTCAGATAGTCATGTGGGGGGGGGGAGGGGCACTTCAGAGGAGAACTCCTCTTCCATGTCACTAGGATAACCGACATCCTCATCATCACTCAGATCTTCACTAATGACGTTATCGCCCTCGGCGGCGGGCTCAGTCCTAGTCACTACGTCAGACTCATCCGGAGAGTCAACAGCTAGATCCGACCGCTCAGGGGGCGACTCTAATGAGACTACGGGCGTAGTCGGAATAGGACAAACGTTAGTGCCACCGCTAGATATGCCACTAACTTCACGTGCCATAATCGCCTGACTAACCATACTGATTGGAACACTCCTGTGATCAGAAACGAGTCTAGTGCCCTGGAGGGGAGAAATAAGATCATGAGGCGTCCTAGTATGGAGGTACAAGGGGACGTATTGGTTTGATGTAGGCAAAGTCTTATGCAGCGAATCACTCTGATAATCAGAAATCTGGGAACGACAGTAGGGAGGGCAATACTCATCCGTTAATAGATTCTTCATAATCTGCCAACCTACCAGTGAGCCGTTGAGTGACATCCCAAAATATCTCTCCTCATTGAGCCAGAAGGTCAGAGCTCGACCAATTAATTGTAGTCTCGCAACGGGAATCTTGTGGGGGTCCACAATATGATATCGCTCAAAATAGCGTTCCATGCTCTGCACCCAACATAAAAATACTCGCAATCCACCTATTCTATCATAGGTCGAAGCAGGAACTCGAACAGGCGTAAAGGTGGGCGGGGTGGTGTCAAATATGGTGCTAACATAACGTTACGCTCAACGAATGAAGGTGAGTGAGCGAGGCTCCCAATGTGCGCCATAAAGGACCAACGAAAAAACTCCAGATGGAATTGTTACCACTTAAAGGCTAGGGTAAAATATTTTTTTTTCTTGCTATAAATAAAAAGAAGATTATTAAAAAAAATTTTTGTTTGAATTTTGCTGAAAAACTAAGAAATCTAGGCCGCTATTGGCAGACCAGCAATTTTTTTTTTTGAAATTTTTGACTCGAAAATGGACAAGAAAAGTGCGTGCCGACGTGCAAGAACCAGGGGACGGTGCCAATTGAGAAATTGACGTGAACCTGGATCTGATACCAAATTGATGTAGCGTTGTACGCGCGACACGAATATTAGTGAAATAGTGGTTCCCTCTCGACGTTCCAACTAATTTGCGATTCGCACAGAAGAGTATTCCAGCCCACACGTTTGCAATATTTAGCGATCCAAGGCTAACGTACGGGTAGCCAATCCGTTAGAGACCGAACAACGGCTATAGGTCGAGGTTCGATCAAGCTAAATGGACGACTATTGCGTCCGAACGAGCGGAGTTGTACCAAAAGGGATCTACCAAAAAAAATACGATTCGCAAGAAATGGTAGATCTCTCTCATCAAAAAGAAACGAGGCCCGCCAAACCTTCTCAAATTTAAATAAATCAGGTTAAACGCAAAATTCGTTCAAGAAAATCACGATGATTCCAGTGCTATCGAAATTGCATGCCAACGTTTTCCACCACAGAAATTATCTAGAGGGAAAATAAATCTCAAGGTTTGTAGAAATTTCGTTACCCCGCTCAGAGTTAGATCTAGGAGTTGATCTATGCCAAAAGTTGATTGCCCTTCAACGGTTCCACCAGAATCACGGCGGATGGAGAGAAACTTGTCCGCCTTCCTTGCGTCACGTCGGGTTGGAGTTCCATACGGCCTAGTCTTCTTGTTTTGACCGGCCACTTGAGGGAGAGAGAGAAAAGGTGGTGAATCTTTTGGTGGCCGAATTTAGAGGGGGCAAGGGTGAGGGAGGGTCGGTTTATCTCGGTGGAGGAGTGGGGTTGGCCGACGGCCAAGAGGGAGGAGAAGAGGGGGAGGGGCGGCGGTTCCAAGGTTGGCCGAACCTAAGGGAGGGGAGAGCCTATTTCGGCAATAGAGAGGAGGAGGAAAGAGAGAGGGAGGAGGAGATTCCAAATCAAGGGAAATTTCAAATTTCAAATTTTATTATCAATTATCAATCATCAAATCTTACTACCACATGGCTTATTTATAGGCTTACAAACAATAATGGCTATATGCAGCCCACAAAGCAAGAAAATTAATTATTGTCTAAACAAACAAATATTTAATAAAAGAAAACATGATAATATTTAATTAATACTTATAATAGAATAATTATATGTATTAATTAATTATTATGGCGCCGCGGGTGGAGGTTGTAATGGCGATGAAGTTTATCAAAATGGTTGTTGCGGCGACGCATGTCTTTGATTGAAGAAGCACCACCGTCCGTAAGCGTGCCGGTACCATCGTCATCATGTTGAGGGTCATCGTCTCCATCAGTTGGAGTGCTTCTTTTTGGTGAAACAAGCTTTATGTTCCTTAGTTTGTTCTCTACTGCAATATTGAAGGTAATGAAACTTTAGTTTCTTCTTTTTGTGGACTTGTTGCTTGCCTTCTCAATAGTACTCATATGGAAATGGTTGAGTTTTCTTCTTAATTTTTCATTAATCGAAAAGGTACTTCATGGACATAGATTTTCTTTAAAGAGGATGGAGTGAGAAAAAGTCTATCTTTTGAACTCATTTGTGTGATTATGATAGTGTTTTCATGATTTTGTTTCAGTTGTTGCAAACTATATGAATTATTTGATATTTAATAACTCCACAACTACTATGTAATGTTCTTTTTTGAAGTCATTTGTACAAATCATTTGATATTTTAATTACTATAGACCGTTAAATGAATTGTTGCAGTATCTGTGTGGTAGTAAAGTCTCCTCCCTATTGATCCTTATCATAACTGCGAGTTTCCTTTCAAGTAATAGAAATTAGCTATGTTATCAAGGCGCGCGCCTGAGGCGCCTATCACATCCTATGGCCTCTCAGCAAGGCTAAAGTGGGCGAGGTACCTGAAGCGTGCCTAGGCGCCCAATTTACTGAAACTCAGTGAATTGGGCTCTTAATTCATCAATTTTCATAGAAATTCAGCGAATTGGGCGCCCAATTCACTGATTTTCACGGAAATTCAGTGAATTGGGCACCCAATTCACTGAATTTCAGTGATTTAGGCGCCCATTTCACTGAATTTATGTTTTTTTTTTCATTTTTGTGTCGTGCCTCAGGAGCGCCTTGTGCTTAGGCTCCATGACCGATTTGCGTGTCGGTGCGTCTTACACCTTTAATAACATATGAAATTAGACATGCTTTGTTACATTCTTATTCGCATTGCATACCTACATATAGGCATTGTTATAATTTGCTATATCAATAAATTAAGGGAATTGAGAATCATACACTGCATTCCGCTATTCCTAACCCACTTTTAATCATAGACCATAAAATTATAATTGTACCCAAATGCAGTGTTCATACCCCGCAAAAGAATTTATAAATTGAATTTATAGATCAAACTAGGCACATATATATTGTGTTCAAAAATCTCTCAAAATTCTTAAACCATCAATCATGTAAACCTCCAAAAATCTCTCAAAGTTGGACTACGGAAGCGAAAAATATTATGTTATCACATCCTTATCTCCATCGTTATCATATGGCAGGAAAAAGCTCTCAAATCCCCCTATTTTCTCTCGAAGAAAATCTGCAGACTATTTTGTGTATGCAACCAAGAAGGTTTGTTGTAGTAACGATTGCAAGGATGGTTGCCGAAGCAAGAAACTGTGACGTAGGAAATGAGGTTGGATATCATATCGGCCATTCAAATGTGTCAGACAAAACATCTAGAAGGGAGAGTCTACGTAGTCAAAACCACTAAAAAGGAGGTCTCGCCGACCTGAAATTAGCAAGGGTGTGGCACAAGGGAGCGGTAGGGAGAGGGTTTTTGTCGGGCGTGAGCAAAACTGAGAGGGGTGGCTACAAAAGAAATTAGGGGGAGGGGGTATGAATATCTCTGTTCGGGTTATAATAAATATCATTTTTAAACAAAAGGGTGTAGGAATAGGCGAATAACAAAAATGGTGTAGGATTATCAATTCCTTAGATTAAGAGAGTAATCATTATTCAAAAACTTATTCTTACAATAACTTTTTTTACATCTTTTTTCAAGCTAAACATACATCGACATAACAAAAACTTGAGAAAAATGTTAGAGAAAGCATTGTATTTGTTGCAGTGAGAAGTCCTTATCATATTTGCTACGATATTTTGTCGGGGTTAATTTTTGTTATTGTGTTTTTTTTTTACTTCTGAGCAGTTTCCACTTACCACTTATTTTCAAGTGTATATTAATTTGTTTATCCCAATAATGCTATAAATCTCCACTTAATTTGTTAAGTTGAACTTTATTACTCTGCCACTTCTTATATTTACTGGAAATCTTTATTTAAAATTGTTATTCTCAATCTCTTATATATAGGTGTCCTTAGCCAACAATATTTTGAGTAATATCTGGACTAATTTGACTCATGGATTGCCTTTCTTCATCAATCTTACTCCTATTGTAAGTTATTCATTACCTTTTTATACTTGAAAGGAGGCTAGATCACCTTCCCTTCATTTGTAGTTCCAATGCATTTATATTTTATAAACCATTTTTGATTATGATAAATTTTTAATATCTTTTTCCTACCATTATGTTTTTTAAGTATTACCACTTTAGATATTTAGACCCTCATGTTGCTTCATTTTCTAGACGTCTCAACAAGGAGTTAAACAGAGAGATGAATTCAAGAAGGTAGTAAACTGTCTAAGAAGTGAATTGCATGCAACAAGTAAGGGTGGATCATGATCACCGACTATAACTTGTTCAAAGCATGATTGTTAAGCTTAAGAAATTTGAAGAAATCAACCATAAGTCCAGTAGGGATATGAACAATGATT
This sequence comes from Platanthera guangdongensis, assembly GCA_039583875.1. Lineage (NCBI taxonomy): Eukaryota > Viridiplantae > Streptophyta > Magnoliopsida > Asparagales > Orchidaceae > Platanthera > Platanthera guangdongensis. The sequence goes on along the minus strand of CM077161.1, from coordinate 129,242,635 downwards.
TAATGAAAGCTGTTGCACTTGAGGTTTCTCTTTTATAAATTTTTTCTACTATATATATTCTATTTTTTCAATTTATTTGCTTATAGTTTCTTAATTTAACTATTATGTTTCATCAAGAGACATGCTTTTATCAACATGACCAACTAAAAAAATTAATCTATCAACTTGCAACTGCAAATGAGAAAATCAAAGTTAAAATCTTCTACAATATTTTCCAGTCCATCAATTTTTATTCATATTTTTTATAAATATAATTAAAGTTTAATATTAGATTTATTTTGACTGTATTAATTGTATCTCGCATTTCTAATTCATTCTTATAGAGTATATTTTGTTGTATTTTTAGAGGTCTAATTTGACATCAATTGAGACCTCACAAGAGAATAAAGCTAAATAAAAAGTTGGTTAATGCGATTCAAATTTACATTACACTAGTTAAAGAAGAAAAATTGCAAAAAACCTACATATTACAAATTTGGTAACTTTTCTACATTAGACTTTGATCACAATTAATTAATATATTGAGTTATGGAGCTTTGGTTAACATGAATTGAAATGAAATATTAGAGTATGTTGTAGAATACGACATACTTTACCATAAATTGATGGCAAGCAAATTGTTTACCTGATTCAGTTATTATATGATTCTGTTATTATATGATTAAGACTATCAACTTGGTACACTACACTTATCTGGTTATTTTATTTTTATAGTTAGGCCATATTTTAGAGCATATGTTCTTGGGAATAGAGATGCCTTGCACTGCTTGAGAATGAACTTCTTTATGATGCAGTTCAGAAAGTTATTCACTTTCATGCTTTATATAGGATCAATTAACATATTATTAGTGCGGTTCTCCTTCAGATATATATAGGGCTCAAAATATAATAGGGCAATCTTTAAATTTAGCAAGGGAAACCTTAAAACCTTCGTTCTTTTTATTTAGGTTTAAGTTTGTTTTTTTTATTTTTAAATAATAACATATTAATAAATATATAACATTTTTAATCAGTTTGAGCTAATTCAAAACATATTTCGAGTGATTTAGGGCTGGTTCAAAATCGACTCGAAATTAAATCAAATTCGACTCAAATTGAATTGACTCAAATTGAATCGAATCAATTGTAACCGATTCCAATTCGACTCAATATTCAAGCGATTTTCTGGCGACTTTCGAGTTTCAAGTAATACTATCACCCATAGATATTCCTTTGTTTTTTATTTTATGATAACTTTAATGTATTCAATTATTTTATGATAACTTTAGTGAAATTAACTTTCTCATGTTTTATTTGTTAAGCTATACAAAATATTCATTTTAATTTGGTTAACTAAATACTCTGTGGATTGATTTTGAATGAGCATGGTGTGGCAAAATAGAAATGACTTGGAACCACCCTCTATTTCCTTCAGAAAATTTTACTTTATAATTGCATTGTGAATACTCACAATTGAAGAACATCATGCCAATTTGTCTAATTGTAGAATGATCGAATCGTCTGAGATTTGTTAAATTAATTATTTACCATAAAATAATTTTCTATTTTTAAAAATTTATTTAATAATTTGCCACAAATTTAGACCTTGACAAATATTTTTCCAAATAAATCAAACATGTATTTGCCACAGTTTCAAATTGTGGCAAATGATTTTTTAAAATAAAATGCATGAGTACGTGACACGGTTTAATATCGTGTCAAATAATGTACTTTTAACTACAACAAAAAACTATGGCAGATAAATTACTTTTAGTCACAACGGGGAGAACGTGGTTAATAGTTGTTGAAATCAAAACCTTTAGCCATGGTTTAAAAGCATAGCTAATAGTCATGGCAATAGAATATGTCACGAAATGACATTTTTCACGCTCGCATTGCCCACGCTCATTTACTGCGGGCATGCTGTGGCCAGAAGTTTTTTGCACTATTTTTGATCTTTTGCCACAGTTTTGAACTTTTTGCCACGATAATTAGCCGTGGTTAAAAGTCCAATTTCTTGTAGTTGGCTCTTTTAGTTAAAACATACCTAATATAGTCTAGCTCTGGTAGCTAAAAATTAACTTGATTATGTCATTAGAGAGGATAAAAAGGTATGCCAAATAAGCTAGAACATATAGTAGACATTGATGAATTTTTGGAATGTGAAAATCTAAAATCCATCTCACGAATTTTTTGACAACATACAATAAAGAGCGGTTCATGCAACGTTTTGAAAACTGGACCGGTCATCGAACCGGTGAAGCGAAAGTTTCAAGGTTCAACCGGTTCAACCGGGGTTGAACCGGTATATATAAATATATATATTATTACAAATATATTTTAAGTATGAATATATATTATATATTTGAAGAGTATATATAATTTTATACAGTATATATATTCATTATTGCATATATTTTTGAATATATTTGAATGATATATATTATACATTTACTCATATATTTTAAATTTACAAATATATTTTAAATGCATCATAATTATTTTTTAAAATTTATCATAAAATTACAAATATATTTAAATTTATCATAAAATTATTTTAATGAAATTAAATATTTAATTTCATATTAGTATGTATATTTATATAATATATTCCGAAAAATTTCATCAAAGTTCAAATGCTCTAGTAGTCTTCAACATTGCTTGAGCTGGAGGTGGTCCTGGTTCAAATTACATTCAATTTTTTTTTATATGCATTAATAATTGGGCTTGTGGCCCACCCGGTTCACAAAATCGTGCCCGGTTTCCGGTTACCCTGTTCGCCCGCCCGGTTTACAGGTTCTTGTGCGGTCCGCTGCCGTATCGGGTTTTCACCCATGACCGGACCGGTCGGGGGTCCGGTCGGAGGTCCAACCGGTTGGACCGGACGGTCCGATCCGGGTTTTAAAAGCTTGGGTTCATGGATAGAATATATTTTCAACTAATGTAGCCTGCTCATACAGCTTTAAAATATATTTTGCTCGATTTCTAGTTAGAGAGTAGAACTTCTGTAGGACTGGTCCAAGTGGTAAGAAATCATATATTGCTACTCTCATGAAGAATACTGGCATCTGTGCGGAGTACTTTGGTAGTTGTACTTGATATTTATGTGCATTAAAATTGTGTGGAAGTAAAGTTATTTATGTAATTTAATATTTTGTGTATTACATTATATATCATGTGTTTTTAATTAACTCACTTGTATACTTTATTAAAACATTATCTTATACACATCATTATCCTGCATAACACTTTATTTATAATCCCCAGTCCCCCAAAAGAAAGAATGCATCATCATTAGCCCCTCCACTCTCAACCCCTCTCTTCCGAGCCTCATCGCGAGATTGTGTACTATGTTCCCCCTCTCCCCCACACACTGTTGAAGAATGTATGTCTGACGGCGATGGGCTTCAACGAAAGGATGAAGTTCTACGTCGTGAAGAGGAAGGTGGTCTCAATCGTTCGAGTGGCTTAAGCAAAGAGGAGTGGGCAAAAAAAGGGAATATGAAGGGTTTGAAATTTCTTAACTTTCAGGGTTGCGATTAAACACTAGAATAAAGAGGTATTTTTTAACTTTTGGGTTGTGATTAGCTAATGTTGGGATGCGGTTAACAATCGCCTTATATTGTAAGGGAAAAGTTGTTTTGGCGAAACATTCTAAATTTTCAAATATTGTTTTATACTTTTACTCTAATGAGTGTAATATATTATAATATATTTCAAAAAAATAAAATACAATGTCCATTTATATAATCACACTATATAATCAAATTAAAAATAATGATGAAAATTGATAAAATTAAAAAAAAATTTAGTGCTCCTAGACCTACTATGATAGACTATTATTAGACATGTCAGCGGTCTTTTCGAGAAAGTTGTCATTAGGAATGACAATGATGCTTTCGAGGAGCTACCATTAAACTCATCAACTTTAATAAAGTTGATTTAAAATGCATTATACTATATACTTTAAAGTGAAAAATGTTTTAATAAAAATTGAAAAGTTATGCATAATGACTTTTCACATTAATTAATTTATAATATGTTTATTTTAAGTTCCATTAATTGATAGGGGGAGTCCCGTACATATCAGGGTCGAGGTACTATTGCGATTGGTTGTAGGGGTGGATCCATGTGCCTGTCACTCATGTGTACTAATATATAAACATATGCCTTTCACATTTTTGGAGTATAAAATGTAACATCCCGACATTTATTGGGTTACTAAAACCCTAATGAACCCAAATAAGGCAGGAGGTAACCATAGACGAGAATATCGAGCTAGAAAACTCTGGTCCGAGTTTTGTCAGTTTCTATGGCCTCGTATAATCAATTCGAGTATGTTGGAACTTGTTCCGTTATATTCTGAGGTCATATGTTGGATATGATCATTCCTCGTAGAACGTCGCAATTATGAGAAATTTGGATATTGAGCTAGAGAACTCCAATTTGAGTTCTCTCAGTTTCTATGCTCTCATATAGCCAATGCGAGTACGATGGAACTTGTTGTGTCGCAATCCGAGGACATACGATGAATATGACCATTATGAGTTTCGTAGAGTGCCGCGACGCGCGATTTTGGATTATTGAGCAATTAAACTCCGATTTGACCCCCGGTCAGTGGAGTTGGATTCATATGACTAATACGAAGTCAACAAAGTTCGTCCCGATTAATTTCAATATTGGATGGTCAAATTGTGGTCAAATCAAGTTTTATCATGCACCGAAAAGCGTGCACACATCAATTGTACCACAATACCCCAACATTGACCCTTCTCACAATGACTTGGACTTACTTTGACTTTGGCCCACATGGGGGCCCACCTATGGTTAACTTTTGGTGAAACTTCATAAAAATATAATTTTCCTTAAGGAATTCTAATTTCCAAGCAACCCTCACTAGATGTCATTCATGTAGATCACCCTTGGGCCCAATATTGACCCTATGCAGGCCTTAAATATTAGCAAGAAGGATTGACTTGGGCCTAAAGAAAACAAAGACCATACCCTCTCTTTCTCTTTCTCTCTTCTATGGACCGAAAACGACATGCCTAAAACCCATACTCTAGTTCTAGGGAGTACTACCAGCCAAACCAAGTTTGCCAGCTGGTTACAAAGGCAAGGAGACCCAAGCCTCCCCTTCATCCTTCTCTCATTATCTCTCCTCCCCCAAACCAAAATCCAAATTAACCATTGTACTCCCAACCTCCATGATTTAAACAGCTGGCTGTACTTGCCTACCAAAATGAAGGTCAGCTCTCCTGCTAAACCTAACCAAGGTTGAGGTAACCTAACCTCTCGGGTTTGCCATGGCCGAGAAGGAGAAGAGGAGGGAGGGGCTCTCCCCTCCCACTATATTAGGAACCATCTTCCTCTAGAGGATTTCACTCCTCTCTCAAGCTCAAAACGAGCCTAACCCACTCCTGCCGGAGTTCTGCCTCACCGGAAAAAGTTCAGCCGAGCTCCACCACCAACTCCCCACCCTCTAATGGCGGATCTTGCTGGAAGTTGCCGGAGACCCCGAAACAAGGTGGGACCTCCTCCTCTCCTTCATCCCAAACTTCTGAACGTAACACATGCACATTTTGGCGGCCGGAGCGCCGTCGCGACACCACCATGCTTGGATAAGAAGTTCTATGCAAGCACTTTTTGGTGGTGCCAGGCTGCCGAACCATCATGGGAATGAGCGCCGGCCCCCGACAAGTCGGCCGACGGCGGAGCCATGACGGGACGACGGCGGAGGAGGCCCGTAAGGAAGAATTAATTTTCTGAGGCTAAAAGAGAAGTCAGATGGAAAAGAGTTGCACATGAAAAGTCAGCTCTATTTGTTTGGGCGTTTCGGTACTCCGTTTTGGGCAAACGCCGCCAGAAGGCGGGTAAACAAATGAACCTCCGGTGGCGTTTGCTCCATTTCCACCCGCCCGCCTTGAGAAACGCCCCAAAAAGCTCCGTTTAAAATCAGCTACCCCTCATAAAAATGTGAGTTTTTGCTGAGTTTATTTGTCATTTTTAATAATTTAAATAAAGGTTGTATTCTCGAATATATTTGAGGGGCCTAAAATGCTCAAAACCATCTGATAAAATGCTCAGAGATAGATGAAGTACTCTTACATACTCTATAAAGATTTGGAGATTTTTGGTAATGCTTTGATATTTTTCAAGTATTTAAAGTGGTGATTTTCACCTTTGAGAATTAATAGAATTTTCGCAATCAAAATCTCGTAAAGTCTCATGGATGAATTATATTTGCTAAATCAATGCTACGATAAAATTTGAGAAATTTTTGAGCATTCTTGCTATTTTTTGAGATTTTAAATCATGTTCGAGATTAATTTATATATTGCTTGATACAAAAAATTCCGATTAAAATGTCTTATATCTTTATAAAAAATTCTTGAGGTTAAATACATGCTTTGTACATGTATGAAGAATTTTTGAGGCGCTCATGATATTTTAATGAATTGATATAACCAGAGTCTATTTTTAATAATGTTAAAGACTATGTAAGAGCTCCAAGTAATGAAAATTACTTTGAGGAGTTGTATTTTATATTTAAGCCCACAACCGTGGTTGGTGATTTGAAATATAGCCTATTTTTAAATAAAAAATGGTTTATTTGAGGCTTAATGAATTGTTGAAGCTCGATCGACGCTTGAAATAACTCTATAAATTCTTGAGGTTATGTTTTAGTGATTTCAACCTGGAGTTCTGGTTTTTTCGATTTCCGACTCTTTGTCGCATAAAAGAGGTTTAAATCGAAAAGAAATGATATTGATCTTAACATAAAAAACTTGATTCGCCCTGATGCGAGCAATTGAGATTAAAAGACGGTGTTAAACCTCTTGCAGATATTTAAACCTCGATAATTATTATAACAAGAAGCAAGTTGTTATAATAAGGTCGTAATCCCTAAATATAAGTCTGATCAAGTCATGTTTAAGAGACACAACTGAACTTAATATCAGACTTCAATAATGGGTGGAACTCAAAAGAAATTTCCTAACAACATAAATGGAACTGAATAATCCTCCTATGAATGGAGGTGGAACTAAACTTTCCTCCTATGAACTAAGATGGAACTGAACTTTCCTCCAATGAATGGAGATGAAACTGAACTTTCCTCCTATGAATGGAGATGGAACTGAACTTGTCTCCTACGAATGAAGATGAAACTGAACATTCCTCCTTTGAATGGAGATGAAACTGAACTTTCCTCCTGTGAACGGAAATGGAACTGAAGTCTCTTGAGAATGCAGTGATTGAACTACTAACCATTTTTTATTTCTTTATCCTAGTCTTGCACTATTCTAGTTCGTTTTATTACTTTCAGTTCACTAGTCCAGTATTGTACCAGTACTGTTCCTTTTATTACTATCAGTTCAGTTCTTTCCTTCTAGTACTATTTCAGTCTCAAACTGGTTCAGTTCCTTTCAGTACTTTATTTACAGTTCTTTTTGTTCAGTACTACACCAGTCTCGTACTGGTCCTATTTATTTAAGCATTTTATTTCAACGCCTTTATAGTTTAATATTTCATTACTGTAGTTCGTACATTATTTCAGCACCTATTTCTGTAGTTTATTTCAGCAGCATATTTTACTTACCGTTCTTATATATGCAATTTACTATTTCTGCATTTCTAGCTCAGGTCTTGCTCTGACGAGCGGTTGGCATTTGATAGAATCTTAGTAGGGGATAACTGAGAGTTAAGTTATTCCACCAGGGGTTGCCCCAAATAATGTGCTCCCATGCTCGTTGCGCTTCTTATCTAAAGTTAAGCAGTATGCTGAATAATTTGAGAAGGCCGCTTGCCAAAACTATTTTATGTCTAGTAGCGTATGCTGCCGCAGACCCGATATATGCCAGATATTTATTTATTCAAATGCTTGTGAATTGCTTGTGGTAAAATATGGCGGGTCGGTCATGCCCGTTGATTGTACATACTAGTACAGGAAGGTTGACGACTCAAGGTAACAGGGAAATACGTACCACGAGTGATCGACTGTATTATGCCCATTGGATTCCTCCACTAGTCGGCCTAAATTTTAGAAATCGTCGGATGTCGCTCACATCCAAGAGTACATGGGGTTGTATATTACGGTCTGGGTAGTCCGGTACGTCCAAACCCAAAAGTGGCAGGACTGGTCACTGTCACCGATAACCACATAGGTAAGAACCGCGGGGTTCGCTACCCTACTTGAAGAGAAGTGTTTCATACTATGTTGATATAGGGTGTGTGCGTGGGTTTGAACACTTGTGGTGTGCGCTAGTTTGAACACCCACGGTGTGCACGAGTATGAACACCTATGGTGTGTGTTAAAACCGAGATTCGATTCCACATAGAGTTTAGACCTAGGGGTGCAGCTCACACCTACTGCTCCCAAGCTGTCCCTTGGTGAGAGACTTGAATTTAAGAAATGACCCTTGGCTCTAGCGTGGAGGTCCCACCTCACACCCAGAAGACCTTTGAGATCTCCCCCTCCCTAGCCAATGTTGAGCTAGGTGCCTTGGAGGATGAAGGAAGAAGATGAAGAGTGGTGAAAATAGATCCCTCTCCAAGGCACCCCAAGGGTCTATTTATAGATTTTTTTGGGATGGCCTGCAAATAGCCTACACTCGCTGCTCTAAAATTACTGAAATACCTTGCACTGGTTTGCCAACAGACAAACTCTGCTGTTCTGAATAGCTATCCGTAGCCCACCAGGGGCAAAATAGTAGATCCTCAAGTTGGGCGAGATCCTCAAGTCGGGCGAGCTGGGCGGGTGCCCGCCTCCCGCCGCAACCGCCTTCCTGAAGAAGGGCCGGGGAGGGTGCCTGCCTCCCGTCGCACCCGCCCCCCTACAAATTGGGCCGGGGTGAGTGCCAGCCTCCAACCGAACCCGCCCCATGGAATGGGGTCGGGGCGAGTGCCGACCTCCCGCCGCACTCGCCCCCCAAGATGAGGCTGGGGTGGGTGCCGACCTCCCGCTGCACCCGTCCCCCAGAAATGGGGTCGGGGCGAGTGTCGGCCTCCTGCCGCACTCCCCCCCCCCAAGATGAGTTCGGGGCGGGTGCTGGCCTCCCCCGCACCTCCTCCCTGAGATGAGGTCGGGGCAGGTGCCGGCTGTTGAAACCGAAATCTCGGTCTCCTGTGGAGTTCGCCCCCGAGGAAGGGGTGGTCGCGCGCCTACTTTGCTCCTGCAAGCAAAAAAAACAAAAGAAACAAGAGGAACCGACCCAAGGGCTCGGCGGGGAGGACCCACCACACACCCGGAAGATCTGAGAGCGCTTCCCCTCCGTAGCCAGAGGCCGAGCTAAGGTACCCTCAGAAAGCACTTGAAAACTGGAGCAGGAGAGCACATGAAGCATGCCTTCTGGGGTACCCCTTGGGTCCTATTTATAGTTTTTAGGATATGAACTGCCAATAACCAAACTATACTGACCTGAAGTTACCAAAAAACCCTTGGATGGGTCTGCCAGCAGCCAAACTCCGCTATTTTGAAGGGCTATAGGCAGACCAGTGGGGGCAAAACAGTAAAAAGGCACCTCATATATCTGGGTAAGCTGGGGAGCCTAGCCACCTCGGCAGATCCTGCTCGTCGGCTGTTACCGAGCCCCATTGCACGAGCGCGATTCAGGATGGCGAGCTTGCCCATCTGTCGGTTTTCATTAGTCGACCTCAACTTGACGAATCCTAGCCTAGCTCGGCGAATATCGAGCTCGCGGTCGACGAATGCCGAGCTCGGGTTCGGCTTCTCCTTGCCGAGCTCGCCCACAATCTTCAGTCCTTTGTTGTGCTTGCCTATTGCTTGGACGATCTAAACCGCCCAGTATGGTTCTTGGCGACCTCACTCGCCAGACACGTGGTTGTACATAATCGCCGCTCTTTTTTGAGCTTGGCAAATCTCGGAAAGAAACATCCAATCCCAAGTGTTTGGCGAGTGCGCAGTGGGCTGGAGTGAATCTTCGGGTGGGGTCCACCTGTGGCTATATATATGCACCTGCTTACCTGCCTGATTCTTGCCATTCCCTTTGCTCTAATCCTGCCAAGATGCCGCTCCCCAAGGAGATTCAAGAGCGTCTAGACCGAGCTCGCCAGGCTTCTGCAGCTCGCGTAGCCGCCCTGACGGCGGTCCCTGCCACTGTGCCGCAGGGTGGCTCTACCGAACCCAGCTCCAAGAAGATGAAATCCTTCCCTCAGGCGGTCGATCCCATATACAACGACATGAGGGCCACCTTGGAGCACGGGACCGACTCCTCCACTCTGCCTGCCACTGAAAGAGGGAGGAACGTTTTCGAGATCTGCGACGGCCCAGATAGCCGCCCTGATGATGTATAAGACACCGTGGCGCGAGACGCCACCCCGGGAGCCAAGACCACTCTTGGGGACTCGCGGTTCATGACTCCGGAAAATCCACACCGGGAGTCGTCCCCTCCCTTTGGGACCTTGGGGCTGAGCTCGCAGAGGCCGAGCTCACCGATGTGCGCCCCCTCTCGTCGGCCTAGGGGGGGTGGGGTGGGGGGGGGGGGCGGGTCTGGGAACCATCCCTACCACGGGATTCGAGCTTCTCTTATCGGGGACTCGCGGCCCAGGTCGTGGGAAGGATCTGAGGTTCATTCATCCCCGCATCTCCTTCGAATTGCCGAGCTCGTTAGGTCAATTTTGCTTGGATTCTTGCCCCATGCGCTTTTCCCGCATTCCTCTTTTTGCTGACATTTGTCTCCATAGTTCCCCCCAGCCAATCCGCTGCCGAGGAGTCTTCGCGGGCAACCCACTACTCTCCACTACCCTCCCCAAGCGCACTGGACTCTTACCTGGGCCCTGAAGTGGATCAAGGCGAGCTGACGAGGAGGGAGGTTAAGCTTCTCAAGAAGCTAGTGTGCGGGCTGCGCGAGGTGCAGGGGGCCAATGAGACGCTACAACACGACTACGCGCGTCTCGCCAACGGGGTGCGAAGCGGCCATGCTGGCGAGCTGATGTCCCCTTCCCGGATTCTGGACGAGATAGATGACGGCCTCTCAGTGGCGCAGAGGAATTCGGGGAGGATCTGTGAGCGGTCTGGGGGCTTGAGCCGCGAGACCGGGGTAGATAAGAGGGCGGCTCCTTTGCCGAGCCAACCGGTACTCGCCTCCTGGTGTTCCCCCTACTCGCGCGCCCCACTTTTTTATTCCTGCACTTGATCTCTGTAATAATTAACCTTAGAATATTCTTGGTCATGCGGTATTCAAATAATATATTGCGATGTTTTACTAAGACTTTGTTGGGACGCGCCAGAAGTCGGCGAGCTGGGGTGGCGAGTTGGGGCGGCGAGCTGAGCCGATTGGATGGCCTGACCCCAGATTTCTTTTTCTATAAATAGCCCCCCCCACCACCAACCCCCGTACTGTGCTTTTATTGCTTTCTCTTTCACTCTGCGCTTCTTTCCTTTTCTACTCGCGCCCCGTCTTCTTTCGCGAACATGAGCAAGACCAATCCCGATGCTGACGGCCGCAACAAGTGCGCCCAGCACTTCACCGACTACTGCTTCTTCGAGGGGCATACCAGTGAGGAGGAGTTCGCGGAGTTCGAGATAGAATACGTGCCGCCGGACTTCAAGGCGCGCCGGCCGAGGCAGGGGGAGGCCATCAACACCTTCTACGACGATGAGCTCGCCTTCCCCATTTCTCACTTTGAGGTGGGGTTGCGCCTCCCCCTCTGGCCGGAGGTCCGACAAATTTTGAAGTACTATGGCACGGTACCCGCGAAGCTGAACTCCAACGTCATCGCCATGATGGTGGAGTTCGCGAGCTACCTCCTGCGAGAGAGGATAGAGTTCAACCTGACAGTGTTCAGGAAGCTCTTCTCTTACAAGGCGACGCCGGATGGGGTCGCTTACTTCGGCAGCTCGCTGATCAAAGTTCGCGAGATCGCGAACAAGCACCATAACTGGATGACCAGGATCGCCTTTATCAAGGGCGATCTCGTCAACATCCCGTACTCGCTGTAGTAAAAAGGTGAGGAGGTCTACCTCCCGCCGGTCGTATCTGGCAACGATGTCGAGCTCCACAAATACTTCCTCCACAAGGACTTCGAGGTCGCCTACCTACGAAGGGGCCTTGACACGCTTCTCCCTGTCCTACCCGGCGAAGGTATTGTTCCCCCCGTATTACCGAGCTCGTCTGGTTGCCGAGCTTGTCATATTGCTGTTGAAAGTGCTCTAACTTTTTCCAAGTTTTTCCTTGCAGGGGAGCGGTTGATTCCCGCGAACCCGCCGTTTGCGGACCCGGGGTCGCACCCGGACCCCCTTGCTCGTGAGAAGGCGGCGGCGGCGGCCTGTCGAGATGAGGCGGCCTTCTCCTAACCCTCTTCCAGCATGAGGCGGCCTGAGGATGCGGGGTTGAACCCGCCACACCGCCAACCATTACCAAAAAATATGAAGAAGGTCGTACTCGTTTCGCGGGGAAAACAACATCAACAACATCAATCCAGCCCTAAATACATAAGCTCGTCTTAGACCCCCCCCCCGACGCGTCGCCGGAGAGCCCGCTGAAGGAGATCACCAGCAAAGGTCGGAAGAGAAGCGAGGCTCCTTCTTCCGCGACAATGATCTCCCCACCTCCTTCGGCGAAGTGGGCGGCTCGTGAGCGCGGGGCGCCGAAACAACATCCCCTCTTCAACTTCGGGGGGCGGTGGAAGGACTCGGCGGGGGAGCCCATGGTGCAGTGGGATGAGTTGGCCCATCGGGTCTCCATCTCCACTCTGCATCCGTCCTGGCATGACCGCGAGCCCGCCACTGGCCATGCTTACGCCCTCGGCTTCGGCCTCTATGGCCGCAAGGATGCCGAGGCCTACAAGAACATGACTCTGCGGCAGCTCGGCCATATGAGGGTCTACAGGCCCATCTGCGGACCATGGAGCTCCACCACATGCTGACCCTCCGCAGCTTTGCCCTCAACAATCAACTCCTAAAAGCCGAGCAGGCTTGCGATGTCGCCAAGGACAAGGTCGCCGACCAGGCGAGGCAGCTCAGCATCGCCGAGGGTCTCCTCACCTAGTCCGCCGACGGGTTGGTGAGTATCAGGCTCCTTCCCTCTTTTACTTGAAATATTTTGCGCTGTTAACGAATTTCCCTCTTTCGTCAGGACGCCGAGGCTGTCGAGGAGCTGCGGGCTCGCAATGCCGAGCAGGAGGAGGAGATCGGCCAGCTGCGCGCCCGGCTTGCCGAGCTGGAGGGGGCGAATGCGAGGCTGAAGGAGGAGAATCAGAACCTCAGCCGTGAGGCCCGCTGCCAGGAGGAGATCTTCTTCCCGGCCAACGACGTCGACCCTACCCTCCCCTATAAGAGGCCACGGGTCTTTGGCGAGGCTGGCCTCGCCGAGAGGCTGCAGATCAACTCCATCCAAGCTGCCGAATGCACCCTCCAAATGATGAAGGACACTGGGGTGCTGGTGGAGGGGTGCGAGGAGATCTCTGCCAAGGACCTGATGCCGAGCTTGTTCCCGGCGACGCCGCCCAGCGAGAAGGAGGATAGCCTGGACACGATGTTCGGGAAGGGCTTCCAGGATCAATCGAGTGAAGGGGGGACCAGTTCGGCGGGGGGGGGGGGGGGGGGGGTGGGGCCTAAATTTGTATGTTTTTTTTTGTTTCCTCGCCGAGGCGAGCTCCTCCTGTAAATACCATTATTTAATGAAAAAGGATTTTTGATCATACCCGTGCCATTTTTTTGTTGTTTTTTCTTTTTGCTGTGTTCTGTATATCTGCGAGCACTTCCCCAGGCAACCTCGCATAGACTGGTACTGTGAGTAGGATAGTCATTAGTATGCGCCCGTGAGAGAGTATCTTGAGTGCTCGGCAATCCCAGGGCTTCGCCGTAGCTCGCTCGTGAGCTGTCCCTGGCCTTCTTAATAAAAAATCGAACTCATTGAATTTTTCCAAGTAAAATGAAGCGGGGGCGGGGCCTCTCGGCGGGATCGGCCTCCCCTTGGCGAGGTCCCAGGGCCTGGCTTGCCAATTCTCAGGATTCGCCCCAGATTGCTCGCGAGCTGTCCGTCATCTTATCGATGTGAGACCAACTTTTCTAAATCTTCCTGAGTAAAACATAGTGGGGGGACAAGGCGGCCCGGCGGGACCCGCCTCCTCTTAGCGAGGTCCAAGGCTCTAGCTTGCCGAATTTTTGCCAAGCCGGAGCTATGGCGGCGAGCTCGAACTCGCCCATGCCGAGCTCTCCTCTCTTGGAAGGGCCAAGTTTGTTAGGCACTACCTTGGGTGGGGGGGGTAAGGACTTCTCTGGGTGACCTTCAGCCCGTCAGCTTGGTGAGAGCCTGACAGCGGGATTTGCTCGGGGCCCAAGGATGACAACGAGTGACTTCCAGCCCTGCCAGCTAGGTGAGAGCCTGACAGCGAGATCTTCTCGGGGTTCACTACTAACACCATCGAGTGACTTCCAGCCCTGCCAGCTAGGTGAGAGCCTGATAGCGGGATCTGGTGGAGGCCCAAAGATGACACCGAGTGACTTCCAGCCCTGCCAGCTAGGTGAGAGCCTGACAGCGGGATCTGCTCGAGGCCCAAGGATGACAACGAGTGACTTCCAGCCCTGCCTACTAGGTGAGAGCCTGATAGTGGGATCTGCTTGGGGTCCACTACTAACACCATCGAGTGACTTCCAGCCCTGCCAGCTAGGTGAGAGCCTGACAGCGGGATCTGCTCGAGGCCCAAGGATGACACTGAGTGACTTCCAGCCCTGCCAGCTAGGTGAGAGCCTGATAGCGGGATCTGTTCAGGGTCCACTGCTAACACCATCGAGTTACTTATAACCCTGTCAGCTAGGTGAGAGCCTAACAGCGGGATCTGCTCGAGGCCCACTATTAACACCATCGAGTGACTTCCAGCCCTGCCAGCTAGGTGAGAGCCTGACAATGGGATCTGCTCGGGGTCCACTAATAACACCATCGAGTGACTTCCAGCCCTGCCAGCTAGTTGAGAGCCTGACAGCGGGATCTGCTCGAGGCCCAAGGATGATACTGAGTGACTTCCAGCACTGCCAACTAGGTGAGAGCCTGACAGCGGGATCTGCTCGGGGTCCAAATTCACTTCACTTCTTCATGTGAGCTCATAGTGACAATGTTGACATATTAAAGAACTTTCATTAAAAATCAAGGCACAACTTACAAGCTTCAAGGGATAAAGCGTTTTAAGTCGTCACCACTCCAGGTGAGACTTAGGGTCTCGCCGTCCATATTTTAGAGTCGATACCCCCCCCCCCCCCCGATCTCAACGCTTCTTTTACAATAAATGGGCCTTCCTAGCTGGGGTTGAGCTTCCCCACGGTTGCCGATCTCCCCGCTGCATCCACCTTCCTCAGCAACAAGTCCCCCTCCACAAATTGTTTGACTCTAACGTGCTTGTCGAAGTACTTGGCCATCCGTCTCTTCACCTCTTCCTGCCGGATGGCGGAAAGATCCGCAGTTCTTCCACCATGTTAAGGGAGAGCCGCAGCTCCTCCTCGTTCTCAGCCTGCCATTCTTCCCTGCCTTCCTTGGCCGCAATAACTCGAGGTGTCTGAACTTCAAATTCTACGGGGAGCACCGCCTCGCACCCATGAGAGAGTTTGAAGGGGGTCTCTCCGGTAGCTGTGTTGGGGGTGGTCCTCAGGGCCCAGAGAACCGCGGGGAGCTGCTCCACCCAGCTTCCCTTCAGATTTTCCACTTTCTTTTTCAGGAGGTTGACATTGATCTTGTTCGCGGCCTCCACCTGCCCGTTGCTCCTGGGGTGATGGACCGAGGCGAACCTGAGGTCGATTCCAAGCTGCTCACAAAACCTAGTGAACTCAAAGCTAGCGAACTAGGGCCCATTATCCGTGACAATGGCCTGGGGCAGCCCATGACGACAGATGATATCCCCCCAAACAAAGTTTCTGATAACCTGGGAGGTCACCTTGGCCAGTGCCTTCACTTCCAACCACTTGGAGAAGTAATCGATCATTACTAGGAGGAATCTCCTCTGCCCACTGGCCTGGGGGAACGGTCTGACCAAATCCATTCCCCAAATGGCAAAGGGCTAGGGGGTCGTGATACTTTTGAGTCGTTGGGCTGGCTGTAGCTGGAGGGGGCAAACAGCTGGCATTTGTGGCACCTTCTCGTGAACTCCGTTGTATCATGATCCAGGGTGGGCCAGAAGTATGCTTGAATGACAATCCTCCCGTCCAGGGTCCGACTCCCGGAGTGGCTCCCACAATCTCCGGAGTGGACTTTCTCCAAGATTCTTTGTGCCTCCCCCTCGGCCACGCAACGATCCAACATCCTCGAGAGTGTCTTCCTGTGTAGCTGCCCGTCCTGGAGGAGGTAGTATGCTGACTTATGCCTGAGTTTCTTCTTATCTGCCCCCTCCGGATATTCTCCCATGTAGAGGAAAGTTACAACTGGGTCCATCCATGAAGGTCGTTGATCTATCTCCATGAGCTCCCCCTCTTTGATGGAAGGTCTTGTTGAAGACTGAGTGGTAGGGCTTTGTGCCTGAGTTGTAGGAGTGGGGACACTCTGAGTTGTAGGAACCTATTTGGGGTTTTGAGCTGTAAGATCTGAGGATCTGAGAAGAAGTGCATAAGTTAGGCCGAATCTAGTACACTACTAGATAGGCAAAGGGGGAAAGTCGATGTACCCAGACCTTGGGGAACCACTATAAAAATCTGTGTACACTCTGTGTTTGATTATTTCTGTGATTGCTGAGCTAGCTGTGCTGAATAATTGTAGAATATTGCAAATACAGGTTTAATTGTACAGTGTTTCTGCCTTAAAATTAAAAAGAAAAAGTACACCTATTCACCCCCCCCCTCTAGGTGGTTAGACACTATTTCTTTCAAGTGGTATCAAAGCAAGGTTACTCAAAAAGGGACTTAACAGTCTGAATAAGATCCTGTAGGCAGATTCAGAACAAACAAGAATCAAGAAAATGGGTTCTAGTGATAATCACAAAGAGCTGGGGTCCATGAAATTGCCAATATGTAGAAAAGAGATATTTGGCATACGGAAAGAGAGGGTTAGACTCTTTGTGGAAGTTTCTGACCCAAGGATATATATTATAATTAAAGAAGGCTTATATGTGCCAATGAAGATATCCATTCTGGATGCAAATCAGAAAACTCTCAAGGACTTTTCTGAAATGACTAAAGATGAAATCATGCTGGCCACATTGAAGATGCAACATTTCAGAACTTAATTCATTGTAAAACCTCTAAAGAAATGTGAGACACATTAATAGTTTATATGGAGGGATCAGAAGAAGTAAGACAAGATAGGAAGTCCTTGTTAAATCAGGAATATGAAAGCTTCAGACAAAGAAAGTCTGATAGCATTATAGAATGTTACAAGAAGATCTATAGGATTGTTAATGAGTTGATGTCCTATGGAAGAGATTTCAGCAACTATGAGCTGAATGACAAGTTCTTAAGATCTCTAACTAAGGACTGGGACACCAAAATTTGTGTCATTAGGGAAGTGGCCAAACTAGCTGATATACCTCCTCCAACTTTGTTTGGAAAACTGCTATCTTATGAGATGCAGTTAATGGCTAGAAAGGAGGAAGAGAAGAATACTAGAGTGGAGCACAAGGAAAAGACTGTGACCTTCAAGACTGAAGCCACTAATAAGTATAGAAGGAAGTCTCCACCTCAAATAATTGCTGAGGTTGTGACAGATAATTCAGATAGCAATAATTCAGATAGCAGTGAAAGTGATGAAGACTTTGCTGCTTTTACTAGGCATTTTCAAAAATTTCTGAAGAACAAGCAGTGGAGGTCTAAGCCTTCCACTTCTCAGCCAAAAGATGACTACTATCAGAAAAGAAAGTCATCAAAGAATGATAGAAGCAGGTCCAAGCCAAGCAAAGCTACATCTTCAAAGATTGTGTGTTATTGCTGCAATAGACAGGGACATATAGTGGCTGACTGTCCTAAAAAGAGGAAGGAGTCAGCTAACAAAAAGAAGACACAGTTTAAGAGCATAAAGGAAAAGTCTTTTGTAGCTAAGAAAGACAAGAGTCTGACAGACCAGTCATCTTCAGAAACAGAATCAGAAGCTGAAGCCTACATTGGGTTATTTACTGAAGAGGAAGAAGATGAGTTCATGCAGCTAATGAACTCAATATATGAGCATGAAGACCATCAGTGCAAGGGACTGATGGCTTTATCTGAAGGAGATAAGATCCAGGATCAGCCTGGACCAAGTAAGGTACAAAGTTTTTCTAGTTCAATTTATAGTACTGAGTCAGAGTCAGATACATCTGCATCAAGTGATGTGGGTGGGTCTGAATCTGAAGGAGATATTCATCAGTTAATTGATGAATATAGAGTCTTATTGCAGGCCTTGAAAAAAAGCAAAACCTTAGCCAAAACTCAGGCAAAGGAGATTGCTAGTCTTAAGTTGGCTACAGTAGATTCAGAGAAATTGGTAGATCAAAAACTGAATGAGATTGCCAGATTGAAGAACATAAATGTTATTCAAATGGGGACAATCACATTCAAGAATGATCAGATCAGAAATCTGGAGATTAGACTTCAGAAAGAGAGAGAGATAGTTGTAAGTTTTTCTAAACCTAAATCTGTTTTACCCTTGATAGATGAGTTTGTACCACAAAAAGGGTAAGGCTAGATTAGGGTTTAAAAAACCTGCCTGGACTGCAAGGTCCAAATCTAAAGGCAAAACCCCAGCACAAAACATAAAGCCTGTTGTAGATACTTCAGCCAGGGTAGTACCTAAACAAAGGTACAACAGGTTTGAGTGTTGGTGTTGTGGCAAGATAGACCACTTTGCCTTAGATTGTTGGCACAATTCAAGTGTCAAAGAGAGTATAAAACTGCCTGCTAGAAGAGCTACATGTAGTTTTGTTAAAGGTCAGACTAACCTGCACCAAGGACTCAAGAGTTATTTGGGTTCTAAGGTTAAGTAATCTGTTTTGCAGGTGAGTCCAAGTGGCCATGCCCCTATATGGTACTTGGACAGTGGATGTTTCAGGCACATGACTGGAATAAGGGGGGTTGCTGAAGGACTATACACCTATCAAGGATGGCCCTAAAGTTATCTTTGGTGGTTCAGAAAAAGTAATCATCAAAAGCTTTGGTAACATTTCTAGTAACCAAATTACTATCACTCAAGTGGCCTATGTGAAGGGTTTGAAACATAACCTCATTAGCATAAGTCAGCTGAGTGATTTAGGATATGACATCTCATTTGTCAAGAATGGTTGTCATATCAAAAGGTCAAGTGATCAAAAGATCATTTTGACAGGATATAGGAAGAGGAATGTTTATTATCTTGACTTTGTATGTGAGAACAATGTTTCTCCTATTTGTCTTGTAGCGGATGAGAGAGTCTCACATTGTGTTAAATGGCACAAGAGGCTGCCTCATCTTAACTATAAGACAATTGGCCAACTCTTTAGCAAAGAGTTAGTGAGGAATGGTCCTCAAGTTAAGTGTATAAAGGATGGGATATGCTCAGCTTGTCAAAAAGGCAAGCAGACCAAATCTACCTTTCATAGCCTTGAGAACAAGGATTCTGTGAGATGTCTATACCTCTTGCATATGGATCTTTTTGGTCCTATGCCAGTTCACAGTCTAGGTAGGAAGGTCTACATATTTATGGTAGTAGATGACTATTCAAGATATTCCTGGGTGTTCTTTCTAAGACAAAAATCTAAAACCTCAAGTATCTTATATAGTTTTGTTAAACAAATTCAGAATGAGTTGGACAGTATAGTGGTCAAAATCAGAAGTGACCATGGTACTGAATTTCAGTCTGAAAGTGTGACAAAACTGTGTGAAGAATTTGGGATATTTCAAGAACTTTCTTCACCAAGAACACCTCAACAAAATGGTATTGCTGAAAGGAAGAATAGAACATTGATAGAGGCTGGTAAAACCCTATTGAGTGACACTTCTCTCCCAGAATATTTCTGGGCTGAGGCAGTAAATACTGCTTGTCATGTGATCAATAGGGCTACTATCACCAAGAGGCACAAGAAGACCCCCTATGAGATTGTGAAGGGCAGAAAACAAAATTTATCCTATTTCAGGATCTGTGTTTGCAAGTGCTATATACTTAACAATGACAAGTCTTATCTAACCAAGTTTGCTGTCAAATCCCAAGAGGGGATCTTTGTTGGGTACAGCAACAATAGTAAGACTTATAGGGTCTATAATTTGATTACTCAAGTTGTAGAAGAGTCTGTACATGTAGTTTTTGATGAAGCAAGGATCATTAACAGTGAATTGCCAAGTAGTGTTTGCAGCTCTACATGTTTAAATGAGAGGATGGACAAGCTACCATTGAAGAAGATTCTACTACAACTCAACAAGTGGAAAATGGTGGCTGCTGTCCAGGGGGAGTACAAGACTCTCTAGATGCTGAAGAAGACCAAGAGGTGCAGCTCAATGAAGTGGCTGGAGGTGTTCAGCCTGAAGAAAGACTACCTCCAGCTAATAGACACTTAAAGGATCATCCAGCCAATCAGATAATTGGTGATCCTAGATAGGGAGTGCAAACAAGGAGCAGGAATCTGAGTACAGTTCTATACTCCAGTTTCCTATCACAAGTGGAACCAAAGAAGTTTGAAGAAGCAGTTCTAGACCCTCATTGGATTGAGGCCATGCAAGAGGAGTTGATTCAGTTCAGGAGGTGCAAGGTCTGGAAGCTTGTTCCTAAACCCAAAGACCATAATATCATTAGAACAAAGTGGATCTTTAGGAACAAATTGGATGAGAATGGAATCATCATAAAGAATAAAGCTAGACTTGTTGCAAAGGGATATAGGCAGGAAGAAGGTATTGATTTTGATCAAACCTTTGCTACAGTAGCAAGACTGGAGGCAATCGGGATGTTCCTTGCTTATGCAACATATCAAGGGTTCAAGGTATTCCAAATGGATGTGAAATCAGCATTCCTGAATGGAAATTTAAAGGAAGAAGTCTATGTTAAGCAGCCCTCAGGTTTTGTTGATCCTCTCAAACCTGATTATGTTTATAGACTTAGGAAGGCATTGTATTGGTTGAAACAAGCCCCAAGGGCTTGCTATGAAACACTTTCTAGTTTCCTCATTGAGAACAAATTCTCAAGTGTGAAAATAGACAAGTCTCTATTCCTTAGGGAATCTAAAGGTAAGATAATCTTAGTCCAAATATATGTGGATGACATAATATTTGGGTCTACTGAAAGTATTCTTTGCAGGAAGTTTGCAAAACTTATGTAAGGAAAATTTGAAATGAGCAGTATGGGGGAACTTAAGTTCTTCTTGGGTCTCCAAGTTAGACAGACTGAAGATGACTTGTCCATATGCCAGTCTAAGTTCACCCTAGAGTTAATAAAGAAGTATGGTATGAAAACATCCACTACCATGAATACTCTTATGGGGTCAAGTGTGTCTCTAAGCAAAGATGATGTAGGGAAACCTGTAAATGAAACTTTGTATAGAGGGATAGTTGGCTCCCTATTATATCTGACTGCTAGTAGATCAGATATCATATATGCTACATGTGTCTGTGCTAGGTACCAAGCATGCCCTAAAGAATCTCATCTGACTGCAGTCAAAAGGATTTTGAGATATCTTAAGGGCACACCATATCTATGCCTTTGGTACCCTAGGAATAGAGATTTTCTACTAACAGGTTATTCAGATTCAGATTTTGCAGGTTGTAAGGAAGATAGAAAGAGTACTACAGGAACCTGTCAATTTCTAGGAGGAAAGCTGGTGTCATTGTAACGCCCCTGGTTTTTCTGTGCTTCGTTTAATCTTTGTCTGGCGTTACGATGGCGTATTTCCGGCTTTTTGCCGTTGTAGAGCGTGGTCTTAGCTCTTAGGGTTCCCTGTGTAGCCTGTTTGTAGCCTGTTGGCAAGATTCCCCAGCTAGCCGGAGTCCGTTTGAGGACTCGGTTGGGCCTCTTAGGGAATGCTTGTGTTTTGGCTTTGGGAGGTGTTGTCCCGGGTTTTGTTTGTCGAATGCTAATTTCGACTTCGTAGTTGCGTTCGTAGCGTGGGTTTTTAGCTGCGATGCGAATTTCGTCTTTTTCCGAGGAGTTTCAGGTTTCGTGTTGTTTTGATGTTGAGAGTAAATAATTATTAGTACGTATTGTTGTTTATTAATATTACTGTTGATATATATACAGTCTTGGGTTAGAATTAGGGCTGGGTTCCTTTTTGTTCTTTTCCTGTTCACCTCGTGGAAGAAGCTGTCGCCTGTGCGAGAGGGAGAAAACCGCCGGACTACCCTAGCCTTCAGACGCCGTTTTCCTGGAGATTTAGGGGTCAGATTTCGGTTTCGAGGGCGGATTTGGACTGCCCCCGCCGGGATCTGCCTTCTTTCTGCTCCTCAGCTTGCTGCCCTGCGGCCAGATCCGCAAGCGGGGGAGGCCGCCGACCGAGTTCCTGGTATTGAGGCAAGCGATGTACCCTCATCCTTGCCTTAGTTGATCTTTGTTTTCTTTTGATCTAATCTTTTACCTCTTTTGTCTAGATCTGAGGTGTAAGCTAGGGCTGGTTCCCGATCATGCCGTGGTTAGTGTAGGAAGGTCCAGTAAATCTCAGTTTTCCTGAGGGATTTCGTCCATTAGGGACAGCTTTGGTCCGGTCTAAGTCGAGTAGTTACCATTGCCGAAGGAGGACGTACTCGAGAGAGAAGAGAATTTTCCCCGTTCCCATTTTTTTGGTCGTTTGCTGGAACTAGCTCCTGTAGCCAGTTGGGGGTGTCGACACTATTGTGTCGACACCGGCCAGTCTTGGTGTCGACACTTGGTGTCGACACCGGCCAGTCGTGGTGTCGACACTTGGTGTCGACACCAGCAGCAGCAGTGTCGACACAAGGTGTCGACACCGGCTGCAGTGGTGTCGACACTTGGTGTCGACACCAGCAGCAGCAGTGTCGACACAAGGTATCGACACCTACTGCAGTGGTGTCGACACTTGGTGTCGACACCAGCAGCAGTAGTGTCGACAAAAGGTGTCGACACCGGCTGCAGTGGTGTCGACACTTAGTGTCGACACCAGCAGCGGCAGTGTTGACACCATGTGTCGACACCGGCTGCAGTGGTGTCGACACTTGGTGTCGACACCAGTCCTGGCAGTGTCGACACCATGTGTCGACACCATGTGTCGACACCGGCTGCTGTGGTGTCGACACCTTGTGTCGACACCAGCCGCGGCAGTGTCGACACCTTGTGTCGACACTGGCCTCTGTAGTGTCGACACTTGGTGTCGACACCGGCCGTAGTTGTGTTGATACCTTGTGTCGACACCGGCTTGTCGTGGTGTCGACACATCATGTCGACACTGGTGCTGCGCTTGGATTGGGGTCAGGTAGACTCGGGGTTGGTTCGGGTTAGACATGCAAGGCCGCGTCGGTTGGACCCGACGTTTTGTCTTAGGTTCGTGTGTTTCTTAGGATTGTTAGAGTGACTTTTTCCCTAGGGGGGGGCTTTGGGTGTTCGACTAATTTCTGCATGCCGACTCTTGGGTCGTGGCAGGTGGTGGAGTGTTGGTGGCCTCTAGAGGGGTGGAGTATGTGGGGAGCTGTGGCCACCGCCTTTTGCCCCGGTTTGGGTTGGTGTGTGTGGGACCCTAAAGCTGCCACTGTTTAACCCCTTAGCCCTTTTTGGGTCTGATTCTGGTTATGCATTCAGACCCATGTTTGACCACTGCCACTTACCCACGTGTTAGGACTGTTAGTCCCTTTCCTGTTTATGCTTCCTTTCTCTTGGCATATGAATATGTCTTGGTGCTGTTGCAGGCTCTCTCTTGGTAAGGCACGTTGGTTTTATTGCTCGCACTTGGCGTGCTCTGCGGTGTTTTATGCAGTACTCTTTTCCTTCTGTCATTCACTTTTTCTTTTACTTATAGCAGTTTGTTGCCGGGTTGGTACCCACCCCCCCTTATTCTTATTTGCTCATTAGCCAATGGCTCTATTTACTTTTGATTGTTTCCTTGCTGAGGTGTTCTTTTTCTTGAATGCCTCAGGTCCAGGTTATAGCCAGTTCAGCGGCTAGTTCCTTTGGAGGGGCTTGTTGGTGGCCTCTAGGGTAGCTGAGATTGCTGTTTCCCGTTTGCTGTGAGGTAGTTCCTTACTTTTCTGTATAGACATACATACTCGCCAGTGGGTTCGTGTCAGGTTGTTGACGCCCACTGGTGGCTTCATGTGATGCTGGATATGAAATTAAACTGCTGAGTTTGCCTGCTTGTGGATGGTTACTTGCTTCTGGGAAAGATTTATGCTAGGTTGCATGTTAGATATTTTAAAACCTAAAATTATTATTATATGTACCCCCATGCATAACATGTTTTCAAATCAAAGACACTATTTTCCCTCAACGTAAAACACTATTTTTCATACCTATTATATTCACTTTAGAGTCATGCACGTATAAATCGTCCCCCGGGGACACTTATACTCACTTAGGGTACCTATTTAATTGAACCAAAGTATTTTTCTGCTGCGTATAAATATAGTTTTGACTGTGGACTAGCTGATCCACCGAGCCGAGGGATACGGCCATTCAACATAACTGATTTTCTTTCATATTAAATAAACAATTTTTTTTCTTAAAATCTAATGTCTGGAGTTTTGCCTGAGCGTGTGTAGTTATCCCCTGCACGACGTGGCATCACGGCGCGTGTTTTCTCCTACTCTGATACGACCTTTATCGATGAGGAAATGCGGGTTGTGACAGTCATGGAGCAGTAAGAAGCAGACCAATGTGGCAATCTTCACAGCTGAGTCAGAATATATGGCAGCAGAAAGTTGCTGTGCACAACTTTTGTGGAAACAACATCAGCTAGAAGACTATGGTATCCAGGTAAGTAGAACACCTTTGTTTTGTGATTGTACAAGTGCCATTTCTATTGCAAATAATCCCGTCTCACATAGTAGGACTAAGCACATAGAAATTAAATATCATTTTTTAGAGAACATGTAGAAAAAGAAGACATTTCACTAGAATATGTTAACACAGATAATCAGATTGCTGATATGTTTACTAAGCCCCTAGATGAAACCAAATTCAATAATTTTAAAATTGAATTAGGAATGTTGAACTTAGAATAGGTTCATAAAATTGGCTAAGTAAAATAGTGTCGACACATGAAGTTGTCTGTGTCGACACATAGAAGTGGTGTCGACACATCTAGGAAGTCTGTGTCGACACTTCAGCGAAATGGTGTCGACACATGCAGTGTAGGTGTCGACACATCCAGGGTGGTGTCGACACTTATATTTAACACTAATTTCGTCGAGTAGAGTTTTGACTAATCGTCGAGTTGAGATATATAAGTGTCGACACATATATTCTGTCGACTATATTTGTGTCGACACATAGTTGTCGAGACATTAGAAGTAAGTGTCGACACTTTTCAACAGTGTCGACACATTTTAAGTATTTCGTCGCGCCTTTTCACCTTCGATTTTAGAAAGGTATAAATAGGTCTTCCACATTGTTTGTCGACACGCTCACCATAGTTTCGAGACCAAACTTGTGTGTCGACATCTCTCTTCTCTAAATTCAAAATTTCTCCAAACCCTAATGACGCCAAAGCTAGAAGAGAACATCAATGATGGTTATGAGCTAGTGCAACATGCCTTTGATGACGCTGAACCAGAAATTCAAGGTGTTGTAACCCTAGTTGCAGAGACTGGGTTAGAGTATCTAGTTTCCGAGCCAATCAAGATTTGGAAGAAGGAGGTCCTCGAATTCTTTAATGCAGCTACCCTTGATGACACAGGTCTTAAGATTACATCCAAAGTTCATGGAGTTAAGGTGAAAGTGACCCAGAAAAGTCTAAGAAAAGTTCTACATCTACCTAGAACTAAAGAAGAGGAAGATGTACCTGCATCAAAGATAAGGGAGGCACTGTAATGGTGTGGACTTGATTCAAGCATGAAGATTAGATCAGTCTTTAATAGGAAAGGCATGAACATGCAAGATAAGTTCTTGTCTGAAATAGTAGGAAAGGTTATTCTGAGCAAGCCAGGTGGGCATGATAGAATATCAGCTCACATATTCAATTTAATGACAAGGATCATTTTTCAACTGAAAACTGATTGGTCAGCAGTAATGTTTGACAAGATTAAGGAAAGTCTAAAGATGCCCAATCTGGGTAGGATTATGAGTTTGTTCTTGGCTGGAACTATTCCAGAAGTGATGAACCAAGCTGCTGGATCAAAGATAAATAATATGAGGAAAATGGACATCAGAATAATCTCAAAATGGGATAGGGTGTTAACTAAAGAAATGCCTACACCAGAAAAGGAAACACCTCAGAAGAAGAAGAAGAAAGCCATTGTGGCTCCTGAATCCTCAAGTAGCTCAGAGGAGCAAGTAGTTTTCAGTTCTAATGAGGATGAAGCTGATAAGGAAGCAGCTGATGTTACTGGAAGGTCACCAGCAAGAAATGAAGATGCACAGAGGCAGTGGGAGCAACCATCTGCTATCCCCATTCACCTGGATCCACTCCAGGGGGAGCCTCAACATGTAGATGAGTCAACTCACTTAGACAGTGAAAGGGCAACCCAAATCATTCTTGAGGTAATCAATGAAGTTAATGAATCAATTTTTCATATTGAGGATGAAGTATTAACTGAGTCTTTAATTAATGTTGATCAGCACACTCAGTTAAATAGTCAATCATAAGATGTTGTCATGGAAGACACATCAGTTGCTGATAATGCTACTGAGATAAGAGATTCTCCAGTCCCTACTCAACAGGAGTTTACTCTAGAAGAGCTGTTCTCTGATTTACTACAGACTGATTTTGAGGGAGAGAAAGCAGCTTTTGAGGGGGAGAAGGTCAATCTTGAGGGAGAGCATGTAGAGTTTCATGAGGAAACTGCAAGAAATGAAACTGAGGAGCAAAGGACACAGGAGGAGCTACTAAGGACTGAGAAGGAATTGCCTCCTAGTCCTAAAGAAAGGGTAGACATTGCCAGTACTTCTGCTTCTGAGGATGAGGAAGCTGCTAGAGCTACGAAAAGGAAGCTCATGGTTTTCAAAAGGACAAGCCAGACCTACAAGAAAGCACTGCAAACCATTGTTCCACAGCCTGCCCCAACAGATGATTACAGCTCTTTGTTGGTGGCTTTGCAGATCAAGATGGATGAGCAAAGGAAGGCTCTAGAAAAATATATGGATGAAGAACATAAATCCCTTCAATTTGATCTAGCTCAAGACATCAAATCTATAAGATTTAAAGTTAATCTGAATAAGAAAGAAATAACTGATTGTTTCCACAAAGGAGGTAATGCAGTGGTATATCTGGCTACTCATCAAGAGAAGATAAAGACACAGGTTGATGATATGGTAGTAAAACAAGGATATGTCCTGGAAAATCAGATTAGGATGAATGTTAATCTGACTGTCTCTCATAATGTCATTGTAAGTGAAATGATAAATATTGCTAATGCACAAACTGAGGCTATAACTACAGCCAAAGCTGAGTTTGCTAAGCAATTACAAGAAAACCTAACTGCTGTAAAAACTGCAATTGAAGATTCTCAAAAGGCTATTACTGAAAAGCTCCAAAAGTTAAAACCTTTTTATAAAGATGGTGTTAACTATCTGAATGCTCATATCAGATTTCAGAAAGATGATCATAGGGTTCATATAGAAAGAGAAGTCATAAAGGGGGAGATGGTATTAGTCAAAGCAGGCTCTGACCATGCTAAATGGATTTCAAACTGCATCAGAGCTACCCTTGGATATCCACCTTTGTATGATGATGATAATGTTGCTGAATCTGGTATAAATCCTGCTGTTTTTGGAGGTGAGCAAGCTAAAGTTGCACAAGTAATCTACCCTCCAGCAGATTTTGACATGATACATCAAGAGATACAATCTATGTATATTCCTTAGAAGGTACTCAAAATGTG
The DNA here is from genome assembly GCA_039583875.1 of Platanthera guangdongensis. NCBI lineage: Eukaryota > Viridiplantae > Streptophyta > Magnoliopsida > Asparagales > Orchidaceae > Platanthera > Platanthera guangdongensis. The sequence continues at coordinate 129,214,803 of CM077161.1, read as the reverse complement.
ATCATTGAGAAAGTAGTACAGCCTATGCCAGAGGCGGTATTAAAAGAGCAAGAAGCTCAATTATCTAAGAAGAGATTCAGAGAACAGGCAGGGTTAAGGCCTGATTTTGAGCAATGGAGCCCAACTTCTAGAAATATTATACTGACTGCTTGGAAGGCTGCAAAGGATAATATCCTAGAAAGGGGCAAATGGTATTCTGAGCAAGAGTGGAGAAAACATGAAGTTAGGCAAGAGGCCATAGTTAAGTACAGAATGAAGGCTAAACTTGGGATGCTACCTCCTAATGCACAGGAGCATAGCAAGTATTTCCCTAAGCCTTATCATTATTTTGAGAGACAAAAGATAAGGGCTGAAGAACAAAAGAAGAAAGATCTCAAGGGCAAGAAGCCTGCTGATGACAATGATGCTCAAGTTCAAGCCAAGATTCAATCTGGAAAGGGCATTGTTATCAAGGAGTCAGTGCAGCCATATAATAAAATTTTCTAAGTTTACAACTTTGTAATCATTTGCATTAAAATCCATGTAAACTTTTGATTAATGAAACTATTGGAAGTTGTAACAAAACAATGTTTGATGTTCAATCTGTTACATTTTTATTCTGTGAAGATTGTTTATACATGTTTTGTTTAGTATTTATCCTGTCATATAATACTGTTATACATCATATTGAGTATTTGTTATGAATGGTGTATATCATTGATTAAGGGTTATGACTTCTCCAAATAGGGGGAGATTGTTGGGTACAATGAAAAATATGTACCAGATTTGAAGAAGCCTCACCCTACTCAATGATATACATCAAGGTGTATTTGATGTGCTTTGAGTTTATATGTGCAGGTTAAGTATTTGAAGGAAATGCAGAAAAGTTTCTAAGTACATGTGTCGACACTTAGAGATGCAGTGTCGACACTTATGAAGGCTTGTGTCGACACCTAGAGAAGTTGTGTCGACACTTGGAGTATTTGTGCCGACACCAGGAAAGACAGAGTCGACACCAGAAGAAAAGTGTCGACACATACAGGCAGTGTCGACACACTATGAAGAATACTCAACATATATCATGTCGACACTTAGAGGCAGTGTCGACACCCAGAGAGGCTTAGTCGACAACCAATGTGTCGACACCAGGAAGCTGTGTCAACACACTGAAGGCATTGTCGACATCAACTGTGTCGACACACAGGACTTGTGTCGACACTCAACAAGTTTTTGTTGGAGCATGCGTTCCGCGCTTCTTAGTTTGAGAATAACAAATCTCGGATGTATTTGATCTTGGTATGTATTTTAAATGTGCATGGATAACAACATTTTTATGTACAAAATAAAGGCTGAGCATGACATTGATGAAAAGGAAAAACGCGCTATCACCGGCGATAACGCTACCGCGGGCGATAGCCTAATCAGTTCCTACTGACGTCAGCCTTAATCCGCACGTTGCCGCGCACGAAGTCAGTCATGATCAGCGATATCGCCGGGCAATACCGATGTCGTCGCGCGATATCCCACGATCATCACGTTCTCCGCTCAGATCTGAAAATCAGCGCGACGTGTGCCACGTGTCAAGCAACGGAGAGCTATCACTATCGCGGGGCGTTAACCCTACCGCCGGCGATAGCGTGAAATGATATATACGGCCAAAAATTTCAGGGAAGAGTTACACAGTACAGAGATTTTGTTTTCCCAGAGAATTTTCAGAGCCTTCATCTCCGTTTCCAGACGAACTCCCTTGGTCCGTTGAAATCTCAAGAGCGAAGGAGATACGATCGTGTGTTCAAGATTGGAGATCTTCTTGTTGGTCCACCATCATCTTCAGAGCTCGTGATTTTGAGGGAGTTTTTAAGTTTTACTATTGTACTTTCATTTTCATTCTTTATCTTTGTAATTGGGTAGGGAAAATCATCACCTTGTGTGTGGTGTCTAAGTCCGTGTGTGGCTTAGGGGCAAATCACCACCCTGTGTGTGGTGTCTAGGTCCGTGTGAGGCTTAGGAGTAAATCGCAGCGAGTTGTGCAGCGTCTAGATCATAGGTTTGATCTAGGGGGAGGCTAGTAGGCATATCTAGGGAGATATTGACTATAGCCTACCGGTTCTTGGGAGAAGGATTGGTGAAAAAAAAAACTAAAAACTATTATCGTTGTAAGCCTTGATTTCAAGCTTTATTGGAATCATTTTACATTTTCATTTTGGAGAAGTATAATCTTGTTTTTCATTTCATTGATTTGTCTCATTCGTAGTAGCTAGTCTTATATTTTATAAAAAGTTGGAAAAATTTTAAAGAGCCCTTATTCACCCCCCCCCCTCTAAGGGCGCCACAAGATCCTACAAGTGGTATCAGAGCGAGGTTATTCCTAATACGGTTTCACCACCAGGAATTATGGCACAGCATGACCATGCTTTCTCTGAGGGGCAAGGAATTAGCAGACCTCCATTATTCACTAGATCTGACTATAATTACTGGAAAACTAGGATGAAGTGTTTTCTTATTTCTCTTGATATTGAGGTTTGGAATATGGTAGAGACTAATATGTTCATCCCACTTATACAGTAGGCAATGTAGAAATGGAAAAAACCAAAAGATAAATGGGATGATCAGGATAAACTAAGATGCAAAAATAATGCAAAAGCCATGAATGCATTATTTTGCGCATTAGATAGGACTGAATTTAATAGAACTTGTGCTTGTAGTAATGCTTATGAGATTTGGAATTTACTTGAAGTAACTCATGAAGGTACCTCGCAGGTCAAGGACTCAAAGCTGTTTCAACTTGAATCGGAATTTGAAAAGTTTAGGATGGAAGTGGATGAGGACGTAGACTCAATGTACACCAGATTCACCAAGATAGTGAATGACTCAAAAGTGCTTGGAAAAAATTTCTCAAATGGTGATTTGGTGAGAAAACTTCTTAGATCTCTCCCCCCTAAGTTTAATCCCAAAGTGACGGCTATTTCTGAATCTCATGATCTTAAATCTCTGAATATTGAAAGCCTGATTGGGAACTTGAAAACTCATGAAGTTTAATTAAAAATTCAACAACAAGAGTATATGGAGCCTAAGAATAAGGGGTTGGCTCTAAGATCTAAGAAATATGAATGCAGTAATTCTGAGGATGAAGAAGATGATGAGGAGAGCCTTTTTGTAAGAAAGTTTAAAAAATTTATGAGAAATCCGGAGAGGAGAAATGCTTTTAAAAAGTATTTTAAGAAGGAGACGTTTAGAAAGAAAAAACAAAAGGATGACGACGATGAGGAGGAAGAGAGACCCCCACCGGAGTGCTATCATTGCAGGAAGTTAGGACACATTCGAAGCAAGTGTCCAAAGTACTTGAAAGAACTTAAGGAAAAGAAGCACAAAGGGAAGAAGAAGGTCCTAAAGGCTGAAACATGGGATGATACTACTTCTGATGGTGCAAGCAGTTCAAGCTCAAGCGAGGAGGAGGAGGCCAATATGTGCCTAATGGGAAAAAGCATCACATCTGATGACGAGTGCAGTGTCCAAAGCGACACTGAGGTGTGTTGGCAGGCTAAGTACAAAGAAGACGTGTGGTACTTGGACTCAGGTTGTTCTAAGCACATGACGGACAATAAAGAGAAGTTTCTTAGCCTGGAGATGAAGAAAGGAGGAGTCGTTACATTTGGAGATAATGGAAAAGGAAAAATCATCGGCATCGGTGTTGTGGGTAACGAAAGTTTTTCAATTTCAAATGTTTTGTTAGTAAAAGGTTTAAAACATAATTTGATTTCAATTAGCCAACTATGTGATAAGAGTTTAAATGTTTTGTTTGAATCTTCTACAAATTTATGCAAAATTATTGATTCCAAAACAAATGAAATTGTTTTTACCGCCCCTAGATGTCATAACGTATATATGATTTAATTTTATGATTTTTCAAATTCTACTTTAAAATGTTTTTTATCAAAAAATGATGAGTTAGAATTATGGCATAGGCGACTTGGACATACTAGTGCAAAGTTAATTAAAAAACTTTCAAAATATAGATTAATCAAAGGTTTACCATTGCTAGATGGAAATTTATCTTCTCTATGTGAGCCTTGTCAAAAAAGAAAATTTTCAAAATCATCTTTCAAAAGTAAAAATATTATTTCTACAACTAGGCCACTCCAATTAATTCATATGGATTTATTTGGTCCAATTACTATTTCTAGCTTAGGAGGTAGAAAGTATACATTTGTATTGATTGATGATTATTCACGTTTTAGTTGGACTTTATTTCTAACCTCAAAATCCGAGGCGTTTTCAGAATTTTCTAAATTATGTTTGCGTATTCAAAATGAATTTGAGTTAAAAATTAAACGCATACGTTCGGATCATGGAGGGGAATTTGAAAATGAAAAGTTTATTTCTTTTTGTACAGAGTTGGTAATTAAACATGAATTTTCCGCTCCACGCACACCATAGCAAAATGGTGTAGTGGAGAGGAAAAATAGGACTCTTCAAGAGCTAGCCCGTACGATGTTATCTGAATTTTCTTTACCAAAATCTTTTTGGGCTGAAGCGGTGAGTACTGCATGTTATGTAATTAATAGAGTAATGCTTCGCCCTATTTTAAAAGTAACTCCTTATGAATTAATTTTTAATAAAAAACCGAATGTTTCTTATTTCAAAGTTTTTGGGTGTAAATGTTTTATTTTAAATTCTAAAGATTCCTTAGGAAAATTTGATGAAAAATGTGATGGAGTTTTCATTGGGTATTCTTCAACTAGTAAAGCTTATAGAATTTTTAATAAACGAACGAAAATAGTTGAAGAATCTATTCATGTTAGGTTTGATGAGTTGGTTCCATGTATAGATAAGAAAACTACAGAAAAAGAAGATACACCCCTTCCATTGATGGAAAATGATGATGAAGAACATGAAAGGAATGAAGAAGGAAAAGAAGAAGAAGAAAGAGAACAACATGTCCCACCAAGGGAATTGATCTTTTCAAAGGATCATCCGAAGGAGCTTATTATTGGAGATCCACAAAAAGGGGTAAGTACTCGTTCCTCTTTACATGTTTATTTTCAAACCTTTGCTTTGTATCTGAAATAGAACCAAAAGATGTTTCCACCGCTTTAAATGATGAATTTTGGTTTTTAGCTATGAACGAAGAACTTAATCAATTTGAACGTAATAAGGTTTGGAATCTTGTAGAACGACCCAAAAATCATCCTGTAGTTGGAGTAAAGTGGATTTTTAAAAATAAATTGGATAGTGATTCTAAAATTGTTAGAAATAAAGCCAGATTAGTTGCAAAAGGTTATGCACAAATTGAAGGGGTAGACTATGATGATACTTTTGCACCCGTTGCTAGACTAGAAGCGGTTAGGATATTTCTTGCATTTGCTTGCTTTAAAAGATTTAAATTATATCAAATGGATGTCAAAACTGCATTTTTAAACGGGTATATAAAAGAAGAGGTTTATGTAGAACAACCTCTGGCTTTATTAATGAAAAATATCCAAATCATGTTTATAAATTAGATAAAGCTCTTTATGGGTTAAAACAAGCGCCTCGTGCTTGGTATGATCGTTTAACTCAATACTTATTAAAGCACGATTATAAAATGGGAAGTGCCGATTCTACACTCTTCATAAAGCAAATTGATCATGATTTAGTTATTTTGCAAATTTATGTTGATGATATAATTTTTGGAGCCACTAATGAAGAGTTATGTAATGAAGTAGTTCAAATTATGAAAAATGAATTCGAAATGAGCATGGTAGGAGAACTTTCATATTTTCTAGGTTTTCAAATTACACAAAAACATGATGGTATTTTTATTTGTCAATCTAAGTATATACATGATATGTTAAAAAGATTTAGATTTGACAACCTTAAACATGCAAATACTCCTATGAGCGCTTCATTGAAATTGGGAAAAGATGAAAGTGGTATTTCAATTGACCAAACCCTTTATAGAAGTATGATTGGGTCTTTATTATATTTAACTTCTTCTAGACCCGATATTATGTTCGCCGTTTGTTTAAGTGCTAGGTTTCAAGCTAATCCAAAAGAATCACATTTAAAAGCGGTGAAACGTATTTTTAGGTACCTTATAGGAACATCTAAACTAGGCTTATGGTATCCTCATAATGACTCTTTTATTTTACATGGATATTCTGATTCTGATTATGCGGGGTGTTCATTAGATCGAAAGAGCACAAGTGGCACTTGTCACTTTATCGGCCCAACACTTATTTCTTGGTCGAGTAGGAAACAGAATTCTGTTGCCCTCTCCACTACTGAGGCCGAATATATTGCACTTGGTAGTTGTTGTGCTCAAGCACTTTGGATGACACAAACACTAGAAGATTTTGGCGTATACCAAAATAATGTTGAATTAAAATATGATAGCAAAAGTGCTATCGATTTAACAAACAATCCCGTATTACATTCTAGATCCAAATACATAGATGTTTGTCATCATTTTATTAGGGATCACATAAAGAAAGGACATATTAAAATAAATTTTATTGGTACCGATTCTCAAATAGCAGATATTTTCACAAAACCACTTAATGATTCACGCTTTTCAATGCTAAGACTAGAACTTGGAATCTTAGAATTATAAATAACATTTAAGAACTGGTTAACACATAAAACATAACATAAAACTAGGCAGCACATAGGATAACACTGAAACAGAGAGTACAAACAACAGAACCACAAATTAAAAGAGTTTCACTATCGCCGGGCGACAACATTATCGCCGTCGATATCACAGATACATTAACCCATAAAATATTACATCACTGATCATAAAAATCATTCATCCATGTTCTCTTTAGTAGACACATTCACATCTTCACTGGAAGTCGGAGTTGGTTCTCTAGGCCTTCGCGTCCGCCTTATTGAATGTCGTGGAGGATCCTCGACTAAACTCCCCCATTCTCGTTCTTCTTCCGGAGTTGGCTTTAGTTTCAGCCCCTTTACCAGAAATTTCATGAATTTGCGAAAACCAGAATGACTACGCCTTTGTTCCTCTTTCATCTCCTCCACAGTCTCTCTTAGATCCTCAATAGATTCACGCAAAGAACCTCCTCTTTGGAGTGGTTGTCTTGATGACGAGGCAGCCCTAGGAGATGGACCTCTAGCTGGTTCTACAGTATGTATTGCCGGGATACAATCATCAATGTAGAACTCCTGATCTATCCAATCATATTTTTGATATACTATCCTTTGAATAACACTTCCTAAAGGAAGTGTATTCAGTTTCCTCCTAAGGGGATGCTTCATTTTATATGTATATCGTATGATGGATAACACAAAATCGGCCACGTCAAACTTGACTCTCTCTAATACATAATACGTCACTAAGCTCAATTGAGCCGTGATCTTCTTTGTGTCACCGGACTTCAACATAACCGTGTTTCTTAATATGTCTTGAATCACAAATGCGTCGCGAGAGAGTGATGAGATGTCTTGTATCAAACTCCTATTTTCCTTTCCATGAAGGACTTGGTTCAATATACTCCAATCACGATCCTTACGGTAATTCTCTACTATATCAATAAAATGATCCTCACAAGTGGCAAGACTATATTCTCGTCTCAAATCAGCATGAGTAATATCTATTTGAGCTCCTTGGATTCGAGACCTTACCCCTCCATTCAACCCCGTATATTTAGGGTCTTACAAATTATTATAAAAATCCCTTACGAAGATGGAGCTAAAAGTGTTCGGTACAATGAGAGACATTATACCTGACTCAACAAGTAGTTCATAGATATGTTGTGGCAGTGATTCATCCAAAAGTTTAGCGATACCAACTGACGCATTCTCAATTCCCGGATATGTTTGATATGATGCATGAGGATTGCGGCTGGTACTCTTTCTTGCACGGGAGGATGATGCCATTTCCTGAAAACATAATTAAAACATCGTGTTAACTCAAAAAAAATTAAATTTTCCAAATTTTTTTTACTGTCACCGGCGATAGTGCTAACGCCGGGCGATAGTAGAAAATCTTCTCCTTTTTGAAATGACCGGTCGATTTCCTATCCTAGGTTCAGAAAAATTACTAAACTTCCACACATCTCACAGATCTATAACATATAACTCATTTTTGTAAGGATTTTGCATCCAAAATGGTATGTTCTTCAAAAATTTTTTCTTAACAAAATATATGACCAAAAGTAATTTTTTTCCTTAGATCTATCTCCTTTCATGCTATAGAGTGCAGATCTATATTTTGTTTTAAGTAAAACATCACCATAAAGAGGGATCTATGCCTTACCTTTTGGAGTTTTGAGGGTTTCCGCTGAAGAAGACGTTGCCAAACAGCCCAGGGTCCGTCAAAGCAGGCAATGAGTCAGCCCCCTTCGGTTTTTCGCCTTTAATATCAAAAATCGCTATCGCCGCGCGGTATCGCTACCGCTGGCGATAGTGTATTTTTTTTTCTACACTTTTCAAAAAATTCTGCCATTTTTTTAAACCTGTTTCTAGTATTATCTTAAAGTTTTGGATGCTTATCATAATACAATACATAGTACCTGTATGATTATTAGTTTATCAGTTATTTGAACATTGTTTTTTTTAACGTGTCGTGCTCTTGATATCTACCTGTATCATTGATGACTGGAACTTGAATAGACTTGTTTCCGCATGCCTCTAAGTATGAGTAATATTTTATGCTTGATAATGTGCTCCCACTGACACGAGCTGATATTTACACATCCTTAAGTTTCTTCTTACATGTTATTGTTTGTTTCAAAGATTCGCATACAACGCTAATATTTTCATTTATGCCTCATTCACATTAATTTTCCAAACTGATGGTCATTCTGAAAAACCCTTTTTGGGGTTTGCAATACAAGTGAATTCGGAGTCCTAAGTCAAAGTTTCTTAAAAAAAAATGAATGCAAAATCAAAAAAAAAAAAAACAAAAACAACAATTACACATGACTAGGATACTCCAATCAAGCTCTACTCACCCTCCTGATAAGTCTTAATGAGCATTGTGAGGTTGAGCACCTTGATAAGGATTGTAAAGTGTCTTGTGCAAACCCACTTGGCCATTTTTTTAAGAGAAAAATCTTTATGACATGAGGTTATCTATGTAAAGGTGTTAGCTTCTTGTATCCATATCTTGCAAACCGTCCTGTAACAGTATTTCTTAAGGAATATGTATCCTAAATCACTCTTCACATGTACACAACATTATCAATTATAAAATTTCTTCTCATGAGAATTGGACCGGTCATAGTTCTTCTCCTCCATTTCATCAATTTTCTTGTTTTCGATATCTTCACCTGACAATTTTTCAATGTTTCAATTCAACTCTTAAATTAATTTTTTCCATCGCCTATATTAAGGTCATACTATTCCATGGTTTTTACTGTCTATATAATACTCCTCATGCTTCTTTCAGCTTCTGCACTTCGACCTCGTTTTCTTTCCACCGTTTTTTGCTAATACCAAAAGGGGGAGATTCAGTACGCAATAAATTGATTAGTACATTTAGGGGGAGTCACTACTTCTTCTTTTGAAGACGGGGACAATATAGGTGGAGCCACTAGAATTTCTTAAATGAGGAGTTTATTATAGCTAGATATAGGGGGAGCAACTAGTATTTATGAACTGAGGAGTTTATTATAACTAGATTATAACTAGTTATGCACTTTGACTCATATTGATTAGTAATATTGTTTTACATTATCCTGATCTAATGCAATTTCTTTTTTAGTGGATTTGTTATTATCAAAAGGGGGAGATTGTTGGAGCATGCGTTCCGCACTTCTTAGTTTGAGAATAACAAATCCCGAATGTATTTGATCTTGGTATGTATTTTAAATGTGCAGGGATAACAACATTTTTATGTACAAAATAAAGGCTGAGCATGGCATTGATGAAAAGGAAAAACGCGCTATCACCGGCGATAACGCTACCGCGGGCGATAGCCTAATCAGTTCCTGCTGACGTCAGCCTTAATCCGCACGTTGCCGCGCATAAAGTCAGTCACGATCAGCGATATCGCCGGGCGATACCGATGTCGCCGCGCGATATCCCACGATCGTCACGTTCTCCGCTCAGATCTGAAAATCAGCGCGACGTTTGCCACGTGTCAAGCAACGGAGAGCTATCACTATCGCGGGGCGTTAACGCTACCGCCGGCGATAGCGTGAAATGATATATACGGCCAAAAATTTCAGGGAAGAGTTACACAGTACAGAGATTTTGTTTTCCCAGAGAATTTTCAGAGCCTTCATCTCCGTTTCTAGACGAACTCCCTTGGTCTGTTGAAATCTCAAGAGCGAAGGAGATACGACCGTGTGTTCAAGATTGGAGATCTTCTTGTTGGTCCACCATCATCTTCAGAGCTCGTGATTTTGAGGGAGTTTTTAAGTTTTACTATTGTACTTTAATTTTCATTCTTTATCTTTGTAATTGGGTAGGGAAAATCATCACCTTGTGTGTGGTGTCTAAGTCCGTGTGTGGCTTAGGGGCAAATCACCACCCTGTGTGTGGTGTCTAGGTCCGTGTGAGGCTTAGGAGTAAATCGCAGCGAGTTGTGCAGCGTCTAGATCATAGGTTTGATCTAGGGGGAGGCTAGTAGGCATATCTAGGGAGATATTGACTATAGCTTACCGGTTCTTGGGAGAAGGATCGGTGAAAAAAAAAACTAAAAACTATTATCGTTGTAAGCCTTGATTTCAAGCTTTATTGGAATCATTTTACATTTTCATTTTGGAGAAGTATAATCTTGTTTTTCATTTCATTGATTTGTCTCATTCGTAGTAGCTAGTCTTATATTTTATAAAAAGTTGGAAAAATTTTAAAGAGCCCTTATTCACCCCCCCCCCCCACTAAGGGCGCCACAAGATCCTACAGTTTCAACACTGTTAAGGTAAAAGTAATTGTGTCAACACAAATGAGATGTGTCGACACTCAGTAAGTTTCAACATAAGAAGGCATGTGTCGACACAAAGGAGATGTGCCGACACACAGCAGAATTCAACTAAGTTCTAAAGAAGAAGTACTTGTGTCGACACACTCAATCAGGGTCGACACATTCAACAGAAGCAGTGTCGAGAAGCTGTTACAACAACACAAGGAGTTGTGTCGACACCATCAAGGCTAGTGTCGACACTTAGTTCACTTGTGTCGATACTTGGTCTATTTGTGTCGACACATAATAAAGAACAGTCTCGACACTTTCAGACAGAGATAATATTTTCAAGAAGTGACTGGATAACTTGACAGCTGCCATTTCAACCGGTCTACTGTAACTGTCATAGCTGTCAGAAGTTTGTTAGAAACCGGATCAGCCAGTTTCCTTGGAGGAAGACTATATAAAGGCCTTTCTCCTTCAACAGAGATGAATGGACAATCAACAACAAATTGAGAGATCATCAATCAATAGTATCAATCAATCAGAAGATTAAGAAGATCAAGACAGATCAAGAGAAAACTGTAAATCAGTATTTTGAAGAAATTTCAGATTTACTTAGAGAGAGAGAACTCCAGTATCTGAAATCAAGAAAGAGACTTGTTAATCAAATCTCTTAAGAAGCAGGTTCTGAACCAAACTGCAAAGTAGGATCCAGATTTAATTCTCCATCCTAAGAAGGAAGTTGTCAGTCGGTTTACTTCAAGAAGATCATCTTTACTCAGTTCAGACTCAAGAAGCCTTGAAGAAAGCAAAGACAAAGTTGATCTCAGGAATCAGTGCTATCAAAAACTGATCAAGAATATTGCTCTCTTCATTCTCTCAAACTGAGTGGTGATATAAAAACTTTTTATTATCTTTTTGTAGGATCCTAAGGGATCTGAGTTGTAAGCCTAAATTTATAAAGGCTGAGGTAGGGCTTTTGAGCCTGAGTGTAGGGGAATCAATTCTCTGACTGTAGGCCTTGTTGAAGGCTGAGGTAGGGCTGTTTAGCATGAGTGTAGGTCTTATTGAATACTGAGTGGTAGGGCTTTGTGCCTGAGTTGTAGGAGTGGGGACACTCTGAGTTGTAGGAACCTGTTTGGGGTTTTGAGCTGTAAGATCTAAGGATATGAGGAGAAGTGCAGAAGTTAGGCCGAATCTAGTACACTACTAGATAGGTGAAGGGGGAAAGTGGATGTAGCCAGACCTTGGGGAACCACTATAAAAATCTATGTGCACTCTGTGTTTGATTATTTCTGTGATTGCTGAGCTATCTGTGCTGAATAGTTGTAGAATATTGCAAATACAGGTTTAATTGTACAGTGTTTCTGCCTTAAAATTAAAAAGAAAAAGTACACCTATTCACCCCCCCTCAAGGTGGTTAGGCACTATTTCTTTCAGGACCCAACTCACGTAATAAATAGGGAGTTGCTTCTTACCCTCCTCCCGAACTAGGACGAAGCTCAAGGCCTCTGCCCCGACCCCGAGATACAAAAACAGGTCCTCCCCCTCCTTGGGCCCTTAGAGCAGTGGAGCCTGGGTCAACTGCATCTTGAGGGCTTGGAATGCCTCCTCGCACTCCTTGGTCCATTCAAACCTTTGACCTCCCCTTAGCGCTTTGAAGAAGGGGGAGCACTTTTCCCCAGCTCGGGAGAGGAACCTACTTAGCCCTGCCAGTTTCCCTGTCAGGCGCTGCACGTCCTTGGTATTCTGTGGCGACCCTAGCTCCATGATAGCCTTGAACTTGTCCGGATTCGGCTCGACCCCCGCAGGGGTGAGGAGATGTCCCAAGAACTTCCCCCGGCTAGCCCCAAAAACACACTTCAGGGGGTTTAATCGCATCTTGTACTTGCACAGGGTGGCAAAGGTCTCCTCTAGGTCTTGGAGGTGGGAGTCCACATCCTGACTCTTGATCATAAGGTCATCCATGTACACCTCCAGGTTCCTCCCATTTTGCTCTTTGAAGACCCTATCCATCATCTTCTGGTAGGTTGCCCCTGCGTTCTTTAGCCCGAAGGGCATCATCTTGTAACAGTAGCATCCATCCCCCGTGATGAACGAGACATCCTTGACGTCCGGGGGGTGCATCCTGATTTGATGATAACTTGAAAAAGCATCTAGAAAACTCATTACAGAAAAACCAATGGCTGAGTCAACCAGCGCGTCGATCCGAGGCAAGGGATAACAGTCCTTAGGACAAGCTTTATTAAGTAAAGAGAAATCGATACACATTCGCCACCGTCTGTCTCCCTTTTTGAACATGACCACATTGGAGACTCAGCCGGGGTATTGGATTTCGGACAGGAAACCAGCCTTGAGAAGCTTTGCCACCTCCTCTCTGATGGGCTCTGCCAGCTTATCCGCAGTGGACCTCTTCTTTTATTGGACGAGGCGTGTTCTCGGGTCCAGGTTGAGGCGGTGGCAGGCCACATCCACGTCAACCCCCGACATATCTGCGGCGTTCCATGCGAAGATGTCCACATTCTTCTGGATGCACTCCAGCATCCTGCCTTGGTCCTCCGGGGTCATCCCTCCGCTGACGCAGACCTTCTTCACCCTGCCTCCACGGGTGAGGACCTCCAACTCCACCACTTCCTCTGCAGCCTCCAACCTGGACTACTCTCCCCATCCTTTAGCATCCCTCTCCTCCAGGACGGGGACCACCTCCACCTCTTCCTCTACGGCCATCATTCTGGCCATCTCCTCCTGGTCTCTTCCTACTGCCCCTTCCTCTACATGGTTCTCCACGTCGAGTTCCTCCCTGCCAGCTTCCTGCTCAGCCTCCTCCATCCTTCGCCCCATCTCCTCGTCTCCCTCCTGCCAAGAGATGGAGTTCATAGCGGTGACTTAGCATTCCCGCGTCACCTTGGGGTACCCCCTGACCCTGACCCGAATCCCCTCAGCGTTGAACTTCAAGTACTGATGGAATGATGAGGGAACACAGTAGAAGGCGCTGATAAGGGGCCTCCCGAAGATGGCGCTGTAGCTGTTGGGGGCATCCATGATGACGAATCTGTAGTATTTGGACTGCCCCCCCGGGTGACATGGAGGATGACTCCTCCCTCCACATCCTTCCTCTCCCCTGAAAACCCGAACAAGGGTCCGTCCGAGGCCAGCACTCTCTTCGCCTCCACCTTCATCGCGTCAAACACCTTCTTGAAGACGACGTTGATGGAGCTTCCGTTGTCAACGAGGATCCGAGAGACGGTAAAATTTTCGATGACTGCCTTGATGACCAGCGCATCGCAGAATGGATCCTCGTGATCCGGCATGTCGCTCCTGGAGAAGGTGATCCTCTCTTCTGGGGGTGGGGTTTGTGATGTGGAGGCAACGCTCCGACGGTACATGGTATGGAGACTCGCCTTCCGGGAAGCCTCGACCCCCACCCATCCGTGGATCACTCTGATCCCTCCTCGGGTCCCATTGTCCACCAGATCTTCGCAACGGTCCTCCTCTGCCCGAGGCAGGACCTCCTCGAACCTGACCTCTTGGCATCCCTACTGCTGCTGCTCCATGTTCCCTCTCATTTCAAGGAACTTCGGGCACGTAGCTGTGACGTGCCTCTCTTCCTGATGGAAGTCGCAATAGGGCAACTCCACCCTAACTTCTCTCCTTCTCCTCCTTGCTACTCTCCTTCTCTCCCCCATGGCTATGACCATTACCTCTTCTTGGTCGGGGAGTCGGGACCTCTGGGCATGCCTCCATCCCGGGGGTGGAATTTATCTTGCCCCCATTGATGGCGATCCATTCCTTGATACCCTCTTTGTGGCCCCTGCCCTTGCTACTCAGGCCTCCAGCCCAGCCGACGGTCGGGCTCTTGACGCCCCCACCTAGGCTGTTGCTGCACCTAGAGCTGTCTCTGCTCCCTCTGCCCGGGCTCTCCTTTCCTCTCCTCATGTCCCCTTCCTCTCGACTCCTCCTCCTACGTGGCCTACCTGGACAGCTTCCGCGCAAACTCCGGGTTTGACGCCTTCCCGTCAACTTGTCTCACCGCCCTCTCCATCAACTCCTTATAGGAGAGGGGGGGGGAACTCTCTTCAGCTCCATCCTGAAGAATCCCTGCTGCAGGCCTAGGGTAAATGCCATCATTAAACTATGGCCCGGCATCTCCTGGACCTGAGTAACCTCCTCCTGGAATCGATCCACGTAGCTCCCCAGCGTCTCATTCACCCCTTGCTTGATGTGGAACAGGGGTTCCGACCCCTTCTTCCTCCACTTCGAGGTAGTGAACCTCAGCATGAAACCCCGACGCAGGTCCTCAAATCATTAGATGGAGCAAGCCGGTAGCTGGTGGAACCACTCCCTTGCCTTCTCCTTGAGGGTGATAACGAAGAGTCGGTACTTGAACCCATCCGACATCTGCCGGATTGAAACCACAACCTCGAACCATTGAATGTGCTGGACGGGGTCTCCCTTCCCGGTATAGTAGGACATTTCGGGTTCCCTGAACCCATCTAGAGCTGGGGCAGAGGAAACCAAGTCACTGAAGGGGCTTCCTCTCCCCACTGGGCGAGCTGGCGAGTCTCGCAACCCTAACTTGCCGAACCGGCCTCGGCCTGCCAAGCCAGGGAAGAGCTCGCGCCTGGGGAGCTCGCACCCACGACCTTCCTCGGCCACTTCCTTCCCAGCTCGCCTGCTGGGGGCATCTTATCCTAGAGAGGGGGCAGCCGCGATCTGGGCTGCTGGAGTCGAGCACTCGGCCCGCATGCCGAGTGCGAATTTGATGAGATTCAGCACCTCACTCCTGAAATCCTCGAACATCCTCACCGTGGCGAGAGGCGGGGGGGGGGGGGGGGGGGGGGGGGGGGGGGGGGTCCGACCTGTCAGATCCCTGTCCTCCTGTCATCGGGCTCGCCGAAGCTTTTTCGCACTGACCACGCTCCACGCTCACCACACCAAAATGTTGAAACTGAAATCTCGGTCTCCTGTGGAATTCGCCCCCGAGGAAGGGGTGGTCGCGCGCCTACTTCGCTCCTGCAAGCAAAACAACAAAAGAAATAAGAGGAACCGACCTAAGGGCTCGGTGGGGAGGACCCACCACACACCCGGAAGATCCGAGAGCGCTTCCCCTCCTTAGCCAGAGGCTGAGCTAAGGTACCCTCAGAAAGCACTTGAAAACTGGAGCAGGAGAGCACATGAAACATGCCTTCTGGGGTACCCCTTGGGTCCTATTTATAGTTTTCAGGATATGAACTGCCAATAGCCAAACTATACTGACCTGAAGTTACCAAACAACCCTTGGATGGGTCTGCCAGCAGCCAATCTCCGTTGTTTTGAAGGGTTATAGGCAGACTAGTGGAGGCAAAATATTAAAAAGGCACCTCATATATCTGGGCGAGCTGGGGAGCCTGGCCACCTCGGCAGATCCTGCTCGCCGGCTGTTGTCGAGCCCCTTTGCGCGAGCGCGATTCGGGATGGCAAGCTAGCCCATCAGTCGGCTTTCATTAGTCGACCTCAACTTGACGAATCCTGGCCTAGCTCGGTGAATACTGAGCTCGCGGTCGACGAATGCCGAGCTCGGGTTCGGCTTCTCCTTGCCGAGCTCGCCCACAATATTCAGTCCTTTGCTGGGCTTGCCTGTTGCTTGGATGATCTGAACCTCACGGTATGGTTCTTGGCGACCTCACTCGCCAGACACGGGGTTGTACACCAGCCTCCTGCCCACCCACCCCCTGGAACGGGGCCAGGGCGAGTACCGACCTCCCACCACATTCGCCCCCAAGATTACACTAAGCACTAGCAAGCTAGGCAAATCTTTCATCCCCCTACTAGAATATCATGCAGATCAACAATAAATTTGAATTCAAGAGTGCAAAACCCCGCAAAAGCTTTCAAATGTATAGCAAGTCTTATTCCTTACTTGGGGACGCCGCTCCGCAAATACGGGGTTGTACACAATCTCCACTCTTTTCGAGCGAGGTCTACGCTCAGAAAGAAACATCCAACCCAACGTATTCGCTGAGTGTAGCACTCTTGGAGCCGAAAATACTTGGCCTCTCCGAGGGGTCAACCTGCCGTGCCAGCTAACAGGAGCTGGGTGGCGAGATCCCCTCCAGGTAGAATTCACTTAACCTCTCAGAGGGGTCAACCTGTCATGTCAGCTAATGAGAGCCTGGGTGACGAGATCCCCTCTGGGTAAGAACTTTTTCTCCACCGAGGTAGATTCGACCCATCCATCTAGTGAGAGCCTGGGTGAGGAGATCCTCTCGGGGTTGGAACTTTTTCTCCACCGAGGCATATTCAACCCATCCAGCTAGAGGGAGCCTGGGTGGGGAGATCATTTCGGGGTTTGGACTTAGATCTCGGGCTTGGAACTTTCTCTCCACTTAGACACATTTGACTCATCCAGCTAGTGAGAGCCTGGGTGAGTATATCATCTCAGGGTTGGTATCTTCTCTCTACTAAGACACATTCGATCCATCCAGCTAGTGAGAGCCTGGGTGAGGAGATCATCTCGGAGTTGGCACTTTCTCTCCACCGAGGCACAGTTAACCCATCCAGCTAGAGGGAGCCTGGGTGGGGAGTTCCTCTCGGGGTTGGGACTTAGATCTCGGGGTTGGAACTTTCTCTCCACCGAGGCACATTTGACCCATGCAGCTAGTGAGAGCTTGGGTGAGGTGATCCTCTCAGGGTTGGTACCTTCTCTCCACCAAGGCACATTCAACCCATGCAGCTAGTGAGAGCCTGGGTGAGGAGATCCTCTCGGGGTTAGAACTTACTCTCCACCGAGGCACATTCGACCCATCTAGCTAGTGAGAGCCTGGGTGAGGAGAACCTCTAGGGGGTGGAACCTTCTCTCCACCGAGGCACATTCGACCCATCAAACTACTGAGAGCCTGAGTGAGGAGATTCTCTCGGGGGTTTGTTCCTTCTCTCCACCGAGGTACATTCGACCCATCCAACTAGTGAGATCCTCTCAGGGTTGGTACATTCTCTCCACCGAGGCACATTAGACCCATCTAGCTAGTGAGAGCTTGGGTGAGGAGATCCTCTAGGGGTTGGTACCTTCTCTCCACCAAGGCACATTTGACCCATCCAGCTAGTGAGATCCGGAGTGAGGAGATCCTCTCAGGGTTGGTACCTTCTCTCCACCGAGGTACATTCGACCCATCCAGCTAGTGAGAGCCTGGGTGAGGAGATCCTCTCGGGGCTGGAACTTACTCTCCATCGAGGCACATTCGACCCATCCAGTTTGTGAGAGCCTGTGTGAGGAGGTCCTCTCGGGGTTG
This sequence comes from Platanthera guangdongensis, assembly GCA_039583875.1. Lineage (NCBI taxonomy): Eukaryota > Viridiplantae > Streptophyta > Magnoliopsida > Asparagales > Orchidaceae > Platanthera > Platanthera guangdongensis. The sequence continues at coordinate 129,196,704 of CM077161.1, read as the reverse complement.
GAACTTTCTCTACACAGAGGCACATTCAAACCATCCAGCTAGTGATAGCCTGGGGGAGGAGATCCTCTCGGGGATTGGTTCCTTCTCTCCACCGAGGCACATTCGAGCCATCCAGCGAGTGAGAGTCTGGGTGAGGAGATCCTCTCGGGGTTGGAACTTACTCTCTACCGAGGCACATTTGACCCATCCAGCTAGTGAGAGCCCGAGTGAAGAGATCCTCTCAGGGTTCTAACTTTCTCTCCACTAAGGCACATTCAACCCATCCAGCTAGTGAGAGCCTGGGTGAGGAGATCGTCTCGGGGGTTGGTTCCTTCTCTCCACCGAGGCACATTCACCCCATCAAGCTAGTGAGAGTCTGGGTGAGGAGATCCTCTTGTGGTTGGTTTAGGCACGCCATTCAATCATACTAAATTCAACATCCTCAAACAGGGAAAGTTTCAAGATACATTACCTCCTGACTAAGCTGGTCAGGGGTAGAACTCATTACAAAAACATAAAGGGAAAAAAGGACTTACCGTAACAAGGTTTCTTCAGGCTGCTTGGGCGTGATGGCCGTCATTCGCCTCCTCCTCTGATACCTCTATCCTGCTCAAGCTCTCCATGATCTTCTCCATCTCCTTTGGCCTTGTTGGCCAGGAGATGGTGTTGACGACCATGACGTAGCACTGCCCTACCATCCTGGGGTCTCCCCTGACCCTGACTTGGATCCCTCCAGTGTTAAACTTGAAGCACTGGTGAAATGACGATGGTACAGAACCAAAGGTGCTGATGAGGGGTCTTCCGAAGATAGCATTATAACTGCTCGGAGCATCAACAATGACTAACCGACAGTTCCTTGAGGTACCCCCCCCCCCCAACTTCACCTGGAATCCGACTCCACCTTCTACCTCCTTCCTTTCCCCTGAAAATCTGAACAGGGGTGCGTCTGAGGTCAACACACTCCTTGGTTCCACCTTCATCTCATCAAACGCCTTCTTGAAAATGACGTTGACGGAGCTCCCATTATCAACCAAGATCCGGGAGATGGTGTTGTAGCCTTCAATGAATGTCTGGATGACCGACGCATCGTAGAATAGATCCTTATGATCAGACATGTCCTTCATAGAGAAGATGATCTTCTCCTCTGGGGGTGGGGTCTGGGATGTGGAAGTGACGCTCCGACAGTACTTGACATGAAGGCTTGCCTTTCGAGTGGCCTCGATCCCCACTCCATTGTGAATCACTCCTATGCCTCATCGAGGTCCTATGTCGACCCGGTCCTCGCATACCTCATCACCCTCTACTTTAGGTGGAACTTCTTCAATCCGCACCGATGATTGTTGCTGGCTGGGCCTCTCGTTACTCTCACTTCCAGAAATTTGGGGCAGGTAGCTGTGGCGTGACCTTCTACCTGGTGGAAGTCACAGTATAACAACACTCTTCCTCCCCTTCTTCGACTGGTTGGGCAATCTTTCTCGTTACCTCTTCCCCCTCTTCCTATCGCCATGACTTGCTACATTGGGGGTAGGAGATGCCTAAGGGCTTGCCTCTGGAAGTTGAACCTCCCTTGACCTCCATGGAAGTTCCCCCACCCTGGACAAGACTTCTTCCAGGACCCTGAACGGGCCCTCCCTGCTGCCTCCAACCTGGCTCCGGACCTTCCCGAGGTACCTAGAACCCCTGAGCTCTCTTTTCTTCTCTCCTTCTTCCCTCCTGATGCCTCGAGCCACCTTGCTTCTTCAACTTTGCCTCTATTAAACTTACCAACCTCTTAACAAATGCTGGGTTGGCCGCCTCAGTTGCTATCTCCTCTGCCACCCTTTCCATCAACTCCTCAAAGGATAGGGGGCCTTTCGGGTCAGACTTATCTTGAATAAACCCTCACATAAACACACTATAAACGCCATCTAGAGGGCATACCCTGACACCTCCTGGATGTCCAGTGTAACATCCCATGTTACTTCTAGACCCCTCAACTTAGATTGGGTTAGGCATGGGGTGAGATTTAAGGAGATCAACTAGGTTTGACCCTAGGTAGTGGGTGGTAGCCATGTGGGGCCCACTATAAGACCTTAGTCAAACTAGGTCAAACTAGCCTAAGTGGGGACCCTAACCACACCATGACCCCACCACATTGCCCTAACCCTAAAGACAATATAAGTGGACCCTAGGGTGTGTCACTGGGTCAACATTTTGACCCCAATTGACCAAAGTCAACCTTGGGCTTAATTTGGTCAAACCCACACTCATAGGTCTAATTAACCTAAGTGGGGCACCCCCTTGACCCAAACCAAGTTGGGTGGTGCCACTAGACCCATTTCCACCAAGTGGGGTAAGTCCACCCACCATGGTTGACCAAGTCAACTCCCCAAGTCAACAAGTCAACAAATTGACCTAAAGGAGTGAAATGAAGATCAAACCATCCTCCATTGGACCAAGCCCACCAAAATTGGCCCATGGCCAGCCCAATTGAACAAGACCAGTCCTACCCCTCTAAATCAGGAGAGAGAACACATGCAAGGGAGTAGAATTGAGATTTTGAGAGGAGGAGAGAGAAATGGGGATGAAGGGGAATGGTGGCCACATGGCCACCCCTTCAGCTGCAACTCTCTGCCCATCACATGCTAGCTGGCCCCCTCTGATATTTCAGAGAATTTTTGGTAGCATGCTGGCCACATGGCACCCATGGTGACACAACCAAAGCTCAAACCGAGCTCACATTGGGCTTATCTCCCCATACACCCCCTCTCAGCCCCAAATAACCACTCCATTAGCTTCAGAAGGTGTAAAGGAGTGGAATTCGATATCTGGATCAAAGCTTTTGGTGGAGAATCGGGTTCGGGAGCAAGCTCGCCGGAGAGGAAAATTTCCATGGCCAACCGCCGCCATACCCGCCGCCAAGCCCCAATCGAGGTCCGTTTCACCTCACCTCTACCCGTACTAGTTTCCTAGATCTATTAGGCGAGACATCGGGCTCAAATGAGCCAGATCCAAGGTGAGCTTTTTCATGGATTTTGGAATTTTGATGGAGTGCAAGTTCGCCGGAAACCGCCGCCTCCGGCCACCATTTCGCCGCCAAACGTTGGCCACCACCTCAACGGAGGTGGTGGTGGTGGTAGCCGGCCGTGGAGGCTAAGGGGTGGCCGGGAAATGAGGTTTGAAGGTGCTCCAGGTCGGGACAATCTCGGCCCTTGGCTGGAGGAAGAAGATGAACAGATGCCATCCATCCTGCTTTAAGATTCGTGCTACATCAAAATTCAATTTTCTGTCCCTGTTTTTGCTGTCACTTGCAAGCTAATTTTACGCTTCTTAGAGGCATTTCCAGAACTTAGTCGCTCAATGAAAATTGTAGCTGCTGGTCTTATCTATAATTTGCCACCTTAAATATGTGATTTGGAGTAGTGTACAGTCCTGTAGGACATTTCTCCTAGGACTGGTCCTAGAGTAGGGCAGAAATTAAATTGGATGCCCAGGTCACAATATTAGTCACAATGGCCCCAACGTTTGGACACATGCATGATTAGGGCATACTTAGCTCCTGCCAAAATTTAGGAATTTGTAGAGAATAGTTTCCTATAGTTTTTGCTAAAATATCAAAATTCAAATAAATGAAATATAGGGAGTCCTACTCCTCCCCATGGCCCCAACTTTTGGTGGTAGGTCAGTGGGGACATCCTTGGTGCATGATAAAATTTTCAGCACCTTGGGTTCACTGCATGTTGGAGAATCCACTTGCATGTGCTAGCCTATGTTGAGCCTTGGTGTGCAAATAGCAAACCTGCAAATTGGTGTATTTAGCCCAATGGTGACATGCAAAGGTCATGGAATTATTTACAGTGGTTCATTAGGGTAAATTTCATCCCTCAAATTAATAATGGAATTTTTGGGATCAAAATTCCATTTATTGGAATTTATTTTAAATATAGCTACTTTGGAAATAAAATTGGAAAATAGGATTTCTTCTAGTACAAATCCAAACAATTTTGCCAAGGCATAGATAATGTCACATTTGACTTAGGAAAAATATGATTTCTCTGTTTTGAAGAACTTTTGGAGTAGATACCCTAAATTCCCCATTTTACCCTTATCTTGTTAATTCTTGAAATGATGGATATATACCTCTGAAAACTTTGGGATTTATTCTACTACTATTAAATGTTATTACTAGTTTTGCATAAATTTCTCAGAATTAATGGATGCATTGTTTGTTGTTAAATTAATACAATGACATTTTGGTAAATATCTTATAATGGAATTTTATAGGCCATTTCAAAATACGTGTTGATGATACTCTGCCAATAGTCATAATTTAGTGTCCTAAAAGTTCTGTAATTTTCCTGAAATGTTTGAGTACATAATGCCTATACTTCATTTGGAAAATGGAATTTGTGTGAGATTGATATTAAATAGAAAATGAGAATAAATAATTTAAGAAAAATTATGAAACTCTGTAGGCAGCAATATTTTGTCAATATACATCTCAGGAAAAATTTCCTAGGTCAGTGGATACTTAATCATACTACTTCATGTGTAAAATGACCTAGTGTTTTAATTAAAAGATTTAATTAAAGGACTAATTGGCCAAGAAAAATTATGAGAATTCTTAGGATAGTTCCCTTAGTCCATAACACCTTAGGATAAATATTTAGAGGCAATATGCCTTAAGGTTTGGAAGATCACATTTTTAGGGTAATCATAGGTCATGGTCTGCATATAACACAAATAGGTCTTGCCTTAGGGGTTACCAGGGGATTGATTATCGGATGAAATAAAAGAGTTCAATATGAGTAACCCTGGTGGGTAGAGTTGTCTTAGTGAGGGATCAAAAGTGCAAGTCTTAGTTAGCAACTGGAGTGGGAGTCGGCGGAAGACCGTCGGCTTCCCGGTAACGCCTTAAGTCACTAGGTTGTACTAAAGCAATAAGGAGAGCTGGGGAGATACATGGGTAGCCATCAATTAAAATAAATATCCTTGCGAAAGGGAACGCTGGGCGTAATCCCAACACAGTTCCTAGTGCCCCTTGAGAGCCCTTCACAGGGAATACCAGGGGCAGTCCTGGGATTAACCTTAAATCTCTAAGTGTAATAAACCGTAGACAAGAGTAGTTTAACAGGTTAGGACATTGAGGTATCTTCTCGCCCGTGTGGGGTTGGAGAGATTCATGATATATGCTCACCTGTTTTGGGGTTTGAGGGAGTTGGCATAAAGGCACTAATGTGCGTTCTCACCCGGGTTTGGGTTTGAGGGATTCAGGACGGGTTTTGGTCCTGCGAGCGGGAGGCTCGGTATGAATTACTTGCATGTGCATAAATATCGTGGCGGGGCATGCGGTACTGGCCGTTCGTCACACCGATGGCAGTACGGTGCACCAGGCGGTTGTGAGAGTTAGAGGGGCCAGTGGGTAGTTTTACACTGCGGTCTGGAGGACGATCCCCGATAACGCACATCCGACCCAACAAGACTGACGAGTTTGTCAGCAAAGTACGTACGCGAGACTCTAGAGTGCACCTTGGGCGTGTACAGAGGCGTATGAGAGGGGTCTAAGGCTTGGTAGTGTGCATACCGGTCTAGAAGCGGAGACGCCCACTCCGCTGCTGCCGTAGCCACAGCGGTGGTACCCGAGAGTGATGCTAGCTCTCAAAAAGTGGGAACTAAAGGTCTGTGATCACAGAGTCGTTGTGTGTGAGTTGCACTTGCCTGCGCATAAAATTGCATCATATCATTCATTCATATTAGGTCATACGCTTCATAGATCCTTATCATATAAATTAGTATGGGCTCTTTTATATGATAAGTTAAATTTCCTGGAAATCCTAACTTATATATTTGTATGGGCATTTATATAAGTTAGGGTACGTTTGTGATGATAGCATAGTGGTAGTTTAGCTTATTTACTTGTTCATACTACTGTTTCTTTACTTTCCTTTACTGCACTGCTCTTACTTATTACTTGTACCGTACTTAGAATTGCTAGAATATGATTACATTACTTATTACAACTCTAGTTAGATATTGTCACCTGCTTCCACTTTGTTACCCCTTGTTGTCCTCCGCTTCGTCCTCTCGCTCGGTGCCTAGGAGCTGCGGGGCGAGGTGCGGAGGAAACGACTTAGTCTTTTTGACTAATGGTCGGTGACCAATTATTTTTAGGAGCCCGTAGAGATGGAGCACCAGCACGTCGAGGAGGCAGGACATGAGGAGCAGATACCGCTTCAGCAGGCTACTACCACTACTGTGCGTCCTCAGGTGGGACGAGAGCGATGTTCTAGCATAGCTTCCGCATTTATGATTTTGTGAGAGAGAGATTTGATGTACTGGGCATAAGCCCTTTTTACTCTTTCATTTGTACTCTGCAGTGGACTATTGTGATGTACTATTCATTTCTTTTACATGATTGTACTGTGGCTTGTGGACTGATAGTTTTACATATACAGTTTACTTCTTCTTCTCATATTGGCCTACAGGTTAATGATCGTACTAGCCGGCAGAATCGGCGTGTTGCGGTGTCGACTAACCCGTGAGTTAGTGCCACCGTAAGACGGCGGTTCTGGGCATAAGATCTGGTAGCCCTCTTTGGTAAGGGGAGGGGGGGTCTTACATCCAGGATCTCTTCTTGGAACCTGTCCGCATATTAGGCTAATGACTCCTCCACCCTCTGACTTATCAGGAAGATGGACTTAGGACTCTTCTTCCTCTTTTTAGAAGTGGAGAAGCAAAGCTGAAAACTCCGGCTCAAGTCTTCGAACCCGTAGGTCGATCTTGCTGGGAGTTGATGGAACCAATCTCTTGCCTTGTCCTTCAACGTGATCACGAAGAGGTGAAACTTGAATGCATCCGTCACCGGCTTGATAGAGATCACTTCTTTGAACCACTGCAGGTGCTGGACAGGGTCATCCTTCTATGTATAGTAAGTCATGTCAGGCTATCTGAACCCCTCAGGAACGGGAGCTAAGACAATCAGCTCTCTGAAGGGTGACCCCCATACTTGGAGGTCTTACATGCTCCACTCGCGCGACCTTGTCACCTGGGAGGCTAGCACTCGTAGGGCTGGGGAATAAATCCCGGCCGATAAGGTCTCGTTCGACCCCGCTCTCCCATCCTTTCCTTCCCGGACCGTCTTCCTGATGCACTTTCTTCTCCCCCTCCTAGGGTCATCTCGCCTAGACCCCTGGAAGCTGGATCGCCGAGACCCCTGGAGGCTAATTACTGGGGGTCGGAGTTGAGCAGTCACGCCGAGGAGTAATACTTCGCATCATCTCCATGATTCCTTGGATGGATGCCATGAAATCTTCCCTCCCTATAAAGGGTGCTGGGTTGGGGGGCTCGTTGAGGTCATCACCACCTCCACTATCTCCCACCATGGAACCTGCTTGAGAACTTCTGTTTGAGTCGCGATCCAGGCTCACCGCACCGAAAATGTTGAAACCGAGATTCGGTTCCACCTAGAGTTTGGACCTAGGGGAGCAGCTCACACCTACTTTTGCCAAGCCGTCCCTTGGTGAGAGACATGAATTTGGGAAATGACCATTGGCTCTAGCGCGGAAGTCTCACCTCACACCCGGAAGACCTTTGCGATCTCCCCCTCCCTAGCCAATGCTGAGCTAGGTGCCTTGGAGGATAAAGGAAGAAGATGAAGAGTGGTGAAAACAGATCGCTTTCCAAGGCACCACAAGGGTCTATTTATAGATTTTTTGGGGATGACCTGCAAATAGCCGACACCCGCTGCACTAAAATTACTGAAATACCCCGGGTTGGTCTGCCAATAGCCAAACTCCGTTGTTCTGAACAGCTATTCGTAGCCCACCTGGGGAAAAATAGCAGATCCTCAAGCCGGGCGAGTTGTGTGGGTGTCGGCTTCCCACCGCACCCGCCTTCCCGAAGAAGGGCCGTGACGGGTACCGACCTCCCGCCACACTCTCCCCCCTAAAAATTGGGTCAGGCCGAGTGCACTTTTATTGTAACACCCCTAACCGATACAACGTGACAATGTCACGGCTCCGCTCTAGGCGACATTACCGGGCTGCAGCCCAAGCACCCCAATCCCTCTCCAGCCCATTGGTCGGTTGTTGGTGGCCACAACCTCTCTTTGATGAGCGAAACTCTTCGGTAAGTTGACAGCACGGGGACTTCCCAAGAGGTCACCCATCCCAGTGCTACACCAGCCCAAGCACGCTTAACTATGAAGTTTTTCCACTTCTCATCACCAATTGATCTGCAGATCAGTTGGTGATGAGAAGTGAAGGAATTCCATAGTTAAGCTTGTTTGGGCGAGAGTAGTGCTGGGATGGTGACCTCCTGGGAAGTCCCCGTACAGCCCAACTTAACTGTCGAGTTCTCTCATCAAAGGGCGGTTGTGGCCACCAACAACCTGCCAGTGGGCTGAAGAGGGGTCGGGGTGCTTGTGCTATAGCCCGGTAATGTCGCCTAGAGCGGAGCCGTGACATTGTCACGTTGTATCGGCTAGGGGCGTTACATAAGCGGTTACGACCGCATGAACCCGACCTTAATTAAGGTCTGATTCATGCGGTCGTAATCGCTTGACCGGTGAAAATAAGTCCCCCCAAACGGGACCTTAATTTCATCAAAACTTCAAAAATTAGAAAATCTAAATAAAAGCTAGTAGTAAAACCTACACAGCCGGCCCCCCATGAGATTCCAAAACTGTAATCCACATGTTCAAAAATCCCAAAGAAAATTGTATTTTTCATGCCTCATAAAGTAATCTGAAACATGCCCCTTCATACTTCAACAATCTGATAATTACAAGAAGAGAGAAGGGCAGGGAAAGAAAAATAGCATGACAATAAAGAGAATAAAACCATCAATCCAATACTCTATAAAATCCCAAAAGAGTGCTCATGAAAAAACATCACTATTCTATAACTACAGCCGGCCTTCCACACACGGCTGCTCCCGCACTGACGTGCCGCCGCCCATCCAAACAGAGCCTTAATTAAGATTTTAATCCCAATCCAACATTAAATAAATCATTCATAAGCCAAACAAGGCCCAATAACCTAACCCAAGCCGGTCCAGCTACCACACTTATATATTGCAACCAGCCATATTACCTATTCAGTTCAGCAACATTGAAACTCAGCCGCCCATAATCAACATTCATGAAACATAATCATTTATGTAGATATATAACATAACCACTTATGTGTTTATATTATATATATATCCAATGATAAGAAAGTAAAGTATGAATGATGAAAAGAAGTCACGAAAAAAAAAACATGAAAATTTTGAAAGTATCAAAATAAATATATTGGCACTAACATTTTTTGCTTTATCATCATATAGGGGCATTGCTTCAATTTTAGCAGAGGTTGAAGTTAATTATGATGCTATTATAGTGCTTTGATCTTGATTTGCTTTCTTTCAACCAGTATTGTCAGGATCGCAAGATCCTATAATCCAGATTTTGTAAATCGATTCAGATTTTGTAAAGTGATCCTCGATCCGACCCTACTATCCGATCCGATCCTACCTCAAAATGATCTCATCTAGGATCCCAATCCTAACAACCTTGCTTTCAACTTGGTCACGAAGTACCTCAAATGTTGCACCCAAAACATGATTTTTTTTATCTTAGGTCCATGAAAAAAGCATTTGTGGCTTGCAAATGGAACCTATCATATAACAACTGAGGACGATTATCTATTTTCGCAAATCAATATATAACAACAGTTGAGCTGTCTATCAAATGGGTAGATGTAAATTTAATAAAACAAAGGAAGAAAAAAAGTGGGAATAAGATATCTTCCTCCTCAACCAAACAATTTTGCAAGGTATAGTATTACATTCTGTCAGACGAAAGCCAAGGAATTGATAGAATGTCTAAGTTGAAAATCAAATAAACTACAAAATAGCATAATAAAAAAACTATTCATTCAGATGCATGCCGATTTACTATTCTTCCTGTCGTTTAAATGAAAATGTGATTTTTCTATCAAGAAAAGCGATAATGGAAATGAATTAGCAAAGCCAAGCCTAAAAAACATAGACAGGCGAAGAAGCCCATGATAGCTATAGTCTCTAAGATGACGATTAAGCAATCCAGCAGTCTGAAGTAAAAACTAGCAATAAAATTAGTGAGGAATTTATTCATTAATCTGCATTGAGCTAAGAACAAAAACACATAATATTAGTTTGTATGATGGAGATTGTGACAATTTTTCAACCTCGCAGCATGACAAATTTGAATTGTTTTAAATTAAAGAAAACTCTAAATATGAGAAATCTACTATTAAAGAAGCGTGTCAATCACATATTTTTGAAGATTCCATTTGAAAATGTAATTTACTTTCCTGTTTTGTGTCACATATGATGGATCTCCATTGCGCCTCCTGGATCTCTTATGCAACCTAGGCATTTCTGGACGCCTTTCCAAGTGAGGCATCTCCTCGCGACCCTCACATTGCGCTAGGTTTTGGACTTCCTCCCACCTTTTAACATCTTCCTTTGAACAGTATAAAACCATGTCAATTTCCTCATTCTTCATTTCTAGTTCCTACGACTTCTAGATTTTGAGTTTTCGGGACATCTTAGCTCAGCATTGCAACCCACTTGCCTGTGTGTCAAAGTGAGCTCTTAGCAAAGATCCACTGACTTTCACATCTCTCTATTTGATCTGACATATTCCCTTTCCCTCTCACAGGTTATAGGCATTTAACTATTTCTTCATCACATCTGATACATTTCCTTTCTCTTTGCTGGTCTACATGCGACATACATGGTTGCATATCTGCTTGCTTTGACACCTGGGACATCAGCTAAAGGGATTGTTTTTCAATGTGTGCAGATACAAGATATTATAGAAAAAGGGGGTTTATAGCAAGGTTTTGAAAACCGGAACGGACATCGAACCGACGGAGGGAAAGGTTCAATGTTGAACCGGTCCAACCGGTTCAACCGGGTTGGAACCGCTACAAATATATATATATATATATATATATATATATATATATATATATATATATATATATATATATATATATATATATATATATATATATGTGTGTATATTAAAAATAAAAATAATTAACATTATCTTAGAAATTTACCGATAAATTAATAATTTATTATCATTATATTGTGATACAAATAAAATGATGCATACATTATCACTATACTTGTAAAGCTTCGTTTTGCGTGACGTTTTTGCTCTGTTGAGTTTGGACAAAAACGATATTGCAATAGAGTAATAGAGTGAAGATTTAGAATGACAATGGTTAAGATCACAATCAAAAAAATAAAACTAATTTTTTTTACTTTAATTTTTAAACGATAATTTAATATGTTAATATAATAATATATCTAAAAAATATTAATTAATATTTATATAGATATGTATATTAATTATACATGTTTATTTTATATATACGTTAATATTTATATATATATAATATATTGTGGGATAAAAACATAAAAATCAAATGGCCAGGTGGTCCACTATTCACCTAATTTGGTTCTGGTGTGGGTTCGAATCCTCCCGCCTTTTTTTTCCTGCTATTTAATGGCGGGCCTTTGACCCGCCCGGTTTTGTGAAACGCGCCCGGTTCCCGGCCCACCGGTCCGGCCACCCGGTTCCGCGATTCTTGAGTTGTCCGTGGAGGGTGCGGTTTGCTTACCTGGGTCGGACCGGCTGGGTACCCGGTCCACGGTTCGACCGGTCCGGTGCGGTTTTTAAAAGCTTGGTTTATAGAGATTCCAAAATTAACACGGTCTCATGTTTGACTATGGAGATTCCAATATAATATCAACTGGCTTTTTGTTAAACTTAAGCTAGTTAATAGAAGGTCATTGTCGATGGTCCTTGGGCTCCATTAAAATGTTGAGCTAGGTTATCATCCTGCTGCAAGAACTTGGTCTGTGAGCTATTGCGACACGGTAGGTAGTTATCACCTGGTGGTAGCAAGCGGAAGCAGTTCCGTAGTTTGTGATTTCTGGCTGTCCGTTCATCTTGTGATTTAATCTTATGGCATAGGATGCTCCGTCCATAAGGCATAAGAAGGGCTGAAGGGGTCTTTTCCTCTCATCTTATCTTTTGAGCAAGGAATTAGGATTTTGGGGGAGAGGGAGTTGGAGAAGGAAGAAGGTATATCTTCCGCCATTGACGAAGCTTCGGAGGTCCATTTGTCGATCTGAGGTCGTATTCGTGGAGAGGACTTGAATGCGCAAACTTTCATCCGTGCAAATCGAGAATTTCATTGCTAGGAAGAGGAGTCGTAAGATAATGACATTTCTCCTCTCGGTTTTAGGATGTGTGTGTAACATCCCAACTTTTATTGGGCCACCGGAACCCTAGTGGGCCCAATAAAAGTTACCTGAACCTCTACCCATGACCTATACCAAGGTAAGAGGTAACCCTAGATCGCAATATCGAGCTAGAGACCTCCGATTTGAGTTCTGTCATCTCCTGTAGCATCGTATAGTCAATATGAGTGTATTGAAACTCGTTCCGTTGAATTTCAATGTTATATGGTAGATATGACTGTTCCCCTAAAAACGTCGCGAAAACAAGATTTTTATATATTGACCTAGAGAACTCCGATTTGAGTTTTATTAGTTCCTATGTCTTCGTATAACCGATACGGATGCATTAGAACTCGTTGCATCGCAATTCGAGGTCTAACAACCGCAGACTCCGCACTGTCCCTGACCATAGCCATAACCAACTCCTTGCTATCCAGCGCTATCTGCACAACCTGCACAACACAAACCGGCCAACTCCTTCAACCCGCGCGGATACCAAAATCCAGTCCGCAACAATTATTCACGAGTTCACTTTGTAACGCCCCAATTTCCGTAAGAGGGACGATCAACGTTTTTGGCCAGGATTGGGTCTTGGTAAGGGGTGACACGGCCAAGGACACGGGCGTGTCCAAGGCCGTGTCTCGGTCGGGTTCGACAAAGAGCCTGGCAGGTCGTCGATTTGAAGTCGACGAAGTGTGGTCAAGTCTGTGCTCGACGATCCGTGTCGAATCTGCGTTCGACGATTTTGGTTCGACGATCAGGCCAGTGATCGTGGTTCTGGCCAACGCTCGACGATCTGGCCAGTGATCGACGATCTGGCCAGCGATCAACGATCTACGTTCGACGATCTGGCTTGCGCTCGAACATTTTGCACTCGTCGATTTGTGCGTTCGAAGATCTGGCTTACGCTCGACGATTTTGCGCTCGTCGATTTGTGTGTTCGACGATCTGTCTTGCGCTCAACGATTTTGCGCTCGTCGATTTGTGCGTTCGACGATCTTGGTTCGATGATCGTTGAGCGGCGATCTTGGCGGAATGGTTTGACGCAGAGTGTTTGACATTCTGTTTTTCCAGGTCAGACCTGTATCGCAGTCGTGCATTCCTTTGTGTGGGATTCGAAGGCTGGGGGTTTTCTGTTTGGGATATACCCGAGAGCACGGTTTCAAAATCCGGATTGTTTCAGTCGCTGTTTCTCCAAATAAGATCTAGAAAGAAGGGAGAGCGCGGAAGACAGTGAAGGAGATCCGGCCATTAGAGAGGCATCGGTGCTCCAAATCACGAGCCGAGTTCGTATCCGTGGAGGCAAGATCGTTGAGAAGGTTTTCATCCGGCTAAATTTCCATGGCTAGGAAGAGGGGTCGGAAGGTAGTGACACTTCTCCTCTTGGTTTTAGGATGCGTGTCTTGCATCTCTTATTTCCATGGTTTTTGGGCACCAATCTCTCATATGAGAGGGGTTTTGGTCGGCAAGGTTCAAGAGAAATCTCCGGGTCGATTGAGTCTGTCCCCGACATGATTTTGCATTAGAGATCCGCTCCGTTAGTGGATTAGGCATGGTGGGTGAAGCCGTGGTCGCGATCGTTAGTCCGACCCGGTGATGTTGCATACGAGCTTTAAGGTTTTGGTAGAAACCCGTTGCGGCAAGAGGCCATTTATGATATTTGTGATGCTTTCCCCATTTTCTCGTATGAGTACGTGTAGCCGGAACCGGACAAGGTTAGCTCTGCATTGGCAGTAGATGGTTTCCTTGGTGGACAAGGTTAGCTCCCCATTGGCGGTAGATGGTTAGCTTGGCGCGCGTGAACGCTGCAGTACGAATGGGGGATTATGGTGGAACTGGCTTGGTTTGTGATGTACCAAGGCGTGGCTGTGTCTCTGTGGTCGGCTGGCTATCCCGTGACGTGCAAGTCATGTGTGGAAAGTGTCCCAACAAGACTAGTCCCCTTTTTGTGAGACTGACGAGAACGCCAAGCATGGGGCAAGCCCGGGCAATGAGGCCATGAGTGGGTGGGGTCCAGTAAGGGTTCATAGAATCAGTCAGTGTATTGGACGGTATCCTGACATGAGAAGTCAGAGTTTGCCGGCAAGCCCGGGTCTACGACCGTGAGCAGGTGGGGCCTTGGCAAGAGTTCCGTGTGGCGGCATGTATGCCGTTGGGGGATTGTGGTTCCCCTTTGTTTGCGGCTTTATGTCAATGGGGAAATGATGAGTACCCAAATGATGTGATGTTGTGCTAGATGCATACGCTATAAGGTGCCTTGGGTGAAGCCCGGGTGTTGCATTCATGTTGCATAGTTGGCCCTTTTATTACATGCTCATCAGTAGAGAACATGTATGATGTTTGAGACATCCAAGCCTATTTCCTTAGTTGCTTTTCTTACTTATGAATATTGCATACGAAGTGCTAACTTGCAGGTTGGAGGAGTACCCCGGGGTCCGTTAGGGCCGGCCAGGAGGAGATGTGTTTGTTACACAGTTTGAGGTCAGCCTTTACTGACCCACATTACCACCAATTTTTACAGGACAAGGATCGCAAGCAGTAGCTAGCTCGCCGGCCAAAAACGCCTAAGCCTCATGAAGATCGCTTTGCTTTAGCTTTACTTATTTGACATTGTATGTTTGATGCTCCTATATTCCGGCTTGCATGCCGAGGTAGTTTAGGGGTGCTGATGTACGTTCTTGGCTGTTTTTATTATTTGAGCTTCAGACTCACTTTTGTTGTAAGGCCTCAAGATGTAACAACCCCTATCCGTCGCATAGTATATAGCAGTAGGTCCGGCCGGGGCCCGACGCCATATACCACAGACAGACCGGGTGGTTACTAATGGAAACCATCCAACCAATCTCAACGTCCTACACAGAGCATTCTAGCGGAAGTAGTTTATAAAAGTTGTAAACAAAGAATCCAGCATTAGAGCATGAATGTCCACTAGTACAGAATAGGAATGTTATACAAAATACTCAAAACAAGCCTTAAGGCCTTACAAAATGTTCCACTTTAAATTACATGTTTTACATACCACGACACGTAGGCCGGTCATACATGAATAAATTAGTAAACACTTCCATTTGGGCCTTCGAGGGCCGGCTTCGCAAAAAGTGCCTTAGCCCGCTATTGACCGCTTGGTCCAGCTGCACCTGCAAGCAACAAACCACCGCACGGTGGAAAAATAAGGCAACGGTCAGCAATGCTGACCAAATTATAACGATCCCGCCCCCAACTCGGGGCGGTGATGCTCCTTCCCTGCATTTCATTAGCATAAGCGAGAAATATATATATAGCCATTTCAACACAGACGTTGGCTCGCTCGGCCACACGCCCCGTGCACTGAGGGCACATTCTCGGTGAACCGGTCGATGTCACGTCAATTAAAGCCATTAACATTCCGGACTCACCACCGCCACTTAGACGGCCAAACCTATGAGCAATTCGTCTTCCTGGCCTGGGTCACGACAATTTAAGCCATTGACTGCCGAAGACCCTAATCTATGCCAACGGTAAGTGCCACGTGCCTTTAGGTCTCTTTAACCGAACGACATAGAACGGGTACGGTTCCATCTAACCCGTGCTCACATCGCAACGGCAATTTAAGCCATTTGCGCGGGTCAAACTTCCACCGAGTCCCATTTCCATCACAAGTCACATAACCCAATTATGTTCAAGTTGGCTCTCAGGCCACCAAGTTGGCAAGATCTCGTATCCGCCCAGTTTTCCGGGTGCACCTTTGGGTTAGTCCCCAAGGCTCCCTGCTGCAATCTACCGCGTAGAAAACCCGAAAAACAATCCATAGCACGGAGTCTTCTCCGGCATTTATGCAATGCAACATCACCGATCCGGATCAATGTTCGGGTAGGCTTCACACATCATGTCTATGTCCGTTCTCGCTTACGGACTCTAAACAATGGGGACTTCACATATCTACCTGAAGTAACGCTTCCAACTCTCCGCAAACTCGCGAGAGCGGGCTTCCTATGCAAAGAAATAGAGCTACTCATGCTCAAGATGAGGATCGTTACCCTTGTGTTCCTCTTTGGCGCCATTGAAAAGTAATTGGATGAAAACCACCGCACTAGCGTTGCCTCCGTGGATCCGGAGTCGGCTCGTGATTTGGAGCTTCGAAGCTCCTCCAATGGCGGGATCTAGCTCCTTCTTCCACCCTTGGCTCTCCTCTCTCTCTAAGGTTTTAGAAAGATTAAACTTAAGAAAAGTGAGGGTTTTCCAAGTCTATTCACGGGTATATCCCTTCAGGAACATCCCCCAGCCGTTGGATCTCAAAACAAGGAAACGAACGGCTTTGATTCGGGGCTGAAATGCCCAATCTGGACCGAACACGGCCTGACACACGCCCGTGTCCAGGGCCGTGTGCCTCATTCGCCGTCAAAATCGAATCACCTGGAACCTCACATGGGTATCGAACACGCCCGTGTTCGAGCTGACACTCCCGTGTTCCACCTGACACGGCCGTGTAGCCGGCCGTATACCCCATGATTTTTCCCCAAAATCAACCCGAGCACTGCACGGGTTCTAGGACACGCCCGTGTCCCTACCCATGTCACCTCAACACGCCTGGACCCCAGGACGTGTACACGGTCTCGACATTTCATCGAGCGAAGATCGTCAACCTGATGACACGGCCTTGGACACGCCCATGTCCTAGGCCGTGTGCCTTGTCTCGACACCGTGTCGAGACCAAAGTGTCGACTTCGCGGCTAAGTGTCGACACGGGTCGACACGCCCTGCGACACGCCCGTGTCGCAGGCCGTGTGCCATGTCTTGACACATTGTCGACACCAAAGTGTCGACTTCGCGGGACGAGTGTCGACACGGGTTGACACGCCCTGCGACACGCCCGTGTCGCAGGCCGTGTGCCATGTCTCGACACATCGTCAAAGCACAGTTTCGACTTCGCGGCTAAGTGTCGACACGGGTCGACACGCCCTGCGACACGCCCGTGTCGCAGGCCGTGTGCCCAGTCTCGACGCAATGTCGAGACCAAAGTGTCGACTTCCCGCCTTAGTGTCGACACAGGCTTGACACGCCCTGGGACACGCCCGTGTCCCAGGCCGTGTGCCTGCAGCCAGAACTCAAACTGGCCCAAAACATCCCCCTTTTCTCCTTTGAGTTTCGGGGCATTACAACTCTACCCCTCTTAAAAGAATTTCGTCCACGAAATTACATAAAGGAAAGACATGTACAAAACCAAAATTTTGTACCTGAGCGGAACAACTCCGAATACTCGTCAAGCATAGTCTTCTCTCGCTCCCAAGAGAGCTCCTCACGACCGCAATTGTCCCACCGGACCTTGACCATTCTGATCTCTTTATTGCGTAGCCGCTTGACCTCCGAGTCCTCAATCCGTACGGGCTTGACCTTTGTCATTAGCGCACTATCCACCGGCACTTGATCAACCGTGATCACTTGCGTAGGCTCTTGCACCGCCTTCCGAAGCACCGAAATATGGAATACATCATGTAAACCACTAAGCTCCACTGAAAGCTTCAACTGATAGGCCGCTTCACCAACTCGCTCCAGAACCTCGAACGGTCCAAGGTACCTCGGGCTTAGCTTTTTCAATCACCGCACCCGCGAGACACCCTTGAACGACTTGATCTTTAAGTATACATAATCGCCCACCGCGAACTCCACGTTCCGGTGCTTGACATTATAGTACTTTGCTTGCCGATCCTGAGTGATAAGCAACCTCTCCCGAATGGTTCTCACCAAAGAAGTAGCATCCTCCACTTCCGATCGCTTATACAACTTTGACTCACCCGTTTCTAACCAAGATAACGGCGTGCGACATCTTCTACCATATAGGGGCTCGAAAGGCGCCATCTGAATACTCGCTTGGTAGCTGTTGTTGTATGCGAACTCCACCAAGTAAAGGTGGTCTTCCCATTTCTTTCCAAAATCCAAGACACACATGTGAAGCATGTCTTCCATGGTTCTATTGACCCTCTCGGTCTGCCCATCCGTTTGTGGATGAAAGGCTGTGCTGAATTTCAGCTTTGTTCCCAACATTTGCTGCACAAGCCTCCAATCATTGGACGTGAACCGCCCATCTCAGTCACTCACGATGCTGCGGGGCACACCATGAAGCCGTACTATGTTATCCACATAAAGCTTTGCCAGCTTCTCCACCGGATCATCCTTCCTATGCGGAATAAATTGCGACACCTTCGTTAATCGATCAACAACCACTCAAATGGCGTCGTTCCCCTTTTGCGACCTTGGCAAACCATGCACAAAGTCCATAGAGATGTCGTCAAATTTCCACTCCGGAATAGGCAAGGACTTAAGAAATCCTCCCGGCTTTTGGCACTCCGACTTTACCAAGGCGCAAGTTTGGCACTTCGCTACGTATAGCGCCACATCCTTCTTTAAACCCGGCCACCAAAACAGTTTCTTTACATCGCGGTACATCTTCGTGCTCCCCGGGTGAATCGAGTACTTGGTATGGTGTGCCTCGTACAACAATTCCACCCGTAAATTGCCCACACATGGGATGCACAGACGACCGTCTTTCCACAGTAATCCGTCCTCCACGACGAATTGGGAATTTGACCCATCCAGAGCCTCTACCATGAACTGCTTCATATGAGCATCCATATCCAAAGCCTCCCGAATACGATCAGCCAAGTCATATTGGACTTCAGTCCAATTCAGAACTGCTTCAGCACTAGATTGTCTGTCCATACAAACAATCTCCAACGCCTCCAACTCCCGCACCAACCGCTCATCATGCACTGATAGCCAATTGGCTTGAGCTGGGGCTCGGCGACTCAATGCGTCTGCAACCGCATTCCCTTTGCCAGGCACATAGTGGATCTTGAATGTATAGTCCCCCAGGAACTCCATCCATCTACGCTGCCGCATATTCAGATCCTTCTGATCTATCAAATATTTCAGGCTCTTATGATCGGTGTAGATATCAATCTTCACACCGTACAAATAGTGTCTCCACAGCTTCAAGGCAAAAATCACGGCCGCTAACTCCAAGTCATGGACCGGATAATTCCTCTCGTGCACTTTTAGCTGTCTCGAGCCATAAGCTATCACGCTTCCGTGCTGCAGTAGCACGCAACCCAAACCGCTGCCCGAAGTATCGCTATATATCTCATAGCCTTCGGTCCCAACCGGCGAACTCAGCACAGGAGCCGTGGTCAACTGACACTTCAATTCCTCAAAAGCTCGCGCGCACTCCAGCGTCCAAACGAACTTATGCTCCTTCCTCGTCAAAGTAGTGAGAGGTAACGCTATCCGCGAGAAGTTCTCTACGAAGCGCCTATAATAGCCGGCAAGCCCCAAAAAGCTCCGGACTTCTGCTACCGTAGCAAGCTCAGGCCACTCCCGTATCGCAACAATCTTCGCCGGATCCATAGCAATACCTTCTCCACTCACTATATGCCCGAGGAACGCCACTGAGGATAGCCAAAACTCGCACTTCGAGAACTTGGCATACAACTGATTTCTCCTGAGTGTCTCCAACACCAAATGAAGATGCTTGAAGTGATCTTCCTCACTTTGCGAGTACACCAAAATATCTTCGATGAAGACGATCACGTAATGGTCCAAGTACTCCCTGAAAGTCCTGTTCATCAAATCCATGAACACTGACGGCGCGTTAGTCAGCCCAAACAGCATGACCGTAAACTCATAATGACCGTACCTCGTACTAAACGCTGTCTTCGGGATATCACTCTCTCTTATCCGCAGCTGATAGTACCCAGCCTTGAGATCCAACTTCGAGTACACCATCGACCCGACTAACTGATCGAAGAGATCATCAATCCGAGGGATCGGGTACTTGTTCTTCTCAGTCAGCTTGTTTAGCTCCCGATAATCAATACATAGCCTCAAGCTTCCGTCCTTCTTCTTAACAAAGAGGACCGGTGCGCTCCAAGGCGAAGAACTCGGGCGCACATACCCTTGCTCCAACAACTCTTGCAGTTGAACTTTCAGCTCCGCCATTTCCTTAGGCGCTAGCCGATACGGAGATCGTGACACAGGCTTTGCACCTGGCACTAGCTCGATCGTAAAATCTATCTCCCGTTGAGGCGGGGCTCCAGGAAGATCTGCGGGGAACACATCAGGGTATTCCGATATCACTGAAATACAATCCAACGCGGGCTTCGGCTTTGCAACCTCCACTAGTGTAAATAACAGTTTTGCTCCGGCACGAACCGCCTTCACCACCTGAAGAGCAAACATCAACATCTTGCTCGACCCCTTTAAGCCCGTAAAAGTCGTCTCACGACTTGCTCCCAGCTTGACTTCCTTGCTACCGCAATCTATATGGGTCTGCTGCTCCGAGAGCCAGTCCATGCCAAATATGACGTCGAACTCCACCAACGGAAGTAAGGACGCCCGCAGGTCAAACTCCTGCTCCCCAATACGAATCTTAACATCGCAGATCCTATCCGCTCGCATCGAACACCCATTGGGCAACAACACATCCAACTTGTCCTTCGCCATCGAAGAAGGGGCTACGATGCGTGATACAAATCCTTCGGACAAGAAGGAGTGTGAAGCTCCCGTATCGAAGAGTGCTCGTGCCGGATTTTCACAAATCAATACAAATCCTAAACAAGTAGTGGTAAGGTAACATGTGCATAACAAGTATTTAAATAAATTGACTTGCTATAAATTAAATCGTACCTGTCACCACATCAGCTTGTTTGATGGCCTCCTGTTGGTCAAGATTATAGACCCTTGGTTGGGCCGGAGCATAGTGGGATGCGGTCGACTCCACTGCCTTTCCCTTCTCTTCATATGTAGCTCCCGACCTTCTTTCGGACTTAGGACGTCCGCTCCAACAATCACGGGCGAAATGCCCCGTCTTTCCACATGTAAAACACGCACCCGGGGTCCGACCTGTAGGCGCCCCAGAAGCGCCAGAAGGAGCTGGACCCGAAGTCCTATGCTTCTTGAAAGACCTCCGATAGCCGGACTTTGAAGTAGTCGGCACTCTGAACTCAGATTTCTTCTCACTCAAGCTTTTCTTCGCTTGCACGCTCTTCATGTCCTTCTCCAAGGACCGGGCAGTATTGACCAATGTTAAGAAACCCTGCGTCATCGGCCCCGAAAGTAATAATCTCAACTCATCCCTCAGGCCTTCATAGAAGCGATTAGTCTTGGCCTCCTCATCCACGATGGTGGAGCTAGCATAACGACTCAAACGAGTGAACTCATAAAGATAATCATCCACGCTCCTCTTGTAACATCTCATTTCCAACTAGACCCCTAAGAATGGTTTTGGCCATGACTAGGTCATGACAAACCCTAGGAAGCCAGAAATAGGTTGGGAGATAGGGGACAAAAAGGTGGGAGATCATCATGGTCTGCAAATAGTAGAACTCTAAACAATGGCTTAGGATGACCATGGGCTACACCTTAACCCCAAGACCCTACCACAACCCCCCTAATACTTTGGGAGCCCATTAGAGCCAAAGGGACCCATTAGGGTCAACCCAAGAGGCTCAGTTGACCAAGGTCAACCCTTGCCCTAAATGGGTCAAACTAGCCTACTTAGGGTCAATTGACCTACTCCTAGCCTAGAGGACCCCACCTATGCCCTCCTAACCCTAAAGCAAGGTCAATGGGTCACTAAGGACACATTGGGGTCAGCCCTAGAGGCCAGGTTGACCCAAGTCAACTCAAGCCCCTAATCTGGTCAAAGTACCCTTACTAAGGGTATGCGACCTCCAAAGTGCAGGGTAACCCTACATAACTCTACCTAGACCCTAGGGGAAGCCAATGGGTCACCCAGGACCCATAGTGGTCAACCCAATTGGTCATGTTGACCCAAGTCAACTCTAGCCCTAAAATGGTCAAAGTGCCCTTACCAAGGGACATGTGACCCCCAAGATGCCCAAACAACCCTACGCAAGTCTTCCTAGACCTCAAGGGAGTCCAATGGGTCACCAAGGACCCATTTGGGTTAACTCAAATGGTCATGTTTACCAAGGTCAACTCTATTCTAGTGTTAGGTCAAATTAGCCTAAATGGGCTAACCCAAGCTCAAACCCATTTCCCCCACTTGGGCTAACCTCATTTTATTATTAATATGAGTTAGTGGGCTGCCAATAGGCTGGAGGAGAGATTAAAATTCGGCCATGGTGAGTAGGAGAGAGAAAGCTCCATTTTTCTCTTTAATGGAGGAGAGAGAAAGTGAGAAAAGAGGCCATTCATGGCCAAGGGAGATCAAGGGCCTCTCCAATTGATTCCAAAGGCTGAATACATTCCCCCTCATCAGTTTTAAGGAGTTTAATAGCCATGGCCAGCCATTCAAGGTGGCTGAAATCAATTCCTCCAATATGAAAGAGAGAGAAAGAAGAAAGAGAAGGTCATTCATGGTGGGGAAGGTGAATCACCCCTCCATTCTTCACCAATTAATTAGTATTCATCTCCCCTATCAGTTTTGAGGAGTTTCCAACTGAATTGGGACAAAGGGGAGGTGAATTTCCATGGGTTTTCTCCAAAACCGAAATTCCAATTCATGACCAGTAATGGATTTGAAGCCATGACCCTCCCTCTCCCCCAACCCATTTGATGCTTTTAAAAGCTTCCCTGGGCCAAGAGGTATCGTTTCCACCCTTCACCTAAAGAAACCGGGCGGTTTGGTAGTGAAGTTGCAAGCTTCGGAAAGCTCCACCACCGGCCATGGCGCACCGCCACCACACTCGACGACAAGCTCGGTTAAAGGTCCTCCTCTACTCCTTCTTCCGTGGGTAGATCTTAGGAATCGTTTAGGACAAGAATCAGACTCAATTGAGCCGATCCAAGTTTTCATTTTCATGGTTTTTCCAAAAAAAAATGGTGGTCGGGTTCGCCGGAAACCACCCCTCTGGCGGCCGTGCCGCCGCCCGGCGATAGCCCCCACCTCAACGAAGGTGGTGGCGGTGGTGGCCGGCCAGGGAGGTGGCCGTGTGGCCGGGAAATGCACTTGGAATAAGCTCCAGGTTCGGCCAATCATGGCCCTTGGCTGGAGGAAGAAGATGACCTGGAGCCCCACGATTTGTTTTAAGATTCGTGCAGCATCATTTCTTTTATTTAATTTTGATTTCTGAATTTTCTATCATGTTTTCTGGGCTGTTTTGCATTAATTATTAAAAATACGTAGGCCCACCTGGTGGGAAAACGTTTAATATGAAAGTTGTAGCCCTGTGGGTCTACTATAATACAAAATTGATGTGGACCAATTTGGCCCTGTGGTTGGACCAGGGCACCCATTTTGGTGGGACCTGTACCTAGGGCTGACCTGAGATTCAAATGGATGCCCACCCTTCATCCCTTGTCCAAATTGGCTGAAATTTGTACAGAGGATCATTCTTATCTATACCTAGGGCCTGTCCAAAAATGGGAATTTTTGGAGAAACTATTTCTATAGTGTTTATAAAAATTTAATAATCCATAAATAAATTAAATAGGTGTCCTAAACATCTCCAAACCCTCCCAAATTTTGGTGAGTGGTCCCTGTACTCATTTTAGGTATCTGTATAAAATTTCATTTAATAGGGATGTGTTTTGAATAGGTTTTGACTCAACCCTAACTATACCTTAAAAGGGGCATTTTGGTCAAAAGGTGCACTTTTGATTTTGAGTGACCAAATCACCTCAACAGAGGCTGAAATTTGGGCCACTGACTTTTTATGCCACTTATCACCTCCTCATGGAATATGGGATAGAGAGGAATAGATTTGCCCTAAGTTCCTAGGTCAAACCCTAAGGAGGGACCCTTTGGCCTTGTGAAGGGCATGAGTCCTAAATACCTTGGATGAACACCAAATTTTGCAAGGAGGTTTCTAGGATATATAAAACCCTATGGTAAAAATATTAGCAAATTGTGAAAATGGTAGGGCCCCCAAAACCCTAACCCTAGCTTAGGTCCTAAAATTTGTAGTGTAGGTTTAGGTTAGCTAAACATCTTGAAACTTCACTAAATTTGGGTAGTGAGGGGATTAGGGTGTTTGGAACCTCTGATAATTTACTTGAGGAATTTTGATCAATATTTGTAGTACTTCATTTGTTAATTACCAAAAGGCCCAAAATGATGATTGATTTTATTATGGATGTTATGTGCTTTAAAATATGATGAAACTTGGTCAGAGGTTATTATAGTTCTAGTTGATCATCTCTGAATTTTATCACAATTTCCAATTAACTTTATTTAGTACTTCCTTCATTAATTTCAGAAAGGGGCTTTGGTAAGGAAAATTCATTATGGTTGATATATTTGTTTAAAAATCATGAGGCTTAGGTTTTGAGTTGTTTAGGCCCAAAACGTACTTGTATAAATTTATTTATAATTTTTAGAGGTCTGTTTTCAGAACTTTCTTTACAAGGCCATATTTTTGGGAATAGGATAATTAATTAATTTGGGGAATAATTCTTTCAAACAAATTATGAAAGTTTACATAGAGGTTTTACATGCCCTTACCATCATCCTGGAATTTTCTCTGAATTGTTGGAAGTATTTTCATTGTACATCCCCTTTGTATGAATTATTTTGGAATAAATTGGAAATACTATTTAAGGGCTAAAATCTTGCTGGAAAATTTGGAACTTCTGGATTTTTAGATGATTACTCATCTTGCATTTATCATAATTTTAGTGGAGCTTTATATTGCTTAAATCTTGTACTTCCTGTTCAACCTTGGAACTTTTGGCTTTTAAAATAAATAAATAAATTAGTATTTAAATCATAAAAATTAGAAAATTTTGGATTCAGTCTGCATATGCCCATATGGACCTCTAATAATTTTTATATGACCATTGGATGATCATATGACATACTTCCCTTTTTACGGGTCATATAGCTTAAGTGGGCTGTATTTAGTAAAACTGCAGAAACTCAGTTGGGACATGAATTAGGGCACATGTGATGGGTCTTGATTGGTTTGCTGGAAGGATAAATAGATTTAGGTGCATCTTGGAAGATAAGTGAGTAGGGTGTTATTTTTTCTAGGGTTTAGAGGCGCTCGGGTCCGACGAAAGATCGTCCTCCCCGAGGTGAGTGGAGTCAAATCACCCTAGGATTAGCCTATCGTAACATGAGGAAGGAATGGGTAAGGAAATCAACCAATAACAAAATAAGTACCTTGCGAAAGGGAACGCTGGGCTTAATCCCAACACAGTTCCTAGTGCCCCTTGAGAGCCGTTCACAGGGAATACCGGGGGCAGTCCTGGGTTAACGTAAACTGTTTTAACAAGCTGAAAAGAGTAACTTAGTAATTAGGGTTGCACATTTCACAAACACTGATGGCACCGGATGTTAGCTGGGAGCTTCGGTTCGGATGGTTAAAAGGCGGACTTTGGGTCTAGGGAGCTTCAGCTCGATTGTTTGAGACGGACGTGTTGGTCCGGGGAGCTTCGGCTCGGTTCTTGATTACGCTAATTTGCATGTGCATAAAAGGAAAGGAAATTAAGGTGGCGGGTCTTCGATATTGGAGGGTCGATGCACCGACACCAATACGTTGACTCGGCAAGTGTGGTTAGCACTTCGCCAATAGAAGTCCGGTGCGCCAGCCGGCAAGAGTACGCAGGAGTCCGCTTAGTGCACCAAGCGTTGAGGCGTATGATAGGTCTGACTGGTAGTGCTTTACCGGTTTAGAGGTGGGCGAGGCCCAACCCACCGCTTCCGTCTGCCACTACCGAGGTATCCTGGGAGGTTACGGCTCCAGAAATGGGGAACTATAGGTCTGTGTGCACAAAGTCGGGTGTGTGTGTTGCACTTGCATGTCCATCATACCCACTTGCATGTCATAGTATAATCGTTTCCTTTAACCTTGACACCTAAAGTATAAGTGGAATGGGACGCTTATACTCTAGGACCTGCAAAACGACCCCTTGGTCTATAAGCTTGTGTGGGCAAGTTTATAAATTAAGGTTAAATTTGGATATATATATTTACTGCTGTTTGATAACCGACACTCCATCGTATAAATTGGTATGAGACTTTTTGTACGATGGGAGCCTTGCAGAAGACCCCTTGGCTTATGTGTTTTTCACATAAGTGAAGGTTACATTTCATATTTCAGCTTATGTCTATAGAATTGCTAGTATAGGCCCGTTGTCATCTGTTTTTTTGATTATTCTCCACCGTCAAGTCCTCCCCTTTCATCCTCTCCGCTCGGTGCTTAGGAGCCGTGGGGGAAGGGGCGGGGGATGATAGGACTTAGTCTTTTAGACTAACGGTTTTCGAACCACATCATTTAGGGGATCGTGGAGACCAGCATGGAGGAGCAGCCCCAGAGACCGGTGCGCTTGGAGGTGGGGCAGTCTAGCTCCGGAGTTCATACAGCCGGGACCGTGAGTCTCGACCTTGAGTAGTTTTCTACTTTTGTTTCTGCATGAGAGATCTTGTAGTGAGGTTATGATGTACCGGGCATAAGCCCGTTTTTGCTACTCTGATGTTATTTTCTGTGGACACTCTCTTCGTGGAGTTATATTTATTATGTCATGTGATTCTCTGTGGACAGATAGTTCCATTTTTATGCTACTTTTCTGTGATCGAATTGGCCGGCAGAATCGGCGCTTTGTGGTGATGACCCTTCAGGGCGTGAAGGAGTCACCGCAAAACGGCGGTTCTGGGCCTAAGATCCCGGTGTCGAAAAAGAAAAAAAAGGGGGTCTTACAAGTGGTATCAGAGCACCTCGATCGAAAAGTAGCCGTCCACAACCTTGTGTCACCCCCGCGCGGGTTTAGTTTGGGGACAAACTAAGCAGCGGAAGCAGTGGTGTGCCCATATGGGGGGAATCACATGTAAATTGTCCACTTTCATTAGGCATTGAGTCGATTACCTACTAATGTAGTTCGTTTTGCACCCCCCAGCTCAGCCCACCCCACAAGGTGGAGCTCAGCAGACCCCAGATATTGCACCACCTCCCATGGTCCCCACACCTTTCCTCCAGTCGGACATGGGGCAGACCCTTACAGCTATCCTTGAGGCCTTCCGGGCTCAGCAGGCTCCAGCCCAGCAGCCAAACCCAGGGGCCAACTGGATGAGCACCTTCCGAGGACTCTCTCCCCCATCATACTTAGGGACAGAGTCGGCAGTACGGACAGAGGAGTGGCTGGATGTTATGTACGAGATGTTGACTGGGATACGATGCCCTTGGGAGGAGAGGGTGGCCCTGGTGGTATCTTGCTTGGAGTCCCATGCTAAGAGGTGGTGGAAGACGCTGTTGAACACGACTTTTGCTGATAGGGAGATTGTAGAAATCACTTGGGAAGAATTCAGCGCCACGCTGCTGGAGCACTTTGTTCCTCAGTCGGTCAGGGACGAGTTGGAGGAGCGGTTCTTGCAGCTGAGGCAGGGCACCAGGATGGTGGTGGAGTACCACCGAGAGTTCGATCATTTGGCCCGATATGCGGGCTCCTATCAGCTGGATGAAGCAGGTTACGTCAAGAGGTTTTATAAGGGCCTAAAAGAGGAGTTGAGGGAGGCCTTGCTTTTTGTCTCTGACGGGCCCATCTCCCGGATTTTGGAGATGGCGAAGAGGATTGAGGCCGACTGGCACACCACTTGGGGCTGGAAACGACAAGCGGAGGACCAGGGCCGGAGGGCCCGAAATGATCAGCGGCGAGGCACCATACCAGATGGAAGGAGGACAGAGGAGCAGCCTCGTCAGGAGGTTAGGCAGGAGCCGAGAGAGCATGTGGTTTTGGCCCCTCAACCTCTCCGGATCCATGAGATGCAGAGACCCCGGGGTATGGCGTATCCCCCGCCGGAGTGCTTCCATTGTCACCAGGTGGGACATCTCCGGAGAGACTGCCCTATGAGGGGGGCACCACCTCCAGCACCACGGGGTGGCCCACCAGCCCAGCATTTCGGAGGCCGAGGATGCGGCCGAGGACGTGGTTACCAGGGAGGCGACCGCAGGCAGAATGGGGAGCAGATTTACGCTTTGGACTTAGCACAGCCCCGGAACCCGGACAGGGTTATTGCAGGTATGAGAGTAATCTTAGTTTTGGATTTATTCTTTGCTCATATTAAGTGTTGATAGAACTACTACACAACCTAGGTTAGAAAACCTTACACCAGAGTTTTCTTTCAAAACTGATTTAGGAATGGTGATGGTGTGCGGCAAGCCTGCCCATACCCTATTCGACACGGGGGCATCACACAACTTTGTGTCTGTTAGAGATATTAATATTTTAGTATTATTATGTTTAGTCCCACACCGCCTATCGGTGTTGTGAGTCATGTTGTAACTCTTATATAAAGCCCCTTTGTGAAAGAATAAGATTGCACTTTCCCTTTCCATTCTAATTTCTACATGGTATCAGAGCCTAATATTCTGAGACCTAAACAAAATTTTTCCCGGGAGCTGACATTTCCCCCCCGGCTCCCGTCCCGAACCAAATCCCCCCTCTCGTCCCGTGATTTCTTCTCCCGCGCCCTGCTAGGGCTCACGTCGACCGCTCCCGCTCCTGTTGACGGAGTCCATTGTGAATCCCGTCGACAGGAGCGGCTTCGATTCCGCCGTCGCTGCTCAGCTGCTTCTGCCTGCGACATCGAATGCTTCTCCGCGTCTTCGACATCGTCGTCGACTGCTTCCTGTGCGACATCGACGACGTCGACGCTTCTCATCCCTTCTCTTGATGGCTTCGCTGCTCCTCGACGACGATCCCGTCGTTTGCTTCTCCTGCAGTCTTCCTCGTCTGCTTCCTGTGCATCTGCGACATCAACGACATTCCCGTCAGCCTCTGCTTCTCCTCTGGCTCTGCCGCGGCTCTTCTTCCCCGGCGGCTCCTTCCTCTCCGACTACTTCTCCGGCCTGCTGCGCTGCAGCTGCTTCTTCTCTGGATTGCTGCGCTGCAGCTGCTTCTTCTCTGGACTGCTGCGCTTGTGCTGCTTCCTCTCCGTTTCGTTGCTGCTCAGCTGCTGTTACAGCCGCTTCTTCTACGTCTGCCGCTGCTTCTCCGGCCCGCTGCTGCTGCAGTCGCGTCTTCTCCGTCTGCGGCTGCTGCTCCTCATCTCCTTCCCGTAGGGTTTAACATTTACATGTTTTTTTGAAGTTGTTGTTTGTGGTTGTTGTGTTGCGTCTCTATGGTTTCCGCCTTCTTGCACGTGATCTACGTGAGGGGGAGTGTACGTCACGGCCCCTAGGCGTAGTCTATACCTTCATGCACGTATTCCACGTGAGGGGGAGTGTTTGTGATATCGGCGACTCGGATGCTTCTTTCCCGACTCCTGCCTGAGTCACACCCGGCCCCTAGATATATCCTATGTCTTCTTGCACGTATTCCACGTGAGGGGGAGTGTTTGTGATCATGGCGACTCGGATGCTTCTTTCCCGACTCCTGCCTTAGTCACACATGGCCCCTAGGTTGATTTCATATGTTGTTTGTGTCTCCTCGTCATTTTCTCTGGATTTGGTAAGGTTGGTTTGGTCTTGCGTGGTTGACCTTGTTTCCGCTCCGAGTGTATCCAGCGTTGTCATGGTCGGTTTGCGGACCAACGTCGTGTGGCTCTTGCCCGGTTGAAGTATCCCCGGTGACACGCGGTTGGGCCTCGGTAGCTGTTGCTTTGTCCCACGTTGCCTTCCTTCTTTTACCCTCTATTTTATGTTGTGTCCAAGCTGTAGGCTTCCCCTTCAGCTTGAGGGGGAGTGTTAGAGATATTAATATTTTAGTATTATTATGTTTAGTCCCACACCGCCTATCGGTGTTGTGAGTCATGTTGTAACTCTTATATAAAGCCCCTTTGTGAAAGAATAAGATTGCACTTTCCCTTTCCATTCTAATTTCTACAGTGTCGGAGGATTTCGTCAAGGACCTGGATCGGATTCGATATTATACGGGATTACCCAGGAGGGTGTGTCTCCCCAATGGGATGGAGATCCAGTCCACAGAGAAGTGCCTCCTGGAGGTTACCATAGACAGGTTGACACTCGAGGCCCCGGCGACGATCCTGAGAATGCCGGACTTCGAACTTGTCTTGGGCATGACATGGCTTGTCTGGAACCATGCCCAGATTGACTGCCCGGCAAGGAAGGTCGTGCTGAGCCACGGCGATACTTATGCAACATTCAAAGATACTACACCGGTTTCCCACCGCCTGCTTTCATCTATTCAGGCCGTTAAGGCTCACATGCAAGGAGACGAGGTATATCAGGTATTATTCGAGATGACTGAGGAGAAGGACCTGATTGCTAGCATTCCGGTGGTTCGTGACTACGCCGATATTTTTCCGGATAAGCTGCCAGGACTGCCTCCGCATAGGGAGAAGGACTTTCAGATTCAGTTGGTACCAGGGGCTAAGCCGGTATCCAAGGCCCCTTATCGGATGGCCCTGAAGGAGTTGGCGGAGTTTCGGACACAGTTGTAGGAGCTGGTGGAAGCAGGATTTGTTAGGCCGAGCTCCTCATCATGGGGAGCTCCTGTCCTATTCGTGAAGAAGAAGGATGGCACTCTTTGCCTGTGCATTGACTATCGAGCACTAAACAGGCTGACCGTCCGAAATACCTATCCGCTCCCCAGGATAGACGAGTTGTTCGATCAGCTGGAGGGAGCCCATTATTTTTCGAAGCTGGACTTGAGGTCAGGCTACTACCAGCTGCGGATCCAGGAGGAGGATATTCCGAAGACGGCCTTTAGTAGCCGATATGGATTATATGAGTTCATCGTGATGCCCTTCGGGCTCACGAATGCTCTGTCGGCGTTTATGAGCCTCATGAACCGGGTCTTCGAGGCTTATTTGGATGTGTTCGTCATAGTATTCATAAACAACATCCTTATCTATTCTAAGACGGAGGAGGAGCACACACGACATCTGACACTGACCTTGGAGAGACTGCGGGAGCATCGCCTTTATGCGAAGTTCAGCAAGTGTCAGTTCTGGTTGAAGGAGGTGGCTTTCTTAGGCCACATTATCAGCGGAGCCGGGCTGGCGTTGGACCCGGCAAAGATTCAGGCAGTCAGGGATTGGCCGCCGCTGAAGACGGCCACGGACGTGCGAAGTTTCCTGGGACTTGCCGGTTATTACCGGAAGTTCGTAGAGGGATTCTCTCGAATCGCCCTCCCGCTCACATCCTTGACGAAGAAGGAGGTACCGTTCGTGTGGACCCCGCAGTGCCAGACAACTTTCCAGGAGCTGAAGGATCGGCTAACCTCGGCTCCCATTCTTACTCTCCCCTCGGGGAGGGAGGGATTTCAGGTCTACACCGACGCATCATATCAGGGGATGGGAGCGGTGCTGATGCAGAACGGACACGTCATAGCTTATGCCTCCCGCCAGCTGAAGACCCATGAGAAGAACTACCCAGTGCACGACCTTGAGATGGGAGCAGTTGTATTCGCACTGAAGTTATGGCGACACTACCTTTATGGAGTCCACTGTGATATATACTCCGATCATAAGAACCTTAAGTACGTGGATACGCAGAAGGAACTAAACATCAGGCAGAGGTGGTGGGTGGAGTTTCTATCTGACTATCAGTATGAGATGCACTATCACCCGGGGAAGGCGAACGTGGTAGCAGATGCACTAAGTCGGAGAGCCGCCACAGTAGGAGCAGAGCCCCAGTTGATGTCTATGGAGCTGCTGCAGAGACTAGAGGACATGCACATTACTCTGGTGTCGTCTGATGATCCTGAGCTCTATGAGGAGTACTTGGCCGCGATGGGCGTTACCGATGACATCAGAGACCGAGTCAGAGAAGGGCAGAGGCAGGATGCCAAGTTAGAGCCCATCTTCCAAGCTCTAGAGGCAGGCACTGCAGGAGATTACACACTGAGGGACGACCTGGTGTGCTTCAGAGGACGGGTGTATATACCGGAGGGAGGCCAGATCCGGGAGGATATTATGATGGAGGCGCACTGCAGCCGGTATTCTGTACACCCGGGGATCACAAAGATGACGGCTGATTTGAAGAAGACGATGTTCTGGCCGGGCATGAAGAAGGATGTCTCTTACTTCGTGACCCATTGTGAGGCATGTCAGCTAGTGAAGGCGGAGTGCAGGAACCCCGCAGGATTATTGCAGCCACTCCCGGTGCCGGAGTGGAAGTTCGATGACATAGCCATGGACTTCATACATGGGCTTCCCCGGTCTCGGATAGGGAATGACTCGATCTGGGTAATCGTTGATCGATTGACCAAGGTGGCTCGATTTATACCAATCAGGAAGGACGATTCAGTGGGTGTACTGGTGCGGAAGTTTGTGGAGCAGTTCATTCGTTATCATGGCGTGCCCAGGACGATAGTGTCAGATCGTGAAGGGCGGTTTACATCCACGGAGTGGCGATCAGTCCAGGCTTACTTAGGCGCGCGATTGACCTTCAGCACTGCATTTCATCCCCAGACAGGCGGGCAGACAGAACGCACCAACCGGACGCTGGAGGATCTTTTGAGGCTATGCATCTTGGACCGCGGGGAACCATGGGAGAAACTCTTACCCCTGGTCGAGTTCTCCTATAACAACAGCCACCAGTCCAGCATCAGGATGGCGCCTTACGAAGCCTTGTACGGGAGGAGATGCCGGACCCCGATTTCCTGGGTTCAGAACGAAGATTCGAAGGTGTTGGGGTCAGAGTTTGTTGAAGACACCGAGGCACAGGTGAGGCTGATCAGAGACAGGATGCTAGAGGCGCAGAGCAGACAAGCTAAGTACTATGACGCCCGACATCGGCAGGTGGAGTTCCAGGTGGGAGACCGGGTGTTTCTGAAGATCCGACCCATACATGGAGTCTCGCGGGTGCGTGGTCGGAGGAAGAAGCTCAGCCCTAGGTACATGGGTCCTTACAGGATCCTGGAGCGGATCGGACCCCTAGCCTACCGGCTGGAGTTACCACCAGAGCTGGAAGCGCTGCACGACGTCTTCCATATTTCTTCGCTGAGGAGGGCTCTGCTACGCCCGGAACAGCAGATTTTGACCCTCGAAGGGCCGGCAGCTTCAGACCGGTCAGTTCGTTTGGAGCCAGTGAGGATCGACGACCGAGGAGTACGGGTCTTGCGACGCAAGAAGGTCCCACTAGTCAAGGTCCTGTGGAGGAACCACGGCCAGGAGGAGCATACCTGGGAGCCGCAGGACCTGATGCGACAAAGGTACCCAGAGCTATTCAGTCAGGTATACCTCTCAGACCCCTCAAGATGTTAATTTATTCTCCTAATTTAATTTACTAAGGGCTGCTCTAGGCAGATAGAGGCTTATCTTTTGTTTATTGGGGGCTTATCCTTGTTTATTGGGATCTTGGGTTGCCGATTGGGCGTAATGGTCATAGATCTAAGCTTTCCCGTAAAACCTAATTTAACAAACAAGGCGTCATGATGGGATGTTACAAGGCTCTTTTCTTCGGTAGTAAGTCCCGTAGGCCCAACCTTGATTTCGGGGACAAAATCTTTGTTTTGTTTATTGGGAATTGTAACATCCCATTTCCAACTAGACCCCTAAGAATGGTTTTGGCCATGACTAGGTCATGACAAACCCTAGGAAGCCAGAAATAGGCTGGGAGATAGGGGACAAAAAGGTGGGAGATCATCATGGTCTGCAAATAGTAGAACTCTAAACAATGGCTTAGGATGACCATGGGCTACACCTTAACCCCAAGACCCTACCACAACCCCCCTAATACTTTGGGAGGCCCATTAGAGCCAAAGGGACCCATTAGGGTCAACCTAAGAGGCTCAGTTGACCAAGGTCAACCCTAGCCCTAAATGGGTCAAACTAGCCTACTTAGGGTCAATTGACCTACTCCTAGCCTAGAGGACCCCACCTATGCCCTCCTAACCCTAAAGTGAGGTCAATGGGTCACTAAGGACACATTGGGGTCAGCCCTAGAGGCCAGGTTGACCCAAGTCAACTCAAGCCCCTAATCTGGTCAAAGTACCCTTACTAAGGGTATGTGACCTCCAAAGTGCAGGGTAACCCTACATAACTCTACCTAGACCCTAGGGGAAGCCAATGGGTCACCCAGGACCCATAGTGGTCAACCCAATTGGTCATGTTAACCCAAGTCAACTCTAGCCCTAAAATGGTCAAAGTGCCCTTACCAAGGGACATGTGACCCCCAAGATGCCCAAACAACCCTACGCAAGTCTTCCTAGACCTCAAGGGAGTCCAATGGGTCACCAAGGACCCATTTGGGTTAACTCAAATGGTCATATTTACCAAGGTCAACTCTATTCTAGTGTTAGGTCAAATTAGCCTAAATGGGCTAACCCAAGCTCAAACTCATTTCCCCCACTTGGGCTAACCTCATTTTATTATTAATATGAGTTAGTGGGCTGCCAATAGGCTGGAGGAGAGATTAAAATTCGGCCATGGTGAGTAGGAGAGAGAAAGCTCCATTTTTCTCTTAAATGGAGGAGAGAGAAAGTGAGAAAAGAGGCCATTCATGGCCAAGGGAGATCAAGGGCCTCTCCAATTGATTCCAAAGGCTGAATACATTCCCCCTCATCAGTTTTAAGGAGTTTAATAGCCATGGCCAGCCATTCAAGGTGGCTGAAATCAATTCCTCCAATAGGGAAGAGAGAGAAAGAAGAAAGAGAAGGTCATTCATGGTGGGGAAGGTGAATCACCCCTCCATTCTTCACCAATTAATTAGTATTCATCTCCCCTATCAGTTTTGAGGAGTTTCCAACTGAATTGGGACAAAGGGGAGGTGAATTTTCATGGGTTTTCTCCAAAACCGAAATTCCAATTCATGACCATTAATGGATTTGAAGCCATGACCCTCCCTCTCCCCCAACCCATTTGATGCTTTTAAAAGCTTCCCTGGTCCAAGAGGTATCGTTTCCACCCTTCACCTAAAGAAACCGGGCGGTTTGGTAGTGAAGTTGCAAGCTTCGGAAAGCTCCACCACCGGCCATGGCGCACCGCCACCACACTCGACGACAAGCTCGGTTAAAGGTACTCCTCTACTCCTTCTTCCGTGGGTAGATCTTAGGAATCGTTTAGGACAAGAATCGGACTCAATTGAGCCGATCCAAGTTTTCATTTTCATGGTTTTTCCAAAAAAAAAATGGTGGTCGGGTTCGCCGGAAACCACCCCTCCGGCGGCCGTGCCGCCGCCCGGCGATAGCCCCCACCTCAACGTAGGTGGTGGCGGTGGTGGCCGGCCAGGGAGGTGGCCGTGTGGCTGGGAAATGCACTTGGAATAAGCTCCAGGTTCGGCCAATCATGGCCCTTGGCTGGAGGAAGAAGATGACCAGGAGCCCCACGATTTGCTTTAAGATTCGTGCAGCATCATTTCTTTTATTTAATTTTGATTTCTGAATTTTCTGTCCTGTTTTCTAGGCTGTTTTGCATTAATTATTAAAAATACTTAGGCCCACATGGTGGGAAAGTGTTCAATATGAAAGTTGTAGCCCTATGGGTCTACTATAATACAAAATTGAATTGGACCAATTGGTACCTGTGGTTGGACCAGGGCACCGATTTTGGTGGGACCTGTACCTAGGGCTGACCTGAGATTCAAATGGATGCCCACCATTCATCCCTTGTCCAAATTGGCTGAAATTTGTACAGAGGATCATTCTTATCTATACCTAGGGCCTGTCCAAAAATAGGAATTTGTGGAGAAACTATTGCTATAGTTTTTATAAAAATTTAATAATCCATAAATAAATTAAATAGGTATCCTAAACATCTCCAAACCCTCCCAAATTTTGGTGAGTGGTCCCTGGACTCATTGTAGGTATCTGTATAAAATTTCATTTAATATGGATGTGTTTGGATAGGTTTTGACTCAACCCTAACTATACCTTAAAAGGGGCATTTTGGTCAAAAGGTGCACTTTTGATTTTGAGTGACCAAATCACCTCAACAGAGGCTGAAATTTGGGCCACTGACTTGTTATGGCACTTATCACCTCCTCATGGATTATGGGATAGAGAGGAATAGATTTGCCCTAAGTTCCTAGGTCAAACCCTAAGGAGGGACCCTTTGGCCTTGTGAAGGGCATGCGTCCTAAACACCTTGGATGAACACCAAATTTTGCAAGGAGGTTCCTAGGATATATAAAACCCTCTGGTAAAAATATTAGCAAATTGTGAAAATGGTAGGGCCCCCAAAACCCTAACCCTAGCTTAGGTCCTAAAACTTGTAGTGTAGGTTTAGGTTAGCTAAACATCTTGAAACTTTACCAAATTTGGGTAGTGGGGGGATTAGGGTGTTTTGAACCTCTGATAATTTACTTGAGGAATTTTGATCAATATTTGTAGTACTTTATTTGTTAATTACCAAAAGGCCCAAAATGATGTTTGATTTTATTATGGATGTTATATGCTTTAAAATATGATGAAATATGGTCAGAGGTTATTATAGTTCTAGTTGATCATCTTTGAATTTTATCACAATTTCCAATTAACTTTATTTGGTACTTACTTCATTAATTTCAGAAAGGGGCTTTGGAAACGAAAATTCATTATGGTTGATATATCTGTTTAAAAATCACGAGGCTTTGATTTTGAGGTGTTTAGGCCCAAAAAGTACTTGTATAAATTTATTTATAATTTTTAGAGGTCTGTTTTCAAAACTTTCTTTACAAGGCCATATTTTTGGGAATAGGATAATTAATTAATTTGGGGAATAATTCTTTCAAACAAATTATGAAAGTTTACATAAAGGTTTTACATGCCCTTACCATCATCCTGGAATTTTCTCTAAATTGTTGGAAGTATTTTCATTGTACATCCCCTCTGTATGAATTATTTTGGAATAAATTGGAAATAATATTTAAGGGCTAAAATCTTGCTGGAAAATTTGGAACTTCTGGATTTTTAGATGATTACTCATCTTGCATTTATCATAATGTTAGTGGAGCTTTATATTGCTTAAATCTTGTACTTCCTGTTCAACCTTGGAACTTTTGGCTTTTAAAATAAATAAATAAATTAGTATTTAAATCATAAAAATTAGGAAATTGTGGATTCAGTCTGCATATGCCCATATGGACCTCTAATAATATTTATATGAGCATTGGATGATCATATGACATACTTCCCTTTTTACGGGTCATATAGCTTAAGTGGGCTGCATTTAGTAAAACTGCAGAAACTCAGTTGGGACATGAATTAGGGCACATGTGATGAGTCTTGATTGGTTTGCTGGAAGGATAAATAGATTTAGGTGCATCTTGGAAGATAAGTGAGTAGGGTGTTATTTTGTCTAGGGTTTAGAGGCGCTCGGGTCCGACGAAAGATCGTCCTCCCCGAGGTGAGTGGAGTCAAATCACCCTAGGATTAGCCTATCGTAACATGAGGAAGGAATGGGTAAGGAAATCAACCAATAACAAAATAAGTACCTTGCGAAAGGGAACGCTGGGCGTAATCCCAACACAGTTCCTAGTGCCCCTTGAGAGCCCTTCACAGGGAATACCGGGGGTAGTCCTGGGTTAACATAAACTGTTTTAACAAGCTGAAAAGAGTAACTTAGTAATTAGGGTTGCACATTTCACAAACACTGATGGCACCGGATGTTAGCTGGGAGCTTCGGCTCGGATGGTTAAAAGGCGGACTTTGGGTCTGGGGAGCTTCAGCTCGATTGTTTGAGACGGACGTGTTGGTCCGGGGAGCTTCGGCTCGGTTCTTGATTACGCTAATTTGCATGTGCATAAAAGGAAAGGAAATTAAGGTGGTGGGTCTTCGGTATTGGAGGGTCGATGCACCGACACCAATACGTTGACTCGGCAAGTGTGGTTAGCACTTCGCCAACAGAAGTCCGGTGCGCCAGCCGGCAAGAGTACGCAGGAGTCCGCTTAGTGCACCAAGCGTTGAGGCGTACGATAGGTCTGACTGGTAGTGCTTTACCGGTTTAGAGGTGGGCGAGGCCCAACCCACCGCTTCCGTCTGCCACTACGGAGGTATCCTGGGAGGTTACGGCTCCAGAAAGGGGGAACTAAAGGTCTGTGTGCACAGAGTCGGGTGTGTGTGTTGCACTTGCATGTCCATCATACCCACTTGCATGTCATAGCATAATCGTTTCCTTTAACCTTGACACCTAAAGTATAAGTGGAATGGGACGCTTATACTCTAGGACGTGCAAAACGACCCCTTGGTCTATAAGCTTGTGTGGGCAAGTTTATAAATTAAGGTTAAATTTGGATATATATATATTTACTGCTGTTTGATAACCGACACCCCATCGTATAAATTGGTATGAGACTTTTTATACGATGGGAGCCTTGCAGAAGACCCCTTGGCTTATGTGTTTTTCACATAAGTGAAGGTTACATTTCATATTTCAGCTTATGTCTATAGAATTGGTAGTATAGGCCCGCTGTCATCTGTTTTTTTGATTATTCTCCACCGTCAAGTCCTCCCCTTTCATCCTCTCCGCTCGGTGCTTAGGAGCCGTGGGGGAAGGGGCGGAGGATGATAGGACTTAGTCTTTTAGACTAACGGTTTTCGAACCACGTCATTTAGGGGATCGTGGAGACCAGCATGGAGAAGCAGCCCCAGAGACCGGTGCGCTTGGAGGTGGGGCAGTCTAGCTCCGGAGTTCATACAGCCGGGACCGTGAGTCTCGACCTTGAGTAGTTTTCTACTTTTGTTTCTGCATGAGAGATCTTGTAGTGAGGTTATGATGTACCGGGCATAAGCCCGTTTTTGCTACTCTGATGTTATTTTCTGTGGACACTCTCTTCATGGAGTTATATTTATTATGTCATGTGATTCTCTGTGGACAGATAGTTCCATTTTTATGCTACTTTTCTGTGATCGAATTGGCCGGCAGAATCGGCGCTTTGTGGTGATGACCCTTCATGGCGTGAAGGAGTCACCGCAAAACGGCGGTTCTGGGCCTAAGACCCCGGTGTCGAAAAAGAAAAAAAAGGGGGTCTTACACCTCTCACCCTGTACCAACTTCAGAAACTCATTCTCCAACACTATATTCTGCGTCGAAGGGAGGTATCTAGCCAAGAACAATCTCGAGAACTCCTCCATCGAGACATCACCAAGTTGCCTACCCCTCAGTAAGTGCAGCTCCAAACCTTCCCACCACATCCTCGCTTCACCGTCCAGAAGGAACATAGCGATGGTGGTCATTTGCCACTCCTCCGTCTCCGTCGCTGTCATGAATCTCTTCACCCTGGAGAGCCAGTCTTCAGCCTGAGATGGGGTTCCCAACCCCGAGCATAACGGAGGGTTAAAGCTCATTACATGCTTC
The DNA here is from genome assembly GCA_039583875.1 of Platanthera guangdongensis. Taxonomy (NCBI): domain Eukaryota; kingdom Viridiplantae; phylum Streptophyta; class Magnoliopsida; order Asparagales; family Orchidaceae; genus Platanthera; species Platanthera guangdongensis. The sequence goes on along the minus strand of CM077161.1, from coordinate 129,157,352 downwards.
AGCTGCCTCTCAGTTGCCCTCCTTGGCACCACCAGTTCCACAACCACTTGCTCCACCCTCCTCGGCTCAGCCTCTTGAAGAGGTACTTGCTCCATCACAGGAGCGGGCTGCTGCGTTTGCCTTCCAGGCTGCGCATTTATCACGGCCAACACCGCTTCAGCCACCAATCGAATATTCTCAGCCGACAAAGGTGTTGCGGGAGCAACTTCCGGTGCACTACTAGCCTCAGAAACTCGGCGTTCTGATGGCCCAACACCACTTCTGGTCACCTATAGTGGTACGAAACATCGTTAAGCGACCAAATAAAATTGCAAACAGCAATTATAGGAACACGCAGGTTCCTCAAACACGAGTATTTTCATTCCTAAGTGGACATTCATGGGTTCTTTTACCATTATAACGATGACGCACACAATGTGCTCACCATCCCTTAAAAAGAATTCGCCCACGAATTCAGTTTAAGCCCGACCAAAACCAGTAGTCTGATACCAAATTGTAACACCCCCTATCTGTCGCATAGTATATAGCAGTAGGTCCGGCCGGGGCCCGACGCCATATACCACAGACAGACCGGGTGGTTACTAATGGAAACCATCCAACCAATCTCAACGTCCTACACAGAGCATTCTAGCGGAAGCAGTTTATAAAAGTTGTAAACAAAGAATCCAGCATTAGAGCATGAATGTCCACTAGTACAGAAAAGGAATGTTATACAAAATACTCAAAACAAGCCTTAAGGCCTTACAAAATGTTCCACTTTAAATTACATGTTTTATATACAACGGCACGCAGGCCGGTCATACATGAATAAAACAGTAAACACTTCCATTTGGGCCTTCGAGGGCCGGCTTCGCAAAAAGGGCTTTAGCCCGCTATTAACCGCTTGTTTCAGCTTCACCTGAAAGCAACAAACCACCGCACGGTGGCAAAACAAGGCAACGGTCAGCAATGCTGACCAAATTATAACGATCCCGCCCCCAACTCGGGGCGGCGATGCTCCTTCCCTGCATTTCATTAGCATAAGCGAGCAATATATATATATATAGTCATTTCAACACAGACGTTGGCTCGCTCGGCCACATGTCCCGTGCACTCAGGGGACATTCTCGGTGAACCGGTCGATGTCACGTCAATTAAAATCATTAACATTCCAGACTCACCACCGCCACTTAGACGGCCAAACCTATGAGCAATTCGTCTTCCTGGCCTGGGTCACGACAATTTAAGCCATTGACCGCCGAAGACCCTAATCTATGCCAACGGTAAGTGTCACGTGCCTTTAGGTCTCTTTAACCGAACGACATAGAACGGGTACGGTTCCATCTAACCCGTGCTCACATCGCAACGGCAATTTAAGCCATTTGCGCGGGTCAAACTTCCACCGAGTCCCATTTCCATCACAAGTCACATAACCCAGTTATGTTCAAGTTGGCTCTCAGGCCACCAAGTTGGCAAGATCTTGTATCCACCCAGTTTTCCGGGTGCACCTTTGGGTTAGTCCCCAAGGCTCCCTGCTGCAATCTACCGCATAGAAAACCCGAAAAACAAACCATAGCACGGAGTCTTCTCCGGCATTTATGCAATATAACATCACCGATCCGGATCAATGTCCGAGTAGGCTTCACACATCATGCCTATGTCCGTTCTCGCTTACGGACTCTAAACAACGGGGACTTCACATATCTACCCGAAGGAACCCCTCCAACTCTCCGCAAACTCGCGAGAGCGGGCTTCCTATGCAAAGAAAGAGAGCTACTCATGCTCAAGATGAGGATCGTTACCCTTGCATTCCTCTTTGGCGCCATTGAAAAGTAATCGGATGAAACCACCGCACTAGCGTTGCCTCCGTGGATCCGGAGTCGGCTCGCGATTTGGAGCTTCGAAGCTCCTCCAATGGCGGGATCTAGCTCCTTCTTCCACCCTTGGCTCTCCTATCTCTCTAAGGTTTTAGAAAGATGAAACTTAAGAAAAGTGAGGGTTTTCCAAGTCCTTTCACGGGTATATCCCTTCAGGAACATCCCTCAGCCGTTGGATCTCAAAATAAGGAAACGAACGGCTTTGATTCGGGGCTGAAATGCCCAATCTGGACCGAACACGGCCTGGCACACGCCCGTGTCCAGGGTCGTGTGCCTCATTCGCCGTCAAAATCGAATCACCTGGAACCTCACATGGGTATCGAACAAGCCCGTGTTCGAGCTGACATGCCCGTGTTCCACCTGACACGGCCGTGTAGCCGGCCGTGTACCCCATGATTTTTCCCCAAAATCAACCCGAGCACTGCACGGGTTCTAGGACACGCCCGTGTCCCTACCCGTGTCACCTCAACACGTCTGGACCCCAGGCCGTGTACACGGTCTCGACATTTCGTCGAGCGAAGATCGTCGACCTGATGACACGGCCTTGGACACGCCCGTGTCCTAGGCCGTGTGCCTTGTCTCGATACCGTGTCGAGACCAAAGTGTCGACTTCGCGGCTAAGTGTCGACACGGGTCGACACGCCCTGTGACACGCCCGTGTCGCAGGTCGTGTGCCATGTCTCGACACATTGTCGACACCAAAGTGCCGACTTCGCGGGACGAGTGTCGACACGGGTTGACACGCCCTGCGACACGCCCGTGTCGCAGGCCGTGTGCCATGTCTCGACACATCGTCAAAGCACATTGTCAACTTCGCGGCTAAGTGTCGACACGGGTCGACACGCCCTGCGACACACCCGTGTCGCAGGCCGTGTGCCCAGTCTCGACACAATGTCGAGACCAAAGTGTCGACTTCCCTCCTTAGTGTCGACACAGGCTTGACACGCCCTGGGACACGCCCGTGTCCCAGGCCGTGTGCCTGCAGCCAGAACTCAAACTGGCCCAAAACATCCCCCTTTTCTCCTTTGAGTTTCGGGGCATTACATAAGGCCATCTCTAATCTCCTATATGTGTGGATATCTTCTAGTCTCTTTGTTGTTTCCGCTGTGTTGTGTCTTGTGTTTTGAGATTGGGTAGTTATATCATCTTATAATACTAAAGCTGTGGCGTCTGTATGTTGTGGGGCCCTGGCCGGACCCATATTATACGGTCATTATAGGGGAGGTGTTACAATTTGGTATCAGAGCCAGTTTTGATCGATGGTCAGTGCGTATAGAAGATATCCACATAGGAGTAATGCGGGACCATGAGTGTCCTTATGTTTGAATCTTGTGATTAGAGACTGATTCCTTGTTTTCTTGCTCTTCTGAAGAGTGCAAGCAACGAGGAGGGTACCTCGATACAAAGAGAAGAGCTTTCGGCGAGCAGTGCCACTGCTCCGGGTTTTTTGGGCACGGGTGTAAACCCAACCGATTTCTGTCACATGCTTGCGGAAGCAATGGTGGCAGCCCAAGCTGTAGCGACAGCTCAGGTAGCAACCCCTGCTACACCGGATACGACGACGGCCGTGCCAGGCGGAGAAGCTAGGCGAGTGGAGCCTTTGGCAGAAAGGGTGTTTGTCGGACATGGAGACCGGTACATGAAGTATTTTCTGATCTTCCATCCCCCGAAATTCAAGGGAGTCGGTACCCCGAATGATGCAGAGGATTGGTGGGCAAGGATGCAAGAACTTCTGAGGGTGGCGAAGACGCCATAAGATAAGAAATCTGAGTTTGCGGCCTTCATGTTAGAAGGAGACGCAAAGCTGTGGTGGGTGAGCCATAGCGGCCGCCAATTTCCTGGACGCACCCCGTCCATAGAAGAGTTTGGGGATGCTTTTCTAAAGAAATACATTCCCGTTTAAACGAGGTTGGCCCTTCAGAGGCAGTTTCTGCACTTGGTGTAGCGAGATAAGACGGTGGACGAGTATGTGCAAGAGTTCACCCGTTTGGGTCGTTACGCAGGAACGACGATGGCAGATGATGTAGAGAGGGATAACCTCTTCTACTAGGGGCTGAGGGAGAATCTGAGGCAACCCCTCATTTCCATGAAGAGAGCTGGTTTTAAAGAGCTAGTTGAGACTGCCAGGACATTGGAGAGTGATCTGGAGTGAACCCGACGTCGTAAGGGTTTCACTCCCAAGCAAGGGGAAGGGAAGCCTTCCCAATCCCAGGGAAAGTCTGAAGGGAATAGGTGGAGGAAAAAGCCTCACACTTCCAGGTCCGATGAGAAGAGCAAGTGGACATCTAGAGGTTCTCACTCTAGGGGACCACCGACGTGCTACAATTGCGGTAAGGTGGGGCACATCGCTCGTGTTTGTCCTCAAGGAGGAGTGGAGCAAGAGGCAAGGCAGGAGCAGATTGTGCGCTCCGGCCCCAGTGTCGTAGAGAAAGGGAAGATGGCAGAGTCTAGTGCTTCTCGGTTCCAACCGCTGCAACCAAGGGCCTACAACCTTGGACAGCAGGAAGCGATCCGCCAAACCAATGTGGTGACAGGTATGAGGAAATTTAAGTTTAACTTTGTGCTTCATACTTTTAGACCTTTTTGTGTGATGTCTATGTTATAGGCTTTGTATTAGTTTCCGGATACCCCGCTAGGGTATTGTTCGATACAGGAGCATCACACTCCTTTCTTGCGGAGAGCTTCATCCGGAGAATCGGAGTTGAGTCATTTTTGGCGGGCGCGGAGCTGAAAGTGTGCATGCCCAATGGGTCATCCATGACCACTAGGGCCAAGGGCGCATTTGTTGGGAGCTGGACGGAGTTGACTTCATATTGGTAGCAACGGTTTTACCATTGGTTGAGTTTGATGTGATTTTGGGCATGGACTGACTTGCAGAGCAGTGCGCCAGTATTGATTGCCTATCCAAGATGGTGACCATAAGGAGCATGGGGCAGACGGAAGTCAAGTTTGAGGGCCTTAGCGGAGTGGCCTGTTCCATGATTTCGGCCTTGCAGTTGGTGCGGGCAGTTAACCAGGGTGGAATAGCACTTTTAGCGTTATTGAAGGTTCGCCTCTCCAAGTTATCAATTGGGGAAATGCCAGTGGTGGCAGAATTCGAGGATGTGTTTCCTGATGATCTTCCTGGAGCGCCTCCTCGGTGGGAGATCGACTTCTCGATTTAGTTAGTGCCAGAGGCTAGGCCGGTGTCACGGCCTCCGTTTAGAATGACACCAAAAGAGTTGGCTGAGCTCAAAGTGCAGTTGCAGGAACTGTTGGAACATGTGTATATCAGACCCAGTTCTTCAACGTGGAGCGCGCCAGTGTTGTTCGTGAAGAAGAAAGATGGTAGTATGCGGCTGTGCATAGACTACCGAGTGCTGAATAAATTGACCGTTAAGAATAAGTATCTGATTCCTTAGATAGACGACCTGTTCGACCAGTTGGTGGGGTCGGTGGTGTATTCAAAGTTGGACTTAAAGTCGGGATACTACCAATTGCAAATTCGGGATGAGGACATACCCAAGACAACGTTTGGTACGAGGTATGGTCACTTCGAGTTCTCGGTGATGCCATTCGGGCTGACGAACGCGACATCTGTGTTCATGGATCTTATGAATCAAGTATTTCGGGAAAACTTGGATTATTTTGTGGTTGTCTTAATTGACGACATCTTGGTGTATTCCAAATCGGAAGTGGAGCATGAGACCCACTTGATAGTGGTCTTGCAGGTTTTGAGAGAGAATCAGCTGTATGCAAAGTTCTCAAAGTGCGAGTTCTGGTTAGTGAAGGTGGCATTTTTGGGCCACGTGATTAGTGGGGATGGGGTGGCAGTGGATCCAACAAAAGTGGAAGCCATCAGAGATTGGCCAGTTTTGAGGACCGTGGTGGAAGTCCAAAGTTTTCTTGGACTAGCCGGGTACTATAAGAGATTCATGGAGAATTTTTCGCGGATAGCTCTACCCCTCACCTCACTCACTCGTAAAGATCATAAGTTTGTGTGGACTCAAGAGTGCAGTCAGGCATTTGAGGCACTGAAGGAGAGATTGATGATGGCTCCATTCCTAAGTCTACTGCAAGGGACCGAGGGATTTCAGATCTTCAGTGACGCATCAGGATGCGGTTTGGGTTGCGTTTTGGTGCAACATGGCAAGGTGATATCTTTTGGGTCTAGGCAGCTGAAGCTTCATGAGAGGAATTACCTCGTCCATGACTTGGAGCTGGCGGCGGTAATTTTTGCGTTGAAAATATGGCAACACTATGTTTATGGTGCAAAGGTGGAGATCTTCACGGATCATAAAAGCCTGAAGTATCTCTTGGATCAAAAGGACTTGAACATGCGGCAACACAGGTGGGTTGAGTTCCTTGGAGACTACAAGGTGGCGATTCAGTATACGCCAGGTAAAGCCAATGTGGTGGCGGATGCCTTGAGTAGAAAGTACTCGGGGCAAGGGAATTGGATCGAAGCTCATGATGAGTGGTTGGTACGGTACTGGGAGTCCCTTGGCATGGAATGCGTAGCGAGAGGAGAGTCTAGCATGGCTCTGTTGAACTAGATTGAAATCCAGAACGACTTGTCTGGTCGTATTCGGGAAGCGACCCATTTGGTTGTGGAGTTTCAACCGTTCGTGGTGGAGGCTCAAAAGGGCGAGAGCAGCGCTTGGAAGATGATCGATGAGATCTTGAGGAAGGGGGGACGGATTTGTGTACCGCAGTTCGGCAAGCTCCATGAGGAGTTGATGTTTGAGGCTCACTTCTCAAAGTACTTCGTTCACCCGGGTAGTACAAAGATGTACTTGGATATGAAGAAATCCTTTTGGTGGCCTGGGCTTAAGCGGGATGTAGCTTTGTATGTGAATCGATGCCAAACTTGTGCCTTGGTGAAGGCCGAGTGTCAGAAGTCGGGCGGGTTCCTGAAGCCTCTTCCAATCCCCGAGTGGAAATTCGATGATATCTCCATGGATTTTGTGCATGGGTTACCTAGATCACAGCAGGGTAATGACGCTATTTGGGTGATCGTGGATCTCTTAACCAAGGTGGCCCACTTCATCCCAAATCGGAAGGAGGACAGTGTGGAGAAGCTGGTGGAGTTGTATGTTTGCAACATTGTGCGACTACATGAGATTCCTAAGAGCATAGTCAGCGATCGAGATGGACGGTTTACGTCGAAGGACTGTAGATTGGTTCAAAAGAGTTTGGGCACGAAGCTCAATTTCAGTACAGCTTTCCATCCCCAAACTGACGGGCAAACCGAAAGAACGAACCGTACTATGAAAGACATGCTGAGAATGTGCATTCTTGATTTCAGCAAGAAGTGGGAAGATCACCTATTCATGGTGGAGTTCGCGTACAACAACAGTTACCAAGCAAGTATAAAAATGGCGTCGTACGAAGCCTTATATGGGAGACGGTGTCGAACGCCGATGTCTTGGGCAGAGGCGGGAGACACCAAACTTTTGGGAAAAGAGGTGATAGCTGACGCTTGTGAGATGGTGTAGACCATTCAAGAGCGTATGAAGGTGGCGCAAGATCGGCAAGCAAAGTATTTTAATGCTTGCCATAGGAAGCTGGAGTTTGCGATAGGCGATTGGGTCTATTTAAAAATCAAGCTGTTCAAGGGCGTTTCACGGGTTCGCCGACTCAAGAAGTTGAGTTTAAGGTTTTTGGGACCTTTCAAAGTTGTTGAAAGGGTGGGATAAGCATCGTACCGGTAGGCATTGTCCGCAGAGCTGAGTGGATTACACAACGTCTTCCATGTCTCCGTCTTGAGGAAAGCCTTGGTAGAGGCTAGTGTGGTGCTCGAGCCGACATCGGTACCGATAGAGGAAGGCTTAAGGACGCGAGTACGTCCAGTTGCCTTAAAGGATTCAGAGATTCGGCAGTTACAGAACAAAGAGGTGAAACTCATTAAAGTCCGATGGGACAACTGTGGTCGTGAGGAGCTCTCTTGGGAGCGAGAGCAAACCATGCTGGAGGAGTATCCAGAGTTTTTCCGTTCAGGTACCATTTAAGCTTTTGTCCCCTTTTATTTTCTGTAATTTTGGGACCAAATTCTTTTAAGGGGGAGAGAGTTGTGACGCTCCAAATTTCGTAAGAGGGACGATCAACATTTTTGGCCAGGATTGGGTCTTGGTAAGGGGTGACACGGCCAAGGACACGGGTGTGTCCAAGTCCGTATCTCGGTCGGGTTCGGCAAAGAGCCCGGGAGGTCGTCGATTTGAAGTCGACGAAGTGTGGTCGAGTCAGCGCTTGACGATCCGTGTCGAATCTGCGTTCGACGATTTTGGTTCGACGATCAGGCCAGTGATCGTGGTTCTGGCCAGCACTCGACGATCTGGCCAGCGATCGATGATCTGCGTTCGACGATCTGGCTTGCGCTCGATGATTTTGTGCTCGTCAATTTGTGCGTTCGATGATCTGGCTTGCGCTCGATGATTTTGCGACAGTCGATTTCTGCGTTTGACGATCTGGCTTGCGCTCGACGATTTTGCGCTCGTCAATTTGTGCGTTTGACGATCTTGGTTCGACGATCGTCGAGCGGCGATCTTGGCGGATTGGTTTGACGCAGAGTGTTCGACATTCTATTTTTCAGGTCAGGCTTGTATGACAGCCGTGCATTCCTTTGTGTGGGATCTGGATGCTGGGGATTTTTCTGTTCGGGATATACCCGAGAGTAGGGTTTCAAAATCTAGATTGTTTCAGTCGTTGTTTCTTCGTTTAAGATCTAGAGAGAAGGGAGAGCGCGTAAGACGGTGAAGGAGATCCGACCATTAGAGAGGCTTCGGTTCTCCAAATCGCGAGAAGAGTTCGGATCCGTGGAGGCAAGATCGTTGCGAAGGTTTTCATTCGGCTAAGTTTCCATGGCTAGGAAGAGGGGTCGGAAGGTAATGACACTTATCCTCTTGGTTTTAGGATGCGTGTCTTGCATCTCTTATTTCCATGGTTTTTGGGCACCAATCTCTCATATGAGAGGGGTTTGGTCGCCAAGGTTCAAGAGAAACCTCCGGGTCGATTGAGTCCGTCCCCGACATGATTTTGCATTAGAGATCCGCTCCGTTAGTGGATTAGGCATGGTGGGTGAAGCCGTGGTCGCGAACGTTAGTCCGACCTGGTGATGTTGCATACGAGCGTTAGGGTTTTGGTAGAAACCCATTGCGACAAGAGGCTGTTTATGATGTTTGTGATGCTTTCCCCGTTTTCTCGTGTGAGTACGTGTAGCCAGAACCGGACAAGGTTAGCTCCGCATTGGCGGTAGATAGTTTCCTTGGTGGACAAGGTTAGCTCCCCATTGGCGGTAGATAGTTTCCCTGGTGGACAAGGTTAGCTACCCATTGGCGGTAGATGGTTTCCTTGGCGCGCGGGAACGCTGCAGTACGAATGAGGCATTATGGTGGAACTGGCTTGGTTTGTGATGTGCCAAGGCATGGCTGTGTCTCCGTGGTCGGCTGGCTATCCTGTGACGTGCAAGTTATGTGTGGAAAGTGTCCCGACGAGACTAGTTCCCTTTTTGTGATATTGATGAGAACGCCGAGCATGGGGCAATCCTGTGCAATGAGGCCATGAGCGGGTGGGGTCCAGCAAGGGTTCTTAGAATCGGTCAGTGTCTTGGACGGAATCTTGACATGAGAAGTCAGAGTTTGCCGAGAAGCCCGGGTCTACGACCGTGAGCGGGTGGGGCCTTGGCAAGAGTTCCGTGTGGCGGCTTGTATGCCGTTGGGGGATTGTGGTTCCCCTTTGTTTGCGGCTTTATGCCAATGGGGAAATGATGAGTACCCAAATGATGTGATGTTGTGCTAGATGCATACGCTATAAGGTGCCTTGGGTGAAGCCCAGGTGTTGCATTCATGTTGCATAGTAGGCCCTTTTATTATATGCTCAACAGTAGAGAACATGTATGATGTTTGAGACATCCAAGCCTGTTTCCTTAGTTGCTTTTCTTGCTTATGAGTATTGCATACGAAGTGCTAACTTGCAAGTTGGAGGAGTACCCCGGGATCCGTTAGGGGCGGCCGGGAGGAGATGTGTTTGCTACACAGTTTTAGGTCAGCCTTTGCTGACCCACGTTACCACCAATTTTTACAGGACAAGGATCACAAGCAGGAGCTAGCTCGCCGGCCAAAAAGGCCTAAGCCTCATGAAGAGTACCGCTTTGCTTCAGCTTTACTTATTTGACATTGTATGTTTGATGCTCCTGTATTCCGGCTTGCATGTCGAGGTAGTTTAGGGGTGCTGATGCACATTCTTGACTGTTTTTATTATTTGAGCTTCAGACTCACTTTTGTTGTAAGTCCTTAAGGCCATCTCTAATCTCCTATATGTGTGGATATCTTCTAGTCTCTTTGTTGTTTCCGCTATGTTGTGTCTTGAGTTTTGAGATTGGGAAGTTATATCATCTTATAATACTAAAGCTATGGCGTCTGTATGTTGTGGGGCCCCGACCGGACCCATATTATACGGTCATGACAGGAGAGGTGTTACACACTTACTGTTCATTCACACACATGATTGTTGAGTCAGGAGGTCCTATTTATAGGCATGATGAGGAGTGTAGTCACCTCCCTTGCCGATAGGATCACAGCCTCACCCTGCAGCAAGAACAAGTGTATCCGCAAGCCGCAGATACTCATCCAGTCCGCCGCGACATGTGCAAGATAGCCAGACCGCCTAAACTTAACCAAGGATGGACATCAAACCCAGTTCTCCTTGTCGCCAAAGGCCAAGCCCGGACTCCGCCACTAGCCGAACTCTGCAGCAACACCTTGTTCGCCTATCCGTAGAAACAGCTCCAGTCCGCAACATAAGTTTGCAACCAAGGCACATCAGCCAAACTGCCGAACTTAGGGGACACTGCATCAGTCTGCATGCCTTGCGGACTCAACTCCAGTCTTCATTTCCCAAGCTCGCAACCAAGGCACACAACACTGCTGTCGAGCTTGGCGGACTAAGAAGCAGTCCACACTTAATTGCGCAATCTCCCCGGATTGAGCCAAAATTGGACTTGGTTCAGAACCAACCAACTCCACAACATTGGCCACAATGGCCAGTCCGCGCTTACTGGTAGACACTGGATCCAGTCCACCTGCCCCAACAAACTCCAACACCTGTCCCTACTAGCTGGCAACCTCTGTCGCTTCCTCTTGCCGGTCCACCAGAGCTAGACTAAGGCATATGCCAAGTCGGTCTGCTGAGATCCAGTCTAGTCCGCTTCTTGCTGGACCCGCGGATACAAAAGCTATCTATCTGCTTACCTTCTGGGAACAAGCTGTCTTCTGATCATAAGCCGTCCTGGCTGACCGCCGCCTCTGTTCGCATAGTCTTATTGAACAGACCGCCCTGGCTGCCAAAGAACAAGCCGTCTACAACAGCTCCGCCGACCTGGCTATCCGCAAGTCCTGTCTGTATAGTCTGCGCGGATAGGTCACCCAGGTCGCCTAGGTTTCCCAATCACCCACTTTCACTTCACCATTTTCAACACTCCCCCTTGAAGTGAGAAGTGGTGAACAACCCCAGCAGCTCCCATAACCTTGCACCTGGTCCCTCCGATAGTGCCATCGAGAAGATGTCCGGGACATAGTCCTTGCCCCGCCTATCCTGGACCATAAGGGATCCCTCCAGCATCTCCCAAACGGAGTCATGCTTCCATATGTATTCTTCTTCAGCTTCGACCTCCACTTGTGCGTCACAGGAGTACAACCAATGACCTTGGGCACAAGATCCCAAGCCCCATCTTCTTTGAGGGTAGTCACCTCCTCAACATTGGCATCATCCACCTCCTTGACTCTAGTGGTATCATCACAGCTAGAAAGTACTCGCTCGACCTGAGGGTCTGCAAGGAAACATGAGACCAAGCCCACCGAGTTTCCTCCGCAATATCGAGCTGGTGGGTTGATGATCCTCTTCGACCTTCGAAGACCCTGATCACGGCTAACCACCTCCGCTGCTCCTTCTGAACTAGCTCCGTTCCCGGGCAAAACCGGAACAATGCACTCCTTGCTTCCTGAATAAGAAGCCACCACACTGGAACCAGAAGTACCTGGAGCAATGCTCCCCTACTACCTGAACTAGAAGCCTCCGCTCTTGAACAAGAACTTCCTGAAACATCACTCCACTTGCTACCTGAATAAGAAGCACCTGGAGTAACACCCCCTACTTCCTGAACCAAAAACGACCATCTTTGATCCAGAAGTACCTGGAGCATTGCTCCCCCTGCTTCCTGACCCAGACGCCTCTGCCCCGGAGCTAGAACAACCTGGCGTTCCTGATGATACAGGAAGCTCCATCTGAACCTTAATAGCAGCCCCCTTCAGCCCACCATCTAACCTGCTCTCCTCTAGCTACACAAATGAGCTATTCCAATACGACATCATCTCATCGAAGACAATGTCTCTAGACACGATGAACCTCTTCATCACAGGATTCATACACCTTCATCTTCTCTTTTACTCATCATACCCAATAAAGACTAGCTTTATCTTGAGAGCATCCAGAGCGTGTACGTTGCAGTTAGAACCAAACAACCGTAGGTGCTTTGTATTGGGCTTCACCCCGTCCATCAGCTCATATAGAGTCTTCGCATTGATCAGACTAATAGACATCCAATTGATGACATATGCTGCACAAGCCATCCCTTCAGCCCAAAAGGCCTTAGGAATGCCTTTGCACTGAAGCCAACACTTGTAGGTCTCCGTCAACAAACAGATCATCCCATCTGCAAAACCACCTTGCTGTGAAGTATGTCCACGAGAGAGCTCCCTTCGGATCCCATGCTTCCTGCAAAAGTTCGAGAACATGGTTGAGCCGAACTCACCTCTATTGTCCGTCCTCAACTTCTCGATCCGCACGCCAAGCTGACCCTCCACAAGATTCTTGAACTCCACAAACAAGCGAAACATGTTCGACTTATCCTTCATGAAGTATACCCAAGTATACCTTGTATAGTCATCAACCAAAATCAGCATGTACCTGCTGCCTCTAAGACTAGCAATGACGGTAGGTCCCAACAGATCACAATGGACAACCTCCAAAGGTGTTGTGCATCTGGACCGCACCATATCAACTGTAAAGCGATAAGCTTCACCGTGTTGACATCCTGCGCATGCTTCACCGTCGTCGTAGGAAGACAATCTAAGCAAGCCTCTCATGAGTCTTCTTACCGCCATTTCTTTCAGCTTGTCCATCCCCACATGTCCCAGTCTTTCATGCCAGGTAGCTGCACTATCACTGGCCTTTATCCGATCAGCATCAGAACTTGTTGATGACCCAACCAAGTTCTTCTCTTTACTCCCAGTATGAGCAATGTTCACGAAGTTCACGACAACCTTACTCTCCTTCCTGAGGTGACCATGTTGCTTGCATCTATAACACCTTGGTCCTTCCTTCCTCTTCCCATCACGCCTAGGAGAACCACTCATCTCTTGTTGATATGAAGTAGAAGGACAAACCTCAGCAGCCACCTTCACCTCCTTGTTGAACAACCCAACAAGGGAAGTCCAAATCTCTGCAGCTGAACTACATCCACTAATGTGGTCCAAGATCTCCGATGAGATCACCTGCTTGAGAATAGACTCTGCTCTCGCATTTGTCTCCTGCCAAGCTCTCATCGCTTCAACATTGCTAGCAGTAACCTCTTGTCTTTCTGCTCTACACACCATCTCCCAAAGGTCCTCGCCAAAAAGATAGCTCACCATACAAGACTTCCACTTCTTAAAGTTAGTCTGTGTTAGGAGTTCAATACCAAGATCTCTTGCATATCTAGCTTCCATTGCTCTAACACTGGTTCCCTCTTCACAAGAGCAACAACAACTTCTAGTTGATCACTGATTATCCGCTCCAACCTCCCTCTGATACCATGTTAAATTTTTCAGATCTTGGAATGAGCAGGGGTTGTATCAACTAAAAGGTTAGATCACAGTTAGAGACACATGTAGCAACAAGAGTCTTTATTGATAACAACAGTCTTCTTACAATGCAAGATATACATGGAGAGACATGATTCACCAAAATAACTAAAGAGAATGCAGAAATAATTACAAGGCTAATCAAACCTTGCGGACTGAACACATAGCCACCAGTTCTACTGCTGCACTAAGGAGTCCGTACAGACCGCTAGGTCGCCAGACCACAACCAAGCTACGCGGACTGCTCGTTATTCTAATGTTAAGCTCTAGCCACCAATCTGCAAGCCACCTAATCGCGAGGTCGCCTAGCCGCCAGACCGCACAAGCTGCTGATGTCGAACAGAACAGGCCGCCTGAAGTAGACGACTTATTGAACCCGGAAACTAGTTGCCAAAGAGAAGACCACCTGGTCGCTATCCGCAACCTGCTGTTTACCGCCTATTGCTAACCACTGAGTCTGCACCGTCCTTGACCACAGTTAGAACCAAGTCCTGGCTTTCCAGTGCTATCCGCACAACCTGCACAGCACAAACCGGTCAACTCGTTCAACCTGCGCGGATAATAAAATCCAGTCTGCAGCAACTATTCGCGAGTTCACTTACTGTTCATTCGCACACACGATTGATGTGACAAGAGGTCCTATTTATAGGCACGATGAGGAGTGTAGTCACCGCCTTAGCCGATAGGATCACCGCCTCATCCCGCAGCAAGAACAAGTGTATTCGTAAGCCGCGGATACTCATCCAGTCCCTGCGACCTGTGCAAGATAGCCATACTGCATAAGCTTAAGCAAGGAAGGACATCAAACCCAGTTCTCCTTATCGCCAAAGGCCAAGCCAGGATGCCGCCACCAGTCGAACTCTGTAGCAACACCTTGTCCGCCTATCCGCGGGCACAACTCCAGTCTGCAACCCAAGTTTGCAACCAAGGCACATCAGCCAAGATACCGAACTTGGCGGACACTGCATCAGTCTGCACACCTTGCAGACTCAACTTCAGTCTGCATTCCCCAAGCTTGCAACCAAGGCACAGAACACTGATGCCGAGCTCGACGGACTGAGAAGCAGTTTGCGCTTAACTGTACAATCTCTCCAGACTGAGCCAAACCTGGACTTGGTTCAGAACCAACCAAGTCCACACCACTGGCCACAAGGGCCAGTCCGCGCTTACTGGTGGACACTAGATCCAGTCCTCTTGCCCCTACGAACTCCAGCACCTGTCCCTACTAACTGGCGACCTCCGCGGCTTCCGCTCGCCGCTCCACCAGAGCTAGACCAAGGCATCTGCCAAGCCGGTCTGCCGAGCTCCAGTCCAGTCCGCTTCTTGCCGGACTCCGAGGATATAGAAGCTATCCGTCGGTTACCTTCTGGGAACAATCTGCCTTTCGAGCATAAGCCGGCGTGGTTGGACGCCACCTCTGTTTGTATAGTCCGAGTGAACAGACCGCCCAGGCCGCCAAAGAATAAGCCGTCTGCAACAGCTCCGCCGACCTAGCTATCTGTCAGTTCTGTCTGCATAGTCCGCGCTGATAGGTCGCCCAATCAACACGTAGCTTCTCTTTAAATATAGTGATGACATCCACACAACAAGCTAAAATGAGTTGTCAAAACAACAATTGTAAGCAATTGTTTTTGGCAATGTGCACCTTAAAATGTTAAATATGGCAAAATACACCCCCAAATATCACTTTCTTGACAATCTGCACCCAACCCTTATTTTTAGGGGAAATTTTGTCCTGGCACAACCAAAAATGGGTTTTTTTGGCGTTTTGCACCCTGAACAATTTGCAGCCGGAAACATTGCAATTTTCGGCTCATGTCTTGACTGTTTTTTTATAAATAACATTGGAGAATTTTGTCCTGAAAACATTGCAGTTTCCAAAAAGTGAAAGCTTGACTGCTTTTTATAAATAACTTTGCAATTTCCAATTTTCAACTGGAAACATTGTTGCTTCATAGTCCTTTGCAAAACGTAGCACAATTGATAAAATGCGATTGATAAAATTACCGGTTCAAAATTTTCATTTAGCGCTATAGCTTCCTCAAATAACTCACATATTCAAGATGTCGCCATTAACGTATATACCGACATTCATATCTGCAGCCCGAGAAATCCAAAATAATTTGCAGCCAGAAAATTCCAAACATTAACATTGATAAAATTACAAACATTAAAATTCTAACCATTCAGCCATACATTAAAATAACATTAACATAATTGTTCACGTCATACATTAAAATTACAAACATTCATTACATAACATTCAGCCTTTAAGCATAACTACAGTTCACATAGTACGTCAAGAAGATCTCGATCATGATGATCAACTCAACAAGCATAAAATTCTCCATCACATAGTCTTTCTTATTTGCATATAAACCTGACTTTATTAATAAAACCGTCAAGTATTATAGAATGTTAAATTCAGCTTTTGATGAAAACTCTCTTACCGGTATCTTTGTGTTCGTAGAAGGCATTCTATCTTGAGTCTTAGAGGTTTCAACACAACTTTTCTTGTTATGTCATCGCATTCCACAGTTGGAGCATGTGTACTTCATTCCATGTCTTTTAACTCTATATTTCTGACCCTCTAATTCGTCCTCTTCCATTCTCCTAGCATGCTTTGACGGTCTTCCAGTTTTTTGTCAATATTTCTCCACGACACTATTGGATTCAAATTGGCTTTTGGTAATTCCGTGTGTGATTTTATTGGATTCAGCATGTGTTCATATGCTCTCAAAAACATATCCCTTCGGTTCCAAAGTTCAACATACTCTTCGACTTTTTCCCTCTGATACAATATTCATGATGTAGCATGGACACAAGGAATACCGGTTAGATTCTAACTCCTGCAACTACAACTTTTAGCACTCAAATCAACAATCCATTTATCTCCAATCCACCCTTCAACTTCAAATTTGTGATGCCTATTCCAAACTAAAATGTAATTGTGTGCATTTTTTTATTGTTTTCCAACATTTTTTGTATGGAATGATATATTTCTCCATTAAACTTGAACATCACCTTATCTCTTTGCATGTAAAGCCGCTTCATTAACAACACCCTTATAGTCTCCAACATTGTAATTATTGGCTTATCCCTTGCCTTTAGAATGACTTTGTTAAACGCTTCATAAAAATTGTTTAACAACATATCACATTTAGACCACGTACTAAAATGTGATTTTGCCCAATGTCGTGCATCTCTTTCTTTAACTCATTCATAAGCCTTTTTATCGCAAGTTTTCAACCTTTTCATCTCTTGATTGAAGTCCGCCATCCTAGTAGCGGATGCAGCTTTCCATATCATGTCTTTTAGTTGTATGCCTCTATGCTTTTGTTTGAAGTTATTATACATATGACGCCAACAAAATCTATGTTCTGCATTGTGAAGTAGCTCTTCAATAGCTTTCAATATCCCTTTTTGCTTGTCCGAAATTATAGTCCACTTGTACAAATTTTCAATGCACAAATCTTGAATTAGTAGATTAACAAACCATGTCAGGTTTTTGTATTTTATTTTAACACAGCGACATAAGCAATATGGTACATATTATTGTTACCATCAACCCCAACAACGCATAACAGTACACCACCTGTTGATGTCTTCAAATGAGTCCCATCCAGTCTAATGATAGGCTTACATCCAGCCATAGTCCATTTCTTCAAGGCACCCCAACAAAAATAGTCTTTTTAATATACATGTTTGGGAGGGTACATCGTGTTTACATTTGACTTTGATCGTTGTGTCCGGATTGGTCCTATATATTTCCTCAAAGTAATATCATAACTTTATATACTGCTCCAACTCTGTTCCACTAATCCATTTTGATGCTTGTTGATTCACCCTATACATCTTCCATATACTAAGGGATATTTTGTTGTCCCTTTGCATTATTTCCTGCAATGAATTAGCGGGCCATTCTGGGTTACTTCTAATATTGTGCTCGTACTTCTTAGCCAGAAACTTAGAGCTACAATGTTGAGAAGTTGCAGCTCTATAACAACTATGCTCCCCTTTAATTGTCTTGACTATAAAGGTTTTTTTTTTCATTTTTAGACATGAAGAAAGCATACATAACTCATCCACAATCACATGTGACTTGAATTTTATCACTACAATTTTTTTGTAAACTTCAGTGTCTTTCCTTGTGTAGTAGAGTACAACCTCACGACATCCCTAAAATCAGATGGTGTATTAAAACATAATCCAACTGTAAACTCAAAATCAGAACGTTTGCAGCTCCATCATAAACTTTAACCTCTATGATTTATTAATTTATGTGTCTTGGAAGATGATCGACAACCTGGATCTTTTAAATGAATTCCAACTTTTGTACCGAATGGATGATTTGGTTCACCTTTTTCACTATCAATTTCAATCTCACCCTCTAAAATTTCATGAAGTGAACATTCATCTAACTCAAAGTCATTCTCATTCAATCCATCATCACTAAACGATGAATTTTCATCATCAAATTCCTCATCCTCAAATTGTGAGTCACTACTACTGTCAACATCAACCCCCTCTTCAGAACAATTTCCATCAACTAACAAATTCTCCCATTCAACCCCAACAGTGCAATCCATTTCCTACCCAAAAACAAATTATGCCTAAAATATTAAACCATATATGACAAAATCTATAAACTTAGGACTGTGAACAAAAATAGGGGAAAAAATTATACCTGTCACTTGAAATCTGAGTGAAGAATGTTGTCGACGCCTGAATCAAGCGAGAAATCCAGAGAAGCCTTATAAATCCAGAAAATGCCTGAAGAACGTTGCAGCCTTATAAATCTGAGTGAAGAATCTGAAACATATGAAAAATAAATAGATTACCTACTACAGGAACAAGAAATCCAGAAAAAAACAAGAGAAATAAAAGACAGTCCTGGTTACTCACAGGCTGCGCTCGAACGGGAATAACTGGAGCGTGAGCCGTCGCTGACGATGGATCGCCAGGAAGCGTGAGCCCTCGCTGACGATGGACCACCACGTTACCGACGCCTGATTCAAGAGAGAAATCCGCCAAAGTGGTCAGAAAACTTGGAGTGTGAGCTGTCGCTGAAGGGGGAATGAGGAAACCAGGGAATGGCGATCCGATGGTCAGGAAGTTGATTGAGAGCCGAAGAATCGCCACTTGCCAGGACCCCAATGAACCCTAATGAAAATGAAAAAAACGGGAAGAAAACTTAGTGAAGACAAAATTATAGCTTTTCAGATAGTGAGAAGACAAAATTACCCTTGAAAATAAAGGCTGGGGTGCAGTTTGCCAAGAAAGTGATATTTGAGGGTACACTTTGTCATATTTAACTTTTTAGGCTGCACTTTGCCAAAACCCAGTATTTTTGGGGGTGCAATCTGCCAAAAGTATCATAATTACAGTCCACTTCATGCGATCGTAACCGCTTGGTCAATAAAAATAAGTCCTCCCAAACGAATCCTAAGTAATTGAAACAGGATTAGGAATCCTCCGTTGTATTGCGATAAATCAAGGACGAAGAAGATCTCGCTCCTGCCAGGGATTGAAAAGTAGAGAGGCGAGAGCAAACCAAACGCACCAGAGGAGACAATTGGTGGAGGAATTGAATTGGTAGGAGATGCGAGAGTGGTGAGCCGCCAAATTTTGGAGCGCAAATCACCACCTCTCCTAGGCTTTCCAAATAAACTCCAAAAAAATGCACGTTTAGGAGAAATTTTTTTCCTAGAATTGTCCATTCAAACTGTCTAAAAGCATATTCAATAGAAATCTCTATATTTTGAGATTCTCGTTGCATCATATTCTACAAATTTTTTGACCGCAACGAGAAATTTTTGTCTGCACGTGAAATTTTTGCTCGAACGTGTTATTTTTGCCCCAACGCGATTTTTTGGTCAGGGTGCATTTTTTTTCACTATGATTCAATTTTTCGGCACGAATGCGAAATTTTCGTACGAGCACGAATTTTTCGCCCGACCACGATTTTTTTGCCCGTACGTTATTTTTTTGTCCGGTCACGATTTTTTTGCACGTAAGCGAATATTTTACAGGGCGCGATTTTTTCACCCGGGCGCGATTTTTTCACTCGGACGCGATTTGTCATCCGGATGCGATATTTTTGCCATGACTCAATTTTTTTTGACCATAACGCGAAATTATCGCGGGGGCGCGATTTTTTTGCCCAAACTCGATTTTTTTTGTCCGAACGCAAAATTTCCGAACGACGTAAAATTTTCGCCCATACGGGAAAAATCATGTTCGAGCGGAAAATATCGCTTCCGGCCTAAAAATTCGCGTCATGGAAAAAAAATGACATGTGGGCTAAAAAACACGTGAGGGCGAAAAAATTTTGTGCGGGTGGAAAAATCAGGTGCGGGTGAATCGCGTCCGAGTAAAAAAATCACGTCCGGACGAAAAAACCATCCAAACAAAAAAACGCTAATGCCGAAAAAACACGTCTGTTGAAAAATCATGTCCGGACAAAATACTAGAATTCGGGCGAAAAAATCGCGTCTGGGAGAAAACAAACACGTTCGTGCGAAAAAAAACACGCCGGGGCAAAAAACACGTTCGGGCGAAAAAAATACGAATACGAAAAATATTTGAGTCCCGGCGAGAAATTGAAGGTCGGGCGGAAAAAAATCGGCCAAGATAAAAAAAAACGCGTCCAAACGTGTTATTTTTGCCCAAATGCGATTTTTACACTCTTACTCGATTTTTTCGGTCCGCATGCGAAATTTTCGTCTCGACGGAAATTTTCAGACGAACATGATCTTTTCAATTGGTCGCGATTTTTTCTCCCAGAAGTGAAATTTTTGCCTGAAGGCGATCTTTTCGTCCAGACGCATTTGTTTTCCCGGACGTTATTTTTTCGCCCGAATGCAATTTTTTTGCCCGGATGCGATTTTTTCGTCCAGATACGTTATTTTCGTGAAGACTCGTTTTTTTCATCAAAAACGCGAAATTTTCACCCATACATGATTTTTTCGTGCAGACGTGTTGTTTTTCGCACTGACTTGATTTTTTTCGCCCGAACCCGAATTTTTTGCCAGAACGCAAAAAATCGGGTCCGGGCAAAAAAATCGCGTAGATGCAAAAATATCGCATCCGACCGAAATAATACCATCTGGACGAAAAAACCGCATTCGATCGAAAAAATCGTTGCGTGCGGGCAAAAAAATCACGTTCTGGTGACAAAATGCATCCGAGCGAAAAAAATGCGTTCCAGTGGAAAAAAATCTTACGGGCGAAGAAAACACGTCCGAACGAAAAAAACGCTTCCGGGCAAAAAAATCGCATTCGTGCAAAAAAACACGTCAGGACGAAGAAATCGCATCCAGACGAAGTAACTGCGTTCGAGCAAAAAATCACGTCCGGGCGAAAAAAACGTCTAAAAGAAAAAGAGTAGTTTGAGCAAAAAAGAGACGTTGTGGTGAAAAAAGGCGTACGAGCGAAAAAATCACATCCGGACGAAAAAAATCACCTCCGGGCGAAAAATCGCCTCCGGGTGAAAATCAAGTCTCGGGCAAAAATTGCGTCTGTGCGAAAAAAATAGCATACGGGGAAAAAATTATGCCCGTGCGAAAAAATCGCTTTCAGGCGAAAAATTTGCGGCCGGGTGAATAAATCACATCCGATTGAAAAAATCACATCCGGGAGAAAAAAGGCATCCGAGTTTTAAAAAATCGCGTTCGTGCAAAAAAATCGCGTCCGGGTCAAAAAAAACGTGTCTGGGCAAAAAATTTGAGTCCCGACGAAAAATTCGTGACCGGGAGCAAAACAAAATCAACCTGGGCAAAAAAAACGCGTCCGGGAAAAAAATTGCGTTCTGCAAGAAAAAATCGCTTTCTGGCAAAAAATCACATTCGGGCAAAAAAAATGCGTTCGAGTGAAAAAGAAAACATGTCTCAGCGAAAAAATTGTATTATGGCGAAAAAATCGCGCACCTGCAAATCCTTCAGGCCGAAATAAGCTTGTTTGGGAGAAAAAATTTCGTCCAGGCAAAAAATTGAGACTGGATGAAAAAAACACGTTCAGGCCGAAAAATGCTCTCCTTTTGAAAAACTAGAGTTGGTGATCTCAATATCCTCCGTTGGAGATAGACATTTGATTTATGAGTTTTTATGTTATGATGAATATCGACGACTTTCTACCAAAAAGTCAATTCTACTTTAAAATTATTGGTCCGAACAAAAGAAATGACATTCATATTTTTAAAACAAATACTTCAATATTCATGTCTGTGAAACAAACAGACCCTAAAAGATTTGAGATTTGTTATTATTTTTCTGATGGCAGATAAGCTCACCGCAAAAGCAACCTCGGGTAATTCTAAGATGTGACAGACCCCCATCATATGCAACAACACTCGAACCTTTACACACTATAGTGGGGTCAGTAGGTCCGAATCATATAATTATAGTAAAATCAAGAAAGGTTTTTTAAAACCAAATATTAGAAAATCAAGTTCAAAATATTGTGGATATAAGTTCGCACTTAAAAGATGTAAAGAGGATAACAATAAATGAAAATTTTAAGTCAATTATTATTTTCATAACTACGAATTTGTTCATCTAGAAACACTCATACATCGGTAGGCTAGATGACAATGAATAGAAGATAATGTTGAAATGTTTAATGTTGTATGCAAAAGTTGGTAATTCTGTGTCATTATGGATGATACACAAGAAATGAAAGATGTTAACTATACCTGATAAATAACCTGACTATAATGTTAAAAAGAGACAGAAAAGAAAAATGACATAGAAAATGATGTAGAAGAAATACAAAAAAGATATAGTAACATAAGTGATTTACAAAAACAGAAAAATTAAGAGAAAACTTCATGAGATAGTCAGCCTGAAGACAAATTAAATAAAGGAGCCTAAAATGCCCACAATACATAAAGGTATTCCAAATGAAAGTTTGAACAAAATTACTGATGACTATAAATCCACAAAAAGAGAATCTTCTCATTTTGAGCTTATTCTTTGACATGAGAAAAAACAATTTAAGACAAATTATAAATGCTGCAAATGTAAGGGGATTTTTAGAGAAGGTACAAACTCAAATGCCTCTACATGTGCAGACATATATCATTGGTGCAATCGATGTTACGGGAGATGATCATTGTGGTTTCAGAGTTATTAGTATGATATTAAATATGAGTGATAATTGGAGGCAACTCTGTCATGATTTACTAAGTGAATTTCACAAAAAAATATTTGGTGTATAATGAAAATTTTGTAAGTCTCAAAAACATAGGAGTTGCGTAAGGCTCTTGTTTGTTGAGTGGTTCCAGTATCACTTGATAAGTGGATGACAATGCCCGACATGATGTTATTGGTGGAGTCGTACTATAACATTCAGTTGGTGAATTTTTGAATTTAGCAATCACTCACATTTTTTATGTTGCATTCAACTCAGTGTTATCTGAAAGATTGTTTACATGAGATATATAAATGACAATCACTTTATCATAATAGTTGAAAGAATATTGCGCAATGTCGTGGATATTTTTTGTCAAAACAAGGTACCACAAACAAGCGGAAAAATTAGATGTATCATATATATTGCGACTTTTTAATGAAAATGTATGAATATTTACTAGAGTTGTTCATTTTAGTCGTCTTTTTAGTCAAAGTATATCATAATATATTCCACTTTCATAGTGCAATTTTTAGAGATTTTTGGAGGTTTTTA
This sequence comes from Platanthera guangdongensis, assembly GCA_039583875.1. NCBI lineage: Eukaryota > Viridiplantae > Streptophyta > Magnoliopsida > Asparagales > Orchidaceae > Platanthera > Platanthera guangdongensis. The sequence continues at coordinate 129,133,936 of CM077161.1, read as the reverse complement.
CGATGGATGGTTCAAAAATTTTAAAGCTTTTGATTATTTTAATCATAAAGTGCGCACTGCTTAATATGAATGTTTACTATTATAATTGTCTTTTTCTTTTTTTAGGTTTTTTGGGAAGTGACTACATGAAGGGGGCACATTTGATACTATTTGGAAATTATAGATCAAAATTGTGTCAGATAAAATATATGTATTTTGATGCTTTTTAGAACATTCTTTTTTTTGGGGGGGGGGGGGGGGGGGGGGGGATGTATTAAAATAGTTTAAACACTAACATAAATTTAATTGTTTGTGTGAAAAGGAAAACCGTATGCTGCTCAAGCAACTGCATTAAATGCTATTTGTGTAGTAGTTGATCAGTTGATCAGGATATGCAACAAGTAGAGTTTATGATAAAGGGTTCGGCTCTCAAAAAAAATGCGACATTACAAGCCATTCGCAGAAGTAAAGTGCTCCTAAGTTCCTCGCGTGATGTAACACCCATGCCACATAATGGTAAAATCAATTAAAAAAATTTCATTATTAAGTCTACGAATAACGTCGTGGTGGTATAACTATAATTATGTGGTATACGGATAATGGTGGGCTACTAATAGTCAAAGAGGGTCTATGAATATCAATCACCAATTTTTTGGTGCATCAAAAGTACCAACCTAGAGGAAGGTAAGTTCGACGCTTTAAAATTTGTTCCTCAATGGGCAACCACTGTTATGCAAAGTTATTATGATCGGGTAATGGGCGGCAGAAAATGATCACGCTCGATCACCAAACGGCTTCCCCATGCCTTTTAAGTTTATATTGATACCCTGCATAGACATGACCGTCGCCGAAGGATGACAACCTAGGCAAGCCTTTCACAAGACTCTTGACTGCCATGGCATTCAGCTTGTCCATCCCAACATGTCCCAGCCGCTCATGCTAGATAGATGTACCATCGTTGGCCTTCATCCGATCAACAAAGGAGCTTGTTGATAACACGAACAAGTCCCTCACCCTTCTCCCTACATGAGCAATGTCAGCCTTAACCGCTGTCACGTTGCAGAGAAACTTCACTTATGTTGGACCAAAAAGAACGTGATAGCGCACATCCACCGCATTGGTCACAGAGAAGAGGTTCTTTTTCATGCCCAATACGTGATATACGTGATAGACACTCCTCAACGTGAGTGGAACCTTATCACTACCTAAATAAACTACACCCTCCTTCTCTACTACATGAACAGTATCATCAACGGTTATGATAGCTTTGTTTCCTGAGAATGTCCGCAAAGAGGAGAACTTTGAATCATCCCCAGTGAGGTGGTGACCACACCCTGAGTCCACGATCCAGTCATTTTCGTAGTCGATGGTGGACAAGGCACAAACACATGTGCCCATCATAAATGCTCCTCCCCATCCGGCTTCCTCAACACTGGAACCAGCTCCCTCCTTGTCTACAACATGCCCAGGCTGCAGCTTGACCTTGCAGTCATTCCTGAAGTGTCCTGGCTGGTTGCATCTGTAGCACTTAAGAAACTCTTTCTTCTTATAATCTCGCTTAGGAGCAGCTCTACCCTCTTGCTGATATGAAGTAGAAGGAACCTCACCAGCATCAGTCTTATTCTTCTTCTCCCACCTCTTCTTCCCATAAAAGAGCGCCTCACTGCCTCCTTAAGAGACAGTGACTCCAGCCATCTGCCTTGCCAAGATATATTGCGAAGCCAGCAGGTTATCCAGCTCTAACAAAGATGGTTGAGTGGCCCAGCCTTGAACAGAGGTGACAAAGGCCATATATTCCTTTCGCAATCTACGGATTACGTGGCTCTTCAGCTTTGCCTCAAAAATAGGCTCATCAGGGTCCAGCGCTGAAATCTCAGCACACAAATTCTTCATCCTCAGGAAGAATATCGAGATGGGCAGATCTCTATGTGTGGCCCTTGCCAACTCATTCTCTAAGAACTGTAGCCTTGATACATTCTTTATGTTGAACAACCCATCAAGGGAAGTCCAAATCTCCATAGTAGACCAACATCCTATGATGTGGTCGAAGAGTTCTGGTGAGATAGCCTGCTTAAGAGTAAACTTTGCTTTCACGTTAGTCTTCCTCCAAGCTCTCATCGTTTCAGCACCAACAACAACTGTAACCTCCTGCCTTTCGTCTCCACAGACGACCTCCCAAAGGTCCTCGTTCAAAAGATAGCTCTACATACACAACTTCTACTTCTTGAAGTTAGTCGTCGTAAGGAGCTCAATTCCAAGACCTCTTGCAAATCCACCTTCCATTGCAAACACCTTGGTTAACTTAGGCTTTCAGAAGTAATAAGGAAAAGTGACAGTTGATCAATGCTCAGCCTCTGATCCCTCTGATGCCATGTAAAAATTTGTGAAAGCGGAAAATGGGACCCCATGCGGCTGGAACACTCAATGTCACGAACCGCATTTTATCCGCATTAAAGGGTATATCAGAGTAAGGAGAAAATACTAGTCATGATGCCACGTCAACAGGGGATAACTGCAGACGCTCAATCGAGACCTCAAGCAAACACGTCTTTTGAAAATTTATACGTTAATTAAGGGAAATCCAGTTTTAAGTTAAACAGTTAGTCATATCCCTCAGCTTAGTGGATCAACTAGTACACGAATAAAAATATAATTATAAACTACGAAAAAATACTTGATTAGGTTGATTTTAACATTCTACATGAGTATAAACGTCCCCGAAGAATAACTCATGCTATGCAAGACTCTGGATTTATAATAAGTATAGGAAAAAGTCTGTTCGCAAATCAGAAAGTAGTGACTTATTTTTGAAAGAGATGACATGTATGATATACTAATAGTAATGTTTTAGAAGGTAAAAATATCTAACATGCAGTTATAGCGTAAAACATCCCAGAGAGTAAGTAATCCAAACAATTCGAAAGAAAACAACTAGAAGCTAGCAAAGTGTCCAAAAATCAACAATCCATGTGGGCATGAACAACCTGACACAAACCCATATAGCCAAAAGTACGTCTAAAATAGGTAAAGCAAAACTAAAAACGACAAAGTACCTTGCGACGGCGAGGTGAAAGCCACAACCAACACTATTGCACTGAAACTCCAAAGCAAGCTCCACTACCTGCTACTGCTGTAACATTCAATTTTCAATTAGACCCCTCTACTTAGGTTGGGTTAGGACATGTGGTGGGGTCATGGGTGTAGGCTAGGTTTGAACCATGGAGTTAGGGTGTAGACACATGAGACCCACTACAGGGCCCAAGATAACCTAAGTCAAACCTGCCCAAATTGGAGTCCTAGCCACACATTGATTCCACCACTGCACCCCAAACCCTAATACCAACATAAGGGAACCATAAGCCATATCACTAAGTCACTTATTGACTCAAGTTGACCCAAGTCAACCCTTAACCTTAAATTGGTCAAAGCCACACCTAAGGGCCCAATTAGTCCAAGTGGGGCACCACCATGGCCCAATCCAAGTTGGGAGGTACTTTTGGGTCCATGATCATCAAGTGGGGCCAACCCACTCATTAAGTTGACCAAGACAACCCTAGAAGTCAACTTGGTCAACCTTAGGACTAAAATGGGAAAATAATGAACCAAGCCCACTCCTCATGGGCTAAGCCCATGAGCCAAGGCCCATGACCAGCCTAAAGGTTTAATGACAACCCATACCCTCCTGAAATTGGAGAGAGAATGCATGCATGGGGGCAAATTAGTCTTTTTTGGAGGAAAAGAGGAGAGAGAGAGAGGAGGAAGAGAGGAAATGGAGGCCATGTGGCCCTCCTTCTCTCTGCCCAAGCTACTGGCTGAGCTCCTCAGGTCTAGTCCTACAATGTGGAGGAATTTGGGGACACTTGGTGGCTAGGAGGAAACTCCAAAGCATGGTCAACCACCCCCCTTAACTTCAACTTCTCCCACAGCCACCCCCAGCCAAATCTGAGCCCACCATCAGCTTCAGGAGGAGGAAACAAATGGAATTCGACTACTGGAGCGAGGCTTTTGCTGGAGAAACAAGGAATTTGGCTAGTTTGCCGGAGCAAGCATCGGCCATGGACCATCGTCACCGCACGCGCCGCCAAGCCCGGTTGCAGGTTCATTTCACCTCACCTCGCCCCGTGCTAGCTTTCTAGCTCAATTAGGTAAGATATATGGCTCAATCGAGCCCGATACCATGGGAGAAAGTGTAGATTTTTCCCAGTTTTTCTTCTTGCTCGGGATCTCCAGAGGAGCCGCCTCTGGCGGCCTCACTGCCGAGAAATACTAGCCACCACCTCAACGAAGGTGGTGGCAATAATTGTCGGCGGAGGCGCCGGCTCAGGTGGCCGGAATTAGCCAGCAAACATGGCCCAGGAAAACTCAATCACAGACGTTGGCCATTTGGGCACGATGAACGGATGTCGTCCATCTGATTCTGATTTGATTAATGATTTTAATTAATATGAACAGTAAAATTTCTGTCACACAATTTCAGTGAATTTGCATTTTTAAAATAGGCCCCTTAGAGGCAATTTCAGATCCAGACCTCAACATAAAATTTGTAGATGTAGGTCTTAAATTTTGACACCCTAAACTTGAAGTTTGGAGCTGTAGGGCTCCCTGTAGGTCCAATCTACCAAGACTAGTCCTAGGCTAGGGCTAATTTTTAAATAAATTCCTAAGCCAAACCAGAAGTCACCATGACTTCAAATTTTGGCCAGGCTTGAGTTAGGTATAGAACTAATGTCTGACCAAAAATGAGAATTTTTGGTCAGAATATTTCTATAGTATTTGATGAAATACTAAAAATTAAAGTAGGTGTATATTTTAAGAAATATGAGTCCAAATACCTTCAAATTTGGGTGGGATGTTCATGAGGACAAGATAAATCAATGATAAAAATTTCAGGTCATTTTGACCTCTATAAGAATGGGAAATCCCACATGCATGAGTTTGGCATATTCAAATTTGGGGTGTCATTAGTAAAAATGAGAAAACAAAATGTGAATTTAGCCCAATTGGGTCATTGCAAGCCCATTAAACTCTGGATAGAGGCTCATAGTAATGGAGTACACCTCCCATGAATTATTTGGGGTTTTTGGGATCAAAAATACCATTATTTTAATTTATTGGAAAATGGGTCTAAATATGAATAAATTTGGAAAATAGGGCAATTAAATTCACCAAATTATGGATTTTTGACACAAACTCTGGTAGGGCAAAGTACACTCCTGGAAAAATTTATGGCACTGTTTAACAATGTTTAATTAGGTTTCAAGTAAAATTTACCATTTTGCTCTTTTGGAAAATTAATTGGAAATATGAGAAATTTTGTATTAAAAATTATGAAAAATTTTACAGTGGATTATTATTGTGTTTTGTTCCTGATAAATTATTAGAGAATTTTTGGATGTTCCTATATATTAAAAACTCTAATAATGGCATTTTGGTAATATTCCTTAAATGGGCATAAGATAGGTAAAATCATGTTTTAGGAAATTTGAGATTCTGTAATTAGCCATATTTTATCAATATGATCACCCACTAATTTTCTTAAAATTTTGGTGTGAGTGGTTGAGGTACTTTATTTGAAAAATGGTTGAATTGGAATTTATTTAATGAATAGGAAATAAATAGAAATTTGCAAGAAAATATCATGAGATTTCATAGACAGCAATATTTAACCTTATTAAACACCTAGTGAAAACCTTAGGCAGGTTGAAGCAATAATTGTAGTACTTCATGTTCAAGGTGACCCGGTCACACAATTAAGGAGATTAATTTAGGCCCCTTAATACATGGGAAAATAACGAAACCCAGTTTAATCATCATCATGCGTCATATCAATCATAATATGTAACTATGAATATTTGACCCAAGAGTTTGGATGACACATCATACGGGTCAACATTAGTTCATAGGCGCGCTTAACAAAACATAGCTCGTGACACAGGGACCCATAGGGGATACGATAGAGGGTTGAGTTGGTGGCTATAATGGGAAGTCAAACCCTGATTGGTGTCTAGTAGGTTACTTTATAATATCGAGCGATAGAGTGCAAGACCTTAAGGACAATGACTAGAATGGAGACCAGCGGAAGTCCGTCGTTTCCCCGATAATAACTTAATTCATTAGGAAAATTCCATAGTAACAACGCGAGCTGGGTATGGGTCATGGGTAGATAACAAATAAAATAAATATCCTTGCGAAAGGGAGCTTTGGGATTCAACCCATCGTAGCTCCTAGTGCCCTCGAGATCCCTTCACCGGGCATGCCTTGGGCAGTCCTGAGATTAACCCTAAACGGTTATGTATAACGAACACTAGACAAGAGTAGTTTAATATGCTAAGACATCGATGTTCAATCTCACTCGCGATGGGTTGTAGGGATTCACAACAAGGCACTAATGTGCAATATCACCCGCGATGGGTTGGAGGGATTTTGAAACAAGGCACTAATGTGCAAACTCACCCGTGATGGGTTGGAGGGATTCAGGACGGGTTGGTCCTGCGAGCTGGAGGCTCGGGGTGGAGTACTTTACATGTGCATAAACCTGTGGCGGGTCATGTGGTACTGGGCCAATCGTCACACCGATGGCAGTACGGTGACTCTAGCGAGGTGTGAGGGTTTGGGGGGCAAGTGGGTTATTTTACACTGCGGTTTGGAGGACGATCCCCAAGAACGCACACTCGACCAAAAATACCAGTTAGTAGCCAGCAAATAGTATGCAAGACTCTAGAGTGCACCTAGGATGTGTACATAGATGTATGTGAGGTCTAGGCCTGGTAGTGTGTATACACGTCTAGGAGTGGAGACGCCCGCTCCACTGCTGCCGTAGCCACAACGGTGGTACCAGAGAGTGATACTAGCTCCGAAAAGTGGGAACTAAAGGTCTGTGATCACAGAGTCATGTGTGAGAGTTGCACTTGTATGAATCATAAAACGCATGCATATCATACATTCATAATTAGGTCATTCACACCATAGATCCTTACCATATAAATTAGTATGAGCTCTTTTATATGATAAGTTATATTTCTAGAAACCTTAACTTATAAGTTTGTATGGACATTCATATAAGTTAAGGTACTTCTGTGATGGTAGTGGTAGCTTATTTTACTTGCTGTCTTTCCTTGCTTACTTTCAGTACTTATTTTCTTACTGCACTTACTTGTTTCTGTTCAGTTCTTCATACTTTCCTGCACCATATATATAGAACTGATAGAGTAGAAATATTGGATACATATATACTTGTTAGTATTGTTCCATTGTCACCTGTTTATTTTGTTATACCCCTTATTATCCTCCACTTCGTCCTCCTGGCCGGTGCCTAGGATTGCGGGGCTGAGGTGTGGAGGAAACGACTTAGTCTTTTGACTAACGGTCAGTGTGACGAATCATTTTAGGAGCTCGAGGAGATGGAGCACCAGCAGGACGAGGTGGCAGGACGTGAGGAGCTGATACCACCACTACCTACTACTACTGCAGCCCGACGTCAGGTGGGATGAGTTTTCTAGTGATAGCATAGTTTCTGCTTATTGACATGTGTGAGAGGGAGATTTGTCATTTTGTACTGGGCATAAGCCCTTTTTCTCTATTTTGATGAACTCATTTTGGACTAGTGTACTTTCACTATTATTTGATAGTGCTGTGACTTGTGGACTAGTTGTTTCCTTATACTGCTTTTACTTCTTTCTCTCTTTTGGCCGAATAGGTTATATGATCGTACTAGCCAGCAGGATCGGCATGTTGCGGTGTCAACTAACCTGAGTGTTAGTGCCACCGTAAGACGGTGGTTCTGGGCATAAGACCGGGTGACTCCTTGATAAGGGGGAGGGGTCTTACAAACTAGTATCACTTGAACAAAACAATCATAAGAGAAGAAGTACACAACACACCGCCACCCCGCTCGAGCATTAGTTTGCGGACAAACTATGCAGCGGAAGCAATGGTGTGCCCATGTGTAAAAATTCACATAAAACAGTCCATATAAGCAATGAGTCAGGCCAATTCTAATATAAACCTTACCTTTATGCAGCCTCCATAGGTCGTCATACCACAGAATATGGCTCCTCCCCCACCGGATGCCACACCTTTTATACAGACAGAGATGGGCCAGTCCCTGACGGCCATCCTTGTGGCCTTCAGAGCCCAGCAAATTCCAGCACTGCTGCCAAATTCGGGATCAAACTGGCTAAGTGCATTCAAGAGTTTGTCCCCGCCCATGTACCACGGGACGGAGAATGCGGTAAAAACAGAGAAATGGCTCGAGGCTATACATGAGATGCTGGCAGGCATCAGCTGCCCTGTCAGCCAGGCAGTTCATTTGACAACTTCTACACTCGATGCCCATGAAAAGAGGTGGTGGAAGTCCATGCTGGACTCCACATATGCATATAGAGATCTGTCAAATATATCTTGGGAGGAGTTCGGCGAGGTATTCTTGGACCATTTTGTGTCCACCACAGACCGGGACGAGCTAGAAGAGAGGTTTTTATACCTCAAACAGGGTACCAGGTCAGTGATTGAGTACCAGCGAGAGTTTTCCCACCTTGTCAAGTTTGTGGGGATACATGATACAGATGACAGGAGGTACGCCAAGAGATTATACCGGGCCTTAGAGACGATTTGAGGCAGGCCCTATTATTCATCTCTCATGGCACTTCAGCTCAAATCATCGAGATGGCCAAAAAGCTGGAGGCATATCAGTTGATGGTAAAGAACAGAGGAAAGAGAACGCTGGATGGGTCGTCCTTTGGGGAGAATAATCGGGGCTCACAGAGAGGGAAAGTCAAGAGGCACAAGAGAGGTGGGGGATGTTATCATCCCAACTACAGGCAGGAGCTGAGACCCCCTGCAGCACCAGCTGCTCCACCACCACAGACACATGGCCAGATGAGACAGGATGATCGTGGCCAGTGACTGATAGTTTGTTTCGGGTGCCATCAGCCGGGCCACATTAGATTTGAGTGCCCGCATCAGCTTTGTCCACTTCCTCCTCCACCTCCGGTGGCCCCTCCGGTACAGCAGAGCCGAGGTCGAGGATGAGGTCGAGGTCGAGGCCGAGGACGGGGACCTTTTGGCCGAGGCAGAGGACAGGGGCAGATGTATGCATTAGACCTCACCGAGCCGAGGAATCCTGTGGACGTCATCATATGTACATAAATTATTTTTGTAAAGCTTAGATTTTTCGAATTTATAGTACTTGACCTTGTAGAATAACTATCTATTTAAAACTCAAATCAACCTCAGGCATAGTCTTTATCAGTCGCAAGCCCTCTTATATGCTGTTCGATACGTGTGCTTCGTACTCGTTCGTATCATAAGCCTTTGTGGAAGGATTGGATGGCGTGGAACGATTCACGGGCTCGACGATGAGGGTGAGGCTACCTGATGGATCAGTACTATTATCATCCGCCAAGTGCAATATGGAGGCAGAAATCTGCGGAAAGATATTTGAAGCGCCTGCAACGATCCTAAGGTTGCTAGATTTTGACTTGATCCTGCGCATGACTTGGTTACATTGGAACCATGCCCATATCGATTGCCCGTTGAGGAGGATCACATTGAGGTACGAGGACTCCCAAGTCATCATCAAAGATATTAGACTTGTCTCCCATCTATTATATTCATCTGTACATGTTGTCAAAGCCCACAAGTAAGGAGAGGAAGTATATATTATCTGCTTCGAAATGGCTGGAGCAGAGGCTTCCATTGTGGACATTCTGGTGGTTCGGGATTTCTCCGACGTGTTTCCGGAGAAATTGCCCGGATTGCCACCGGCCAGGGACACAAACTTCTGCATTCAGTTAGTTCCAGGAGCGAGGCCCGTATCTAGGGCACTGTACAGGATGGCCCCGAATGAGCTAGCAGAATTCAGGACACAGCTACAGGGGCTGGTAGAGTCAGGATTAGTCTGACTGAGCTCATCCCCGTAGGGAGCACCAGTGTTATTTTTCAAGAAGAAGGATGGCTCACTGCGTCTCTGCATCGACTACCAGGAGCTGAACCGGTTGACGGTCCGAAACACATACCCGCTACCCTGGATCGACGAGCTTTTTGACCAGCTTCAGGGAGACTTCTGGTTCTCCAAGTTAGATTTGAGATCAGGGTACTATCAGCTGCGGATCCAGGAGGAGGACATTCCGAAGATGGCTTTTAGTTCCCGCTATGGATTGTATGAGTTCACGGTTATGCCATTCGGGCTCACGAATGCACCTTCTACATTCATGAGCTTGATGAACCGCGTCTTCGAGCCCTACCTGGACAGATTCATTATAGTCTTCATCGATGATATACTGATCTACTCCCGGACACAGGAAGACCATACTTAGCATTTGTCCTTGGTTTTAGGTAAGCTGAGAGAGCACTATTTGTATGCTAAGTTCTCCAAGTGCCAGTTCTAGCTGCAAGAAGTGGCATTTCTGGGGCATACTATCAGTGGGGAAGGGTTGGCCGTGGACCCAACCAAGGTGCAAGCAGTATGGATTGGCCACGACCAAAGTCAACATCAGACATATGCAGTTTCCTGGTGCTCGCAGGATATTATCGCAAGTTCATGGACGGGTTCTCGAGGATAACACTCCCCCTCACGTCCTTGACGAAGAAGGAAGCAACTTTTACATGGACGGAGAAGTGTGAGGTGGCATTTCAGGAGCTGAAGGCCAAACTCAACTCTTCCCCCATCCTTGCACTTCCATCTGGGAAGGAAGGATTTCATATATATACTGACTCCACATATCAGCGGATGGGTGCAGTCCTGATGCAACACAGACATGTCATCGCTTATGCTTCGAGGCAATTGGAGAAGCATGAACAGAATTACCCCGTACATGATTTAGAGCTCGGGGCGGTGGTGTTTGCATTAAAGATCTGGAGACATTACCTATATGGGGTTCATTGTGACATCTTTTCGGATCACAAGAACCATAAGTATGTTGACACGTAGAAAGACCTGAACCTGCGCTAGAGAAGGTGGCTTGAATTCTTATGCGATTATGATTACACCATGCATTATCATCCTAGGAAGGCGAACACCGTGGCAGATGCCTTGAGTAGGAGAGCCAGCACCTCAGTACCAGAGCCTCGGGTGATGTCTATGGAGCTGCTACAAATGTTAGAGGATATGCATATTTCAGTCATTTTCGAGTCCGAGCCTGAGATCTACCGGGAGTACTTGAACTCTCTGATCGTGGAGTGTGATATACGAGAGCGCATCAGGGTACAATAGAGGTTGGCTGCAGCTTTGGTGCCGATGTTCAGGGCCCTGGAAGGAGGCAGGTCAGGTGATTATTCTCTGCTTGATGACCTCGTTCATTTCCATGGTCGAGTTTATATACCCACAGGAGGTGGTATCCGGGAGGATATACTCAGGGAGGCATATAACTTTCGGTACTCAGTGCACCCCAGTATCACCAAGATGACAGCAGATCTGCGGAGGAGCATATATTGGTCGGGAATGAAGAGGGAGATCATCTTCTATGTGACACACTACGAGACATGCCAGCGAGTAAAGGCAGAATGCAAGAGCCCCGAAGGGTTACTACAGTCACTGCCGGTCCCTGAGTGGAAGTTTGAGGATATTGGTATGGATTTTGTGCATGGATTGCCTTGCTCCCACTCGGGGCACGATTCTGTTTGGGTCATTGTCGACAGACTGACCAAGGTGGCCCGGTTTATACCTATCAGGAAGGACAGCCCAGTTACTATTTTGGTGAGGTTATTTGTGAAATAGTTCGTCAGGTACCACGGGATCCCCAGGAGGATTATCTCGAATCGTGACGGTCGATTCACTTCTAGGGAGTGGAACATGGTGCAGGCGTACTTGGGTTCTTAACTTGCTTTTAGCACCGCTTTCCATCCACAGACCGATGGTCAGACAAAGTGGACCATCAGGACCTTGGAGGATCTGCTACAATTGTGTATACTAGATACGGGGAGGCCCTGAGAGAGACTGTTGCCACTGGTCGAGTTCTCCTACAACAACAATTACCAGACGAGCATTGGTATGACACCTTATGAGGCTCTTTACGGGAGGAAGTGCCGGACACCGCTATCCTGGGTCCAGGATGAGGACCCCAGGGCACTTGGATTAGAATATATTGAGGATACAGACGATCATATACGAGTGATCAAGGACCCGATGCTGGAGGCTCAGAGTAGGCAGGCTAAGTACTACGATGCGCGACATCGGAAGGTAGAGTTCCAGGTGGGGGACAGAGTGTTCTTGAAGATATGTCCAGTGCATGGTGTTTCTCGGGTACGGAGGCACAAGAAGCTCAACCCTCGATATATGGGGCCATATTTGATTCTGGAGCGGATCGGCCCCTTGGCCTACAGGCTGGAGCTGCCACTAGAGCTAGGGACCTTGCACGACGTCTTCCACACCTCTAAGATACGGAGAGCTCTCCTTCGGCCGGAGCAGCATATCACCACTATAGCATGCTCGTTAGCATCTGACAGATCAGTTCGTTTAGAGCCGCTCCGGATCGATGATACCGTGGTCTGAGTGTTGCGGAAGAAGAAAGTTCCCCTGGTGAAGGTGTTGTGGTCCAACCATGGACAGGAGGAGCACACCTGGGAGCCGAGGGATCTGATGCTAGAATGGCACCCCGAGCTTTTTACCTTAGGTAACACTTTAATTATTGTCTAAAGTACTTAAATTTTTGTGCTTGAAAACCCCGTAGACCCGAACTTAAATTTCGGGGACGAAATTATTTCTTTTGCTTATTGGAGTTTGTAACATTCCATTTCCAATTAGACCCCTCTACTTAGCTTGCGTTAGGATATGTGGTGGGGGCATGAGTTTAGGCTAGGTTTGAACCATGGAGTTAGTGTGTAGTCACATGGGACCCACTCCAGGGCCCAAGATAACCTAAGTCAAACCAGCCCAAATTGGGGTCCTAGCCACACATTGATTCCACCACTGTACCCCTAACCCTAATACCAACCTAAAGGAACCATAAGCCATATCACTAAGTCACTTATTGACTCAGGTTGACCCAAGTCAGCCCTTAACCTTAAATTGGTCAAACCCACACCTAAGGGCCCAATTAGTCCAAGTGGGGCACCACCATGACCCAATCCAAGTTGGGAGGTACTTTTGGGTCCATGACCATCAAGTGGGGTCAACCCACTCATTAAGTTGAGCAAGTTAACCCTAAAAGTCAACTTGGTTAACCATAGGCCTAAAATGGGAAAAGAATGAACCAAGCCCACTCCTCATGGGCTAAGCCCATGAGCCAGGGCCCATGACCATCCTAAAAGTTTAATGGCAACCCCTACCCTCCTGAAATTGGGGAGAAAATGTATGCATGGGGGCAACTTGGTCTTTTTGGAGGAAAAGAGGAGAGAGAGAGAGGAGGAAGAGAGGAAATGGAGGCCATGTGGCCCTCCTTCTCTCTGCCCAAGCTACTGGCTGAGCTCCTCAGGTTTATTCCTGCAAGGTGGAGGAATTTGGGAACACTTGGTGGCCAGGAGGAAACTCCAAAGCATGGCCGTCCACCCCCTTAACTTAAACTTCTCCCACAGCCACCCCCAACCAAATCTGAGCCCACCATCAGCTTCAGTAGGAGGAAACGAGTGGAATTCGACTATTGGAGAGAGGCTTTTGCCGGAGAAACAAGGAATTGGGCTAGTTTGCCGGAGCAAGCATCGGCCCTGGAGCACCGCCACCGCACGCGCCGCCAAGCCCGGCTGCAGGTTCGTTTCACCTCACCTCACCTCGTGCTAGCTTTCTAGCTCAATTAGGCGAGACATCGGGCTCAATCGAGCCCGATACCATGGGAGAAAGTGTGGATTTTTTCGAGTTTTTCTTCTTGCTCGGGATCGCCGGAGGATCCACCTCCGGCAGTCTCACCGCCAGGAAACGTTATCCACCACCTCAACGAAGGTGGTGGCAATAATTGCCGGTGGTGGCGCCGGCTCAGGTGGCCAGAATTAGCCAGTAAACATGGCCCAGAAAAATCAATCACAGCCGTTGGCCATTTGGGGACGATGAACGGATGCCGTCCATCTGATTCTGATTTGATTAATGATTTTAATTAATATGAACAGTAAAATTTTTGTCACACAATTTTAGTGAATTTCCATTTTAAAATAGGCCACTTAAAGGCAATTTCAGATCCAGACCTCAACATAAAATTTGTAGATATAGGTCTTAACTTTATTTTGACGCCCTAAACTTGAAGTTTGGAGCTGTAGGGCTCCCTGTAGGTCCAATCTACCAAGACTGGTCCAAGGATAAGGCTAATTATAAAAATAAATGCCCAAGACAAACAAGAACTCACCATGACTTCAAATTCTGGCAAGGCTTGAGTTAGGTATAGAACTAACGTCTGACCAAAAATGAGAATTTTTGGTTAGAATATTTCTATAGTATTTGATGAAATATTAAAAATGTGTTTAGGTGTATTTTTGGAGAAATATGAGTCCAAATACCCCCAAATTTGGGTGGGATGTTCATGAGGACAAGATAAATCGGTGATAAAAATTTCAGGTCATTTTGACCTCTGTATGAATGGGAAATCCCACATGCATGAGTCTGGCATATTCAAATTTGGGGTGCCATTAGTAAAAATGGGAAAATGTGAATTTAGCCCAATTAGTTCATTGCAAGCCCATGAAACTCTGGATAGAGGCTCATAGTAATGGAATACACCTCCCATGAATTATTTGGGGGGGGTTTTGGGATCACAAATCCCATTATTTGAATTTATTGGAAAATGGGTCTAGATATGAAATAAATTGGAAAATAGGGCAATTAAATTCACCAAATTATGGAGTTTTGACATAAACTCTGATATGGTAAAGTACACTCCTGGAAAAGTTATGACACTGTTTAACAATGTTTCCTTAGGTTTCAAGTAAAATTTACTATTTTTCCCTTTTGTAAAATTAATTGGAAATATGGGACATTTTGTATTAAAAATTATGAAAATTTTTACAGTGACTTATTATTGTGTTTTGGTTCCTGATAAAGTATTTGAGAATTTTTGGATTTCCCTATATATATTAAAAACTCTAATAATGGCATTTTGGTTATATTACTTTAATGGACATAAGATAGGTCAAATCATGGTTTAAGAATTTGAGATTCTGTAATTAGCCTTATTTTATCAATATGATCACCCACTAATTTTCTTAAAATTTTGGTGTGAGTGGTTGAGGTACTTTATTTGAAAAATGGTTGGATTGGAATTTATTTAATAAATAGGAAATAAATAGAAATTTGCATGAAAATATCATGAGATTTCATAGGCAGCAATATTTAACATTATTAAACACCTAGTGAAAACCTTAGGTAGGTTGAACCAATAATTGTAGTACTTTATGTTCAAGGTGACACGGTCGCACAATTAAAGAGATTAATTTAGGCCCCTTAATCCATGGGAAAATAACGAACCCCAGTTCAATCATCATCATGTGTCATATCAATCATAATATGTAACTAGGAATATTTGACCCAAGAGTTTGGATGACACATCATACGGGTCAACATTAGGTCATGGGTACGCTTAGCAAAACATAGCTCGTGACACTGGGATCCACAGGGGATACGATAGAGGGTTGAGTTGGTGGATATAATGGGAAGTAAAACCCTAATTGGTGTCTAGTAGGTTACTTTATAATATCGAGCGATAGAGTGCAAGACCTCAAGGACAATGACTAGAACGGAGACCGGCGGAAGACCGTCATTTCCCAGATAATAACTTAATTCATTAGGAAAGTTTCATAGTAACAACGCGAGCTGGGTATGTGTCATGTGTAGATAACAAATAAAATAAATATCCTTGCGAAAGGGAGCTTTGAGATTCAACCCATCGTAGCTCCTAGTGCCCTTGAGAGCCCTTCACCGGGCATGCCTTGGGCAATTCTGGGATTAACCATAAATTGTTAGGTATAACAAACACTAGACATGAGTAGTTTAATAGGATAAGACATCGATGTTCAATCTCACCCGCGGTGGGTTGTAGGGATTCACAACAAGGCACTAATGTGCAATCTCACCCACGATGGGTTGGAGGGATTTTGAAACAAGGCACTAATGTGCAAACTCACCCGTGATGGGTTGTAGGGATTCAGGACGGGTTATTCCTGCGAGCTGGAGGCTCGGGGTGAAATACCTTGCATGTGCATAAACCTGTGGCGGGTCATGCGGTACTGGGCCAATCATCACACCAATAGCAGTACGGTGACTCTGGAGAGGTGTGAGGGTTTGAGGGGCCAGTGGGTTATTTTACACAGCAGTCTGGAGGACGATCCCCAAGAACGCACACTCGACCAAAAAGACTGGTGGGTAGCCAGCAAATTGTACACAAGACTCTAGCGTGCACCTAGGACGTGTACAAAGGCGTATGGAGGTCTAGGCCCGGTAGTGTGTATACCCGCCTAGGAGTGGAGACGCCCGCTCCACTGCTGCCATAGCCATAATGGTGGTACCATAGAGTGATGCTAGCTCTGAAAAGTGGGAACTAAAGGTCTGTGATCACAGAGTCATGTGTTTGAGTTGCACTTGTATGAATCATAAAACGCATGCATATCATACATTCATAATTAGGTCATACGCACTATAGATCCTTATCATATAAATTAGTGTGGGCTCTTTTATATGATAAGTTATTTTTCTGGAAACCTTAACTTATAAGTTTGTATGGACATTCATATAAGTTAAGGTACTTCTGTGATGGTTGTGTTAGCTTATTTTACTTGTTGTCTTTCCTTGCTTACTTTCAGTACTTGTTTTCTTACTGTACTTACTTGTTTTTGTTCAGTTCTTCATACTTTCCTGCACCATATATATATAAAACTACTAGAGTAGAAATATTGGATACATTTATACTTGTTAGTATAGTTCCACTGTCACCTGTTTCCTTTACTATACCCCTTATTGTCCTCCGCTTCATCCTCCCGCCCGGTGCCTAGTAGTTGCGAGGGCGAGGTGTAGAGGAAACGACTTAGTCTTTTGACTAACGGTTGGTGTGACCAATCATTTTAGGAGCTCGAGGAGATGAGCACCAGCAGGACGAGGTGGCAGGACGTGAGGAGCTGATACCACCACTACCTACTACTACTACTGCAGCCCGATGTCAGGTGGGATGAGTTTTCTGGTGACAGGATAACTTCCGCTTATTGACATGTGTGTGAGAGAGATTTGTCATTATGTACTGGGCATAAGCCCTTTTTCTCTATTTTTATGAACTCATTCTAGACTGGTGTACTTTCACTATTATTTGATAGTGCTGTGACTTGTGGACTAGTTGTTTCCTTATACAGCTTTTACTTATTTCTCTCTTTTGGCCGAATAGGTTATATGATCGTACTAGCCGGCAGGATCGGCGTGTTGCGGTGTCGACTAACCCGAGTGTTAGTGCCACCATAAGATGGCGGTTCTGGGCATAAGACTGGGTGCCTCCTTAGTAAGGGGAGGGGTCTTACAACTGCTCTGAACCTGAGACATTCCAAAGACAGAACACCTCAGCAAGAAGGTACAAGTGATGAAAACAAACTTAATCAAAAGCAAGCATAGGTCATAAGGGGTACCAACTCAAGACCAAAAGTACTGAAGTAATGTACAGAAGTAAAGTATCAAAATCAGAAAGGGACACTTACATGAATCATCACGTACATCAAAAAACACCAGATGCACATGACTATAAGGGGGAAAACATGATTAAATCATAAGGAAGAATTGCATAACTTTATTAGCCACATGTGGTCAACTCTACCAAAAAAAGATACAGGCGAGGTAGTCACTCATCCGGACACACCCTCACGGATAAATATTTGTCTAACTGCGGTGGGAGAATCATTCACTGCAACATACACCCAAACAACACCCGGTAGAGTTCCACAAGGTACTAATAACGTAAACAAACATTGCGGAGGTGGTTTCATCCACAAGTCTCGCAACCAAGAAAACCCATAACATATCTCAAGACTTGGCACATCGGATTCTACGATACATTGCTAGATTTTGGAAATGATTGATCAACATGTAGGAAAGATTCAAGACCTAAAATATACTCTAGCACGTCCTACATGATTGTTACGGACGATTAGAGCCAATGATTTAACACATTATCAAAATCACAAACAACACTACAAGGTTGGATTATCATAACAAGAACTTAATAATACAAGTGGATTTCAAGTGAAAGATTAAGGCTTCATTTGTTTCGGCGGTGGCGGATCGATCCGGCGGGTGGAAACGGAGTGTTCGAAACGGAGGGGGGAGGTGGCTGCTCCAAACGGAGCTTTTTGGGGCGTTTCTCAAGGCGGGCGGGTGGAAACGGAGCAAACGCCGCCGGAGGTTCATTTGTTTTCCCGCCTTCCGGTGGCGTTTGCCCAAAACGGAGCTCCGAAACGCCCAAACAAATAGAGCCTAAAACAATACTACTAATCGGGAAGAAAACCATGATAACATCACTAAATAAAGAAGCTTAGCAATTTCATCAAGATTGGAAGAAGAGGGAAGAGGGGAAAGAAAACCACCACTTGCTTTGGTTTTCATGGAGAAACTCTATAAATCACTCCTTGTCGTAAATCGGGGCTAAGGAAGATGGGAGATGTCAGAATCTAAAAAAATGGCCGAAAAAGTGGTTAGGGCCAAAAACCCTAACGAGAAAAACTCAAGAAATGGGGAAAGTTTTACCACAACGACGTAGTTCTTATTGAGAGCTTTTCAGATCTACGTTCGGTTAAGGTTTTCGAGCACCGGAGCACCGTCGACGACCACCAGAAGATTCATGAACGACTTTCTCTCTCTCTCTCTCTCGCTCATACCTCTCTGGTTCGGGAATGATAAGAAGGAATAAGGTTGGCTTAAAGAGGAAGAAGAATTATATATATATATAATAATAATAAATATAATATCAAAATTATTACACTTAAGAAAACATACAGGAGTCGGCTGAACCAGATTTCTGAGATGAAGTATGGATTTCTCGAGTACTGAAAAGGGCCTCTCGAGAAATGAGGAAAAACTTCTCGAGTAAATGGTATGCATTTCTCGAGTACTGAAGAAGGCATCTCAGGAACAACGAAGGCTTTCTTGAGAACAGAAGAGGGATTTCTCGAGAAATAAGCAGCACTTCCCGAGGATAATAACGAGATTTCTCAAGAAGAGCTTCTGATTTCTCGAGAGAAAAATTTGACGTCTCGAGAAGGAAATTTTAGACTTCTTGAGAACAACATATGATTTCCAGAGAACAACACAGGACCTCTCGAGAAATGACAGAACTTCTTGGGAACAACTAAGGATTTCTCGAGAACAGAATAAGGCTTTCTAGAGAAAGAATATAAAACTTCTCGGGAACAACTCCCGGCTTCTCGAGAAACGGAGCTGGCCATTGCGGGAAAGAATAACACTTCACGGGAACAGATCAAGGTTTTCTCGAGAACAAGTCATGACATTTTTCTTTCAGAAACTCAGATTTATCTTCTATACTAGAATCAGCCAACGACACAGACTAAACGCACTCTGATTTGAACGAACTTCGCGCCGTAGACGAAAGTAGGTGCTATGAATCTAACAACGAAGATAAAGAAAACTAGAATAAGATGCATCATTCTCGAGACACAATCACCACATGCTCACAACATGCATAAATATCACAAAACTTCAAACATGCACCGAGGCTCCAAAACGCCCGGACCGCAACAAAACTGGACAAGGAAATCCATAAACATAAACTCAATTCTTCCAACATGAAAACTTTCAATATCGTCAAAAACAACAAAATTTGGTCAAACAGACCTAACAGACGCGGAGACGCACAACGGTTCCGCGCCGTCAACATGACGTTAAAAAGTAACACCCTCACGTCATAAATATGAGATTACCAAATCAAATAAATATCAAAAAGTCTGGGGTGTTACAGCCACTCCCCAAAAATAAGTTTTGTCCTGAAACTTAACACAACTCCAAAACCAAACAAAAATGAGAAAATTAAATACATCCAAAAGCATGGAGACATACCAAAAACTAAGGGAAGAGATGCAGATGAGATTCCCTAATCGCCTACTCCACTCCCACGTCGCACTCTTGACGTCTTGATTTCACCAGAGAACCTTAACCATGAGAATGCTCTTTCTCCGCAACACTCGATTGTGAGAAAAGCATGGATAGGCTCTTCCACAAATGATAGGTTGGGCTGAATCTGGGGAACCGAGTCAAGGACTTGACGATCATTATGAACACACTTCCGCAACTGTCTCACATGGAACACATTATGGACACCAGGGAAGACAACATGCAAATCCAGCTATAAACTGACACTCTGATGCGCTCAAGAAATTGAAAAGGTCCCACATACCAGGTATCTAACTTGTGGTTTCTTCCAAACCGTTTAACACTTGACATCGGAGAGACTTTCAGAAAAATCGAGTCCTTAACGACGAACTCTTGATTGACCCTTCGTCGATTAACATACTTCTCATAACGCTCTTGTGCTACACGAAGCTTCTCTCGAATATGAGTTACAACACAATTCATCTCTTCAAGGGCTTTCGGACCTAGCAATGGTCTCTCACCAACCTCATCCCAAAACAAAGGAGTCCTACAACGCCTCCGATACAAGGCCTCAAATGGGGCCATCTGTAGACTCTCTTGATAACTATTATTGCATGTGAATTCCATGAGTCTGAGACGCTCATCCCATGCACCACCGTGATCCAATATGTAACACCTGATCATATCTTCCACGACTTGATTTACCCTTTTCGTCTGACCATTCGTCTACTGATGATAGGCGGTGGAATACCTTAAATTGGTACCCAACCCCTCCTATAAACTCTTCCAAAAGCGATACGTAAACCTAGAGTCTCGATTCGATACAATGCCAACAGGCACTCCATGTAATCTAACAAGCTCATCAAGATATAACTCAGCTATCTTTTTCATAGAATACCCAATCTTAAAGGGCACAAAGTGAGCACACTTTGTCAAACTATCAACTATCACCCAAATAGAGTTATGCACACGGGGAGATCTTGGTAAACCAGTGACGAAGTCCATCGAAATACTCTCCCACTTCCATCTTTGAATATCTAGCGATGTTAATTTATCACCAGACCTTCATTAGTCAGCCTTAACATGCTGACACGTATAACATTCCGACACAAACTTTGCTATATCGTTCTTCATTTCTGACCACCAAACAATTTGCTTCAGATCTTTATACATTTTGGTGGAACTATGATGGTTGGCAATACTGGAATCATGAGCTTCATTACAAATTTTAGCCCGAATATCACCAAAAGCGGGAATACAAAACCTACCCTGATATTTAAGAGTATCTAACTCGTCCAAAGAGAAATTAGGTAGCTCTCCCTTCTCAGTTCTATTCCGGAGATGTAATAAGTCAGGGTCATCCTTCTGGTGCACTCTGCTAAGGGAAATCTAAGAGGGTTCTTCTGCTTCCAAACTGGTAGACACAGTACTACTGCTAACTTCGATGTCCATCAACAAAAATTCTTCCACCGGGGATTGCACAGACATATTAAAGATTTTGCCGGTCTTCCTACTAAAGGCAACGACTATTACATTAGCCTTTCCCGAATGATAAAGAATCTCCACTTAATAATCGGCCACATATTCTAACCACCTACGCTGGCGCAGATTCAACTCCTTCTGAGTGAAGACGTACTTCAAACTTTTATGGTCTGTGTAGATCTTGCACAACGCGCCATACAGTAAATATCTCCAAAGCTTCAACGCATATATTATGGCTACAAACTCAAAATCATGCGTAGGGTAGTTTCTTTAATGGATCTTTAATTGCCTTGGTTCGTATGTGATCACATTTCCTTCCTGCATCAAAACACAACCAAATCTAATGTGTGATACATCATTATATACAACATACTCAACTCCTTCGGTGGGCAAGATCAGGACCGGAGCAGTACACAATACCTTCTTCAACTCTTGGAAGGCTTCGTCACATTTATCGCTCCAAACTAACATGGTGTTCCTCTATGTAAGTCTAGTTAGAGGAGCAGACAAAGAGAACCCTTCCATGAACCTTCTATAATAGCCGGCTAGGCCTAAGAGTCTCCTAATCTCCTTAGGTGTAGAAGGTCTCTTCCATTCCATCACAACAGAGATCTTTTCTAGATCAACTGAAATCCCATCTGTTGGGTCTATTGTTCCCAATGTCCCGGATTTGTGAGAAGTCAAACAGGTTAATGTCACACACATCAACTGTATTTGATGTGCATTTAAGGTCTTGATTGCAGGTTGTCCATATCACATTGATTGGACATGCAGACACAATAAGTGGTTGCTAGACATAGTAAAAATCGATTAAGTCCACAGGAGTTGAGTGGAGTATCTAGTAGAAATTTGCCTAAGTCCGCAGGAGTTGAGTGAGGACAGCTCACTCAATGCCATATAACATAAAACGTTGAGTCTATCTCAGCCTAACTGAAAGATATCCAAAAATTTGGCTAAGTACACAAGATTTGAGTGCAGTCTACTCTCTCAACGCCATATAACATATATCGTTGAGTCTATCTCAGCCTAACTGAAAGATAGTCAAAAATTTGGCTAAGTACAAAAGCGTTGAGTCTAGTCTACTCACTCAATGGCGTACAAAAAAAACTGTGATTCAGTTTAAGCCTATAGAAATTGGCTGAAAATATGGCTAAGTCCACAGACGTTAAGTGTGGTCTACTCACTCAACGTCATACAACTTTTAGCATTGAGTGTTGCTGTGCCAGTTAACTCCACAAAAAAGTTGGGCAAAATTTTCACTAAGTCCACAGGCGTTGAGTGTATCTTACTCACTCAATGCCAGATAATAGAAAAATTATGTTAAGTAGTTTGGCGTTGAGTGGAGCTTACTCTCTCAACGTCAAGCGCAGAAATATTTACTAAGGCAAATAGCATTGAGTGAGGCAAGCTCACGCAATGCTCTCGACGCTCTCAATGCCTTGAAGCAAAAATTTGGCTAAGTCCAAATGCATGGATTGCTTGGCTTTCATCAAGCTCAGCTTCGTAAAATTGAGCTCAGCATTCGTCGAACTGAGCCTAGAGTTCGTCAAACTGAATTTAGCCTTTCGTCGAACTAAGTCCACAGTTCGTCGAACTGAACTTATGCTTTCGTCGAACTGAGTCTGGAGTTCGTCGAACTGAATTTAGTCTTTCGTCGAATTAAGTCTACAGTTCGTCGAACTGAACTTATGCTTTCATCGAGCTGAGCTTACTGTTCGTCGAACGGAGCTCAGCATTCGTCGAGCTCAATACCTAGACAGAAAGAATTTTGTCTATGTGTTGTGGCGTTGAGTGATACCTACTCACTCAATGCCGTTGGTTCTAATGGTTGAATTTTGTCTAAGTCTAGAGATGCTGAGTCATGCTGAAGTCAGCAAAATAAAAAAGTCAACCAAAATTCAAATGTTGCGGAAATGCTGCCAGAAACATTGACGACCAGCTGTTATCATCTTCTGCAATTTTCGAGGAATATTTTCAACATTAAATGATGGGGACCACAAACAGCATAGAGCTGTTAAATCACGATTAAATGGAAAACATGCACTGAATGGATCAATCTCAGCCATCAATCCTAGTGGTGGGACCCACTGCTCAATTGGCATTCAGAGAAAAAAAAGAAGCAAATCGGCCAGAGCAAATGATTCGATTCCTCGTCTAGGTTTTCTGAAAACAAAAAGTGCGACCAAACTTCATCTTCTTCCTTGCCATTTTCGTCGAGCCTAAAGAAGTTGTTATGTACAGAGAACTTGTCGGGGAAAGAGATAGCTGAAGCAATCACCATCTCCAACAACAGGATCAGAAGCTATTCTGATGAAGCAGATCTACAAGTTCTGCAGAGAAAAAGAAAGCTATTTGACGAAATACTTTACTGTCAATCTATTGTCTTCAATAACAAAAGCTTGGACTGATATCTGCTCAGTCCAAGAAGAAGAAGACACAGAGATCTTGCTCTGGTGTCTAATCATCTTTCTCTTTAGTTCTTCTTCTATAAAGATTCTTGGTGAATCTAGAGTTGTAAGCCTTTATTATAAAGGCTGATGTCTTTGTTTCCTGTGTTTGGCTTAGTGCCTAAGTTGTAGGTCTGTGTGACCTATGTGGTCCTCCAGGATCTGTGTTGTAAGCTCTTGAGGAGCTGAGTTCTGGAGGGAGAGACGAATCTAACACACTGTTAGATAGCTGCGAAGAGATAGTGGATGTACCCAAGATTGTGGAACCACTATAAATTACTGTGTCGTCTGTGATTGATCTTGAAAGCAAAAAACTAACCTAATCACCAACCACAGAAATCTGCAAACAACTTAGAAAAATCAAATAGAGACAGAAACCTATTCACCCCCTCTCGGTGTTTAGCTAGCCTTAAAAATAAGACTTTCAAGTGGTATCAGAGGGAGGTTTCTCCTTAAAAGCTTAATAGTCTGAGTAGATCTCCAAGGTTAGCTTGAAGTTTGTCTCTAAGGGTTTAGGAATGACCAATAGGGAGCTAAGTGTTGTGAGACTTCCAATCTGTAGGAAGGAAGATTTTGGCATCTGGAAATCAAGGGTGAGACAGTTCATGAAAGCTGCTAACCCTAGGATGTATATTACAGTTAAAGAGGGACCATACATCCCAATGAAGGTGTCAATACTGGATGCTAATGTCAAGACCCCCAAGATATATGATGAGATGACCAAGGATGAGTTGGCCTTGGCCTCAACAGACAAGAGAACAAAGAACATAATTATGAGTGTTGTTGATGACTTTACTCTTCAGAACCTGATCCATTGCTCAACTGCAAAGGAAATGTGGGAAACACTTATGATCTATATGGAGGAGACAAATGAGGTTAGAGATGATATGAAGTCCATGCTCAACCAAGAGTATGAGGCTTTCAGGCAATCCAAGGAGGATAACATAACCATCTGTTATGAAAAGTTCTTTAGGATTGTAAATGAGCTGAAGACTTATGGAAGAGTATTCAGTCACTATGAACTGAATAACAAGTTCCTTAGATCTATCTCTAGAGAGTGAGACACTAAAATCTGTGCCAAAGCTCGGTGAGACAGTTTCTCACACCCTTTTTGGAAAGCTGCTGTCATATGAAATGCAGCTGGCTATAAGGAAAGAAGAAGAGAACCAGAACAAGTCTCAGGCAAAAGACAAGTCAGTAGCATTCAAAGCTGAAGGCTCCATAAAAGGTAGAAGAAAGACTCCCTCTCCACTAAGGAGAGATGCTGAATCTGATTCTGGAAAATTAGATACAAGCACATCAGACTGCCAATGGTCTGATGAAGATTTTGCTGCCTTCACTAGGCAATTCCAGAAGTACTTGGAGAAGAAGTACTTGAGAGGCAGGCCTTCCTCCTCCTCACATCCCAAGGATTACTACTATAAGGGTAGGATAAAATCCTCTAAGGAGGACAGATATGGTTCCAAAACTGGTAAACAAGTTTCCTCTAACATAACTTGTTATCATTACAGAAAACCTGGGCATGTAATAGTCGACTGCCCATTGAAAAGAAAGGAACACAGTGAGAAATGTTGAATTCTGTGAAGTGAAAGTGGGTGAATGGAAGGCTTGGGAAACCTATCCGCGCGGACTATGCGGACAGGGTTGGCGAACTGCTAGGTCGGCAGGGATGTTGCAGGCGGTTTGCTCTGTGGCGGCCTGGGCGGTCTGTTCGCGCGGACTACGCGGACAACAGCAGCGATCTGACAGGACAGTGTATGCTCAGCAGGCGGTTGACTCCCAGGAAGTAACCGGGAGGATAGGAATGCTATCCGCAGAGTCCGGCATAAATCGGACTGAAGAACTGGAGCTCGGCAGACCGGTTTGGCAGTTGCCTTGGTCTTGCTCTAGTGAAGCGGCAAGTGGAAGCCGCGGAGACCGCCGGTCAGCGCGGACAGAAAGTGGAGGTCGCCCGGTATGGCGGGCTAGATCCAGTGTCTGCCAGTAAGTGCGGACTGGCTCTTGCGGCCAGTGGACTGGACTTGGTGGGAATTGAACCAAGTCCAGGTGGCTCAGTCCGGGGAGATCGTGCAGTGGAGCGCGGGCTGCATTCTCAGTCCGCCAAGCTTAGTAGAAGTGTTGTTGCCTTGTTTGCTAGCTTGGGGATATGCGGACTGGAGGATTGCTTGTGCAGGAGCGTGCGGACTGGAGCCAGAGTCCGCTGAGTTCGGTTTAGCCTTGTGATGAGGTTATGGACTCAGGAGTTGCGGACTGGAGTCTGCTGTTAGCGGACTGGATCGACGTGTCCGCTAAGTCCGGAGGTGCCTTGGCAATGAGGCAATGGACTTGGGATATGCGGACGGAAGCCGGGTGTCCGCTGAGTCCGGCAGGTGCCTTGATGGCGAGGCTGCGGGCTCGGGTTTTGCGGGCTGATGCCTTGTCCGCAGAATGGCGGACACGACTGTTGTGGAGTCCGGCTGTGGTGGTCCTGGCTTGGTCTCTGGCGGCAAGGCGGGCTGGATATTGGAGTCCGGCCTTGGAGAAGCTGGGGCGGATTGGCTATCTGCACAGGAGCGGCGAACTGGAATGTGTGTCCGCGGGCTGGCAGACACACTAGTTCTTGCTGCGGGTTGTGGCGGTTATCCTATCAGGAAGGGCGGTGACCATACTCATCGTCGTGCCTATAAATAGGACCCATGTCACATCAGGAGTAACGAACCTAGACCGAAGTAAGTGAACAGTATTTGAGCTCGCGTAAGTTGCTACGGTCTGGACTTTGGTGTCCGCGCGGATAGAGAGTTGACCAGGTTGTGCTGTGCAGGTTGTGCGGATAGCGCTGGAAAGCCAGGACTTGGCGCTGATTGCGGTCAGGGACAGTGCGGACTCTGCGGTTAAGCAACAGGCGGTAAACAGCAGGTCGCGGATAGCGACCAGGCGGTCTTCTCTTTGGCAACTTGGTTCGGGGTTCAGGAAGTCGCCTGCTTCAGGCGGACTGTTCCATTCGGTGACGCAGCTTGTGCGGTCTGGCGGCTAGGCGACCTCGCGGTCAGGCGGCTTGCAGATCGGCGGTGAAGAGCTAAGTAGGGGTGAGTCCGCGCGGCTTGGGTTGCGGTCTGGCGACCTGGCGGACTGAGCGGACTCCACAGCAGTAGGTCGGCGGCTTGTTGAGTTAGTCCGCGCGGCTTGTTTTTGTTCTTGTCTTTGTAACTGTCTCTGCTTTCCCGGTGTTGGGTTTTGGTGAAGCATGTCTCGCCATGTATGTCTCGCCTTTTAAAGAAGGTTGCTCTTGATCAATAAAGAAGCTTGTGCTGCATGTGTTGCTGGTTGTTACTGCTTTGTTGAGATAATCTCTGCTAACTCCACGATCCGGAAAAACTTTCAACATTATAAGTGTGCGTATCCTCCTTCGGTTTGTTGAGTTTTCAACAGGGCATCCAAGGGGGCGTCTGCGGTTTGTTGAATTTTAACAAGAAAAAGGACCACCAGCAAAGAGGCAATAAGGAGAAATCCCTCTTTGCCAAGAGGCAAAGAAGCTGGATTGACTCCTCCTCATTAGAGTCAGAAGAAGAAGAAGCCAACATTGGGCTGTACTCTTCTGAAGAAGGAGCTGTTGAAGCAGACTGCATCAAAAGGCTTTCTGCTTTAGAAGAAGAAGCTGAGAAGGTTCATCCTACTGTTAGGATTGAAGACACGACCCCTCTATCATAGTCTAATAGTGATTCAGAGGTGGATTCTGAAGAAGACAGCTACTGTCTTGGGCTGATGGCTAGGTCAGATGAAGAACTCAACCAGGATCAGCCTAGTCCAAGCAAGGTAATTTCTGTTACTAGCTCTGCTTGTTCAGATTATGAACCAGTTCCAGATTCTTGTGCTTCTACATCAAGTGATGATGATGGCTCAGAATCTGAGGGATACATCAATTAATTGATTGATAATTATGGTGCACTTATGCAGGCTTTAAAGAAAAGCAAGCTCCTGGACAAACAACAAGCTCAGGAAATTGTCTCTTCAAAGCTTGCTGCTTCAGAATCAGTAAACTTTCTGGATCTGAAGACTCAAGAAGTTAGCAAACTAAATAATGTAACGATCCTTTTGATGAGCACCATAACCTTCAAGAATAACCATATCAGGAATCTTGAAGGAAAGCTCCAAAAGGAGAGGGAACTAGTCGCTAGCTACTCCAAGCCTAGCACAGTGTTTCCCTTGATAGACTCATTCTCCTCCCAAAAGGGAAAGAAAGGATTGGGATTCAAGGGAAGGACAAGAGCTGCTAATACCAATGGAAAGGGCAAAGCTCAAGTGGAGCCACTAGCCTCTAAGCCTCCTGTGAAATTTAATAGAGTGCAATTTCCTTCTAACATCCTGATCATGAGAGTATTTATGGTCACTGGAATCATGCTAAACCATCTTGTGTGAAAAAAGATGTTCCACAGTATGGTGGTAGTTACAACAAAGGTGCAAGTGCCTATGAGAAAATACAAATGACGCATCCTGGATCATTTATGTTTGGTGCAACAGCCCCTTCAGTCAAGGGTAAAGCTGCTGAGCATTCTCCAATTTCTCCAGCCCACTCTAAGATAAAGGGCAAGGCTGTCAATAAACCAAACCAGGGCATCTCTGAGGACATCAAGAGTATGCTTTCTGAAAAGAAAGTTGATGCTAGAAGGGCTCAAGATATCACAATCACTTCTACTGTCAGACCCACCACTTGTCAGGCTAGGGCTGGAAAACCATGAAACAAGACTGTTGCTACTCTTTCTAGACCCAGAGCTATTGTTAATACAGCCACTAGACCCGCTCCAAAAAGAAGGTACAACATACATGAGTGTTGGTGTTGTGGCAAGGTAGGCAACTTTGTTGTTGATTGCTGGCATAATTATAGTGTGTAGAGAGAAAATGTCAGCTTGCCTGTCAGAAAAGCTGCAGGAAGGCAGAATTATTTTCAGCTTAACATGCCCCAAGGACCCAATAAAAATTAGGGTCGTAAGGTTAACTGATTTGTGTTTTGTACGTTAGTCTAAGTGCCCATACCCCTATATTGTACTTGGACAGTGGATGTTCCAGGCACATGACTGGAACAAGGAGCATACTGAAGGATTATGCTCCAGTAAAGAATGGACCAAAGGTTATCTTTGGTGGGTCAGAAAAAGGGGTGACTAGAGGTTATGGTAAGATCTCTAATGACATAGTCACTATCACTAGAGTAGCCTATGCGGAAGGATTGCAACACAACCTGATAAGCATTATCCAACTCCATGATCTTAGCTATGGCATAGTATTACACAAGGATGAGTGTCAAATTAGGAGGCTAAGTAACCAAGAGGTCATCTTAACAGGCACTAGGAGTGGAAATGTGTACTGTTTAGATTTCGTATGCCCTAGCAAAGACTCACCTATATGCCGAGTTGCAGATAAGAAAGCCTCTTCTTGTGTCCAGTGGCATAAGAGGAAAGCCCATCTAAATTATAGGACCATAAGCAAGCTGTTCAGAAATGAGCTGGTTAGGAATGGACCTAAGTCTATATGCATTAAGGAGGGTATCTGCTCTGTATGCCAAAAGGGCAAACAGACTAAGACCTCCTTCAAGAGCATTGACACCAAAGACTCAGTGAGGTGATTGTACCTCTTGCATATGGATTTGTTTGGTCCCATGCCAATTCAAAGTCTAGATAGGAAAGTCTACACCCATGTGGTTGTTGTTGACTTTTCCAGATTTGCCTGGGTATTCTTTCTAAGGAAGAAATTTGAAACCCCTGATGTCTTTTAGACATTTGTCAAGCAAATTCAGAATGAATTCAACAGCACTGTGGTCAAAATCAGAAGTGACCATGACACTGAGTTTCAGTCTAAGTTCATGATAAGGTTCTATGAAGAGCTAGGGATTCATCAAAAATTTTCCTCTCCTAGAACACCCTAGCAAAATGTAATTGCTGAGAGGAAAAATAGGACTGTCATAGAGGCTAGTAGAACCTTACTAAGTGACTCATACCTCCCAGACTACTTCTAGACTGAGGTAGTTAACACTGCATGCTATGTCCTTAATAGGGCTTCTATCACCAAGAGCCACAAGAAGACTCCTTATAAGATCTTGAAGGGCAGAAAACCAAGCATGAGCTATTTCAGGATCTTTGGTTGCAAGTGTTATGTGCTCAACAATAGAAAAGTCTATTTAACTAAGTTTGCTGCTAAGTTCCATGAAGGGATCTTTGTTGGGTACAACACTCATAATAAGGCATACAGAATCTACAACTTAACCACCCAAGTTGTTGAAGAGTTAATGCATGTTATTTTTGATGAATCCAACATGGTTAACTGTGAGCTGCCAAGCTCCTCCTCTTATAGTATTGCAGGTACAGAGCAGATGATGGACAAGTTGACCATCAAGGAAGCTACCCCCACTATCTAAGAAAATGATGATAGACTACCTATTCCAAGAGAAGGGGAAAACATACCTGAAGAAAATGAAGACCAATTAGCTGAAAATCATGAAGATCAGCAAGCTGCAACTAGATTCCCTCCAGTTACCAGGCATCTGAGGGACCATACATTACACCAAATCATTGGCGATGCAAGTCATAGAGTCCAGACCAGAAACAGGAGCATTAATACAGCTCTCTACTCAAGCTTCCTGTCTCAAGAAGAGCCAAAGAAGTTTGAAGATACAATCCAGGACCCGTTCTGGATTGGAGCAATGAAAGAAGAACTGGACCAATTTAAGAGATGTAAGGTCTGGAAGTTGGTCTCCAGACCACAAGGATAAAATGTCATAGGGACTAAGTGGAACTACAGGAACAAGTTAGATCAAGATGGTATTATTGTCAAGAATAAGGCAAGACTTGTGCCTAAAGGGTACAGACAAGAAGAGGGCATAGACTTTGACTAGACCTTTTCCCCAGTAGCCAGATTGGAAGCCATAAGGATTTTCCTTGCATTTGCTACCTATTAGGGATTCAGAGTCTAACAGATGGATGTCAAGTCAACATTCTTGAATGAGGACCTAAAAGAGGAAGTATATGTGGACCAGCCACCAGGTTTTGTAAATCCTACCTCTCCTAGTTTTGTTAATAAGCTTAGGAAAGCTCTATATGGGCTAAAGAAAGCCCCTAGGGCTTGGTATGAAACCTTGTCCAGCTTCCTCATTGAGAACAAATTCTCAAGGGGGAAGATAGACAAGACTCTATTCCTAACAGAATCAAAGGGCAAGCTTATCCTAGTCCAGATATATGTTGATGACATTATTTTTGGATCTACTGATGACAACCTTTGCATGAAGTTTGCTAAATTATGCAAGGGAAGATTGAAATTAGCAGTATGGGTGAGTTCAAGTTCTTCTTGGGACTTCAAGTAAGAAAGTCTGATGATGACTTGTCCATATCCCAGTCCAAGTTCACTAGGGGCTAATCAAAAAGTATGGTATTGAGAATGCATCCAGTATGAGAACTCCCATGGGATCAAGTATGCCTATAGGCAAAGATGAGGCGGAGAAACCTGTTGATGAGTCTTTGTATAGAGGGATAATTGGCTCCCTTCTATACCTGACTGCTAGTAGGCCTGACATCATATATGACATATGAGTCTGTGCTAGGTATCAGGCCTGCCCTAAAAAATCTCATTACTCTGCTGCAAAGAGAATCTTGAGGTATCTTAAGGGCACACCAGATCTTGGCCTATGGTACCCTAGAAATAGTGATTTTGATCTAACAGGATTTTCAGATGCAGATTTTCTAGGTTGCAAAGAAGACAGGAAAAGCACTACTAGAATCTGTCAGTTCTTAGGAAGAAGGTTAGTTTCTTGGAGCAGCAAGAAGCAAACTAGTGTGGATATATCCACTGCTGAGTCAGAATAAATATCAGCAGGCAGCTGCTGTGCTCAGCTGCTATGTATCCAACATCAGCTTCAGGATTACAACCTTCAGTTAAGTAAAACTCCTCTCTACTGTGACTCTACAAGTGTTATTTCTATTGCTAGGAATCCTGTCTCACATAGTAGGACTAAACATATAGAAAAAAGATATCATTTTATTAGGGAGCATGTGGAGAAGGAAGACATCAATCTTGAGTTTGTCCCCACAGACAAACATGTGCCTGATATCTTCACTAAGTCATTAGATGAAGCAAAGTTCAACACCCTCAAATTTAAGTTGGGTATGTTGAACTTGACATAGCTTCAGTCACTCCCTTTTGCATTTTTATTGGTGCAGGTATTGTTCCTCTTGCTGGATATATAGACTCCCCAGTAATATCAGTTCACTGATGCTTCTACTGAGGGGGAGTAAGTTACTCTGGAGAGAAGAGAGAAGGTCAGCCAATGGAAGGGCCAGCCTCCATCTGCCTATTCTGCAGAAGTAAAAAAGGGGGAGAGAAGAGAGAAGGTCCTAGCAATGGAGATACATAGCAAGTGGGAGAGATGATAAAGGGGAAAGAAAGACATATGGCACTCATGTAAGGATAAACACCTTGCAACAAAATAGGGGGAGTAAGTGATGCTCACCATACATGTAGGAAAAGAAGTATATTTCCTTATAGCTTATCCGAATTTCAATATTTATTTTGCTGTATAGGTTGTTTGTGTCATTGACCAATGAAATAAAACATTTTTGATAAGGATTTTGACTTTTTCAAATAGGGGGAGATTGTTGGATCCATTGTTCCCAATGTCCCTGATTTGTGAGAAGTCAAACAGATCAATGTCACACACATCAACTGTATTTGATGTGCATTTGAGGTATTGAGTGCAGGTTGTCCATATCACATTGATTGGACATGCGGACATAATAAGTGGTTGCTGGACATAACAAAAATTGACTAAGTCCACATGCGTTGAGTGGAGCAAGCTCGCTCAACGCTAGAGGTATGGATTCAATATTGTCTAATAGAAATTTGCCTAAGTCCACAAGCATTGAGTGAGGACAACTCACTCAACGCCATATAACATATAACGTTAAGTCTATCTCAACCTAACTGAAAGATAGCCAAAAATTTGGCTAATTACAAAAGTGTTGCGTATAGTCTACTCACTCAACGTCATATAACATATAGCGTTGAGTCTATCTCAGCCTAACTAAAAGATAGCCAAAAATTTGGCTAAGTACAAAAGCATTGAGTGTAGTATACTCACTCAACACCATATAATAAAAAGGTTGTTAGTCAGGCTGAGTCAGTCTAAGTCTAGAGAAATTGACTGAAAATGTGGCTAAGTCCGCAGGCGTTGAGTGTGGTCTACTCACTCAACGTCATATAACTTTTAGCGTTGAGTGTTGCTGTGCTAGTCAACTCCACAAAAAAGTTGGGAAAAATTTCCACTAAGTCCACAGGCGTTGAGTGTAGCTTACTCACTCAACACCAGATAACAGAAAAATTCTATTAAGTAGTTTGGCGTTGAGTGGATCTTACTATCTCAACGCCAATGCACAAAAATATTTGCTAAGACAAATAACGTTGAGTGAGGAAAGCTTACTCAATGCTCTAGGTGTTTAGCTAGCATTGAAAACAAGACTTTCACCATCATTACTCACCAAATGACCCAGAAAGGATACCTGAGGTAGCCAGAACTCATATTTGCTCAACTTCGCATATAAATTATGCTCTCTCAGGGTAGACAAGACCAAACACAAGTGCTGGGCATGATCCTCCACACTCCAAGAATACACAATCACGTTGTCAATAAACACGACTACGAAATGGTCCAAGAAATCCTTAAACACCCTTTTCATCATATCCATAAAGGTAGAGGGTGCATTCGTCAGTCCAAAGGACATTAGCAAGAACTCAAAATGTCCGTTCCGAGATCGAGAAGCTGTCCGTGGGACATCAGACTCACGGATCCTTAACTGGTGGTAACTTGAGTGAAGGTCAATCTTTGAAAACACCTTGCTACCATGCAACTGATCAAACAAACCATCAATCCTTGGCAGGGGATATCTATTTTTAATGGTCACCTTATTTAGTTCTCTATATTCGATGCACAACCTCATCGGGCCATCGTTCTTTTTCAAGAACAGGACTGGGAACCCCAAGGCGAAGAGCTCGGCCTAATAAATCCACTCTGCAGTAACTCGTCGAGCTGAGTACGTAACTCATCCAACTCACGTGAAGCCATACGGTACGGTGCCTTGGCAATAGGGTGGGTACCTGGCTCGAGGTCTATCACAAACTCTACCTCTCTCTCAGGAGGAAGTCCTGGAAGATTATCAGGAAAACATCTGGAAACTTTCGCACCACCGAGATATACTCGAGACGTGGTTTAACAAAAGCTATTTTGAAAGCAAAAATAGAAACAAGATACGCCTCGCAAGCAGACTCTGTAGCTCGAAAAGCACGTACTACAGAAATAGTAGGGGAACCCTTTCCCTGAAAACCATAAACACTCATAGGTTGGTCGTTGTCCATCTTGAAGTCTGATAGCTTCGCCTTGTACTGGATGATCGCATCATACTTGGATAGCTAGTCCATGCCTAAAATCACGTCTCGACAGAGCCTCGTTACTTTGACGCAGACTCTCACTCACCGCATCGCTTTGCACACCTGACGACTCACCCTCCGACTGGTGAGTCGACTGTCACAACCCGCATTTTTCACCGCCATTAAAGGTATATCAGAGTATGTGAAAAAATATGCGTCATGATGCCATGTCAGCAGGGGATAACTACGGACGCTCAGGCAAAACTCCTACTTAACCATGAATAAAGATCTTTAAGTTGTTTGAAGGAAAAACGAGTTTAAGTGTATTAGTTAGTCGTATCCCTCGGCTTAGTGGCTCATCTAGTCCACAAGGAAAAATAGTTATATGATGCAGAAAATACTTTCTGTACAAGGTTGGACATCCTACATTAGTTAAAAGGTCCACAAAGGACATCTTATGGTATGCAAGTTTTATGTTTATAATAGGAATAAAAGTAGATTTTTATGGTCGTTAATTATAGTGATTTAGCATTTTAAAACATGCAATGCGTGAGGTAGTAATAGTAATTTTATACTTGAAAATACCTATCATGCAATCCTAGCTCAAAACATCCCAGAGAGCAAACAATCCAACTACACAGAAAGAAAACCAACTAAGCAACAAGCAAGCATCCAAAATCAACAATCTTATGGGCGTCAACAAACTGACACGAACCCACATAAAACAAAATATGTCTGAACTAGTAAAGCAATAAAAACAACATTCTACCTCGCTACGACGAGGAAAAAACCACAAACAACACTGCTGCTCAAAAACTCTAAAACCAACACCGCAATCAGCTACAGCTCTGAACCTGAGGCATTCCAAAGACAGAACACCTCAGCAAGAATATACAAGTGATGGCAGAAGTAAGCCAACAGTAAACAAAGTCGAGGGATACCAACCCGAGTCCAAAGGAAAAAATACTTAAATAAAGTACAACAGTAAGGTACAAAAGTCAAAAAACACTTACGTGAAGTGTCACGTACAATAAAAGTACCCCAAATGCACAAGACTATAAGGGAAAAAATTAACGATTAAATCATCAGGAAGAAGACAAAACTCTATGAGCCACATGTGGTCAACTCCACCAAGAACAAAACGGACTGGGTGGTCAACTCATCTGGAGGCACCCCCATGGATATATTAATCTGTCATAAATGCGGGGGAAACTAGATACTCCACCATACACCGCAAAAGCCCAAACACTCGGTAGAGTCCCACAAGATACTAACATAGGGTTCAACGTTGCGGTGGTGGATTCGCCCATAAATAACACCCGCAACAAAGAAAATCATGAAGTCACACCCCGTAACGACCCGGGTTTAGAGCTCAGGGGCACACCACAACCCAATTGGGGCCGGCGGCTTATCTCGCCCCACGACATCGCCATGAAGAAAACCATGATATAAATCTCAAGACAACATTGACACATCAGATTCTACTTGACAATTTTAGATTTGAAGCAGTTGATAAACCCTCGGGAAGGACTTACAATCCTAAAAAAAACTCAAACACATTCTACATGAAAGTTAAGGAACGGTAATAAGTGTGAGATTTAACCACATCATCAAAACATGTAGCACTTAACAAGGTTAGGTGGCAAAATCAAGAACATGAAAATTATAAGTAGAATTAGACAAGGGATCTAAACAACACTATATTCAGCAAGTTATTAAAAATCATGATAACAAGAAGTTGGAAATTTCTGCAAATCGGGATAAAGAAGGGAAGAGAAGGAGGAAACCATCATTTGCATTGGTTTTACCGTAGAAGACCACCAAATCGCACCTCGGCGAAGATCGGGACCAGGAAAGACGAGGGAAATCAAAATCTAACAAGAATGCCAAAAAATAGGAGTTAGGGCCGAAAACCCTTGCGAGAAAAACTCAAGGAATGGAGAAGATTTTACCACGATGGTGTAGCTCTCATTGAGAACTTTCAGGATCTATGACCGGTTTAGGATTTCGAGCACTGGTGCACCGTCAGTGGACACCAGAAAAATTGGGGGAAAACTTTCTCTCTCTCATGCTCACGCTGCTATGGTTCGGGAAGAAGGAAGAAGATCGGTCTTAGTGGGAGAAGAAAAGTACATATATAAGGTATAATTAAAATAATTTTATAACATTTCTAAGAAAGGAATTGATAATGATGGTTAGCTGGACCGGACATCTTGAGAAGAAGCCATGGATTTCTCGAGTGCAAGAAAATATTTCTTGAGTAGAAGATATTTCTCGAGAATAGGGAGGAAGATTACTCGAGTAGAGGAAGCAGGTTTCTCGAGTAATGGAGACGATATTTCTCGAGTACAAGAAGAATTACTCGAGAACTGAAGGAAGCACCACTCGGAAAAAACGAACCCAGTTCTCGAGTACAGAGCCAAAACTTAACGAAAATAAGGGCAGTTCTCGAGTACAAGCGAATCTTCTCGAGAACAAGAAGGGCAGTTCTTGAGAATAAGACGACCTTCTCAAGAGCAAGAGCAGATCTCGAGTACAGAAGAAGATATCTCGAGTACTAAATAACCTTCTCGAGAAGTAAAAATGACTTCTCGAGAGAAAGACTGCATATCTCGAGAACAATAGGGTACTTCTCGAGAACAACCGAGTATCTCTCGAGTACAACATGAGCACAAAAAATGGACCTCTCGAGAACTAGAAGCATTTCTCGACAGCTAGAGGAATTTTCTCGAGTACAAGAGAAGGCATTTCTTGGGAACAGATATAGACTTCTCGAAAACAAGGACGAAGAGCAATCCTGTTCGATGAATTCTGTTTGAAATTCGTCGAACACTAAACCCAAAAGTTCGGCTTAGTCAAACCCAAAGCCGTTCGATGCTTCGTCGAATGCCCCAAAATTCGTCGAACGGCTCTGTTCGACGAAAACCTACCCTAGAATCTGACGCACTATTCTTGAGACGCTATCATCAAATGCTTACACAGGCAAAACATCAACACAAAGATCCAAACACACGCCGAGACTCCAAAATGCTCGGATTGTAATAAAACTGGACAAGTAGAAAGCCTCAAAACTTCATCCTTTATATAAAGGAAAGCATTCAATCCAATCAAAATCCCAAAATCCGGTCAAACAGACCCAATGGGCGCAAAAATAGACAAACGGTGCAGTGTCGTCAACAAAACGTAAAAAGGGGGTAACACCCCGACGTCATAAATATGACGACACCAAATCAAATAATAATATCAAAAAATCGGGGGCGTTATAGTCACACCCTCTAAAAATAAGTTTCGTCCCAAAACTTATCACAACATTAAAACCAAACCAAAACGAAAAATCCAAATATTACCAAAAACCTGAAGTCATACCTGAACTAAGGGAAGAGATGTGGATGAGATTCTCTCATTGCCGACTCCAATTCCCACGTCGCGCTGTCGATGTCTTGATTACGCCAGAGGACTTTGACCTGAGGATGTTCTTTCTTCGCAACACCCGATCTTGAGAATCCAAAATACGGATAGATTCTTCCATGTACGTAGGGTTAGGCTAAATCTGAGGCACCGAGTCCAGGACTTGACGATCACTACGAACACACTTCCGCAACTGGCTCACATGAAACATATCATGGACACCAGGGAAGGTAGCAAGCAACTCCAGCCTATAATCAAACACTCCAATGCTCTCCAGAATCTGAAAAAATCCCACGTACTGGGGGTCTAACTTGTGGTTCCTTCCAAACCTTTTAACACCTGACATCAGAGAGACTTTCAGAAAAACCAAGTCCCCGACAGCGAACACCAGATCATCCCTTCATTGATTAGTATATTTCTCATAGCGCTCTTGTGCTACACGGAGCTTCTCTCAAATATGAGTTGCATCACAATTCATCTCTTCAAGGGCTTCCGGACCTAGTATCGGTCTCTCACTAACCTTAGCCTAAAACAAAGGAGTCCTACAACGCCTCCCATATAAGGCCTCAAACGGGGTCATCTGCAGACTCTCTTGATAACTATTATTGTAATCAAACTCCATGAGTCTGAGACGCTCATCCCAAGCACCACCATGATCCAAAATGTAACACCTGATCATATCCTCCATGATTTGATTTACCCTTTCCATCTGACCATTCGTCTGTGGAAGATAGGCGGTGGAATACCTCAAATCGGCACCCAACCCCTCCTGTAAACTCTTCCAAAAATGAGACGTAAATCTAGAGTCTCTATTCGATACGATGCTGACAGACACTCAATGTAATCTGATGACCTCATCAAGGTATAACTCAACTATCTTCTTCATATAATATACAATATTAAAGGGGATGAAGTGAGCACATTTAGTCAATCTATCAACTATCACCCAAACAGGATCGTGCCCACGGGGAGATATCGGTAAACCGGTGATGAAATCCATCAAAATACTCTCCCACTTCCAACTTGGAATATCAAGCAGTGTCAATTTACCTCCAACCCTTCTATGATCAGCTTTAACACGCTGACACGTATAACATTCCGACACAAACTTCACTATATCATTCTTCATTCTCGACCACCAAACAATTTACTTTAGATCTTTATACATTTTAGTGGGACCAGGATGGTAGACAACACTGGAACCATGATCCTCATTAGAAATTTTTGCCCGAATATCATCAAAAGCGGGGATGCAAAATCTACCATGATATTTCATAGTATCAAACTCATTCAAAGAGAAATCAGGTAGCTCTCCCTTCTCAGTTCTATTCCGGAGATGCAAAAAATCTGTTTCATCCTTCTGGTTCACTCTAGTTAGGGAAATCCAAGAGGGCTCTTCTGCTTCCAAACTAGTAGGCACAGTACTACTCCCAATCTCAATGTCCATCAACAAGAATTCTTCTACCAAAGACTAAACAGATAGATTAAAAATTTTGGCGGGTTTTCTACTCAAAGCATCAACTACTATATTAGCTTTTCCTGGATGATAAAAATCTCCACTTCATAATCAGCCACATATTCTAACCACCTATGCTGGCGTAGATTTAGTTCCTTCTGAGTGAAGACGTACTTCAAACTCTTATGGTCTGTATAGATCTTGCACAGCGCGCCATACAATAAATGTCTCCAAAGCTTCAGCGCATAAATTACAGCAGCAAACTCCAAATCATGCGTAGGATAGTTTCTTTCATGAATCTTTAATTGCCTTGATCCATATGCGTTCACCTTTCAATCTTGCATCAAAACACATCCAAGTAAATTGTGTGATGTATCCACATACACAGCATACTTAACTCCTTCAGTAGGCAATGTTAAAACTGGAGCAGTACACAATCTCTTCTTTAACTCTTGGAAAGCTTCTTCACACTTATCGCTCCAAATGAACACATTGTTCTTTTGGTTAAGTCTAGTTAGAGGAGAAGACAACACTGTAAACCCTTCCACGAATCATCTATAATAGCCAGCCAGGCCTAAGAAGCTCCTAATCTCTCCTTAGGTGTAGAAGGTCTCTCCCATTCCACCACAGCAGAAATCTTGGTCGGGTCTACGGAAATATCGTCCTTGCTGACAACATGACCCAGAAAGGACACCTGAGGTAGCCGGAACTCACACTTGCTCAACTTAGCATATAACTTATGCTCCCTCAGGGTTGCCAAAACCATCTCAAATGATGAGTATACTCCTCAACACATCGAGAATAAACAAGGACGTCATCTATGAATACGATCACCAAACGGTCTAAGAAATCCTTGAAAACTATATTCATTAAATCCATGAAAGAAGAGGGTGCATTGGTTAAACCGAACGACATAACCAAAAACTCAAAATGTCCATGACCGCGAACGAAAAGCGATCCGTGGAATATCTGCCTCACGAATTCTCAACTAGTGGTAGCCTGAACGAAGATCGATCTTTGAAAATACCGAGCTACCACACAACTGATCGAATGGATCATCAATCCTCGACAAGGGATATCTATTCTTAATGGTAACCTTATTCAATTCTCTATAATCGATGCAAAGCCTCATCAATCCATCCTTTTTCTTTACACATAATACAAGAGTACCCCACGGACAAGAACTCGGTCTAATAAAACCATACTGCAGCAACTCTTCGAGCTAAGTACGTAACTCATCCAACTCACGCGGAGCCATACGGTACAGTACTTTGGTAATATGATGAGTACCTGGCTCGAGGTCTATCACAATTTATTTTTCTGTCAAATGCATGATCCAGGCGATCCAGTCATATGCGAGGGTCGACCCTCAGCTCTTCCTCGCCAAGGCTACCGCGGCTGCCTACTCGAGCATCCTGGGCAAGTCCATACCAGTCGGGGGTAAGGGAATGAGGCCAAAAGATCTTTGCCCCTCCCCCCAGCAGCTCACAAAATACCGTGGCAAGGAAGGACAAGACCCCAAAGCTGAGAGACTCAGAGCCCTTGACAAGGGATGACGCTTGGTTAGCGAGTCGAAGGCGCCGAGCTCGTACCCTAATTTTGGTTTGGAGAAACGACCACTTGGGAGGAGATGGATAATATGATGTCTGTATCCTCCTCCTCCATTTCTAGACCGAGCAAAACCTCTTTAACGAGGATACCTACCTGTCTTTCAGGATGTATGACAGGGAAGATGAGGCTGCTTATGAGAAGGCGGGCCTGTGAGAGCTTACGTACTTGAACACACGAGCTCTATTGAGTGCGGTGGAGCTCTCCTACACGTCATCTCTCAGCGGCCCGTACTTCAACAAAAAGTACTTTAATGCCAAGGCCAATAGGAAGCTGGCGGAGGATGAGGTTGAGGACCTCGAAACGCGGCTTGAACTCGCCGAACGGCTTCTCGCCAGGTCTTCTAGTATCGTGGTAAGTTTCTTTTTTACTTAGAAAAATTTCCTTCCCCTCCCCTTTTAGTCCGCCTTCTTACGCGAGCTCACTAAAGGATGCCAAGACTGTGGACCAGATGAGGTCGAGGATCTGCAAGCTGGAGTGGGAGGTGGAGGTCCTGAAGGGGTGGCCCACCGAGGTTCCAACGCTGGTGCAAGCAGGGGAGCATGGAAAGTCCACTTCTGAAGGCGGGAGGCTGCTGCAGTTCACTCTGATCGAAGTGGAACGCACTTGCAACGTCTTAATCACGTAGACGACAGAGACCTCGCTCGATATTTTGCGCGACCTCGAGGCATTGCAGGATGAGTGGGCAGATGTTACCGCTGACCTCTTCATATCAGATGTTTACATTCCCGTGGAGAGCTTGCCCTCCGCCGAGCATGCCCACTCACCCCTCCCTTCTCCGAGCGGGAAGGGCAAGTCGAGGCTGTCTTTAAAGGACCCACCCTCCACTTATCTTAGACTATTTTCTTTTTTCATTCTCTTTTGGCCATGTAAGGGAAATACCCTAACTTTTGTGAACAGCTTTGCTAGAATATACATATAATTTTCTAATTTTTTTGTCCATTTATCAGTTAACTCTTTTTTGTTTGGGCAACTCGCCTTGTGCTCTTTGATTCACCGAGCCTCGGCCTTAGATGCTAGGTGATTTGCTGAGACATCGGAATCACGCAAATGGAACTTGTGAGACCTAGGTTTAGTGTCCTTAGTGTGCTCGCAAACTTTCTATGAAAAGACTTAGTGCCAAAATTGGTTCAACATTCGAGCGTCTCCGAGTGCGTTTAGTTCTGATCTTGCATCTTACGGGCGAGACCTTGGCACTCACTCGTGACTGCACTTTTCATGGGCCATACCCTTCACGCGACCTATTGCACTCTCCCCCCGATCCCCACTTCACTTGTATCGACACAATGCTTTTCTTTGTTGCTTTCTTTTGTTCACATGACCACTATTGCAGTGTTGGTCCCCTACGAGGGTCTCCTAACATGGACTGCTGTTCCGCCCACCTAATAAATTTTTCC
Source organism: Platanthera guangdongensis (assembly GCA_039583875.1). NCBI lineage: Eukaryota > Viridiplantae > Streptophyta > Magnoliopsida > Asparagales > Orchidaceae > Platanthera > Platanthera guangdongensis. The sequence continues at coordinate 129,091,786 of CM077161.1, read as the reverse complement.
TCCTTTACCCATGTGATCAACCTGCCCTGCCGGCTAGTGAGAGCCTAGACAGCGGAACCTTCTCAGAGGCTTTCATAACCGAGATAACTCTCTTTTACCTTGCCACCCGAGTGATAAACCTGCCCTGCCGGCTTGTGAGAGATCGTTCAGTGGAACCTTCTTCGGCATACACTAAAATACGCTGATGAGGGGACTCCCAAAGATGGCATTTGTAGTTACTTGGTGCATCCACGATGATGAAGTGATAGTTCTTGGATGTTCCCCATGGTCACGAGGAGCTCGACTTCTCCCTCCACTTCGTTTCTCCGGAGAACCTGTAGAGCGCGTCTTCTGAGGCAAACATCCTTTTCACCTCCACCTTAATTTGATCAAAAGCCTTATTGAAGATTACGTTAACAGAACACTCGTTGTCAACCGAGATCATAGAAATCGTGAAGTTCTCGATCGATGTCTGGATTGCCAACGCATCGAAGAACGGATCTGCATGCTTCGACATGTCCTTCGCTGAGAAGGTGATATTCTCTTCTAGGGGTGGGGTCTTGGAGGTCGAAGGGACGCTCTGACGATAGATGTCATTGTGGCTCCCCTTTCGGTTGGCCTCGATCCCCCCATGGATCATTCCAATCCTGCCACGGGTGCCCACATCAACCTGGTCTTCGCATCAGTCTTCCACCTCCGCTCCTCTTCCTTGTCTCACTCCATCGATCTGCAGCAGTGATTTCTTTCCTCTAGTGGATCTCACCACTCCCCTTACATGCAAGAATTTGAGGTAAGTTGTCGTTTGCGTGACCTTCCTCTTAGTGGAAGTCACAGTATGGCAATGTCGCCCTTCGTCTTCCTCCTCCTGATCAGTTCCTCCTTCCTCTTCTTCCTCGACAAATTTCCATGGTCTGTTATGGATGGGGATGAAATGGACTTGGACCCAATCTCCACCACGAATGGTTGAACCGACTCGAAGACCTTAAGTAGGTTCTCCCACATGCCTCTGGGCTGGCCGGTTGACTGGTGGCTGAAACCTCCACCTTGGTTCCTGACCCTCAAGGGGGGGGGGGGGAGTGGGGGTCCCTGAAATTCCCCTCATACTACTGGAAACATCCCGACAACCTCGCCTTGCTCTTCTTATCTTGGTTAGCTTCAAAATGAACACAGGGTTCGTGACCTTGCACTACATCTCCCACCCTGCTGGGTCGATCAACTCCTTGAAAGACAGGGGGTGGTTCGATCAACTCCTCGAAAGACAAGGGAGGTCATTCAAGCTCCATCCTAAACACCCCTTGCTGCAGCCCAATAGTCAAGGCCAACTTCAAGGTGTGCTAAGGCAACTCCTATACCAAGAGAATCTCCTCCTAAAAGCGATCCATATAGCTCGCCAGCAATTCCTCAACCCCTTGCTTTATCAGTAAGAAGGCCTCATCACCCTTCTTCCTTTTCTTGAACGTGGAGAACCGCAATAGGAAGCTTTGACGGAGTTCGTCGAAGTCATTGATGGTTCCCGAGAGAAGCTGGTGAAACCAGTCTCTTGTCTTTCCTTTGAAGGTGATGACGAACAACCTGCACTTGAAGGCTTCCGTCACTTGTCTGATGGAGACTGTGTCCTCGCACAACTAAAGATGTTGAATTGGATCATCCTTTTTGGTGTACTAGGACATAACCGGATCTCTGAACCCCTCCGACACTAGGGAAGAAAAGACAAACTGGCAAAAAAGGCTCCCTGAACCCACCTAGTGAGTCGAAGGTACTCGTTCGGTCTCTTCGCTAGCGCAACAAGCATCCAGTAGGTTGGGAAACATTACTCGCCCCAGGTGGGATCGCTCGCCCTCTTCCATCGCCACCTCCTTCCCTGCACTCCTACCTGGTTGCCCCTCCCTTAGGGATTGCAAGGTAAGTACCGGGGTCGTGGGGGTAGAGCACTCGCCTAGGGGCAATAGGACAAGGTGCATGGTCTCTGGTATGGACTTTTGGAACTCGATGAAGTCACTCTTCTTGACGAAGTCGCTCAAAGAGGCGACTCTCCCTGGTCGGCTCCTTACCCCTCGCTCTAGCCATGGAACTCTCTCAGAATTTTCCAAACAAGTTACGGTTCATTCTCACTGCACTATAATGTTGAACTCAAAAATCACGGTTCAAGAAGAGTTCAAACCAAAGGGGTAACTTGCCCTTATTTTTTCTGAGTTAGAACACTAGGTCGGACACTTGGAGCAAAGAACCTCACTCACCAAAGGTAGAAAACTAAGAACAGGTCATCGAGCTGCAGCGAGAAGGTCCCGCCACACATCCAGAAGATCAAAGATATCTTTCCCTTCTAAGCCAATGCCGAGGCGGAACCTTGGAGGGCACTTGAGATCACCAGACTATCAACCCGGAAACCACGATGAACAGTGAGTTGGAGCCCTCGCCAACCAGAAACAACCTAAGGAGAGAGAAACAGAAGTTCTCTCCAAAGGTGCCCTTGTGGGTCTATTTATAGTTTTCTGAAAATAATCTGCAGATAGCAGATTCCCGCCTTTTGATTTTACTAAATGCAGCCCAAATTGATCAGCCAACAACAGAATCCCGATGTTTGGAATGACTAATGACAAGCCAGAATGAGATTTCTGGAGAAATAGGTCACTCAAATATAGGCGAGTCAAGGCGATCCTAGGCCTGCTTGCCTGGGGGTTGTGAGTGCTCGGTGAGGTTGGGACTCGTCACTCGCCTCGCGCAAGGGGCGGATGCGGGCGTGTTAGTCCCACTCACCCCTCCGACTCGCCTAGGCGTGATATCCCTGACTGCTTGATGATTTGATGAATCCACTCGATAAATACAGGGTTTTACAAAGATGTCTCATGATAAACGTAATAATGACCATGGAAAGATAAAAGGAAGGAAAAAAGAGAAGCTCATTGTGAGGAATTATCTCTTTAATTATGTTTATTTCTCCTGCATGCAATTTAAAATGATTTATGAAATTGTATAAGGTCAAAAATTTACTATCACTAATATACAATAATTGCTAAATTTAAATGAGAAAAGTTTATAAATGATTTATTTCTAAGGGGACTAACATATAATTAATACTTTCCTATACATATAGGAGTACATGAAAGGATATAAAGAAATGTAAATATAAACGACATTGATGCAATGATACTGTTGAGGATAAGACCGTGAGATGATTGCATCAGAAAAGATACAATAACAACCAAATCATGCTACTAAAACGCATTGACGTGTGATGAAACTACTGATTCGATAGTTAAAGATCGAATCAGGGGTTGGACCCAAAGACTAAATACGGATACTATATCTTTAACATTACCAAAATAATGAAATAAAAAGTAGACTGGATATGGATATATAAATATCAAATAAAAACCTAAGACAACAAGAAAATATTGCTTATTAAAGTACTCATTTTAATATACAGATCATTGCTACGTTGCTTAATTATTGATGTACTGTTTACTGATGTACTGATCATGGTTACATTGCGCATTAATTTACTATTACACACGACTAGTATACATTATACCGTTCACTGTTACATATGTATATTGCTATAACTCTTCCTTGTTTTAGGAGATCAATTTCTCAGCTGCTCTTTAATTTAAAGACTAATTCCTCCCTTCCAACATTTTTAGGACCCTTCCAACATTTTTAGGATCCAAGAGTAAAGCAGGTTGGGAAGAAGGCCGAAAAGAAAAAGAAAAGAAAAAAGAAAAGGAGTCTGAGGCGGCCGGAGGTGGACAAAGACGGCAGGGGTTGCTGGCGCTGGCGCGTGCGCGCAGGCCGTGGCTACGTGGCGCGCGGCCACCCAACGCGGTTGCGCGGACCGGCCGTGTGCGATGGCGCAGGGTGTGGCCGCGCGGGGGTGCGGCCCTACTGCCGCGCGGGGGTGATACCCTGCGACCGCGCGGGGGTGCAGCCCTGCGGCCGCGCGGGGGTGCGGCCAAGCAGACGTGTTGGCTGTCTGCGCCCGGCTGCGCAGGTTGGCCGCACGTGGCCACGCGCGGGCTGCTCGCGGGCTGCGCGCGCGCAGCTTCGGCTTCCTCCGTCAGAGTTTTTTGGGCTTGCGACTTTGATGCGTGTAATCGATCCGGTCGGGCTCGCACGTATTTGGTCTGAGCCTTGCCTGATTTGTACAACCCCGTATTCGCATAGTAGGGTCCCCTCGGCAGGCGCAAGACCAGTTTTGTATTTTTAAGCTTTTGGAGTGGTTTTGCACTCTTGGTGACCATTTTAGGCCTAACCCTTGTAATATACTAATAGGGGGAGGAAAAATCCGCCTCCCCTCCCCACTTTTTTAGGGGGGGGGGGGTGCGACGAGTTGGCCGACACCCGCCCCAACATGGTAAGTGCGAGATAGGGGCAACGAGATCGGCTGACGGGCTGGGTCTCGCCCAGGCAGCCTGCCTAGCGGGCGAGACCGGCCGACTGGCTGGGTCTCGCCCACGCGGCCTGCCTGGCGGGCGAGACCGGCCAGCGGGCTGGGTCTCGCCCATGCGGCCTGCCTGGCGGGCGAGACCGGCGGGCGGGCTGGGTCTCGCCCAGGCGGCCTGCCTGGCGGGCAAGACCAGCCGACGACCTTGTCTCGCCCCCAGCTTTTGTTTCACCCGCGGGGTTTACGCGTTCGTCTTGGGTGTCCGGGGGGGGGGGGGGGGGGGGGGGGGGTAGGGGGCATGCTTTTACCGTTATACCCACAAGGGTGGGATTACCTCTCTTCCCCCGGTGTGGATGTTTCCTATTGGCCCAAAGCCTATTCGTCCTAGGGGTATTTCTGACCTTTTGGTCCCTAAGTTTGGGAAAACTATAAATAGACCCTTGAGGGTGCCTTGGAGAGCATTGCTTTTTAGCCACTTGAATCCTTCTTTCTTCATCCTCCAAGGCACCTAGCTTTGGCTAGTGAGGGGGACATCTCCAAGGTCTTCCATGTGTGAAGTGCGACCTCCACGCTAGAGCCGAGGGTCTGTTCCTAGTTTCCTGAGCCTTTGTTCCGTGACATCCCCCTGAGTGCAGTAAGTGTGAGCTCACCCCTTTCAAGGGACCCCGAACTCCACAGAGACCGATTTCTCGATTTCAATATCTTGGTGCGGTTTGCATGAAAAGTGACCAGCACAGAAGATCTCGGGAGAGTGTCATGGCTGGAGATCAGGGATACAGTGATGATCTTGGAGAGCTCCCCAACCCAGGATCCTTTGTGGGGAGAGAAGAGTTAATGACATCCATCTAAGGCATCATGGAGATGCTTCGAAGTATTGCTCATTTGGGTGACAGCTCCACTTCAACCCCCCCCAGGAGATAGCTCCCCCCCTTTGGACGAGTCGACTCCCAGGGGTCTAGGCGAGGTAACCCCAGCAGGGGGAGAAGGAAGTGCGTCAGGAAGACAGCCCGAGAAGGAGAGTATGGGAGATGGGGTCGAGCGAGACCTCACCGGCCGGGAGTTGTTCTCTAGCCCGGGAAGTGCTAGCCTTCCAGGTGGGCAGGTAGCGCGAGTAGAGGTTGCGAGACCACCACTCAGTGGGTCACCCTTCAGCGAGCTGATCATCTCAGCTCCCATTCCCGAGGAGTTCCGAGAGCCTGACATGGCTTATTATACCGGGAAAGATGGCCCAGTACAGCACCTGCAGTGGTTTGAGGATGCCGTCTCCATCAGGCCGATGAGGGATGCCTTCAAGTGTCACCTCTTCACGATCACGTTGAAGGATAAGGCAAGGGACTGGTTCCACCAACTCCCACCGAGATCAATTTATGGGTTTTAGGACTTGAGCCGGAGCTTTCAGCTTCGCTTCTCCACCTCTAAGAAGAGTAAGAAGAGTCTTGAGTCCATCGTCCTGATAAGGCAGGGGGCCAATGATTCGCTGGCCCATTACGTTGATAGGTTCCAAGAGGAGATTTTGGAAATCCAAGAGATGTCGGGGTATACCCTCCAGATGGCGTTCACAGTGGGGTTGCGCGAGGGGTTCTTCAAGATGAGCCTGACCCGAAAGACCCCCCTTTCCTTCGAGGAGTTGATGGAAAGGGCGGCAGAGGAGATAGTAACTGAGGCGTCCAACCCGACGTTTGTCAAAAATTTGGCAAGGTTGACAGAGGCAGAGTCAAAGGAGCAAGGTGGATCGAGGCATCCGGAGGGGAGAAGGAGAGAAGAGCAGAGAGCTCAGAGGTTTCAGGGACCTCAGGAAGGTCCTAAGCCAGGTTCGAGGTAGCAGGGAGGACCTGTTCAGGGTCTAGGAAGAGGTATTGTCCATGATGGGGGGAACTTCCATGTAGGTCACGGGAGGTTCAACTTCCATAGGCAAGCCCCTAGGAATCTCTTACCCCCACCGCAACAAGCCTTGGCGATAGGTGGAGGGGGAGGAGGCAATGTAAGAGACCGCCGAGCCCACCGAAGGAGGGGAGGAAGAGCGTTGTCGTACTATGACTTCCATCAGTCAGAGGGTCACGCCATGACTACTTGCCCCGAGTTCCTGGAAGTGAGGGTGGCGAGACGCCCGACCCAGTAGTCGCCGGTGCAGGTTGAAGAGGTTGCACTCAGAATGGCGGGGGATGACATATGTGAGGACCGAGTTGATATCGGACCCCGAGGTGGTATAACAGTGATCCATGGTTGAGTAGGGATCGAATCCACTCGGAAGGCAAGCATCCATGTGATGTACTGATGGAGCGTCGTTTTGATATCCCAGTCCCCGCCCTAGGAGGAGAAGTTCACCTTCTCGGTGAAGGACATGCCAGATCATGAAGATCCGTTCTACGATGCGCTAGTCATCCAGACGACCATCGAGGGCTACACCATCTCCCGGATCTTGATTGATAACGGGAGTTCCATCAACGTCATTTTAAAGAAGGCGTTTGACGAGATGAAAATAGAATCGAGGAGGGTGTTGGCCTCGGACGGACCCTTGTTCGGATTATCAGGGGAGAGTAAGGAGGTAGAAGGTGGAGTACGGATCCAAGTAAAATTGGGAGGGACTTCAAGGAACTGCCGGTTCGTCATTGTTAACGCTCCAAGCAGCTAAAATGCCATCTTCGGAAGGCCCCTCATCAGCGTCTTCCATTGTGTGTCGTCTTCTTTCCACCAGTGTCTCAAGTTCAGCTCAGGAGGGATCCATGTCAGAATCAAGGGAGACCACAAGATGGCAAGACAGTGCTACGTCACGGTCGTCAACACCATCTCTTGTTGGGCTAAGGCGGTGGAGATGGAGAAGGTCATGGAGAGCTTGAGCAGGATGGAAGTGTCCGACGAGAGGGAAGCGGATGACGGCCATCGTGCCCAAGCCCCCTGAAGAAGCTTCACCTTGGTGAAGTCTTTTACTTTTTCTTATCTTGTAACGAGCTCTACCCCTGATCGGCTGAGTTAGGGGATCATGTAACCCATATTATCCCCGTTTGAGGATGTTGGATTTGGTAAGGTTTGATTGAGATGTCAAGTCTTTTTTGCTCCGAGACGGTCCCGCTGTCCAGGCTCTCACTAGATGGGCAGGGCCGGTGCTACCTCTCGTGGAGGCCAAGTATTTTTTGCTCCGAGATGGTCCCGCTGTCCAGGCTCTCACTTGTTGGGCAGGGCCGGTGGTACCTCTCATGGAGTACAAGTCCCTTTTGCTCCGAGACAGTCCTGCTGTCCACGCTCTCACTAGCTAGGAAGGGACGGTGGTACCTCTCATGGAGGCCAAGTCCCTTTTGCTCTGAGACGGTCCCGCTGTCCAGGCTCTCACTAACTGTGCAGGGCCGGTGGTACCTCTCGTTGATGCCAAGCCCCTTTTGCTCCGAGACGGTCCCGCTGTCTAGGCTCTTACTAGCTGTGCATGGCCGTGGTACCTCTCGTACATGCCAAGTCCCTTTTGCTCTGAGACAGTCCCGCTGTCCAGGCTCTCACTAGCTGGGTAGGGCCGGTGGTACCTCTCGTGGATGACAAGTCCCTTTTGCTCCAATACGGTCCCACTGTCCAGGCTCTCACTAGCTGGGCAGGGTCGACGGTACCTCTCGTGGATGCCAAGTCCCTTTTGCTCTGAGACGGTCTCGCTGTCCAGGTTCTCACTAGCTGGGCAGGGTCGGTGGTATCTCTCATGGATGCCAAGTCCCTTTTGCTCTGAGATGGTTCTGCTGTCCAGACTCTCACTAGCTGGGCAGGGCCGGTGGTACCTCTCGTGGATGCCAAGTACCTTTTATCCGAGACGGTCCCACTGTCCAGGCTCTCACTAGCTGGGCAGGGCCAGTGGTACCTCTCGTGGATGTCAAGTCCCTTTTGCTCCAAGACGGTCCTGCTGTCCAGGTTCTCACTAGCTGGGCATGACCGGTGGTACCTCTCGTGGATGCCAAGTCCCTTTTGCTCTGAGATGGTCCTGCTGTCTATACTCTAACTAACTGGGTAGGACCGAAGGTACCTCTCATGGATTCCAGGTCCCTTTTGCTCCGAGACAGCCCCGCTATCCAGGCTCTCACTAGATGGGCAGGGCAGGGTGGTACCTCTCGTGGAGGCCGTGTTTTTTTACCCCGAGGCCGTCTCGTCACCCATGCTCCCATTAGCTTGCATGACAGGTTGACCCCTCAGGGAGGCCAAGTGTTTTTTACTCGGAGGCCATCTCATCACCCAGGCTTTCATTAGCTGGTATGACAGGTTGACCCCTCGGGGAGGCCAAGTGTTTCTTACCCCGAGGCCGTCTCATCACCCAGGCTCTCATTAGCTGACATGACAGGTTGACCCCTCGGGGAGGCCAAGTGTTTCTTACCTTGAGGCAGTCTCATCACCCACGCTCTCATTAGCTGCCATGACAGGTTGACCCCTCGGGAAGGCCAAGTGTTTCTTACCCCGAGGTCGTCTCGTCACCCAGGCTCTCATTAGCTGGCATGACAAGTTGACTCCTCTAGGAGGGGCCAAGTATTTTTCGGCTCTAACAAGGCCACTCAACGAATATGTTGGGTTGGATGTTTCTTTTCGAGCTTGTGCCAACCTCGATAAGAGCGGGGATTGTGTATAACCCCGTATTCGCAGAGTAGGGTCTCCTCGGCAGGCGCAAGACCAGCTTTGTATTTTTAAGCTTTTAGAGTGGTTTGCACTCTTGGTGGCCAATTTAGGCCTAACCCTTGTAATATACTAATAGGGGGAGGAAAAATCCTCCTTCCCCTCCCCTTTTTTTAAGGAGGGGGGGGGGGCGACAAGTTGACCGACACCCGCCCCATCTTGGTATGTGCGAGATAGGGGAAGCGAGATCGGTCGGCGGGCTGGGTCTCGCCCAGGCGGCCTGCCTGGCGGGCGAGATCGGCTGGCGGGCTGGGTCTCTCCTAGGCGGCCGGCCTGGCAGGCGAGACCGACTGGCGGGCTGGGTCTTGCCCAGGCGGCCTGCCTGGCGGGCGAGAGTCGCCGGCAGGCTGGGTCTCGCCTAGGAGGCCTTCCTGGCGGGCGAGACCGGCCGGCGGGGCTGGGTCTTGCCCAGGCGGCCTGCCTGGTGGGCAAGACCGGCCGGCGGCATGGTCTCGCCCCCAGCTTTTGGTTCACCCGCGGGGTTTACCCGTTCGCCTCGGGTGTCCGGGGGGGGGGGGGGGTAGGGGTCATGCTTTTACCGTTATACCTCCAAGGGTGGGATTTCCTCTCTGCCCCCCGAAGTGGATGTTTCCTATTGGCCCAAGGCCAATTCGTCCTAGGTGTATTTCTAACCTTTTGGTCCCTAGGTTTGGGAAAACTATAAATAAACCCTTGAGGCTGCCTTGTAAAGCATTGCTTCTTAACCACTTGAATCCCTCTTTATTCATCCTCCAAGGCACCTAGCTCAGTATTTGCTAGGGAGGGAGATATCTCCAAGGTCTTCCGTGTGTGAGGTGGGACCTCCACACTAGAGACGAGGGTCTGTTCCTAGTTTCCTGAGCCTTTGGTCCGTGATATCCCCCTGAGTGCAGTAAGTATGAGGTCACCCCTTTCAAGGGACCCCCGAACTCCACAGAGACCGATTTCTAGGTTTCAACATGCTTGACTTAGAAATTTCAGGAGGAACCCCATCAAATGCCATCAACTTTTCGCAAGTAATGACCCGCGAAGCATTTAACGCAAATTTTTTTGCCTTTCTCGGTGTGCTCCAATCATTAGGAAATTATCCATCACGTTTGCAAGATATCTTGATAAAGACGTACGTTGTTTCGCTGTTAGTTTTGGGACAGAAATTTTTGGCAGAAAATATGTTGCTATCTTGACCGCCTTCCCTTATGAGCTCCCCTTTGAGACTTATAAATTGAAGATGGTCATTCAGTTCTTCTCCCAAGTTATTGCAGGGATCTCAGAGTTTGTGGAGCCTCTACTTGGAGTTCACGTGTTTCTGTGTCTATCATGTCTCCTTCGAAAAAGGTTAGTACTTTCATGTCCTAGGAGCAAGGAGTGAGTAGGCGGGGGAGGGCGCAGACGAAGAAATCCACACAAAGTGGTGCTAACGCGGGGATACACAGAAGAGGCAGTGAGTGCAGTGGAGGCGCTGCGCACAAAGGGGGAGGGGTGCACCTTGGACCATCCGCGGGGTCACACGCATGCACGCGCTACTGGGGACATTCTGTGCGCCTGACTGGGGTCACCTGCACGGGTTTGCGTGGGGCTTCCCATGCACATGCGTGCGTGGTTAGCTGCTTGCCTGCGTCAGGGGCTGCCTTTGCATGAGGTGTTCGCATTGTTGTTCACGTAGCCTTACGCGGGTGGGTTTTCTCTCAAGCCCGCTAGATTTTTTTCCTTTGTTTTGATCCTGATGCTCGTCTTCCTTGCAGGTGTCGAAAGGCGGTGCCCCGAAGTGATCGATGCACCTTCCATCGACTTTAAACCCCGCTTGTGTGGGCAGTTGGAGGAAGCATTTCAGCATATTGACGGAAGTGGAGATTGTGATCCCATACCCACTGGAGTGCGTTCAACACCCTCCTTCAGGCCATTTTGCTATTACGGAGGGGTGCCTAAAGGTGGGCTTTCGGATCCCCCCTACAGAGGAGGCGGTTGTAGTGTTTTGATTTTGCGGCATCCTGATGACACAGTTTCACCTTATGGGGCTGATGAGGATCATGATACTACTCTGCTTCTTTCGGGAGCATGGCTCCCGGATGTCGGTTTGACTGTTCCGCGAGTGGTGCAAAGTCTGTCTTGGCTCTGGCGACAGGGTTGAGGTGTAGAGAAATATGAGATGGCTGACGTTAGAAGACAAGATCAATCATAGTCATGGTGGGACAGCATTTGGGTTTGTAAAAAAACCAGTGGGACCTGCCCGAGACTTGGCGGGATCCTCCTGATTGTTGTCACATTGCAGGGAAGGAGTATGACTTCACTCCGTTGTTAGGCTTTACGGATCCGCACGAGTTGGACGATATTCTCCACATGATCAACACCTTTGTCATCGAGAAGCGGCTAGTTCTTGCGGGCCTTTTGACGAATGTAGAGCGAAGTTGTGTCGTGTCGCTGGAGCGTGGAAAAAAGTGGAAGATGCACTTTTTGCAGTGGCGGGGAGGAGGCGAGCCGTCATCTATTGCCCCTAATGTTGTTATTGATGTTGCCGATGACTGTCTGGATGACCGGCTTGCTGATCCATCGCCTGTTGAGACTGAGAATGTCCCAGCGCTTCCCGTGATCGTGTTAGCTTCTCAGGATGTCCCTGAGCCATCGTTGGTGATAGGGAGGGTGGAGCGGGAATGCTCTTCTAGCCAAGCATTTTTCCAGAAGGTATGTTGGTTTCCCATAGTATTTTCCCTCTTTTGTTTTGTGTTGTGCATGGGAATAATTTATTTTCCGTGCTTACAGCTAGATGAGGCTCGCGATATTGCGCTCTCGTGGAACAATAGCTACGTAACCATGAAGGATGATTTTCACTCTTTGCGGACGAAGCTGGTCGCATCCGAGGACTCAATGACGGAGTCCCAGAGGAAGAAGGAGGTCGTTTCTTTGCTTGTTAATGCATAATCTGAACTGTCCTCTTCTCAGTCTGGTCTTCTCAGTCAAAGGTGGAGGCTCTTCGGGCCAAGCTTAGTGCTCCTGACTCTGAGGTCGAGGCTCTTCGTGGGATACTGGTTTCTGCTGAGGTGACTTGGGCGGAGGCGGTCCGCTGTACCGAGGCGACTGATGCTGCGATGTACCAGCTGGAGGGGGAGGTAGAGAAGCTGAAGAAAGAGAACACTCAACTGATTTTGGAGCGGGAGGAGGTCGAGCCCGTGTGGGTGACCGCAATGGCTGAGTACAGAGCCTCCCATGACTTCGAGGTGGAGCGGTCTAGTATTGTGGAGGAGGCACGCTCTGAAATGATGATGACTGAGGTCGACCCACTCATAGAGGATGAGCGCGATGTCGTATACTGCTTCGGTTTTGGCAAGGCATTTCGAGTTGTTCGAAGGTTTTTGGAGCGTGATGCTCTGGGCGTGGAGAATGTTTCAGATGATGATGCTGATGCTGCCGTAGAGGGATAATCCTTTGGACTTTTTCTCCTCCGTATATTTTGATTTGCAAGTCTTTGTGTTGTAGGCGTATTTTAGCGCTATTATATGTTTTCACTTTTTATGCTAATGTAGCCCACGAAGCGTCTTTTATTTGAGTGGAGACTCTTTTTTGTCTTTGAATCTACGGTGTTCTAGAGTAGCACTTGGCTTGAACGTTGTCTGTTTATCTGCACTTTTGAGAGTGTCGAAGGCCGCTGTGCGCTTGGAGGCGATGCATCCCCGTTTTCCATTGCCTCGAGTGAAGATTGGTGGAAAACCTTTGTTCGTGCTTTTAAGAGAACTGGGGTTCGTCTGGAAGGAGGTAGCGAATATCCTTCATTCGTTTGTGACTTAGGATGATCGAGGTCCGTCAAGGCGGAGGTGGAAAGGAGCCTTCGTTCTTCTATGCCTTAGGAGGACCGAGGTCCATCAAGGTGGAGGCGGAGAGGAGCCTTCGTTCATTTGTGCATTAGTATGACTGAGGTTCGTCCAGGATGAGGTGACAAAGAACCTTTATTCATTCAGATTTCAGGAGGATCGGGGTCCGTTCAGGTGGTGGTGGAGAAGAACCTTCATTCGTTAGCGACTCAGGAGAATCGGGGTCCGTCCGGGTGTAGGTTGCGAAGAACCTTTGTTCATTCGCACCTCAGGAGGACCGGGGTCCGTCCGGGTGGAGGTGGTGATGAACCTTTATTTGTTCAGGCCTCAGGAGCACCGAGGTCCGTCTAGTGGGAGGTGGTGAAGAACCTTTGTTCATTCACGCCTTAGGAGTACCGTGGTATGTTCAGGCGGAGGTGGATAAAAACATTTCTTCATTTGCATTTCAAGAGAACCAGTGTCCATCTAGGTTGAGGTGGACAAGAACCTTTATTCATTCACAGCTCAAGAGGATTGAGGTCCATCTGGGTGGTGGTGGCAAGGAACCTTTGTTCGTTCACGCCTCAGGAGGACCAGGGTTTGTCTGGATGGAGGTGACGAAGAACTTTTATTCGTTCGCGCCTCAGGAGGACCGGGGTCCGTCCGAGTGGAGGCGGAGAAAAATCTTTATTTGTTCGCACCTCGGGAGGACCGGGGTCCGTCCGAGTGGAGGTGGCGAAGAACATTTGTTTGTTTGTGCCTCAGGAGGACTGTGGTCCGTCCGGGTGGAGATGGCGAAGAATATTTGTTCGATCGCACCTCGGGAGGACCGGGGTTCGTCCCAGTGCAAGTGGCGAAGAACCTTTGTTTGTTCGCGCCTCAGGAGGACCGGGGTCCGTCCGAGTAGAGGTGGTGAATAACCTTTGTTCGTTCACAACTTACGAGATTCGGGGTTCATCCAAGTGAAGGTGTAGATGAACTTTTCTCTATCCCGCCTGGGAGGTGCAAACAAACCTTTGTCAGTCTCGACTGAGGTTCAGAAGGGATTTCGCCGATCTCGCCTGAGGTGCAGAATGACCTTCGCTAATCTCGCCTGTGAGGTGTAGAAATACTTTCTCCAATCTCGCCTTGCGGTGACCCATCTCTGGTGGAAGGGAAAACATACACTTAATTACTGAAGGGGAACATACACGTGCTCGCGAATCCATCTTCGCGGCTTACTCTTCGAAAATAGGGAAAGCAATAAACAATAGGGGCGTGCTGGCTCGAGCTCTGTGAGATCTTTCATGGCCTTATCTCATTGGAGATGCGTCCTGCGGGCAAATGTCTAGCGTGATGCCTTGGGCCAGTGCGTTAGCGCGGAGTGTCCTTAGCATGGGTCCCCTGAGGATGGCGTCACATGTCGAGGTGGCTTGCACGATGATGTACTGCACATCGTATGAGGCCAGTATCGGGGGGAGTCCTAGGGTTACCAGAAGGATGCCACTTCCTATGATCGGGATGGTTGGGTGTCTTTGTACGTATGCACTTCCTGAACCTAGCCGGACGTCTGACCCAAAGATGCCTCACTGGAGTAGAGTGGATAAGAATAATATGTTAGCTGATATATCATCATTGATCATAATTTTGGCCACCTCGATGGGTGGACTCCCAAGGGTCGCCCGAATGTGCTGGGGAGCAGATCCGAGGATGTTGGAGGCTGTTTGTTGTACCAGTCATAGCTGCTTCCTGAGCGGTGCCTTCTCGGGGTGCCGCCCTTTTGTGGGCTTGTTCTGATTCGGTGGCACAGACGAGTTCTGTCATGAAATTCTTTGAGAAATCAATGGTGCGTGAGTCGTTTGACTTCCTCCTTTAGGTGAATGCACTCCCCGGTGTCGTGACCCTTTTGAAAGATATGGTACCTAAACACCAAGAGGGGGGTGAATAGGTGACCTAATCCCTTTTTAACTTTAATGGCAGCAAACAGTTTATTATCACAGATTTCTAACTTTTGCACAACAATCACAAAGCATTCACAACATACACAGCACAATCACAGCACAGCACACAGTGGTTTATAGTGGTTCCCCAAGATATGGGTACATCCACTTTCCCCCTTCTCCTATCTAGCAGTGTACTAGATTCGGCCAAACTCCTCCACTGTCTCAGAACCCAAATTGGTTCCTACCTCAGGCCCAAAGCCTTACAACTCAGCTTTATCCCAAAGCCTACACTCAGCCAATCAAGGCCTACACTCAGCCAATCAAGGCCTACACTCAGCCAATCCAAGGCCTACACTCAGCCAATAAGGCCTACACTCAGAGATCTCAATCTCCTACACTCAGGCTCACAAGCCCTACCCTCAGCCTTTATAAATATAGGCTTACAATTCACTCAGATCCAAAGGATCCTACAAGTTAAAATGTATTACAAATAATAACTTTACAACTCAGAAATCAAAGAGGGGAGTTGAGAGATTCTTGATGAGTTCTTGGAAGAACTCAGCTGGATTCACTCTAACTTAGCTTTCTTCAAAGCTTCTTGAGTAGAACTGAATAAGACTGAATCCTCCTGCAGTAGTTCCTTGACCTCTGCTACTTAAGATCCAGAATTGAATCTGAATCCTTCTTCTCAGCCTAGTTCCAGAGGCTGATTTCTTGGAAGGAGCCCTCTCTCTCCAACTTCTTAGATCTGCACTTGGACTGCAAGATCTTCTTGTGTTGATACTCTGGGTACCACTTCAATAATTTGTATTTCAGCAAACTGAACTGTTGACCAATAATCTGATCAATAACTTCAACAACAGTTTCTGTAAACTGTGGGTGCCTATTTATAGGCCTTCTTCTTGGTAACCGGCTGTTCCGGTTCATAACTGACTTCTGACATCTCTGATAGTTGCTGTAGACCGGCTGGAACGGCAGCTTGTCAAGTCATCCAGTCATTTCTTGAAAATCTCTAACTGTCTATAAGTGTCGAGACTTTCTGTCTTTAAGTGTCGACACTTATAGTCCAAGTGTCGACACATGTTGTGTAAGTGTCGACACAAGTCTACAAGGTGTCGACACAACTCCTTGTATGTCTCGAGATAGATTCTTCTGCATGTGTCGACACTGAAATTGAGTGTCGACACAAGTACTTGTTCTTCTAGCTTTTGCTGAATTCTTCTAAGTGTCGACACATCTCCTTTGTGTCGACACATCTTCTTTGTGTTGAATCTGTCAAGTGTCGACACTGCTTCTTGGTGTCGACACATAGTCTTCTATGTTGAAACTTGCTGAGTGTCGACACAGCTCCTTGTGTCGACACACCTTCTTGTTGTTGAGACTTCAGCTGAGTGTCGACACAATCTTCTTAGTGTCGACACTTGTACTTAGAATATTTTGTTGATAATTCTTTTCTTTGCTAAGTGTCGACACAGCTCCTTGTGTCGACACTTTCTTCAAGTGTAGAGTCTTCTGGTTGTGTGTCGACACATTGTGCTGGGTGTCGACACATACTTCAAGTGTTGACTCTTCTAGTTGTGTGTCGACACATTGTGCTGGGTGTCGACACATACTTCAAGTGTTGACTCTTCTGGTTGTGTGTCGACACATTGTGCTGGGTGTCGACACATACTTCAAGTGTTGACTCTTCTGTTGAGTGTCGACACATTGTTCTGAGTGTCGACACTTTAACTTAGTCTCTGCAGACTTTTGCTGAGTGTCGACACAGCTCCAAGTGTCGACACTTTCTGGTGTAGACACAGCTTCACTGGGTGTCGACACAGCTTCACTGGGTGTCGACACAGCTCCTTGTGTCGACACTTTTTGTCTGCACTTTTCTTCACTGAGTGTCGACACAGCTCCAAGTGTCGACACTTACTGTCTGGTGTCGACTCTGCATCTCAGGTGTCGACACAATGACTCCAAGTGTCGACACTGCTTGTCTGGGTGTCGACACAAGCTTTCTAAAGTGTCGACACTTTCCCTCTGGGTGTCGACACATGGACTTAGAAACTTTTTGCTTCAGTCTAGTGATTTCTTAACCTGCACAAGTAAACTCAACATACATCAAATACATTATGATGTATATCATTGAGTTTGGTGAGGCTTCTTCAAATCAGGTACATTTGACCAATGTACCCAACAATCTCCCCCTATTTGGAGAAGTCATAACTCTTAGTCAATGATATACACCATTCATAATTAAAAATTACAGAATGATGTAAAGCAGATTATTTACAGCAGGGTAAACATAAACATGTAATAATTCACACATGTATACACATTCAACATTTCAGAACAAACAAGAAATAGACACATTCACAGAACAATCATGAAATATATTTATCATATATTGTTCTAACATTTTTCTAATACATCTTCAATGGTTTACAAAAATGTTTTACATTCAAAAGATTACAACAATCTTCAAGTCAATTCCTAATCTATTTCTGGTCTGGTTCTTTGATAACTATGCCTTTGCCAGGTTGGACTTGAGCTTTGACAGGAGCTTCAGCAGTATCAGCAACCGCAGGCTTCTTGCCTTTTAGATCCTTCTTCTTGAGTTCGTCTGCCTTGATCTTCTGCCTCTCAAAATAATGATATGGCTTAGGGAAGTACTTGCTAGGCTCCACTGCAGTAGGAGGTAGCTTTCCCATCTTAGCCTTCCTTCTGAATTGTACTATTGCTTCCTGTCTGATCTCATGTTTTCTCCATTCAGCTTCAGAGAACCATTTGTTACTGTCATGTGTATTGTCCTTGGCATCTTTCCAGGCAGTTAGAATTATATTCCTAGAGGTAGGGCTCCATTATTCAAAATCTGGCTTTTGTTCTGCTTGTTCCCTAAACCTCTTTTTAGACAACCTTGTCTCTTCTTCTTTGTTCATAGCCTCTTGCAGTGCTTCAGAAATAGGTTGAATAACCTTTTCAATATGAACATGGTCCTTGCCCTCAGGTGGGCTATACATATGATGAATATCAGCTTGCACCATGTCAAAATTTGGGGGAGGATATATCACTTGAGCTACCTCTGGTTGCTCTCCTCCAAGATAGGCAGGTTGAATCCCAGATTCTGCAACATTATCATCATCACAGAGTGGAGGATAGCTCAGTGTAGCTCTGATGGAATTAGATATCCATTTAGCATGGTCAAAGATAGCTTTGACTAAAACTCTCTCCCCCTTTATGACTTCTCTGGCCATATGGTCTCTGACATCATCCTTTTGAAATCTAATCTGACTGTCCAAGTATCTGATTCCCTCTTTAAAGAATGGTTTAAGCTTTTGCAGTTGTTCAGAGATAGCTTTCTGGGAGGCTTGGATGACAGTCTTGACAGCAGAAATTTCTTGTTGAAAGGCGTTGTCAAAATCAGCTTTTGCAGTAGCAGCAGATGTAGAAGGTTCATCAGCCTTGTTCTTCAATTCTGTGAGTATAGCATTATGTGACTCAGTCAGATTGTCATTCATTCTGATTTGATTTTCTAGCACATATCCTTGCTTTAATGCTATATCATCTACCTGTGCCTTGATCTTCTCTTGGTGTGTTGCCAGATACACCACTGCATTTCCACCCTTGTGGAAGCATTCATTCATCTCCTTTTTGTTAAGGTTCATTTCAAACCTTATGGATTTTATATCTTGGGCCAGGTCAAATTGTAAAGCTTTGTGCCCTTCATCTACATAAGCCTCTATAGCCTTTCTTTGTTCATCAAGTTTTATCTGCATGGCAATCATTAAGGCACTATAATCAACAGTTGGGGCTTGTTGAATTATAGGCTGTGGGGCTATAGATTGTAGAGCTTTCTTGTAACTCTGACTTCTCCTTTTAAAAACATATAATTTCTTCTTCTTTGCCCTAGCACTCTCCTCATCTTCAGAGGCAGAAGTGCTGGCTATCTCAACCCTATCCTTTGGGCTTTGAGATGTTTCAGCTTGCACATCAGGTGCCTTCTCAGTTTCTTGCCTTAAAGGCTCTTCCAGATCTTTTACTTGCTCCCCCTCAGTAGCAGCAGTATCTCTTCCATCAGCTTCCTTGTCCATGTCAAAATCAACTTGATCTAGATTGAGAAATAGATCTTCCATGGTGAACTCTTGAGGTGATTGAGCTGGAGATATTCTGTGCTCTTCAACTACTGAAACAGCAGATGTGTCTTTGATAACAACATCTGGTTCTTGACAAGGCAGCTGAGTTTGCTGAGGAACATCAGACAAATCAGCATCTCTTATAAGATATTCTAAAGTATTTAGGTCAGTGAGTACCTCTTGGATGATGATGGTTGCTTGCTCACTGTCCAGTGTAGATGGTACTTCTACAACTGGAGGCTCTCCCTGGCTTTGATCCCTGTGGATGGGGCTAGCCTGTGGTAGCTCCCCCTGGATCACAGCTATATCTTGAGCAGCAGGGGTCTTCTCTACAGCCACTTCCTCATGATCATCAGGAGTGAAAACAACTTGTTCTTCACTCCCTGAACTGCTGGAGGACTCTTGTTCAACTGGAGCAGTTTTTCTCTTTTTCTTTGGAGGAATCTCCTTCTCAGGAACTGTCTTCTCTGGAGTTGATATGTCCTTGGACAACACCCTGTCCCATCTGGAAAAGATCCTTTGATCCATTTTCCTCATATGATTGATCTTGCTGCCTGCAGCAGTATTCATTACCTCTGGTATGGTACCAGCTAGGTAGAGACTAATTATTCTGCCCAGGTTGGGCTTCTTCAGACTCTCCTTGATCTTGTCAAACACTATCATTGACCAATCAGTTTTAATAGTGAAGATAATTCTTATCATGATTTCAAACATGTAGGCAGACACTCTGTCATGCCCTCCAGTCTTGCTGAGTAAGACTTTTCCCACAATTTCAGACAAGAACTTTCCTTGGTTATTCATGCCTTTTCTGTTGAATACAGATCCTATCTTCATCTTAGGATCAAGACCACACCAGGTTAAAGCTTCCCTGGTCTTTGAAGCAGTAGCCTCTTCTTCATCTTGAATTTTGGGTAGCTGGAGTACCTTCCTCAGACTCTTAGGTGAAATCTTGATCTTACTTCCATGAACTCTGGATTTGATTCTGAATCCAGATTCATCGACTGCTGCTCCATTAAGGAATTAGAGCACTTCCTTCTTCCAAATCTTTGTAGGTTCAGACAAGAGATATTCTAGTCCAGAATCGGCGACTAGGGTTACTACAGCCTGAATTTCTGCATCTGCATTGTCGAACGCGCCACGCACTAGCTCATAGCCCTCGTTAACGTTCTCCTCAAGCTTAGGAGCCATTAGGGTTTGGAGAATTTGTCTTTAGAAAAGAGAGGTGTCGACACAGTAGTTTTGGTCTCGAAACTTCGAAAACATGTCGACAAACAAAGACAGAACCCTATTTATACCTGTCTAATTTTGAAGATGAACAGGCGGGACAACTATCTTAAGATGTGTCGACACTGGCAATAAGTGTCGACACAGACTTATAATGTCTCGACACACATGTGTCGACACAAGTTTAGTCAACAAATTTTATGTGTCGACACATAGTTATGTGTCGACACAACATAACTCGACACATTGTCGACACTTTACTTAGTAAATACTGAGTAAAATATAAGTGTCGACACCATATTGGATGTGTCGACACTGACTTGTCTATGTGTCGATACCTTTTTACTTGGCCAATTATAATTCTGTAAACTTATTCTAAGTTTATCATTCCTAGTTCAATTTTGAATCTATTGAACTTAGCTTCTTCTAGGGGCTTAGTAAACATATCAGCTATCTGATTATCTGTATTAACATATTCAAGTAAAATATCTTCTCTTTCTACATGCTCCCTAAGAAAATGATATTTAATTTCAATATGTTTAGTTCTAATATGAGATACAGGGTTATTATCTATTGAAATAGCACTTGTAGAATCACAGAAAAGTGGAGTTCTACTTACCTAAAATCCATAGTCCTCTAGCTGATGTTGAATCCACAGAAGTTGAGCACAGCAACTTCCTGCAGCCACATATTCTGACTCTGCTGTGGAGATAGCCACACTGGTTTGCTTGTTGCTACTCCATGAAATTAGTCTCCCACCTAGGAATTGACAGGATCCAGTAGTGTTCTTTCTATCCTCTTTGCATCCTGCAAAGTCTGCATCTGAATAACCTGTTAAATCAAAATCTCCATTCCTAGGGTACCAGAGGCCTAGATAGGGAGTGCCCTTTAGATATCTCAATATTCTTTTGACTGCTGTCAAATGAGACTCTTTAGGGCAGGCTTGATACCTGGCATAAACACATGTAGCATACATGATGTCAGGTCTACTAGCAGTCAAGTATAATAGGGAGCCAACTATCCCTCTATACAAGGTTTCATCTACAGGTTTCCCTGCATCATCCTTGCTAAGAGACATACTTGACCCCATAGGAGTCTTCATGGTACTGGATGAATCTATACCATACTTCCTTATGAGTTCTATGGTGAACTTAGACTGGCATATGGATAAACCATTTTCAATCTGTGTAACTTGGAGACCCAAGAAGAACTTAAGTTCCCCCATACTACTCATTTCAAACTGACCTTGCATAAGTTTTGCAAACTTTTTGCAAAGGCTGCTTTCAGTATACCCAAATATAATGTCATCTACATATATTTGGACTAGTATAACTTTGCCTCTAGATTCCCTAAGGAATAGAGTCTTATCTATTTTCCCCCTTGAGAACTTGTTCTCAATGAGGAAACTAGATAGGGTTTCATACCAAGCCCTAGGGGCTTGCTTTAACCCATATAAAGCTTTCCTAAGTCTATAGACATGATGAGGTAGAGTTGGATCAACAAAACCTGAAGGCTGCTCCACATAGACTTCTTCTTTCAAATTACCATTTAGGAATGCTGACTTGACATCCATTTGGTATATCTTGAAACCTTGATAGGTTGCATAGGCCAAGAACATTCTTATGGCTTCTAGTCTGGCTACTGGAGCAAAGGTTTGATCAAAGTCAATACCTTCTTCTTGCCTATATCCTTTAGCAACCAGTCTAGCCTTATTCATAATGATGACCCCTTGTTCATCCATCTTGTTCCTGTAGATCCACTTGGTTCCTATTACATTGTGATCTTTAGGTTTAGGAACTAATTCCCAGACCTTGCACCTCTTGAACTGATTAAGCTCTTCTTGCATTGCTTCAGTCCATTGTGAATCTTGTATTGCTTCTTCAAACTTCTTAGGTTCAACTTGTGACAGAAAACTGGAATAGATTGCAGCATTCTGATTTCTGCTCCTAGTTTGAACTCCTTGTCTTGGATCTCCAATAATCAACTCTACTGGATGATCTCTAAGAAGCCTGTGGGCTGGAGGCATCATTACTTCTGGTTGGACCACTTCAGCATCTGCATCATGCTGTACTCCTTGTATTTCTTCAGCAATAGGCACATGTAGTTCTCCCACTGGACAACAGCTACTGTCTTCTACTTGCTGTCTTGCAGCAGGCACCTCTTCTATAGTAAGCTTGTCCATTTTCTTTGTCAAACCTGTGGGGCTGCATACACTACTAGACAACTCATTATTAATAAGTTTTGTCTCATCAAAAACTACATGCACTGATTCTTCTACAACTTGTGTAGTCAAGTTGTATACTCTATAAGCCTTACTATTGTTGCTGTACCCAACAAAAATTCCCTCTTGGGACTTGGCAGCAAACTTAGTTAAGTAAGACTTTCCATTGTTAAGTATGAAGCATTTGCAACCAAAGATCCTAAAATAGGATAGGTTTGGTTTCCTGCCTTTCACAACTTCATAGGGGGTCTTGTTAAGCCTTTTAGTGATGGTAGCCCTATTTATAACATGGCATGCAGTGTTAACTGCTTCAGCCCAGAAATACTCTGGCAGAGATGTATCACTAAGTAGGGTCCTACCAGCCTCTATCAAGGTTCTATTCTTCCTCTCAGCAATGCCATTTTGCTGAGGTGTTTTAGGTGAAGAGAATTCTTGAAATATCCCAAAGTCTTCACACAGTTTTGTCATGCTATCAGACTGAAATTCAGTACCATGATCACTTCTAATTTTGACCACTGTACTATTTAGTTCATTCTAAATTTGCTTGACAAAGCTATAGAAGACACTAGGTGTTTCAGATTTCTGTCTTAAGAAGAACACCCAGGAAAACCTTGAGTAGTCATCTACAACTACAAAGGTATAGACCTTCCTACCTAAGCTGTGAACTGGCATTGGACCAAAGAGATCCATATGCAAAAGGTATAAACACCTCACAGCATATTTGTTTTCAATGCTTCTAAAGGTGGATTTAGTCTGCTTGCCCTTTTGACAAGCTGAGCAAATACCATCTTTAACACACTTAACTTGAGGACCATTCCTCACCAACTCTTTGCTAAAGAGTTTGCTAATAGTCTTGTAGTTAAGATGGGCAAGCCTCTTGTGCCATTTGACACAATGAGAAACTGTCTCATCAGCTACAAGACAAAATGGAGAACCATTGTTCTCAACCATAATGTCTAGGCAGTAGACATTCCTCTTCCTATAACCAATCAAAATGATCTCTTGATCACTTGACCTCTTGATATGACAACCATTTTTAACAAATGAGATGTCATACCCTACATCACTTAATTGACTTATACTTATTAGGTTGTGTTTCAACCCTTTAACATAAGCCACTTGAGTAATGGTAACTAAGTTTGTAGAAATGTTACCAAATCCTTTGATGATTCCTTTTTCAGAACCACCAAAGGTTACTTTTGGACCATCTTTTACTAGAATATAGTCCTTTAGTAATCTTCTTGTTCCAGTCACATGTCTGGAACATCCACTGTCCAAGTACCATGTAGGGGTATGGCCACTTGGACTCACCTGCAAAACAGATTAATGAACCTTAGAACCCAAAGAATTCTTGGGTCCTTGGTACATGTTAGTCTATAACTTGACAAAACTCCCTGCTGGCTTTCCAACAGGTAGCTTGCTACTCACTTTGGCACTGGCATTGTGCCAACAGTCCACTGCAAAGTGGCCAACCTTGCCACAGCACCATCATTCAAACTTGTTGTACCTTTGCTTAGGTACAGCCTTTGCTGTCTTATCTACAGCAGACTTGTTGAATGCTGGAGCTTTGCCCTTGGACTTGGACTTGGACTGCTCAGTCCTAGCAGGTCTAATATAGCCCAGCCCAGCCTTGCCTTTATAATGAACAAAATCATCAATTAAAGGTAACACTGACTTAGGTTTAGAAAACCTAGCAACTAAGTCCTTCTCCTTCTGAAGATTGATCTCCAGACTCTTAATTTGATCATTCTTGAATGATATAGTACCCATCTGAATCACTGTTATGTGTTTCAGCTTAGCTATCTCATTTAACTTTTGATCAAACAGCTTCTCAAAATCTGCTGCAGCAGCTTTAAGATCAGCAATTTCCTTTGCCTGACTTTTGGCAAGGGACTTTCTTTTCTTATAAGCTTGCAACAGCACCTTATATTCATCTATAAGCTGATGAATATCATCCTCAGACTCAGATACATTCTCATCACTTGATGAAGAAGAATCTGAATCTGAACTAGAACAAGAAACTGAACTTGAACTTGAACTATGTACCTGACTGGGTCCTGGATGCTCCAGGATTTTGGCACTCTCTGTCAAAGCCATTAGCTCTTGGCATTGACTATCTTCTTGTTCATAAATAGACTCCATGATCTGCATGAATTCATCCTCTTCTTCTTCTTCAGCAAACAGCCCTATGTAGACTTCAGCCTCAGACTCAGTTTCTGAAGAGGAGATATCTGATAGAGTCTTCTCTTTCTTGGCTACAAAAGACTTCTCTTTCTTTCCTTTGAAGTGAGTCTTTTTCCTGTCACCAGATTACTTTCTCTTCTCTGGACAATCTGCAATAACATGGCCCTGTCTATTGCAGCAATAGCACACTATCTTTGATCCAGTTGCCTTGCTTGACTTTGTCCTCTTCCTGTCTTTCTTTGAAGGCTTTTTCTCCTGATAAAAGACTTCCTTTCCCTTTGAAGAAGAAGGTCTTGACCTCCACTGTTTCTTCTTCAAGAATTTTTGAAAGTGCCTAGTGAAGGCAGCAAAGTCTTCATCACTTTCACTGCACTCACTCTTTGTGCTGACTGACTCATCAGACTCTGAATCAACTATCTCTGGAGGTGGAGTTGATGACTTATTCCTGCACTTTTTGGGAACTTCTGTCTTGAAAGCAACTGATCTTTCCTTGTGTTCAGTCCTTATAGATTTCTCCTCCTCTTTCCTCACTGTCAACTGCATCTCATATGACAATAACTTGCCAAACAGTGTAGGAGGAGGAATTTCCCCCAACTTAGCCATTTCTCTAATGACACAGATCTTTGTGTCCCAATCTTTGGTTAGGGACCTTAGAAACTTGTCATTTAGTTTATAGTTACTGAACTCTCTTCCATAAGACATGAGTTCATTAACTATTCTGTAGAACTTCTTGTAGCACTCAGTTATGCTATCACCTTTACCTTGTCTAAAGCTCTCATACTCCTGATTTAGCAAGAATTTTCTATCTTGTCTAACTTCTTCAGATCCTTCCATATACACTATAAGAGTGTCCCACATCTCTTTAGCTGTCTTGCAGTGTATAAGATTCTGAAAAGTTGCATCATCAATGGCACTCACTATTATGTTATGTGCCATCTTGTTCATTGTGTCTAGGACAATCTCATCCTTAGTCATCTCAGAGAAATCCTTTGGAGTTCTCTGATTTGCATCCAATACTGAAATCTTCATTGGCACATAAGGCCCTTCCTTAACTGTGATGTAGATTCTAGGGTCAGAGGCTTCCATAAATAGCCTTACCCTTTCTTTCCAGATCCCAAAGATCTCTTTCCTGCATATGGGTAATTTCATGGAACCCAATTCCTTGTGATTCTCTGAAGAACCCATGTTTCTTGATTTTCTTGAAACTGTGTTTTGTCTTACATTGAATCTGCCAAACAGGATCTCCTCAGACTGTTAGTCCATTTGGAGGAACCTCCCTCTGATACCACTTGAAAGATATGGTACCTAAACACCTAGAGGGGGGGGTGAATAGGTGACCTAATCCCTTTTTAACTTTAATGGCAGCAAACAGTTTATTATCACAGATTTCTAACTTTTGCATAGCAATCACAAAGCATTCACAGCATACACAGCACAGCACACAGTGGTTTATAGTGGTTTCCCAAGATATGGGTACATCCACTTTCCCCCTTCGCCTATCTAGCAGTGTACTAGATTCGGCCAAACTCCTCCACTGTCTCAGAACCCAAATTGGTTCCTACCTCAGGCCCAAAGCCTTACAACTCAGCTTTATCCCAAAGCCTACACTCAGCCAATCAAGGGCTACACTCAGCCAATCAAGGCCTACACTCAGCCAATCCAAGTCCTACACTCAGCTAATAAGGCCTACACTCAGAGATCTCAATCTCCTACACTCAGGCTCACAAGCCTACCCTCAGCCTTTATAAATATAGGCTTACAATTCACTCAGATCCAAAGGATCCTACAAGTTAAAATGTATTACAAATAATAACTCTACAACTCAGAAATCAAAGAGGGGAGTTGAGAGATTCTTGATGAGTTCTTGGAAGAACTCAGCTGGATTCACTCTGACTTAGCTTTCTTCAAAGCTTCTTGAGTAGAACTGAATAAGACTGAATCCTCCTGCAGTAGTTCCTTGACCTCTGCTACTTAAGATCCAGAATTGAATCTGAATCCTTCTTCTCAGCCTAGTTCCAGAGGCTGATTTCTTGGAAGGAGCCCTCTCTCTCCAACTTCTTAGATCTGCACTTGGACTGCAAGATCTTCTTGTGTTGATACTCTGGGTACCACTTCAATAATTTGTATTTCAGCAAACTGAACTCTTGACCAATAATCTGATCAATAACTTCAACAACAGTTTCTGTAAACTGTGGGTGCCTATTTATAGGCCTTCTTCTTGGTAACCGGCTGTTCCGGTTCATAACTGACTTCTGACATCTCTGACAGTTGCTGTAGACCGGCTGGAACGGCAGCTTGTCAAGTCATCCAGTCATTTCTTGAAAATTTCTAACTGTCTGTAAGTGTCGAGACTTTCTGTCTTTAAGTGTCGACACTTATAGTCCAAGTGTCGACACATGTTGTGTAAGTGTCGACACAAGTCTACAAGGTGTCGACACAACTCCTTGTATGTCTCGACACAGATTCTTCTGCATGTGTCGACACTGAAATTGAGTGTCGACACAAGTACTTGTTCTTCTAGCTTTTGCTGAATTCTTCTAAGTGTCGACACATCTCCTTTGTGTCGACACATCTTCTTTGTGTTGAATCTGTCAAGTGTCGACACTGCTTCTTGGTGTCGACACATAGTCTTCTATGTTGAAACTTGCTGAGTGTCGACACAGCTCCTTGTGTCGACACACCTTCTTATTGTTGAGACTTCAGCTGAGTGTCGACACAATCTTCTTAGTGTCGACACTTGTACTTAGAATATTTTGTTGATAATTCTTTTCTTTGCTAAGTGTCGACACAGCTCCTTGTGTCGACACTTTCTTCAAGTGTAGAGTCTTCTGGTTGTGTGTCGACACATTGTGCTGGGTGTCGACACATACTTCAAGTGTTGACTCTTCTGGTTGTATGTCGACACATTGTGCTGGGTGTCGACACATACTCCAAGTGTTGACTCTTCTGGTTCTGTGTCGACACATTGTGCTGGGTGTCGACACATACTTCAAGTGTTGACTCTTCTGTTGAGTGTCGACACATTGTTCTGAGTGTCGACACTTTAACTTAGTCTCTGCAAACATTTGCTGAGTGTCGACACAGCTCCAAGTGTCGACACTTTCTGGTGTAGACACAACTTCACTGGGTATCGACACAGCTTCACTGGGTGTCGACACAGCTCCTTGTGTCGACACTTTCTGTCTGCACTTTTCTTCACTGAGTGTCGACACAGCTCCAAGTGTCGACACTTACTGTCTGGTGTCGACTCTGCATCTCAAATGTCGACACAATGACTCCAAGTGTCGACACTGCTTGTCTGGGTGTCGACATAAGCTTTCTTAAGTGTCGACACTTTCCCTCTGGGTGTCGACACATGGACTTAGAAACTTTTTGCTTCAGTCCAGTGATTTCTTAACCTGCACAAGTAAACTCAACATACATCAAATACATTATGATGTATATCATTGAGTTGGGTGAGGCTTCTTCAAATCAGGTACATTTGACCAATGTACCCAACACCTTTCCTCTGTGAAAGTGTCAATACTGGGACTAGTCGCCCCACCCACTAGGGAGCGTCTTGGGCCTCTGAAGTTTCAGGGAGCGTTTTGAGAGCATACAAGACCTTTGTAAGAGAGATATCGAGTTCAGCAAAGTGTATGTTGCTGCCCCTGGCTTGCGAGGCTCCGCGGAGGGTCCCGTCGTGCTTTCTGGGGTTCGGGTTTCTCGCAGGTGCCCCGTGAGATTCTGTGTGGCACGTGGCATGGGCCACCCCACTGAGCGATCGGTGCCCGACCGCCCTCTATGAGACATGCTCCTGAGGCGTGGGATACTGGCATGTCCATTAGCAAAGTGAGTGCTTGTGCTTGGCACTCTTCCATCTGGCGCATCCGTTCTTCCACTGATGATGCCAGTGCAGTGATCACTTCCTTGAGGCGTGGTGTTGAACTAGCAAGCAAGTCGTTGGATGTTTGATCACTGGGCTCTTCAAGAGCTGGTTGGTCGGGGGGTTGCGCGCTTCCCCTCGTCATTGCTTCTAGTTGGGGAATGCTGAGACTTGTTAGAGCTTCTGGGAACACTTTCCCATAGACGATGCCAAACTGTTGCCGGTCGCCCGGGTTTTCCCCGGTCCGGAGAAATCTGACCTCCTTAGTTCGGAATCAGATCAGACGCACAAACAGTTAAAGTAAATTGCAATAAATGACAAGAGGTCTTTTTGACGTGGAAAATCCGAAAAAGGTGAAAATCATGTGGTTGGATCCGTGCCGAGCCAAAATACACTAATTTCTTGGAGATTACAGCGATGGAGATTTGGTTTCGGAGGGTGACAGTCCGCTTCTCCGTTACAACTACAAAGTACAAAAAATGAGGAAAAAACGGCTAAGTCATCGGAGCTTCGATGAAAGCGCTTCGGCCTTGGAATGTTGCTGAGTTCACAGAACCTTGGTGAGAGCATTCCGGTTGGAAAATTCTCCAAGTCCACGAAGCTTTTGGAGAGAGCGCTCTCATTGAAGCGGAGCCTTGATGGGAGCGCTCTTGCGGAGACGATAGATGTGACTTGGGGCTTGCTGAAACCTCAACGTAAGGAGAGAAGCAGAGCGAATTCCTAAGCGGAGAATCTGCCTAAGTTCACGATCTCGCCGGAAAACCTCAAACTCTCTCTTGCCTCTGGAGTTGTTTGTCTTCAAATGAAGGTCTAGCAGCCTATTTATAGTTTTCTGGAGGGTCATGATGGTAATTGCGTTGGGAGAGTAATTTGTACTGGTGAATGACATCGCTCTATTTCAGTGACCTGGATCACCAATTTTAGCAAAATGATGGAAGTGCCCCCCGGATGGTTCGGGCGGCCCGAGCAAGGTTCCCGGAGGCGGCAGCGGCGATCGGTGGCGGCGGAGGTGACCGGAGGCGGTCGACGGCGGCGGAGGTGGCCGGAGATGGCGCCGACGCGCGCTCGGAAGTGCTGAGCGAGCGCGCGGGGAGTGGCCGCATAGGGACGCGGCCCCGCGGCCTCACGGCCTCGTGTGTTATATTGTTGATGTTTGTGTATATCAAATTATTAGTAAACAAACTATACAAGTAGATGAAATGGTGGTTATATAAGTGACTTGTTGCACTCAAAAAATTCTGAAATGTCATGATTATTGTTATACTGTGATGGTTTGTGGGCCCTTATAGTGTTGATTTTTTTTTTTTTCATTTTCATTCTAATTATGGCCTCTGCTTAATTTGTACATTTTTACTACTTTGTTAAGTTCTTGATTTTTTTTTGGATCGACCATTTAAAACCATTGTTATATCACATTGATTATTGGAGCATTCCTTTGAACCTCCCTCCATGATTGTGAATTGCTCCAACCATGTTGTTTATCAATTGAGAGTAAATTGCATGTTGTGTTTTCAAGCTGTTTATTGGCTTTCATTGACATGCCCACTATATGTAGGCGAGGAAGATAATGATTGGATGAATCAAAGAATTAGAGAAGGTTATCACATGCACGGTGTGAGCAAAACCTTGATGACCACCCTCCAGATAATGAAAACTCGGAAAGGCGCAAAGTTATTTTTCGCATTAATAGAGACTTCAGAGCATAGACCTAAGCAATGTGACGAGCATAAGCCTAAGTTTGGCGGGATGAAATTGTTGGTATTTGACTATGTTGACCAGGTCAACTAGTCAGGATTTGTTTTAAGTTATTATTATATGTTGTAATTTTTAATGTTAGGAGTTAGTAGTTAGGAGTGACATTTTATGTAGTGCCACTTGGCGGTTTCTGGTTGGTTGCTCTAGCCTATAAATAGGCATGTATGTATTACTTTTAAAGATGCTGTAGAATTGAGAAAACTTCCCCATTTCTGGATTTTTCATTTGTGAGAGGATAGGGAGAGAAGCGCTGCAGCGCTGGTGTGTTGTCCGGGCGGTTTGATTTTCTAACCGTGCGAGTAGGATCTCGCTAGTGGGTCTTGCCGAGCGAACTGGAGTATTGCCGAGCGGGTAGGGGCTTGTGCGTGCGAGTGGAGAGCGAGTTGGCGATCTCGCAGCAGAAGCGTATCTCGCAGGGGTGAACTTGCCCGGCAAGTGTTGTTGTTGCGCGGGCTGTGCACTCGCCGGTGGCAGGTTAGCCGCGAGTGGGGAGTTAACTCGCCGAGAGTCCATTCGCCAGGGGTGTCTCGCTCTCGCGTGCGAGAGGGCTCTCGCTGGGCGGCTACTCGCGCGGTTTTTGGCGGTCTCGCCGGTATGTTTTCGGTGGTGTAGTTATTAAGTGCAGTAGAGTTGTAAGGCAGAGACGAAGTGGGTATCTGTACTCGTTTCCAACACGAATATTATGTTACTGTGGGGCGATAACCCGTATTGCGCTGTGATAATCCTTGCATAAAATACAAACGGAGGCATCCATTTCCGGCTGGCTGGAGCAGGAAATACTTTCCAAAAGGATACCATAAAACCCTAAAGACATTACATGAAATATAGAAATTATACACAATTCAAGGCATATTCACATAGCCATGCTAATGCGAGGTCTATGCATGACGACCTTGCCAACCCGGATTATGAGCCATCCAGAACTGTTCATTTGCCCTCTCCATCTTATCCTCGCCGCGACAAATATGTTTTTCCATCTACGACAAGTGTCCTAGGGAGCCTGCACTCGCATGAAGCCAATGGAGGACACCCTCATGTAGATTCTGGCGATGCTCCAAGCCCGCAGGTCGCCTCTCCAGGTGTTGAATGTCAAAATACTTTGCCTTAATTAACCCCTTGAAGGAGATACACAAACTCCTCCACCTTCTCCATTCAAACCACCAGCGTTGTTAGGCGATGACTCAGCTTGCACGCCGCCATTGTCCTTAATTACGAGTCAAAGGAGACGATGACTGCTCCAATGCGAGATTGGAACTAGCAACGAGAAATACCTAGGGCAACAAGCAGATTGGAGACCGGTGTGGTCTCTGACATATGAGGTAATCTAACTAGAAATGAAACCCGATCTACAAAAATTAATGTGATAACTCAGGAAGGAATTGTTGGGTTGACAATTTGACTCGGTCAAATGGTCAAGGTTTTTAATTATTAAGTTTTTTTTAAACTGCATTTATGATGAGGAGTTAAGAATGTAATAAATGGGTAGATGAAAAGTTGTATTTATTAGGAGAGAGGTTTTGGGTGTTTTGTTTTGCCTATATAAAGGCCCCCCTTTGTACTTATTTGGATTGATGAAAATAGAGAGAGAAGCTCCAAAAATTCGTTTCTTGCTTTAGAGAGAGAAGAGGAGCGCTGCAACGCAAGTGTCTTGCCGAGCGGTTAGAAGGCTAGCCGGGCGAGTTGCTTCTGATCCGGGCGGTTTGAAGAAGTACTCGGGCGGCCTGGTGATCTCGCAGCGAGAAGGGAGTGCTCGCGTTTGGCGTACTCGCGAGTAGTGCGCAGCTCGCGGGGTTGTACTCGCGTGTGGGGTCTAGCCGCAAGGGTGTTGCTGACTCGCCAGTTGCTCCCGCGGAGACAGCTCGCCTGGGTGGTGCTCGCGACCGGTGCGCAGTGAGAGGTGTGGTCTCGCGAGAGGAGTGCAACTCGCGAGAGGGCGCGGTCCGCTGGTGAACTCGCCACGCGAGTAGTGGTTTGGTGGCGTCGAGCCCGCGCGGTTTGTAGCGGTCTCGCCGGGTGTAGCCGCGCGACTTGGCGGTCTCGCCAAGTTGGTCTCACCGAGTGCTTAAAAGATTTTCGAGGTAGCAGTAGCTCATACACGTTTCCAACAAGTGGTATCAAAGCGAGGTTGAATCCCCTGGGAGTTTGCTCGGAAGGTCTCGTGATAAGAAGAGATGGAGATGGGAATTGGAATGCCGGGGCAAGTCCCCAAGTTGACGAAGACCAATTATGGGAACTGGAGCATCCAGATGAGGGTACTACTAGCCTCCAAGGAGTTGTGGGAGGTAGTAGAGGATGGTGTGGAGGTGCTGACCGCCGAAGCAGAAGCCGCGTTGACGAACGCACAGAGGACGGCGCTGAGAGAAGCTAAGAAGAGGGACAAGAAGGCTTTATTCATTTTGTACCAAGGAGTAGACGAAGCTACATTTGAAAAGATCTTCATGGCCGAGACTTCGAAGGAGGCATGGGAGATCTTGCAGCGCTCCATGCAGGGAGTAGACAAGGCCAAGAAAGTTAAGTTGCAATCCCTCCGAGGCAAGTATGAGATGATAAGGATGCAAGGGTCGGAGAAGGTTGGCGACTATGTGACCCGTCTACGGACGCTCACAAATGAGATGAAGAGAAATGAGGAGACCATAGACGAGGTTATCTTCATGGAGAAGCTCCTATGCTCTATGACAAGAAAGTTCTGACACGTGGTAGTGGCCATCGAAGAATAGAAGGACCTCACGGTGATGACGACGGATGAATTGATAGGCTCACTGCAAGCCCATGAGTACAGAATGGCGCAAGATGATGAAGAAGTGAGTGGTTTGGGCAAAGCACTCCAGACCCAGCTGAACTTCGGAGAGAGCTCAGGAAGAGGTGGTGGTCAGCATGGTCGTGGCTACCAGGGAAGAGGTAGAGTAGGAAGAGGTGATAGAGATCAAGGGAGAAGGCAACCACACCAGAAGGAGTTTGAGCAGAACCAAGGTTGGAACGCCAGAGGTAGAGGAAGAGGCCAAGGCAGAGGCCAAGGTAGAGGAGGAAGGGACCAAGGCAGAGGCCAAGGAAGAGGAGGTAAAGGAGACATGTCCCAGACTCAATGCTACAACTGTGGCAAGTTTGGGCATATGAGCTATGATTGTTGGGCTCCTCGGAAGGGAGGAGAGGCTAACCACTATGCGGAGACTAGCAACACGGGAGGTGACCCAATGATGTTCCTTACGGTCCAAGGTGCTGGTGGCGGAAGGAATGGAGTGTGGTACTTAGACACCGGAGCTAGCAACCACATGTGCGGAGAGAGGGAGCTATTTACGAGCCTTGAACCAAATGGTGGTGAGGTGAGTTTCGACGACGCCTCAAAGATTGCAGTGGAAGGAAGAGGAGTTGTGGCGGTCGTGTTGAGTGGGAAGAAGGTTCTCATCAACGACGTCTTTTATGTGCCGGGTTTGAGGAGTAACATCCTAAGCCTTGGGCAGCTGGTGGAGAAGGGCTACCGGGTCTTGTTGCGAGATGATACCCTGGCCATGAAGGACGGTCATGGGAAAGAAGTAGTGAAGTAAAGATGACGACGAACCGTCTCTTCACTTTGAGCATGGATGTAAAGGAGACGGCATATCTCGCGAGGAATGAAGAAGAGGAGGAAGCTTGGCTGTGGCACCACCGGATGGGGCATTTGGGGTTCACAGGCCTGAAGTTGTTGTCTGGATCAAAGACGGTGGAAGGGCTGCCTATGATCACACCTCCTCATAGGGTCTGTGAGGCATGCACCAAGGGGAAGCAGAGAAGAGAGACATTTGAGGGTGGCAAGTCCCGAAGGGCGACGAGGCCATTGGAGTTGGTTCACTCGGACATCGCTGGTCCATTTGAAACAACTTCAATCGGTGGAAGCAAGTACTACATCACATTCACCGACGACTTCAGCAGAAAGTGTTGGGTGTATTTTCTGAAGGAGAAGGCTGGGGCGCTGGATAAGTTCAAGGAGTTCCGGGCGATGACTAAGAAGGAGAGTAGTCAACCGCTGAAGGTGCTCAGAACGGATAGGGGTGGGGAGTACACCTCTAGGCTGTTTGATGAGTACTGTAAGCAATGGGGAATCTCTCATCAGCTGACGGCGGCATACTCGCCTCAGCAAAATGGCGTGGCAGAAAGGAAGAACCTCACAATCATGAACATGGCACGGAGCATGGTGAAGGGTAAGGGACTACCGAAGAAGTTCTGGGCGGAAGCAGTACAGGTGGCTGTGTACGTGCTGAATCGGTGCCCTACCAAGAGTGTGAAGTTCAAGACACCATTTGAGGCTTGGAGTGGCTGGAAGCCAAGTGTGAAACACCTGAGGGTCTTCGGGTGTGTGGCCTACGCCCACGTCCCGGACCAAAGGAGGAAGAAGCTGGATGACCGAAGTAAAAAGTGTATTTTTGTGGGCTACGCTCCTGAGAGCAAGGCTTACAAGTTATACAATCCTGAGACGGAGAAAGCAATCATCTCAAGGGACGTGGTGTTTGAAGAAGGAAGCTGCTGGAGCTGGGATGAGGCGGTGAGAAACATCAAGGGGATGTTTTTCGAGGATGATGAAGAAGAAGGTGGAAGAGAGGATGAAGCGGAGACGGGTGGAGCGGAGCCACCATCACCACCAAGCGGAGGTCCAGGGGGGGCTCTCACCCCTTACTCTAGTGATGCGAGCACGAGTAGAAGCGGCCCTGGAGGGGCAAGCACCAGTGGGAGCAAGGACAACCGCCCTCAGCCCAGGATGCGGAGGCTGGATGAGATATATGAGGAGACGGCACCGACACTTAATAACTTTTCTCTATATTGTCTCTTAGCAGATATCGAGCCGTGCTCCTACGATGAAGCTGCTAAGGAGAAGAGTTGGAGGAAGGCGATGGATGCGGAGATCGCTTCCATAAAGAAGAACGAGACCTGGAAATTGGTCGACCCTCCTGCAGACCACAAACCCCTCGGGGTGAAGTGGGTGTACAAGGTAAAGAAGAACAAGGATGGCGGAGTGGAGAAGCACAAGGACAGACTAGTGGTGAAGGGCTATCGACAGGTCCAAGGCGTGAACTATGATGAAGTGTTTGCCCCCGTAGCGCGAGTTGACACCATCCGGTTGATCATAGCGCTAGCAGCTCACCATGGTTGGAGAATCATGCAGATGGATGTGGTCTCGGCATATTTGAACGGGTACTTGGAGGAAGATGTGTACATCGAGCAGCCTCCAGGGTACGTTGTGAAGGGGCAGGAGAGGAAAGTCTGCAAGTTAGACAAAGCACTCTACGGGCTGAAGCAAGGGGCAAGAGCGTGGAACAGAAGGATAGATGCTTACTTGCAAAAGCATGGCTATCAGAAGAGCCCGCATGAGCACGCCCTCTACACCAAGGTGGACCAGGAGGGCAACATGATGATTGTGTGCCTCTACGTGGACGACATGATTTTCACGGGAAACAATGCTGCTATGTATGAGGAGTTACGGGGCATGATGAAGAAGGAATTTGAGATGACGGACTTAGGAGAGTTGAGCTACTTCCTGGGTGTGGAAGTGAAGCAGGGAGAAGACGGGATCTTCATATCCCAGAAGAAATATGTAGAGGAGATCTTGAAGAAGTTCAGGATGGAGGATAGTAAGCCTATCTCCACTCCTGCTGACCCAGGGTTGAAGCTGAAGAAAGATTTTAAGGAAGGAGCGGTGGATCCTACCCTATTCAAGAGTTTGGTGGGCAGTCTACGCTACCTTACCTTCACCCGACCGGACATCATGTATGCGGTCGGAGTGGTGAGCAGGCATATGGAGGAGCCAAAGGAAGACCACTTCACGGCAGCGAAGAGGATCCCGAGGTACATCAACGGGACCAGAGGACATGGGCTGAAATATGCTACTGGAGAAGAACTGACGCTGGTGGGATACTCGGATAGTGACTATGGAGGCGATGTGAACGATCGGAAGAGCACTTCCGGATATGCTTTCAGCATGGGAACGGGGGTGTTCTCTTGGAGCTCGAAGAAGCAGGCAACGATAGCTCTATCGTCCTGCGAGGCTGAGTATATTGCAGCAGCAGCTGGCACCTGCCAAGCCATCTGGCTAAGGAATCTGTTGGAGAGTTTGCAGCATGGAGTGGATGAGCCAACGACTATGTTGGTGGACAACATGTCGGCCATCCAGCTCGTGAAGAATCCCGTGCTACATGGACATAGCAAACATATCGAGACAAGGTACCATTTCCTAAGGGAGCAGGTAGAGTTGAAGACAGTGGAAGTGAAGTATTGCCCGACCGGAGAGCAAGTCGCGGACATCTTCACCAAGGCATTGAAGGTAGACACGTTTCTGAAGCTCAAAGGCAAACTCGGCATGTGCTGCCAAGTTTGAGGGGGAGTTTGTTGGGTTGACAATTTGACTCGGTCAAATGGTCAAGGTTTTTAATTATTAAGTTTTTTTAAACTGCATTTATGATGGGGAGTTAAGAATGTAATAAATGGGTAGATGGAAAGTTGTATTTATTAGGAGAGAGGTTTTGGGTGTTTTGTTTTGCCTATATAAAGGCCCCCCTTTGTACTTATTTGGATTGATGAAAATAGAGAGAGAAGCTCCAAAAATTCGTTTCTTGCTTTAGAGAGAGAAGAGGAGCGCTGCAGCGCAAGTGTCTTGCCGAGCGGTTAGAAGGCTAGCCTGGCGAGTTGCTTCTGATCCGGGCGGTTTGAAGAAGTACTCGGGCGGCCTGGTGATCTCGCAGCGAGAAGGGAGTGCTCGCGTTTGGCGTACTCGCGAGTAGTGCGCAGCTCACGGGGTTGTACTCGCGTGTGGGGTCTAGCCGCAAGGGTGTTGCTGACTCGCCAGTTGCTCCCGCGGAGACAGCTCGCCTGGGTGGTGCTCGCGACCGGTGCGCAGCGAGAGGTGTGGTCTCGCGAGAGGAGTGCAACTCGCGAGA
This sequence comes from Platanthera guangdongensis, assembly GCA_039583875.1. Lineage (NCBI taxonomy): Eukaryota > Viridiplantae > Streptophyta > Magnoliopsida > Asparagales > Orchidaceae > Platanthera > Platanthera guangdongensis. Next base: position 129,054,839 of record CM077161.1, on the reverse strand, counting down.
GGGCGCGGTCCGCTGGTGAACTCGCCACACGAGTAGTGGTTTGGTGGCGTCGAGCCCGCGCGGTTTGTAGCGGTCTCGCCGGGTGTAGCCGCGCGACTTGGCGGTCTCGCCAAGTTGGTCTCGCCGAGTGCTTAAATGATTTTTGAGGTAGCAGGAGCTCATACACGTTTCCAACAGGAATCGTCCCTTTGCAACAAATAGTGGTCACCTACCAAAATAAGGATCAGAAGTTCTCTCGTCCAAACAAGGCGAGCGTCGACGTGGTTTCTACCACTAATGATTTCGAAGACGATCTCGAGATCGAGATCGCCCCTGCAACCTACTGAACTGTCCAACCCCAGGTTTTATGAGAAACACTTGAGGTGCCTTCCCCCAAGAAAGTGACATGTAGAGTGACCCACCTGCCAAAGTTGTTTCTTGAGGAGCCTGTTGAGGAACTCGCAATGGAAGGAGAGGCTTGGGTACTCTGATCTGAAGGGCCCCATGCAAAGTGGTACCAGGAGGAGGAGGCGAAAATGTCACCGCCTCTGAGGGAACCACCTTGGCAAGAAAATTGCATGCCAAGATCACGACGACCACAAACATCATGACAAAGGAAGGATCTGGATGCTCCTCAAACAACCGTCTGGCCTCGGAAAGGGTTCTAGTGAGTAGGATCCTATTTTGAGGTTTCTCATGTGGCGAGACCGCTCATTGTCGGCTAATGGCTGTGTTCCACCCATGACATCAACATGCGACATAGGTTCTCTAGATGTGTGACTTCCACCAAGGGTTAACCAGATAGTGCGGCCTCAGTCATCTTGGTAGGACCAGATACTCCAACGAACATTCAAGTCATAAAAAACAACGGTTAGGATTCGTAAGTCATGAAAAAAGCTTTTGCCGAGCGAGACAACAACAATTTGAGACTTGGGCTCCGTTTGGGGGGACTTATTTTCACCGGTCAAACGGTTACGACCGCATGAATCAGACCTTAATTATGATCCGATTCATGCGGTCGTAACCACTTGACCGGTGAAAATAAGTCCCCCAAAACGGAACCTTGGTCTTGGGATCCCTGCGCGGAGTCTCCATGGACAACTCCCTAGATAAAGTGATCAAAATGTCATAGTCCTTGGTGGAAAGTTCTCATAGGAACTAATGTCGGATAGATCCAAGGCCTAACAAGCAAAGATGAGATCATTGCTAACATCAATTCAAATAGCGTGAAACGCCTGGCTGGCTAATCGTTTATATCACGAACAAGGTCTGGGGTGGTTGGTTAAGGTCGTTTTGGAGGTATGTAGATTTTAGGGAGGGAAGCTCTCTTCGCAAGGGGCTCGCCTCCCACAACTGGAGGCTCGGTGTCATAGCGAGGTGTCTCAGCCGCAGGTGAGGTGGAGATCCTCTTTCTCTTCCTCTCTTTTTTTCCTTCATCTCCCGCTTTTCCTCTTCGTGAAAAGGACACATTTGGAGGGAGGAAAAGAAGCTAATGGATTTCACATCTATCTCTGTCGATTTGGATTCCATCTCACCATCTATAGGACCAATTGAAAGTGGTGGAGAACACACCTTATATTTATAGAAAAGGGAGACTACTACACATGCTAATCAACTTTGTAGATGCAGCTTGGCGAATACGGGTTGCAAGATTCTTTATAAGCTCTAAGTAAGCTCACAAAGAGTGTGGATTGTGTACAACTCATATTCACCAAGGGAAGATTAAGCCTAATTATAGGCCCATGTTAGCAGGAATTTGACCATTGACCAAGAAGCACAACGTTATCAAAGATACGTAGAAAACAATCAAGGGGTAACACATGCCATTTCATCTCGCCAGGGTACCCCTCCTAAAGTAGCATAGACGAGATTCCTTTGAGCTCACCAATGTGCTCGCACCGACAGAGTCGGGTTAGCCATTCTTGGTGACCTCATTTGGGTCGTCAAAGGTATATAACATTACAGATCCAGTATTTTGCGGAGATGAATATTTCCAGACCACAAAAGTCTTCCTCTAGATTGCCTATAAATAGGACCCTAGGGTACACATGAATGGAATGCTGCCCCCCCCCCAACACAAGGCTCCTCATTTCCTTGAGATCATGCATTCCTTGTGCATAACATAGTCTTGGTTCTAGGAGAGAAAGAACTTATAGACTTCAGTGTGTGTGGCAGGAACTCCTTACTACATCTTGCGTTTTGTGTTTATAGGCAGTCTAGACTTCAACTCCTATTAATCGTTTCCCTCATCATCGGGTTCATGGTGTTCGGCTGCAAGATCAGTAACTTTGGGTTACCCATTTGGTCCAAACTTTGTTGACTAGTTTTTGAAACCACACATCATATATGAATCAATTTTATTTCTCTCGGATCATGGTATAGCGATAAATTTGTAATAGCTTATCTTGAGCTTCCTCTTTCAACCTCAAAGTCGTACAAACTTTACACGAGGAGTCATCCATTCCATGTAGATTTCCATCTATAGCCATTGATCTTGCATGGTCCTTCCTCAATATAAGGAATTCAAGGCTGCAGATATCTGGAATTCTCATAATCCCTACCACTTAAGTGGGGAGTTATGGAGAAAACTGTCTCGCACCCGATCCATGCGCCCAATGCCCATGCAATCCACACACCAACCTCCATGAAAACTACCTCCCCCAGTCATGCGCTCGCGGTCTGCCGCCCACGACCACACACTCTCGGCGCGTGGAGGAAAGGCCCTGTGGTTGGCCTCTCGGCCTGCTACCATCGCACCAAGCAGCTGCTTGCAAGAGGCCGTGAGGCGTTCAGCCAACCTCCCGCCATGTGGCCTCCCACGGGTGGCCTCTAGATCAACCACCACCGCGCTATGTGGTTGCCCATGAGCAGTCGCAAGGATTGCGGACGGCCTCCCGACAGACTGTCGCCGCGCCAAGAGGCCGTAAGGCGTGTAGTCGGCTAGGACAACCATCCTCAACCGCTCCACGCGGCCAGCTGCGAGCGGCCACAAGGTGTGAGGTTGGGTTCTTGGCCGACCGCCGCTGCAACACACGACCGCCCGCGAGGATCGCGAGCCCCCCTCTCTGGTCGGTCTCCGCCGCACTGTGCGGCCGCCTGCAAGTTGCTGCAAGGCCCGCACCCATCCCATGGCTGACCGCCTCTCCCTTCTCCCTAGTCAGCGTCCCGCCACCAGGGGCTCGTTGCCGACCACCCCCGCTGGTTGTCCCTCCTTCACTCTCTGATCGTCCTTATGCGATATCCACCATATGATGCGCGGGTAACCACCAGCTTAACCACCAGTGTAACCACCTATATTGGGTGAGTGCAAATATCTAAAATTATATCAGTCTACGCATAACAAAAATATTAAAATAGCACACATGTTAAACATATTAAATAAGGATGTAAATAGTGAGTTAGGTGGTTACGGTATGTAGATAGCCGCATAATTACCATAACCCAACCTCTTTTTCATTATCACCTTTTTTCTCCTCCCAGACTCCTCCCCTACACATCAGAGCTCTTTAGAGATCTTCGTCGCCTCCCTTGAAGATCTTCAAGCACCTTGAAGATTCCCCAAATTCCACCACACTTATATGTGCTAAGTATTGCATCTGACTTCCTTAGCAATCCTCCATCCTATATTGCCCACAATACTCAACGCCCGACTGACGATCGACAATTGCGAGCATTCTCCACACCAGCCTCAAGGGGTCTATAGAAAGTCAACCAAGTCTCCAAAAGGCAGGTTCTCCACCACCAATAAGAGACAAACATCAAGCTTTACGAGCGGTGATCTGTCACCCTCCGAACACCCTTCTCTCTCTCCAAGTTGTAACAAGGAGCGGTCTGTCGCCCTCGAATTATCCAAAGTCTTGTAAACTACAACAAATAGTGAAGTTTGGTGGGCACTGGTCCGAACATGTGATTTTTCACCATATTCACGGATTTTCCACCTTAAATAGACCTTCTCCCCTACTTCCTACTTATCTTATGACTGTTTGCATGCTCGATTGTTCAAGAGCTAAGATGGTCCAATTAGACCGGTCTACAAAATTTCTTGAGCGACTCACAATAGTTTGGTGTCGTCTGTTAGAAGAGTTCCCAACATTTCTAAAGTACCCCAAAGACAATACCTGTCGCTCGATAGTACTCGCAGTTCGAAGATATGGCAAGATGAAGTACTCAAACAAACCAGGGATCAACCCGAGAAGGATGCGCCGACCCCGATCCTTCCCACTCCCTTATTATCTCCCCTCGATAGGGGGATACTGCGGTTAAGCCTGATAACATGCTTGTAGGGCATGTTACTTGAATAGAGGAGCAACAAGTTGAGGTACCGACCCTCCTCAGAAATATAGATGCTGCCCGAGCCCATGCTGTGACACATGCACCTATCAACCTGCCTCCTCTGCTTCCACTACATGACCCAAGAGATGAACATGAAGAGGATCCATAGTTTTTACAAGATCCTAGTACGACACACCCCGTCCATAAGGCCAGGGCCGCCGAAACCGGCCCGCGTCATCAGCATCAGCGGGCGGGAGCCCCGATGATCTTGTAGGAAGAGTGAATAGAGAAGAGATAAGAGAGCTGATCGCTGAAGTCCAAGAAGAAAAAAATTTAGGCTTTATGCTATTTTATTATGTTATAAAAAAACAAAAAAGATAATATTCCAAAATAAAATAAAAAATTAGAAAACTTAACTTTGAAAACCAAAGAAAAATTATTTTTTATCATTATTTTAGTATGTTTCTTTCAGTGTTGTGTAGACTCGTGAAGTACTCTTAATCATTGTTAGTGTGATAGGTTGAAGTTTAGTTTTAATTATATTACTTTTGCATACGTTAGTAATGTTGTTTCCTTTGTCATAAAATCTAGGCATCATATTTTTTTTATCTGCATATTAATTTTGTAGTGTTTTCGTCTAATCTAAGTGTAGTAACGTGCATATGATTGCTGAATGATATTATTAGATCACTCACGATCAGGTAACCTTTTTTGGTGACTAGAACTTGCCTCTAACGTTTCTCGAAACATTTACATATGTTTGTCAGGGTTTTTAGAAGTGATTTAGGTCATCTTTTGATTGTTTGTGCCTTTTTTGTCCACCATTATAATTTTTCACTTCTTTTACCATTTCGGGCCTTTCTTATTTCCTTTTCTGCCTCCATCTTCCATTTTCACCAAAGCCAAATCATCCATCCCATGATCACACTAAATCTTTGAGTTTTAATTAAAATTTCATTTGTGATGAGTTTTTATTGTGAAAATGAGGAACACTTTCATTTTTATGTTTGGAGCTATTTTGTGTGAAGAGTAAATTACAAAAGAAAACAAAAGAAAAAAGCGAGTGAAAAAAATTTGTGTTGGCCAATTTTGAAAATAAAATTGTTTATGGCCTTATGTTTCAAAAAAATAACAATAGAAAAAAAAGAGTTTGAATAAAAAAGTTTGAGTATGTTATGTTTCATTTCTCTTGGTGAATTTTTATCAAACTCTTTTATTGATTTAGTGTGATCTTTGAAAGATGTTGTCCCTAATCACCTAAAGGGGGGGGGGAGGGTGAATAGGTGACTTAAATCTTTTTAACTTTTTAGGCAACAATCAGATAATATCACAGAAGTCTATCTACTTTATCACATCACACATTCAGCAATCACAGAATTTCATAGCACACAGTAGACACACAATTTTTATAGTGGTTCCCCAAGGTTTGGGTATATCCACTTTCCCCCTTCGCCTATCTAGCAGTGTACTAGATTCGGCCAAACTTCTCCACTATCTCAGAACCCAAAACAGGTTCCTACACCTCAGGCCCAAGGCCCTACAACTCAGCTTTTCCACAAAGCTTACACTCAGCCACCAAGGCCTACACTCAGCCATCAAGGCCTACACTCAGCCACCAAGGCCTACACTCAAAGATTTAAATCTCCTACACTCAGGAACACAGGCCCTACACTCAGCCTTTATAATTACAGGCTTACAATCTCAGATCCCTAAGGATCCTACAAGTTATAATGAATAAAAGAGTATATACTCAACAACTCAGATGAAAGAGAGATAAGTTGTGAGTTTCTTGATGAGTTCTTAGAAGAACTCAGCTGAAATCAATCTGACTTGGCTTTCTTCAAAGCTTCTTGAATGTAGAACACAATAAGACTGATTACTCTGCAGTTGATCCTTGATCTCTGCTACTTAAGATTCAGAATAAATCTGAACCCTTCTTCTCAGCCTGGTTCCAATGACTGACTTCTTGGATGGAGCTCTCTCTCTCCAACTTCTTAGATCTTCACTTGAAAGCTAGATCTTCTTTGTGTTATAATTACTTGCTCTTTCTCTCCAACTTCCTAGATCTTCTTGTCAATCTCATCGATCTCTGTAGACAGTGTAAGACTATTTATAGGCCTTCTTCATGGTAACCGGCTGGTCCGGTTCATAACTGATTTCTGACAACTCTGACAGGTGCAGTATACCGGCTGGAACGGCAGCTGTCAAGTCATCCAGTCAGTTCTTGAAAATTCTCTAACTGTCTGAAAGTGTCGAGACTTTCTGTCTTTAAGTGTCGACACTTATAGACCAAGTGTCGACACAAGTTGTCTAAGTGTCGACACTTGCCTACAAGGTGTCGACACAACTCCTTGTGTTGTAGATTTTATATCTCGACACTGCTTCTTCTTCTTGTGTCGACACTGATATTGAGTGTCGACATAACACTTTGTTCTTCAGCACTTTGTTGACTTCTTGTAAGTGTCGACACATCTCCTTGTGTCGACACATCTTCATGTGTTGAGCTTGTATTAGTGTCGACACATCTTCTTGGTGTCGACACTTGTCTTCAGTGTTGATACTTGCTGAGTGTCGACACAGCTCCTTGTGTCGACACATTCTTCTTCTGTTGAGACTTCAGCTATGTGTCGACACATCCCCTTAGTGTCAACACTTGTACTTAGAATATTTTGTTGAACTTTGTTGATCTTTGCTAAGTGTCTACACAGCTCCTTGTGTCGACACTTTCTTCAAGTGTTGAGTCTTCAGCTGAGTGTCGACACATTCTTTCTTGTGTCGACACTTTCTTCAAGTGTTGACTCTTCTATTGTGTGTCGACACATTGTTTTGGGTGTCGACACTTTCTTCAAGTGTTGAGTCTTCTGTTGTGTGTCGACACATTGTTCTGGGTGTCGACATTTATACTTAGTCTCTGCTAACTTTTGCTGAGTGTCGACACAGCCTCCAAGTGTCGACACTTTCTGATGTAGACACAATTCCACTGGGTGTTGACACAGCTCCTTGTGTCGACACTGCTTCACTGCATTTTACTCCATTGAGTGTCGACACAACTCCTTGTGTCGACACTTTCTGTCTGGTGTCGACTCTGCATCCCTGGTGTCGACACAAATACTCCAAGTGTCGACACTGCTTGCCTGTTGTCGACACAAGTCTTATTAAGTGTCAACACTTTGCTCCTGGGTGTCGACACATGGACTTAGAAACTTTTACATCTTTCCTGCAAATACTTAGCCTGCACAAGTAAACTCAAAACACATCAAATACATTTTGATGTATATCATTGAGTTGGGTGAGGCTTCTTCAAATCAGGTACATTTAAACCAATGTACCCAACAATCTCCCCCTATTTGGAGAAGTCATAAGCCTTAGTCAATGATTTACACCATTCATAATTAAATTACAAAATGATGTAAAGCAGGATTATATATAGCAGGGCAAACATAAACATGTATCAATCACACATGTATACATAGACATCATCACAGAACAATTATGAAACAAATTTATTTCACAACAAATTTATCACACAGACATTGTTCTAATATTTTGTCATATTCATAATTCTAAAGTTTACAGAATGTTTTACATCAAAAGAATACATAGTAAACTTAAGAAATTTTCTATGCTATTTCTGTTCAGCCTCCTTAATGACTATGCCCTTCCCAGATTGTACTTTAGCTTGTACTGAGGCTTCAGTGTTTTCAGCAGCAGCAGTCTTTTTGCCTTTAAGATCCTTTTTCTTTAGCTCTTCAGCTTTGATCTTTTGCCTTTCAAAATAATGATAAGGCTTGGGAAAGTACTTGTTAGTCTCCTGGGCAGTAGGAGGTAGCTTTCCCATCTTGGCCTTTCTTCTGTATTGGACTATGGCCTCCTGCCTTGACTCATGTTTCCTCCATTCCACTTCAGAAAACCATTTATTTCTGTCTTGAATGTTATCTTTTGCAGCTTTTCATGCAGTTAAAATAATGTTCCTGGAAGTGGGGCTCCACTGTTCAAAGTCTGGTCTTTGTTCAGCTTGTTCTCTGAACCTCTTCTTAAACAATCTGGTTTCTTCTTCTTTCTATATAGCTTCTTGCATAGCTTCAGAGACTGGCTGAACAACTTTCTCTAAGATAACCTTCTGAGTACCATCAGGTGGACTATACATGGTCTGGATATCAGCATGTACCATGTCAAAATCTAGAGGAGGGTAGATGACTTGAGCTACTTCAGGTTGCTCCCCTCCTAGATATGTAGAGTTAATTCCAGATTCAGCAACATCATTGTCATCACATAGAGGAGGATAACCAAGAGTGGCTCTGATGGAATTAAAAATCCATTTTGCATGGTCAGAGCCAGCTTTGACTAAGACCCTCTCCCCCTTTATGACTTCTCTTTCCATATGATCCCTTAAATCATCTTTTTGAAATCGGATCTGGGCATTCAGATAATTAACTCCATCTCTATAGAAAGGTTATAGCCTTTGGAGTTTGTCAGTGATGATCTTTTGAGAGTCTTGGATGGCAGTCTGAACAGCAGTTAAGCTCTCTTGCAGTGCTTTATCAACATCTTCCTTAGCAATAGCAATAGAAGGTGTTAGTCCAGCAGCAATGTTCTTCATTTATGTGACAATTGCATTGTGAGATTCTGTCAGATTGTCATTCATTCTTATCTGATTCTCAAGAACATAGCCCTGCTTGAGTGCAATGTCATCTACTTGTTCCTTGATCTTTTCTTGATGAGTAGCTAAATAGACTACTGCATTCCCTCCTTTGTGGAAGCAGTCAGTCATTTCTTTCTTATTAAGATTCATTTCTAATCTTATTGACTTTATATCCTGGGCCAAATCAAACTACAATGATTTCTGCCCTTCATCCACATACTTCTCAATGGCCTGCCTGTGCATCAAGTTTAATTTGCATTGCAACCATTAGAGCACTATAATCAACAAAAGGTGCTAGCTGTGATATAGGCTGTGGTGCTATGGTTTGTAATACCTTCTTATAACTCTGGCTCCTTCTTCTGAATACTTGAAACTTCTTCTTCTTAGCCCTTGTAGCTTCCTCATATTCAGAAGCTGAGGTGCTGGCTATATCTACCCTTTCCTTTGATAGTTCCTCAACAGCTTGGGGCTTTTCAGTCTCTTGCCTTGCAGGCTCTTCAACAAATACTACTTGCTCCCCCTCAAGTGGAGCATTCTCCCCCTCAGCAGCTGCATCTTTGGTATTCTTAAAGTCTGCCCGATCTAGATTTAGAAATAAATCTTCCATTGTGAATTCTTGTTGAGAATGAGCTGGAGAAATTTTTGGCTCTTCAACAACTGGATCAAAAACTTCTTGAACTACAACAGAGGTGTCCTCCATGATAACATCTGGAACTTGATTATCAGGCTGTGGTTGCTGATAAACATCATAGAAATCAGTATCCTCTATATGGAAATCTAAAGCATTAAGCTCAGTGATTACCTCACGGATGATGTGTGTATCTTGCTCACTCTCTAGAGTTGTTGTATCTTCTACAGCTAGAGGCTCCCCTGGATTTCAGCAACATCTTGAGGAGCTGGAGACTTTACAGCAATTCCTGTGACTTCATCTTCATCAGGTGTGAAGACCACATGCTCTTCACTACCAGAGCTGCTAGTGGAAACCTGAGCCACTGGAGCAGTTTTCCTCTTCTTCTTTTGAGGTAATACTTTCTCAGGAATTACCTTCTCAGGAGTTGGCATCTCCTTAGACAACACCCTGTCCTATCTGGAGAATATCCTCAAATCCATCTTTCTCATATGGTTGATTTTACTGCCTGCAGCTTGTTGCATAACCTCTGGTATGCTACCAGCTAGGTATAAACTTATGATCCTATCCAAGTTGGGCTTCTTCAGGCTTTCCTTGATCTTCTCAAAGATCACTACAGACCAGTCAGTTTTCAGATTGAAGATTATCCTGGTCATAATGCTGAACATATGGGCAGATACCCTATCATGCCCTCCAGGTTTGCTCAATATCACTTTTCCAACTATTTCAGACATGAATTTCCCTTGACTGTTCATGCCCTTCCTATTAAACACAGATCCAATTTTTAGTTTTGAATCTAGTCCACACCAAGTTAGAGCTTCTCTGGTCTTTGAAGCAGTAACTTCATCTTCTTCTTTAGTTCTTGGTAACTGTAGTACCTTTCTCAGACTTTTGGGAGAGACCTTTACTTTTTCACCATGGACCCTTGACTTGATCTTGAGTCCAGAGTCGTCTACTTGAGCTCCATTGAGGAATTCCAGTACTTCCTTTTTCCAGATCTTTGTAGGCTCTGAAACAAGAAATTCCAACCCCGAGTGTGCAACTAGGGTTATCACATTTTTGATTTCTTGGTCTGCATCTCCAAACGCATCGCGCACCAGTTCATAGCCTTCATTGACGTTCTCCTCGAGCTTTGGCGCCATTAGGGTTTGAAGAATTTGAACTGAGAGAAGAGAGGTGTCGACACACAAGTTTGGTCTCGAAACTTTTGAAAGCGTGTCGACAGACTAAGGCAAAATCCTATTTATATCTTTCTAAGTTTGAAGATGAAAAGGCGGGTCAGCTAACTTAAATTGTGTCGACACTGTGGAGAAGTGTCGACATTGACTTATAATGTCTCGACACCTATGTGTCGCCACAAGTTTAGTCAACATGATTATGTGTCGACACTTGAGTATGTGTCGACCCCACTCAACTCGACATTTAGTCGAGACTTTACTTAGATAATTCTAAGTAAATACTAAGTGTCAACACCACCTTGGATGTGTCGACACCTACTTACTATGTGTCGACACTAATTTTTTGAAGTGTCGACACCAACTTCCTAGATGTGTCGACACCTTTTCCCTGAAGTGTCGACACCAATATACTGTCTCGACACAGACAACTCTGTGTGTCGACATTATTTTACTTAGCCAATACTATAAACTTATTCTAAGTTTATCATTCGTAGTTCAATTTTAAACCTATTGAACTTAGCTTCTTCTAAGGGCTCAGTGTACATATCAGCTAGTTGATTATCTGTTCTAACATATTCCAGTAAAATATCTTCTTTTTCTACATGCTCCCTAAGAAAATGATATTTAATTTCAATATGTTTAGTTCTACTATGGGATACAGGATTATTAGCTATTGATATAGCACTAGTAGAATCACAAAAGAGTGGAGTTCTACTTACCTGAATTCCATAGTCCTCAAGCTGATGTTGTATCCATAGAAGTTGAGCACAGCAACTTCCAGCAGCCACATATTCTGACTCTGCAGTGGAGATAGCCACACTTGTTTGCTTCTTGCTACTCCATGAAATTAGTCTTCCACCTAGGAATTGACAGGTTCTAGTAGTGCTTTTTCTATCTTCTTTGCATCCTACAAAGTCTGCATCTGAATAACCTGTTAGTTCAAAATGCCCATTCCTAGGGTACCAGAGGCCTAGATAGGGAGTGCCCTTTAGATATCTCAATATTCTTTTGACTGCTGTCAAATGAGACTCTTTAGGGCAGACATGATACCTTGCACAGACACATGTAGCATACATGATATCTGGTCTACTTGCAGTCAAATATAATAGAGAGCCAACTATCCCTCTATACAAAGACTCATCTACAGGTTTCCCTGCATCATCCTTGCTAAGAGACATACTTGACCCCATAGGAGTCTTCATGGTACTGGATGAATCCATACCATACTTCCTTATGAGTTCTAGGGTGAACTTGGACTGGCATATGGATAATCCATTCTCAGTTTGTCTTACTTGGAGACCCAAGAAGAACTTAAGTTCTCCCATACTACTCATCTCAAATTGTCCTTGCATAAGTTTTGCAAACTTTTTGCAAAGACTACTTTCAGTAGACCCAAATATTATGTCATCTACATATATTTGGACTAGTATTACTTTGTCTCTAGATTCCCTAAGGAATAGAGTCTTGTCTATTTTCCCCCTTGTGAACTTATTCTCAATGAGGAGACTAGACAGAGTTTCATACCAAGCCCTAGGGGCTTGCTTTAACCCATATAAAGCTTTCCTAAGTCTATAGACATGATTAGGTTGAGTTGAATCAATAAAACCTGATGGTTGTTCCACATAGACTTCCTCTTTAAGATTACCATTCAAAATGCTGACTTCACATCCATTTGGTAAACTTTAAATCCTTGAAAAGTTGCATAGGCCAGGAACATCCTTATGGCTTCCAGTCTGGCTACTGGAGCAAAGGTTTGATCAAAGTCAATACCTTCTTCCTGCCTATATCCTTTAGCAACCAATCTTGCTTTGTTTTTAATGATGACTCCATGTTCATCCATCTTATTCCTGTAGATCCACTTGGTCCCTATTATGTTGTGGTCTTTAGGTTTTGGAACCAGTTCCCAGACCTTGCACCTCTTGAACTGATTCAGCTCTTCTTGCATTGCTTCAATCCAATGTGGATCTAGGATGGCTTCTTCAAACTTCTTTGGTTCAACTTGGGATAGAAAACTGGAGTAGATTGCTGCATTGAGATTTCTGCTCCTTGTTTGTACCCCTTGTCTTGGATCACCAATGATCTGCTCTACTAGATGATCTCTAAGATGCCTATTGGCTGGAGGCATCCTAACTTCTGGTTGAACCTCTTCAGTTTCTTCATCTTGCTGTACTCCTTGAATTTCTTCTGCATTAGGTACATGTATTACTCCCCCTGGACAACAGCCACTTTATTCTACCTACTGTCTTGCTGTAGATCCTTCTTCTATAGTGAGCTTGTCCAGCTTTTTAGTGATACCTGAGGAGCTGCAAATACTACTAGACAATTCATTGTTAATAAGTCTAGTTTCATCAAAGACTACATGTACAGACTCTTCTACAACTTGAGTAGACAAGTTGTAGACTCTATATGCCTTACTGTTGTTGCTGTACCCAACAAAAATTCCCTCTTGGGACTTGGCAGCAAACTTAGTCAAGTAAGACTTTCCATTGTTAAGTATGAAGCACTTACAACCAAAGATCCTGAAATAGGATAGGTTTGGTTTTCTGCCTTTCACAACCTCATAGGGGGTCTTGTGGAGGCCTTTAGTAATGGTAGCCCTATTAATAACATGACATGCAGTATTAACTGCTTCAGCCCAGAAATATTCTGGTAGTGATGTATCACTTAATAGGGTCCTACCTGCCTCAATCAAGGTTCTATTCTTCCTCTCAGCAATGCCATTTTGCTGAGGTGTTGTTGGTGAAGAAAACTCTTGAAATATCCCAAAGCCTTCACATAGTCTTGTCATACTATCAGACTGAAATTCAGTACCATGGTCACTTCTTATTTTGACCACTGTACTGTTTAGTTCATTCTGAATCTGTTTGACAAAGCTATAGAAGACACTAGGTGTTTTAGATTTCTGTCTAAGAAAGAACACCCAGGAAAACCTTGAGTAGTCATCTACAACTACAAAGGTATAGACCTTCCTACCTAGGCTGTACACTGGCATAGGACCAAAGAGATCCATATGCAAGAGGTATAAACACCTCACAACATCTTTGTTGTTAATGCTACTGAAGGTGGATCTTGTCTGCTTGCCCTTTTGACAAGCTGAGCATATTCCATCTTTAACACACTTAACTTGAGGACCATTCCTCACTAACTCTTTGCTAAAGAGTTTGCCAATTGTCTTGTAATTTAGATGAGCTAGCCTCTTGTGCCATTTGACACAATGAGAGACTTTCTCATCTGCTACAAGACACACTTGAGAACCATTGGTCTCACACATAATGTCTAGGCAGTAGACATTCCTCTTTCTATAACCTGTCAAAATGATCTCTTGATCAGTTGACCTCTTGATATGACAACCATCCTTAACAAATGAGATGTCATACCCTACATCACTTAATTGACTTATACTTATTAGGTTGTGTTTCAACCCTTTAACATAAGCCACTTGAGTAATGATAACCAAGTTACTAGAAATGTTACCAAACCCTTTGATGATTCCTTTTTCAGAACCACCAAAGGTGACTTTTGGACCATCTTTGATAGGTGTATAGTTCCTTAGTAGTCCCCTAGTTCCAGTCATATGTCTGGAACATCCACTGTCCAAGTACCATATTGGGGCATGACCACTTAGACTTACCTGCAAAACAGATTAGTGAACCTTAGAACCCAAAGAATTCTTGGGTCCTTGGTACTTGTTAGTTTGCATCCTGACAAAGCTACTTGCTGGTTTTCCAATAGGCACTTTGCTACTCACTTTGGCACTAGCATTGTGCCAACAGTCCAATGCAAAGTGGCCTACCTTGCCACAGCACAAACACTCAAACTTATTGTACCTTTGCTTAGGTACAGTCTTAGCTGTTTTATCCACAACTGGCTTGTTAAGAGTTGGGGCTTTGCCCTTGGTCTTGGACTTGGACTGAACTGTCCTTGCAGGTTTAGTAAATCCCAGTCCAGCTTTACCTTTGTGATGAACAAATTCATCAATTAAAGGTAGAACTGACTTAGGTTTAGAAAACCTAGCAACTAAGTCTTTCTCCTTCTGAAGATTAATATCCAGACTCTTGATCTGATCATTCTTATATGTGATAGTCCCCATCTGAATCACAGTTATGTGCTTCAGTCTTGCTATCTCATTAAGCTTTTGATCAAACAACTTCTCTAAATCAGTTGCAATAGCTTTGAGATTAGCAAATTCCTTTGCCTGACTTTTGGCTAGGGACTTGCTCTTCTTATAAGCTTGCAACAGAACTTTATATTCATCTATCAACTGATGAATATCTTCTTCAGACTCAGATGCACTCTCATCACTTGATGATGATAAATCTGATTCTGTACTGACACAAGAAATTGAACTGAAAGTTGAACTTTGTATCTTACTAGGTCCTGGCTGCTCCAGGATTTTGTCATTTTCTATCAATGTCATTAGCCCTTGGCACTGACTGTCCTCTTGTTCATATATAGAATTCATAATCTGCATGAACTCTTCTTCCTCCTCAGCAAACAGTCCAATATATGCCTCAGCATCTGACTTAGTTTCTGATGAAGAAATATCTGACAGGCTCTTGTCCTTTTTGGCAACAAAAGAATTTTCCTTCTTGCCCTTGTATTGAGTCTTTTTCTTGTCACTAGACTCCTTCCTTTTTTCTGGACAATCTGCAACAATATGGCCTTGTTTATTACAGCAATAGCATACTATTTTTGAAAGAGTTGCCTTACTAGACTTAGTCTTTTTCCTGTCTTTCTTTGAAGACTTTTTATTCTGATAATAGTCTTCTTTTCCCTGTGAAGTAGATGGCCTTGTCCTCCACTGTTTCTTCTTCAAAAACTTCTGAAAATGTCTAGTGAAGGCAGCAAATTCCTCATCACTTTCACTGCTTTCAGACTTTGTACTTGCTGACTCATCTGACTCAGTTTCAGCAACTTTTAGTGGTGGAGTTGGAGACTTACTTCTGCACTTTCTAGGGGCTTCTGTTTTAGAGGCCACTGTCCTTTCCTTATGTTCACTTCTTGTTGATTTCTCCTCTTCTTTCCTCACCATTAACAGCATTTCATAGGACAGAAGTTTGCCAAATAGTGTTGGTGGAGGAATTTCTGCCAACTTTTCCATTTCTCTAATGGCACAGATCTTGGTGTCCCAATCTTTTGTTAGGGACCTTAGAAACTTATCATTGAGTTCATAATTACTGAACTCTCTGCCATAGGACATGAGTTCATTCACAATCCTGTAGAACTTCTTATAGCATTCAGTTATGCTATCAGCTTTTCCTTGTCTAAAACTTTCATATTCTTGGTTTAGCAAGGATTTTCTGTCTTGCCTAACTTCTTCAGAACCCTCCATGTACACAATAGGAGTATCCCACATCTCTTTAGCTGTCTTACAGTGTATCAGATTCTGAAAAGTTGCATCATCTATGGCACTCACTATTATGTTCTGAGCCCTCTTATCCATAGTGGCTAGAACAATTTCATCCTTTGTCATTTCAGAGAAATCCTTAGATATTCTCTGATTTGCATCTAAGACTGACACCTTCATGGGCACATATCACCCTTCTTTGACTGTGATATAAATCCTAGGGTCTGAGGCTTCCATAAAAAGTCTCATCCTTTCCTTCCATATACCAAATATCTCTTTTCTGTATATAGGTAACTTCATGGATCCCAATTCCTTATGATTCTCAGTGGAACCCATGGTTCTTGATTTTCTTGATTCTGTAATTGTACTTACACTGAATCTGCCAACAGGATCTACTCAGACTGTTAGTCCTTTTTGAGTAACCTCCCTCTGATACCACTTGAAAGATATTGTCCCTAATCACCTAGAGGGGGGGGGGGGGTGAATAGGTGACTTAAATATTTTTAACTTTTTAGGCAGCAATCAGATAATATCACAGAAGTCTATCTACTTTATCACAGCACACATTCAACAATCACAGAATTTCACAGCACACAATAGACACACAGTTTTTATAGTGGTTCCCCAAGATTTGGGTACATCCACTTTCCCCCTTCGCCTATCTAGCAGTGTACTAGATTCGGCCAAACTTCTCCACTATCTCAGAACCCAAAACAGGTTCCTACACCTCAGGCCCAAGGCCCTACAACTCAGCTTTTCCACAAAGCTTACACTCAGCCACCAAGGCCTACACTCAGCCACCAAGGCCTACACTCAGCCACCAAGGCCTACACTCAGAGATTTAAATCTCCTACACTCAAGCACACAGGCCCTACACTCAGTCTTTATATTTACAGGCTTATAATCTCAGATCCCTAAGGATCCTACAAGTTATAATGAATAAAAGAATATATACTCAACAACTCAGATGAAAGAGAGATAAGTTGTGAGTTTCTTGATGAGTTCTTGGAAGAACTCAGCTGAAATCAATCTGACTTGGCTTTCTTCAAAGCTTCTTGAATGTAGAACACAATAAGAATGATTCCTCTGTAGTTGATCCTTGATCTCTGCTACTTAACATTCAGAATAAATCTGAACCCTTCTTCTTAGCCTGGTTCCAATGGCTGACTTCTTGGATGGAGCTCTCTCTCTCCAACTTCTTAGATCTTCACTTGAAAGCTAGATCTTCTTTGTATTTCAATTACTTGAACCTTCTTGTCAATCTCATCGATCTCTGTAGACAGTGTAAGCCTATTTATAGGCCTTCTTCATGGTAACTGGCTGGTCCGGTTCATAACTGATTTATGACAACTCTGACAGGTGCAGTAGATCGGCTGGAACGGCAGCTGTCAAGTCATCCAGTCAGTTCTTGAAAATTCTCTAACTATCTGAAAGTATCGAGACTTTCTGTCTTTAAGTGTCGACACTTATAGACCAAGTGTCGACACAAGTTGTCTAAGTATCGACACTTGCCTACAAGGTGTCGACACAACTCCTTGTGTTGTAGATTTTATATCTCGACACTGCTTCTTCTTCTTCTTGTGTCGACACTGATATTGAGTGTCGACACAACACTTTGTTCTTCAGCACTTTGTTGACTTCTTGTAAGTGTCGACACATCTCCTTGTGTCGACACATCTTCATGTGTTGAGCTTGTATTAGTGTCGACACATCTTCTTGGTGTCGACACTTGTCTTTAGTGTTGATACTTGCTGAGTGTCGACACAGCTCCTTGTGTCGACACATTCTTCTTCTGTTGAGGCTTCAGCTGTGTTTCGACACATCCCCTTAGTGTCGACACTTGTACTTAGAATATTTTGTTTAACTTTGCTGATCTTTGCTAAGTGTCGACACAGCTCCTTGTGTCGACACTTTCTTCAAGTGTTGAGTCTTCAACTGAGTGTCGACACATTCTTTCTTGTGTCGACACTTTCTTCAAGTGTTGACTCTTCTGTTGTGTGTCGACACATTGTTCTGGGTGTCGACACTTTCTTCAAGTGTTGAGTCTTCTGTTGCGTGTCGACACATTATTCTGGGTGTCGACACTTATACTTAGTCTCTGCTAACTTTTGCTGAGTGTCGACACAGCCTCCAAGTGTCGACACTTTCTGATGTAGACACAATTCCACTGGGTGTCGACACAGCTCCTTATGTCGACACTGCTTCACTGTATTTTACTCCATTGTGTGTCGACACAGCTCCTTGTGTCGACACTTTCTGTCTGGTGTCGACTCTGCATCCCTGGTGTCGACACAAATACTCCAAGTGTCGACACTGCTTGCTTGGGTGTCGACACAAGTTTTCTTAAGTGTCGACACTTTGCTCCTGGGTGTCGACAAATGGACTTAGAAACTTTTACATCTTTCCTGCAAATACTTAGCCTGCACAAGTAAACTCAAAATACATCAAATACATTTTGATGTATATCATTGAGTTGGGTGAGGCTTCTTCAAATCAGGTACATTTAAACCAATGTACCCAACAATCTTTTATCCATCATTTTTATTTTTTGATTTCCAATTTTCACTCAATTCCTTAGCCAAGTTTTATCCATAATGAAAGCCCCTTTGATCTTTAGACCATGACATAAATTTGTGTAGTGGAGAGAGTGTGATCGGGCAAGCCTATGGATACCATCATTGATGGATTCCTTTGGAGATTACTCTGGGGTGTTTGGTAGAATAATCATAGTCTTAGCAATCATGTTGTTTGTTCAATACATTTGATTTGGTTGAATGGATACTTTTGCTATGTTAGTTTAAATTTTTGATGCCTTATTTTTATGTTAGTGAAAATGTGCAATCTAGGTGTTATACTCTAGTAATATTTTAAGCTCTTCTTCATTCTCCTCAACCTTGATTTCTCATCACACTCATTGGTAGCACATAAATCATGATCGTTTAATTTTTGCTTTGGGTCCTTAAAAAATCTTTGTTTGTTTAACTCTACGTTAATTTATGTCTTGCTTTGAGTCCTTATATTCCGCAACTCCGACAGTCTTCAGTTCAGCAAGTCGCTCCTGTGATGAATGGAGCTCCACCTCAGCCTTCAATGCCTGCAGCTCAGTCTACAGGCGAGCCACATTTCCCTGCGTGCTCTCCAATAACTGTACGATATTCTACACCAGAGCCTTCTCCGTCGGTTGCTCTGCCTTCAACTACTCCAGCTCTTCTCGTATCTCGGATTCAATCTGCCGGAAGCGCGACACGTCATGCTCTCGCCGCCCCATCGATTCATATAGAGAGCTCTTCACTCCTCGAAGCTCTTCTTGGACAACATGTATCCATCTTTAAAGCTCATATAGTGGTCATTCCACATGATAACGATGTTCGTCTGAGCTTCGATCTGCAAGAAAGAAAAAGGTCAAATTCAATATAAAGACAATATACAAAGCAAAATGCAAAGTATTTTTCTCACTGCATTATTCATCGCCTCCAAAGAAGAGTACACACACTTCCCCTTCATCGTCAGCAGCATGGGATCCTCCGCAGGAGGAACCTGCGGGGCAGAGGAACTCATAACCTCGAGCTCAGAATCAGTAAGCGCTCTATCAACTCTAGAGATTCAAGCAACCACCTTGTAAGAATGCTCTCTTAACTAGGTAGAAGGTTGAAACTCAGGCTCCAAGTCGCCATAGCCTTTGAACACCAGTTTTCTCTTTCAATCTCGATCTAGTGAAACGACAACAACACGCTCAGGATCAGCAGAAAGCTCGCACAGTAGCTTGCGCTTTTCGTCCACGAATTGGGAAATACTGAATATGTGGTTCACCAACTCATAAGGCGCAGTGAACCCCAACATTGGTGTAAACCCCCACTCATGGCCCTTCTTGCGGCGACAACGATCATGAAGCAACTTCCAAAGCTCTGGCAAGCCCCAAGAGTTCTTTATATAACCAAACAAAGTATTCTTGCGACGGCGATCTGCCTGACTCTCAAACTCGAGCTAGTGTTTGTTGTTATGGCCTCAATATGACCACCTTTGTCAGTGCACACCTCGTACAATTATTTAAAAAGGTCCAAAGGGAACCACGAGCCATGCTCCTTGAAAACGACGATCAACCCCATAATGCGCGCCATCCTAATAGGTGTCAATTGGATCACCAACACACAATAATGTTTCAGAATCTTGACCACCTCCTTGTACGGTGGAAGACGGAATCCAATCCTCAGCGACGTCTCTCACAAATTCATATATCCTGTTGGAGGATTCTACACTCGCTCGTCGATGTGCAATATCTTTATTTCCAACCCAGTATGTATTTCGTACAACTTTCTCCAAACTTTAACCTGCTCAACAGTTAGCGAAGGACGTCGCCGCATCAGTCAACATTGTACATAACGCCTCGGTGTCTGAAACAAAAACACACGTTAGAATTTAAAAGCAAAAGGCACATCATAACAAGAACACCAGCAAAGGGGGGCACATGCGAAGCATGCCAGTGCCCCCTCCCGCTCATAGTAAATGATGCACAAGCACTAATGCAAAGCACATGCATGTGATGGGCACACATCCAGCGCGCGCCCAATTACAAGAGTGCAGCCCACGCGTGCGGGACACAAAGGTGCGCATCCCGCTTGCAAAAAGCACGAGGGCATGCGCCCTGCAAGGTGTGAGGCAATGCGACCTGCACATGCGAGGCGTACAACCTGTGTGCGCCCTGCAGGCACTCCTCCCGTGCAGGCACGACCCCACACCCACCCAGTGCACGGACGTGCACCCTACGCGCCTAACACAGGTGCACATACGTGTCCATTGCAGGTGCCCACACGCTGGGGGGGGGGGGGGGTTCCCCTTCGCGCGCGTTGTCTCCTCTATCGCCCTCACTCCCACGAACCTATTTTCGTGCCCATTCGTTCGCCTCCGCCATGGCTGCCAAAATCAGCCTGCACATCACTTGATCCGGACTTTGGGGACTTTGGAGGCTAATGATGGGGCCACCCTTAGTATATTAACTTATGGGCCGCGGATAACCAAAATTCCCATAATCCCGACCACTTAAGTGGGGCGTTATGGAGAAAACTGCTTTGCACTCGATCAACGTGCCCAATCCCCATTCAATCAGTGCGCCAACCATTGCGGCAACTGCTACCCCTAGTCTTGCGCCTGCGACCGGCCAATCGGTTGTCCGCCCACAGTCGCGCACCACCGACACGTGGCTATAAGGCCACACAACTAGAATTCTCGGTAGGCCGTCGCCACGTCAAGCGACCACAAGGTATGCGATCAGCCTCTCGGCCTGTTTTGGTCGCGTCGTGCGGCCGCCCGCAAGGCCCACAACCGGCCATCATTGTGCCAAGCGGTCTCTCACAAGCGTCCATAAGGTGTGCACCGTGCGGCCGGGTTGCGCCACACGACCGGCCTCCTGGCCGGCCGCATCAGAACCACACGGCGGCCTGCTAGCGGCCGTGAGGCTTGTGGCCCCCCGACCACCCGCAATCGAACGTAAGGCCCATGGCTGACGACTGACCGGTCGTGTCCCCGTCTACCCGATCGGCCTCCCTCCGCTAGGGGCTCGTCGTCAACCGCCCCTATTGGCGGGCCCTCCTTCACAGTTTGATAGTCCTTACGCGATCTCCACCGTCTGATGCGCTAGTAACCACCAGCGTAATCACCTATAATGGGTGGGTGCTAGTATTTGAATTTATGTCAGTCGTCACGTAGAGAAAATATTAAAATAATACGCGCATAACCACCGTGATCACTCATGGGGCCTATAAATAGGACCCCAGTCTACTCTTTATTCTCACCATTTTTTCTCCTCCCTGACTCCCCCCTCCCTACGTGTTAGAGCTCTTCAGAGATCTCCATCACCTCCCTTGAAGATTTTTGAACACCTTGAAGATTCCTCAAAATCCACCACGCTCCTAAGTGCAAAGCTTTTCGTCAGACTTTCTCAGCAATCATCCAACATGCACCGTCCTCAACACTCAACGTCCGGCTGACGACCGCGAGCATTCTCCGCACCACCCTCAGTGCGTCTAGAGGAAGTCAGCCAAGTCTCTATAACCCGGTTTCTCCACCGCCAATAAGAGACAAACATCAAGCTTTGTGAGCGGTGGTCTGTCACTCTCTGAATGCATCTCTCTCTCTCTCCAAGTTGTAACGAGGAGCGGCCTGTCATCCTCGAATTCTCCAAAACCTTGTAAACTCAACAAATAGTGAAGTTTGGTTGGCACCGATCCGACCACGTGGGTTTTCACTTTATTCATGTGTTTTCCACGTTAAAAAACCCTTCTCACGTACTTCCTACTTATTCATTGACTATTTGCGTGCTCGACCGCTCAAGAGCTAAGACAGTCCGATTAAACCGGTCCATGAAGAGCCTCAAGCGACTCGCAATATTCCCGATCATTGTTTGGATTAGCTCTTCCATAACCTTCTTATGTCATCAATATTTTTTTCATTTTTCACTTTGCTTTTACTTTCTCATTTCTTTTATTTATTTAACTGTATACGTTTTTTAGTCATTTGGTTAATTAAAATTAAATCAAATATATTTCTTTAGTTATAATTAGGTTTGCTCATAAAGCCCCTCGAGCCCGGGCCTAAACCGGGCCTCCCGGGCCCGGGCTTTCCCAAACTGGGCCCGGGCCCTGATTACAGCTGGGCCGCGCCGGGCCAGACATCAAGCTCCTGGAGGGGCCTGCTAAGGCCTCTAGGGCCGGGCCAGGCACGGGCTTAGCCCGGGCCCGGTTTTTTTAAAATTAATTTTTTTAATTAAAAATTAAAGATAATTTATAAATACACTGAAAAAAATAAGATTAATTTCATACTGTGTTTGAAAAAATTACGATTAATTTCATATTTTGAAAGAAAAAATAATAATTTTGTTAATGTTGAACGAAAGTATACAAAATTATAAAAATACTGAAAAAAATAATTGCGATTGAATTATCCAAAATTACAAATACAATAAAATTACATGTCCGTCGGACGGTCGCTTTAAAAAATTATAAAATTTCAAAAATCTGGCTCGCCAACTTTAACTTTAATTAATTTAAGTTGATCGCGTCCATCTCATCTTCCATGTCCGACAAGCTATCCTCGATCGATGGAATATGCTGCTTCCTCTTGATCGCATCCAAGTGGTTCTTGAAGCATATGCAAATTTCGTGCAATTCTTCACTTAGGCGACTTCTTTGCTCGTTTAAAACCCTGCCACTAAGAGAAAAACCTAACTCCGAAGCTACCGTGCTAGCTTAGATTGTTAATAAATCTCGGGCCATATAAGTCATAATAGAATTGATATTTACTTTACCTTTACACCATTTTAAAATATCAAAATTTTCTAATTCGTCCATACTCATAAAATCACAAAATTGAGTTTTTTGTACAAACCTAATTCATTTAAACTACTAGATATGGTGCTCGCTTCTTTCCTTGAAGCTAACTCTAACATTTTATTTTCAAAACTATCGCGTGTTTTTGGTTGCGACACATCCTCTCGTGGCCACGATCCGTATAGATTATCATAATAATTATAACATTCAGTAAAAATAATGCTAAAATTTAAAATACTAAGATTATTCAAATCCGAATTACTGAGATTTACGGCTAAATTATTATTTATTTTTTGTATAAAAGTTTCTACGCCGTCTATGCCGAAAAGAGCCTTCAAAACGGCGGCGCATGAAAAGATGACTGGAATTTGTCTATAATATTTTAAAAATTTGTTTTCCATTATTTCTATTAAACCACTCCCTCAGGCATGTTGCTTAAAATAGTTTAATTTTTGTGAAATTTGAACAATATTTTCAATAACTAGCGGGCTGGTAGGATAATATACGCCAGATAGAGAATTTGTCGCCGTATAAAAATATTCTAATAAATCAATATAGTTTTCTAAAACAGCCCAATCAGACTCGGTTAATTCATGTTGATCTAACATAATATAGTATTTCATTAGTAGCGTTTTTTAACGAATCACTCATTTTAACATTGTAAATGTCGAGTTCCATCTACTTGACATGTCAAAAAAAGGTTTCAAAAATTTTTGACTTGGGGCATTTACGAATTTTATAAAATTTTGTCATCGTTGTTTAGAACTATAAATAAATTGTAACATTAAACATATTTTATTAATGTATGGTTTTATATATGTTAAACTATCTTGTACGACCAAATTTAAAACGTGACAGACGCAATGAGTATGAAAAAAATATCATTTAACATATGTTTTAAATCACGTTTTAACCACTCAATTGCGGTGATATTATTTGTAGCGTTGTCGAAAGAAATACTCAAAATTTTATCTTTTATTTTAAATTCTCGCAAGCATTTTAAAATATTTGATAAATCGCTACACCGGTGTGCGGGACTTCGAAACCTTTAAAATATATTGTACACTTATTTAGATCACAGGAAATGGGATCGACCCAGTGAGAAGTGATAGAAATATATGATAATCCTAATTTGATAGTACTTGTCCAAACGTCGCTCGTTAAACTCATTCGACCCTCAAAATTTTCAAAATAGTTAATTAAAGATTGTTTAGCTTTTAAATAATATTTAAGTACGTCACGTGTAATGGAAGATTGACTTACTTGATGATATTTGGGTTGTAGCCCATGGTGGATGTACTCGGTTTCTAGCTAGTCATCGTAGTGGCTGAACAACAACCCACGTCTGATGAAGTTCTTCACCTGCAGCTCCCGTTGCCGAGCATGATCGTACGTCCATATTTTTCCAGATGCAGATAATTGCGCTAGGCTGGACTCAAGAGGAGCTTTTTTGGCAGTGCAATACTTAATATGTCTTGCGAGTGTCGAGTTGCCACTAAAAGTAAGTAATTTTAAGCATTGTTTGCACTTCGTCTTATGCACGGAGCCGACTATCACTTTATCGAAATATTCCCAAACTGGCGTCGTATGCTTGTGTTCCACCACTTCGTGAGCGACCGGTGATGATGTGTAACACCTCCCCTGTAATGACCGTATAATATGGGTCCGGCCGGGGCCCCACAACATACGGACGCCATAGTTTTAGTATTATAAGATGATATAACTACCCACACTCAAAACTTTTTGCACAACACAACGGAAACACA
This sequence comes from Platanthera guangdongensis, assembly GCA_039583875.1. NCBI lineage: Eukaryota > Viridiplantae > Streptophyta > Magnoliopsida > Asparagales > Orchidaceae > Platanthera > Platanthera guangdongensis. Next base: position 129,029,705 of record CM077161.1, on the reverse strand, counting down.
AGCAAGACAAGAAGTTATCCACTACACAAAAAGTAATAACAATGGCCTTAAGGCCTTACAACATAAGAAAGTCCAAGCTCAAATAATACAACAGTCAAGAAAGTGCATAACACTCCTAGTCTACCTCGGCATGCAAGCCAGACAACATGAGTCTCAAACATACAACATCATATAAGTAGATCTACAAAAGAGAAGAAACACTTCATGAGGCTTAGGCCTTTCTGGCCGGCGAGCTAGCTCCTGCGTGCGATTCTTGCCCTGCAAAAATTATTAGTAACGTGGGTCAGCAAAGGCTGACCTCAAACTATGTAACAAACACATCTCCTCCCGGCCGCCCCTAACGGACCCCAGGGTACTCCTCCAACCTGCAAGTTAGCACTTCGTATGCAATATTCATAAGTAAGAAAAGCAACTACAGAAACAGGCTTGGATGTCACACACATCATACATGTTCTCTACTGGTTGAGCATATAATAAAAAGGGCATACTTATGCAACATGTATGCAACAACCCGGGCTTCGCCCAAGGCACCCTATCTCGTATGCATCTAGCACATCATCACATCATATGGGTACTCATCGTTTCCCCATTGGCATAAAGCCACAAACAAAAGGGGGGTAACTCAATTCCCCCAATGGCACACAGGCCGCCACATGAAACTCTTGCAAAGGCCCCACCCGCTCAAGGTCTTAGATCCGGGCTTGCCTACAAGCTCTGACGTCTCATGTCAGGATTCCAACAAACACAAACTGACCGATTCTAAGAAGCCTTGCCGGACCCCACCCGCTCATGGCCTCATTGCCCGGGCTTGCACCATGCTTGGTATTCTCGTCAGTCTCACAGAAGGGGACTAGTCTCGCCGGGACACTCTCCACACATGACGTGAACGTCACAGGATAGCCAGCCGACCATGGAGACACAGCCACGCCTTGATACATCACAAACCAAGACAATTCCAACCTAGTCCCTCATTTATACTGCAGCGTTCCCGCGCACCAAGGAAACCATATACAACTCATGCGGAGCTAACCTTGTCCACCAAGAAAACCATCTACTGCCATTGAGGAGCTAACCTTGTTTGGTTCCGATTACACGTACTCACTCGAGAAAAAGGGGAAAACACCACCACATCACAAACGACATCTTGCCACAACAGAATCTCTACGAATCCTTAACGTTCGTATGCAACATCACCGAGTCGGACTAACGGTCGCGACTACGGCTTCACCCACCATGCCTAATCCACTAACGGAGCAGATCTCTAATGCAAAATATGCCGGGGACGGACTCAATCAACCCGGAGGTTCCTCTTGAACCTTGGCGACCCAAAACCCTTCTCATTTGAGTGTTTGGTGCCCAAAACTAGCAAAGAAATGATGCTAAAGACATGCATCCTAAAACCGAGAGGAGAAGTGTCGTTACCTTCCAACTCCTCTTCCTTGCCATGGCAAAATAGCCGAATGAAAACCTTCGCAATGATCTCGACTCCACGTATCTGGACTCGGCTCGCGATTTGGAGCACCGAAGCTTCTCCTACAGCCCAAACCCTCCTTCACCTTCTTCCTTGCTCTCCCTTCTCTCTAGAATTTAGTAAGAGAAAAGCATGAAGAAGAATGAGGGTTTCCAACCCTATTCTCGGACTTAACTCCCCAAGAGCAGTTCTGGACCATCAGATCCCAAAATAAGGGAAAGAATGGCCACGATCCGCCTGAAAAATAAAACACCTGGGCCGAACACGGCCTGGCACACGCCCGTGTCCAGGGCCGTGTACCTCATTCGTCGTCACAAATCGCCCGTGTTCGACCTGACACACCCGTGTGCTAACTGACACGGCCGTGTGGACGGCCGTGTGCCTCCATCAACACAGCCCCGAAAATAACCCGAGAAGGACACGGCCTGGGACACGCCCATGTCCCAAGCCGGAGGCGAAATCTCGACACTCGACACTCGACACTCGCCGAGTGAACATCGTCGACTGAAGTTCGTCGACCGACCCACACGGCCTTGGACACGCCCGTGTCCTAGGCCGTATGCCTTGTCTCGACACATTGTCGAGCGAAAGTGTCGACACCCCGGGTCGAGTGTCGACACGGGCTCGACACGCCCTGCGACACGCCCGTGTCTCAGGCCGTGTGCCCTGTCTCGACACATCATCGAGCGAAAGTGTCGACACCCCGGGCCGAGTGTTGACACGGGCTCGACACGCCCTGTGACACGCCCGTGTTGCAGGCCGTGTGCCCTGTCTCGACACATCGTCAAGCCCAAAGTGTCGACTACGCGGCCAAGTCGTCGACTCCAGCCTGACACGGCCTGGGACACGTGTCCCGAGCCGTGTGCCCCCTGCCAGAAACAAAAAATTGGCCAGAAACCAAAAATTGTCCAGAAATGCAAATCGACCCTCTCTCAAATTCTGGGGTGTTACAACTCTCCCCCCTTAACAGAATTTCGTCCCAAAATTACAAAGCAAAAGGGAACACACTTAAATGGTACCTGATTTGAAGAGCTCTGGATACTCTTCTAACATTGCTTGTTCTCGCTCCCACGAGAGCTCCTCACGACCGCAGTTGTCTCATCGGACTTTCACGAGTTTAACCTCTTTATTCCGTAACTGCCGAGTCTCCGAATCTTCTATAGCAATTGGAAGGACCCGCGTCCTCAAGTCTTCCTCAATCGGCACCGATGCTGGCTCGATCACCACACTAGCCTCCACCAAGGCTTTCCTCAAGACAGAGACATGGAAGACGTCATGCAATCCACTCAGCTCCGCGGACAACGCCAACCGATAGGCTGCTTCTCCCACCCGTTCAACAACTTCAAAAGGCCCCAAAAATCTTGGACTCAACTTCTTGAGTTGGCGAATCCGTGAGATGCCTTTGAACGGCTTGATTTTCAAATAGACCCAATCACCTACTACAAACTCCAACTTCCTGTGGCGAGCATTAAAGTATTTTGCTTGTCGGTGTTGCGCCACCTTCATACGCTCTTGAATGGTTCGTACCAACTCAGAAGCGTCAACTACCACCTCTTTTCCCAAAATTTTGGTGTCTCCCTCCTCTGCCCAAGACATCGGTGTTCGACACCGTCTCCCATACAAACCTTCGTATGGCGCCATTTTTATACTTGCTTGATAACTGTTATTGTATGCGAATTCTACCATGAAGAGGTGATCTTCCCACCTCTTACTGAAGTCAAGAATGCACATTCTCAGCATATCCTCCATAGTACGGTTCGTCCTTTCAGTTTGCCCGTCAGTTTGAGGATGGAACGCCGTACTGAACTTTAGCTTTGTGCCCAAACTCTTTTGAACCAATATCCAGTCCTTGGAAGTAAACCGTCCATCTCGATCGCTGACTATGCTCTTAGGAATTCCGTGCAGTCGCACAATGTTGCGAACATACAACTCCACCAGCTTCTCCACGCTGTCCTCCTTCCGATTTGGGATGAAGTGAGCCACCTTGGTTAGGCGATCCACGATCACCCAAATAGCATCATTACCCTACTGCGATCTAGGCAAACCATGCACAAAGTCCATGAAGATGTCATCAAATTTCCATTCAGGGATTGGAAGGGGCTTCAGGAACCCGCCCGACTTCTGACACTCGGCCTTCACCAAGGCGCAAGTCTGGAAACGATTCACATACAAAGCTACGTCCCGCTTCAGCCCCGGCCACCAAAAGGATTTCTTCATATCCAAGTACATCTTTGTACTGCCCGGGTGAATGGAGTACTTTGTGAAGTGAGCCTCAAACATCAACTCCACACGGAGTTTGCCAAACTGCGGTATATAAACCCTTCCGTCCTTCCTTAGAATCCCATCAATCATCTCCCAGGCGCTGCTCTCGCCCGTTTGAGCCTCCAACACAAAAGGTTGAAACTCCACATACAACCGAGTCGCTTCCCGAATGCGATCAGACATGTCATTCTGCACTTCAATCTAGTTCAACCGAGCCACACCGGACTCGCCTCTCGCAACACATTCCAAACCAAGGGACTCCCATTCCCGTACCAACCGCTCATCATGAGCTTCGATCCAATTCCCTTTCCCTGAGTACTTTCTACTCAAAACATCTGTCATCACATTGACTTTGCCTGGCGTATACTCAATTGCCACCTCGTAGTCTCCAAGAAACGCAACCCACCTGCATTGCCGCATGTTCAAGTCCTTTTGATCTAAGAGATACTTCAGGCTTTTATGATCCGTGAAGATCTCCACATTTGCACCATAAACATAATGCCGCCATATTTTCAACGCAAAAATTACCTCCGCCAACTCCAAGTCATGGACGGGGTAATTCCTCTCATGGGGCTCAGCTGTCTAGACCCAAAAGCTATCACCTTGCCATGTTGCACCAAAACGCAACCCAAACCGCATCCCGATGCATCACTGAAGATCTGAAATCCCCCGGTCCCTTGCGGTAGACTTAGGATGGGAGCCATCATCAGTCTCTCCTTCAGTATCTCAAATGCTTGACTGCACTCTTGATTCCACACAAACTTATGATCTTTACGAGTGAGTGAGGTGAGGGGTAGAGCTATCCGTGAAAAATTCTCCACGAATCTCCTATAATACCCGGCTAGTGCAAGAAAGCTTCGGACTTCCGCCACGGTACTCAAAATCGGCCAATCTCTGATGGCTTCCACTTTTGTTGGATCCACTGCCACCCCATCCCCACTAATCACGTGGCCCAAAAATGCCACCTTCTCTAACCAGAACCCGCACTTGGAGAACTTTGCATACAACTGATTCTCCCTCAACACTTGCAAGACCACTCTCAAGTGGGTCTCATGCTCCACTTCCGATTTGGAATACACCAAGATGTCATCAATGAAGACAACCCCAAAAGAATCCAAGTATTCCCGAAATACTCGATTCATAAGATCCATGAACACAGATGGTGCGTTTGTCAGCCCGAACGACATCACCGTAAACTCAAAGTGTCCATATCTTGTACCAAAGGCAGTCTTGGGGATGTCCTCATCCCAAATTCGCAGCTGATAATATCCTGACTTCAAGTCCAATTTTGAATACACCACTGACCTCACCAATTGGTCGAACAAGTCATTTATCCGAGGAATCAGATACTTATTCTTGACGGTCAATTTATTCAGCTCTCGGTAGTCTGTGCATAACCGCATGCTACCGTCTTTCTTCTTTACAAACAACACCGGCGCGCTCCACGGTGAAGAACTAGGTCTAATATACCCTTTCTCCAACAGTTCCTGTAGCTGTACTTTAAGTTCAGCCAACTCCTTTGGTTCCATCCTAAACGGAGGACGTGACACCGGCCTAGCCTCCGGTACTAACTCGATCGATAAGTCGATCTCCCGCCGAGGATGCGCTCCAGGAAGTTCATCCGGAAACACATCCTTGAACTCTTCCACTACGGGCACTTACTCAATAGACAACTAGGAGAGGCGAACCTCCAATAATGCTACCAGCGCTACACCACCCTAGTTAACCGCCCGCATCAATTGCATGGCCGAAATCAGGGAATAGGCCACTCCACAAAGGCCCTCAAATTTGACTTCCGCCTGCCCTTTTCTCCTTAGGGTCACCACCTTAGATAGGCAGTCAATAATGGCGCGCTGCTCTGCAAGCCAGTTCATGCCCAAAATGACATTGAACTCCACCAATGGCAAAATCGCTGCTACCAAAACGAAGTCAACTCCATCCAGCTCCCAACAGATGCGCCCTCTGGCCCCGGTGGTCATGGATGACCCATTGGGCATGCGCACTTTCAGCTCTGCGCCCGACGATAAAGACTCAACTCCTATTCTCCGGATAAAGCTCTTCGCGAGAAAGGAGTGCTATGCTCCCGTATCGAACAATACCCTAGCGGGGTATCCGGAAACTAATACGAAGCCTACAACATAGACATCACACAAAAAGGTCTAAAAGTATGAAGCACAAAATTTAAACTTAAAATTTTCTTCATACCTGTCACCACATCAGTTTGGCGGATCGCTTCCTGCTGTCCAAGGTTGTAGGCCCTTGGTTGCACCGGTTGGAACCGAGAAGCGCTTGACTCCGCCATCTTCCCTTTCTCTGCAGTACTGGGGCCGGAGCACACAGTCTGCTCCTACCTTGCCTCTTTCCCCGCTCCTCCTTGGGGACAAACACGAGCTATGTGCCCCACCTTATAGTAGTTGTAGCACGTCGGCGGTCCCCTAGAGTGTGAACCTCCAGGCCTCCACTTGCTCTTCTCACCGGACCTGGATGTGTGAGGCTTATTCCTCCACCTACTCCCTTCAGACTTTCCATGGGATTGGGAAGGCTTCCCTTCCCCTTTCTTGGGAGTAAAACCCTTACGACGTTGGATTCGCTCCAGATCACTTTCCAATATCCTGGCAGCCTCAACTAATTCATTGAATCCCGCTCTCTTCATGGAGATGAGGGGTTACCTCAGATTATCCCTCAGCCCCTGGTAGAAAAGGTTATCCCTCTCTACATCATCTGCCATCGTCGTTCCCGTGTAATGACCCAAACAGGTGAACTCCTGCAAATACTCGTCCACCGTCCTGTCCCGCTGCATTAAGTGCAAAAACTGCCTCTGAAGGGCCAACCGTGTCGAAACGGGAATGTACCTCTTTAAAAAAGCATCAGCAAATTCCTCCATCGACGGGGTGCTTCCCGGGAACTGGCGGCCTCTATGGCTCACCCACCACAACTTGGCGTCTCCTTCCAACATGAACGCCGCATACTCAGATTTCTTTTCTTATAGCGTCTCTGGCACCCTCAAAAGCTCTTGAATTCGAACCCACCAATCCTCCGCATCCTTTGGCGTACCAACTCCCTTGAATGATGGGGGATGGAAGCTCAGGAAATACTTCAAGTGCCAGCCTTCATGTCCAACAACTACCCTTTCCGCCAAAGGCTCCACTCGCCTGGCTTCTCCGCCTGGCACAGCCGTCGCCGTGTCTGGTGTAGCAGGGGTTGCTACTTGAGCTGTCACTGCAGCTTGGGCTGCCACCATCGCTTCTGCAAGAATGCGGCAGAATTCAGTCGGGTTTACCCCCGTGCCCAAAAGACCTGGAGCAGTAGCACTGCTCGCCGAAAGCTCTTCTCTTGCTCTCGACGTTCCCGCCTCGTTGCTTGCACTCTTCAAGAAACAAGAAACAAGGAATCAGCCTCTAATCTCAAGACTTAAACATAAGGACACTCATGGTACCGCGTTACTCTTATGTGTATAACTTCTCTACGCATTGACCTTGGACACGAACCTCCCTCTGATACCAAATTGTAACACCTCCCCTGTAATGACCGTATAATATGGGTCCGGCCGGGGCCCCACAACATACGGATGCCACAACTTTAGTATTATAGAGATGATATAACTACCCACACTCAAAACTCTTTGCACAACACAACGGAAACACAAGCAAGCCAAGAAGTTATCCACTACACGAAGAGTAATAACAATGGCCTTAAGGCCTTACAACAAAAGAAAGTCCAAGCTCAAATAATACAACAGTCAAGAAAGTGCATAGCACTCCTAGTCTACATCGGCATGCAAGCCGGACAACATGAGTCTCAAACATATAACATCATATAAGTAGAGCTACAAAAGAGAAGAAACACTTCATGAGGCTTAGGCCTTTCTGGCCGACGAGCTAGCTCCTGCGTGCGATCCTTGCCCTGTAAAAATTATTAGTAACGTGGGTCAGCAAAGGCTGACCTCAAACTGTATAACAAACACATCTCCTCCCGGCCGCCTGAAAGTGCAACTAGATCTGATATACTCTAGAGGGGGGGGGGGGGGGGTGAATAGAGTATATGGTGCTTGAAAACTTTTTACAACAATTGTTGTAATCTGAGTGAGCAGGGAAGCAATTATTAAATCTAATCACAAAATAACCTACAACATAAATTAATCACAAATCTAAAATAATCACAAAATAATCACAGAACAATCACAGCCAGAAACAAAAGATAAAGACAAGCAAGCCAGAAGACACAAGGAGCTATAGTGGTTCCCCTAAACTTGGGTACATCCACTCTTCTACCACCCTAGGTAGGAATCCACTGCAGGATGAGTTGATCGGGTGTCTTGGGAACTAATGAGCTTTTGAAAAGGTGCTCAAAAACCAAATCAGATTTTTTGATCAGGTGTCTTGCCACCAATGAGCTTTTGACAAGGTGCTCAAAAACCAAGCTCAAACGTTTGAAGGGAGTTTGAGAAACCCTTTACAGAGATGGGGATGAGAGAGTTATGGAAGTCTTCTCTTTCTCAAATCAGTTGAGAAGACTATGTGGATTTTATGGTGTCAAAGCTCCCCCTGAGTCCTTGAGATGTTCAGGAAAAGAAGCTTTGTTGTAGGGTGATAGGCCTTCAGAAGTTGATCTCCAGCAAATGATGATTTCTGCAACAGCTAAAATGTTATGTGTCTGGAGTCTTGAAAGATGTTGGCCTTGAACACTTGAGACAAGAGAGATCAGAAGATTTCAGAAAATTTGATCTCCTTGGATGTGTGTTCTTGAGAGAATTTTTTGAGACAGAGAATATTTTGTTTTTCTTCTTCTTGTCTGTGTTCTGAGTGTTCAGTGATTGAGAGATTCAAAAAATCTTGTCTTTTTTTCTCTGGTACTGAATAGAAAAACATCCACTGTCAAGAATAGCCGTTGGCCTGCATTAATTGCATTCTTAATTGCAAATGACTTCTTGAGGAAAGTCCAAAGAAACATTCCTTGAAAATCCCTTGAAACTTGGTCCATAATAAATGAAAACGGCTAGAAAATCTTCTGAATTAATTGCTGAATATCTCCTTAACTATTCTGAATTTGAATCTTGAAAAATCCTTGAAGACATCAAAAAACGTCGAACTGAGCTCTGCTATCGTCGAACTGAGCTCAGCGATATGGACTTATACAGAAACAAACATATCGTCGATCTGAGCTCAAAGATCGTCGAACTGAGCTCAGAGATAGAGAACCAATACTGAGTCAAGATCGTCGAACTGAGCTCGCAGATCGTCGAATGGAGTTCGACGATTTGTGGAAGTTGAGCTCAGCAATCATCGAATGGAGTTCGACGATCTATCGAAGTTGAGCTAGACGATCGTCGATTGGAGTTTGACGAATCGTCGTGCTGAGCTCGACGATATGACTTAGTCTCAAACTGAAAAATTCTTGGTCTTGATGGCAGCTTCCAAACCTAGACTTCTAACCCTTAGACTCAATTCTAGTTGACCTTTAGATCTATACAGGAGGTCAAAAACTGGTTTCCTAGAGACATTGTGATCCTGACCCAAATTAGTAATAGGGTGTTCCAACAATCTCCCCCTATTTGGGTTAGGATTACTATTTACAGAATTTGGAAAAATTAAATAACAACATACACAACAACAAAACAAAAAAGCAATAAGCTAGACATTGCAGAACCACAGATATATATCATCCCAGATAATAATCATAAGTCAAGATGATTGTCACCTTACATAGTCATTTCTTCTCCTTGCTCTTAATGAGTTTGATTTCTCTATTGGGGTTGAGAGCTTCCTTCTTTGATCTTGTATCATCTGCTGCACCTAAAGAGGTTTGTTGTTTGGGCATGGGAACTACATCTTCAGGGTGCAGCTCCATGTATCTATCAGAATCAAAGAATTTGCTTGAACCATATCTTTCCAACTCTTTCTTCCTCTGTTCAGACATTGTAGTGATGTTGGAGGAGTCTTTGCCTTGCTCTCTAGCTTTCTTAATCTGGTCCAGTGCAGCAAGCTCTTTCATCCTTCCAGTCCAAGCAGCTGGATTATTTTCAGGATCTTCAAATGGCACTGGTGGCTCATATCTATTTGATGGATTGTCCTGAGGAGGCCTAGATGAAACTACTTCCTTCCGTTTATAGGGAAAAGGACCAGAGGTTATGTCAGATGAGATTTGTCCTTCCCTGTAGTAGGGATGTTGCCTTGAATATCCTTTAGAATAAACCTAGAATTCTCTTTGATTGCCTCTATAGTTTCCTCTTCTGGATTGAGAGCCCCTTGACTGGCTTCCCCTATGATAGGATCTGGCATGAGGTTGATAGGGGGTTTGACTTTTAGCATAGGGTTGAGCAGCTGAACTTCCACCTGCACCTGCATCAGGAGGAGGTGGTGGAGGAGGATGAGGATGTTGAAATTGAGAAGATCCTTTTTCATATTTCCTATTTTTCTTCATAACTTTAAGTTGATTCTTTTAGTACTGCATCTAGTGCTCAGTTATGGGGCAGTCATGAAGAATATAATATGGAATGTCATTATTGTCCTTGACCTTGGCTGGAGGTACTCTCTTCATGGCTTTGCTCCTTGCCTTTCTCTTTCTGGCAATGGTAGCAGAAGAATCATCAGAATCTGTCTTGAACTCATCAATTTCTGAACTTTGATCATCATAAAGAGCATCAATCCTTTTCATCAAATCTTTCTTGAGCTGGGTTGAAGCAGATGAGGCAGCAGAGGTTGGAGCAGCAGCAGATACAACACTTGTAGCAATTGTAGTTGAAGCAGAAGCAAAGGTTGAAGCAGCAGTAACAGCAGCAGATACTGAAGTTGTGGAAGTAGTAATAACAGTAGTTGGTGCAGCAACAGTTTCACTTTCAGAAACAACAATATCAGCAGCAAGAATATCATCAGAAAACACAGAAGGCTCAAAATCATGTGCTTCTGTCATAAGGATATTAGCAGAAACTGGAACAACAGTAGCAGCAGCATTGACAGCACTAATAGCAACAGATACATCAACACTATCTTCAGCAGGAGGGACAACAGCATCAGAAACAGCAACCATGCTTTCAGCAGGAGTAGCAGCAGCATATACTGAATTAACAAAGGAAGTTATAATGCTGGTATCACAGCATGAGAAGGGCCCAAGGGCCTTGGAGAGATCCTTTGGGGGCTGGATAACAACTCTCTCTGGAAAACAAGCTTTCTCTGGCAGACAACTGAAATATATTGAATCAAACTCAGAGAGCAAGGACCTAATGTCCACTGGAAAGGCTGTAACTGGAAGGGGAACTGGAGCTTGAGGAAGAACAGTAGTAGCAGCAACAAAAGCTGAAGAAACAGCAAACATAGCAGGCAAGCTCACTTTATAGGGCATCTCCCCATGCCTAGATTCAGACAGAGCTGGATCAAGGCACACTGCTGAAGGGGATGCCTGAGGGAATAAGGAGGAGAGCCTGGCAGAAAGTGCTGCCACTGACTGGAGTAATGGAGCCAAGGAGGTCTCCAAAAGAAGAGATAGCCTGGGGGCTAGCAATTCATATATCCTGTCAGCAAGGGCTGGAAGATCTACTTGCTCAGCAGTGACTAGAGCAGAGGTAGAGGATGGAGGTGGAGATATTGGTGATGGTAGAGGAGAGCTAGTGTATTGGGGAAGAGATGATTGAGGTTTGGGTAAAGTGGTGATGGAGGATAAGGGGATGGAGATAGATGGTGTGAAGGTGGGTTGATCAATGATCTCTTGCAGAAGGTCTTGGTAAGAGGTTGATGATGAGGGTAGCTCAGGAGGTGAGGAGGGTGAGTCATCCATGAAGGAATCATCAATGAGATTGAATGAGGGAATGGAGGGTGATGTGGCAGAGTCTGGTTGAGAGTAGGAGTATAATGGATGGAATGGTTCTTCTGTTGTTGGTAGAGTAGGGATTGGAGATGGTATAGATGTTGGAGAAGGGCTGGAGATGATGATAGTGGATGGAGTTTGAATGGTGGATGGAATTGGAAGAGATGGAATTAAAGGAGGAGGAGGAGAGGCAGCAGCAGGCAGGTCATCTGCAGGGGCAGAGACCTGAGGGGAAGTGACTATGACAGTCCTGGTGCCTGAAGGTGTGCTGGAAGAGGGCCTGCTAGGCTTGATGATCTGCCTGTCCCATTTACCAAATAGGGCACAGGACAGTCTCTTGGAAGCATTTATGTGTATCCCAGAAGATACTAGCAATGCAGGGCACCTGTTCTGCAGAAAAAGGCCTAAAATCCTCCCAAAATTTATAAAACTCTTGTTAATTTTCTTTTTAATTAGGTCAAAGAAGACCTCTCCCCAGTTCAGATTCTTCTTGTCCACTATGGCTCCCATTAAGCAGAGCTGATACCTAGAAATGGTATCATGGGCAGAGTGCTTAGCCAATAGGACCTTCCCAACTACATCAGCCAGGAATCTATATTCCACAGACATATTCTTCTTCAGCAGCTTGCTAGGGTTAGCCTCAGAATGATCCATTCTTGCAAGCAAGTCAGCATATTCTTCTACAGATAAATCAGCACAGTCTCCACCAGAACTCAACTAAAACACTTCTGTCAGAATTGCTGGGGTCAAGGGTACCTGGGTGCCAGAAATTGACCCAAAAATTGTGTTTTGATCCTGGTTCTGGGCAGTGTAGACCCACTCTTTAATCTCATCAGCAGCAAGTTTAATTCTAGTGGTCATGATTGTAGCAAGTTTTTGCTCTTTGAAAAACTCCAAGATGTCCTGGAAAACCTGATCTGTTGTGCTGAAGGACTCCATGTCAATGTCAAAATCGGCATCAAATTTCATGGCGGTAAGAACAGTAACAGAAACGGCTATGTTTACCTGCAAAGATTCAACAAACAAAACGACCAAGTATAGAAGTGTTTGGAGGGAAAGAAAGTTTTTGCAGAGAAATCGAAAGCGTAAAGGGAGAACGACGGCGAAAAATGAATTTTATATTAGGGTTCGACGCAGAAATGGAAAGATCATTGAACTCAGTTCGACGATCAGGGCTTCTAAAGGAATCTGAAGAGTCTTCAACATCGTCGATCTCCGTTCGACGATATTGGATAGCATCGAGCTCTGTTCGACGATCGTTTAGAGAACAGAATCATCGAGCGCCGTTCGACGATCGCTGACCGGAAGAGATAGTTCATACTATCTGAGAAACGCTGAACTCAGGTCGACGATTTCAGAAATCATCGATCTCCGTTCGACGATCTGGGGGAAAATCGTCGAGCGCAGTTCAGAGACCAGAAAGACACTCTATACACTAAGAAAAATCAAGATGTTTGCCTAGTCTTGGTCAATTTTTGAACTTTTTAAAATCTTGGATATTATTTTAGACTTCCTCCATCTAACGTTCCTAACTGATTTAGGAAGAAGGTGTGTTTCTTTTCATCCAGGGGCTTGGTGAAAATATCTCCCCTTTGTAAATCAGTTGGGATATATTGCAGTTCAATTTTATTCTTTTCAACATTATCTCTTAAGAAGTGATGCCTAATCTCTATGCATTTTGTCCTACTATGGAGGACTGGATTTTGAGCTATAGAAATAGCACTGTTGTTATCACAAAAGATTTTAAACTTCTCTAAGTTGTAGCCATAGTCTAGGAGTTGGTTTTGAATCCACAAGATTTGTGAACAACAACTGCATGCAGCCATATATTCAGCTTCAACAGTTGAAGTTGACACATAAGTTTGTTTCTTACAAAACCAAGAGACAAGTCTGTCACCAAGGAACTGATAAGTTCCACTTGTGCTTTTCCTGTCAATTCTGCATCCAGCATAATCAGTATCAGAAAATCCAGTTAAATCAAATGCTGAATCTTTTGGATACTAGAGACCTAGATTTGGACAACTCTTAACATACCTGAGAATTCTCTTTACTAGTGTTAGGTGTGACTCTCTAGGGCTTACTTGGAACCTAGCACATATACATGTAGCAAACATTATATATGGTCTACTAGCTGTAAGGTACAGTAAAGAACCAATCATTGCTCTATATGTTGTCTGATCAACAAGTTTCCCATGTTCATCAGCATCCAATACAACATTAGTAGGCATAGGTGTTTTCATACAAGATGCTTCAGACATGCCAAATTTCTTAACCAATTCATTTGCATACTTTGTTTGAGAAATAAAGATGCCTTTAGCATGCTGTTTGACTTGCAATCATAGGAAGAAGGATAGCTCACCCATGCTACTCATTTCAAATTTAGAATGCATTAGGTTGGAAAACCTTCTGCACAATTTTGAGTCAGTAGAACCAAAAATAATATCATCTACATAGATCTGTACTAATAGGGTATGAGACTTATGGGTTCTAATGAAAAGAGTTTAGTCTACTCTACCCCTTATAAATCCATTTTCCAAAAGTAAGCATGCTAGGGTCTCATACCATGCTCTAGGAGCTTGCTTGAGACCATATAATGCTTTGTTTAATTTAAAAACATAATCAGGATAAGTTGGAGAGATAAAACCTGAAGGTTATCTGATATATACTTCTTATTTGATGTCTCCATTTAGAAATGCACTTTTGACATCCATCTGATATACCTTGAATCTTTTATGTGCTGCATAAGCTAAAAAGATTCTGATGCCTTCCAATCTTGCAACTGGTGCAAAAGTCTAGTCATAGACTATTCCTTCTTCTTGAGAATATCCTTGAGCAAGTAGCCTTGCCTTGTTCCTTACAATTACTCCTTGATCATCCAGTTTGTTTCTGAACACCCACTTTGTTCTAACAATGGAGTGATCCTTAGGCTTTGGCACTAGTTCCCACACTTTGTTCCTTTCAAATTGATGCAACTCTTCTTGCATTGCAATGATCCAGTGTGGATATTGCTCTGCATCTTGAATGGACTGAGGTTCAATTTGAGATAGGAAGCAGGTGTGCAACAGGTTTTGGTTGACCTGATTTCTGGTTTGCACACCAGCTGAGATGTCTCCAATTATTTGGGAAATTGGATGATCTCTTGATGTTACTAAATCAACAGGGGGTGTTGATTGTTTACCAACCTGTGTTGTTGTTTCCTCTTGTGGTACAACAACTGGCTCTTCAGGTTGTTCTTCAATATGTTGAATACTTTCTTCATCTTCACTGCTTTCATCCTTCTGAGTAACCTGTAACTTGTTCAAGTCTTCAATAAGAGAATGTTCCTGCAAATGTTCTATGGTAGAAGAGATCTTCTCGTTGAAATACATGTTAGATTCATCAAATGATATATGAACAGATTCCTCAATTTTTAGAGATGATTTATTATAAACCCTATAAGCCTTACTGATCGTGGAGTATCCCAGAAACACTCCTTCATCAGCCTTAGCTTGAAATTTTGCTAAATATTTCTTGTCATTATTATGTATGTAGCAATAACAACCAAAAACTCTAAAATAATCAACTTTAGGTTTCTTCCCTTTGAGTAATTCATAGGGAGTCTTTCCCTTTAGTTTATGTATCAAACTTCTATTCAGCACATAGTTGGAGGTGTTCACTGCCTCTGCCCAAAAGGATAGAGGAATGTGAGCATCTGACAACAATGTAGTGGCAGATTCAATAAGGGTTCTATTTTTCCTTTCAGCTACCCCATTTTGTTGAGGAGTTCTAGGAGCTGAGAAAGTGTGCCAGATCCCTTCACTCTGACAGAACTCTTGCATAAGAAGAGAATCAAACTCCATCCCATGATCACTTCTGATCAGGGCAATGTGAGTATTGAACTCAATCTGTATACATTTGAGAAACTTTGTCAGACACTTAAAGTTATCAGACTTCTTCCTTAGAAAGAACACCCAAGTGAATCTAGAGAAGTCATCTACAACTACTAAAGTGTAAGATTTCCCTCCTAGGCTTTGTACTGTGATGGGTCCAAAGAGATCCATGTGTAACAGATACAATATCCTAGGTGAATCACTCTTATTAAGTGACTTAAAGCTATTTTTAGTTTGCTTGCCTAATTGACAAGCCCTGCAGAGTCCTTCCTTCTTGTAGGGGACAGAAGGTAGTCCTCTAACAAGGTTGTCCTTGAATAGCCTACCAATAGTTCTAAGGTTTAAGTGTCCTAGTCTATTATACCATAAAATATTTGTTCTACAGACAGAATTGAACAGGCAAATATCTACATCTGTGAAAGAAAATCTACTAGATAGATGTTACCTTTCCTTTTACCTGTTAACACAGTTGTGTTGTCCTCTGACTTGATTTTGCATAATGCTTTGCTGAAGGTCACCTGGTAGCCTTCATCACACAGCTGACTGATGCTTATTAAGTTGTGCTTTAGTCCTTCCACATAAGCTACCTTCTTGAATGTTACTGATCCAATCTGGACTGCACCATATCCTTTAGTTTGTCGAAAGTTTGAATCACCAAAGATAACTTTGGGTCCAAGCTTGGCTCTAAAGGATGTGAGGTTGTCCTTATTTCCTGTCATGTGCTTAGAGCACCCACTATGCAAGTACCATTGCTGGTTAGATGTTGGATTGGTCTTCACCTGCACATAAGATAATTCATTTGTTTTTGACCCAGTTTACCTTGGGCCTATATTGATAACCTTTAAATTCTGAAATAAAAGACATCTCAGGTTGACTCTTATAACCTTCATGATGATATCTCCTTGGAGGTATAATCCATTCAGTATAAGGGTTAAAGATTTGGGATGAAGGACCCTTAGGATTGGATTTTGATTTGCCCTTGAAAGAATTTCCAGAGCTCTGACCTCTGTTCGACGATCGTGGAGCTGCGTTCGACGATCTTGGGTCAGATCGTCGAGCTCCGTTCGACGGTCGACTATGGCAGAGTTCAGGAACTTGAGATCGTCGACCTGAGTTCAACGATTTTGCCTGAGATCGTCGATCTGCGTTCGGCGATCGTCGATCTCCGTTCGACGATTTCTGCTGGGACTTAGTTTTCTTGGGCAGATCAGAATTTTTCCTAGCTACCTCTACAACTCCCTTTCCTTTATCAGAAATGAACTTGATTGGAGTTGTTAGAACTATGGGTTGGCTGGATGAAGCACCCAAGCCCAATGTACTATTAAATCTGGAGTTCACTGTGCTTGTGATGTCCATCAGCTTGATACTTCTCCCATTAAGGGATTCTTCAAGCTTCTTGGCCTCAGTTATCTCACCTTTCAGTAAAGCTATCTGCTCCCTACAGCACTCCAACTCCTGAGAGAGTTTGAGGTTTTCTGACTTTAAGGTATTATGTTCAGATAAATGATTTCTGAGAGAGATAATTTCTTTCTCAGATTTTAGCAGGTCTAAACATAATGCTTTAAACTCAGATTTAAAGTCCTCTGAGTTGAAATCAAAAGAACTGATTACCTGATCTTATTCAAGTTGAGTCTCTGAATCTGACTCTGACTCTTCTTCATCTGAATTGTGTTGTGAGGCATTGATTGCCATCATGCAGAACTCTTTCTCTTCTACATCATCTTCATCATCACTGGAGCTGGATGAGGCTTCTGACTCCTCTTCAGTCTCACTCCAGGATTCAGCAACAAACCCCTTTCTTGTGTGTTTGTTTTTGCTTGAGGAGGGTTTTCCATTGCCATTCCTCTTGGAGTTTTTCTCCTTTCTTCTTTCTTTCTTGTCCCTTCTGTCCTTATTTTTGTTTTCTGGACAGTCAGGATCAATGTGTCCTAGTTTCCTGCAACCAAGGCAGACAATTTCCTTATTATTAATTGACTTATCATACCTTGGCTTATCATGCTCCTTGTATGATCTCTTTCTGAAGTCCTTTCTGGCCATCTTGTAAAATCTTTTGGCCAACAGACTGAGCAGTTCGTCATTGCCTGTGACTTTGTCTTCAGACTGATCTTCAGTTGCCTTGAAGGCTATTGTCTTCTCTTTTCTTGTGGCTGGTGAGGCAGCCTTCTGTTCTTCTTCTCTATTCTTAATGAGTAGCTCATAAGATTTGAGCTTACCCAATAGAGCTTCTATTGTGATCTCATTCAAACTTCTGGCATCCTTGATTGGCCAGATTCTTGAATCCCAAGTGCTAGGGAAGCACATTAGAATTTTGTCATTAAGTTCAGTTAGTGAGATCTCTTTATCCAAGGTCCTGAGTTCAGTGACTATTAGACTGAGCCTGTTGTACATATCTCCAACTAACTCAGCTTCTCCCTTCTTGAAATTCTCATATTGAGATATAAGATGGGATCTTCTGTCCTTTCTCTCATCAGCTGAGCCTGAGACTATTTCAGAGAGTTTATCCCAGATTTCCTTTGCTGAATTGCATTCAGCCACCTTTTGAAAGATGTCATCAGACATTGTCTGGGCTAATATGTTCATAGCCTTGGCATCAGCTACCTTCCATTTCATGATATCAGCATCTGTTCCTGATGGAGGTGGAACAACATTTGTACTTGAGTTCTCTGGAGGTCTTGGACAAACTGTCAAAACAGAATTAAAGATATCCTCATCAATAAAATTCATGTATAATCTGATCCTTGCTTTCCAAAGTGCAAACTTGGATAGATTGCACACTGGAGGTCTGGTGCTAGCATAATCTTTGTTTTGTGCCATGATTTGTGAAAATAAAATCTAATAATGAACTTACAAGAAAATAGATCTAACTAGGAATCTTTGGGTTCAGGTGTTAGCCTATACAACCACCAAGGTGTGGTATGTTTAACAAACCTCCCTCTGATACCAATTGAAAGTGCAGCTAGATCTGATATACTCTAGAGCGGGGGGGGGGGGGGGGTGAATAGAGTATATGGTGCTTGAAAACTTTTTACAACAATTATTGTAATCTGAGTGAACAGGGAAGCAATTATTAAATCTAATCACAGAATAACCTACAACATAAATTAATCACAAATCTAAACTAATCACAAAATAATCACAGAACAATCACAGCCAGAAACAAAAGATAAAGACAAGCAAGCCAGAAGACATAAGGAGCTATAGTGGTTCCCCTAAACTTGGGTACATCCACTCTTCTACCACCCTAGGTAGGAATCCACTGCAGGATGAGTTGATCAGGTGTCCTGGGCACCAATGAGCTTTTGATAAGGTGCTCAAAAACTAAATCAGATTTTTTTGATCAGGTGTCTTGCCACCAATGAGCTTTTGACAAGGTGCTTAAAAACCAAGTTCAAACTTTTGAAGGAGTTTGAGAAACCCTTTACAGGGATGGGGATGAGAGAGTTATGGAAGTCTTCTCTTTCTCAAATAAGCTGAGAAGACTATGTGGATTTGATGGTGTTAAAGATCCCCCTGAGTCCTTGAGATGTTCAGGAAAAGAAGCTTTGCTGTAGGGTGATAGTCCTTCAGAAGTTGATCTCTAGCAAATGATGATTTCTGCAATAGCTAAAATGTTAGGTGTCTGGAGTCTTGAAAGATGTTGGCCTTGAACACTTGAGATAAGAGAGATCAGAAGATTTCAGAAAATTTGATCTCCTTGGATGTGTGTTCTTGAGAGAATTCTTTGAGACAGAGAATATTTTGTTTTTCTTCTTCTTATCTGTGTTCTGAGTGTTCAGTGATTGAGAGATTCAAAAAATCTTGTTTTTTATTCTCTGGTACTGAATAGAAAAACATCCTCTGTCAAGAATAGCCGTTGGCCTGCATTAATTGCATTCTTAATTGCAAATAACTTCTTGAGGAAAGTCCAAAGAAACATTCCTTGAAAATCCCTTGAAACTTGGTCCAGAATAAATGAAAACGGATAGAAAATCTTCTGAATTAATTGTTGAATATCTCCTTAACTGTTATGAATTTGAATCTTGAAAAATCCTTGAAGATATCAGAAAACGTCGAACTGAGCTCTGTTATCGTCGAACTGAGCTCAGCAATATGGACTTATACAGCAACAAACATATCATCGATCTGAGCTCAAAGATCGTCGAACTGAGCTCAGAGATAGAGAACCAATACTGAGTCAAGATCGTCAAACTGAGCTCGCAGATCGTCGAGTGGAGTTCGACGATTTGTGGAAGTTGAGCTCAGCGATCGTCAAATTGAGTTCGACGATCTGTCGAAGTTGAGCTAGACGATCGTCGATTGGAGTTCGACGAATCGTCGTTCTAAGCTCAACGATATGACTTAGTCTCAATCTAAAAAATTCTTGGTCTTGAGGGCAACTTCCAAACCTAGACTTCTAACCCTTAGACTCAATTCTAGTTGACCTTTAGATGTATACAGGAGGTCAAAAACTGGTTTCCTAGAGACATAGTGATCCTGACCCAAATTAGTAATAGGGTGTTCCAACACCGCCCCTAACGGACCCCGAGGTACTCCTCCAACCTGCAAGTTAGCACTTCGTATGCAATATTCATAAGCAAGAAAAGCAACTACAAAAACAGGCTTGGATGTCATACACATCATACATGTTCTCTACTGGTTGAGCATATAATAAAAAGGGCCTACTTATGCAACATGTATGCAACAACCCGGGCTTCGCCCAAGGCACCCTATCTCGTATGCATCTAGCACATCATCACATCACATGGGTACTCATCGTTTCCCCATTGGCATAAAGCCAAAAACAAAAGGGGGTAACTCAATTCCCCCCAACGGCACACAGGTCGCCACATAGAACTCTTGCAAAGGCCCCACCCGCTCAAGGTCTTAGACCCGGGATTGCCTACAAGCTCTGACGTCTCATGTCAGGATTCCAACAAACACAAACTGACCGATTTTAAGAAGCCTTGCCGGACCCCACCCGCTCATGGCCTCATTACCCGGGCTTGCCCCATGTTTGGCATTTTCGTCAGTCTCACAGAAGGGGACTAGTCTCGCCGGGACACTCTCCACACATAACGTGAACGTCACGGGATAGCCAGCCGACCACGGAGACACAACCACGCCTTGACACATCACAAATCAAGACAATTCCACCCTAGTCCCTCATTTGTACTGAAGCGTTCCCGCGCACGAAGGAAACCATCTACAACTCATGCGGAGCTAACCTTGTCCACCAAGGAAACCATCTACCGCCATTGAGGAGCTAACCTTGTTCGGTTTCGACTACACGTACTCACTTGAGAAAAAGGGGAAAACACCACCACATCACAAACGACATCTTGCCGCAACGGAATCTCTATGAATCCTTAACGTTCGTATGCAACATCACCGAGTCGGACTAACGGTCGCGACTACGGCTTCAGCCATCATGCCTAATCCACTAACGGAGCGGATCTCTAATGCAATACAGGCCGGGGACGGACTCAATCAACCCGGAGGTTCCTCTTGAACCTTGGCGACACAAAACCCCTCTCATTTGAGTGTTCGGTGCCCAAAACTAGAAAACACATGCATCCTAAAACCGAGAGGAGAAGTGTCGTTACCTTCCGACTCCTCTTCCTTGCCATGACAAAATAGCCGGATGAAAACCTTCGCAACGATCTCGACTCCACGGATCTGGACTCGGCTCACGATTTGGAGCAACGAAGCTTCTCCTACAGCCCAAACCCTCCTTCACCTTCTTCCTTGCTCTCCCTTCTCTCTAGAATTTAGTAAGAGAAAAGCTTGAAGAAGAATGAGGGTTTCCAACCCTATTCTCGGACTTAACTCCCCAAGAGCAGTTCTGGACCATCAGATCCCAAAATAAGGGAAAGAATGGCCACGATCCGCCTGAAAAATAAAACACCTGGGCCGAACACAGCATGGCACACGCCCGTGTCCAGGGCCGTGTCCCTCATTCACCGTCACAAATCGACGCGCCTGGAACAACACACGGGCATCCGACAAGCCCGTGTTCGACCTGACATGCCCGTGTGCTGACTGACACGGCCGTGTGGACAGCCGTGTGCCTCCATCGACACAGCCCCGAAAACAAACCGAGGACACGGCCTGGGACACGCCCGTGTCCCAAGCCGTGTGTGAAGTCTCGACACTCGACACTCGACACTCGAGACTCGTCGAGTGAACATCGTCGACTGAAGTTCATCGACCGACCCACACGGCCTTGGACACGCCCATGTCCTAGGCCGTGTGCCTTGTCTCGACACATTGTCGAGCGAAAGTGTCGACACCCCGGGCTGAGTGTCGACACGGGCTCGACACGCCCCGCGACACGCCAGTATCGCAGGCCGTGTGCCCTGTCTCAACACATCGTCGAGCGAAAGTGTCGACTCCCCGGGCCGAGTGTCGACACGGGCTCGACATGCCCGTGTTGCAGGTCGTGTGCCCTGTCTCGACACATCGTCAAGCGCAAAGTGTCGAATACGCGACCAAGTCGTCGACTCCAGCCTGACACGGCCAGGGACACGCCCGTGTCTCGGGCCATGTGCCCCCTGCCAGAAACCAAAAATTCGCCAGAAACGCAAATCGACCCTCTCTCAAATTCTGGGGTGTTACATGATGAAGACGCCATCGTCGATGACATATTCGACCTAAAAAAATAGTAGGGGGGGGGAGTGTGAGACTTGAGAGGGATGAGAGTTGGAAGAGTGAGAGTGTGGGACTCGGGGGGGGGGGGATTTATAGATTTAAAAAAACAAAAAAAAAGATTTATATTTTTATATTTTTTAAATTAATTATTTAATAATTAATAATAATAATTAATTATTTAATAATTAATATATTATTATAGCTGCCAGCCCTATTAAATAGGGCTTGCAGCATTGGGAACAACGGCTCTAAGAGGCATTGTTATTAACGACTGTTAGAGCAGTTGTTAAACAACGACTCTTAGTGCCGTTGATCTGAAGGGGCCGGGCGGGGCGCGGCCGGGCCCGGCCCGGCCCCGTGCTTAGCCCGGGCCTAGGAAACCGGGCTTTGCCCGGCCCGGCCCCGGGCTTAGCCTGGGCCTAGGAAACCTGGCTTTGCCCGGCCCGGCCCAGACCGGGTACCGGGCCGGGCAAATGCTTATATATGGGGGCTTATTAGGCTCCATGGCCCGGCCTTGGCCCGGGCCTAAGCGGGCTTTAACCGAGCTGGGCCCGGGCCAGCCCCCCGAGCTCGATTTTTATGGGCACCCCTGGTTATAATGATTAGGCCATGACTTTAAGAAATTTCCTTAATTATATATGTTTCTAGATATGTAATATATATATACTTTTTTTCTCTAGTAATCATTGACATTC
Organism: Platanthera guangdongensis; assembly: GCA_039583875.1. NCBI lineage: Eukaryota > Viridiplantae > Streptophyta > Magnoliopsida > Asparagales > Orchidaceae > Platanthera > Platanthera guangdongensis. Next base: position 129,006,981 of record CM077161.1, on the reverse strand, counting down.
TAACTTTATTAATTTTGATCGACTATATAAACATAATTAAAAACCAAGGATGTCAAATCATGTGATTCCAAAGACAGTAAAAGTTTTTGATTAATTATAAATTGGAAGTTTTGATGACTAAATATTGAATGACGAAAAATTTAGGGGGGGGGGGGGGGGTAAAAATCATGTGATCGGATCTGTGGCGTGTCAAAATTAACTATTTTCTCTTTGTTTATGTTGAAATTTGTGAAGTGGAAGTGGGTGACAGGACAGGCCGGGCGGCCTGGGCGGACAGCATTGGCGGACTGGGCGGACTGGGCGGACTGCGTTGTGCGGCCTGGTGGAAAGTCTGGTGCAAGCCGGCTGTTTTCTGAGCGGGTTGTTGCATGGAATCCGCGGTTTGTGCGGCCTGGTATCTGCGGATAGAGAGGCTTGCGGACTGGTGCTTTGCTCAGTGGCCGTAGTGCAAGTTTGTGCTGATAGGCGGGTTGGCTTGTGTCCGCGGGAAGCTTGCGGACTGATGTGTCCGCGGCATTGGCTGTTGCGGACTGAGCTTAGAGCTTGGCTGAGGCCTTGTCGAGCTCTGGTGTTGCAGCAGGTGTCTCCTGTGGAGATCGTTTTGGCGGTCTGGTTTTGGAGTCCGGGATATGACCGCTGCGATGGGGCAGGAGTGCGAGGAGCTCGCGGACTGCTGGCGGTCTGTGCTTTGGTGTTTTGGCGGATGTGGGTTTGCGTCCGCCATGCTCGCGTTGACCCTTGATGGTTTTGGGCTTGGTCACACTTTGTGCCAAGTTCAGTGTGTCCGCCGTATCCGCCAAGTCCGCGGTGACCGAGCGGACTGTTGCTAGCTGCCTTTGGTCGTGGACTTGTGGCGGATTGAGATGTGAGTCTTGCGGACTGCCTCGGGTTGGTGCGGACAGCCATTGAAGGGGGTTTGCTGTCCTGCAGTGGTTGGAGCTTTGCGGGCTGATGCCTTGTCCGCTTAGCTTGGGCAGGCTGGAGAGGGTTCGTCAATGGTTGCCTTGCTCCTGGCGGTTTTCCTTGGTAACCGGCCAAGTTCTTGCGGACTCGGCGGACGGTGTTCTGCGATCGCGCGGGCTGGGGCGGTGTCTGTATCTCCAGGGCGGTTACCACACTCCTCACCTCGCCTATAAATATGACCCCCCTGGCAGGTCTACAGTAACCTAAGTAACTTGAGTGAACAGTAAGTTGGGTTGTGCAAGGAGCTGCCGTCTCTGTTCGTCAGTCCACGCGGATTGTTTCATTGCTGACGTTTGCTGTGTGCAGGTCGCGCGGTTTGCTTCAAGGAGCCAGGAGTTTGGCTGTGACTTCGGTCAAGTGCTTGGAAGTGTGCGGTCTCTGCGGACTCAGCAGGAGGTCGCTCTGCGGCTTGTCAGTTCTGTTTAATCTTTGCCAGCTTCAATAACCTGTCCGCCGGCTTCAGGTGGGTAGGGGTGTTCCTCAGTTCAGGTTCAGCAGGAGGCGAATAACGGTGTGTCCGCGCGGCCTCACGGCTTCGGCGGACTCCGTGGCTATTCGGCGGATTGCAGCTTAGTTCGGGCGACTTCGGCGACCTCGGCGACCTCGGCGGTCTCGGCAGACTCCGGTTCTGTCCACCCGGCTTGAATGTTTTGGTGCTTTCTGTTTACAGCTGTTATACTAGTGAAATCATGTCTCGCTATGTATGCCTCATGATGTAAAGAAGTGAATGAATAAAAGACCTGCTTGTGCTTCCATTGTGTGTTTGGTGTAACCCTTGTTCCTTGGTTTTCCGCTGGTTCATCGTGAGAACTGGGTAGTCCCGAAGATATTAATTTGGCGTTTGGGCTATCTTGCTGACCACGTTGAGAAAATTTAACATGGTATCAGAGGGAGGTTCAGTTGCGTGAGCGGAAGTCAACTAATGTTGTTACTCAGTGACTGAGTGGTGCTCAACCTGTGTTGTTGCTCGGAGCTTCTGAAAGGGTGCCAACAGGTGTTGCAATGGAAGGGAGATTTGCAAGAGGTCTGGGCATTGAACTCTTAACGCCGACTAACTTCAAGAAGTGGAAGTCGTGCATGAAGAGTTATATTCTTGGCGAGGAGCTGTGGGAAGTCGTCGGTGGTGATGACAGACAGGAAGTGACTGCTGCTTTCAGTACTGCTGAACAGGTGAGGCTCTGGAGAAGAACAAATGCTAAGGCGGAGTTCATCCTGAAGAGAGCTGTGTCTCCGGAACTGTTTGATCACATCGTTGGGTGTGAGTCGGCTGCTGATATTTGGACAACCATTGATGAGTTGTTCAATAGGAAGAATGTGGCGCGGCTTCAGTTCCTGGAGAATGAGTTCGACAGGGCAACTAAGGGAGACCTTTCCATCTCAAGTACTTCTTAAAGATGAAGATCTTGTGTGCTGAGCTGTCGGCACTGGATCCTGATGAGCTTATCTCTGAGGCTAAGATGAAAAGGCACATTATCCGCGGCTTGCGGAAGGAGTATGTGGCCTTTGTTGCATCTGTTCAAGGGTGGGCTACTCAGCCGTCTTTGCTGGAGCTGGGGAATCTGCTTGCCTCGCAGGAGAGCTTAGCAAGGCAGATGGCTGGAGTGAATCTGAATCAGGAAGGCAGCGAAGCTCTCTTCTCAGGCAAGAAGAAAGGATGGGAAGGGAAGAAGAAGAAGAAGGTTCAGGCCGCTGGTGAGAAGGAGACTTCAACTTCATATCCGCCGGAGAGGAGAAATGCTCCTAAGGACTGGAAGAAGAACCTGAGTGCTACCAGTGTCATCAGCGAGGGCACTTCAAGCGGGACTGTAAGGTCAAACTGCAGCCTGTGCATGCTGCGGGAAAGGAGGAAGCTTGCTCGAGAAGTGAAGAAGCAGAATGGGGCGGAGCTTTTGTGACGGGCACTTGTGTCCGAGCCTTTCCTGCTGAGGACTTCAACGGCGAGTGGATCATGGACTCCGGGTGTGGTCATCACCTCACCGGAGACAAGTCAAAGTTCACTCCATGCAGGCATACTCAGGTAATGAAGCTATTATCACTGCTGATAATACTGTTTATGCAGTAGAGAAAGAGGGGGTTGTGTCTTTGGGTAGTGATCAGGGGCCACTCATGTTAAGGAGTGTGTATCACGTGCCGGGCATGAAGAAGAACCTCTTCTCGGTGACCAATGCGGTGGACGCTGGGTATCACGTTCTGTTTGGGCCAACAGACGTGAGGTTCCTTCGCAACGTATCAGCAGTGAAGGCTGATGTTGCTCATGTTGGGAGGAGGGTGAAGAACTTGTTTGTTCTTTCCACCAGTGCTTATGTTGATAGAATGAGAGCCAATGATAGTGCTGCTATCTGGCATGAGAGGCTGGGGCATGTTGGCATGGACAAGATGAAGGCGATGGCTAGTAGAAGTCTGCTGAGGGGGTTGCCGAAGTTGTCCTCCTTTGGTGATGGGCTTGTTTGTGCGGGCTATCAATGTGGTAAGGCAAATCACCTTCCATTTGATAAATCACAAATAAGAAGCAAGAAACCATTGGAGTGTATTCATGGCAACCTGATGGGACCGACAGTTACTGCCAACCTTGGTGGAAGCAGATACATGCTTGTCTTGGTTGATGACTACTCAAGGTATACTTGGGTGTACTTCTTAAAGGAGAAGTCGGAAGCATTTCATTTGTTTGTGGAGTTTAAGGAGTTGGTAGAAGGCCGGCTTGGCTTGCGGATTAAGAAGCTTAGAACTGATAACGGGGGTGAGTTTGTCTCCTCCGAGTTTTCTAACTTCTGCAGGAAGCACGGGATCCAACGGGAGCTTACTTGTGCCCACACTGCACAACTAAATGGGGTAGCGGAGCGGAAGATCTGTCATCTAACGGAAACCTGCAAATGCTGGCTTCATGCGAAAGATATCCCAAGGTCCTTTTGGGCGGAGGGAATGTCTTGTGCTGCTTATGTTATCAACCGGATGCCACTCAGCCCTATCAACATGAAGACTCCAGTTGAGCTGTTGCTGAAGGAGAAGCCGAGTGTGGGAGACCTTAGGGTGTTCGGTTCAACTTGCTACGTGCATGTCCCGGATGCTTCACGGACAAAGCTGGATGCGAAGGCAAGGAAACTTGTCTTTGCTGGCTACGATGAGCGGAAGAAGGGATGGAAATGCATGGACCCTGTGACGAAGAAGTTCGTGGTATCAAGAGACGTTGTCTTTGATGAGCTGACGTCATATGGAGGTGGCTCAGTGGAGCTAACCGGAGGTAGCAAGGTTGAGGAAGCACCGGTGGTGGCTGCTGAAGGATTGGAAGAGGAGCTTGCTGTCTCACCAGCAGCTCCTGTTGCTTCGAACTCCGAGGCTGAGCCTTCTGGCTTAGGAAGCAGGGGAGCACTGCTTAATGCTTGCCCCAGGTAGGAGTGGAGCCTGAAGAAGCAACGGAAGCCGTGAGAAAGGAGCCAATTCTTCGGAGATCGAAGAGGGTGGTTAAGCCACTGGCTCGGTACTGTGATGAGAATACAGTAAGCTTTGTCTCCTCTTTATTTGTAGTTCCTCTGGATGAGCGAGAGCCTGCAAACTTCAACGAGGCCACTGGAGTGAAGGAGTGGGAAGGTGCCATGAAGGAAGAGATTGATGCTCTGAAGAAGAATGAAACCTGGGACCTTGTGCCCAAGGTTGATGGCATTACTCCAGTTACTTGCAAGTGGGTGTATAAGTTGAAGAAGAAGGCTGATGGGAGCATTGATAGGTTCAAGGCTCGCCTGGTCGCTAGAGGATTCTCACAGTAGTATGGAGAAGACTACAAGGAGACATTCAGTCCAGTTGTGAAGATGACTTCTGTAAGAGTGGTGATCGCCTTGGCTGCTAGCAAAGGATGGAGGTTGTGGCAACTCAATGTGAAGAATGCCTTTCTTTACGGAGAGATTGACAAGGACATCTTCATGGATCAGCCGCTTGGTTTTGTCTCTGAAAAGCATCCGGACTATGTCTGCAAACTCAGGAAGGCTATCTACGGGTTGAAGCAAGCTCCTAGAGCGTGGTATGGGAAGATTGCAGAGTACCTGCAATTCTGTTGATACTTTACTTCTAACTCGGATTCAAGCTTGTTCGTCAAGAAGAAGGGAGAGCTTCGTGTCTTGGTCCTGCTGTATGTGGATGACATGATCATCACGGGGAATTCGGAGGGGGAAGTAGCAAGGCTCAGGGATGAGCTTGCTATACGCTTCGAGATGAAAGACTTGGGAGAGTTGCATCACTTTCTCGGTCTGGAAGTGGAGAGGAAGGAGTGCGGGATTCTCATTAGCCAGAAAGGGTATGCTGATCGCTGTAACGCCCCGAAACTCAAAGGAGCAAAGGGGAATATTTTGGGCCAATTTGAGTTCTGGCTGCAGGCACACGGCCTGGGACACGGGCGTGTCCCAGGGCATGTCAAGCCTGTGTCGACACTAAGGTGCGAAGTCGACACTTTGGTCTCGACATTGTGTCGAGACTGGGCACACGGCCTGCGACACGGGCGTGTCGCAGGGCGTGTCGACCCGTGTCGACACTTAGCCGTGAAGTCGACACAGTGCTTCGACGTTGTGTCGAGACACGGCACACGGCCTGCGACACGGGCGTGTCGCAGGGCGTGTCAACCCGTGTCGACACTCGTCCCGCGAAGTCGACACTTTGGTTTCGACAGTGTGTCGAGACATGGCACACGGCCTGCGACACGGGCGTGTCGCAGGGCGTGTCGACCCGTGTCGACTCTTAGCCGCGAAGTGTCGAGATCTTGTAAACGGCCTGGAGCCCAGGCGTGTCAAGGTGACACGGGCAAGGACACGGGCGTGTCCTAGAACCCGTGCAGTGCTCGGGTTGAAAACGGCGAAAAATCATGGGGTACACGGCCAGCTACACGGCCGTGTCAGGTGGACACGGGCGTGTCAGCTCGAACACGGGCGTGTTCGATACCCGTGTGAGGTTCCAGGTGATTCGATTTTGACGGCGAATGAGGCACACGACCCTGGACACGGGCGTGTGCCAGGCCGTGTTCGGTCCAGATTGGGCATTTCAGTCCCGAATCGAAGCCGTTCATTTCTTTGACAGAAGATCCAACGGCTGGGGGTTGTTCCTGAAGGGATATACCCGGGTTTTGACTTAGAAAACCCTCACTTTTTCCACTTGTTCTCTCTCCAAACCCTTGGAGAAAGAAGAGCTAAGGCAAGAAGAAGAGGAGCTAGATCCGCCATTGGAGGAGCTTCGGAGCTCCGAATCGCAAGCCGACTCCGGATCCACGGAGGCAACGCAAGTGCGGTGATTTCCATCCGATTACTTTTCGATGGCGCCAAAGAGGACCGCAAGGGTAACGATCCTCATCTTGAGCATGAGTCGCTCTCTTTCTTTGCATAGGAAGCCCGCTCTCGCGAGTTTGCGGAGAGTTGGAGGCATTCCTTCGGGTAGATATGTGAAGTCCCCGTTGTTTAGAGTCCGTATGCGAGAACGAACATAGGCATTTTGGTTGAAGCCTACCCTGACATGTTAGTTCGGATCGGTGATGTTGCATTGCATAAGGCCGGAGAAGACTCCGTGCTATTGGGTGTTTTTCGGGTTTTCTACGCGGTAGATTGCAGCAGGGAGCCTTGGGGACTAACCCAAAGGTGCACCCGGAAAACTGGGCGGACACGAGGTCTTGCCAACTTGGTGGCCTGAGAGCCAACTTGAACATAACGGGGTTATGTGTCTTGCGGTAGAATGGGACTCGGTGAAAGTTTGACCCGCGCAAATGGCTTAAATTGCCGTTGCGATGTGAGCACGGGTTAGATGGAGCCGTACCCGCTTTATGTCGTTCGGGTTAGAGAGACCTAAAGTTACATGGCACTCGCCGTTGGCATAGATGGGGTCTTCGGTGGTCAATGGCTTAAATTGACGTGACCAATACCATGAAGACGAATTGCTCATAGGAATGGCCGTCTAAGTGGCGGTGGTGAGTCCGGAATGTTAATGGCTTTAATTGACGTAACATCGACCGGTTCACCGAGAATGTGCCCTGAGTGCACGGGGCGTGTTGATGTAGGCTAAGCCTTAGGGATCCTACACGGAGGGCGTGAACTACGACCCTTACAACGTTAGCGCTCCCTAACCCGTACACAAACGAAACGCAGCGACCACAATTGATTTGATTTATCGTTCGTGCTAACATACGGGTAGCCGATCCGCAAATGGAACAGAGAATGGCTATAGGCCAAAATCCCTTCCGGCTAAATGGAATAATATTGATTCCGGTCGAGCTTGAAATTGTACCAAATAGATCCTCCCAAAATAAAACACGATTCAAAAAGTGGTAGGATCTATCCCAACAAAACAAAAGCGAGGAGCGCCAATCCTCTCGTTAAATCTTTCGGAAAAACCAAAATGAAAACCCAGATCTACTATTAGAAACACTGCGAAAATTAACGATTCGAGAAGATCACGCAAAAGTCGTCCACCCAAAGAACTAATCAAGAGGGAAATTCTCTTATGTAGGAATTTTCGTTACCCCGCTCGGAAGTGTAGATCCGAGATGTTGGATCCACCAAATTGACTGCTCTTCCTTTGAATCCACGGGAAACGCACCACGGATGAAGACCTTGCTCGTCTCCTTCGCTTTCACGCCGCGGTTGATTACCCCAAAGACCTTGGTTCTTCCTTACACTTGATCCTTTTTCCTCCAAGGAGGCCGAAAATGACAAAGGGGAATATGATTTCGGTGGAGAAAGGTAGAGGGGTGGAGGAACGAGGGGTTGTTAGTGGGAGCGAGGAGTAGAAGGGGCGGCCAAGCAAAGGGGAAGAGGGGGGAGGCCGAACTCCTTGAGAGGGAGCCTTGAGGGGGGTGGCGGCCAAGAGGAGGAGGGAAAGAGGAATAGGGTTTGGCAAGCAATTCTTTTTGATCTCAATAATAATCTCATAACAAATGAAAACTTGGCCTTATATAAGGCTTACAATCATGTGGCTATTAGCAGCCCAAAATAAAATATTGTTCCGAAATGAAATGATAGAAAACAACATAGTTTCAACTACCACAAATAAAAGATAAATGCAGACCAAAAATAAATTTAAATCTTAATTTCTGTTGCGTGGGCGAAGATTGTAGCCGTGCCCGCTACGGCGCCGCAAGTCTTTTGTTGGAGGAGCATCGTCGTCATCTTCAGCCACGGCAACACCGCCATGGTCGTCATCTTCTGCCACGGCAACACCGCCATGGTCGTCGTCATCTTCACCCAGTTGGCCGTCGTGGTGGCCGTCGCCATCACGTGTGGCCGTGCGAGCCAACGTCTGTGATGAAATGGCTATGGTTATATGCATTGCTCGCTTGTGCTAATGAAATGCAGGGAAGGAGCATCGCCGCCCCGAGTTGGGGGCGGGATCGTTATAATTTGGTCAGCATTGCTGACCGTTGCCTTGTTTGCCACCGTGCGGTGGTTTGTTTGCTTGCAGGTGCAGCTGGACCAAGCGGTCAATAGTGGGCTAAAGCCCTTTTTGCGAAGCTGGCCCTCGAAGGCCCAAGTGGAAATGTTTTATGTTTTATTCATGTATGGTCGGCCTGCGTGCCGAGGTTTGTAAATCATGTGTTAAACAAGTGGAACGTTCTGTAAGGCCTTAAGGCCGATTTTTGGGTATTTTGTAATAACATTCCTATTATCATGTTAGTGGACATTCATGCTTGTTGCTGGGTTCTTGTTTTGCAACTTATATAAACTGCTTTCGCTAGAATGCTCTGTGTAGGACGTTGAGATTGGTTGGATGGTTTCCATAAGTAACCACCCGGTCTGTCTGTGGTATATGGCGTCGGGCCCCGGCCGGACCTACTGCTATATTCTATGCGACGGATAGGGGGTGTTACAATCGCATTGTGGAGCGGTTCGGCATGGGCGAAGGGAAGAAGTGCTCTACTCCACTGGAATCTGGGCTGAAGCTTTGACGAGATGAGGGAAGGGTTCTTCATGATCCCTTGGTGTTCAGGGCTCTTGTTGGGAGCTTGATTTATCTGACGATTATAAGGCCGGATATAGCTTATGCTGTTGGCCGAGTAAGTTGGTTTATGGCTGAACCAATGCAATCTCATCTAGTGGCGGCAAAGGGGATTCTGAAGTATGTCAAGGTGACTTCTGAGATGGGACTCCTCTATGAAAGGGACGCAGAATTTGCGTTGCTCGGGTATACGGATGCTGACTATGGCGGTGATTCGGATGATCGGAGGTCTACTTCAGGTTATGTGTTCACTTGCGGTTCAGCTAGCATCTCATGGTGTAGCAAGAAGCAGGACTCGGTGTCGGTTTCAACCACGGAGGCGGAGTATAAGGCTTCAGCCTTGGCTGCTCGGGAAGCCGTTTGGTTGAGGAGGCTTATAGAGGATGTCCATGAAGAAGTGCAAGGGCCTACTTTACTCCGGGGTGACAATGCGAGTGCTCTCAAACTGGTTAACAATCCAGTGTGTCACGCCAGGACCAAGCATATAGAGATTGATCACCATTTCATCAGGGAGAAGGTGTTGGAAGGATCTCTGTTGGTCGGGCATGTTCAGAGTGAAGATAATCTTGCTGACATCTTCACGAAGCCACTGTCGAAGGGGACCTTTGAACGCTTGCGCAGCTTGCTGGGCTTGGTCACCACTTCTCACTTCAAGGGGGAGTGTTGAAATTTGTGAAGTGGAAGTGGGTGACGGGACAGGCCGGGCGGCCTGGGCGGACAACATTGGCGGACTGGGCGGACTGGGCGGACTGCGTTGTGCGGCCTGGTGGAAAGTATGGTGGAAGCTGGCTGTTTTCTGAGCGGGTTGTTGCATGGAGTCCGCGGTTTATGCGGCCTGGTATCTGCGGATAGAGAGGATTGCGGACTGGTGCTTTGCTCAGTGGCCGTGGTGCAAGTTTGTGCTGATAGGCGGGTTGGCTTGTGTCCGCGGGAAGCTTGCGGACTAATGTGTCCGCGGCATTGGCTGTTGTGGACTGAGCTTAGAGCTTGGCTGAGGCCTTGTCGAGCTCTGGTGTTGCAGCAGGTGTCTGCTGTGGAGATCATTTTGGCGGCCTGGTTTTGGAGTCCGGGATATGACCGCTGCGATGGGGCAGGAGTGCGAGGAACTCGCGGACTGCTGGCGGTCTGTGCTTTGGTGTTTTGGCGGACGGGGGTTTGCATCCGCCATGCTCGCATTGGCCCTTGATGGTTTTGGGGTTGGTCACACTTTGTGCCAAGTTCAGTGTGTCCGCCGTATCCGCCAAGTCCGCTGTGACCGGGCGGATTGTTGCTAGCTGCCTTGGGTCGTGGACTTGTGGCGGATTGAGGTGTGAGTCTTGCGGACTGCCTCGGGTTGGTGCGGACAGACATTGAAGGGGGTTTGCTGTCCTGCAGTGGTTGGAGCTTTGCGGGCCGATGCCTTGTCCGCTTAGCTTGGGCGGACTGGAGAGGGTTCGTCAATGGTTGCCTTGCTCCTGACGGTTTTCCTTGGTAACCGGCCAAGTTCTTGCGGACTCGGCGGACGGTGTTCTGCGATCGCGCAGGCTGGGGCGGTGTCTCTATCTCTAGGGCGGTGACCACACTCCTCACCTCGCCTATAAATAGGACCCCCCTGGAAGGTCTACAGTAACCTAAGTGTTAGAAAGTAGAGAAAGAAAGCGAAAAGAAGAGAACAAGCCGAATAAACTTTTGAATAATCGAAATTTTATTATCCAAAAATGATAACTATTACAAAGGTATGCCCTCCCTTATATAGAATGGAGGAGAGAAGAGAGAATACAAATAAGAGATGTGGGACTAAAATTTACAAGCTAAGCGGACTGTACAAAGTAAACCGCACAGGCCGCGCGGTTAGACAGAAGCACTAACCGCACGGCTTACAATAAGAGATGCAGAGAGGTCGCCTGTGAAGATTGCTTAGACCGCCCGGTTTACAAGTCGCCGAGTCAAACCGCCAGACCGCGCGGTCTCTAACCCGCCAAGACAGACCGCCCGGTCTCCAACTTCAACACTCCCCCTCAAGCTGGAGCATATATATCAATCATGCCCAGCTTGTCGCAAACATGCAGAAACGAGGCGGAGACTGGCTTGGTGAAGATGTCGGCTAGCTCTTTATCAGATGTGACAAACGGAGTGCAAATCTGTTCTTTTAAAATCTCTTCACGAATGAAATGGCAGTCAACCTCAATGTGCTTTGTTCTTTCATGGAATACCGGATTTTTGGAGATGTATATGGCGGCCTTGTTATCACAGAACATAGGTAGAGGATGGTTGTACACCTCTCCTAAATCTAGCATGAGAGCCCGCAACCATTTCAACTCACAAGTGGTTGACGCCATACTGCGATACTCAGCTTCTGCACTGGACCTGGAGACAACAGACTGCTTTTTACTCTTCCAGCTCACCAGATTCCCCCCAACAAAGGTGCAAAAACCTGAGGTAGACTTGCGATCCCCTTTGTCATCAGCATAACTTGCATCTGAGTAGGCTTCAATCCTCAGATGACCATTCTTCTGAAACAGTAATCCTTTCCCAGGCGCTGCTTTGACATATTCCAAGATCCGCAAGGCGGACTGAAGATGACAATCCCTGGGCGCTTGCATGAATTGACTCACCTTGCCCACAGCATAAGAAATGTCGGGTCTGGTCACTGTGAGATATATGAGCTTACCAACCAGACGCCTGTATCGCGAACTATCTGAAAGAAGAGGCGAATCATCTGTCCAGGTTTTGTCCTCCCCAATAGCCATGGGACATCGGGCAGGTTTAGCTCCAGTCAATCCCGCCTCTTTTAAAAGATCAAGGGCATACTTTCGCTGAGAGAGAACTAAGGAGTCGGGCTTCCGAGAGAGTTCGATCCCCAGAAAGTACTTTGGAGAGCCCATATCTTTAGTGATCAGATGTTGGCGAAGATGTAGCTTTGTCAGGGCTACCCCTTCCTGGTCATCGCCAGTGAGAAGAATATCATCGACGTATACAGCAAGAACAACCAGCCCAGAAGGAGTTTTGCGAATAAAGAGAGAGTGATCAGCAGAGCTTCGCACAAAACCAACAGCCGCCATAATACCGCTGAACTTGTCAAACCAAGCTCGAGGACTCTGCTTGAGGCCATAAATTGCCTTCTGCAGCCGGCATACTCGTGTCTCCCCCTGAGCAACATACCCAGGAGGTTGCTCCATGTAAACGGCCTCGTGAAGATCACCATAAAGGAAGGCATTCTTGACGTCCAGCTGAGAAATTGGCCAATCCCGATTGACGGCCACAGAGAGAAGAACCCGGATTGTGCTGAGACGAGCCACAGGGGAGAAGGTGTCAAAGTAATCAACCCCATAGGTCTGAGTAAAGCCCTTAGCCACAAGGCGAGCCTTATACCGATCCACAGTGCCGTCTGGGCTAAATTTGACCACAAAGACCCAGCGACAGCCAACAACATCAGTGCCAAAGGGAGGAGGAACAAGAGTCCAGGTACCCCGCTCAGTAAGGGTCGCCATTTCCTCATCCATGGCCATCTTCCAGTGAGGAATAGCAAGGGCCTCCTGATAGGAGCGGGGTGTGGCAGTGGCAGAGATAGCCAGGGCAAAGGCCCTGCGAGAAGGAGTAAGACGATCATAGGAAACAACAGCAGCAAGGGGGTGTAAGGTGCACGTCCGCACCCCTTTGCGAAGAGCTATAGGAAGATCCAGGTCAGCCGGGCCCGCGGCATCCGGAGCATCCGTGGTAGAGAAAGCTGGCCCGGGAGACGAGAGCGACGGCAGCGGAGAGGAGGGAGAGGGTGGTGGAGAAGGGAGAGAGTGAGGTGGAGGAAGAGGAGGGGGTGGAGACGGTGTAGTGGTGGAGAGTGTAGGAGGAGACGAGGGAACGAAGGGAATGGCAGGAGAATCAGAAGCTGGGAGAAGAGGAGAAGAGGCATCCGAGAAGTAGGAGGTATTCTCGAAGAAGGTGACATCAGCAGAGACGAACTGCTTACGAAGGACGGGATCAAAGCAACAGTAGCCTTTCTGAGTGGTGGAATACCCCAGAAAGACACATTTGGTGGAGCGAGGGGAGAGCTTATCACGGGTGGCAGAAGGGGCATGCACAAAGGCAGTGCATCCAAAGATTTGGAGAGGGAGATGAAACGGCTCCTTGCCCGGATACAAAATGGAGAACGGGGTTTGGCCATGGAGAACCGTGGAGGGAATGCGATTGATGAGGTAGCAGGCAAGGAGAACAGCATAGCCCCAATAGGAGCGAGGAACATGCATCTGGGTCATCAAGGTGCGAGCGACATCGAGCAGGTGTCGGTTTTTGCGTTCGGCTACACCATTTTGTTGTGAAGAATAGACACAACTAGTTTGATGAAGAATCCCATTTTGCATGCAGAATGTAGAGAAGTCACGACTGAGATATTCTGCGGCATTATCAGACCGAAAAACTTTGATAGAAACATCAAACTGAGTTTTGATCATGAGATAGAAGGATGTCCATACAGAGAATAATTCGGAGCGATCTTTTAACAGATACACCCACGTACAGCGAGAGAAATCATCAATGAACGTGACAAAATAGGAACTACCCCGACCAATGGTAAGAGTAGGAGAAGGACCCCAGATGTCGGAGTGGATAAGATCAAACGGACGGGTAGAGCTACGAACGTGCTTTGGAGGGAAGGAGGAGCGGTGATGCTTGCCAAGCTGACAGGCCTCACAGTTGAGCGGAGGACTTTGAGGAGGAAGGTGGGGCAGAAGTTGACGAAGAATACGGGGAGGAGCATGACCAAGGCGGAGATGCCATTGGAGAAGATCTGTGGAGGTGGAGGAGAAGGTGGAAAAAGCAGAAATGTTGTCTAGGAAGTATAAGCCGCCACTCTCAGTCCCAGTAGCAATCGTCCGTTGGGAGTCCGGATCCTGAAAAGAGCAAGAAGTAGAAGTAAATGTGACGGAACACTGTAATTGCTTGCAAAGAGATGTAACAGATAATAAGTTGCACGGGAACTGGGGCACATATAGAGTATCCGCCAAGTGAAGAGACGGGGTGACATGAACTATCCCTGTGCCATGAACTGGTGATGAAGAGCCGTCAGCGAGAGTAACTGGGGGCAAGCGAGCATGTTTTTCTAGGAGAGAGAAACACGGGAGATGGCCGGTCATATGATTCGTAGCACCAGTGTCGATCAGCCATTTGCCCTGAGTAACAACGTGTGCACGACCAGAAGACGTGACAACCGAGGCGAAAGCCATGAAGGGAGGAAGAAGAAACTGCAGCGGTCTCGGTGACAGCACACCAGCGGCACGAAGGGCCACGACCAAGGTGCAGAGCACAAGCCGCGCGACTAAACCAGGAGGTCGCGGCGACTAACAAGAGAAGCGGCTAAGAGCGAAGAGGCGGAGAGGCCGCTCAAACAAGGAAGAATCCGCGTGAAACCGCGGCGGGAACAAAAGGGAAGAAGCCGCTTGAACACGAGCGGCTAGGATCCAGATCAAGGCACAGCGGGGAAGAAGTCGCGCGGACTGCAAAGGGCCGAGCGAACAAAAGAGAGGAGAAGAGCAGGTGACCGCGACCAAGATGCGGGTAAGGAAGGAACAACCCGCACGGTCAGGCAGATCACAGCAGCAAACCGCGAGTGCAGAGACAACACACGCGGACAGAGACAGACCGCAGCGACTAGGAAGTCGGAGCGGCAGGAAAGAGCAAGGAGCGCGGCGACACGGAAACAGGTCGCTGCGACAAAGAGCAGGAGGAGAAGAGAAACAAGAAGAGCAAGCCGCACAAACAGGCAGCGGACAGAAACAAGCCGCGCGGATAGCAACAAACCGCGCGGACAGAGGAGAAGGCAAGCCGCGAACAAGCCGCAGAACGCGGAAGACAAGCCGCGAACAACAGAGAGCGCACAGAATCAGGAGGAAAAGACCGTGTGCTCTGATACCATGTTAGAAAGTAGAGAAAGAAAGCGAAAAGAAGAGAACAAGCCGAATAAACTTTTGAATAATCGAAATTTTATTATCCAAAAATGATAACTATTACAAAGGTATGCCCTCCCTTATATAGAATGGAGGAGAGAAGAGAGAATACAAATAAGAGATGTGGGACTAAAATTTACAAGCTAAGCGGACTGTACAAAGTAAACCGCACAGGCCGCGCGGTTAGACAGAAGCACTAACCGCACGGCTTACAATAAGAGATGCAGAGAGGTCGCCTGTGAAGATTGCTTAGACCGCCCGGTTTACAAGTCGCCGAGTCAAACCGCCAGACCGCGCGGTCTCTAACCCGCCAAGACAGACCGCCCGGTCTCCAACTTCAACACTAAGTAACTTGAGTGAACAGTAAGTTGGGTTGTGCAAGGAGCTGCGGTCTCTGTTTGTCAGTCCGCGCGGATTGTTTCAGTGCTGATGTTTGCTATGTGCAGGTCGCGCGGTTTGCTTCAAGGAGCCAGGAGTTTGGCTGTGACTTCGGTCAAGTGCTTGGATGTGTGTGGTCTCTGCAGACTCAGCAGGAGGTCGCTCTGCGGCTTGTCAGTTTTGTTTCATCTTTGCCAGCTTCAATAACCTGTCCGCCGGCTTCAGGCGGGTAGGGGTGTTCCTCAGTTCAGGTTCAGCAGGAGGCGAATAACGGTGTGTCCACACGGCCTCGCGGTTTCGGCGGACTCCGTGGCTATTCGGCGGATTGCAGCTTAGTTCGGGCGACTTCGGCGACCTCGGCGGTCTCGGCGGACTCCGGTTCTATCCGCCCGACTTGAATTTTTTGGTGCTTTCTGTTTACAACTGTTATACTAGCGAAATCATGTCTCGCTATGTATGCCTCGTGATGTAAAGAAGTGAATGAATAAAAGACCTGCTTGTGCTTCCATTATGTGTTGGGTGTAACCCTTGTTCCTTGGTTTTCCGCTGGTTCAACGTGAGAACTGGGTAGTCCCGAAGATATTAATTTGGTGTTTAGGCTATCTTGCTTACCACGTTGAGAAAATTTAACAGTTTACATGTGTATGTTCTTTGGGGGTGACATGCCACCTCTCTGTTACAAGTTTTGAGAACAAAAAAAGGAGAAAAAAAAACTAAGTCCACTGAGCGTTTGCGAAGTGTCAACGAGAGTGTTCTCTTATGCCTTCTCCCAGGTTCATTAAAGTATCAGAGTGCGCGTAGAGAGGACTAGAGAGGGAGCAGAGCAAATTTCGAGGGAAGGAATGATCTAAGTCCCACATTCTTCCCAGAAAATCTCATAGCTCTCTTTAGTCTTCAGAGTTATTTGTCCTCAAAATAAGGTCTATGATCTTTTTTATAGCCTTCTTGAAGGGTCACATTAGTAATTGCGCCCGGCTAAATCTTGAGTTAACAAATGACACTTTATGTTCAGATACCTGAATCACCAATTTTCTTGAAATGAAGATCATTCCCCAGGGCGGTCCAGGCGGATTGACCGGTGATGGCGACGAAGGTCGTTTCCACACGCGAATGAGGCGTACGTGATGACCAGGCGCACGCGCTAGCTGACCGTATGCAAGCTGGTTGGTCGTTCATGCACACTAGTCAGGCGTGTGCTGCCCGCACAAGCGTGTGTGCATTGGGTGTACGCTCGCCCGCCCGTGTGCATGCATGGGCCGTGCTCTTGTGTGCTCAGTTTCATCCCCCATTTCAAGGTGACTTTGAACGCTTCGAGCGGGTGCGGCTCGCGCACACGGCTCGCTATGTCGGGTTGTTTGGCTTGAGTGATTTGGTCAAAGTTCTAACAATTTGGCACTTAAATCTTCCGGGAAACCCCATCAAATGCCCCCAAATTTTTGCGGGTTGTGATCCGTGAAACGACGAGGCTGCAAATTTCTAACCTTGATTATTTCGTCTTGGGGGTTATATTCATTGAATTATTACTTTGTGTGTGTGTGTGCCATCGATTACTTTATTTTTGCGACATCACATGTCCTATTCGTTAGGCCTGGAAGGATGAGCTGATCACATGCCGCCACCCTTGTCCATCTTGTGAGCTAAAGATTCTGCGATGGGTGTTTAGATGACGATCTTTGGAGTCATTTGCTCACGCATCACTCTTGTTTGCATGTGACCGTCACGATGCGTTGCATGGATGCCCCCTTCTTTGAGTTGTATGTGGTTTGATGATGCGGAAGTGTTTTGCTTTCCACGTTCCTCTTTTTATGAACATGTGAGTCACTGTACACTAGCTTAAGCGGTTGCCGCTGCGCGTTAGTGCTCGGGGTGAATGCATAAACGCAACATGGAGGGACGTTCTGCGCCCTTAGACTTGGTGGCATCGAAGGAGTAGCGGGTCCATTACTACTAGATGACGTAGAATGACTTAGAGTCCACTCTTACGCGAATGCATGGAGGGTCTCAGGGCCTGTACTTATAAAAAGTTGAGGCTAAGCCACTTAAGGAGGTGGACGAGCTAGCGTGACCGGAGCTGAAGGAAAGCGTCGCTGGTCATCGTGCCTCAGGACATAGATTCAACATGGGAGTTTTTGATCACAGAGAACAATGAGATATAAGACTTTAGAGTGGAGCGATTCTGGATCATTGTGGAGGCCCAATCAGAGGAGATGGTAACGAAAGCGGATCAACTACAGGAGGACGAGCGTGATACTTTACTCTATCTTGGGTTTGGCAAAGGCTTCCGTGCATCGTTAATGATGCTAGGGTGCAACAACCTTCGAATGGGTGATTACTCATATGATGTTGACGTGGTTGTCGGGAAAGGATAAAATCTTATATGCACTGTGCGCACTTTGCATCCTTTGGTTGCATTTTGTCTTTTACACTCGTTTCATTCTAGCACAAGAGTTTGATATAGCTTGCTGTGTTTGTAGCCTCCATTGGGCATCAAAGCTGGGAATTGACGCTCAGACATAATGCAGATGGTCACTTATTCCACTTTGTTAGGAGGATGCTAGAGTAATTGAAGTTGATTTTAGCTAAGTAGTGTAGGAGGACTCGTGGCTCGTTCGGGTTGAACCCCACATGAGGTTTGGAGCCTGCCCTTCCCTTGAGGTGCAAAGGGACCTTTATTCGCTCTTACTCAAGCAGAAGGACTTAGGGTCCATTCGATCAGAGGTGCTGAAGGAACTTAATATGTTCGTGTCTCAGGATGACTCAAGGTTCGTCCAGTTGGAGGAGGTGAATGACCTTTTTCTGTTCGGTCTTCATGAGGACTCAGGGACCGTTTGATTGGATGTGACAAGAACATTTGTCTGTTCAGGCCATAAGAGGACTCGGGGTCCATCCGGTTGAAGGTGGCGAAGAATTAATGTTCGTTTGCACCTCAGGGAGGACTCGAGGTTAGTTTGGTTGGAGATAGAAAAGTACCTTTATTCATTTAGGCCTAAGGAGAACTCGGGTTCTATACGGTTGGAGGTGGTGAATGACCTTTGTATGTTCGGATCTCGGGAGGACTCAGGTCCATTTTAGCGAGCAGGGGGTTGAACATATCCTAGATGGTGTGGTGGAGGCCATTTTGGTACATGGTTCTGCATGAACCTCCATAGATGTCCTTGGAAGATGAGGCGTTCTATTTCCATTTTCAGTTGGGTGCAATTCTCCATGTTGTTCCCGTTCCCATGTTGAAACTCGCATTACTGCATTTGGTCGCCCCAATTAAAGGCAATTGTTGGATCTTACGACGCCCTTAGGGGGGGGGGGGGTAAATAAGGGCTGTATGAAATTTTAATTCTTAAATAAAAATATAAGAGTTAATTAATGGAGTTATAGAATAATTTATAGTAAATTATATTTTTTTTATTTAAATAAAAAATATTATATTAAAGATTACTTTTTAGAAAATTATGGAATTCAATATTACTTTACTACTGTTAGCGATATCACTATCGCTGGGTGCTAGATACAAATATTGAATTCTAAGAGTGTATTATAATAAATAATTTGCAATTTATTTTACTTTATTGCTATTGTTAGAGAAAATAATATTTAAAACATTTATGATAATAAAATTTAGATAATGAGACAATAAATACTATGATTTTATTTCATAAGAAATTGATTACAAAATACAATGTTTCTCTATAAAGCTAGAGATCGAGGCTATGAAAAATATTAACTCATTTTGATTTCACCGGTCCTTCTACCAAGAACCGGTCGGCTATAGCGTATCTCTCCCTAGATCTTGCTACTAGCCTCCCCCTAGATCTCACCACAATCGAGTCGCTGCACACAAGGCGGTGAAAACTCCCTAAGTAACATAAGGACCTAGATGCCACACATAAGGCGGCGATTTCCACCTAAGCCACACACGGACCTAGATGCCACTCACAAGATGGAGATTTATCTAGCAATTACAAAGATGATAAGATAAGTTACACAATAGAAATTCAGAATAAAAACTCCCTCAAAATTAAGCTCTGAAGACGATCTCAAATCCTTGAAAAGATTGTCTGAAATGCTGCGCACGGACCGTCTATTCTTCGCTCTTGAACGTTCTTGGGAAAGTTGGAGCTTTTTGAAGGCTGAAGCTCTATAGATGGAATACATGGGAAATAATACTCCAGGTAATGAAATTCGTCTTCTCCTTAAAATAATTTGGCCTTTTTATATTTTTGAGATATCGCCCGACGATAGTGGCTATCGCCCTCCAGCGATATCATCTCTGGCTTCCACATGTCCTATGATTCTGAGATTTTTGCGGGATGATTTGATCATGTGGCTATCACTGGAGATATCCGATATCGCCTTGCGATACCTCCAAATAGTGGTTTGGTGGCTGGATCGTGTGGAACATGTCCTTCGACACGCTAACATAATTTTCACTATCGCATGGCTATAGTGACTATCGCCCGACGATATACCCTTTTCACTTTTGTCGTTCGTACCTTTTCTAGATTATAGATGACTTCATTCTCATTCTGTAATGGGGTGGCACGTTTCGTAACTCCTCCAGGATTGAAACTTATGGCCGTGTGAAGTATAGCACACAAAACTCGTCATTTGTTTTTTTTCTGAAGTGTACACACTTTTACATTATGCCCATGACCGAGGACTTGTCTCATCATTCAACCAATACAACCTGCATACTATAAACACACAAAATAGTAGATCAAATACATCACGGTATTTGTTATTCTCAATCCAAGAGATGTAGAACGCATGCTCCAACAATATCCCTCTTTTGGTAATAACAAATACCTATATGAGAAATTATTGAGTTTAAGAACATTTATGTTTATAGGTAAGTGTGGTAAAAGATATGTATGAATAATAAGTTTATCACGTTGTAGCTTTAAAGCAAAACTCAGATGCATACTCTTCCTATATATATGAAGACTCCCTTAGATGCATACTCTTCCTATATTAAGACTCCCCCTATATAAGTGTTCCTCATATATTTTGCTCCCCCTAAATATCGATTCCACTAAATTTCTTAATTTATTCTTCCCCTTTTATTATTATCAAAAGTTGGTAGAGATGAATATATATACATTTTAAGATTGATTACAGATAATTTATTGAAAGAATAATCATGATTGAGCAATAAGATAATATATGCATTTCTTATATGATTACTCCACCTAAATAGATGTTTCCTATGAAATTTTCAATGTACTTCCTCTAAAATTTTAAATTCATGCAAGTTATTCTCCCCTTTTCATGGTGAGCATAAAGTAGTAAGCAACATAATTGAATTGATAGAGTAAACAATTTTATTTCAAGATACCACTTGTTAAAAAAATATGAATAAGCGCAAGTAGTAATCACATCAGAAAGTATAATAAGCATTCTTAAAAATAAACATCTTTTTAGAAAGTGAGAGCATATAAAAGATAATGAGTTTTAAAAAAGAAAAAGTAGATGTTTGAGTTAAAGTTTCAAGAGTTGCTATTCCATTGAGATATAATTGCAAGCATGATTTGAAAATATCAAGAAAAGATACAAAGCTATAATGTAATAAAATTTGCATTTCAAGTAAACAAAATATTAAAGTGGTCATGCTTTGTAATCTAGTGCATTTACTTAAGTTTGTGGAGAATTGTGTAGATATGCATTATTATCCAATTCTCATGGGTAGAAGTTTTATATATGACAATAATGTGTACAAAAATAATTTGATAAAGTATACAAATGTATTAATCAAAATAAATAACATATATGATAAAATAACATAACATTAAAATACACAAATAAAATTACTTACACGATATTTCAATGCATATACATAAAAAGTACAACTACCAAGGTGTTTCACACACACAAAGCTCATTAAGACTTATCAGGGAGCGAAGTAGTGCTTGAGGGATCACTTTTATTATTTTTATCTTTGTTTTTATTTTTGTGATCCAATGTACTAAGAGAAGTGGTGAATACTTTTATTTGTAATAAGATACTTTACAATCCTTTCCAAGGTATTCAACCTCACAATGCTCATTAAGACTTATTAGGAGGGTGAGTAGTGCTTTGTGGAGTTTACCTTGTCATTTATTATATGTTTTTTATGATTGTGACCAAGGACTCCGAATTCAGTTGTTTTGCAAGTATTATCATTTAAATTTTTTAAATCACTTTTCTCTAATGAATAAGTGCATGAAAAATAAAGAATTGAAATAAACAATTCAATGTAATGTTGGTAATCTATTTATGTATTTTAATTATTATGTTATTACATTATACAACCATGCAACTATAAGATTAAAAACAAACGTAGACTATCAAAATAAGTGAGTGTGTAAAGTCATTATCAAACACAAAACATTACTCATACTTAGAAGCATGCTAAACAATTCTACACATGTTTTCTACAATTAATTTCATTACACATAACAAGATTATATTCAAGGCATAACATAATCAAAACAATATTTTGAGAAACGTGAAAAACTAAATTAAACATAATATTTAATCTTTAATTGAAATAATTAATCATCCTTGACAATGACAATGAATAACAAGCAGTTTTTATAACTTTTTTTTTTAAAAAAACAGTTTTATTCTTTTGGACTCATTTTCTAATTTTGTATTTCATTTTTGAATATTTTTAAAACAAATAGTTTTCTAGAAAACATAGAAGTATATTAATAACGCATCAGTATAATGACCTTCTATGCATGGGAAAATGTAAGAAAGAAAGGCTAAATAACAATTTTATGCTACCGCCAACATTAGTACTAATGCGTGCGTTAGACACATAAATATGTTATATTGCATAGAAAACATGATTTTTAATAATTTTTCATTCTAATTTATCTTAATTCATGTTTTATAATATAAATGGCACCAAATACCACAAAGAATTTTAAATAATAATGAAAATATTGCTGATACAATTTTTGGTCTATGGTGAAACAAAGAGTTATTTTTCAAAATACTTATATTTTTCAAAATCATGAATGCCCAAATTGTATATAGTATGAAAAAATACAAGATGATATGTTCGAACAAAAGATATAATATGCATGACATAAATAATAATAGATTTTATAATAATATTCATGTCATGATAGTGATGTAGTATGCCCTAGATTAAAAATACCCAAACTACATGTCTACACCCTAGCTTCGTACTAAGTGATGGATGTACATGAGGAGTTGCACGCATGCCATAGATTGGGGTGTTAATATCATATGCATACAAAAGGAGACTCTCAACATAACACTCTTTCCCCCTAATGCCTCTCAAGTCCCCACTGGAACCCTCCCCAGTTAAGGACAAGACATGACTTAAAGGTTAGGTCTCTAATGCATACAATCCTATGCCCTTGCTAATGTGAGACACAAATGATGGGTAACTAATCTTGGATATACTAAGCGTTTAATCATAAGAATGATTTCATAAACTATGAGTTTATTTAATTTTTAAAATTATAGTGGATTTTAAAACCATATAGTTATTATCAATTTAACTTTTAATTTATTCTATCATTACAATATGAAATAACTAGCATGGATAATAATATTCATTATGTCACAATGCTATATTTTTGAGTCCAATATTAGGCCATAATACTAATAAGTGATAATGTTGCATGTATTCATAAATAGAGTTTCAATCATAATAAACCTAAAATTAAGTAATTATGCTTTTTATTTTATTCCTTGGTCTACAAAAAAATGTGATACATGCAAACATAATATATTTACACAATAATATTCTTGTTGATTGAATTGATCATTGATTTTTCAATACTTTAAGATCTTTTTTAAAAATATAACTATAATTGAAACATATAATATTTTGCCTCAGCACAAACATATGGATACCATAATATGATAATGTCCAATATATATAATTTTTTTACTTAATTAAATCCATTTTTTAAAATGATTTAATTAATCTTAATAATATTATTTAAGAGATTCAATGTTCAATTTATAATAATATTATAAGACAATAATAGGCATTGAATTTAATAAGTATGGATGCTAGAAAATAAGATATAGAAGCCACTTGAAATTTGAAATTAATATGACTTATTATTCAATTTGATTTATTATAGAATATAGGCTTAATATGTGAAAGTCATATATCTTAAAATCTATAAAGTGATCATAATACTTGTTGGCTTAAAAAACATCGAAAATAAATAAAACCAAAAGAAATAACAAAAACAAAGTAGATATTAAGTATATCGTGAAGTAGAGTTTTGTGTATTTCATTTTGATTTGATTTTACTTCACGTATTTGATTGGATATTAATGAATAATAGATTTAGCCCAAAGGGGACTAAGTGCGACGGTTCCTTTGAGTACCCAAATATAGCGTGTTGGATTATGAGGAGAAAGTGACGAATGGACCATTTCAAGTGGAGTTAATGTTTTATTTTTAATTTTGGGTCTCCATTCATACATTGGTTGAATATGTTTCAAATTTCCAAAGTCATGAAAATGATGCTTATAATTGTAGTGATTTTTAAAAGTATTATTAATTGGAAATTTATGAACATTTAATTTAGAGTTGAGAGAAAATTGATTTTGTGAAGAATAGTGATAGTTGTTTGAAAAATAATGAATTGAAGATTTACTAGTTTTGATATTATTTTTCAAATTATCATTGAGTTGTTTCTCATTTTTACTCTTCTTTTTATGCATATTCTTATTTAAAATACTAGTAAAAGTCTTACATAATTTTGAAGATAAACTAGAAATAAATGATTTTTTATCACTTGAAAATTTTTCCACAAAAATTTTTAATGATTCTAGTTTATTCATTATAGTATTGTTTTCTTCTATTAATTTTTCATAATGCTCTTTTGAAACTGAAAGATCTTTTCAAATTCCTTGAATCTTTGTTTAAGATCATTCCAATCATTTTCAACTACATAGCATGAAAGAGAATTTGATACATCAATACAGAATTCTACTTTAGTATTTGCTTTTAAAGTTATTTCTTTTAAACATAATTTTGAATTAACATTTTTCAATTTCTTAATTCTACGTTTAGCAACTTCAAGCATACGAAATGTAAAAATAGAATTAGTTACAAAAAGAGAAGATTTTCATTTAATTACTGTTCTATAGTATGAGGCAATATTTGAACACAAATTTTCTTTGACATCTTCTTGGCATTCCTCTTCCATAGATGAGATTTCATATTCTCTTTCACCTGATGTGTTCTCTTCTTCAATTACATTTGATGTGCATTCAACGGATCCTTCAATAGAGGAGATTTCTTGAGTACTTAAGCAAGCATTTATATTCTCCATCTCGTGTACTTGTTTTGATCTTGTGGATGGAGAATCATAAGTTTCTTCAAGAAATTTCCAAATCTCATAAGTAGTAGCAAACAAATATTTATAAGTTCAAATATATGTTGATTTAGTGCACAAAATAAACTATTTATAGATTTAGCATTTAAAATCATTTCATTTTTATTTAACATACTTGGGGCCTTTTCAATAGTAATATTGTAAACTTTTTCATCTAAAGATTTAAGAAAATTTTCCATTAGAATTTTCCATCCTTTATAATTTTCACCCATAAATAATGGTGTTGTTAAAGATTTTTCATTTAATAAAATTTCATCCTCTCTAGTGATTGCGAGATCATGAAGCGCCATTATTCCCAGTTGTGAAGCCATTTTGGAATAACATGCTCTTATACCACGTGTTGGATCTTACGGCGCCTTTAGAAGGGGGGGTGAATAAGGGCTTTATGGAATTTTAATTCTTAAATAAAAATATAAGAGTTAATTACTTATGAAGTTATAGAATATTTTATAGTAAATTATATTTTTTTACATTTAAACAAAAATATTATATTAAAGATTACTTTTTAGGAAATTATGGAATTCAATATTACTTTACTACTATTAGCGATATCAATATCGCTCGGCGCCAGATACAAATATTGAATTCTAAAAGTGTATTCTAAAAAGCAATTTGTAATATAGTTTACTTAAATGCTATTGATAGAGAAAATAATATTTAAAACATTTAATGATAATAAAATCAAGATAAGGAGACAATAAATGCTATGATTTTATTTCATAAGAAATTGATTACAAAATACAATGTATCTCTATAAAGCTAGAGATCGAGGCTATGAAAAATATAAACTCCTTTTGATTTCACCGGTCCTTCTACCAAGAATAGGCCGACTATAGCGTATCTCTCCCAAGATCTTGCTACTAGCCTCCTCCTACATCTCACCATGATCTAGTCTCTACACACAAGACGACAAAACTCCCTAAGTCACATAAGGACCTAGACGCCACGCATAAGGCGACGATTTCCTCCTAAGCCACACACGAACTTAGATGTCATGCGCAAGGCGGCGATTTATCTGCCGATTACAAAGATGATAAGATAAGTTACACAATAGAAATTTAGAATAAAACTCCCTCAAAATGAAGATCTGTAAACAACGTCGAATCCTTGCAAAGATTGCCTAAAATGCTGCACACGAACCATCTCTTCTTAGCTCTTGAATGTTCTTAGGAGAGTGGGAGTTTTTTTGAAGGCTAGAGATCTCTAGATGGAATACACGGGAAATAATACTCCAGGTAATGAAATTCGTCTTCTCTATAGAAGAATTCAGCCTTTTTATATTTTTGAGATATTGCCCAACGATAATGGCTATCTTCCTCCAACGTTATCATCTCTGGCTGCCACGCGTCTCATGATTCTGAGATTTTCGTGGGATGATTTGATAATGGGGCTATCTCCGACAATATTCAATATCGCCTGGCGATACCTCCAAATAGTCATTTGGTGGCTGGATCGTGTGGAACATGGGCTTCGCTATGATGACGTCATTTTCGCTACTGCCTGGATATTGTATATCGCCTGCTAATAATTCCTTTTCACTTTTTCCATCCGAACCTTTTCCAGATTGTAGATGACTTTGTTCTTATTCCAGAATAGAGTGATACGTTCCTCAACTCCTCTCATATTGAAAGTTATGGTCGTTTGAAGTTTAGCACAAAAAACTCGTCCTTTTGTTTTTTTCTGAAGTGTACACACTTTTAGATCATTCACATGACTAAGGACTTGTCTCATCATTCAACCAATACAACCTACACACTATAAACACACAACAGAGTAGATCAAATACATCACGGTATTTGTTATTCTCAAACCAAGAGATTTGGAACACATGCTCCAACAACAATGACTTTGGTCAGGGAAGCATATCGGAGTCCTGGATGGCCACTTTTGGATCTTAAAGCTCCCTTAGAGGGGGGGGGGTGAAAAAGAGTTCTTTTATATTCTTAGGAAATACTTGAAAATTTGTCAAATCTAATAAAAAGACAAGAAAATTTTCTGAAAATAAGTTTTAATAAAAGTAGTTAAGCAAATTTTCACACTTAGAACATCAAAGAAGACAAGATAATGATTTTATTTCACAAAGATGAAAGCATAAAAGATGATTTCAATAGATCTTAAAATCAAGGATACAAGTAAAAATCCTTTTTGTAAATTCACCGGTCCTTCTCCCAAGGTCCGACTAGCTATAACCTATCTCTCCGTAGATACAACCTCTAGCCTCCTCTAGATCTCTCCACGACCTAGTCGATGCTCAAAAGATGACGAATTCCCCCTAAACTACACAAGGGCCTAGTCACCACTCACAAAGCGATGACTTCTCTATCGATTATAATTAATAATAAAGATTACAAGAAAGAAATCTGAAATCTAAAAATTCCCTCTAGACATGAGCTTTGAAGAAGATAGTGAAGCCTCGTGAAGATCGCCGGAGTTAAAGTACATAGGCTGTCTCTTCTTCTTCGCTCTTGAACATGAAGGTGATTAGTAGTTTTTTCTGGAATCGAAGTAGTGAGGCTTCAGGTATAAAGGCTCTTAGAGGTGCGTGTCTTCAATTTCATGAAAGCCAACCCTTATATAGATTTTATGTTATCGCTTGGCGATATCTCCTCAAGCTACCATGTGTCCCATGTCATAATAATCGTATGGGGAAGATGGAGATCGTGTACGAATATGAGGCTATTACGCTGCGATATCAATATTGCCCAGTGATACCATTGAATAGTGTGCGTCATGTGTGGATCGTGTAGAACAATGTCGTCATCATGTTGGCGTCATTTAGGCTTTCATTTGACAATAATAATATCGCTAGCAATACCTCTTTTTCTCAAAATTGGCTTCTCATCTCCAAGTCAAATCCATAGGAGTATTATAGCTACTATATTTGCACACTATAAAAACACTATGATCAAATACATTAGGAATTTGTTATTTTCAAATCAAGGAGTGCGGAATGCATGCTCTAACAATCTCCCGCTTTTGATAATCACAAATCTGTTAACAAGAAATCCACTATGACTATAGGTTTGTTTATAAAATATGACAAGAAAATAAAAATTTGCACAGACTCCCCCTATATGGATGCTCCCCTACATAAAAGCAATTTGGAATTTGTACTTCCCGTTAATAATTAAACAAATAGATTTCTGATTTAATTCTCCTTCTTTTGGTATTATCAAAAGAAGATGAGGTGGGGAAAGTGGAGTATGAGTTATATAACATAATTGTTTAATTTAAGTTAATGGTGCGGAAGTTGATTGAAG
This sequence comes from Platanthera guangdongensis, assembly GCA_039583875.1. NCBI lineage: Eukaryota > Viridiplantae > Streptophyta > Magnoliopsida > Asparagales > Orchidaceae > Platanthera > Platanthera guangdongensis. The sequence goes on along the minus strand of CM077161.1, from coordinate 128,979,132 downwards.
AAAAATAATGTGAGAAGTAAATAGTTACTAGTATAGAATTTGAAAATGTGAAAAATGGAGAAAAGAAGATCAAGTATGCTATGGTAGAAATGTTGAAGAAAATTTTGAAAGATCAAGAAAAGAGAGCTTAAACAATGTGGGGAAATGGACATTCAAGTAAAACAAAACATTATAAAAGTCATGCTGAGATATCAAATACAATTACTTTAGTTGAGATAGAAATGAAGTTATTTTTTGTCCAATTCTCATGAGAAAACGTTTTATAAGAGATAATGATGTGTATAATTTATGCGTTGATAAAGAATACATGTGTATAAATTTAAAAGGCATGAATATATGAAATGTACAAACATAATGTTGAATATACATAAAGTACTTCACTATCATAAAAGAATTCATTGCATAAAGATATTGAAGAAATGACCAAACAATGTTTGCACAAGGGACTTTACAATTCTTTTCAAGGTGCTCAACCTCACAATGCTCATAAAAACGTATTGGGAGGGTAGGTAGTGCTTGGTGGTGTATCCTTGTCAATGTATTTTATTCATCATTGTTTTGCAATATATATATATATATATATATATATATATATATATATATATATATATATATATATATATATATATATATATATATATATATATATATATATATATATATATGTATATATATATATATATAGATCAAGGACTCCGAATTCACTTGTTTTTGCAAACATAAATAACAATTTTTTTACGCCACACTTTGTGAGATAAATAAGCGCATGAATCATTGATGAAATAAGTCATTATATAATTCAAGAGGTTAAGTTTTCACAAAGCACATTTATATAAGAAGTAAAGTTAAATAAACATCTAAATTATCATGGAGTGTGAGTGCAATTCATCATCTAATATAAAACATTACTCATACTTAGAGGCATGCAAAAAAATTCTAAACATTTTATACCCACTATTTCATTACATATATGAAGAGATATATAAAGCATGAAAAGGTCAATGTTATATAAGACTTGAAAATAAAATCACATAATGTAAATAATCCTTAAATGATAAATCTGCTCAATCTTTTCTATAACTTATGTAGCATGAGAAATAAAAGAATTCAAAAATTAATTTCAAATATGATGAAATTTTTCGCTATCACGGGCGATAACGAATATCTCCCAGTGATATCTATTTCATATAAAAATGCAGATCTGAGTCAAGATCTCATTTTGACTTATTATTCCTAAAACCCTATTGCGAGGAGACAAGCATTTTGCCTGCAGAACATCAAAAATCAAGGTATTATTTCTTGAAATTTGTTAAATGATTTTGGATTTCAACATGATTTGGAAGATCCATTGAAGTTTAAGGTTTATTTCATAAGAAAAAGTGGATCTTGTTGAGATCAAACTTACAACATGAAAAACTTTCGAAAAGATGATTTTGTGTTGATATGTCCATAGATCTATAAATTCATAGTTTTAAAATTTGTTTTGATGAAATATTGAGTTGAAAAATTTAGAGAAAACATATAGAAATGTGATCTAAGTGTTGACTTGAGGAAGAAGATGAATAGTATTCTTAGATTTTGATTTTGAAAGGGAGCTTTTCCATTCTTAGGTTTTGATTTGTTGAATGTATTCTGAGCTCTAGATCTTAGTATTGATTTCAATTTTTATGTAGAAAATTTCAGAAACTAGGAGATTTTCAGGTGAAAAACAATTCTGGCTATCGCCAGACGATAATCACTACCATCAACGATAGTGAAAATTAATAGTTTTGTATTTTGATTTACAGAAAATGACATCTAGTTCAAGAGCAAGGAAGAGCACATCCAACAACCCTTACTCTTCCTATCAGACATTTCGGGGAATTAAAAAGGCAACTATAAGTGTGGCCAAAATTGTGGAGTTAATTAAACGCATCACACTCATATTTATGACTTGTTAGCACATGTAGGTATAATCTCAATTATAATTCCTGATATGTTTTCAGCCATGTTAGTGACAGAGTTCTATATTCACTTGGAAGGTCCAATATTTACTAAATTGATTGGTGGTGTGAGATCTAGAGTGCAAGGGGGATTAGTAGAAATCACTAATGAGGATTTAAGAAATGAATTTGGCCTTATTGAAAGTGAGAATGTGCTGAATGTGGTTGAAAACTATAGACAGGATAGAGACTAGACATTGTTGAATCAAGTTCTTCATGGAAAAGTTGTAAAATCACTAATACAATCGGCTGTCACACTTAATCTTGATGCCTATATGATACAGATATATTGAAGCACACTATCATGATGAAGGCAGGAGATATACGTAAAATAACTGCACAATTAAGTTTAGTGACTTATCTTATATTAGAGAAGGTGCAATTTGATGTAGCCGATTTGATTCTATCCATCATCCATTATATATTTGAGATGAAGAACCCTATGAGGAGAAAGATTAATACACTCCCATTAGAAGGTAGTATTCATTACATCTTATATCAGAAATATAATTGGATGGATACGAATTATTTTGCACATAATTTTATTCCAGCTATATATAACACATAGTGGACTCAATTCTCAACATCTCAAGGTGAAGCATCCATCTCTACTAGGCTGCCACTACTAAGAGGAGGATCTCTTCATGAAGCAGTTAATGACTTACGAGAGTCATTTGAAGAACATAAAGTTGATGTGACAAAGAGGTTGAAAGACATCCAGAAGTTCATGAAGTTTATAGCTAGTGGACTGAAACTAAACTCTATACCGACAAAAGAATAAGAGTGTGAGAATCTTGTGGTGGATCCTCCATGACACTCGATACATTGCACTAAATGATAGAGGGATAAAGGTTAAAGTTTCTGTGAAGAGCATCTAGATATTAATGGTGATAGTATGGACTTCTGATTTTATGTTTGATATAGGTTTTGGTCTCAAACTGATATCGCTCGGCGATAGTCACTATCACCGATGATAGTTAACTTAATGTTATTTCTTGGCTATGTGATTTTAATTCTGTATTTGTATGTTTGAAATATTTTAACTCTATAGTTAATCTGGAATTTTATCTGATTATCAGAATTTTAGTTTTTCTGAACTATATTAGTTTCTTAAAAATATATTAAAAAATTAATTAATTTAGTTTGAAATATCCAAGATTCCTTATTGTAATCTTATCATTGATAAACGTGAATCAAGAAGTGGTTTTTGTGAAAATATCGGCAATTTGTGAATCAGCTCCTATAAAACTAACTTTCACATGATCCTTTTTAATATGGTCTCAGATGAATGATGTCAGACATCTATATATTTAGATCCAAAATATTGTACAAGACTATTTGTTAGATCGATAGCACTTTTATTGCCACACTATAATTCTACACTATGTTGTTGTACGCCAAAGTCTTCTAACGTTTGTTTCATCCATGGGGCTTGTGCACAATAACTACCTAGTGCAATATATTCATTCTCAGCGGTGGTGAGGCCAACAGAATTTTGTTTCCTACTCGACCAAAAAATAAGTGAAGGACATAAGAAGTGACAAGTGTCACTAGTGCTCTTACGATCTAATGAACAATCTGCATAGTCTGAATCAGAATAACCATGTAAAATAAATGAATTATAGTGCAGATACTACAAACTTAGTTTAGAAGTACCAATAAGATATCTAAAAATCCGTTTAACTGCTTTGAATTGTCTCTCTTTGGGATTAGCCTAAAATTTAGCACACAAACAAATGACAAACATAATATCAGGTCTAGATATGATTAAATACAATAATGATAATATCATAACTCTATATAATGTTTGATCAATTGAAATTCTACTTTCATCTTTTCCTAACTTTACTAAAACACTCATATGAGTATTAGCTTTCTTAAGATTTTCAAATCCAGATCTTTTAAGAACACCATGAATATATTTAGATTGACAAATAAAAATACCATCATGTTTTATTTGTAATTTGAAATCCTAGAAAATAAGTAAGTTTTTCTACCATGATCATTTCAAATTTATTTTTCATAAAAAAATAACTTTATTACACAACTCTTCATTAATGGCTCCGAAAATAGTATCATCAACATAAATTTGTAAAACTACTAAATTATTATCAACATGCTTAATGAAGAGTGCATTATCTACACTTTCTATTTTCTAATCTTTTTTTAACAAATATAAAGTTAATCTTTCATACCATGGACAAGGCGGTTGTTTTAAACCATAAATCGCTTATTCTAATTTATAAATATGATTAAGAAATATTTCATTTGCAAATCCAGGAGGTTGTTCTACATAAACGTTTTCCATAATATACCCATTCAAAAATGCATTTTTAACATCCATTTGAAATAAATTAAATATTTTAATACTAGCAAATGCAAAAAAAATGTAACTACTTCAAGACGTGCTACAAGTGCAAAAGTTTCATCAAAATCTATCTCTTCAATTTATGCATGTCTTTTGCTAACAATCTATCTTTGTTCCGTGTAATCCTATATTCACTATCTAATTTATTTTTGAAAATCCATTTAACACTTACTACAGGATGATCAGAAGGCCTTTTTACAAGTTTCCAAACCTTATTATGTTCAAATTGACTTAATACATCATTTATAGCTAAAAACCAAAATTCATCATTTAAAACAGTTGAAAAATATTTTGGTTCTATTTCGGAAACAAAACATAGGTTTAAAAATAAATCATATAAAGAAGAACGAGTACTGACCCCTTTTGATGATTCTAAAATGACAAATTCCTTTGGATGGTATTTTATAAATCTAAGTTCAATTGGAGGGACATATTCTTCCACTTCCATTTCTTTTTTCTCTTTCCTCTTTTTCTTCTTCTTTTTCTTCAAACAATTTAACATCATCATGTTCCAATGGAGAAATGGGTTCATCTTCGTTTCCTGTAGGATTAAAATTTACACAAGGAATAAACTCATCAAACTTAACATGAATAAATTATTCAACTATTTTTGTTCTTTTATTATAAACTCTATAATCTTTACTAATTGAAAAATAACCAATGAAAATTTCTTCTTCACTTTTTCATAAAATTTACCTAATGAATCTTTTGAATTTAAGATAAAATATTTACATCCAAAACTCTAAAATAAGATACATTTGGTTTCTTTTGAAAATATATTTCATAAGAAGTTAATTTCAAAAATGGACAAAGCATGACATGATTAATAACATAACCTATAGTTCTTGCGGCTTCAGCCCAAAATAATCTAGCTAATTTATATTCAAAAAGCAAAGTACGAGCTAGGTCTCGAAGAGACCTATTTTTTCCTTTCCACTACACCATTTTATTATGGAAAATGTTTTATCCTCAACTCAGTGCAAAAAGAAATAAATCTATCATTGTAAAAATCACCTTCATGATCCAAGTATATACATTTGATTTTTTAAATCTAGTTCACTTTGAATACGAATACATAATTTTGTAAATTCTAAAAATGCATCGGATTTGGAAGTTAGAAAAATAATCTAGCAAAATCTTGAATAATCATTTATTAAAACAAAAGTATATTTTCTACCTCCTAAAATTGGTGTAGTAACCGGTCCAAATAGATTCACATAAACTAACTGAAGAGGTCTAGTTATAGAAATAACATTTTTACACATAAATGAAGATTTTGAAAACTTTCCTTTTTGATATGGCAAACACAAAGAAGACAAATTTCCATTTAATAATGATAAACCTTTAATTAATTTATCTTTTAAAAGAATTAAAATTAATTTAGAACTTGAGTGACCAAGTCACCTATGCCTTAATTCTAACTCTTCATTTTTAGAAATAAAATATTTTATTGAAGAATGTGAAAGATCATGAAAAGCTATCATATAAACATTATGAAATCTAAGTACATCAAGAATAATATCATTTGATATCAAATCAATAATCTTGCATAGATTTGTAAATGATTCAAATAAAACATTTAGTCCTTTATTACATAATTGACTTATTGAAATTAAATTATTTTCAAACCATCTCCATATAAAACAGTCAAAATAGTAAAAGATTTGTTACCCACTAAACCGATTCCCATGATTCTTCCTTTTCTTTTATCGCCAAAGGTCACCATTCCTCCTTTCTTCATTTCTAGGCTAAGGAACTTTTATTTGTTGTCTACATGTGTTTTGAACATCCAGAATCCAAGCACCACATGTCTTCTTTATCATTAGCCTACCAACACACCTGGAAAGGAGATGAGAGTAAAGATCTGGTTACCCAAGTTATTCCCCTCCATAGAATAGGTGGAAACCTTATGCTCCCAAATTTGTTTAAAAAGACTTTGATCTTTCTTCCTGCAAGAGTCTATGGTGTGACCAAACCTATTACATGTAGCACACGTAATAGAAGGAGATGAAGCCTTTTTTCATAATTTTATATGTACTCTTACTTGAAGATGAGGTAACAATATAATTAACATTCTTATTGATAAATTTTGCATTCCTGGAATTTTTGATATTGTTAGCGATAGTGCCTATTACCGGGAGATAGATTCCAGAGCCATAAACTAGCCTAAACTTAGCAGATCCATGATACTTATTGGCTAAGATCATATCTAGTAATTTTTGGGCAATTCTAAATTTTTTAGTTTCCATATTTAAGTCATGGATTAGGTCCTTCAAGGCGGTGTTTTCAGAGACTAACATGACACACCGGTTTGCAAAAGTTATCTTACATTCTTCTACTTGAGAACAAGAAGATTTGAGAGATCTTTCTAAGTCCTCCTTTACCTTTATAAGAGTTTCAAAAATAAAATGCGACTTAGCAAGAGCTTCTTCCAATTCTTATACTCTTGCCAAAGAGTGATCACACTCTTGACAAGTCATCTTCTCCTTCCCAAGCAATTTCAGCTCAGCTGATAAATTTTTATTTTCTTTCAATAAAATTTTATTTACAGCGTTTAATAACTTAATATCTTTTAAACTTTTATAAAAAAATTTTCATGTTTGTAAAAACTCATTATATAATTCATCATAAGTTGGAGGAGTTACCTCAGTCTCACTTTGGACATAACATTCATCATTAGATGGTGAGCTGCTATTTCCCATCAAGCACATGTTGGCCTCCTTTTCATTAGTTATACTCAAACCACTTGAAACCTTTAAAGAATAATCATCCCACCTCTCCTCCTTTAAAACGTTCTTATTTTCCTTCTTTTTGTGTCTCTTTTCCTTCTGCTCTTTCAGATACTTTAGGCACTTACTCCAGATATGTCCGACCTTTATGCAATGGAAACATTCTGGTGATAGACATTCCTTATCATCATCACTAGTCTTTTCTTTTTTTTCTTAAATGTTGATTCTTTCTTCTTAAAGAATTTCTTGAACGTATTCTATCTCTCTGGGTTTTTCATAAATTTTCTAAACTTTTTCACAAAGAAACACTTCTCATCTTCTTCTTCATCATTAGTAGTATCACTATCTTCTTTTTTTTACTTCAATGCCAATGCCTTTTTCTTTGGCTCCGTATTATACTCTTGTTGTTGAATCCTTAGCTCAACCTCATGAGTTTTGAGATTCCCGATGAGGCTCTTAATTTGAAGAGTCTTTAGATCGTGTGACTCAAAGATGACAGTCACTTTCAGATTGAACTTTAGGGGGAATGACCTAAGAATCTTTCTAACCGAGTTGTCGTTGGAGAAGTTCTTTCCAAGTACTTTAGAATCGTTGACAATCTTTATAAACCTGGTGTATATTGAATCATTGTCTTTGTCAACTTCCATTCTAAACTTTTCAAATTTTGACTCTAGTTGAAATAACTTCGAATCCTTCACCTGCAAAATACCTTCATGAGTAACTTCAAGTAAATTCCAAATATCATAAGCAGTTTAGCAAGTGTAAGTTCGATTAAATTCAGTTTTATCTAATGCACAAAATAAAGCATTGATAGACTTAGCGTTATCTTTACACCTTAACTTATCTAAATAATTTCATTTGTCTTTAGGTTTTTCCATAGTAACATTTTCAACTACCATTGTAGGTGGAGTATAACATTATTCTACCATGCTCCAAACGTCAATATCAAACATAATTAGAAAACAATGCATCCATGTTTTCCAATAGTTATAGTTTGTGCTAGTGAATAAGGGAAGTCTATTAATCTCTTTCCCCACAAAAAAGCATGGTTGTGGTGCGTCATTAATCCCAGTCGTAAAACCATTTCGGAGTATTTTTGCTCTGATACCAAATGTTGGATCTTGAGGTGCCATTAGAGGGATGGGGGTGAATAAGGGCTCTTTTATATTTTTAGGAAATACTTACAACTTTGACAAATTTATTAAAAAGACTTAAGGAAATTTTCTTAAAACAAGTTTTAATAAAAAGACTTACGCAAATTTTCACACTTAGAACATCAAATAAGACAAGATAATGATTTTATTTCACAACGATGAAAACGTAAAAGATGATTTCAATAGGGCTTGAAATCAAGGATATAATAAAAAATCCTTTTTGTGAATTCACCCATCCTTATACCAAGAACATGTCAGCTATAGCTTATCTCTCCCTAGATACATACTCTATCCTCCACTAGATCTCTCTACGACCTAGTCATTGCACACAAGGCAATAAATTCCCCCTAAACCATAGAAGGGCCTAGTTGCCACTCATAAGGCAGCAAGTTCTCTACCGATTACAATGAATAATAAAAGATTACAAGAAAGAAATCTAAAATCTAAAAACTCCCTCTAGGCTTGAGCTCCGAAGAAGATGGTGATGTCTCGCAAAGATAGCCGGAGTTGAAGTACATGAATGATATCTTCTTCTTTTCTCTTGAACTTGAAGGTGATTGGAAGTTTTTTTGGAATCGAAGGAGTCAGGCTTAGAGTGCTCAAGTATAAAGGCTCTTAGAGGTGTGTGTCTTCAATTTTTCAAAATCCATCTCTTATATAAATTTTATGTTATCGCTCGGCAATAGGTAGTTAATTCTTGGCAAAATCTCCTCGGGCTATAATGTGTCCCACGCTGTGATAACTGTGTCAGGAAGATGGAGATCATGTACGCACATGAGGCTATTGTGCGGCGATATCAATATCGCCTGGCGATATCGCTGAATAGTGTGCATCGTGTCTGGATTGTGTAGAACATGGTCGTCATCATGCAGACATCATTTAGGCTACCACCTAGCAATAACACTATGGCTTGTGATACCACTTTTTCTCGAAATTGGCTGCTCATTTCCAAGTCAAATCCATGGGAGTATTATAGCAGTTATATTTGCACACCATAAAAACATTATGATCAAATACATTCGGGATTTGTTATTTTCAAACCAAGGAGTACGGAACCCATGATCCAATAGCCACAAGAACATGTGTCTGAGAGCTGTTTAGAGGGTTGAATTCTTAGTGCTAGCGAGTGCTTTTGTCCTTATAAGTCTTATTACGATGGTCATCATTCCAATGGTGTGCTAGAGGTATGAACTCTAACTTCCCCTTTCTTTTAGAGGTTCCTTCAAACTACTAGCAGTGGGTATTGATGGCCTTGTCTGCCATGATCTATGCCTCACCCGATGAATGAGGTCTGCATAGCTTGACACCATTTCTCACATCAGTGAGGAGTAGAACCCACTTGGGCGTAGTCCTCTGAGGAATACACCTCATAGTAGTTCGGGGTTGACTCCTAAGATTTGCCTTGTCTTAGAAGTAAAGCGATAAAAGAACTCCTTGAGTGTTTCCCCCACATTCTAGAGATTACCGGAGAGGTGATAGGGGTCTCTAATGATCCGACAGTTTGCTATGAATTGATTGACGAAGAGGCATGTGATCTCCTCAAAATTGTTGATCTCCCCCTCCCTTAGACTGTGATACAATATGCATGCTTTCCCCTTCAGAATTGTAGGGAACACTTGACATAATAGTTAGTCTGGTGCATTGAAGAGACACGTGATTTTCTCAAAGTTGTTGACATGATCCAGGGGGTCGTTCGTCCCGTTGAAGGTCTAGAAGAGGAGTATCTTGAATCCATGGGGCACAGGTTGCGCTAGAACATGGGGAGCGAGGGGGTCCTGTGGTGAAACACGCATCATGCATTTGTGAGGTGGTGCCTTACCTAGTAGCATTCCTCCTTGAACATATCCCCACTTCCCTGCGAGCAAGCCTATAATCATCCCATCCGGTGTCAGCATTCATTTGGTGTGGGTTGAGCGAAAACTTTTCTTGTAGCTCTGGCCATCGTGTGGCGTGAACAAAGCTTTCAACATCAGACATTTCATAGGTTGGAAGGTCCATAGGGTGAGTCATGTATCTAGGCAAGATGTGCTCCTGAGCAATGGTTGGTCACGTCCCTTGTGCGGCTGCCAGGTTAGGAGGATTGGAGACTTCAAGATCTCATAAAACAGTGAACTCTTCTACTCGGATCTCCACCATCAGTAAGGCATACTCCTCCATAGAGGGTACTAGTGTGGCAGCGTCGACTACTCCCAGAAGTGGAGCTTTGCTTGTCGGCAAGTTGGTGGGGGCTAGATAACCGCGCTCCTCTAGAGCTATGCCGTTTGCGGTGCGTGTTCTCCTATTTGTCATTATAGTTGGTTGGGGGCACTTGTTTTGATTAAGCGCTATTCTATGGAGTAGTTGCAGAGTTGAGAACACATTCCCACATACGATGCCAAACTATTGTGGGTCGCCCGGTTTTCTCCCGATCAAGAGAATCAAACTGTCTTAACTTCGAGTCGGACCAGATGCGCATATACTTAAATGAAAACCAAGCAACATTGATAAGGGGTGTTTTTAACATGGAAAACCCAAGACGGGTGAAAAACCACATGGCCGGATCTGTGTTGGGACAAAATCCACTACTTTCCCTATATTTATAAACGTTTGCATTCCTCGGAGGGTTACATACCACCTCTCTACTACAAGCTTTGATTACAAATAAAGGAGGAAAAAGCTAAGTCCTCAGATCTTCTACGAAGTGTGTATGCGATCATCCACGAGAGGGCTCCATTATGCCTTCTCCCAGGATCACTAAAGCATGTAAGTGAGCATTGACGGGACTAGTGAGGGAGCATAGAGAATCATGAATGAATGAACAATCTAAGTCTCACGTTCTCACCGGAAAACCACAGAGCTCTCTCTAATCTATGGAGTTATTTAATTTTTCCTCAAACGAAAATATGAGGGCCTTTTTATAGCCTTCTTGAAGGGTCATGTTGGAAATTGTGCCCGGTTAAATCTTGAGTTGCCGAATGTTACTGCTCCATTTCGGTCACTTTAATCATCATTTTTATCAAAATGATGATCATTTCCTCGATGGTTTGAGTAGATTGCCCGACGATGACAAATGGGGGCTATGGCAATTATCGACAAGCGCACAAACACTCATATGGGGTGCGTGCTCATGGAGTGCATGCGCATGCGTGCAAGGTGCATGCGTGCGGGGCGCGCGCCGAAGCTAGTCGCACACGCACGCATGGGGTACCCGCTTGTATGTACAGGCTAGCCACGCACACGCTCGTCATATGCATGCGCAGGATGGCTATGCACGCTTGTCATACGCACGTATAGGATGGCCGCGCGCGTTGGTCATGTGCCTACACAGGCTGGCCGTGTGCGTGCTTCCTACGCATGTTGGTCGTACGTGCGGTGGCTGCTCCAGTGCGAGAATGCTTGCAGTGGGCGCACGCAGATGCCGGCATTGCGCGCATGCACCCGAGTGCATAAATGGGTTGGGCACCCGTGCACCCGTGTGCATGCGCAAGCTGGGCGTTGTCATGCCAAATGGACCTATGGCTAACAGATGATCATTGGTAAGTCTAAAGCCTATTATTGTTATTAGCAATGACATTATTGTTAGAAGGGGCGTTCAGTAGTTCAACCCACCTTGCAAGGTATCCGAGCTACCTGAAAGTGAGGGATAGATCTACTTTACACTAGGGGGAGGGTGAATAGGGTATTTTAAAATCTTGATTTAGTTTTACAGCGGATTTAAAAACTAGTGATATATATATATATATATATATATATATATATATATATATATATATATATATATATATATATATATATATATATATAGAAGCAATCACAACACACAAATAAAGAGAATAATAATTACAGACGACACAAGAAAATTTATAGTGGTTCCCAACAAATCTGGGTACATCCACTCTTCTAACACCCTGGTAGAAATCCACTACAGGTTTTTGATCAGGTGCCCTGCCACAACAGGATGTTTCTCAGGTGCCCTGCCACCACAAGCTTTATTTTTCTAAGGGAGATCTAGCAATCCTTTGAGCTTTTGATCAGGTGCCCAAAAACCAATTTAAGTCTTTTAATCAGGCGAGTTTAGAACCAATGGGTTTAACTTTTAAAGGGAGTTATAACCCTGTATATAGTTTATGAAAATAAACTAAAAGAAAATGATGATGTCTTCTCTTTGAAGATTCTCTTAGAAGACTAGTGAATTGATGTTGAAGCAAAAAAACTCCCCCTGATTTGAGTAGAGTTTATGATCAGGAGAGGGAGACTTTTATTCAGGGTGTAGGCCTTCTTATATCTGAGAGATAAAGACTTTGCACAAACAGAAACTAAAGATCTAATTCTGTAAGCTTATGAAATTTGTAAGAGTATGTGTTGATCTGCAAGTCTATAAGTCAGTATATCGAGGTTTGTAACCATGAGACAACAATCTTCTGTACATATATATTGAATGCTGAGAGGAATTCTAACATTTGAATTAATCGATTCTGAAACATCTGAGGAATTCACGAGAATGGTAACTGCCTTGGAAATTGATTAGCTTTAAGCTCTGTGATAAATCCATATTTAATGTTGCCTCTAAATGACTATATTCGTTAGAATATTTTGCATTAAATATCAAAGTCATAACTGTCTGTAATTAAGCCTTTAAATTATTTTGCCTTCAGAATATATAACGACCAGAAATTAATCCCGAAACTGCTCTACCTTCTATAAATAAAACTGCCTAAAACACTGTAAAGAATTAGTCAAACTCAGCAAGCACTTCGTCGACCTGAGCCTGGAGTTCGTCAAACTGAATTTTCTTATTTGTCGACACGAGCTCAGAGTTCGTCGAGCTGAGCTTGACTTTCGTCAAGCTGAGTTTCTGAGTAGAGATCAGAGTTCGTCGACCGGAGCTCAAAGTTCGTCGAGCTAAACTGTTGGGTACATTGGAATAAATGTACCTGATTTGAAGAAGCCTCACCCTACTCAATGATATACATCAAAATGTATTTGATGTGTTTTGAGTTTAGTTGTGCAGGTTAAGTATTTGCAGGGAAAGCTGAAAAGTTTCTAAGTCCATGTGTCGACACCCAGAAGGAAAGTGTCGACACTTAAGAAGACTTGTGTCGACACCTAAAGAAGTAGTGTCGACACTTGGAGTAATTGTGTCGACACCAGGGATACAAAGTCGACACCGGAAGGAAAGTGTCGACACATACAGGCTGTGTCAACACTCAATGAAGAAATGACCAGAGAAGCTGTGTCGACACTTAGAAGCAGTGTCGACACCCAGAGGAACTTCGTCAACATCAGAAAGTGTCGACACTTGGAGGCTGTATCGACACTCAGCAAAACTTCAACAGAGTTTAAGTACAAGTGTTGACATAATGAAGAATGTGTCGACACACAGCAGAAGACTCAACATATGAAGAAAGTGTCGACACTAGGAGGCTGTGTTGACACTCAGCAAAACTTCAACAGAGTTTAAGTACCAGTGTCGACATAATGAAGAATGTGTCGACACACAGCAGAAGACTCAACACATGAAGAAAGTGTTGACATTAGGAGGCTGTGTTGACACTCAGCAAAGTTCAATAAATTCTAAGTACAAGTGTCGACACAAAAGAGATGTGTCGACACTCAGCAAAAGTCTCAATAAAAGAAGAATGTGTCGACACAAGGAGCTGTGTCGACACTCAGTAAGTATCAACACAGAAGGCATGTGTCGACACCAAGAAGATGTGTCGACACTGAACAAGTTCAACACAAGAAGATGTGTCGACACAAAGGAGTAGTGTCGACACTTAGCAGAATTCAACTAAGTACTGAAGAACAAGGAGTTGTGTCGACACACAATATCAGTGTCGACACATGTTGAAGAAGCAGTGTCGAGAAGTAAATTCTACAACAAAAGGAGTTGTGTCGACACCTTGAAGGCTAGTGTCGACACTTAGTCTACTTGTGTCGACACTTGGTCTATAAGTGTAGACAATTAAAGACTGACTGTCTCGACACTTTTAGACAGTTACAGAAAATTCAAGAAGTGACTGGATGACATGACAGCTGCCATTCCAGCCGGTCTACTGCAACTGTCAGAGTTGTCAGAAAGTCGTTAGAAACCGGATCAGCCGGTCACCATGAAGAAGGCCTATATATAGGCTCATTCTGTCAACAGAAATGATGAGATTGAGGATTGTAGAAGATCAAGCAATTTATTGAAGAATCAATTCAAGTGAAGATCTAAGTAGTTGGAGAGAGAGAGCTCCTTCCAAGAAGACAGCTGTTGAACCAGGCTGTGCAGAAGGTTTCAGATCAAGATCTGATTCTTGAATTGCAGTGATTAAAGATCAGCTGCAGAGAGACTCAACCCTGAAAGGGGAAACTAGATCTGATATACTCTAGAGGGGGGGGGGGGGTGAATAGAGTATATGGTGCTTTTTAAAACACAAAGAAAAACTTTTGCAAAGCTTTACAACAGTTGTTGTAATAAGTGTAAGCAGGGAAGCAGAGGTAAAATTAACCACAAAACTAATCTATGCAGAAACTAAGCACAAGAAAATCTAGGCCAGAGACAAAAAGAAAGCATGCACAACCAGATGACACAAGGAAATATAGTGGTTCCCCAACTTGGGTACATCCACTCTTCTACCACCCTAGGTAGGAATCCACTGCAGGATGAGTTGATCAGGTGTCCTGGGCACCAATGAGCTTTTGATAAGGTGCTCAAAAACCAAAACAGATTTTTTGATCAGGTGTCTTGCCACCAATGAGCTTTTGACAAGGTGCTCAAAAACCAACTTCAAACTTTTGAAGGGAGTTTGAAAACCCTTTACAGATTGGGGTTGAGAGAGTTATGGCAGTCTTCTCTTTCTCAAGCAACTGAGAAGACTATGTGGATTGATTTCAAAGCTCCCCCTGAGTCCTTGAAGTCTTCAGGAAGATGAGCTTTGCTGAGGGTGATAGGCCTTCAAAAATAGATCTCCAGCAGATGATGATTTCAGCAAGCTGAAATGTTGAGTGTCTGGAGTCTTGAGATGATGTTGGCCTTGAACACTTGAGAGCTGAAGAGATCTGAAGAATGTTTGAAAGCTTGATCTCTTGATGAGTGTTCTTCTGAATTCTTGTTGACAGAATATTTTTCAGAGTCTCTGTATGTTGAGAGGTGTCCTGTTCTTGTCAATCTCTCTTAACTGTGTTCTTTTTGATTCAAAAATATTCTCTCTTTAATTCTCTGAATCTCAATAGGAAAATAGCTCTGTCAAAGATAGCCGTTGGTCTGCATTAATTACAGCCTTAATTGTATAATATGTTCTGAAGGAAAGTCCACTGATTTGTTCCTTAGAAAATCCCTTGAAACTTGCTCCAGAAGTAAATGAAGACGGCTGGCAGATCTTCTGACTTAAATGCAGAATAACTTCTATCTGATTTTGAATTAGAATTCTGAAGGTCAACTGAGATCGTCGAACTGAGCTCTGCTATCGTCGAGCTGAGCTCAGCGAAAATGAAAGATGAAAGCAGCAGAAAATCGTCGATCTGAGCTCAAAGATCGTCGAACTGAGCTCAGAGATAAGGATCCAGTTCAGAGTCAAAATCGTTGACCTGAGCTCAGCGATCATCGAGTGGAGCTCGACGATATTGAGAAGTTGAGCTCAGCGATCGTCGACCAGAGCTCGACGATATTTATGAGGCTTGAGCTCAGCGATCGTCGAATGGAGCTCGACGATCTGCCAAAGTTGAGCTAGACGATCGTCGACCGGAGTTCGACGAAACGTCGTGCTGAGCTCGACGATTTCGACTTAGTCACTACAAAAACTTGGATCTTCAGAGCTGCTTCCAATCCTAGCCTACTGACCCTTAGACTCAATTCTATTTTGACCTAAAATCTATATAGGAGGTCAAAATACATATTTCTATAGATATAGTGATCCTGACCCAAATTAGTAATAGGGTGTTCCAACAATCTCCCCCTATTTGGGTTAGGAAAACTATTTACAGACATAGGAAAAACAAACAACAGAATACAGTCACAGAAACATAAAAACAACACAGCTAAACATTACAGAACCATCTCAGAGATATATAACCATGATATCCAGAAGGCAGTCACAGAAGTCAAGAATTGTCACCTTACAGAGTTATTCATTTTTTTTTGCCTTTTACCATTTTAATTTCTCTGTTAGGATCTAAAGCTTGTTGTTTTGATCTGGTATCATCAGCTGCACCCAAATAGATTTGCTTTGATGTCCTGGGAACCACTGCAGCTGGATGCAACTCCATGTATCTGTCTGCATCAAAAAACTTTCTGGAGGCATATCTTTCTAACTCTTTTTGCCTTTGCTCTGACATAGTAGATATATTGGAAGTGTCTAGCCCTTTTTCTCTTGCTTTCTTGATTTGATCCAGAGCAGCCAGCTCTTTCATTCTTGCAGTCCAAGCCATGGGATTTTTCTCAGGATCCTCAAATGGAACAGGTGGCTCATACCTGTTGGAAGTAGTAACTTGAGGTGTCCTGGCAGTCACTGTATCTTTGAGCTTGTAGGGAAAAGGACCAGAAGATGTGTCAGATGGAACATGTCCTCCCCTAGAATAAGG
Source organism: Platanthera guangdongensis (assembly GCA_039583875.1). NCBI lineage: Eukaryota > Viridiplantae > Streptophyta > Magnoliopsida > Asparagales > Orchidaceae > Platanthera > Platanthera guangdongensis. The sequence continues at coordinate 128,962,355 of CM077161.1, read as the reverse complement.
ATGCTGCCTGGAGTGTCCTTTAGAGTAAACCTGAGTTTCTCTTTGATTTCCCCTATATCCTCCCCTTTTTGAGTAAGAGCCCCTAGAATGGCCTTCCCTTTGATATGTTCTGGCATGAGGCTGGTAGGGAGCCTGGCTTCTAGCAGGGCCTGAGCTTGCAGAGCTGCCACCTGCACCTGCATCAGGTGGAGGTGGTGGAGGAGGATGAGGGTGCTTGGACTGAGAGGAACCTTTCTCATATTTCCTCTTCTTTTTCATAGCCTTCAACTGATTTTTGGAGAATTGCATCCAATGCTCAGTGATTGGGCAATTATGCAGAATATAATATGGAACATCATTGTCATCTCTGACTTTGGCAGGAGGAACTCTCTTCAAGGCCTTACTTCTTGCCTTTCTTTTCTTTGCAATTGTGGCTGATGAGTCATCAGAAGCAGTGTTATAATCCTCAGATTCAGAGCTTTGTGCATCATACAAGGCATCAATCCTTTTCATCAAATCCTCTTTTAGTTTAACAGCAGCTGATGGGGCAGAAGATACAGAAGCAGGAGGAGCAACAGATGTAACTATAGGTACTGGAGCAGCAGGTGTTACAACAGAAATTACTTCAGAAATGAGGGCAGCAGCAGCAGCTTCAGAACCAACAACTTCTACAGCAGGCTCACAATCAACAGCCTCTGTCATCAAAAAATCCTGTGAAATAGGCTCATCAGAAACAATTTCTTCAGCAGCAGATACAACTTCAGAGGTAGACACAGCAGTGTCTTCAGCAGCAGCAGCAGCAGGAACATCAGAAGTAGCAGTCACTGACAGAAGAATATCAGAAATGGTTCTGGGGTCACAGCAAGAGAAGGGCACTAGGGCCTTGGACATATCTTCTGAGGGCTGGGCAGCATATGGCTCTGGGAGGCAGCTGAAGTAAGCAGTATCAAAAATAGATAGCAGAGACCTTAGGTCTAGTGCTATGATAGGAATAGCAGCAGCAGCAGAAACAGACACAGCAGCAGTAGCAGTAGCAGCATCAGAAACACCAGCAGGAGGAGCAGCAGCAGCAACAGCAGCTTGGAAGCTGGCTTCATAGGGCATCTCCCCCTGCCTGGATGCAGAAACCTGTGCATCAAGGCACACTGCTGGGGGTGCTGCTATAGGGGTAAGGAAAGAGGACAGCCTGGCAGAGAGAGCTGCCACTGATTGTTGCAGAGGAGCTAAGGAGGCCTCCATGAGAAGGGAGAGCCTAGGTGCAAGGAGCTCATACAACTGATCAGCAAGGGCTGGGAGATCTACATGCTCAATGAGAGGAGCAGAGGTAGAGGGCATTGGGATGGCTGAGGAAGCTGGAGGTGGAGGGCTGGAGGGTGAAGGGATAGAGGGCTGAGGTGTGGGAATTGTGGAGATGGAGGAAAAGGGTATAGAAATGGATGGAGTGAAGGATGGTTGGTCAAGGATATGATGGAGAAGGTCTTGGAAAGAAGTTGTTGAGGTGGAGGGAAATTCTGGAGGAGAGGAGGGGGAATTATCCATATAGGATTCATCTAGAAGGGTGAAGGAGGGAATGGATGGGGATGAGGTGACAGCTGGTGGGGGATAGGAGAATAGGGGGTGGAAGAGGTCTGCTGGTGGAGAGGAAATAGTTGCTGGGGATGGAATAGATGTTGGAGATGGGCTGGAAATGGTAATGGTGGAGGTTGCTGGAGTGGTGGATGGAATTGGTAGGGTGGGGCTTGGAGGAGGGGAAGCAGCAGCACTAGCAGGCAGGTCCTCTGCAGGGGCAGAGGCCTGTGGTGGAGTGACTATTAGAGTCCTGGTGCCTGAAGGGCCAGAAGAAGAGGGCCTGCTGGGCTTGGAGATTTGCCTGTCCCATTTGCCAAAAAGGGCACAGGTGAGTCTCTTGGAGGCATTTATGTGCACTCCAGAGGAGACTAGCAGGGTAGGGCATTTAGCCTGGAGGAAGATTCCCAGTATTCTTCCAAAATTCACAAAAGTCTTATTTATCTTTTTCTTCAACAAGTCAAAGAATACTTCTCCCCAGTTCAAGCTTTTCCTGTCCACAAGAGCTCCCATAAGGCAGAGCTGGTATCTGGAGATTGTATCATGAGCAGAATGCTTGGCCAAAAGGACCTTGCCTACTACATCAGCCAAAAACCTGTATTCCACAGACAGGTTTCTCTTAAACAGCTTGCTAGGGTTCCCCTCAGGATGACCCATCCTGGCAAGAACATCAGCAAACTCTTCTCCAGAAAGGTCAGCAGAATCTTCACCATTCCTGAAGCCAAAAACTTCTGTCAATACTGCTGGAGTCAGAGGTACCTGGGAGCCACCAATGGAACCAACTATGGTGTTTGTGTCAAGGTTGTGGGCAGTGTAAACCCATTCTTTAATCTCATCAGATGCAAGTTTGATTCTGGTTGTCATCAAGGCAGTTAATTGCTGATCTTTGAATAAGGTGAGAATATCTTGGAAGATTTGATCGGTTGTGTTGAAGGAATCGAAATCGATGTCAAAGCCGGCATCAAATTTCATGGCAGCGAGCACAGCAACAGAAACGGCCATGGTACCTGCAAAAAATCAACAAATAAAACGACCAAGTGTAGAACTGTTTGGAGGGAAGAAAAGTTTGCAGAGAAATTGAAAGCGCAAGAGAGAACGACGGCGAAAAATGAGTTTTATATTCGGGTTCGACGCAGAAAAGGAAAGATCGTTGAACTCAGTTCGACGATCGAGGCTTCTAAAGGAATCTGAAGAGACTCCAAAATCGTCGATCTCCGTTCGACGATCCGGAAAGGCGTCGAGCTCCGTTCGACGATCGTTCAGTGAACAAAATCGTCGAGCGCCGTTCGACGATCGTTGACCGAAGGAGACAGATCATGCTGTCTGAGGGGCGCTGAACTCAGTTCGACGATTCAGGAAATCGTCGAACTCCGTTCGACGATCTTTGGGGAAATCGTCGAGCGCAGTTCAGAGATCAGAGAATTTCTAGATACTAAGAAAAATCAGAAATTTTGCCTAGTCTTGGTCAGTTTTAGCTTTCAAAATCTTGGGTTTTATTTAAGACTTCCTCCATCTAACATTCCTAACTGATTTAGGAAGAAGGTATGTTTCTTTTCATCCAAAGGCTTGGTGAAAATATCTCCTCTTTGTAAATCAGTTGGGATATACTGCAATTCAATTTTATTCTTCTCAACATTATCCCTTAAGAAATGATGCCTAATCTCTATATGTTTTGTCCTACTATGGAGGACTGGATTTTGAGCTATGGAGATAGCACTTGTATTGTCACAAAAGATTTTTGACTTCTCTAAGTTGTAACCATAGTCTAGGAGTTGATTTTGAATCCACAGTATTTGTGAACAACAACTGCCTGCAGCCATATATTCAGCTTCAGCAGTTGAGGTTGACACAGATGTTTGTTTCTTGCAAAACCAGGAGACAAGTCTATCACCAAGGAACTGACAAGTTTCACTGGTGCTTTTCCTGTCAATTCTGCATCCAGCATAATCAGCATCAGAGAATCCAGTTAACTCAAATGCTGAATCTTTTGGATACCAGAGACCTAGATTTGGACAACTTTTAACATACCTGAGAATCCTCTTTACTAATGTGAGGTGTGACTCTCTAGGGCTAACTTGGAATCTGGCACATATACATGTAGCAAACATTATATCTGGTCTACTAGCTGTAAGATACAGTAAAGAGCCAATCATTGCCCTATATGTTGTCTGATCAACAGGTTTCCCATGTTCATCAGCATCCAATACAACATTGGTAGGCATGGGTGTTTTCATACAAGATGCCTCAGACATCCCAAATTTCTTAACCAGCTCATTAGCATATTTGGTTTGAGAAATAAAGATGCCCTCAGCATGTTGTTTGACTTGCAATCCTAGGAAGAAGGATAGCTCACCCATGCTACTCATCTCAAATTTAGAATGCATTAGGTTGGAAAACCTTCTGCACAGTTTTGAGTCAGTAGAGCCAAAAATGATATCATCCACATAGATTTGTACTAGAAGGGTATGAGACTTATGAGTTCTAATGAAAAGAGTTTGGTCTACTCTACCCCTTATAAAACCATTTTCCAAGAGAAAGCATGCTAGGGTCTCATACCATGCTCTAGGAGCTTGCTTGAGACCATATAATGCTTTATTTAATATATAAACAGAATCAGGATGAGTTGGAGAGATAAAACCTGGAGGTTGTCTGACATAGACTTCCTCTTTGATGTCTCCATTTAAGAAGGCACTCTTGACATCCATCTAATAAACCTTGAAGCCTTTGTGAGCTGCATAAGCTAAGAATATCCTGATGGCTTCTAGTCTTACAACAGGTGCAAAGGTCTGGTCGTAGTCAATTCCTTCTTCTTGAGAATATCCTTGGGCAACTAGCCTTGCCTTGTTCCTTATTATTACTCCTTGATCATCCAGTTTGTTTCTGAACACCCATTTTGTTCCAACAATGGAATGATCCTTAGGCTTTGGCACTAGTTCCCATACTTTGTTCCTCTCAAATTGATGCAACTCCTCTTGCATGGCAATGATCCAGTGTGGATCTTGCTCTGCATCTTGAATGGACTGAGGTTCAATTTGAGAAAGGAAGCAGATGTGCAACAGGTTTTGGTTGACCTGATTTCTGGTTTGCACACCAGCTGAGAGTTCTCCAATTATCTGGGAAATTGGATGGTCTCTTGATGTGACTAAATCAACAGGGGGTGTTGATTGTTCACCAACCTGTGCTGTTGTTTCCTCTTGTGGTACAACAACTGGCTCTTCAGGTTGAGTTTCAATATGTTGAGCATTGCTCTCATCTTCACTGCTTTCATCCTCTTGAGCAACCTGTAGCTTGTTCATATCTTCAACTAGAGTGTGTTCCTGCAATGGTTCTATGGTAGAAGAAACCTTCTCCTTGGAAGACATGTTAGTTTCATCAAAAGAAACATGAACAGATTCCTCAATTTTCAATGATGATTTATTATAAACCCTATAGGCCTTGCTGATCATGGAGTATCCCAGAAACACTCCTTCATCAGCTTTGGCTTGAAATTTTGCTAGATGTTTCTTATCATTATTGTGAATATAGCAAATGCAACCAAAAATTTTGAAATAGTCAACTTTAGGTTTCTTCCCTTTGAGTAATTCATAGGGAGTCTTTCCCTTCAGTTTATGTATCAGGCTTCTGTTCAGCACATAGTTGGAGGTGTTCACTGCCTCTGCCCAAAAGGATAGAGGTAGATGAGCATCTGACAACAATGTAGTGGCAGATTCAATAAGAGTTCTATTTTTCCTTTCAGCTACCCCATTTTGTTGAGGAGTTCTAGGAGCTGAGAAAGTATGCCTGATCCCTTCACTCTGACAGAACTCTTGCATAAGAAGAGAATCAAACTCTGTCCCATGATCACTTCTGATCAGGGCAATGTGAGTATTGAACTCAATCTTTATACATTTGAGAAACTCTGTCAGACACTTAAAGTTATCAGACTTCTTCCTTAGAAAGAACACCCAAGTGAATCTAGAGAAGTCATCTACAATTACTAAGGTGTAGGATTTCCCTCCTAGGCTTTGTACTGTGATGGGTCCAAATAGATCCATGTGTAACAGATACAATATCCTAGGTGAATCACTCTTATTAAGTGACTTAAAACTGTTTTTAGTTTGCTTGCCTAATTGACAAGCCTTGCAGAGTCCTTCCTTCTTGTAGGGGCCAGAGGGTAGTCCTCTAACAAGATTGTCCTTGGAGAGCCTAGCAATGGTTCTAAGATTTAGATGTCCTAATCTCTTATGCCATAAAACATTTTGTCTACAAACTGAATTGAATAAACAGATGTCTACAGTAGTTGAAAGAAAATCTACTAAGTAGATGTTACCTTTCCTTTTACCTGTAAACACAGTTGTGTTGTCCTCTGACTTGATTTTGCATAAAGTTTTGCTGAAGTTCACCTGGTAGCCTTCATCACATAGCTGACTGATGCTGATTAGGTTGTGCTTCAGTCCTTCCACATATGCTACCTTCTTGAAGGTTACAGAACCAATCTGGACTGCTCCATATCCTTTAGTTTGTCCAAAGTTGGAATCACCAAAGATAACTTTGGGTCCAAGCTTGGCTCTAAAGGAATTGAGGTTGTCCTTGTTCCCTGTCATGTGCTTGGAGCACCCACTATCCAAATACCATTGCTGGTTAGATGTTGGATAGGTCTTCACCTGCACATAAAGCAATTTACTTGTTTTTGACCCAGTTTACCTTGGGCCTAGGTTGATGACCTTTAAACTCAGAAATAAAAGATATCCCTGGCTGACTCTTATATCCTTCAGGATGATATCTCCTTGGAGGTATGATCCATTCAGTATAGGGGTTGAAGGCTTGGGATGAAGAACCCTTGGGTTTCAATTTTGACTTGCCTTTAGAAACATTTCCAGAGCTCTGACCTCTGTTCGACGATCGTGGAGCTGCGTTCGACGATCGTGGGTCCGATCGTCGAGCTCCGTTTGACGGTCGACTGTGGCTGAGGTCAGGTATATGGGATCGTTGGACAGCGTTCGACGATCTTGGCTGAGATCGTCGATCTGCGTTCGACGATATTTCCCGAGATCGTCGAGCTGCGTTCGGCGATCGTCGAGCTTCATTCGGCGATCGTCGATCTCCGTTCGACGATTTGTGCTGGACTTTAGTTTTCTGAGGCAGATCAGAATTTTTTCTGGCAACCTCTACAACTCCCTTTCGTTTGTCAGAAATGAACTTGATAGGGGTTGTTAGAACAATGGGTTGGCTGGATGAGGCACCCAAGCCCAGTGTACTGTTGAGTCTAGAGTTCACTGTGCTTGTGATGTCCATCAGCTTGATGCTTCTCCTATTAAGGGATTCTTCAAGTTTCTTTGCCTCAGAGAGCTCACTCTTCAGTGAAGCTATCTGTTCCCTATAGTTCTCCAACTCCTGAGAGAGTTTGAGGTTTTCTGATTTTAAATCACTTTGTTCAGATAATTGATTTCTGAGAGAGATGATCTCTTTCTCAGACTTTAGCAGGTCTAAACATAGTGCTTTAAATTCAAGCTTAAAATCTTCTGAGGTAAAATCAAAAGAGCTGATTACCTGATCTTCTTCTGGTTGAGTCTCTGAGTCTGACTCTGACTCGTCTTCCTCTGAGCTGTTCTGTGAGGCATTGATTGCCATCATGCAGAACTCCTTTTCCTCTGCATCATCCTCATCATCACTTGAGCTGGAAGAGGTCTCTGACTCCTCTTCAGTCTCACTCCAGGATTCAGCAACAAATCCTTTCCTTGTGTGCTTATTTTTGCTGGTGGAAGGTTTGTTATTTCCATGCCTTTTGGAGTCCTTCTCCTTTCTTCTTTCTTTTCTTTCCCTTCTGTCCTTGTTCTTATTCTCTGGACAGTCAGGAACTATATGCCCTGGTTTCCTGCAACCAAAGCAAATGATATCTTTGTTATTGCCAATGGACTTGTCATACCTTGGCTTGTCTTGCTCCTTGTATGATCTTCTTCTGAAGTCCTTCCTGGCCATCTTATAGAATCTTTTGGCCAATAGGATGAGAAGTTCATCATTGCTTGTGGCCTTTTCTTCAGGCAGATCCTCAGCTGCCTTGAATGCAATAGTCTTCTCCTTTCTTGTGGCTGGAGAAGCAGCCTTCTGTTCTTCTTCTCTGTTCTTGATGAGTAGCTCATAAGATTTGAGCTTACCCAACAAGGCTTTAGTGGTAATCTCATTTAGGCTTCTGGCATCTTTAATTGGCCAGATTCTTGAATCCCAAGTGCTGGGTAAGCACATTAGGATCTTGTCATTGAGTTCTGTCAGTGAGATTTCTTTATCTAATGTCCTCAGTTCACTGACAATTAGACTCAATCTATTGTACATGTCTCCCACTGACTCAGTTTCTCCCTTCTTGAAGTTCTCATATTGGGAGATGAGATGAGATCTTCTGTCCTTTCTCTCATCAGCTGAGCCAGAGATAATTTCTGAAAGCTTGTCCCAGATCTCCTTGGCTGAATTACATTCAGCTACCTTCTGAAAAATGTCATCTGACATTGTCTGAGCTAGAATGTTCATTGCCTTGGCATCAACTACTTTCCATCTTTTAATGTCAGCATCTGTTCCTGATGGAGGTGGAACAGCATTTGTGCTTGTGCTCTCTGGAGGTCTTGGGCACACTGTCAAAACAGAATTAAAAATATCTTCGTCAATTGAATTCATGTAGAGTTTAATCCTTGCCTTCCAAAGTGCAAACTTTGATAGATTGCACACTGGAGGTCTGGTGCTAGCATAATCTTTGTTCTGGGCCATGATTTGTGCAAGCTAAATCTAATATAAAAAGAAAACAAAAGAAGGATCTAGTTTGGGATCTTTGGGGTTCAGGTGTTAGCCTGTACAACCAAACAGATATGGTATGTTTAACCAACCTCGCTTTGATACCAATTGAAAGGGGAAACTAGATCTGATATACTCTAGAGGGGGGTGTGAATAGAGTATATGGTGCTTTTTAAAACACAAAGAAAAACTTTTGCAAAGCTTTACAACAGTTGTTGTAATAAGTGTAAGCAGGGAAGCAGAGGTAAAATTAACCACAAAACTAATCTATGCAGAAACTAAGCACAAGAAAATCTAGGCCAGAGACAAAAAGAAAGCATGCACAACCAGATGACACAAGGAAATATAGTGGTTCCCCAACTTGGGTACATCCACTCTTCTACCACCCTAGGTAGGAATCCACTGCAGGATGAGTTGATCAGGTGTCCTGGGCACCAATGAGCTTTTGATAAGGTGCTCAAAAACCAAAACAGATTTTTTGATCAGGTGTCTTGCCACCAATGAGCTTTTGACAAGGTGCTCAAAAACCAACTTCAAACTTTTGAAGGGAGTTTGAAAACCCTTTACAGATTGGGGTTGAGAGAGTTATGGCAGTCTTCTCTTTCTCAAGCAACTGAGAAGACTATGTGGATTGATTTCAAAGCTCCCCCTGAGTCCTTGAAGTCTTCAGGAAGATGAGCTTTGCTGAGGGTGATAGGCCTTCAAAAATAGATCTCCAGCAGATGATGATTTCAGCAAGCTGAAATGTTGAGTGTCTGGAGTCTTGAGATGATGTTGGCCTTGAACACTTGAGAGCTGAAGAGATCTGAAGAATGTTTGAAAGCTTGATCTCTTGATGAGTGTTCTTCTGAATTCTTGTTGACAGAATATTTTTCAGAGTCTCTGTATGTTGAGAGGTGTCCTGTTCTTGTCAATCTCTCTTAACTGTGTTCTTTTTGATTCAAAAACATTCTCTCTTTAATTCTCTGAATCTCAATAGGAAAATAGCTCTGTCAAAGATTGACGTTGGTCTGCATTAATTACAGCCTTAATTGTATAATATGTTCTGAAGGAAAGTCCACTGATTTGTTCCTTAGAAAATCCCTTGAAACTTGCTCCAGAAGTAAATGAAAACGGCTGGCAGATCTTCTGACTTAAATGCAGAATAACTTCTATCTGATTTTGAATTAGAATTCTGAAGGTCAACTGAGATCGTCGAACTGAGCTCTGTTATCGTCGAGCTGAGCTCAGCGAAAATGAAAGATGAAAGCAGCAGAAAATCGTCGATCTGAGCTCAAAGATCGTCGAACTGAGCTCAGAGATAAGGATCCAGTTCAGAGTCAAAATCGTCGACCTGAGCTCAGCGATCGTCGAGTGGAGCTCGACGATATTGAGAAGTTGAGCTCAGCGATCGTCGACCAGAGCTCGACGATATTTATGAGGCTTGAGCTCAGCGATCGTCGAATGGAGCTCGACGATCTGCCAAAGTTGAGCTAGACGATCGTCGACCGGAGTTCGACGAAACGTCGTGCTGAGCTCGACGATTTCGACTTAGTCACTACAAAAACTTGGATCTTCAGAGCTGCTTCCAATCCTAGCCTACTGACCCTTAGACTCAATTCTATTTTGACCTAAAATCTATACAGGAGGTCAAAACACATATTCCTATAGATATAGTGATCCTGACCCAAATTAGTAATAGGGTGTTCCAACAAACCCTATTGTGTTCTACATTCAAGAAGTTTTGAAGAAAGCCAGGTGAGGTTGATCTCAGCAGAGTTCATTCAAGAACTCATCAAGAAACCTGTCAACTCTTCTCTCTTATTCTGAGTTGAGGTTATATACATTGTATTTTTAATTTCTTGTAGGATCCTTAGGGATCTGAATTGTAAGCCTGAAATTATAAAGGCTGAGTTGTAGGGCCTGTGTGCCTGAGTGTAGGAGATTCATTTCTCTGAGTGTAGGCCTTGTGGCTGAGTGTAGGTCTTTATGAAGACTGAGTGGTAGGGCTGTTGAGCCTGAGTTGTAGGAGTGGGATTACTCTGAGCTGTAGTAACCTGGTTGGGGTTCTGCGTGTAAGATCTGAGGATCTGAGAAATAGTGGAGGAGTTTGGCCGAATCTAGTACACAACTAGATAGGCGAAGGGGGAAAGTGGATGAACCCAAACCTTGGAGAACCACTATAAAACTGTGTGTACTCTGTGTGTGTATGATTCTGTGGTTACTGTTATATGTTCTGTGAAATCTGTGATTAAATTTGCCTAAAAGTTTAAAAAGATTAAGGTCACCTATTCACCCCCCCTCTAGGTGATTAGGTACAATTTCTTTCAAGTGGTATCAGAGCCAGGTTACTCAACAAGGACATAACTGTCTGAGTAGATCCTGTTGGCAGATTCAATATAAAGAACTTGGATCCATGAAGTTGTCAATCTGTAGAAAGGAGATTTTTGGCATCTGGAAAGAAAGGGTTAGACTATTTATGGAAGCCTCTGACCCTAGAATCTATATCACAGTTAAAGAAGGGCCATATGTGCCAATGAAAGTATATGTGTTAGATGCAAATCAGAGAACACCAAAAGACTATTCTGAAATGATCAAGGATGAGATTATTCTGGCTATAATGGACAAGAGGGCTCAGAATATCATTGTAAGTACAATAGATGATGCTACATTTCAGAACTTAATATACTGTAAAACATCAAAGGAGATGTGGGATACTCTGATAGTGTACATGGAGGGTTCTGAAGAAGTTAGACAGGACCAAAAGTCTTTGTTAAACCAAGAATATGAGAGCTTCAGACAAGGCAGGTCTGATAGCATAACTGAGTGTTACAAGAAATTTTATAGGATAGTTAATGAGTTAATGTCCTATGGAAGAGAATTCAGCAATTATGAGCTGAATGATAAGTTCTTGAGGTCCCTAACAAAGGACTGGGACACCAAGATTTGTGCCATAAGGGAAATGGCCAAGTTAGCAGATATTCCTCCTCCAACATTGTTTGGAAAGCTGTTATCCTATGAAATGCAGCTAATGGTAAGGAAAGAAGAGGAGAAGACTACCAGAGTTGAACATAAAGAAAGAGCTGTGGCATTCAAGACAGAAGCCACCAAGAAATATAAAAGTAAGTCTCCATCTCCTCCTCCAAAAGTTGCTGAGACTGGATCAGATGATTCAGAAAGCAGGAATTCTGAAAGTAGTGAGAGTGATGAGGAATTTGCAGCTTTCACAAGACATTTTCAGAAGTTCCTAAAGAAGAAACAATGGAGGACTAAGCCATCCACTTCACAGAAGTCTTCAAAGAATGACAGGAGAAAGCCCAAGTCAAATAGAACTTCATCTTCAAGGATAGTTTGTTATTGTTGTAACAAATAAGGACATGTTGTTACTGACTGTCTAGAGAAGAGGAAAGAGTCTACTGATAAGAAGAAGACTCAAATCAAGGGCAAAAAGGAAAGGTCCTTTGTTGCTAAAAAAGACAAAAATCTGTCAGATATGTCTTCTTCAGAAACGTATTCAGAAGCTGAAGCTTACATTGGACTATTTGCTAAAGAAGAGGAAGAGGAGTTCATCCAGTTAATGAACTCTATATATGAGCATGAGGACAATCAGTGCCAGAGACTGATGGCCTTAATAGAAGGGGATAAAATCTAGGATCAGCTTGGACCTAGTCAGGTACAGAATTGTTCTTCTAGTTCAGTTTCTTGTGATGGTTCAGAATCAGATTCATCAGCATCAAGTGATGAGAGTGAATCTGAATCTGAAGGAGATATTCATCAATTGATTGATGAATATAGGATTGTGTTGCAAGCTTTGAAGAAAAGCAAATCCTTGACTAAGAGTCAGGCTAAGGAGATTGCTAATCTCAAGGTGGCTGCAACAGATTTTGATAAGTTGATTGATCAAAAATAAAATAAAACAGCCAGGGTTGTACCTAAGCAAAGGTATAACAGATTTGAGTGCTGGTGTTGTGGCAAGGTTGGCCACTTTGCCATAGACTGTTGGCATAATTTTAGTGCCAAAGTGCGTAGCAATCTACCTGTTAGAAAAGCTACAGGTAGTTTTGTTAAGAGGCAAACTAACCAGCACCAAGGATCCAAGAATTTTTTGGGTTCTAAGGTCAACTAATCTGTTTTGCAGGTGAGTCCAAGTGGCCATGCCCCAATATAGTACTTGGACAGTGGATGTTCCAGGCACATGACTGGAACTAAGGGATTGCTAAAGGACTACACAGCAATCAAGGATGGTCCTAAAGTCACCTTTGGTGGTTCTGAAAAAGGAATCATCAAAGGTTTTGGTAACATTTCTAGCAACCTTATAACAATTACTCAAGTGGCTTATGTTAAAGGTTTGAAACACAGCCTTATTAATATAGTTCAGCTGAGTGATTTAGGATATGACATCTCATTTGTCAAAGATGGTTGTCATATCAGGAGATCAAATGATCAAGATATGATTCTGACTGGTTATAGGAAGAGAAATGTCTATTGTCTAGACATTATGAGTGAGAACAATGTTTCTCCAGTGTGTCTTGTAGCTGATGAGAAAGTCTCTCATTGTGTTAAATGGCACAAGAGGCTAGCCCATCTCAACTACAAGACAATTGGTCAACTTTATAGCAAAGAGTTAGTGAGGAATGGTCTTCAGGTTAAGTGTATTAAAGATGGGATATGCTCAGCTTGTCAAAAGGGCAAGCAGACTAGATCCACCTTTAATAGCATTGAAAACAAAGATGCTGTGAGGTGTTTATACCTCTTGCATATGGATCTCTTTGGTCCTATGCTAGTTCACATCTTAGGTAGGAAGGTCTAAACATTTGTGGTTATAGACTACTACTCAAGGTTTTCCTGGGTGTTCTTCCTTAGACAGAAATCTGAAACACCTAGTATCTTTAATAGTTTTGTCAAACAAATTTAGAATGAGTTAGACAGTACATTGGTCAAAATAAGAAGTGACCATGGTACTGAATTCCAGTCTGATAGTATGACAAAACTATGTGAAGAATTTGGGATATTTCAGGAATTTTCTTCACCAAGAACACCTCAGCAAAATGGCATTGCTGAAAGGAAAAATAGAACCTTGATTGAGGCTGGTAGAACCCTATTAAGTGATACATCTCTCCCAGAATATTTCTAGGCTGAGGCAGTAAACACTGCATGTCATGTAATTAATAGGGCTACTATCACCAAGAGCCACAATAAGACCCCCTATAAGATTGTGAAAGGCAGAAAACTAAATCTATCATATTTCAGGATCTTTGGTTGTAAATGCTATATACTTAATAATGGAAAGTCTTACTTGACCAAGTTTGCTGCCAAATCCCAAGAGGGGATCTTTGTTGGGTACAACAACAATAGTAAGGCTTATAGGGTCTACAACTTGTCTACTCAAGTTGTAGAAGAGTCAGTACATGTAGTATTTGATGAAACTAGACTCATTAACAATGAATTGTCTAGAAGTATTTGTAGCTCCACAGGTGTGACTAAGAAGATGGACAAGCTCACTATTGAAGAAGGATCTACTACAAGTCAGTATGTAGATGATAGTGGCTGTTGTCCAGGGGGAGTACTAGATGCAACTAATGCAGAAGAAGACCAAGGAGTGCAGCAAGTTGAAGAAGCTGAAGGAGTTCAACCTGAAGCCAAGCTGCCTCTAGCTTGTAGACATCTAAAAGATCATCCAGACAATCAAATTATTGGTGATCTAAGTCAAGGGGTACAAACAAGGAGCAGAAATCTAAGTTCAGTACTCTACTCCAGTTTTCTATCCCAAGTAGAGCCAAAGAAATTTGAAGAAGCCATCCTAGACCCTCATTGGATTGAGGCAATGCAAGAGTAGCTGAATCAGTTCAAGAGATACAAAGTCTGGGAGCTTGTTCCTAAACCAAAAGACCACAACATAGTTGGAACTAAGTGGATCTTCAGGAACAAGATAGATGAACATGGAGTCATTATAAAGAACAAAGCAAGACTGGTTGCTAAGGGATATAGGCAGGAAGAAGGTATTGACTTTGATCAAACCTTTGCTCCAGTAGCCAGACTGGAGGCAATAAGGATGTTCTTGGCCTATGCAACCTATCAAGGGTTTAAAGTATACCAAATAGATGTTAAGTCAGCATTTCTGAATGGAAATCTGAAGGAAGAAGTCTATGTGGAACAGCCATCAGGTTTTGTTGATTCAACTCAACCTAATTATATCTATAGACTTAGGAAGGCTTTGTATGGGTTAAAACAAGCCCCTAGGGCTTGGTATGAAACCCTATCTAGTTTCCTCATTAAGAATAAATTCACAAGGGGGAAAATAGACAATACTCTATTCCTTAGGGAATCCAGAGGCAAGATCATTCTAGTCCAAATATATGTAGATGACATCATATTTGGGTCTACAGAAAATAGTCTTTGCAGAAAGTTTGCAAAACTTATGCAAGGACAGTTTGAAATGAGCAGTATGGGGGAACTTAAGTTCTTCTTGGGTCTCCAAGTTAGACAGACTGAGAATGGTTTATCCATATGCCAGTCTAAGTTCACCCTAGAATTAATAAGGAAGTATGGTATATAATCATCCAGTACCATGAAAACTCCTATGAGGACAAGTATGTCTCTTAGCAAAGATGATGCAGGGAAACCTGTAGATGAGACTTTGTATAGAGGGATAGTTGGATCCCTATTGTATTTGACTGCAAGTAGACCAGATATCATGTATGCTACATGTGTCTGTGCTAGGTACCAAGCATGCCCTAAATAATCTCATTTGATAGCAGTCAAAAGAATTCCGAGATATCTAAAGGGCACTCCTAATCTAGGCCTTTGGTACCCTAGGAATAAAGATTTTGAACTGACAGGTTATTCAGATGCAGATTTTACAGGCTGCAAAGAAGATAGGAAAAGTACAACTGGTACCTGTCAATTCCTAGGTGGAAGATTGATTTTATGGAGTAGCAAGAAACAAACAAGTGTGGCTATCTCCACAGCAGAATCAGAGTATGTGGCTGCAGGAAGTTGCTGTGCTCAACTTCTATGGATACAACATCAGCTTGAAGATTATGTTATTCAAGTAAGTAGAACACCACTATTTTGTGATTCTACTAGTGCTATATCTATTGCAAACAATCCTGTTTCCCATAGTAGGACTAAGCACATAGAAATAAAATATCATTTTCTAAGAGAACATGTGAAAAAAGGAGATATTTCACTAGAGTATGTTAATACAGATAATCAACTAGCTGACATGTATACTAAGCTCTTAGAAGAAACCAAATTCAATAGGTTTAAAATTGAATTAGGTATGATAAACTTAGAATAAGTTTTCAAAATTGGCTAAGTAAAAAGGTGTCGACACACAGAGTTGTCTGTGTCGACACCGAAAAGTGGTGTCGACACTTCAGAGAAAAGGTGTCGACATATCTAGGAAGTTGGTGTCGACACTTCAGAGAATTAGTGTCGACACATGCAGGGTAGGTGTCGACAAATCCAAGGTGGTGTCGACACTTAGGATTTATAAAGAATTAGTCAAGTAAAGTCTCGACTAAGTGTCGAGCTAAGTGGTGTCGACACATCAACAAGTGTCGACACATATATTCTGTCGACTATACTTGTGTCGACACATAGTTGTCGAGACATTATAAGTCTGTGTCAACACTTTTCAACAGTGTCGACCCAATTTGAGTATTTTGACGCGCCCTTTCATTTTCGATCCTAGAAAGGTATAAATAGGATTTCGCCATTGTTTGTCGACACGCTTACCAAAGTTTCGAGACCAAACTTGTGTGTCGACACCTCTCTTCTCTCAATTCAAATTTCTTCAAACCCTAATGGCGCCCAAGCTCGAAGAGAATGTGAATGAAGGATATGAACTCGTGCGGCATGCTTTTGATGACGCGGAACCAGATATCAAAGGCGTGATAACCCTAATCGCCGAGACTGGGTTAGAGTTTCTAGTTTCAGAGCCGATCAAGATTTGGAAGAAGGAGGTCCTAGAATTTCTAAATGGAGCAACAATAGATTAATCTGGACTAAAGATTAAGTCAAGGGTTCATGGGGCTAAGGTGAAAGTTTCTCCTAAGAGTCTGAGAAAGCTACTACAACTACCTAGGACTAAGGAAGAAGAGAATGTTTCTGCTTCTAAAACTAGGGAAGCATTAACTTGGTGTGGACTGGATTCCAACATGAAAATTGGATCTGTGTTCAATAAAAAAGGAATGAATATGCAAGGAAAATTCTTATCTGAAATTGTTGGCAAGGTTATCTTGAGCAAGCCTGGAGGGCATGACAGAGTATCAGCTCATATGTTTAGCCTCATGACAAGGATTATCTTCAAACTACAAACTGATTGGTCTGCAGTAGTGTTTGAGAAGATAAAAGAGAGTATGAAGAAGCCCAATTTGGGTAGGATTCTAAGTCTATACCTGGCTGGTAGTATACCAGAGGTCATGAGTCACGCAGCTGGAACTAAGATTAACCATATGAGGAGAATGGATTTGAGGATCTTCTCTAGGTGGGATAGAGTGTTAACCAAGGAAATACCAACTCCTGAGAAGGTAACACCCCAGAAAAGGAAGAAGAAATCAGCCCCTGTGGCTCAAGAATCATCAAGCAGTTCTAAGGAGCAAGTAGTGTTCACTCCTGATGAAGAAGAAACTGGAAATGCTAGAAAGTCTCCAGCTAGACAAGAAGATGCAGAGAGGCAGGGGGAGCTACCACCAGCAAGCCGAATTCACCAGGATTCAATCCAGGGGGAGCCTCTGCTTGTGGAAGAGCCAACTCCACTAGAAAGTGAACAAGCTACCCACACAATACTTGAAGTAATCACTGAAATTAATAACTAAGATTTCCCTTGAGGATGATGTTTTGTCTGATTCATTACCTAATATTAATAAGCAAACACAAACACATAGCCAACCCCAAGATGTTATCATGGAGGACACATCTGTTGCTGATCAAGTTGTTGATGAGATAAGAGTTTCTCCACCCCATCCTCAACAAGAATTTACCCTAGAAGAGCTATTCCCAGATCTTCTACAATCAGATTTTGAGAAAGAGAAAGCAGCTGCTAAGGGGGAGAAGGCCCATGTTGAGGGGGAGCATGTGGATACTATAGAGAACACAGCAGGCAAAGAGACTGAGGTGCCAAAAGAGGCTGAAGGGCTCCAAAGGACTAAGGAGTTACCTCCAAGTCCTAAGGACAGAGTGACTATTGATAGCACATCTTCTTCTGAAGATAAAGAGGCTGCAAGAGCCAAGAAGAGAAAATTTCAAGTTTTCAAGAGAAGGAGTTAGAATTATAAGAAAGCTTTACAAACAATAGCACCACAGCCTGCTCCACAGCCTGCCCCATCTACAGATTACAGTTCTCTAATGGTAGCATTGCAGATAAAAATGGATGAGCAAAGGCAAGCTATGGAAAAGTATATAGATGAAGGGCAAAAATCCCTACAGTTTGATCTGGCTTAAGACATAAAGTCCATCAGATTTGAAATGAATCTGAACAAGAAATAGATGACTGACTGCTTCGATAAAGGAGGGAATGCAGTAGTCTATCTAGCTACTCATCAGGAGAAGATCAAAGCTCAAGTGGATGATATTGCAGTGAAGCAAGACTATGTTATGGAGAACCAGCTAAGGATGAATGATAATTTAACAGCTTCACACAATGCAATAGTCACAAAAATGAAGAATATACCTACTGGTCAGACTACATCTAATGCTACTACTAAGGCAGAATTTGATAAAGCATTACAGGAGGGAATCACTGCCGTTACTTCTGCAATTCAAGATTCTCAGAAGTTAATCACTGAAAAACTCCAAAGGTTGAAACCTTTCTACAAGGATGGAGTAAACTATCTGAATGCCCAGATAAGATTCCAGAAAGATGATCTAAGAGATCACATTGAAAAAGAAGTCATAAAGGGGGAGAGGGTGTTAGTCAAAGCCAGCTCTGATCATGTAAAATGGATTTCCAATTCCATCAGAGCCACCCTTGGATATCCTCCATTATGTGATGATGATATTGTTGCAGAGTCTGAGATTAATCCTGCATATCTTGGAGGGGAGCAAGCAGAAGTGGCTCAAGTAATTTACCCTCCACCAGACTTTGATATGGTACATCAAGACATACAATCAATGTATAGCCCTCCTGAGGGAAAGCAAAATGTCATCATAAAAAAAGTGGTTCAGCCAGTGTTAGAGGCTATACTGAAAGAACAAGAAGCTTTGCAGAAAGAACAAGAAGCCCAATTGTCTAAGAAGAGATTCAGGGAGCAAGCTGAGTTGAGGCCTGACTTTGAACAATGGAGCCCCACTTCAAGGAATATTATCTTGACTGCATGGAAGGCTGCCAAGGACAATATCCAAGATAGAAACAAGTGGTATTCTGAACTGGAGTGGAGGAAGCATGAGTCCAAGCAAGAGGCAATTGTGCAATATAGAAGAAAGGCTAAGATGGGAAAGCTACCTCCTACTGCCCAGGAGCCTAGCAAGTACTTTCCTAAGCCTTATCATTACTTTGAAAGGCAAAAGATCAAGGCTGAAGATTTGAAAAAGAAGGATCTTAAAAGGAAGAAGCCTGCTGCTGCTGAAGATGCTGAAGCCCCAGTCCAAGTAAAGATACAGTCTGGAAAGGGCATTGTTATCAAGGAGCCTGAGCAGCAATAGGATAGAATTTTTCTTTAGTTTACAGTTGTAATCATTTGATTTTAAACTTTCTGTAAACTTTTGAATAATGAATATGATAAAGTTGTTAGAACAATGTGATGTACTAATTCTATTACATTATTGTTCTGAGATATCTGTGTATACATGTTTTGTTTAATACATGTTTATGAACTTACCCTGTTATATAATCATGTTTTACATCATACTGTAATTTTGTTATGTATGGTGTATATCATTGACTAAGGGTTATGACTTCTCCAAATAGGGGGAGATTGTTGGGTACATTGGAATAAATGTACCTGATTTGAAGAAGCCTCACCCTACTCAATGATATACATCAAAATGTATTTGATGTGCTTTGAGTTTAGTTGTGCAGGTTAAGTATTTGCAGGGAAAGCTGAAAAGTTTCGAAGTCCATGTGTCGACACCCAGAAGGAAAGTGTCGACACTTAAGAAGACTTGTGTCGACACCTAGAGAAGCAGTGTCGACACTTGGAGTAATTGTGTCGATACCAGGGATGCAGAGTCGACACCAGAAGGAAAGTGTCGACACATACAGGCTGTGTCGACACTCAATGAAGAAATGACCAGATAAGCTGTGTCGACACTTAGAAGCAGTGTCGACACCCAGAGGAACTTCGTCGACATCAGAAAGTGTCGACACTTGGAGGCTGTGTCGACACTCAGCAAAACTTCAACAGAGTTTAAGTACAAGTGTTGACATAATGAAGAATGTGTCGACACACAGCAGAAGACTCAAGACATGAAGAAAGTGTCGACACTAGGAGGCTGTGTTGACACTCAGCAAAACTTCAACAGAGTTTAAGTACCAGTGTCGACATAATGAAGAATGTGTCGACACACAGCAGAAGACTCAACACATGAAGAAAGTGTCGACATTAGGAGGCTGTGTTGACACTCAGCAAAGTTCAACAAATTCTAAGTACAAGTGTCAACACAAAAGAGATGTGTCGACACTCAGCAAAAGTCTCAATAAAAGAAGAATGTGTCGACACAAGGAGCTGTGTCGACACTCAGTAAGTATCAACACAGAAGGCATGTGTCGACACCAAGAAGATGTGTCGACACTGAACAAGTTCAACACAAGAAAATGTGTCGACACAAAGGAGTAGTGTCGACACTTAGCAGAATTCAACTAAGTACTGAAGAACAAGGAGTTGTGTCGACACACAATATCAGTGTCGACACATGTTGAAGAAGCAGTGTCGAGAAGTAAATTCTACAACACAAGGAGTTGTGTCGACACCTTGAAGGCTAGTGTCGACACTTAGTCTACTTGTGTCGACACTTGGTCTATAAGTGTCGACACTTAAAGACTGACTGTCTCGACACTTTCAGACAGTTACAGAAAATTCAAGAAGTGACTGGATGACATGACAGCTGCCATTCCAGCCGGTCTACTACAACTGTCAGAGTTGTCAGAAAGTCGTTAAAAACCGGATCAGCCGGTCACCATGAAGAAGGCCTATATATAGGCTTATTCTGTCAACAGAAATGATGAGATTGAGGATTGTGGAAGATCAAGCAATTTATTAAAGAATCAATTCAAGTGAAGATCTAAGTAGTTGGAGAGAGAGAGCTTCTTCCAAGAAGATAGCTGTTGAACCAGGCTGTGAAGAAGGTTTCAAATCAAGATCTGATTCTTAAGTTGCAGTGATTGAAGATCAGCTGCAGAGAGACTCAACCCTATTGTGTTCTACATTCAAGAAGCTTTGAAGAAAGCCAAGTGAGGTTGATCTCAGCAGAGTTCATTCAAGAACTCATCAAGAAACCTGTCAACTCTTCTCTCTTATTCTGAGTTGAGGTTATATACATTGTATTTTTAATTTCTTGTAGGATCCTTAGGGATCTGAGTTGTAAGCCTGAAATAATAAAGGCTGAGTGGTAGGGCTTGTGTTCCTAAGTGTAGGAGATTCATTTCTCTAAGTGTAGGCCTTGTGGCTGAGTGTAGGTCTTTATGAAGACTGAGTGGTAGGGCTGTTGAGCCTGAGTTGTAGGAGTGGGATCACTCTGAGCTATAGGAACCTGGTTGGGGTTCTGATTTTAAGATCTGAGGATCTGAGGAATAGTGGAGGAGTTTGGCTGAATCTAGTACACTACTAGATAGGCGAGGAGGAAAGTGGATGTACCCAAACCTTGGGGAACCACTATAAAACTGTGTGTACTCTGTGTGTGTATGATTCTGTGGTTGCTGTTATATGTTCTGTGAAATCTGTGATTAAATCTGTCTAAAAGTTTAAAAAGATTAAGGTCACCTATTCACCCCCCCCCCCTCTAGGTGATTAGGTACAATTTCTTTCATAAACTCAGAGTTAAGACTCTGATTCGTCGAGCTGAGCACGACATTCTTCAAACACAGCTCTGCTTTCATCGAACTAATTTTCTGCATTTGTCTGGCTGCATTTCTCTAGAGATCTTCTAAGTCAAAAACCCTGGAAATAACCTATGACCGTAGAATATACAAAATGGGCCAAACTAAACATCCTTATAGTAATTCTAGCCTAAATTTGTAATAAGGTTCCAACAATCTCCCCCTATTTGGGTGAGTATACTATTTACAAAGGAAAAACACAAAGCATAAAATATCTAGTAGAAAAACTTTCAGCAGATATAAAAGTAAAGTGCTTTGAAAGTTATATACATAAACACAGTTATAAGAACATAAAATAAGAAATCAATTGCCTTTCTTAAGAGCATTAGAGGAAGATTCTGAAGATAGTTTAGTGTTGATTAACTTCCTGTTGGTGTCTTCAGCTTCTTTTTGAGTCATCTTTAAATCTTGAGATCCAATAATCTTCAAAGAAGTAGTCCTAGACACTACTGCCTCTGGTTGTAAGCTCATGTATCTGTCCACATTGAATAAGTTTTTCTTAGCATACATGTCAAGCTCTTTTTGTTTGTAAGAAAATATAGTTGAGAACTGAGAAGTGTCCTTTCCGTCAGCTTTATCTTTCTTGATTTGAGATATAGCAATAAGCTCATTAAATCTGGCCATTCTGAAATTTGGATCCAATTCTGAATCATATATTGGAGATGGTAGCCTTTCTTCATCTGATGGTTTTGTGCTGCTTTGACTTGACTTCTATTGCTGACTACTTTGATTTCTTTGAGTATCAGACCTTGAGGGTCTATCTTGTCTGCTCTGAGTAGGTCTAGATTGATGATGAGAAGAATTAGACCTTTGAGAGTGAGAAATATTTCCTACTACACCTGCTGCTGGAGGAGGAGTAGGTCCTCTCCTAGATCTTGGAGGTGAAGAATACCGCTTTATTTTCTTCCTCTTTTTCATTTCATTCTTGGAATATCTCATGCTGTAAGGTAGGTCTGGAGTGAGAGGGATTCCATGTAGAATATGGTACGGTACATCGTTAGTAGCTGAAGGTTGAGGGGCAACCTTAGTAGGAGCCTTCTTCTTTATCTTCCTTTTCTTATATCCAGAATCCTATGAATCATCTGATTCTTCTTCAACATCAGAATCTTCTACATGCAGATCATACAATTCATCTAACTGCTTAATTAAATCAGTCTGATCAACAAACTGAGCCTCATACTGCACAGTTATAATCTCTTCTTCCTGCTTCATATCTTCATTAAGAAGAACATCAAGGTTGGGCATTGTGGTTTCATCCCAAGCAAATGTAGGAGGGGAAGAAATTTGTTCTATAATATCCATTGTATTATCATCTGCTACTATAATTTGACAAACTGGAGCAATGCTAGAAGAAACTTTTGTAAGGCTGGTCCTTAGTTGTTCTAAAACTGAAGGACTAATAGGAGTTGTATAACATACTATAGCCTTAGAGCGATCATGTTCAAAAACTGGATAATAACTGTGCAAAGTATCAAAAACTGATAATGAAGAATTCAAGTTCACTGTGGGATTAATAAAAATATCACCAACAGTTGTTATTTCTAGTTCTCCTATAACAAAAACTCAACTGAACTGATCATCTCAGTATCCTGAATATCATCAAAAATTACTGGTGCTGGTGCTTCAATTGATGTATCTGGAACTTTTACTGTATCTGGAACTTCTTCATTAAACATCTCCCCCGTCCTAGATCCAGGAAGACCTGAATCTAGGCCCCCAGAAGAAGGGACAAAGGAGAAAGAGGATAGCTGAGAAGATAGAGCAGAGATAGAAGCAAAAAAGAGGAGATATAGCTTCATCTATCATATTTATGAGAATTGGAGTAATAAATTCAAGAATATTTGAAGAAATGGAAGAAAAATCCACATACATAGACTCAGGAGGAGTCTGAGTAGATGTAGGGGTAGATGGAATGGAAGTAGAAGGGATGAGTGTGTTTTCACAGTTGGAGCAAAGATAGAAAGCTTAAGGAATGGATGATGCAGGGATGATAGAAGGAATTCCATCTGGAATTATTTCCTGGATTGGTTATTTTGGTGGAGATATATGTGATTGAGGTGGAGATGAATGTAGTGGAGATGTGTGTAGAAGAGAGAAGTGTGGAGGAGAAGAGAGTAATTAAGATGTTGGTGGTGACTGAATAGGTGAATGAGGAAGAGGTGAATCCATATGTGGAGTGGAAGATTGAACTTGTTCAGGTATTTGAAGAGAAGGTGGAGTTGGCTGCCTAGGAGAATGAGTTGGAGATGGTAGGGGAGAAGACTGAGGAGCAGAAACTTTTGCTGGGGTTGGGAGAGAGGTTGTAACAGCCCTTATACCTTCAAAAGCTATCATGGAGGAGGTAGCCATGAATGGATTAGGGATCACCCTCTCCCATCTTCCAAACAAAGCAGAAGTAAGCCTTTTGGAAGCATTAATGTAAATGGTCTGGGAGACCAACAGTTCATGACACTTAGCCTGTAGGAAAATTCCTAATATCTTGTTATACCCTCCAGATTTACTGGTAATCTTTTTTCTTAAAAGAATCAAAAATGATTGATCCCCAATTTATCCTTTTCTGATTAACCAAAGTACTCATCAAGTGAAACAAATGCCTTGTTATATAGTCATGGGCAGAGTGCTTTCCCAACGAAACTTTTCTAACAATGTCTGCTAAAAATTTATACTCAATAGAAAAGTTTTTCTTTAATAGGTGATTAGGGTTTTCCTGGGAGTGACCCAACCTATCTAGCATTTCATTAAATTCAGAATTGGACAAATCTAAATCATCTTCTATGTTAACAAAACCAAAAATTTCAGTTAAAATTTCAGGAGATAAAGGAACCTGGTTTCCTAAGATTGATCCTATAATAACTGGGTTATCTTGAATCTTTGTTGTATGCATCCATTCCTTGATCTCAGATATTGGGAGTTTGATCCTTGTGGACATGAAATAGTGCAAATTCTGAGCTTCAAATAGATGTAAGATGTTTTGGAATATTTGGTCTGAACGGCTGAATGACTCTATGTCAATTTTAAATCCAGCATCAAACTTCATTGCTGAAAGGATTGCTTGAAAAATCGTCATTTCTCTGGATGTTGTTCAACATAAACTTCCTCTCCGAGCTCTCCATTCAGAAAGGCACTCTTCACATCCATCTGACATACCTTGAATTTCTTGAATGCTTTAAAAGCAAGAATGATCCTGATAGCCTCTAGTCTTACAACAGGAGCAAATGTCTGATCATAGTCCATTCCTTCCTCCTATGAGTATCCTTGAGCTACCAATCTTGCTTTATTCCTTGTAATGATTCCTTGAGCATCCAACTTATTCTTGAAGAACTATTTGGTTTAAATGACTGGATGGCCTTTGGGTCTTGGAACTAAGTTCCAAACTCTAGATCTCTCAAACTGATTGAGTTCCTCTTGCATTATAATGATCCAGTGTAGATCTTGTTTTCCACCTTTGATGGATTGAGGTTCAATCTGAGAAATAAAATAAACATGCATTTGACCTTGATTCAATTGATGCCTTGTTTGAACACCAGTTGATATGTCTCAAATCACTTGAGGTCTAGAGTAATCTCTTAGTGTGACAAGATCAATAGGTAGAGTTGGTTGTTCAAATGTTTGTGGTTCTAATTCCTCTGTTGGAATTTCATTTGTCATAATATTTTTAGCATAAATCTCATGATTTTCTTCATCACTATCATCACCAGCAATCTATTGAGAAGGATGTACTGTATCCTCTTGTGTTAGGATTAATTCATCCATTTTCTCACATAGATTTGATACTTGAAAAGATTTTATGGTAGAGATATCTCTCTCCTTGTAAAACATATTAGTTTCATCAAATAAAATATGTACAAATTCTTTCATTTTAAGGGTTGATTTATTAAATACTCTATAAGCCTTGCTGACTTGAGAATATCCAAGGAAAATTCCTTCAGCAGCGTTGGCTTCAAATTTCCTTAAATGTTTCTTATCATTATTATGTATATAACATTTGCAACCAAAAACTTTGAAATAATCAACTTTAACTTTCTTATTCTGAAGCAATTCATAGAGAGTCTTACCCTTTAATTTATGAATCAACCTCCTGTTAAGAACATAGTTTGTTGTGCTTACTGCCTCTGCTCAAAAAGATAGGGGTAAGTGAGTATCTGCAAGTAATGTTCCGACAGATTCAATTAAAGTTGTATTTTTCCTTTTAGCTACCCCAATTTGTTGAGGAGTTATAGGAGCAGAAAAATAATGTTTGATACCTTTCTTCTCACAAAATTCTTTCATCAGAAGAGATTCAAACTCAGTGTCATAATCGCTTTTGATCAATGTAATCTGAGTAGAGTACTCAATCTTGATGTTCTTAAGAAAATCTGTAAGAACTTTAAAGTTATCTAACATATTTCTCAGAAAGAACACCGAAGTGAATCTAGAGAAATCATCAATAATTACTAAAGTATAAGACCTTCCTCCCAAGCTTTGTACTGCAATAGGTCCAAAAAGGTCCATATGTAGCAAATACAAAATCCTAGGTGAATCACTTTTAGAAATGGATTTGAAACTATTTTTTGTTTGTTTGCTTAATTTACAAGTCATGCAAAGTCCTTCTTTCTTGTAAGAAATACATGGCGGTCCTCTAACAAGTTTGTCCTTAGATAGATTAGCAATAGTCCTAAGGTTTACATGTCCTAACCTTTTATTTCGTAGATCACTAGTTTTACTAAACTGATTAAATGAACAGATTTCAATTTTTGCAGAGTTAAAATTAACTAAGTATATATTACAATGTCTAGTTCCAGTTAAAACAATTTTGTTATCATCAGATGTAATAGAACATAATGATTTATTAAAAGTTACCTAATAACCTTCATCACATAATTGACTTATGGATATAAGGTTATACTTGAGACCTTTCACATAATCTACCTTCTTGAAGGTAACTTGTCCAACGTTGACATTCCCATAGCCCTTTGTCTGTCCACAGTTGGAGTCTCCAAAAATGACTTTAGGTTCAAGCTTAGCTTTGTAGTCACTTAAGTTCTCTTTTGTACCTGTTATATGTTTTGAGAAACCACTATCCAAATACCATTGTTCCTCTGTGGTTGGATATTTCTCTCCCTGCGTCAAAACAAATTAGATGTTTTTAACCCAGGTTACCTTGGGTCCTATTTCTTGACATAATGATAATTAGAAATATAAGAGTACTCAGGTTGATCCTTGTAACACAGTTGATGATATCTCCTAGGAGGAATAATCCATTGTGTAAAAGGTTTTATAAATTCTTGATTTTGATTATATTGTTGAAAAGATTTAAAATTTCTGTTATAAAAATTTGGGTTTGACGAATTAAAATGAGTTCACCGATCTGAGTTCAACGAATGGAAATGAGTTCGTCAAACTCCGTTCACAGAAAAATATTGATTATGTTCTGTGTTCCACGTTCGTCGATCGCAGTTCGACGAATCAAATTGTTTTCGTCGAGCGCCATTTGAATGATTATTATATTCCAATTCTCTATTCATAGTCTGTCGTTCTCTGTTCGACGAAAAATGATTATTTCGTTGAGCTCGGTTCGATGAATTATTTTGAACATAATTTTTATGAAAATTCTTATTTTGTTTAGGCTTTTGTACAACTTCTGTGGTTTTATCTAAGTCTTCAAATTTTTCTTTACCTTTAGCAGAAGTGAATTTTATAGGTGTGGATAAAATATTTTTCTGTAAAATGTAAGGCTGACTAGATGAAGCCCCCAAGCCTAGTTTGTCATTTAATCTGACATTAACTGTGATTGTGATATCCATCAGTTTGATGCTTCTCCCATTAAGGGATTTTTCAAACTTCTTAGCCTTACATAATTTGTGTTCTAAAGATAGTATTTGTACAGAAGCAATTTTCAAATTTTCTTTAAGTTTAAGGTTTTTTGAAGAAAGATTGTCTAATTCAGTAAATTTCTCTCTGAGAAGTTTTATGTTCTTCTCAGATTTTATTAAATCTTTGCATAGTAATTTGAAATCTAATTTAAACTGATATAAAGTAAAATCAAGTGAAGAGATTACCTGATCTTCTTCAGATTCTGATTCAGCATCAGAGTTACTGCATGACACATTGATTTCCATCAAGCAGGCTTCCTTAGCCCTTGCTTCTTCTTCATCTACACTTGAGTTGGGTGAAGTTTCAGATTCTATTTCACTCCAAGTTTCAGCTACAAAGCCCATGTCCTTCTTTTTGTATTTCCTATAAGAGGGTTTGTTTGAGTGTTTCCTGTAGTATTTTTCTTTCTTCTTATCCTTCTTTTGATTCTCAGGACATTCTGAGAGAATATGTCCTTGTTTCCTGCACCTATAACACAAAACTTCTTTAGTGAGTGTCTTGTCATACCTTGGTTTGTCATTGTATCTAGAAGATCTTCTTCTGAAGTCCTTTCTAGCCATCTTGTAAAATCTCTTGGCCAAAAGACCTATAAGATCTTCATTCTGTGGAAGAACTTCTGCTTCTTTTGTTGCTTGGAAAGCAATACTCTTTTCTTTCCTAGTTGAAGGTGAAGTTCTTTGTTCAGCTTCCCATATTCTGATGAGCTGTTCATAAGATTTGAGCTTTCCCAATAAGGTCTCAGTTGAAATTTCATTTAAACTTCTGGCTTCTTTGATTGGTCAAATCCTTGAATCTCATGTTCTAGGGAAACACATGAGGATCTTATCATTGACCTCTGTGTTGGGTCCATTGTTCCCAATGTCCCTGATTTGTGAGAAGTCAAACAGGTCAATGTCACATACATCAACTATATTTGATGTACATTTGAGGCCTTGAGTGCACGTTGTCCATATCACATTGATTGGACATGCGAACACAATAAGTGGTTGCTGGACATAGCAAAAATCGACTAAGTCCACAAGCTTTGAGTGGAGCAAGCTCACTCAACGCCATAGGTATGGATTCAATATTTTCTAGTAGAAATATGCCTAAGTCCACAGGCATTGAGTGAGGACAGCTCACTCAACGCCATATAACATATAACGTTGAGTGTATCTCAGCCTAAGTGAAAGATAGCCAAAAATTTGACTAAGTACAAAAGTGTTGAGTGTAGTCTACTCACTCAACGCCATATAACATATCGCGTTGAGTATATCTAAGCCTAACTGGAAGATAGCCAAAAAATTTGGCTAAGTACAAAAGCGTTGAGTGTAGTCTACTCACTCAACGCCATACAACAAAAAGGCTATGAGTCGTGCCGAGTCAGTCTAAGCCTAGAGAAATGTTGGTCTCAGCAAAACTGCTGAGACAAGAGTTAGTCTCCGCACAACTGCTGAGACAAGTGTTGGTCTCAACACAACTGCTGAGATAAGTGTTTGTCTCAGCTGAGAACAAGAAAGCTCTGAGACAGTTAAGCAGAAAATTGGCTAAGACAATAAGCGTTGAGTGAAGCGTACTCACTTAACGCTCTCAACGCCTAAGTTGTAGAAAATGTTTTTAAGGCAAAAAGCGTTGAGTGATGAAGACACACTCGACTCTCTCAACTCCTTGAAGCAGAAATTTGGCTAAGTCCAAATGCATGGATTGCTTGCTTTCGTCGAGCTCAGATTCGTCAAACTGAGCTCAGCATTCGTCGAACGAAGCCTGGAGTTCGTCGAACTGAACTTATTCTTTCGTTGAGCTGAGCTTGCAGTTCGTCGAACTGAACTTATGCTTTCGTCGAGCTAAGCTTGCTGTTCGTCGAACGGAGCTCGGCATTCGTCGAGCTCAATACCTAGATAGACGGAATTTTGTCTAAGTGTTGTGGCGTTGAGTGATACCTACTCACTCAACGCCTCTAGTTCTAATGATTGAATTTGTCTAAGTCCAGAGATGCTGAGTCATGCTGACGTTAGCAAAGTCAAAAAGTCAACCAAAATTCAAATGTTGTGGAAATGTTGTCAGAGACGTTGGCGGCCAGCTGTTTTGCATCTTCTGCAATTTCCAAGTAATATTTTCAACATCAAGTGTTGGGGCCTACACACCGCAAAGAGTCGTTAAATCAAGATTAAATGGAAAGCATGCGCTGAATGACTCAATCTCAGTCATCAATCCTGGTGGTAGGACCCACTACTCAATTGTCCTTTAGAGAATAAAAAGAAGCAAATCAGCCAGAGCAAGTCATTCGATTCCTCGTCTAGGTTTTCTGAAAACGAAAAGTGCGGCCGAACTTCATCTTCTTCCTCGCCATTTTCGTCGAGCCTGAAGAATTTCTTCTGCATAGAGAACCTTGCTGGGAAAGAGATAGCTGAAACAATCACCATCTACAACAACAGTATTAGAAGTTATTTTGAGGAAGCAGATCTACAAGTTCTGTAGAGAAAAAGGAAGCTGTTTGAAGGAAGACTCTACTGCCAATCTATTATCTTCAACTACAAAAGCTTGGACTGATATCTGCTCAATCCAAGAAGAAGAAGACACCGAGATCTTGCTTTGGTGTCTAATTATCTCTATCTGTATTTCTTATTGTGTAAAGATTCTTGGTGAATCTGGAGTTGGAAGCCTGCATTATAAAGACTGGGGTCTTAGTGACTTGTGTTTGGCCTTGTGTCGGGTGAAAGGTCTTTGTGACCTGGGTTTGGCTTAGTGCCTAAGTTGTAGGTCTGTGTGACCTATGTGGTCCTACGGAATCTATGTTGTAAGCTCTTGAGGAGCCGAGTTCTGGAGGGAGAGCCGAATCTAACACACTGTTAGATTGGCACAGAGGGACAGTGGATGTACCCAAGATTGGGGAACCGCTATAAATGGATGTGTCGTCTGTGATTGATCTTGAAAGTAATAACTAACCTAATCACCAACCATATAAATCTGCTAACAAGTTAGAAAAATCAAATAGAGACAAAAACATATTCACCCCCTCTAGGTGTTTAGCTAGACTTGAAAACAAGACTTTCACGTGGTATTAGAGGGAGGCTGCTCTTTAAAGGCTTAACAGTCTGAGTAGATCTCCAAGGTTAGCTAGAAGTCTATCTCTATGGGTTCAGGAATGACCAATAGGGAGCTGAGTGCTGTGAGACTTCCAATCTGTAGGAAGGAAGATTTTAGCATCTAGAAAGCAAGGGCGAGGCAGTTCATGGAAAGCTGCTGACCCTAGGATGTATATTATAGTTGAATATGGACCATACATCCCAAGGAAGGTATCAGCACTGGATGCTAATATCAAGACCCCCAAGACATATGATGAGATGACCAAGGATGAGTTGGCCTTGGCCTCAATAAAAAAGAGAAAAAAGAACATAATTATGAGTATTATTGATGACTCTACTCTTCAGAACCTGATTCATTGCTCAACTGCAAAGGAAATGTGGGAAATACTTGTGATCTACATGGAGGGGATAGATGAGGTTAGAGATGATAGGAAGTCCATACTCAACCAAGAGTATGAGGCTTTCAAGCAATCCAAGGGGGACAACATAACCATCTGTTATGAAAAGTTGTCTAGGATTGTGAATAAGCTGAAGACTTATGAAAGAGTATTCAGTCACTATGAACTAAATGACAAGTTCCTTAGATCTCTCTCTAGAGAGTGAGACACTAAAATCCGTGCCATCAGAGAAGTGGCAAAGCTGGGTGAGAAAGATCCTCATACCCTCTTTGGGAAGCTGCTGTCATATGAAATGAAGCTGGCTGCAAGGAAAGAAGAGGATAACCAGAACAAGTCTCAGGCAAGAGACGCGTTTGTAGCATTCAAAGCTGAAGGATCCAGAAAGGCAGAAGAAAGTCTCCCTCTCCCCCAAGGAGATATGCTGAATCTGATTCTGGAAAATCAGAAGAAAGCACATCAGACTGCTAATGGTCTGATGAAGATTTTGATGCCTTCACCAAGCAATTCCAAAAGTTCTTAAAGAAGAAGCACTGGAGAGGCAGGACTTCCTCCTCCTCACATCCCAAGAATGACTACTACAAGGGCAGGAGAAATTCCTCTAATGAGGACAGATATGGTTCCAAAACTGGAAAACAGATTTCCTCTAACATAACTTGTTATCATTGCAGAAAACCTGGGTATGTGATAGCCGACTGCCCAGTCAAAAGAAAAGAACACAATGAGAAAAAGAACCATCGACAAAAATGAAAGAAGGAGAAATCCCTCTTGGACAAGAAGCAAAGAAGCTGGACTACACCTCCTCACCAGAGTCAGAAGAAGAAGAAGCCTACATTGGGTTGTACTCTACTGAAGAAGGAGCTGTTGAAGCAGACTGCGTCAAAAGGCTTGCTTCTTTAAAAGAAAATGCTGAGAAGGTTCATCCTGCTGTCAAGATTGAAGACAAGGCCCCTCTATC
The DNA here is from genome assembly GCA_039583875.1 of Platanthera guangdongensis. Classification (NCBI taxonomy): domain Eukaryota; kingdom Viridiplantae; phylum Streptophyta; class Magnoliopsida; order Asparagales; family Orchidaceae; genus Platanthera; species Platanthera guangdongensis. The sequence goes on along the minus strand of CM077161.1, from coordinate 128,930,762 downwards.
ACAGTCTGATGGTGATTCAGAGGTTGATTCTGAGGTTGATTCTGAAGAAGACAGTTGTTGCCTTGGGCTGATGGCTAAGTCAGATGAAGAACTCGACTAGGATCAGCCTGGTCCAAGCAAGGTAATTTCTGTTACTAGCTTTACTTGTTCTGATTATGAATCAGTTCTAGATTCTTGTGCTTTTGCATCAAGTGCAGATGATGGATCAGGATCCGAGGGAGACATCAATCAATTGATTGATAATTATGATGCACTTCTGCAAGCTCTAAAGAAAAGCAAGCTCCTGGCCAAACAGCTGGCTCAGGAAATTGTCCCTTTAAAGCTTGCTGCTTCAAAATCAGCAAAATTGCTGGATCTGAAGACTCAAGAAGTTAGCAAACTGAAGAATGTAACAATCCTACAAATGAGCACCATAACCTTTAAGAATAACCATATCAGGAATCTTGACGGAAAGCTCCAAAGGAAAGGGAACTAGTGGCTAGCTACTCCAAGCCTAGCATAGTGTTGCCCTTGATAGACTCATTCTCCTCCTAAAAGGGAAAGAAAAGGTTGGGATTCAAGGGAAGGACAAGAGCTGCTAATCCCAAGGTAAAGGGCAAAGCTCAAGTGGAGCCACTAGCCTTTAAGCCTCCTGTGAAATTTAATAGAGTGCAATTTCCTTCTAACAGCCATGACCATGAGAGTATTTATGGTCACTAGAATCATCCTAGACCATCTTGTGTGAACAAATATGTCAGTTCTTAGGAAGAAGGTTATTTTCAGGCTAACATGAACCAAGGTCCCAATAAAAATTGGGGCCCTAAGATTAACTGAATTGTTTTTTGCAGGTTAGTCCAAGTGCCCATACCCCTATATGGTACTTAGACAGTGGATGTTCTAGGCACATGACTGGAACAAGGAGCATGCTGAAGGATTATGCTGTAGTAAAGAATGGACCAAAGGTTATCTTTGGTGGGTCAGAAAAAGGCGTGACTAGAGGTTATGGTAAGATCTCTAATGGCATAGTCATTATCACTAGAGTAGCCTATGTGGAAGGGTTGCAACACAACTTGATAAGGATTAGCCAACTCTGTGATCTTGGCTATGACATAGTATTTCACAAGGATGAGTGCCAAATTAGGAGGTTAAGTGACCAAGAGGTCATCTTAACAGGCACTAGGAGTGGAAATGTGTATTGTTTAGATTTCCTATGCTCTAGCAAAGACTCACCTGTATGCCTAGTTGCAGATGAGAAAGCCTCTTCATGTGTCCAGTGGCACAAGAGGCTATCCCATCTAAATTATAGGATCATAGGCAAGTTGTTTAGCAATGAGCTGGTTAGGAATGGGCCTAAGTCTATATGCACTAAGAAGGGTATCTGCTCTGCATTCCAAAAGGGCAAGCAGACTAAGACCTCCTTCAAGAGCATTGACACCATAGACTCAGTGAGGTGCTTATAATTCTTCTATATGGATTTGTTTGGTCTTATGCCAATTCAAAGTCTAGGTAGGAAAGTCTACACCCTTGTGGTTGTTGATGACTTTTCCATATTTGCCTTAGTGTTCTTTCTAAGGAAGAAATCTGAAACCCCTGATGTCTTTCAGACATTTGTCAAGAAAATTCAGAATGAATTCAACAACATTATGGTCAAAATCAGAAGTGACGATGAGACTGAGTTTTAGTCTGAGTGCATGACAAGGTTCTGTGAAGAGCTAGGGATTCATCAAGAATTTTCCTCTCCTAGAACACCCCAGTAAAATGGAATTGCTGAGAGGAAAAATAGGACTCTCATAGAGGCTGGTAGAACCTTACTAAGTGACTCACCCCTCCCAGAATACTTCTGGGCTGAGGTATTTAACACTGCATGTTATGTCCTTAATAGGGCTTCTATCACCAAGAACGACAAGAAGACTCCCTATGAGATCTTGAAGTGCAGAAAACCAAACCTAGGCTATTTCAGGATCTTTGGTTGCAAGTGTTATATGCTCAAAAATGGAAAAGTCCATTTAACTAAGTTTGCTGCCAAGTCCCATGAAGGGATCTTTGTTAGGTACAACACTCATAGTAAGGCATATAGAATCTACAACTTAACTACCCAGGTTGTAGAAGAGTCAATGCATGTTGTTTTTGATGAATCCAACATGGTTAACTGTGAGCTGCCAAGCACCTCCTCTTATAGTATTATAGGTACAAAGCAGATGATTGACAAGCTGACCATCAAGGAAGCTACCCCCACAGTCTAAGAAAATGATGATGGACTGCCTATTCCAAGAGAAAGGGAAAATATACCCGAAGAAAATGAATACCAGCTAGCTGAAAACCTTAAAGATCAACAAGCTATAGCTAGATTGCCTCCAGCTACCAGGCATCTAAGGGACCGTCCATTACACCAAATCATTAGTGATGAAAGTTATGTCGTCCAGACCGGAAGCAGGAGCATGAATACAGCTCTCTACTCTAGCTTCTGGATTGGTTTGAACACAGTTTTATAGTGTGTATTTTGTTTACCTTACTGGGAACTAACTCTTCGGCCTGGAATAGTTAGTGCCAAGCACCTCCTCTTACAGTCTTATTGTTTACCATACTGGGACCACATCTTCAAACTTGGTGGTCTCGCTTTAAGATGCGCGCAAAAATCTATTTTTTGCGCGCAGTAATCTTCAAGGACATTTTCGGACATGATGTCGCGAGATATTTGTTTTTGACTAAACATGAAAGTAGTAGCCCTTAGAATTACCTTTCCAACGAGTGGTTATACGCCTTCACCGAATTCTTATAGCCTCAGGAATCCCCGATCGGATTTGTTGTATAGTAAACTTTCCTACACATATAATTCTCGGGATTTGTGTTGAGTAGGCTTTGAATTTGGTAGGGAGAGTCTGTATTACAACAATGTTAACATCTTGGTAATTTTAGTATATAAGTAATGGTGGAAAAATATTGTTAATGACATTTATTGGATAGATCCATAACGAACACATGGTGTAGTGAACGAATAGGTTGATGAGTTAAGATGGTTGGGATGATTTAAATATGTGAACCAATAAGGACGTACATGAAAAGGGTAATATGTTGAATAATGATGAGATTGGCTTGAACTTGTTCTACATAGTTGGTAGTGATTGCTATAAACAAATGGTTGTTGACATTTTGTGGATAGACTCTCTCGAGTGATATCCAGCCCTGCCATCTAGGTGAGAGTCTGACAGCAGGATCTACTCGAGGTCTAGGTAGACTCTCGTGTGACATACAGCCCTACCAGCTAGGTGAGAGCCTTGTTACGGGATCTGCTCGGGGTCTGGGTAGACTCTCTCGAGTTACATCTAGACCTGCCAGATAGATGAGAGCCTGATAGATGGATCTACTCGGGGTCTGCTAATTGAACTCTTCACTTACTCACATGGATCATTGCAGGAGAGTTGGCACATCAAGAAACTTTATTAGAAAAAATACATCACTTACACGGCTTAAGGATAGAAGAGCTTTAAGTCATCACCAATCCAGGTGAGACTTAGGGCCTCGCCTTCCACATTCCGGAGGAGATATCCTCTTGATTTTAAGGTTTCTTCTACAATATATGGGCCTTCCCAGTTGGGGTTGAGCTTCCCCACAGCGGCTGATATCACCGCTGCATCCACCTTTTTCAGGACCCAGTCCCCTTCTGCAAACTGTTTGACACTGATGTGTTTGTCAAAGTACTTATCCATTTTCTCTTTACTTCTTCCTATCGGATGGCGGAGAGATCACGCATCTCCTCCACCATGTCAAGGGAGAGTCGTAGTTCCTCCTCGTTTTTAGCCCGCTATTCTTCCCTGCCTTCCTCCACCTCGACCACCTGAGGCATCCAAACCTCGAACTCTACTGGGAGGTCGCATTCATAGGAGAGCTTGAAGGGGGTCTCCCCTATGGCCATGTTGGGGGTGGTCCTCAGATCCCAGAGGAACAAGGGAAGCTGCTCCCCCCAGATTCCATTCAAGTTTTCAACTTTTTTCTTCAGGAGGTTCACTATGATCTTGTTCGCCGCCTCACCCCGCTCATTGCTCCGTGGGTGGTCGACTTAGGCAAACCTGAGGTCAATCCCGAGCTGCCTGTAGAAACTAATGAATTCTGCGCTGACAAACTAAGGCCCATTGTTCGTGATGATGGCCTGCGGCAACCCATATCAGTGAATGATCTCCACCAAACAAAGTTCCTGATGACCTGAGAGGTCACCTTGGCCAACACCTTCACCTCCAACCACTTAGAGATTTAGTCAATCATTACTAACAGGAACCTTCTTTGCCCGCTAGCCTGGGGGAAGGTCCTACCAAATCCATTTCCCAGATATCAAATGGCCAAGGAGCCGTGATACTTCTGAGGCGCTGGGCTGGTTATAGTTGGAGGGGGGCAAACAACTGGAATTTGTGGCACTTTTTCGAGATTTCTACAACGTCGTGGCCTAGAGTAGGCCAGAAGTATCCCTTCCTGATAATCCTTCCTTCCAGGGTCTGACTCCCGGAGTGACTCTCACACCCCCCAGAGTGGACCTCCACCAAGATTCTCTGGACCTCCCTCTTGGCCAAGCAATGTGCCAACATCCCCGAGAGGGTCGTTTTGTACAACTGCCCATCGCGGATGAGATAGTACGTTGACTTGTACTTAAACTTCTTTTTATCCATCTATTTCAGATACTCACTTGTGGAAAGGAACGTTGTGAAAGGGTACATCCATGAGGGGTGTTGATCCACCTCCATTAATTCTCCGTCTTCGATGGAAGGGTGGAATAGGTCGGTGTTGGTACCCCCAACCCAAGTACCATGCTTTACCAACTGATCGGCCTGCTTGTTCTCCTCCCGTGGTACGTGTCGGATGAAGAAGGTCTGGAACATGCCGATGACCCCCTTCACCTTTGCTAAGTATAATTGGAGGGTAGGCTCCCTTGCCTCGAACTCCCCGTTGATCTGGGAAGACACCACCATAGATTCAGTTAGGACATCCAAGTCAAGCACCCCCAGTTCCTTGGCCAGGCTCAACCATGCAATCACGACCTCATACTCGACCTGGTTGTTAGTGATGAGAAAGTGCACCACCACCGTTTGTTCGATTCTTGTTCCCTAGGGGCTCTCCAAGAACACCCCCACCCCCAGGGAAACTCTCCCTGATGCGCCGTCTACCATCACATTCCAGGGAGTTGGGCAAGTGAGTCCTGCTTCCGCCACCTCGACCACATAGTCAGCCGGAAAGTCGGCCATTGCTTGGGCCTTGATCGAGAGGCGGGGGACAAAGGATATATCAAACTCACTCAGCTATACCGACCACTTCGCCAACCTGCCCGAATGCTCCACCCCCTCAAAGATGTTGTGGATGGGGTGGTCAGTCACCACTCAGATGAAGTACGCCTGGAAGTAAGGTCGGAGCCTCCGAGCCGAGATGACCAGAGTGAAGGCCGACTTATCTAAGATGGGATAATGAAGGTCTTCCTTCCTCAGGACCCGACTTACATAGTAGATGGGCAATTGCTTCTTCCCCTCCTCTCTAACCAGGACAGATCTCAAGGCCCCTACTCCCACTCCAAGGTATAGTGATAGGTCTTGCCATCCTTTTGGCCCTTGGAGGAGCGGAGCCTGGGTCAACTACTTCTTCAAGGCTTGGAATGCCTCCTCGAACTCTCTGGTCTACTCGAACTTCTTACCTCCACCCAATGTTTTGATAAAGGGAGAGCACTTCTCCCCAGCCCAGGAGAGGAACCTGCTTAACCCTGCCAATTTTCCTGTCAGCCGCTGCACCTTATTAGCATTTCGAGGCGACCCCAACTCCATGATCCACTTAACCTTGTCTGGATTCGGCTCCACCCCCTCAGGGGTGAGAAGGTAGCCCAAGAACTTGCCCCTGCCTACCCCGAAGACACATTTCAAATGGTTCAGCCTCATTTTGTACTTGCGCAAGTTGGCGAAGGTTTCCTCCAAGTCATAGAGGTGAGAGTCCACGTCTCAACTCTTGAACATAAGATCATCTAAATACACCTCCAGGTTCCTTCCCTTCTGTTCTTGAAAGACTCTGTCCATCATCTTCTGGTACATCACCCCTTTATTCTTCAGCCCAAAGGGAATCATTTTGTAGTAGTAGCACCCATCCCCCGTGATGAAGGAGACATCTTTGATGTCGGGGGGGGGGGGGGGGGGAGGGGGTGAATCCTGATTTGGTGGTAACCTAAAAATGCATCTAGAAAACTCATTACAGGAAAACAGATGGCTGAGTCTACCATCGCGTTGATCCGAGGCAAAGGATAACAATCTTTAGGGCATAATTTATTAATTCAAGAAAAATCGACACAAATACACCACTGGTCTTCTCTTTTATTAACCATAACTACATTGGAGACCCAGCTGGGGTATTGTATTTCGGATACAAAGCTGGCCATGAGGAGTTTGGCTACCTCTTTCCTGATGGGCTTGGCCAGTTTGTCCACGATGGACCTCTTCTTCTATTGGAAGGGGCGGGCCTCCGGGTCTAGCTTGAGGCAGTGGCAGGCAATATCTGCATTGATCCCCGGCATCTCTGTCGCGCTCCATGCGAAGATGTCCACATTTTTCTGGATTTACTCCAGCATCCTTCCTTGTGCCTTCGGGGTCAGCCCCCCGCTGATGCGAACCTTCTCCACCCTGTCTCCCTGGGTGAGAACTTTAATCTCCACGACCTCTTTCGCAGCCTCCAGCCTGGACTATTCCCCCCATTCTCCAACGTCCCCCTCCTACGGGACAAGGACCTCCTCAGATTCCATCACGTCCTGAAAATGTTTAGTTGTCTACCTAAATCACCTAGAGGGGTGTGAAAATGTGAGTTGTGCAACTTTTTGCGGAATAAAAAAATTAAGATCTATGCACACAATTATCTACCAAGCAATCACAGATGACAAAAGATTTATAGTGGTTCCCCAACCTTGGGTACATCAACTTTCCCTCACCAATCTAGCAATACAATAGACTCGGCTACTCCATTATCTTGGATTGAAAACCAATCCTACGCCTTGGAACAAAGTTCCTACAATCTCGATCCAAAAAACGGATGTTCACTCGAAAGATAAAACTTCCTACAACTCGGAGGAAAAAGATCCTACACTCGGAGATAATTCTCCTATAAGAATGAAATTGAAAGTATGTCGAAATACAAACAGTACAACTTTATCAGATCTGCAAACAGTCGGCCTGGAACTTCTTCTTTGATCTTTGCGGCTCTATCAGAAAGGTTGAAGAAAAATCTCGACAAAGGCTAGATCTGAAATTTCTTGCCTTCATATGATCAGATATATGATGAAGAATTGAACGACAACCTCGATCTATGAATCTTCTTGATCTGAATCTTCTGGAATCAAAAACCCTAGCCGGATGAGCACGATGAAGGTCGGCAGCGGTGGCTTCCAATTTTTTTTAGGGAGAGAATGAGATTCAGATTTTCTTAGAATAATCTTGACAACACACGTTGTTAGGGTTTGTCGGTTTGACAAGACTTTATATAAGATCTTCCCTAACGGTCATAATTAATCTTAATGACGTACACATGGACCAATCACGTCAAGGCTGTTTGAAATTTATGTTAAATCTGGACTTAATGAAATTTCTGAAAAAGATGACTAACATACTCGAGTGAAGATTAACCTAATCGAGCACTATACAAGACTACTCGAGTGAATAGAAGAAAGTTACTCGAGTAAATGACTTAGAGAAAATCCAGAAATGAAGACCAGCTACTCGTGTACAAAGAGACTTACTCGAGTGATAAAACAGTTACTCGAGATGTGGAGTTGAACTACTTGAGTACAAGAAATACCACTCGAGAGAATAGGAATAAACTACTCGAGAGGTAGAGAAACAACTCGAGTCAAGGACTTAGAATGTTTTCTGGAAGAGAAATCTGGGTTACTCGAGTAGTGAAACTGGACTACTCGAGAGGATATAATCTACTCGAGTATGTAGATATAGCTACTCGAGTAATGGACTTAGAAAAATTTTGAGGGAAGAAAATCTTGTTACTCGAGTATTTACTCTGGACTACTTGAGTAGTAGATGGACTACTCGAGTACATGAATTTGACTACTCGAGTGAGGAAAAATTACACGAAGTCCAGTCTTCTGTCAATCGAGACAAAAGACTAAACTACTCGAGAACTTATATGACTACTCGAGTATTGTACTTCGAAAAATTTCTGGAGAAGAAATTCTGTTAACTCGAGAATGAGAAAGGATCTACGCGAGTAGTTGACTTAGCTACTCGAGAGACATAATTTGGCTACTCGAGAGCTAATTCCTTTACCCGAGTACTTATAATCGTACTCGAGTATTGACTAAGTATTTCACTATAGTATGTAGGTATCTACTCGAGTAAAGTACTTAGCAAAAAATCCTTCAATAGAATTTTCTCTTCTTTGGTGAGTTCAGCAACAAGCCTTTCACCAATTAGTCTTAGTGCTTGAATATGAAATGTATCCCAATAGAGAGGCTATATATGAGTCAACACCATGGATCACACAATGAGGGATTACATTGTATGGTCCTGTGTTTGGTGACCCATTGTAGACTGACATTGGTCTACACTTTGCAATACAGTCCTGCACACACATAACTTAAAAAAGCATCAAATAGAACTTAATTCATCTTAGTTCAAGGGTGACTTCATCAAATCTGGGTTAATGTGGATACAATACCCAACAATCTCCCCCTATTTATAGATGTCAGAACCCTTTATACTAAGGTGAATTATATAGACATAAAAGGAAACATATGTGTAAATAGAGAAAGCAGTGTAAGCAAGTATAAGAATATGATCAAAAGGCAAATGATCTAAATTTAGGAATTATATAAATGTGATTGTCCAAAAATATCATTTCTACATGTATCATTTCCACACTCTCATAATCCTTAATGCTTCAACTTAGTGATGTTGTTTGTCTTTCTTCTCTTGCTACCTCCTTTGGTAGCTGAATGGCTTGGGATAGTACTTTGGTGGCTTTTGAGGAGCATAGGGGTTGTTCCTGCCATGTTCTCTATCATAAAGCCTTCTCTTAGTCATAGATTTTTCATATAATTCCCATTACTGGGAGCTGTAATGTTCATTCCTGCTTTCATTGTAGTCCAAAATAAGTTTATGAGTATCTAAAATGAGAGATTTTGAAGTAGGAGACCAGATCTCTGAAAACTTAGGAGCTTTTCTCTTTTCTGCATCAGGAACTGGGATTGACCTGCTGGCTGAGGCACCATCACCATATTTTCTCTTCTTCTTAGAAGTGATGATCTCAGGATGAGCTTGGAAGAATATATCTGCTGGGTCTGCCTCCCAAACTTGAGCATATGAATCAGGAGGAGGACCTTCATGGCCTTCAGGTCCGGGATAAAAGGTAGGTTGAGGAGCTTGAACTGGAGCAGCAACAGCTTATGGATTGAGATGTTGAGGAATGATTGTGGATCAGCTGGGAATTCTGGAAGAATTTGATTGTGCATCCAAACTGCTGTGTCATAGGTGTGGAATTTTACACTCTGAATCTGGACTAACACATCATCATGAATGTCTTTCATCTTAGCTTCCCATTGAGTCTGCCATAGTGCATCTGATTTCTCAAGATATTCTTTCACTAAACAGTCCCCCTTTCTGACTTCAACAGTCAATTTAGTTATGGCATCTTCCTTGAAAGTGCCTACCTCATCCCAGATCTTCATCTTTGTAGCTTCAGCTCTCTTATCCAATTCTATCTGATTATTTGCAAGTCACACCTTGCTCCATGACTTGACCAACACTAGTAATAGTGTGATCTAGAGCCTTTCCACCAATTTGGAAGAGATGTTTGAGCTGATCTGTATTATGCTGGATCTCAGCAAATCCCCTGCTCATCTTAGTCTCTAAAGCAGTGACTTTCTCAGTAACAACTTTGAGAGAAGGATCAAAATATGTCCTTTGTTCTTGAAGTAGAAGTACAAATTGATTCATAAAATCACTGGTAGGAGCAGCAACAGCAGGAGGAACAACAGTAGAGGGAACTGGAGGAGGAGCAACCTATAGAGCTATCTCTGTAATTACTATAGAGCTCTCAGCTCTGGTAGTATGAATCAGGGCATCCCCTTTATCAGTGACCATGGGGATAGTGAAGTCCAAGGATCTCAGTGGAGCTTCAGCTGGTTCAGGAGATTGCTCATCAGAAATGAAGATTGTGTCATCCTGCTTTTGGTGTGTAGCAGTAGACTGATTGGGAGATGGAGCATGTGATGGAGAGGGTACTGGAGTGGATGGCTTTGGAACTTCAGTAGTTGATTCTTTTGGAAGAGGGGAAAGGGGTTCATCAGCAGTCAGTTCTTCAATCATCTCATTGATTGCTGCTTCAGTTGACAGTAGGGTTTCCTGAAGTTGGGCTTCAGAAGAAATTTGTTTAGGAGCATGAGGTGGAGGAGATGTAACTGCTGGAGAGGTAGGAATCCTTTCTGGAACAGAAGGAGCAGGCTCCCCCTGAACAGTTGCACCAGAGGAGCTGGCAACCTGAAGTGGAGAGGGAGATGGGGTCCTGTTCTCTATAGCTGGAAGCTCTTGAGCTTTGACAGCTTGAACTGGGTTCTGCAATTTCAACTCCCATCTTTGAATGGAAGAGATAAAGACTTTTTTCATGTGGTGTAGAACAGTCCCTTTGGAGAAGTTGAACACCTCAGGATTAATTTCATGGAGGAGGATAGAAATTATCCTGGCATAACTGAGAGCCTTAATGATATCCTTTATCTTGTCCAGAATCATCATCCCAAACTGAAATTTTTTCCTGCACACTATTGCTTGCATGATATCAAAGAAGGAGAAAGAGATATCCCTTATGGAACTGGTTTTGCAGAGAAGGACTTTGCCTATGATATCCACTAACATTTTTCCTTCAGGATTCAGGTCAGATCTTTTGATGTATTCTACATCTAGAGAAATACCACAGAACATACAGGTCCTATCAGATTCATCAGGGCCAAGATGATCTTCTTCATCAACAATCGTCAGTCGAAGAAGTTGGGAAATAAAGATCTTGGTAAGTTTAATTTTGATTCCTCTGACTCTGGATTTGAGAACTGCTCCATGTCTCTTGACTTTGACATTTTTGAAGAACTCTGCAACGTCTGGAAACATGATTTTACATGGCTCCTGGAGAACAAAGGTGAGGCCGGCAGTGTTAAGAAGTATCAGAAGGTTTCTGAAATCATCTGAAATTTCGGCGATATCAGTTGCAAAAAGTTCTGAGCTGATTCTAATCTTCGAGGAAGTGGCCATGATCCAGAAATTGGAGAAAATGCGGCTACAGGGAGGAGGAATGCGCGGGTTCTGCAACTTGCGGCAGAAGATGAAGCGTTTCAGCTTACTCGATAGAGAGAGATTGATTCGTGTAGAAAATGACTTTTGGACTTTGCGATTTATATATAACCCTAATTTATGTCTTAAGTAAGAAATAAATAATGCAAACATACCTGGGAGAGGGCGACATAAGCCTCGGGTTGCGAAGAAAGAAGTTTGAATCAGGGTATAAATCTTGTCTGTCTGATACTCGAGAGACTTGGCAGTACTCGAGTGAAGATATGGAGGTACTCGAGTAGAGACAGCTGGAAGTACTCATGTGATGTTTAGAAGTACTCGAGTGGAAATATTGAAGTACTCAAGTGAAGCTTTATTACTCGAGTAAGTCATTCTGCTACTCGAGTAGGTTACTCAAGTGACTGATAAGGTACTCGAGTAGGTCAAGTGGATTACTCGAGTAGGTCATTTTCTTACTCGTGTAGTTTGCTTTTTACTCGAGTCAAAGAGTTAGAAATTTGTAGAATTCCAACTTTTGACAGATTCTTGATCTCTGAGCCTTCTTGTGAGTCCACCTTCTCTAATATTCTTTGTTGAGCATTCCAAGTTCTATTTTGAAGAACGAGAACTTGGTCTCGTCTAGCGGCTTCGTGAAAATGTTTGCAACCTTCCTGCCTATAGAGACATACTGTAGATCTATATCCCCATGCTCCACATGCTCCTGGATGAAGTGATACCTCAGCTCTTTGTGCTTTGTCCGGCTGTGCGAGACTGGGTTGTTGTCTATTGCAATTGAGCTGCAAGAGTCGCAAAACAACGGAATGTTTTGGAATTTCATATTATAATCTTCACATTGATTCTTTATCCATAGCAGCTGTGCACAGCAACTGCCTGCAGAGATATACTCTGACTCAGTTGTTGAGATTGTAACACAGTTCTGCTTCTTGCGACTCCAGGAAATAAGCCTTCTTCAAAGGAATTGGCAAGTCCCGGAAGTATTTTTCCTGTCGTCTTTGCTACCTGCAAAATCAGCATCTGAAAAACTTATTAGCTCGCTATCATTACTTCTTGGGTACCATAAGCCATGCTTTGGTGTACCTTTAAGATATCTCAATATCCGCTTTGCAGCAGCGTAGTGAGATTCCTTAGAGTTCACCTAAAATCTAGCACATACACATGTTGAAAATATTATGTCAGGTCTACTGGCAGTAAGGTAGAGCAAGGATCCAATTATGCATCTATACTTGGTTTCATCAAAAGGTTTCCCATTCTCATCCTTGTCCAGAGACACAGTTGAACCCATTGGAGTCCTCATAGAGGTTGCGTTCTCCATTCCAAATTTCTTAATTAGCTCTTTGGTGAACTTAGTCTGTGATATGAAAATTCCATCTTCAGATTGTTTCACCTGAAGCCCTAAGAAATACTTCAGCTCGCCCATACTGCTCATTTCGAACTTCCCTTGCATAAGTTTTGAAAACTTCTTATAGAGGTTGTCGTCAGTAGAGCCAAAAATAATGTTGTCAACATAGATTTGCACTAGTAAAATCTTGCCTTTTATTTCCCTAAGAAATAATGTCTTATCTGTCTTTCCCCTTGTGAACTTGTTCTCAAAAAGAAAGCTAGATAGTGTCTCATACCAAGCTCGAGGAGCTTGTTTCAGACCATATAAAGCTTTATGTAATAAGTAAACATAATCAGGAAAGTTAGAATCAACGAAACCTGGAGGTTGTTCCACATACACCTCTTCCTTTATGTCACCATTAAGGAAGGCAGACTTCACGTCCATCTGATAGACGGTGAAGCCTTTGAGTGCAGCATATGCTAGGAATAACCTGATGGCCTCCAGCCTCAACACTGGAGCGTACGTCTGGTCAAAGTCGATTCCTTCTTCTTGACGATATCCTTTAGTGACGAGTGTGGCCTTATTCTTTATGATCGTTCCATCCTCGTCCAACTTGTTCCTGTAGACCCATTTTATCCTGATGACGTTCTTACCTTTGGGTCTTGGAATAAGTTTCCATACTTGACAGCATTTGAACTGATTTAGTTCTTCTTCCATCGCCATTATCCAAGATGCGTCTGAGTTCGCTTCCTCAAACTTCTTTGGTTCAACCTGTGAGAGAAAACTCAAGTATAAATTCTCGTTAGTTGTACCTCTACGAGTTCTGACACCATCCCGGGGATCTCCTATGATCTGGTCCATGGGATAATCCTTCAGATGTCTGAGCTCTAGGGTCCTTGCATCTGGATTGTCTTCAATCATCGGAGTGACTTCATCAACTTGGACACTTTCTTCGTCTTGATCATCATCCTCTCCAATAGGGGTTGGAGTGATGATCTTGATGAACTTTTCACCTTTTTCTTCAGACAGTTCATCCAAGCTAAGTTCTTTCAACTTTGTACCTGCATCTTCAATGAGGACACTAGAAGAGTTGCCTTGCAGCAAGCTCGTCTCATCAAATATAACATGTATTGATTCTTCTACAACCAGAGTTTTTCTATTAAATATCATGTATGCCTTACTATGGCTACTATATCCTACAAAAATACCTTCAAAGCTATTTTCGCTAAACTTGGTGGTACGATACTTGCCATTGTTAAGCACGAAGCACTTACAACCAAAAATTCTAAAATATGAGACAGTTGGTTTCCTGCCCTTTATAAGTTCGTAAGGTGTCTTATCGTGGTTTTTGTTAATGAGTGTTCGATTTTGCACGTGACATGCAGTGTTGACGGCTTCAGCCTAGAAGTATTCCGAAAGTGAGGCATCACTCAACATGGTCCTGCAGGCCTCTATGAGTGTTCTATTCCTTCTCTCGGTCACTCCATTCTGTTGTGGAGTACGAGGAGAGGAAAACTCATGAAAGATACCCAAGCTTTCACAGAATTCTGTCATGACCCCAGACTTGAACTCTGTTCCATTGTCACTTCTGATTTTGACTACGAAACAATTGTATTCATTCTGGACTTGCCTGACAAAATTAGTAAAGATGTTGAAAGTATCTGACTTGTGTTTCAGAAAGAACACCCACGCAAAGTACGAGTAATCTTCAACAATTACTAATATATAGTCCTTACCTCCCAAACTTCTAAATTGCAGTGGACCAAACAGGTCCATATGGAGTAGATGGAGATATCTATTAGAATCTTTGCCAATAATGCTTTTAAAGGTAGCCCATATTTGCTTGCCTTTTACACATGCATGACAAAGTCTATCTTTGACGTACTTGCCATTTAGGGCATCACGTACTAAATTCAGTGAAAATAATTTATTAATGGTTTTGAAATTAATATGTGCTAGTCTCTTGTGCCATTGGTCACCGAGAGATGCACTATCTTTTGCTAAAAAGCACATTGGTGTAGAAGAGTCTATACAAATGAAATTTAAACAAAATATGTTCCTACTTCGAGTGCCAGATAGAATCTTTTCCATACTGTCAACAGATTTTATCAAGCACTTATCTGCATGAAACTTAACTATGTATCCTTTATTACAGAGTTGGCTTATGCTTATAAGATTGTGTTCTAATCCTTCAACATAAGCTACATCTGAGAAGGATACACTATCATTAGTGATCATACCATAGCCTTTAGTGATTCCTCGGTCTGAACCTCCAAAGTCAACCTTTGGTCCGTTTAAGACTGGAGAGTAATTCTGAAGTAGGCTTCTTGTCCCGGTCATATGCCGAGAGCATCCAATGTCCAAATACCAGATACGCGTTTTGGTGGCCTTTGGACATACCTGCAATCATAATCAATTTGCCTTAGGAACCCAAACACATTTGGGTCCTTTGTCTCGTGTTAGAACACTCCCCCTACGAGTATTAACATTATGTGTTGTCTTTCTCATACTGCCAACTTGAGGTGTTGCAAAATTTCTGGAGTTAAACCAGCAATCGATGGCAAAGTGACCAATTCTGCCACAGCACGAATAGTTAAACCTGTTGTATCTTTGCCTTATGTTTTCCTGCTTGACCTTTTGAAGTTGTGGTCTAGTAGGAGCAGTATTCTTGGAGGACGATGCTTCATGATGATGGCAATCACATGATTTCTTCTCCTTCATTGACTTTTCCACAATGGGCTTTATCTTTGGTGCTTTCTTGAAGTTATGACCATGATTGTAAGGGCCATAGCTCTGAAGAATGACTTCTTCATAAGGTGCCTTAATGACACTTTCAACAAAGTTTCTGGGGCGAGTCCATCCTTGGTAACAGGACTTTGGCTCTACATAGGCAGGCCCGGTCAAGTGACCGTAGGATGAGTCAAGATCAAACTCATTAGTTGGTAATGTGACTTTCTTGAACGAAGTCTGATCTTGAGGGGCTTTCCCCTTCTCTTTGGCCAAGGCCTTCTTGGCGGCCTTATTCTTTATTTGAGCCTTGTTCCTTTTAGAAGATTTACTAGGAGCTTCTACATGGCCTAGTTCAGCACCATTGGCCTTAGCTGAGAATTCAACAACGAATGGAATAATAGTTTTAGGCTTCGAGAAACATTCAACAAGTTTCCTTTTAGCAGCGAGTTGTTCTTCCAACTCTTTGATGATTTTCTCTTTTAAGTCAAGGTGCTCAAGAGCCTTATTGTATTCTTCAATAGCATTATTGAAGTTCTCTTTGAGTGAGCCAGTCTTAGCGACTTCCTCTCTCAAGATGTTCTCTTCAGCTTTTAGAGATTTTATCTCTTTAGCCTGAGTTTTCACGACTCGACGACATTTGTCGTATGCCATGATCAACTCCTCGTACTGGGCCATGAGTTCAGACTCATTGTCAGAAGTGCTGTCCTCATTATCATGCTCAGAAGATTCAGATTCTGAAAGAGGAGTGTGAGAGTTTTGAAAGAATTGGTTTCAAGATGACCTAAATACCTAGAGGGAGGGTGAATAGGTATAATTTTTTTTATTGCTTAGGCAGACAAATTTATAACAATAAGACCTGTTATGCACACTGTCACAACACAGATAAAAGTAAACACATCACACACAAAATACACACAGTTTTATAGTGGTTCCCAGTTGATGTGGTTCCCGTAAGGTAAATAATATGCGCGCTCTTAAACTGGTCCTATGTGGTTCCCGTATGGTAAACAATATGCGCGCTCTTAAACAATAAGACGTGTTAGGACAAGCTGAACTAACTCTTGATGTATTCATAGTATCTTGATCCAATAGTCTTGTAGTTAAGATGAGCATGAATACAGTTTTATAATGCACGAATGGTTTGACTTGGTAGAAGATTGTAACCAGTTGATGTTAAAGTTATGTGATCATAGTCTATATGTAATTAAGTTAACCAAATGGTTTATGGATATGTGAAGTACCATTGTGTTGGTGATGAACCCTTATAGCACCTTGGGGCACGAGATTGTGAAAGGGTGTAAGTGCGGGTGATTGACCGCACTGGATTGGTATTGATGAAAAGAGACATACGTGGACGGTTGACCTTGGTCCTATGGTGGTTTGTCCATAGAGGCACCTTTCGTGCCATGATGATGTGACATTGCATGCAATGTTGCCACCAGAGATGACTTTCATTTCACACTTTCAAAGGTTAGGACCCCCTACGTATGATGGCAAGGCAGATTTTATGGCATTGGATGAATGGATGATTGCCATCGAGGAGATGTTCACCTACTCTGGTATCCCTGCGGACCAGAGAGTGATGGTTGCCGCTTATCAACTCAAAGGAATGGACAAGAGTTAGTGGTTGAGGGAGAAAGAAAGCTTGAAGGATGGATGCTCGTGGCAGTCCTTCAAGGAGTTGTTGTTGAAGAAGTTCTTGCCGTCTGTGGAAAGAGATCAGTTGATGAATGATTTCCTTCATTTGAAGTAGAGGTAGCTTACCATCAGTGAATATGAGGTGGAGTTCAGTAAGCTGAGCGCTTTGCTCCTGACTTGGTATCTTTAGAATCCAACCGAGTGAAGCGATTTCTGCGTGGTCTTCATAATGACATCCAACAGCTTTCCAGTGCCTACGGATCTGGGGCTTATGCTCAGGTGGTAGAGGCTGCTCTGAAGGTGGAATCCATTGACAATGCCAAGGTCAGAGGTCACCGTATGAGGAAGGATAAGAGGAAGTCTGTTGAAGGTAAGGAATCAAAGGAATCTAGGACTATTAAGAAGAAAAGTGGCAAGGAAGTGTGCAGTTTCTATGGTTGGGAAGGCCACACGTTTGAGAGATGTTACCAGAGAATTGGAGCTCGGAAGCAAGAGCAGGTGCATGCGATTCAGGATGCTCCCAAAGAGAGATCAGTTTGTTCCAGTTGCAACAAGACGGGGCATGATGCAGCCCATTGCTGGAAGAATAAGACCTGTTATCTATGTGGGCAGAAGGGGTATGTCAAGACCCATTGCCAGCAGGCTCAACCCCCGTTGCAGCCAGTACCACTTCAAGCCTTGCCACCACCATAGCTCATGGACAAAGGGAAGGGCAAGTTGAACTGGTGTCAATGGATGAAGCTCAGATGTCGACCAAAGTTATTTCAGGTTAGATTCTAACTTAGTTTTATTTTCTAGGTGTGATATAAATGTCAACGTTCTTTTCTCTTAGTCGCATATTTAATCTTATAGGAAAGTTTAAGGTTAGTAACCGCTGGGCGCGTGTCCTTTTCGATTCCGGTGCTACCCACTCGTTTGTGGCTAGATCTTTTGTAGAGCGTCACCATTTGACCCTCAATCCTGTTGGTGACCCGTTCTTTGTCAAGTTCCCCTCAGGTGATTCCGTGGTGTCAGATCAAGGAATTTAGGGTTGTCCAGTCTAGTTGGGAGATTTTCTTGCGGTTGTTGATCTAACAGTTATAGACTTGGAAGATTTTGATCTAATCCTTGGCATGGATTGGCAATCAAAGTACGATGCAACAATCCAGTGCAACGTCATGCGCTTGGAATTCAATATGGATGACGGTCAACGAGGAGCATTTATGGTTATTCGCGCCAAGATTCTCCGATCATTTCAGCGGTAAGTGGTCGAAAGCTTTTGAATTCAGGATTCTTTGCCTGTTTGGTTTCAGTATTGGCGAGCATTGTTAATTTGCCACTTGTGGAGGAAATTATTGTAGTGCGCGAGTTTCCTAACGTGTTTCTTGATAATCTTCATGGTCTTCCGCCTGAGAGAGTTGTTGAGTTTGTCATAGATTTAGAACCGGGTACCCGTCTTATCGCCAAGGCTCTGTACCTTATGGCTCTGCATGAGTTGGGAGAGCTGCATACCCAGTTGGACGAGCTGTTGCAGAATGGTTTCATTAGGCCAAGTTCGTCACCGTAGGGTGCTCCCATTCTGTTTGTAAAGAAGAAAGATGCATTAATGAGGCTGTGTATTGATTACAGAGAATTAAATAAGGTGACCATCAAAAACATATATCCCTTGCCGAGAATTGATGATTTGTTCGATCAGTTGTGTGGTAGCTCTATATTTTCCAAGATTGACATGCGTTTAGGTTATCATCAGTTGAGGACTCGTGAGGCAGACATTCCACGAACTGCTTTTCGTTTGCGGCATGGACTTTTCGAGTTTTTGGTAATGTCATCTGGATTGACTAATGCACCCGCCGCATTCATGGATTTGATGAACAGAGTGTTCAAAGACTTCCTGGATCACTTCGTGATAGTGTTTATAGATGACGTCTTAGTCTACTCCCACAATGCTAAAGAGAATGCACAACACTTGCGTCTGGTCTTGTCAACTTTGAGAGAGCATAAGTTGTATGCTAAGTTGAGCAAGTGCGAGTTTTGGCTACCTCAAGTCTCCTTTTTGGGTCATGTGGTGAATAAGGATGGGATAACAGTTGATCCGAAAAAGATAGCTGCAGTGATGGATTGGAGTAGACCTACCACTCCCAAGGAAATAAGAAGTTTTCTAGGGCTGGCAGGCTACTATAGAAGGTTTGTAGAGGGATTCTCTACACTGTCTGCGCCATTGACAAAATTGACGCAGAAGCATGCAGCCTTTTATTGGAGTGATTAGTGTGAAGAGGAATTCCAGGAGCTGAAGAGGGGGTTATGCACTGCACTAGTCTTGACCCTGCCTACTGAAGGACAGGAGTATGCTGTGTATGTGGACGCTTCGCATGTTGGGCTCAGATGCGTGTTGATGCAGGAGGGCAAGGTTATTGCATATGGGTCTAGGAAGCTGAAGTTTCATGAACGAAATTACCCTACGCATGACCTGGAATTTGCAGCAGTGATCTATGCTCTCAAGTTGTGGAGACATCTGTTATATGGAATTATATGCAAGATTTATACTGATCAAAAAATTTTGAAATACGTCTTCACACGGAAGGAATTGAATTTGCGCCAGCGTAGATGGCTGGAATATGTGGCAGACTACGATGTCGAGATCCAGTACCACCTGGTCAAAGCTAACGTGGTATCCGACGCCCTGAGTTGGAAGACAACTAAAGTTTTTATCCTTTTGGTGGATTCACTGGTGGAAGAATTCCTTTTGATGGGTATTTCAGTGGGAAGTGGCAACTCGACTAGTGAATTAGAAGTGTTAGAGCCTTTATGGATTAGACTTACTAGATTGCATCAAAAGGAGGATCAAGATCTGTTGTATCTTTATAGTAGAGCTGACAAGGGTGAGTTGTCAGAGTATTCTATTGATGATATGGAACCCTGAGATACCGTGGTAGGCTTTGCGTTCCCGCTGTTAAGGACATTAGGTATCAGTTGTGCAAGGATGCACATGATTCTAATGTGGTCTACCACCCCGGTTCGACCAAGATGTACCGGATCTGAAATAGATTGCTTGGTGGATGGGTATGAAGGGTGATATAGCAAGGTTTGTATCTAAATGTTTCTCCTGAAAGGGAGTTAAGGTCGATCATGGAAGTCCTGGAGGCAAGCTAACACCTTTGGAGATCCCGAGTTGGAAATGGGAGAGTATCTCGATGGACTTTATTACTGGATTGTCGAGCTCTCCCAAAGGGCATGACTTAGTTTGGGTGATTGTGGATAGACTGACGAAGAGTGCTCACTTCATGCCATCCAAGATTGACTACTCCATAAAGAAAATTGCTGAATTGTATTTGGACGAGGTCATCAGGTTACATAGAGTACCTGTTAGTATTGTATCTGATCGAGACTCCAGGTTCACGTTTCGTTTCTGGAAAAGCTTGCAAGAGGGTTTGGGTACCGACTTCAGGTATTCCACCGCCTACCATCCATAGACGAATGGACAAACAGAAAGAGTAAATCAGATCGTGGAGGACATGATTATATGTTATATTTTGGACCACAGTGTAGCGTGGGATGAGCGTCTGAGGCTAATGGAGTTTGCCTACAATAATAACTACCAGGAGAGCTTGCAAATGGCTCCATTTGAAGCTTTATATGGGAGACGTTGCAGGACTCCTTTGTTTTGGGCTGAGATCGGTGAGAGACCGTTGCTAGGTCCATAAGTCCTGAAGAGATGGAAACTTTAGTTAGGATCATCCGAGAGAAGCTTCGGGTAGCCCAGGAGCGCTATGAAAAGTATACCAATCGGCGCAGAACCAATTTGGAGTTTGCCGTCGAGGATATGGTTTTCCTAAAAGTTTTCCCGATGTCTGGTGTGAAGCGATTTGGTAAGAACCATAAGTTGGACCCAAGATATGTGGGACCCTTCCGAATTATTGAGCGAATTGGTGTTTCAGCTTATAGGCTGGACCTACCGGCGAAATTTCCCGGAGTGCACGATGTTTTCCATGTGAGTCGGCTGCGGAAGTGCGTGTTGAGCGACAGGCAGATTCTCGATGTTGTGCCCCAGTTGGAGCCAAACCTTTCTTTTGTGGAGGTGTCTGTTTGTATTTTGGAGTCTTAGGATCGAGTGCTGCGGAGAAAGACAATCCCCAAGGTCAAGGTTCTTTGGATAAATCAAGACGTCGAGAGCGCGACGTGGGAATTGGAATCGACGATGAGGGAATCTCATCCGCACCTCTTCTCTTAATTTCAGGTTTGTCTTTATGTTTTCAGTCATGTTTGATTTTATCATTTTGGTTTGGTTTTGGAGTCGTGTTAAGTTTCGGGTCGAAACATCTTTTTAGGGGGAGTGATTGTAACGCCCCCGATTTTTCAAAGATTTTATTTGAATGGGTATCGTCATATTTATGACGTCGTGATGTTATTTTTAACGTCGACTTGACTGCGCATTGTCGTTAAGATATTTTCGCATTTGTGCAGTCGAGTCGACCGAATTCTTGTTATAATGAGAAAATTTTGCATTTAGAATTTAAGTTAAGTAATTTTGGACTTGCTCGTCAAGTTTCGTCGCGATTCGAGTGATATTTGGGCCTCAACGATTTTCCGAAGTTTTGTGGAATTTATGTTCGTCGTAAATTTTTTAAAAAAATTATATCTCGAGAATGGCTCGTCGGATTTTGGTTTTCACTTCGCCGTTGTGTTCGTAGTGTTAGTGTTTTCCTACGGTGCAAATTTCATTTAATTCGGCACACGTTTGAGCCTCCGTTTTGATATCGTGATTCATTATTCAAAAATATATAAATATGAATATTTTTATATTAAAGTACTATTCAAAAATGTCTTTTACTATTTATTCATATAGATTGATCAAAATGATATATTTGCAAAAAAAATTATTATTTTTGTAATATTTACTCGAGTGACTTCACCTGCTCTCGAGTAAGTTGTTATTTCTATAATTCTTTACTCGAGTGACTTCACCTGCTCTCGAGTAAGTTGTTATTTCTGTAATTCTTTACTCGAGTGACTTCACGTGCTCTCGAGTAAATTGTTGTTCCTGCAATTTTTTTTCTCTCGAGTAAATTTTTTTTGCCTCTCGAGTAGGGTAATTCTTTACTCGAGGGATTTATTTTTGCATCTCGAATAGGGTAATTCTTTACTCGAGTGATTTAATTTTGTCTCTCGAGTGATCTTTTCGCCTCTTGAGTACCTGTATTCGCGTCACGAGTACTCTTCATTCATCCCGAGTAGTTCATTATAGTTTGCGCTCGAGCGGCATTTTGAGATTCAAAACAGTGTCGTATCAAAAAATAGTTAACATGAAATTTTTTTGTCTCGACGAGATCTACAACTTTCATGTTTAGTACGTTTCGATTTGAAGCAATCTTGAGCCCCTATTTTCGTTTTTGCTGCTGCTACTCGAGTGATTTTTGCAGCTACTCGAGTGGGTTTTGCTGCTACTCAAGTAGTCTGTTTCTTCCTATATATATTGATGCGTGTTAAAACTCCAAAAATATTTTGCGAACGCGGCGCCCCGGGCGGTTTTATTTAAGAAAGACGGATTTGGATTTTATTTAGAAAACAGGGCGCGCTTATTTATTTATTTGGATATAAAAAGATGTGATCGAGTTTTAACGAAAGGAGGCAAGTGCACCTATCGTGAGTAGTACAGGATTTTCCGGGTGGAATATCGAGGTTGTATTATTCTCGGGGTCAGTTCGATTATTTCTGCTCTTCCCTGGAGGGGACTATTATTTTAACGATGATTATCTTGTCAGGATATTTTTTTTATATATATATAAAAGCAAAAAGTAAGACAAAAAAATAAAAAATGAAAGCAATAAAGATGGAGCCGATGATGAGCTTAGCGCGACCGCATGGAATAGATTTTGAACTAAAATAAACTTTAAATAAAAAGAGATCCTAAATTTCTAATCAATTAATGCAGAGACTTGGCCGCGGAGCTTCCACTAGAATGAGCTCACTTATCTCTAGGACTATCGCTCACCTGAACGCTAAGACTATTCGACCAAACATTATTCCGACGAAGGATTCCTCTTAACACCCACATTACGCTAATAACCCCGCTATTGGGTGGGGAACCCAATCCGGTAGAGTTGACGCGCCTCCTCTCTCGAGGGTTAGTGCAGAACTCTCTTTGTCAAGGGGTGATCTGTCCATACGCACGACCTCTCGGCTAGCGTATGGAAAACGGAAATGGGCCCCACACATCGATATGTAGTCCTACGCGTCGTTAACCCCGGGCAAACCATAAGTACTTTAATTAATTAGAAAAATACGACCTTTAATTATTTTAAGGTATTTTATTTCTCCCAATGCTATTCGATACTGAGGGCTAAGAACAGTTAGCCACTCATCGGAATGGGGACGGCTTGCGAGAAAAGCAATAAAGAAAGCAGAAAAGGAAAGCAGTAAAGAAAGCTGTAAAATGAATGCAGTAAAGGAAAGCAGAAAATTGCAAGTCCTACCAAAACGAGAATGACTGAAGAAAGCTGTAAATTGCGAATCCCGGCGCAAATGCGTGGGTAGGAGAAAGAAATCGGGTCGTACTCAAACGAGTAGGACTAAATAAATGCAACACACGCACACACTCGACATAAAGTAAAACTTACGAACACACATGACATAATTGAAAACACACGAAGACAAATCCTACTCAAATGAGTAGGAGAAAATAAATGCGGGTCCTACTCAAACGAGTATGACTAAATAAATGTACTCACTCTACTGAAAGTAAAACACAATCACTCGACAGAAAAGAAATAAAACACTGCATCATTTAACTCTTAACGAGTAGGCGGAAATAAATGCACGCACTTACAGAAATGAAAAATACTAAGTTACCTAAAAATTAAAATAACAACATTTCCACCGCTAGAATGCGGTAGAAATGCATAAAAAGCTGAAATAAAAATTAACCAGACAAAAAGGTTTGCAAATAAACGCAAAATGAAAATGCCCAAAAAATTAAAACGAATACATTTCTACCGCAAAAATACGGTAGAAATGCATAAAAAGAGAACGAAAAAAAATAAAAGGAGCAAAAAGGTTTTGAAATAAAAGAAAAAATGAAAATGCTTGAAAAATTAAAATGATTATGTTTTCATTCTTATAATTTTATAGAAACACCTAAAAAGTGGAAATAAGACTAAAAGAGAACGAAAAGTTTTACAATCCTAAAGTGCCTAAGTTAAAAAAAATCAAAACCACTTTTATAACCATTTTTATAGTTTTATAAGAATGAAAATAGAGAGTACGAAAAAAATCCTAGAACTAAACTAACCTAAGTAAACAAAACTTAGGAAAACAAAGTAAAAAATCTAACCTCATACAAACATGCACACGCATTTTAAAGAACGAAAATAAAGCTAAAACAAAGCATAAATAAGATTGCATAAAGAGGGACTTAGATCCATTCCAACATAACATAAGGAGACAAAAATATAACATTTTATTAAGCTGAAACAAGAGTTACAAAAGAACAAAAACAAAAACTAAGGAGAGGGGGAGAAAATATCCCTTACATAACATTGGAATACATTTAGGCAGACCTCCCTAAGGAAAAATGGTTCAAAAATGGGAACAGGATTACAAGCAGAAGACAACTATTTATAGAGAAAAATTTCATGTGACACGACCTCAGACACGAGCGTGTCCGGGGGCGTGTCAACACTGTACAAAATGCGGTTGGCGATTTGACGGGAAAGTGGACTTTGGGCTGGACACGTGTCGGTCACGCAGTGGTCACGCCCCAAGTCACGGGCGTGACGCTGGGCGTGTCGAGGAGATGGATCTGGGCGCGTTGCGTCAAAAGTCGTCGCGCGAGTCTTGTCAGCCAGGTGGAGAAGTCACGCCCCAGGTCACGGCGTGACGCTGGGCGTGTTGGGTTGAGTCGACACTCGACAAACGTCGAGCGGAAATTCTCGAGAGGAAAGTTCGTCGAGCGGGAAGAGGAGTCACGCCCAAGGTCAGGGGCGTGCCTCTGGGTGTGTCGCAGAGGTGTCGACGATCGTCGATCAGAAATCGACGAGCGCGACAATCGTCGAGTGGAAAACGTCGAGCGCTGGACATGGGACATGACACGGGCGTGTGACCGGGCGTGTCAAGCAATTTCTTCAAAATTTGTTCATTTCTCGGGAATTTGACATATCACGCCCAGGTCATGGGCGTGACCAACAGTACACGGGCGTGACTTGACTGTTTTGTGCAGATTTTTGATTTTTTCTGAAAAATAAAATAAAACAAGTTAGGAAAATATTTACAATAAAAGGAGCATTTTATTAAACATAAACAAGTAAAAATGACGAAAATAAATGAAAACGACTAAATTAATGTACAAAAAAATGCGTATATTTATAATTCATCATCATATATATATATATATATATATATATATATATATATATATATATATATATATATATATATATATATATATATATACGTAGACTTAGAATTAGAACCGGCTCACTCCTTCCTTTAGGACTGTTCTCCTTCTTCTTCATCATCAAGCCGGACCAGAACTAAAGAAATAAAAAGAAAGTACGACGATGGCGGAGCGTGAGATTTAATGAACCTTCCGGCCGCCGCCGACGGAGCTCCGGTGCTTGAAATCTTTGTCCGAGCATAGTTTCAGAAATCTCTCGTCGAGATCTACGCAATCGTGGTAGACTTTTCTCGTTTCGTGACCTTTTTTCTTTAGGGATTTTTGGCCCTAACTTCTATTTCGTCCACTCTTGTTCATATTTCAACTTCTCTCGTCTCCCTTAGTCCCGATCTGCGATGAGGTGTGATTTGAAGACTTTCTCTGATAACATCAAGGCAAGTGGCTCCTTTCCTCTTTTTTTTCTTTTCTCCTTAAGTTCTCATGGTAAGACTTTCGTCATATATTATTGTCCTCGTTTCTTTAAAGTATAAGATGTTAAATCTTTTAGGTTTGCGCTTAGGGTAAATATTTTCGACGCCGCAGAGTGTAGGACTTGTTGCGCTTAGTTTTAGGTCGATTGTAGGTTTGGTCTTCGAGTTAGTGTTGAAATCCTTAGGTGTTGTGCTGATTTTGGTTGATGGTGTTGGGGATGTGAGTGTTGGTGTGGATACTAGCCCACCGAACTGGGAGCCCCTTCTTTCTGTGGATCATCACAGTGGGGGTATGCTTTAGTTCTCCTGTTCTGGATTGTTGGATCTGCTTGGCCCGGTTTGGCCATGTTGATTGACCACAGTGCCGCTTGTGAGACATTTAAGGATCCGGAGTTGGGCTTTAGGGCGCTTGAGGTCGTCTCCCTCTCCGTCCTGCAATGTAGTAATACCACGTGTTGATGATCCATCCTCTTCCGAGCTGTCCGTGCTCAGTTGGTTCCCAGTGGATTATGCTACAGTTTGCTAAATCTTGTTGTTTATACTCAGACTCGTTCATTTTCACAATTGGTGCAATTTAATTCAAATGTATTGTATTGGCTAACCTTTCTCTACTCGATCAAATTTGGCTAATGGTTGCTGTGGTTTTTTTTTCCAGTTTTTGTTTCCCTTGGGTTAAGTTTGATACACCCTCATTTGTTAAATTCTTTTCATACTTATTTACTTGTACTCTTGCCACTAATACTTTTGTTTGCTAAGGTGTTCTTCTTTTGAATGGCTCAGGTGCAGGGTTGTAGCCGATGGTGCGACTGAGTGATGTTGTTGTTGTGTGAGCCTCATGCTTGTGAGGTAGCTTTTGGAACTCTTGTTGTTTGGTTCATACTTGTGAACTTTTAGTGGGTTCGTGTCAGGTGTTTGACGCCCACTGATTGTTTATTGTTGTTTTTGGATATTCTGCTAATTGCCAGTGTCTACTCTTATGGTAGTAGTTCTTGCTCTCTGGGAAGGATTTATGCTAGGATGCCTTTAGATATTTTCAAATATAAAACAAACTAATATAATTTCATGCATAGCACGATTTAAAACTTTAAGTCAATATGTTTAATAACGTACCAACTACTTTGATATTATTATTATAAATTTAGAGTATTGCATGCCATGAGTTTTCCTTTTTGGGATGTTAGACTCATGTTGGATGTCCAATTTGATTATTATAGTATTTTTCAGCTGCGTTCAACTAATTTCTCCCTAGTGGACTAGTGAGCAACAAAGCCGAGGGATAGGGTTGATTGTCTAACCCAAACTAAACTTCTCCAATTGATCATTTAAATCTTATGTTTGTGTGGATTTGAAGAATTGTCTGAGCGTCTACAGTTATCCCCTGCTGACGTGGCATCATGACGCGCATTTCCCCTTACTCTAATATTCTGTCGTTGTGGGAGAAATGCGGCTTGTGACAGTCACACCGACGGGAGTTGACAGTTATACTTGCACGGTTGGGCCTTGGTACTCGGTGCTTACTTCCCGAGGCACCCTCCATGCTAGTGGACGGTCAGCCTTGGCCCTTTGGTTATTTGGTCACAAAGGCACCTTTCGTGCCACGAAGATAGGCCAGTTGGGCTGGGCTCTTGGTGCACATCTACCCGAGACCCCTTCTGAGCCGTAGTAGGCTTGTGAGATCCACTGTGGTGTTCATAGCGTTGAGGCGTTCGGAGGCCTAGGATTGGTAGTGTGGATGCCCGCCTAGTAGTGTAGAAGCCCGCTCCACTATCACTGCCTGGTCATGACGGTTGACGCCCGAGAGTTTAGCTACCTGCTCGAAAAGTGAGAACAATAAGTTTGTGTTGACATAGCAGTTGCATGTACATGATTATGGGTGAGTAATTGCATTGCATTCACGTCATTACATTACATTGCATACACAAGATTCTCATCGTATAAGTTTTTATGGGCACTCTTATACGTTGAGTTACTTTACTGCGGAGTCGATCCTCAACCTATGTGTCTCTATGGGCATTCATATAAGTTGAGTTACTTTCTATTACGGGTTCACATTTTTATACTGTTGTAGATGGTAGAACTGCTAGTGTAGATTGTTTACTTATTTATTATACTGCAGATATACATTGATATTGTTCACTCTTTTCCACCTATTTGTACTACTGCTCTTTATTATATATTGTACCTGTCCTTTTCTCCGCCCGGTGCTGAGGAGCCGCTGGGGGAGCGGATTTGAAACCACTTAGTCTTTATGATTAACAGTTGGTACGTCTTCCTTTTAAGAAGGGAACCCGCCGACAGAGTAGTAGCAGGTTATGCAGCAGGACAACCAGGCTAGGACGACAGGGGCTGAAGGGACGGTGCCATCGCTATCGTCAGTGATTGATGTGAGTTAGAGAGACTTATTTTGTACACGTACTCTGATGTTATAGAATCTTGTTGATGCTTCTTTTATTTGATGAACTTTGGACTATATTACTATGTGTGGATTTGACTTCTGTTTATATATTCTTCTTTGGGTTGGCAATGATTGATATTAATTATAGTCGGGAGGATAGGCGTCTTGTAGTACAGGTTAGCCCGTGCTCTAACGTTACCGCAATGCAGCTGTTCTGGGCATAAGACTTCCCTCATGTCGTGTTTTGTGTTCCTAGAGGGGGATCTTACACCTCATTGTCATTGGCGTGCCTACAAGGCGTGACATCCAGGCGTGCCGCACATTATGAAGGCAGTTTCAGATTCAGCAGCTTCAAGCTTACACGCCCTAGGTCAAGGGCGTGACCTAGGGGTGTGACCTCTCCAGCAATGTCAGATTAACTTGAGGACGATTCGCACCTAACACGCCCCCTAGTCACGGGCGTGACCTTCCAGAAATTTTCTTATAAATTCAAGATCGAGCCAAGAGCTGGGGGAGGATCGAGGAGCCATCTAGGAGTAGATTGTTAGCCAATTTCAGTAGATTCCTTGCACTTCTTTTATGTAATTTTAATTTCATAGTGAATTTTAATAAATCCTATACTCTAGAGTATAGGATCAAGTGTCGTATTAGACTCGAGGCATGTTGAGTACTTCTACTCACGCATAACCTGCTTTTCTTCTCATCATGAATTTAATACTACACTTGCCTTATCGGTTTAGAATCACGCACAAGTGTGAATTTTACTCATTAAGATTTTGGCACCGTTGTCGGGGACTATTTATGTTGATATTTAGAAAGTGCAAATTTTATTAATTTTAACACTCTATTTTCTCTCTTCCATTTCACTTTTTACTTTTTTCTAAATTCACTTATATTAAGTAAAGGTTGTTTAATTTTTCTTAATAATGTTATCGGAATTGGTCGCTAAGGTTGTCGAGCATCAAACAAAAGTGCTTCTTTTGGAAGCCGTATGAAATCGAAGAATTTCATGTTTTTATTGTGGTGCTCCTCATCGAAATGAGGAATGTCTTATTCATAATTACTATCATAATTTTTCATATGAAAATAATTTTTATAATAGTTATGAAATTAATTTTTCTCATTTTCATGATAATGTTTATTCAAATCTTCATGAAAATAATTTTTTCCAATCTCTCTAATATTAATGAAAATACATTTTCAAGTTTTAACGAGAATAATTAATTTGATTTAAATAATCTTTCTTCTACCTCAGATGTTGGTTTTTCTTGTTTGCAAGATCAACCATAAGAATTCCCGAGCAATGAGAATAATTATTTAGATTCAAATTTTTGTTCTTCTTTTATTGCACCACAATCTTATTCTTTTAATTTTGGGGACTTTACATAATTTCAAGTTGATCCTCCTCCCCCAAATTTAGAAGAAATTAATATTTTTTCTAATTTTTTTTTAATTTTGGGGAATCGTCGCAAATTCAAATTCTTTCTCCTCCCCAAAATTATAATGAAAATTTTTCTTTTTTTTTTATAATTTTCCCCCTTCTTCAAATATTTCACCTATGAAGGAACATGAATCTTCATGTGCCCACTTAGTTGTTTTTTCTGAGGAAGAAGAAAAATTATTATATCAAGAATTTATTAAAATTTTGGGCACACCAGGTGAAATAGAAGAACAACATGTTTCTTCTCGTATTTCTCCCGCTTTTCCTTCTCATCATGAATTTACAAGCACCACTTATAAATATTTAGAAATCCAAATTCATGAAAATTTTGTGCCTAATAATTTTATAAATGAATTTTCTGATAATGATTTTAATTTAGAAAATAAATAACCCGAGCTTACACAAATAGTTTCGCAAGAGCCTCCTCCTTGCGAAATGTTTTCTGAAATGCTTACTTTTGATTTTCCTTATACTAATGATATTTTATGTAGAAGATGAGCTGTTGTAATTAAACGTCTTCCACGATCCATTTGTCGCTCTTCTACAAAACTTCAAATCACCACAGGTATGGATAGGTGATTTGAATTTACATTTTCAAGCCAACTGATACAACAAGGAAAATCAACAAGTAAGCGGAGGAGTAGTCAGGTGAGCGACTTTGTCGTATTTATCCAAACGAGAATTAAGGGAGTTGCCCGTTCACTTAAAATTTTATTTTCTTTTTTCTTAAAAATAACCGTCTAGCTTAAGGACGGGAAAAAGAAATGTGCTCTTGGGAGACACCCCTTGCTTATCATTTTCATTTTTAAAAAAATTTTAATCTATTTTATTTTTCTTTTCCCCCTCCTACTTGGCATATAAATATTGGAGACAATGTTTATTTTTAATTATGGGGTCGATCTCATTTGTTGTTTTTATTTGAAAAAAAAAACTCAAAAAATTGTTTACTTTTTATTTAAAAAAATACAAAAGAAATAGAAAATAAAAAATTAAACTTCTTGGAAAGGGCCGTGTTGGTATTTCATCCCACAAAACCGCCTAGCACCTTGCAAACCCATCACTGGGTAGCCCTTAGGAAGTCCAAGAATTAACAAAAAAATTAGGATTAAAATTTATGTTTTTAGTATTTATATCTAAAAAACAAAAAAAAAGTAATAAACCCCTACTTAATTATTTTAGAAATTTATTTTGAGTTTATTTATAACAATTTTTAAAATTTTTGATTTTCTAATCTTTTATTTCATCATTGTTAGTAAAATTTAATTTTTAAGTGATTTGATTTTAAGAAATACTTTATGAATTAAATTTATTTAGAGTAATTTCTTTAGCCCCTTTTCTCTTGATTATAATTAGTTTCAATTTTATGGTGTTTGGTTTAACAATATTTATACTTCAATTATATTCACTTATGCTTAAAGAGTCATAGGAAATTTTAATTTACTATAGTTGCTCTCTAACTATTTTAATTTAATCTAAAAATTGTTGTAGCCTTTCCTGTGTTATTTGTATGTTTTTGTTAGATCATATGTCATGAGAATAAGAAGATAAAATTCATTATCCCATGGTACTAAAAGTTATTTAACTTAAGGTTAGCTAATCACCTAGGGGGGATGAATATGTGTCTGAGGTTTTCTTAGTTCTTTTGCTGATTTCCAAGATGATCAATCTAGAGCTTGTCCTTAGCACATGCAATAAAACAGAAAACAAGCACACAAAAAACACATATAGATTTATAGTGGTTCCCTAATTGGGTACATCCACTTTCCCCCCACCTATCCAACTGATTTGTTAGACTAGGTATAAACTGCACTAATATGCTCCTTAGAGCTTACACCTCAGGCCCTTAGCTTTACACACAGGTTCCCTTCAGAACATAAACTCAGAACCACAAGGGTTCCTACCTTCGAGCTCAGAGTGATGCAGCACTTCAGCCTTATTTCTAAGCCTTACAACCTCAGCCTTATTTCTAAGGCTTACAACTCAGGCTCTTCAGCCCTATAACTTCAGGCACACAGCCCTACTCTCAGAGTGATGCAGCACTCCTATAACTCAGTACCCTTCCAGGTACCTATAGCTCAACCTCCTCTAAGGCCTATAACTCAGTGACACACTTGTCACCTACAGATTAGTGACTCTCCAGTCACCTACCTCAGGCATAAGACCCTACACTCAGGATGGGAGGACAACCTTACCTCAGATCCACACTTGGATCCTACCTCAGAGAGCAGCACTATCCTACCTCAGACAATTAAGCCCTACAGCTCAGATCCACACTTGGATCCTACCTTAGTGACTAATTAGTCACCTACCTCAGGCACAAAGTTCCCTACACTCAGATTCAGATAAACTGAATCCTATAGGAAGTGAATACAGAATGTTTAAGAAAAATAAAAAAAACTGACTCAAAGATAAATCTCTGAGTCTAATTTGCTGGACTAAGCAGATATCAGTCCAGTCACTTGCTGTAGAAGGAATGAGTCATTTTCTACAGCTAACTTCTTCTTTGATGCATAGATGGAGCAGCTATCTACTGTTGAAGGCTGACTGACCCTTCATACAGCTAACTTCTTGCTGAAAGGTTGAATCAGCAACCTTGTTCTTCAAAGAACTATCTTGCTGAACTTGAAGAGCTTCAGTTATCTTCCTTTGCCTTCCGGCTATATCTGCTAGACTTGAGATTTCAAGCTTAATGGAGAATATGTCCAACCGCCTCTATTTTTCTTTTGTATTTTTCTGCTTGTTCTTTGTTGCCCTAATCCCCATACCTTTTTCCTTTTTATATGCAGTGAATTGAATCAATGACACAAATATGTGTGGGATATAACGTCCCAATTCGTGTTAGGCCACTTGTGTGCACTTTTTAAGCCAGGAGAGTTGACTTGGGCTCAGGGAGTGCTGGAAGTTAGGCTTGCACTCGAGTAAGGGAGGAAAAGTTAGTCTAGAGTAGGACACGGGCAGTGACACAGGCGTGTCTATACCCGTATGGTACTCTGGTGTCATTGCATCTTCTTTGTGAGATTTGCAGAGAAGGACACGGGTAGTGATACGGGCGTGTCCATACCCTTGTGGTTTTCTGGCAACTGCGCACAATACTTGTTGTTTCCAGAATAAGACACAGGTAGTGACATGGGTAGTAACATGAGTATGTCCCTACCCATGTGCAGAGCTCGACGATTCGTCGAACTGACCTCGACGAATCATTGACCGTGTTCCTTCTGAGCAGGACACGGGTAATAACACGGGCGTGTCCCTACCCGTGTGTGTCCAGACATTAATTCTTCATGCAGAGCTTGACGAATCATCAACCGTCTTCCTCCAGAGCAGGACACGTGTATTGAGACGGGAGTGTCCCTACCCGTATGTGTCCTAGTAATAGCTCGATAATTCGTCGAGCGGACACGGGTAGCGATACGGACGTGTCCCCACCCGTGTAGTTCAATTTTGGGTTTTGGCAAATTTTTTGGCCGCGTCATTTCAAAGGGACTCATTTACTGAGTTGATTGGTGGTCCAATGATAGGCTGACACGTGTCTATGCAGTTGCCAAACTTCTCACATGAAAATAGGAGAAAACCCTAGCCATTTCTAGTATTCCTTCCAAGCCATTGCTGTAAGAAACTGCTGTAGTGGAAGGAGGTGTTGGAGCAGATCTTCTTTCTGCAAAGAACTAACACCGACCGAGGAGAAGAAGATGCCGCCTAGAAGGGTGACAAGATCCATGGCCGGAAATATCGGAGACGAGGTGAGCTTCCTACCCTCTCCCTTGGTGCTAGATCTTTAGTTATTTCTAAGAGAGATATCGACTCAAAAGAGTCTTGAATTGTGAGAAGAAGGTTTCTAGAAAAAGGCAATGCTATGACTTGTGTCCTAGGAGTTAGAGTCTTCAACCATTCCCTCACTTCGAATGCAGTTTGTGGACTGGTTTCGTGAAGAAACATGGCCTTGTGAGGGTGAGTAAGTGACGAGAAATTCTGGACGTTATTCGAATGTTTGGTTGAAGGAAGAAAATGAACCGATGTCGTTCGATCTGCTTTAAGATGCGTGCAAAAATCGGTTTTCTGCGCGCAGCAACCTGCGAGGCCATTTTCAGACATGATGTTGCCAGATCTGGGCTCTTGACTAAACACGAAAGTCGCAGCCCTTGGAAATACCTTTACAACAAGGGGTTAAACACCTTCACCGGATTCCTGTAGCTTCGGGAATCCCCGTTTGAAATTGTTGTACAGTAGTCATTCCTGCTCATGCAATTTTTGTGTTTGTTTTGTATCACCTTTGGGTTTGGTAGAGAGATCGTAGTACATTAACGTTAATACCTTGTTGTAATGTAGTCCAAAGGCGGTTGTGATAAATCATGTTAATAACATTGTTGGATAGATCCCTAATGAACAAATGATGTGGAAAATGTACTTGATTGAGGTGACGTGGTGAAGGTTAGAGAATGAACGGATTGACGAGTTGGCATGGTGGGAATGATTTGAATATGTGAAATGATGAGGACATACTTGACAGTGGAAATGAGTTGAATAATGATGATTTTGGATTGATTATGCGATATATAATTGGTAATGACTGTTACGAACAAATGATTGTGGTCTTG
This sequence comes from Platanthera guangdongensis, assembly GCA_039583875.1. Classification (NCBI taxonomy): domain Eukaryota; kingdom Viridiplantae; phylum Streptophyta; class Magnoliopsida; order Asparagales; family Orchidaceae; genus Platanthera; species Platanthera guangdongensis. Next base: position 128,896,525 of record CM077161.1, on the reverse strand, counting down.
GATAAAGAGAGTAGGTGAGGGTGTTTGATCGCACTGGTTTGGAAATTCTGAGAAGAGACTCAAGTGGACGGTTGGGCTTGGTCCTCGGTGCTCATCCCCAGGGCTCCTTTCGTGCCAAGTGGATGGTTGGGCTTGGTCCTCATTCTTTTTCCGAGGCTCCTCTCATGCCACGATGATGTGAAATTGTATGTGGTGTGAGTCGACACGCGGTGTCGTAATCCTGGGTTAAGGATAGTGTGGCAGGTCTACGGGCTCGCCAGTCGTCACACCGATGGGAGCTGACTGATAAACTTTGGGCGGTTGGGCTTGGACCTCGGTGCTCATTCCCGGGGCACCTTCCGTGCCAAGTGGACGGTAGGGCTTGGTCCTCATGCTTCTTCCGAGGCTCCTTCCGGGTCAGAATATAGGCCAGTTCGGGGCTTGCTTCTCGGTGCACATCTACCCGAGACTCCCGCTGAGCCGTAGCACTGAGAAGCTAGGAGTCTGCTCTAACTACGGTCAGGGATCAATGGAGCTTGCGGTTAACAATTTTCGGGATTGCAGCAGGTCGCATTTGCGGCCCACCAGTCTTCTATCCTCCAGCAATTTCATTTAATAACCTGTCCGTCGGTCTTGGCTGTCTAGGCGGTCTGTTCTTTCAGTTCGGCGACGGCTTGCATAGCGGTCATTCAGCAGAATAATGGGTTCTCCGCGGACTTCGCGGACTCCGTAGATCAGTGGTGCAGCAGCGACTTGGCAGTCTCAGCGGACTTAGCGGACTCAGCGGTCTCTGAGACAGTCCTCCCGACTTGAAGCTTCTTGTTTGCTTGTTTACTTCTCCCTTGTACTTTGGAGAATCATGTATCGCCATGTATGTCTAGCCTTGTAAAGAAGATAGTTGATATTACAAGACTTCCTGTTACCTTCTGTAGTCTCTGATTTACTTAGCTTAGTTTTTGGTTGAAGTGTTCATGCGCCTGGTTCCCGCTTTCGCTTGATCAAGTTGTCAGCTTTATAGCTCTGAAAGTTTTACATGGTATCAGAGCTATCTCCCTATTCATCTTGTGAAATTTCAACACTCATCTAATCAAATACAATATTAATATACTCTTCTGCAACAAGGGTTTTCTTATTGAAGATCCTATATTCCTTACTATGGCTACTATAGCCTATGAAAATACCTTCAAAATATTTTTCACTAAACTTTGTATGATAATACTGCCCATTGTTAAGTACGAAGAATTTGCTGCCTAAGATCCTAAAGTAGGATACAGTCGGGTTTCTGCCCTTCAATAGTTCATAAGGTTTCTTACAATGACATTTGTTGATTTACACTCTGTTTTGCATGTGCCAAGCTATGTTGATTGCTCAGCCCAGAAGTAATCTCTTAGTGAAGAGTAATTCAACATAGTCGTACATGCTTCAATGAGGGGTATGTTCCTTCTCTCGGCAACTCCATTTTATTATGAAGTACATGGGGAGAAAAACACATGAAAGATGCATTGGCTGGCACAAAATTTTGTCATGGCCCCGAACTCAAACTCTGTTTCGTGGACACTACTGATTTTGACCACTGAGCAGTTCAATTCATTCTGAATTTGCCTGAAGAAATTTGTGAAAGCTTCAAAGGTGTCTGACTTACATTTCAGGAAGAACACCCAAGTAAAACGAGAGTAGTCATCAACAATAACTAATGTATAGGCTTTACCTCCTAAACTATAAATTGGTATAGGACAGAATAATTCAATATGGAGTAGATATAAACATCTAGAAGAATCTTTTTCAAAAATATCCTTAAATATAGCCCTTGTATGCTTACCCATTTGACAAACGTGACATGGACACTCTTTAAGACACTTAATACTGGGAGTATCATGTACTAGTTTGTGAGAAAATATTAAACTTATAATTTTGAAATTAATATGTGCTAATCTCCTATGCCATTGGTAACAGAGAGATGCACTATCTTTTGCTAAAAAGCACACTGGTGTAGGAGTGTCTAAATAAAGAAATTTTAAATAGAAAATATTTCTACACCGAGTGCCTGTTAAGACTGTCTCCAAATTGACAGACAATTTTATCAGACACTTATCCTTGTAGAACTCAATGATATAACCTTTATCATATAATTTGCTTATGCATATAAGACTGTGTTGTAATCCTTTAACATAAGCCATGTATGTGAAGAAGACGATACCGTTGGAGATCATAATATAGCCTTTAGTAATTCCCCTATCTAAACCGCCAAAAATGACTTGGGACGTCCTCAATTGGGGTATATTCTATAAGTAGGCTTCTTATCCTGGTCATATGCCGAGAGCATCCACTGTCTAAATACTAAACAGGAGTTTTGTTGGCCTTTGGACATACCTGCATTCATAAATTCCTTACCCTTAGGAACCCAATCAGTTTTGGGTCTTTAGTTCCTATTTAGTTGAACACCACTAGGAATATTAACATTTTGAGTGGTCGGTCTCGCAACATTAACTCGCGTAGTTTCATATTTAACTAGATAAAAACAACAATTTAAGGCAAAGTGACCAATCTTGCCGTAACACCAACAGTCAAACTCGTTGTATCTTCTTTTATATTATTGCTTTACATTCTGAATGGCATATCTAGAAGTGGCTATAGACTTGGAGGTGGAAGCCTCATGTGTGCAACAAACATAAGGCTTCATTGTCTCCTTAACCTTAGGTACAACAACTTTGGCTTTGGGTGCTTACTTGATACTTGGTCCATGAACATAGGGACCGTAATCTTTAAGAGTTATCTCTTCATAAGGTGCCTTGAAGGCACTTGTACTAAAGTCTCAGGGACTGGTCCATCCTTGGTAGTTCTATTTAGGCTCCACATAAGTTGACCTAACAAAGTGACCATAGGACGTCTCAAAGTTATATTGATTTGTGGGAAATATTACCTTCTTAAAAGATGGCTGACTTTGAGGTGCCTTCCCTTTACCTTTGGTCGCGTCTCTCTCAGCAGCCTTACCTTTCTTATCTATATGGCATAGACCATTACCCTTCTTAGGGGCAGAAAATTTATGAAAGAGCCGAAGAATAGTCTTTGGATTGGAGTAGCTTTTAACAAGTTTTATCTCAACAAAATGCTGTTCTTTTAGTTCGTTTAAGAACTTCTCCTTTTGACTTAATATCTTAGTTGATCATTTTAATTCCTCTATCAAGGAGTGAAATTCATCTCTGAGAGGAGTCAATTCTTCAATTTCCTCCCTCAGACTTGATTCCACCGTCTTGAGAGAAGCAATCTCTTTTGATTGCTTTTCAACACCTTGCCATATATGTCAAATGCTTTCAGAAGTACTTGATGCTGAGCCATCAAGTTAGAATCATCTTCCTCAAAAGAATAGTCTTCATGACCATTAGATGATGCTTCTGATTCTGATAGCATGGTGTGCGAGTTTACCTTCCCGTTGTATTGAGAGTCGCCTACTTCCTCATCTGAGTGAGCCATGAGCCCGAAGTAGGCTTCTTCATCATCTGATCTAGACTCATTTAAGTCACTGTCGCTAAAAGCCTTTGATTTCTTCGCGATAAAGCTCTTTTCTTCCTTCCTCTTACCATTGAAGGATCTATTCTCTTCCTTCTTGGATCCTTCCTTCTTTTTGTAAGGACACTACGTGATCACGTGTCCTGGCTTATTGCAATAATAACAAATGATGTCAGAAGAAGAATGTTTGTTTGGTTTAGATTTGTACCTATCATCTCTGTTGGGTATTATATCCACAATAAATCTGATTTGAAGAAGTGTCCCTTGAACTGAGATGAACTGAGATGAACTGAGATTGTATTTGATTGTGCATTTTTAGTTATGTGCTTGTAGGACATTATTGTCAAGTATAACCCAATGTCAGGTTACAGTGGGTCATGAAACACAGGACTATAAAATGTAATCCCTCATTGTGTAGGTCAATATGTTAACCCATGTGTAATCTCTTTATTGGAGTGTACATCTATTTCAAGTGCATTAGAAGATTCAAGGAAGGATGTGTTGTTATTTTTAGAAGAACGGAATTTTCTCTAAGGAAAATTCGCTGAGTATTGTAGAGTAGATTCATCGAATTCGTTGAGATTATTTGTTGATACTCTTAGAATTTGTCGGGTATACATACTGAGGCTCGTCGAATTTGTAGGAATTAACCCTGCAAATCTTTCCTGCTTCCTTGAGAATCGACCAAGTAAAATTCGTCGTGTATCACTTTGCATACTCGTCGAATTCATTGAAAGTATCTTTTGATACCCATTGAATTCGTTTAAAGTATCATTCAATACTCGTCGAATTCGTCAGGTATGCTAGTTAATATTCATTGAATTTGTCGAATTCATCGAGTCTCTCTAGGAATGCGCTGAGCTCTCAGTTAGATTTATCTAGATTCGTGTAAAACCCCAAAAATCGTAATTGAACCGGTCACGTCCTATGGAATTTTTGGTGCCTTAATAGGGGTACACGGCCTGGGGCACGGGCGTGTCCAAGGCCATGTTCTCCTCTGTGTTGGCCGGCTGTGTCCAGAAAAGGACACGGCAGGAAACACAGCAGCGACACGGGCGTGTCAAGCGTGACACATGCGTGTGCATACCCATGTCATGACCCATGTTCCCAAGTGACGTGTCGGTTGGCGTGGCGATTATCTATGACACACCCTAGGTCACGGGCGTGTCGGGACATGACATGGGCGTGTCAGGTTGAGACACTGGTGTGTCTTGACCCGTGTACTTTTCTGTGCTCGACGATCGTGCCTGGATTGGGGCACATGGCCTGCGACACGGCTGTGTGCAAGGCCGTGTTTGACCTAGAATTGAGGAATTTTGGGCGGATCTGAGCCGTTCGTTTTCTTTAAATAAGATCTGACGACCCAAGTGTGCTCCTGCATTGTTAAGGACAGGAATTGAGAATTAATTCCTCATTTTCTCTTAATCCTCCTCTTTCTGAGGAGTTAGAGAGAGGAGAGAGCATTGAGGAAGGAAGAGGAGGATTCTGGCGGCCGGCGGAGCATCAGAGCACCAAATCAAGAACCGCGACCAGATCCGCGGAGGAAATTCCCTTGCAAAGCATTCCATCCAGATAGATTCCCATGGCGCAAAAGCGAACTACAAGGGTAACGGTTCTCTACTTGAGCATGTGAAGCTCTCCTTCTTTTGCATAAGGAAACCCTCTCCCGCGAGTGTGTGGTGAGTGTGCGGTGTTCCTTGGGCTTGACGGGAATAGTCCCCCTTATGTTGCATATAGAGTCCGGAATCGAAGTACGAACATAGGCATTGTGTGTGAAGCCTACTCGCACGTGTTGGTCTGGATCGGTGATGTTGCATATTATATGGTTTGCCGGAGAAGACTATGTGCTTTGAATTTTCGGGTTTCTACACGGTAGGTTGCAACAGGGATCCTTGGGGATTAACTCCAAGGCGCACCCGGAAAACTGAGCGGAAACATAGTTCTACTAACTTGGCTGCAGGGGAGCCAGCCTTGAACATAACTGGGTTATGTGATGTTTGGAAATGATTTGGGATCCGAGAGAAGCTTGTTCTGTGCATACGTCTTAAAGTGACTATGCAGAGTCAGCAACGGGCAAGTGGAATCAGACCTGGGCTATGTGGTTCGGTGCTAGAGACCCATAAAGGGACTGGCCGTTGGCATAGTCGGGACTCTTAGACTATGGTCAGAAAGACTATAATGCTCACGATGTTGCCATCCCGACGATGGTGGTGAAGCCATGAAATTGACTGGATTCACCGATAATGTACCCTGAGTGGACGGGGTGTTTGGCCATGCGAGCCTGCACATGTGGCGAAGTATGTTTGTACTTTACTATTTAGCTGGGCTAATTAAATGCAGGGAAGGTGCACCGCCGTCCTGAGTTAGGGGCGGGTTCGTTATAATTTGGTCGGCTTTGGCTGACCGTTACTTTATTTGCCACCGTGCGGTGGAAAGCTGCTTGCAGTTACTATGGAGCCAAGTACCAAATAGCGGGCTGAAGCCCATGTTGCTGAGCTGGCCCTCGAAGGCCAAAGTGAATTGTTGTTTTTATTTTCGTCATGTGTGGTCGGCCTGCGAGCCGATGTATGTAAAACATTAATTTGTTAAGTAAACTCTTGTAAGGCCATAAGGCCAATTACTTTCAGTGTATTTGTTATTTCATTCCTATGGTAGTATATGGACATTCATGTTAGTTGTTATTCAATTATAGGTTCTTTCCAACTGTTTAAAAGCTTCCGCTAGAATGCTCTGTGTTAGGGCGAGTAGTTATAGTTAGATTTTTGATATTCTTATATAACCCTTCCGATTGTCCGTGGTATATGGCGTCGGGTTCCAGCTGGACCTTCTATTATATACTGAAAGGGGAAACTAGATCTGATATACTCTAGAGGGGGGTGAATAGAGTATATGGTGCTTTTTTTAAAACACAGAGAAAATCTTTTGCAAGGCTTTACAACAATTGTTGTAATGAATGTGAGCAGGGAAGCAGAAATAAAATAAACCACAAAACTAAGCTATGCACAAAAGAATCTAGTCCAGAAACAAAAGAAAAACATGCACAACCAGAAGACACAAGGAAATATAGTGGTTCCCCAACTTGGGTACATCCACTCTTCTACCACCCTAGGTAGGAATCCACTGCAGGATGAGTTGATCAGGTGTCCTGGGCACCAATGAGCTTTTGATAAGGTGCTCAAAAACCAAATCAGATTTTTTGATCAGGTGTCTTGCCACCAATGAGCTTTTGACAAGGTGCTCAAAAACCAACTTCAAACTTTTGAAGGGAGTTTTAAAAACCCTTTACAGAATGGGGGTGAGAGAGTGATGGCAGTCTTCTCTTTCTCAAGCAACTGAGAAGACTATGTGGATTCAGTGATGTTGTCAAAGCTCCCCCTGAGTCCTTGAAGTCTTCAGGAAGATGAGCTTTGCTGAGGGTGATAGGCCTTCAAAGATAAATCTCCAGCAAAGAATGATTTCAGCAAGCTGAAATATTGTGTGTCTGGAGTCTTGAAGTGATGTTGGCCTTGAACACTTGAGAGCTGAAGAGATCTTAAGATTTGAAAGCTTGATCTCTTGATGAGTGTTCTTCTGAATTCCTTGTTGACAGAAAATTTTTCAGAGTCTCTGTATATTGAGAGATGTCCTGTTCTTGTCAATCTCTCTTAACTGTTATTGATTCAAAAAAACATTCTCTCTTTTATTCTCTGAATCTCAATAGGAAAATTGCTCTGTCAAAGATAGCCGTTGGTCTGAATTAATTACAGCCTTAATTGCATAAAAAGTTCTGAAGGAAAGTCCACTGATATATTCCTTGAAAAATCCCTTGAAACTTGCTCCAGAATTAAATGAAAACGGCTGGCAGATCTTCTGACTTAAATGCAGAATAACTTCTATCTTGATTTGAATTTGAATTCTAAAGATCAACTGAAATCGTCGAACTGAGCTCTGCTATCGTCGAGCTGAGCTCAGCGAACTGGAAAAAGCAAGCAGCAACGAAATCGTCGATCTGAGCTCAAAGATTGTCGAACTGAGCTCAGAGATAAAGATCCAGTACAGAGTCAAAATCGTCGACCTGAGCTCAGCGATCGTCGAATGGAGTTCGACGATATTGAGAAGTTGAGCTCAGCGATCGTCGACCAGAGCTCGACGATATTGAGAGGCTTGAGCTCAGCGATCGTCGAATGGAGCTCGACGATCTGCCAAAGTTGAGCTAGACGATCGTCGACCGGAGTTCGACGAAACGTCGTGCTGAGCTCGACGATTTGGACTTGGTCTCCAGAAAAACTTGGGTCTTCAGAGCAGCTTTCAAACCTAGACTCCTGATCCCTTAGACTCAATTCTAATTGACCTATAATCTATACAGAAGGTCAAAACATAGAATCCTAGAGACATAGTGATCCTGACCCAAATTAGTAATAGGGTGTTCCAACAATCTCCCCCTATTTGGGTTAGGAAAACTATTTACAGACATTGAAAAACAAACAACATCAGACAGAAAAACATAAAACAACAACAACAAGACACAGAGCAGAACCATCACAGAGATATATTATATATATGATATCCAGATAGCAGTTAGAAGAACAAAAAGTTGTCACCTTACAGAGTTATTCCTTTTCTTTGCCTTTTACCATTTTAATTTCCCTGTTAGGATTTAATGCTTGTTGTTTTGATCTGGTATCATCAGCTGCACCCAAATAGATTTGCTTTGAAGCCCTGGGAACCACTGCAGCTGGATGCAACTCCATGTACCTGTCTGCATCAAAAAACTTACAGGAAGCATATCTTTCTAACTCTTTTTGCCTCTGCTCTGACATGGTGGATATGTTGGAGGTGTCTATCCCTTGTTCCTTTGCTTTCTTTATCTGATCTAAGGCAGCCAGTTCTTTCATCCTTGCAGTCCAAGCCATAGGATTTTTCTCAGGATCCTCAAATGGAACAGGTGGCTCATACCTGTTGGAAGTAGTTTCTTGAGGTGTCCTGGCAGTCACATTTTCTCTAAGCTTATAAGGGAATGGACCTGAAGATGTATCAGAAGAAACATGTCCACCCCTGGAATAAGGATGCTGCCTGGAGTGTCCTTTGGAGTAAACCTGAGTTTCTCTTTGGTTTCCCCTATATCCTCCCCTTCTAGAGTAGGACCCCCTAGATTGGCTTTCCCTTTGATATGTTCTTGCATGAGGCTGGTAGGGAGCCTGGCTTCTAGCAGGGCCTGATCTTGCAGAGCTGCCACCTGCACCTGCATCAGGTGGAGGTGGTGGAGGAGGATGAGGGTGCTTGGACTGGGAAGAATCTTTATCAAACTTCCTCTTCTTCTTCATTGCCTTTAACTGGTTCCTGGAGAATTGCATCCAATGCTCAGAGATTGGGCAATTGTGCAGAATATAATATGGAACATCATTATCATCTCTGACTTTGGCAGGAGGAACTCTCTTCAAGGCCTTACTTCTTGCCTTTCTTTTCCTTGCAATTGTGGCAGATGAGTCATCAGAAGCAGTAGCATAATCCTCAGATTCAGAGCTTTGTTCATCATACAGTGCATCAAGCTTCTTCATCAAATCCTCTTTTAACTGGACAGCAGCTGATGGGGCAGAAGATGCAGAAACAGGAGGAGCAACAGGAGCAGCAGCAGATGTTACAACAATTACAGGAGCAGCAGCAGCTTCAGAGATAATAACTTCTACAGCAGGCTCAACATCAACAGCCTCTGTCATCAGAAAATCCTGTGAGAAGGGCTCAAAAGCAGCAATTGAGACAGTTTCTTCCTCAGTAGCAACAGCCATTCCAGAGGTAGACACAACATTGTCTTCAGCAGCAGCAGCATCAGCATCATCATAAGCAGCAGTCACTGACTGAATAAAATCAGAGAGGATTCTGGGGTCACAGCAGGAGAAGGGCACTAGAGCCCTGGTCAAGTCTTCTGACTGGGCAGCAAGAACCTCTGGGTGCTGGACAGTATAGACTTCTGGAAGGCAGCTGAAGTAAGCAGGGTCAAAGGTAGACAGCAAAGACCTTAGGTCTATTGCAAGTACTGGAATGGCAGCAGCAGCAGACACAGAACCAGTGGCAGTAGCAGTAGCAGAAGCAGCAGCAGCATCAGAAACACCAGCAGGAGGAGCAGCAGCAGCAACAGCAGCCTGGAAGCTGGCTTCATAGGGCATCTCCCCCTGCCTGGATGCAGAAACCTGTGCATCAAGGCACACTGCTTGGGGTGCTGCTATGGGAGTAAGGAAAGAGGACAGCCTGGCAGAGAGAGCTGCCACTAATTGTTGCAGAGGAGCTAAGGAGGCCTCCATGAGAAGGGAGAGCCTAGGAGCAAGGAGCTCATACAACAGATCAGCAAGGGCTGGGAGATCTACATGCTCAAGGGGAGCAGAGGTAGAGGGTACAGGGATGGCTGAGGGAGCTGGAGGAGGAGGGCTGAAGGGTGGAAGGGATGGCTCAGGAGAGGGTATGGTAGAGATGGAGGGTACAGGAATGGAAATGGAGGGAGTGAAGGTGGGTTGATCAATAAGTTGATGGAGAAGGTCTTGGAAAGTTGTGGAGGTGGTGGGGAAATCTGGAGGAGAGGAGGGGGAATCATCCATGTAGGATTCATCCAAGAGAGTGAAGGATGGAATGGATGTAGAGGAGGTGACATCTGAAGGTGGATAGGAGAAAAGGGGATGGAAGTGGTCTGCTGGAAGAGATGAAATTGTTGCTGGGGATGGAATTGAGGTTGGAGATGGGCTGGAAATGGTAATGGTGGAGGTTGCTGGAGAGGTGGATGGAGCTGGAGGAGGGGAAGCAGCAGCACTGGCAGCAGACAGGTCTTCTGCAGGGGCAGAGACCTGGGGTGGAGTGACTCTAAGAGTCCTGGTGCCTGAAGGGCCAGAAGAGGAGGGCCTGCTGGGCTTGGAGATTTGCCTGTCCCATTTGCCAAAAAGGGCACAGGTGAGTCTCTTGGAGGCATTGATGTGCACTCCAGAGGAGACTAGCAGTGCAGGGCACTTAGTCTGGAGGAATATTCCCAGAATTCTTCCAAAGTTGACAAAGGTCTTGTTGATCTTTTTCTTCAACAGATCAAAGAACACTTCTCCCCAGTTCAAGCTTTTTCTATCTACCAGAGCTCCCATAAGGCAGAGCTAGAATCTGGAGATAGTATCATGAGCAGAATGCTTGGCCAAAAGGACCTTGCCTACAACATCAGCCATAAACCTGTATTCCACAGACAGGTTTCTCTTAAACAGTTTGCTAGGGTTCCCCTCAGGATGACCCATCCTGGCAAGAACATCAGCAAACTCTTCTCCAGAAAGGTCAGCAGAGTCTTCACCATTCCTGAAGCCAAATACCTCTGTGAGTACTGCTGAAGTCAGAGGTACCTGGGTGCCACCAATGGAGCCAACTATGGTGTTGTTGTCCAGGTTGTGGGCAGTATATACCCATTCTTTAATTTCATCAGATGCTAGTTTGATTCTGGTGGACATCAAGGCAGTTAATTGCTGATCTTTGAATAAGTTGAGAATATCTTGGAAGATTTGATCTGTGGTGTTGAAGGAATCGAAATCGATGTCAAAGCCGGCATCAAATTTCATTGCAGAGAGTACAGCAACTGAAACGGCCATGGTACCTGCAAAAAATCAACAAACAAAACGACCAAGTGTAGAACTGTTTGGAGGGAAGAAAAGTTTGCAGAGAAATTGAAAGCGCAAGAGAGAACGACGGCGAAAAAAGAGTTTTATATTAGGGTTCGACGCAGAAAAGGAAAGATCGTTGAACTCAGTTCGACGATCGAGGCTCCTAAAGGAATCTGAAGAGACTCAAATATCGTCGATCTCCGTTCGACGATCTGGAAAGGCGTCGAGCTCCGTTCGACGATCGTTCAGTGAACAAAATCGTCGGGCGCCGTTCGACGATCGTTGACCAGAGGAGATAATCCATACTATCAGAGGGGCGCTGAACTCAGTTCGACGATTCTGGAAATCGTCGAACTCCGTTCGACGATCTTTGGGGAAATCGTCGAGCGCAGTTCAGAGATCAGAGAATTTCTAGATACTAAGAAAAATCAGAAATTTTGCCTAGTCTTGGTCAATTTTAGCTTTCAAAATCTTGGGTTTTATTTGAGACTTCCTCCATCTAGCATGCCTAACTGATTTAGGAAGAAAGTATGTTTCTTTTCATCCAAAGGCTTGGTGAAAATATCTCCCCTTTGTAAATCAGTTGGGATATACTGCAATTCAATTTTATTCTTCTCAACATTATCCCTTAAGAAATGATGCCTAATTTCTATATGTTTTGTCCTACTATGGAGGACTGGATTTTGAGCTATGGAGATAGCACTTGTATTGTCACAAAATATTTTTGACTTCTCTAAGTTGTAACCATAGTCTAGGAGTTGATTTTGAATCCACAATATTTGTGAACAACAACTGCCTGCAGCCATGTATTCAGCTTCAGCAGTTGAAGTTGACACAGATGTTTGTTTCTTGCAAAACCAGGAGACAAGTCTATCACCAAGGAACTGACAAGTTCCACTGGTGCTTTTCCTGTCAATTCTGCATCCAGCATAATCAGCATCAGAGAATCCAGTTAACTCAAATGCTGAATCTTTTGGATACCAGAGTCCAAAATTTGGACAACTTTTAACATACCTGAGAATCCTCTTTACTAATGTGAGGTGTGACTCTCTAGGGCTAACTTGGAATCTAGCACATATACATGTAGCAAACATTATATCTGGTCTACTAGCTGTAAGGTACAGTAAAGAGCCAATCATTGCTCTATATGTTGTCTGATCAACAGGTTTCCCATGTTCATCAGCATCCAATACAGCATTGGTAGGCATGGGTGTTTTCATGCAAGATGCCTCAGACATGCCAAATTTCTTAACCAGTTCATTAGCATATTTGGTTTGAGAAATAAAGATGCCCTCAGCATGTTGTTTGACTTGCAATCCTAGGAAGAAGGATAGCTCACCCATGCTACTCATCTCAAATTTAGAGTGCATTAGGTTGGAAAACCTTCTGCATAGTTTTGAGTCGGTAGAACCAAAATTGATATCGTCTACATAAATTTGTACTAGTAGGGTATGGGACTTATGGGTTCTAATGAAAAGAGTTTGGTCTACTCTACCCCTTATAAAATCATTTTTCAAGATAAAGTATGCTAGGGTCTCATACCATGCTCTGGGAGCTTGCTTGAGACCATATAATGCTTTATTCAATTTAAAAACAAAATCAGGATGAGTTGGAGAGATAAAACCTGGAGGTTGTCTGACATAGACTTCCTCTTTGATGTCTCCATTTAAGAAGGCACTCTTGACATCCATTTGATAAACTTTGAAGCCTTTGTGAGCTGCATAAGCTAAGAAAATCCTGATGGCTTCTAATCTTGCAACAGGTGCAAAGGTCTGGTCGTAGTCAATTCCTTCTTCTTGAGAATATCCTTGGGCAACTAGCCTTGCCTTGTTCCTTACTATTACTCCTTGATCATCCAGTTTGTTTCTGAATACCCATTTTGTTCCAACAATGGAATGATCCTTAGGCTTTGGCACTAGTTCCCATACTTTGTTCCTCTCAAATTGATGCAGCTCCTCTTGCATGACAATGATCCAGTGTGGATCTTGCTCTGCATCTTGAATGGACTGAGGTTCAATTTGAGAAAGGAAGCAGGTGTGCAACAGGTTTTGGTTGACCTGATTTCTGGTTTGCACACCAGCTGAGAGTTCTCCAATTATTTGGGTAACTGGATGGTCTCTGGATGTTACTAAATCAACAGGGGTTGTTGATTGTTCATCAACCTGTGTTGTTGTTTCCTCTTGTGGTACAACAACTGGCTCTTCAAGCTGAGCTTCAATATGTTGAGCATTGCTTTCATCTTCACTGCTTTCATCCTCTTGAGCAACCTGTAGCTTGTTCATATCTTCAACTAGAGAGTGTTCCTGCAAAGGTTCTATGGTAGAAGAAATCTTCTCCTTGAAAGACATGTTAGTTTCATCAAAAGAGACATGAACAGATTCCTCAATTTTCAATGATGATTTATTATAAACCCTATATGCCTTGCTGATCATGGAGTATCCCAGAAACACTCCTTCATCAGCTTTGGCTTGAAATTTTGCTAGATGTTTCTTATCATTATTGTGAATATAACAAATGCAACCAAAAATTTTGAAATAGTCAACTTTAGGTTTCTTCCCTTTGAGTAATTCATAGGGAGTCTTTCCCTTCAGTTTATGTATCAGACTCCTGTTCAGTACATAGTTGGAGGTGTTTACTGCCTCTGCCCAAAAGGATAGAGGTAGATGAGCATCTGACAACAATGTGGTGGCAGATTCAATAAGGGTTCTATTTTTCCTTTCAGCTACCCCATTTTGTTGAGGAGTTCTAGGAGCTGAGAAAGTGTGCCTGATCCCTTCACTCTGACAGAACTCTTGCATAAGAAGAGAATCAAACTCTATCCCATGATCACTTCTGATCAGGGCAATGTGAGTATTGAACTCAATCTTTATACATTTGAGAAACTCTGTCAGACACTTAAAGTTATCAGACTTCTTCCTTAGAAAGAACACCCAAGTGAATCTGGAGAAGTCATCTACAATCACTAAAGTGTAGGATTTCCCTCCTAGGCTTTGTACTGTGATGGGTCCAAATAGATCCATGTGTAACAGATACAATATCCTAGGTGAATCACTCTTATTAAGTGACTTAAAGCTGTTTTTAGTTTGCTTGCCTAATTGACAAGCCTTGCAAAGTCCTTCCTTCTTGTAGGGGCCAGAAGGTAGTCCTCTAACAAGGTTGTCCTTGGATAGCCTAGCAATAGTTCTAAGGTTTAGGTGTCCTAATCTCTTATGCCATAAAACATTTGGTCTATAAACTGAATTGAATAAGCAGATGTCTACAGTAGTTGAAAGAAAATCTACTAAGTAGATGTTACCTTTCCTTTTACCTGTTAACACAGTTGTGTTGTCCTCTGATTTGATTTTGCATGAAGTTTTGCTGAAGTTCACTTGGTAGCCTTCATCACACAGCTGACTGATGCTGATTAGGTTGTGCTTCAGTCCTTCCACATATGCTACCTTCTTGAAGGTTACAGAACCAATCTGGACTGCTCCATATCCTTTAGTTTGTCCAAAGTTGGAATCACCAAAGATAACTTTGGGTCCAAGCTTGGCTTTAAAGGAATTGAGGTTGTCCTTGTTCCCTGTCATGTGCTTGGAGCACCCACTATCCAAATACCATTGCTGGTTAGATGTTGGATAGGTCTTCATCTGCACATAAAGCAATTCACTTGTTTTTGACCCAGTTTACCTTGGGCCTAGGTTGATAACCTTTAAACTCAGAAATAAAAGATATCCCTGGCTGACTCTTATATCCTTCAGGATGATATCTCCTTGGAGGTAAAATCCATTCAGTATAAGGGTTAAATGTTTGGGATGAAGAACCCTCAGGATTCAATTTTGACTTGCCCTTGAAAATTTTTCCACTGCTCTGACCTCTGTTCGACGATCTTGGAGCTGAGTTCGACGATCTTGGGTCAGATCGTCGAGCTCCGTTCGACGGTCGACTATGGCTGAGGTCAGGTATATGGGATCGTCGAGCAGCGTTCGACGATCTTGGCTGAGATCGTCGACCTGCGTTCGACGATATTTCCTGAGATCGTCGAGCTGCGTTCGGCGATCGTCGAGCTTCATTCGGCGATCGTCGATCTCCGTTCGACGATTTGTGCTGGACTTTAGTTTTCTGAGGCAGATCAGAATTCTTCCTGGCAACCTCTACAACTCCCTTTCCCTTGTCAGAAATGAACTTGATGGGGGTTGTTAGAACAATAGGTTGGCTGGATGAGGCACCCAAGCCCAGTGTACTGTTGAATCTTGAGTTCACTGTGCTTGTGATGTCCATCAACTTGATGCTTCTCCCATTGAGAGATTCTTCAAGCTTCTTGGCCTCAATGAGCTCACTCTTCAGTGAAGCTATCTGTTCTCTATAGTTCTCCAACTCCTGAGAGAGTTTGAGGTTTTCTGATTTTAAATCACTTTGTTCAGATAATTGATTTCTGAGAGAGATGATCTCTTTCTCAGACTTTAGCAGATCTAAACATAGTGCTTTAAATTCAAGCTTAAAATCTTCTGAGGTAAAATCAAAAGAGCTGATTACCTGATCTTCTTCTGGTTGAGTCTCTGAGTCTGACTCTGACTCCTCTTCTTCTGAGCTGTTCTGTGAGGCATTGATTGCCATCATGCAAAACTCCTTTTCCTCTGCATCATCCTCATCATCACTTGAGCTGGAAGAGGTCTCTGACTCTTCTTCAGTCTCACTCCAGGATTCAGCAACAAATCCTTTCCTTGTGTGCTTATTTTTGCTGGTGGAAGGTTTGTTGTTTCCATGCCTTTTGGAGTCCTTCTCCTTTCTTCTTTCTTTTCTTTCCCTTCTGTCCTTGTTCTTATTCTCTGGACAGTCAGGAACTATATGCCCTGGTTTCCTGCAACCAAAGCAGATGATATCTTTGTTATTTCCAATGGACTTGTCATACCTTGGCTTGTCTTGCTCCTTGTATGATCTTCTTCTGTGGTCCTTCCTGGCCATCTTATAGAATCTTTTGGCCAATAGGCTGAGAAGTTCATCATTGCTTGTGGCCTTTTCTTCAGGCAGATCCTCAGCTGCCTTGAATGCAATAGTCTTCTCCTTTCTTGTGGCTGGAGAAGCAGCCTTCTGTTCTTCTTCTCTGTTCTTGATGAGTATCTCATAAGATTTGAGCTTTCCCAACAAGGCTTCAGTGGTAATCTCATTTAGGCTTCTGGCATCTTTAATTGGCCAGATTCTTGAATCCCAAGTGCTGGGGAAGCACATTAGGATCTTGTCATTGAGTTCTGTCAGTGAGATTTCTTTATCTAATGTCCTCAGTTCACTGACAATTAGACTCAATCTGTTGTACATGTCTCCCACTGACTCAGTTTCTCCCTTCTTGAAGTTCTCATATTGGGAGATGAGATGAGATCTTCTGTCCTTTCTCTCATCAGCTGAGCCAGAGACAATTTCTGAGAGCTTGTCCCAGATTTCCTTGGCTGAATTACATTCAGCTACCTTCTGAAAAATGTCATCTGACATTGTCTGAGCTAGAATGTTCATTGCCTTGGCATCAGCTACTTTCCATCTTTTAATGTCAGCATCTGTTCCTGATGGAGGTGGAACAGCACTTGTGCTTGTGCTCTCTGGAGGTCTTGGGCACACTGTCAAAACAGAATTAAAAATATCTTCGTCAATTGAATTCATGTAGAGTTTAATCCTTGCCTTCCAAAGTGCAAACTTTGATAGATTGCACACTGGAGGTCTGGTGCTAGCATAATCTTTGTTCTGGGCCATGGTTTGTGCAAGCTAACACTACAAAAAAGAGGAAACAAAAGAAGGATCTAGTTTGGGATCTTTGGGGTTCAGGTGTTAGCCTGTACAACCAAACAGATATGGTATGTTTAACCAACCTCGCTTTGATACCAATTGAAAGGGGAAACTAGATCTGATATACTCTAGAGGGGGGTGAATAGAGTATATGGTGCTTTTTTTAAAACACAGAGAAAATCTTTTGCAAGGCTTTACAACAATTGTTGTAATGAATGTGAGCAGGGAAGCAGAAATAAAATAAACCACAAAACTAAGCTATGCACAAAAGAATCTAGTCCAGAAACAAAAGAAAAACATGCACAACCAGAAGACACAAGGAAATATAGTGGTTCCCCAACTTGGGTACATCCACTCTTCTACCACCCTAGGTAGGAATCCACTGCAGGATGAGTTGATCAGGTGTCCTGGGCACCAATGAGCTTTTGATAAGGTGCTCAAAAACCAAATCAGATTTTTTGATCAGGTGTCTTGCCACCAATGAGCTTTTGACAAGGTGCTCAAAAACCAACTTCAAACTTTTGAAGGGAGTTTGAAAAACCCTTTACAGAATGGGGGTGAGAGAGTGATGGCAGTCTTCTCTTTCTCAAGCAACTGAGAAGACTATGTGGATTCAGTGATGTTGTCAAAGCTCCCCCTGAGTCCTTGAAGTCTTCAGGAAGATGAGCTTTGCTGAGGGTGATAGGCCTTCAAAGATAAATCTCCAGCAAAGAATGATTTCAGCAAGCTGAAATATTGTGTGTCTGGAGTCTTGAAGTGATGTTGGCCTTGAACACTTGAGAGCTGAAGAGATCTTAAGATTTGAAAGCTTGATCTCTTGATGAGTGTTCTTCTGAATTCCTTGTTGACAGAAAATTTTTCAGAGTCTCTGTATATTGAGAGATGTCCTGTTCTTGTCAATCTCTCTTAACTGTTATTGATTCAAAAAAACATTCTCTCTTTTATTCTCTGAATCTCAATAGGAAAATTGCTCTGTCAAAGATAGCCGTTGGTCTGAATTAATTACAGCCTTAATTGCATAAAAAGTTCTGAAGGAAAGTCCACTGATATATTCCTTGAAAAATCCCTTGAAACTTGCTCCAGAATTAAATGAAAACGGCTGGCAGATCTTCTGACTTAAATGCAGAATAACTTCTATCTTGATTTGAATTTGAATTCTGAAGATCAACTGAAATCGTCGAACTGAGCTCTGCTATCGTCGAGCTGAGCTCAGCGAACTGGAAAAAGCAAGCAGCAATGAAATCGTCGATCTGAGCTCAAAGATCGTCGAACTGAGCTCAGAGATAAAGATCCAGTACAGAGTCAAAATCGTCGACCTGAGCTCAGCGATCGTCGAATGGAGTTCGACGATATTGAGAAGTTGAGCTCAGCGATCGTCGACCAGAGCTCGACGATATTGAGAGGCTTGAGCTCAGCGATCGTCGAATGGAGCTCGACGATCTGCCAAAGTTGAGCTAGACGATCGTCGACCGGAGTTCGACGAAACGTCGTGCTGAGCTCGACGATTTGGACTTGGTCTCTAGAAAAACTTGGGTCTTCAGAGCAGCTTTCAAACCTAGACTCCTGATCCCTTAGACTCAATTCTAATTGACCTATAATCTATACAGAAGGTCAAAACATAGAATCCTAGAGACATAGTGATCCTGACCCAAATTAGTAATAGGGTGTTCCAACATATACCATTCGACAGACGGGGTGTTACAATTCGTCTAATTCATTTTCGTCGAGATTCGAAGAAGTTTGACTAGTATACCCTTATATAGTCGACGATACTCGATGAATAAGACTTAGGTCTTTTTAATTCTGTTTTCAAAATTCTGTCTTGGCTCGTCTCGACTGCCATATACAGTAACTCGTGGATTTCTAGGTATGGAAGGAATTTCTAGCCATTAGAGAAGAGGAGCTCCTATAAATACCTCGGGTGATTTTCGTTCAACCCTAATCATGTTAATTGCCTAAAATTGAGAAATTTCAGAAAGAACCCGTCAGTATACGCGAATCATCTTCACGACTTTATCTCGGCCAACGATGAAGTTCTTCACGATTCGTTCTTCTTCTAGAGTGTCGACTAGATCTCTAATCTCTGAAAGTCCAAGTTCTTCTCAAATCTAGTTGATCCCTATTGTTCAGATCAAGACTTCAAAGATTTCAAGTTCTCTATTTCCTCAAGGATTTCAAGTTCTACTTTTCAGAGGAACGGAAGACTGAAGTTTTTAGATCTGAAGAAGATTAGTTTGTATAACTTTTTTGTACTATTGTAGTAGGTTTTGCCTCCGAGTTGTAGATCCTTGTTTATAGGATTGAGTTTGTAGGAGAGGTTGTTCTCCGAGTGATAGGAGATTTGTCTCCGAGTTTGTAGATGTAACATCCCATTTCCAACTAGACCCCTATAAGTGGTTTTGTCCATGACTAGGTCATGACAAACCCTAGGAAGCCAGAAATGGGCCAAGAGATAGGAGGCCAAGGTGAGGATCACCATGGTCTGCAAATAGTAGAATTCTGAACAATAGTTTAGGATGACCATGGGGCTTCACCATGACTACAAGACCCTACCACAACACTCCCAAACATTCTGGGAGACCCATTAGAGCCATAAGGACCAATTGGGGTCAATCAAAGAGACTCAGTTGACCCAAGTCAACCCAAACCCTAAATATGTCAAACTAACCTACTTTGGGTCAATTGACCTACCCCTAGCCAAATGGACCCCACCTATGACCTCCTAACCCTAAAGAGAGGCCATTGGGTCTCTAAGGACACATTGGGGTCAGCCCTAGAGGCCAAGTTGGCCCAAGTCAACTCAATCCCCTAATCTGGTCAAAGTGACCTTACTAAGGGTAGGTGACCTCTAAAGTGTAAGGTAACCCTACATAACCCCACATAGGCCTTAGGGGAGGCCAATGGGTCACCAAGGACCCAATAGGGTCAACCCAGATGATCAAATTGACCTAAGTCAACCCTAACTTAAGCAAAGTCAAACCTAGCCCAAATGGGCTAACCCAAGCCCAAGCCACTTCTCCCTTAGGCTAACCTCACTTTTCATGATCATTATGACTAAGTGGGCTGCACATAGCCTATGGTGTTGACCAGTCAACATGGGTGACTAGGAGAGAGAAGGGAGCTTCCCTTCATGATAATGGTGGAGAGAGAAAATTGGGGGAGAGGAAGGGAAGGGTGGGAGCCGGCCAAAGGAGGCCAACAACCACTCTTAATGGCTGCAATCAACTCCTCTAGGGAATAGGAGTTGATTCCAGCCGTTTCCCGGCAACCAAGAGGAAGATTCAGCCCCCCCCCACTCAACCCGAGCCAAGATTTCAAGGGAATTAATGACCATTGATGTTTGGCCTCACCCCTCCCCCAACTGATGATTTAAACACCATCAGGGACCTGAGAGGAACCCTTCCCACCATTTAACTGAGGAATTCGAGCTACTTGACTTCACTGTTGCAGAAATCCGGCCGGCGACACCACTACCATGGCAACCCGAAGATCGACTCGCATTCAGGACGCCGGGAAGGTCCTCCTCCTCTCCTTATCTCACGGGTAGATCGTAGGTTTCTTTAGGTTCAAGGTTCGGGCTTAATTGAGCCTGATCCAAACCATGGTTTTCATGGTTTTTCGGCAAAAAAATCCTATTAGAACCGCCGGAAAACACCCCTCCGACGGCTGTGCCGCCGCCTGGCGGCAGCCACCACCTCAACGGAGGTGGTGGTGGCGGTGGCCGGCCGGGGAAGGGGCTGGATCGCCGGCGGCAGAGCTTGGAAGTGGTTCCAGGCGGGATGAATCCTGGCCGTCGGCTCAAGGAGATGAAGGGATTCCGTCCCTTTTGCTTCAAGATTCGTGCGGTTATGATATTAAACTATAGGATATCTAAATATAATAATTCCATTTTTGTAACAGATTTTGATATTATTGGTTTTAAATTGTAAAAATACGTAGGATCAACTGGTGGGAAAACCTTCAACATGAAAGTTTTATCCCTTTGGGTCTACCTTATGTTAAAATTTGTTTGAACCAATTTGGTTGCATGGTTTGACTCTGGCACAAATTTTGGTGGGGCCTATACTTAGGGCTAGGCAATCATTAAACTGAGTGTCCACACTTCTTCCTTGGTCCAAACTACTTGAAATATTGGAAGGGAGTCTAACCTAGCTATACTTAGGGCCTGCCCAAAACCAAGAATTTTTAGAGACACTTTGCATAAAGTGTTTACTTTTATTTAATAATGCTACATTATTTTAATTAAGTGGTCCAATGACCTCCAAACTCTCCCAAATTTTGGTGAGTGGTCCCTGGCATCAATACCTAATTATGTACAAACTTTTAACTCATTTGGATAGGTTTTGGCTAGGGAATCACCAAACCCTAGTTAGGCTTTAAGGTGGTATTCTGGATTAAAAGTGCAATATGGACTTAGGGTGGTCACCTCCCCTCAACAAAGGCTGAGGTTTTGGACACTGACTTAGCATGGCCAATATCACCCTCTTAAGGAAAATGGGATGATTTAGGCTTGATTTACCCTAGGGTTCAACCTCAAGTCCTAAGGAAGGGCTTTTGGGGGTTGTGAAGGACATGGGGGCAAATGCCCTTGTATGGCCTTGAAAACTCAGTAGAATTGAAGGTAGTGTAACCTAAGTTCTCTGGTAGGAACCTTAGAGGACTTGGAGGAAGGTAGGCACCTCAAAACCCTAACCCTAGTTTTAGGGTAGAAGCACAAAATTTGAAGATTCAGCCACTAAACCTTAACCAAAAGTTATGGAACTTGGGTAGAGTAGGTTTTAGGCCATTTAGAACCCCTGGTAATTTTACTAGAATTTTATGGATTAGATTTCTGGTACTTAATTTGTTAAATACCAAAGGGCCCAAAATAATGTTTAAATTACTTCTGGTTATTCTGTTCGTTTGAATCTGAGGGAACTTGGTCAGCAGATAATTCAGGCCTAAGTGAATATCCCTGAATTTTATTATAAGTTTTACTTGATTTTATTTAGTACTTCCTTCACAAGTTTTGGAAAGGGGTTTGGTAGAATAAAATTACTTATTGATGATTTATCTGTTGAAAAATCATGAGACTTAGGTTTTGATCATTTCAGGCCAAAATATACTTCGCGCAATTTATTCATAATTTTTAGAGAGTTGTTTATAGCAGTTCCTTTACAAGTCCATAATTTTGAGACCTTGATATTTAATTAATTCAGAGAATGATTCTTTCTAAAAAAATTATGAAACTTTATCTAGAGGTTTTATATGTCCTTATAATCATCCTGGAATTTTCTCTGTGTTTTTGGAAGTATTATTGTTGTGCATCCCCTTAAAATGATTTATTATGGAATAAATTTGAAATAACATTTAAGGGCTTAAACCTTGCTGAAAAATTGGGAGATTCTGGATTTTTAGATGATTATTCATTTTGCATTTAACATAAATTTAGTGGAATTTTATATTTTATAAAACTTGTACTTCATGTTCAAACATGGAACTTTTGATTATTAGAATAAATAAATAAATTATCAGTTAAATTATAAAAATTAGTAAATTATGGATTTAGGCTACAAATGCCAGTATAGCCCTCCAATAATTATTATATGAGTACTGGATGATCATTTGGTATACTTCCCATTTTACGGGTCATATAGTTTAAGTGGTCTGCATTTAGTAAAACTGCTGGAAATAAGTTGGAATATGAATTAGAGCATATGAGTTGGGTTTTGTTGGTTTGCTGGAAGGGATAAATAGAATTAGGAGCATCATTGGAAGATAAAATGAGTAGGGTGTTGTTTTGGCTAGGTTTTAGAGGCGCTCGGGTGCGACGAAAGATCGTCCTCCCCGAGGTGAGGTAGAGTCAAATCACCCTAGGATTAACCTATCGTAACATGAGAAAGTAATGGATAAGGGAGTCAACCAATAATAATAAGTAACTTGCGAAAGGAAACGCTGTGCGTAATCCCAACATAGTTCCTAGTGCCCCTTGAGAGTCCTTCACAGGGAATACCGGGGGCAGTCCTAGGTAAACGTAAACTGTATTAACAAGCTGAAAAGAGTAACTTAGTAATTAGGGTTGCACATTTCACGAACACAGATAGCACAGGAAGATAGCTGGGAGCTTCGGCTCGGATGGTTAAGAGACGGACGTTTGGGTCCGGGGAGCTTCGACTCGATTGTTTGAGACGGACGTTTTGGTCCGGGGAGCTTCGGCTCAGTTTTTGATTACGCTAAATTTGCATGTGCATAAAAAGGAAAGGAAATTTAGGTGGTGGGTTTCGGTATTGGAGGGTCGATGCACCGACGCCAATACGCTGACTCGGCAAGTGTGGTTTGCACTTCGCCAACAGAAGCCCGGTGCGCCAGCCGACAAGAGTACGCAGGAGTCCGCTTTGTGCACCAAGCGTTAAGGCGTACGATAGGTCTGACCGGTAGTGCTTTACTGGTTTAGAGGTGTGTGAGGCCCAACCCACCGCCTCCGTCTGCCACTACGGAGGTATCCTGGGAGGTTACGGCTCCAGAAAGGGGGAACTAAAGGTCTGTGTGCACAGAGTCGGGTGTGTGTATTGCACTTGCATGTTCCATCATACCCACTTGCATGTCATAGCATAATCGATTTATTTAACCCTGACACCTAAAGTATAAGTGGAATGGGACGTTATACTTTAGGCCCTGCAAAATGACCCCGTGGTCTATAAGCTTGTGTGGGGAAGTTTATAAATTAAGGTCAATTTTGATATATATATATATATATTCACTGCTGTTTGATAACCGACACCCCAACGTATAAATTTGTATGGGACTTTTTATACGATGGGAGTCTTGCAGAAGACCCCTTGTCTTATGTGTTCTCACATAAGTGAAGGTTACTTTTCATATTTCAGCTTATTGTGTATACCTGTTATAGAATTGCTAGTATAGGTCCGCTGCCATCTGTTTTTGATATTCTCCACCTTCAAGTCCTCCCCTTTCTTCCTCTCCGCTCGGTGCCTAGGAGCCATGGGGGAAGGGGCGGGGGATGATAGGGCTTATTCTTTTAGACTAACGGTTTTCGAACCGCATCATTTTGGGGATCGTGGAGCCCATCATGGAGGCGCAGCCCCAGAGACCAGTGCGCTTGGAGATGGGGCAGTCTAGCTCCGGAGTTTATACAACCAGGACTATGAGTCTTGACCTTGAGTAGATTTTACCATTTACTTCCGCATGAGTGATTTGAAGTGAGGACATGATGTACCGGGCATAAGCCCATATTTTACTACTCTGATGTATTTTTCTGTGGACACTCCCTTCGTGGAGATTTATTTACTATGATATGTGCTTTTTTGTGGACTGCTATTTTGCATTTACTTTATTGTGCTACTTTTCTGTGATCGAATTTGGCCGGCAGAAACGACGCTTTGTGGTGATGACCCTTCAGGGCGTGGAGGTGTTACCGCAAAATGGCAGTTCCGGGCCTAAGACCGCGGTGTTGAAAAAAGAAAAAAAAAGGGGGGGGGGGGGGTCTTACAAGTGGTATCAGAGGCAGACCTCGATCGAAAAGTAGCAGTCCACAACCCTGGGTCACCCCCGCGCGAGTTTAGTATGGGGGCAAACTAAGCAGCGGAAGCAGTGGTGTGCCCATATAAGGGATCACATGTGAATTGTCCACTTCTAATTAGGTATTAAGTTGATTACCTACTAATGTAGTTCGTTTTACAGCCCCCAGCTCAGCCCACACCTCAAGGCGGAGCTCAGCAGACTCCGGACATTGCACCACCTCCCCTGGTGCCCACACCTTTCCTTCAGTCAGACATAGGGCAAACTCTTACAGATATCCTTGAGGCCTTCCGGGATCAACAGTCTCCGGCCCCGCAGCCAAACCCGGGGGCCAACTCGATGGGCACCTTCCGAGGACTCTCTCCCCCGTCCTACTTGGGGACAGAGTCGGTAGTGCGGACAGAGGAGTGGCTGGATATTATGTACGAGATGTTGACCGGGATACGGTGCCCCTGGGAGGAGAGGGTGGCTTTGGTGGTATCTTGCTTGGAGTCCCATGCTAAGAGGTGGTGCAAGACGCAGTTGGACACGACGTTTGCCGATAGGGAGGTTGCGGAAATTACTTGGGAAGAGTTCAGGGTCATGCTGCTGGAGCATTTTGTTCTACAGTCGTCCAGGGATGAGTTGGAGGAGCGGTTCTTACAGCTGAACCAGGTAACCAAGATGGTGGTGGAGTACCATCGGGAGTTCGACCATTTGGCTCGATATGTAGGTTCTTACCAGCTAGACGAAGCAGGATACATCAAGAGGTTCTATAAGGGTCTGAAAGAGGAGTTGGGGGAGGCCTTATTGTTCGTATCCGACGGGCCTATCTCCCGGATTTTGTAGATGACAAAGAGTATTGAGGCTGATTAGCACACCACTCGGGGCCGGAAGTGGCAAGCGGATGATCAGGGCCGGAGGGCCAGAAATGATCAACGGCGAGGCGCTATACCAGATGGGAGAAGGACAGAGGACCAGCCTCGTCAGGAGGTGAGGCAAGAGCCGAGAGAGCAGGTGATATTGGCCCCTCAACCTCTTCGGATACAGGAGATGCTGAGACCCGGGGGTATGGCGTATCCCCCACCAGAGTGCTTCCATTGCCATCAGGTTGGACACCTCTGGAGAAACTACCGCATGAGGGGGGCACCACCTGGCACCACCTCCAGCACCACAGGGTGGCCCACCTGCTCAGCATTTCGGAGGTCGAGGACGCGGCCGAGGACGTGGTTACCAGGGAGGCGATCGAAGACAAGAAACGAAACAGGTGTAAGCTTTGGACCTGGCACAGCCTCGAAACCCATAGCAGGTCATCACAGGTAAGCCAAGATGTTTAAATTGTTTAAATTAAATTCCCGTTCTCAATTGCCCAACAAGTGGAACTGCCCTAAGTAGTATAAATAGGAAAGAAAACTCGTTATAAAATACTAAGACATTTAATTGTCTCAGGTATAGTCTTCATCAGCGGCAAGCCCGCCAATACTCTGTTCGACACGGGTGCCTCGCACTCATTTGTGTCGGAGGCCTTTCTGGAAGGGCTGGAAGGAGTGAAACGGTTCATAGTCCGGATGAGGAGGGCGCGTCTACCCGACGGATCGGAGATACTCACCTCAGCCCACTGCAGCATGGAGGCGGAGATTGGAGGAAAGTCGTTCGAAGTTACGGCAACGGTCCTAAGGATGCCAGTCTTCGAGCTGATCCTGGGCATGACTTGGTTACAGTGGAATCATGCCCAGATTGATTGTCAAGCGAAGAGGATCACCGTGAGGCACGGGGACTCTATCATCATCATCGAAGGTATAAGACCTGCCTCACGTATACCCTTATCTTCAGTACATGCCATTAAGGCCTATTTACAGGGGGAGGAGGTCTACGAGGTGCTGTTTGAAATGGCGGAGGCCACGGATTCTATATCGAATATCCCGATGGTGCGGGATTTTGCGGACGTTTTTCTAGAAAAATTACCCGGATTTTCGCGCAGGGAGCAGGACTTTCAGATATAGCTTGTGCCGGGGGCCAAGCCGGCATCCAAGGCACCTTACCGGATGGCCCCAAGGGAACTGACGGAGTTTCGGAGCCAACTTCAGGAGCTAGTGGAAGCCAGATTTGTCCGGCCAAGCTCTTCACCATGGGGAGCTCCGGTATTGTTCGTCAAAAAGAAAGACGGGACACTCAGATTGTGCATCGACTACCAAGCACTAAATCGGCTGACGGTTCGGAACACCTATCCACTGCCAAGGATAGACGAGCTGTTTGACCAGCTGCAGGGAGCGCAGTTCTTTTCGAAATTAGATTTGAGGTCGGGCTACTATAAACTTCGGATTCGAGAGGAGGACATTCAGAAGACTGCTTTTAGTAGCAGATATGGATTATTTGAGTTTACGGTGATGCCCTTCGGGCTCACCAATGAACCATCGGCGTTCATGACCCTCATGAACTAGGTTTTCAAGGAGTATCTAGATGTGTTTGTCATTGTGTTTATCGATGACATCCTCATCTACTCGAGAACGGAGGAGGAGCACACTCGCCATCTGGCACTGACCCTACAGAGACTGCGGGAGAATCATTTATATGCAAAGTTTAGAAAATGTCAGTTCTGGTTGAAGGAGGTGGGCTTCTTAGGCCATATTATCAGTGGAGCCGGGTTGGCAATGGATCCGTCAAAGATTCGGGCAGTTCGGGATTGGCCGCAGTTAAAGGCAGCCACCGACGTACGAAGTTTCCTAGGACTTGCCGGTTATTACCGGAAGTTCGTGGAGGGATTCTCTCGAATCGCCATCCCGCTCACATCTTTGACGAAGAAGGAGGTGCCTTTTGTGTGGACCCCGCAGTGCCAGGCAGCTTTCCAGGAGCTGGAGGAGCGACTCACCTCGGCTTCCATACTTGCTCTTCCCTCGGGGAGAGAAGGATTTCACGTCTACACTGATGCATCCTACCAGGGTATGGGAGCTGTACTGATGCAGAAGTGTCATGTGATTGCATATGCATCTCGCTAGTTGAAGAAGCACGAATAGAACTATCCGGTGCACAACCTTGAGATGGGGGCGGTCGTTTTTGCCTTGAAGGTCTGGCGCCACTACCTTTATGGAGTCCACTGCGACATCTACTCCGACCACAAGAACCTGAAATGCGTGGACACACAGAAGGAACTGAATATCATGCAGAGGCGCTGGGTGGAGTTCTTAGCAGATTATCAGTATGAGATGCACTACCATCCAGGGAAGGCAAACGTGGTGGCCGACGCGTTGAGTCGGAGAGCTGCCACTTCCGAGGCTGGGACCCAGGTTATGTCTATGGAGCTGGTGAGGAGATTGGAGGATATGCACATCACACTAGTGTCATCCGATAACTCCGAGCTTTATATGGAGTATTTAGCTGCGGTGAGTGCTACCGACGATATCTGGGACCGAGTCAGAGAGGGACAGAGGCGAGATGTCAAATTGGAGTCGATATTTTGGGCCTTGGAGAAAAGAGCAGCAAGAGATTACATGATGAGGGATGGTGTGGTATGCTTTAGAGGTCGGACTTATATACCGGAAGGAGGCCAGGTCCGAGAAGATGTTATGGTAGAGGCCCACCACATCAGATACTCGGTGCACCCGGGGATGACGAAGATGACTGCGGATTTGAAGAAGACTATGTACTGGCCTGGCATGAAGAAGGATATCACTCAGTTTGTGACCCACTGCGAAGCGTGCCAGCTAGTGAAGGCGGAGTGCAAAAACCCCGCGGGTTTGTTGCAACCACTCCCGGTACAAGAGTGGAAGTTTGAAGACATCGCGATGGACTTTATTCACGGACTTCCCCGATCACGGACGGGAAATGACTCGATTTGGGTCATCGTCGATCGGTTGACAAAGGTGGTCAGGTTCATTCCGATCAGGAAGGACGACACTGTGGGAGTATTAGTGCGGAGATTTGTGGAGCAGTTCGTTCGATATCACGGTGTTCCCAAGACGATCGTGTCAGATTGGGATGGTCGG
The DNA here is from genome assembly GCA_039583875.1 of Platanthera guangdongensis. Lineage (NCBI taxonomy): Eukaryota > Viridiplantae > Streptophyta > Magnoliopsida > Asparagales > Orchidaceae > Platanthera > Platanthera guangdongensis. The sequence goes on along the minus strand of CM077161.1, from coordinate 128,868,207 downwards.
TTCACTTCCAGGGAGTGGAGATCCGTGCAAGCTTACTTGGGCACGCGATTGACCTTCAGTACCGCATTCCATCCCCAGACGGACGGGCAGACAGAACGCACCAACCGGACGCTGGAAGATCTTTTGAGGCTATGCATTTTGGACCGCTGGTAACCGTGGGAGAAGCTCTTACCCCTAGTCGAGTTCTCCTATAACAACAACTACCAGTCCAGCATCAGGATGGCGCCTTACGAAGCCTTGTATGGAAGGAAATGCCGGACCCCGCTTTCTTGGATTCAGGACGAGGATCCGAAGGTGTTGGGATCAGATTTTTTTGAAGACACCGAGGCCCAGGTGAGGCTGATCAGAGACAGGATGCTAGAGGCGCAGAGCAGATAGGCTAAGTACTATGACGCCCGACATCATCAAGTGGAGTTTCAGGTGGGGGACTGAGTGTTTCTGAAGATCCGACCCATGCATGGAGTTTCACGGGTGCGTGGTCGGAGGAAGAAGCTCAGCCCTATGTACATGGGCCCTTACAGGATCCTAGAGCGAATCGGGCACATAGCCTAGAGCCTGGATTTGCCACCAGAGCTGGCAGCTCTGCACGATGTCTTCAACATTTCTTCATTGAGGAGGGCTCTACTACACCCAGAGCAGTAGATTTTGACCACCGAAGGGCCGGTAGCTTCAGATCGGTTAGTTCGCTTAGAGCCGGTTCGGATTGACCACCGAGGAGTACGGATCTTGCATCGCAAGAAGGTCCCGTTAGGCAAAGTCCTATGGAGGAACCACGACTAGGAGGAGCATACCTGGGAGCTGCAGGACCTGATGCGACAAAGATACCCAGAGCTATTCAGTCAGGTATACCTCACAAACCCCTCAAGATGTTTAATTTATTTTCCTGCTTTAAACTAGTAAGGGCTGCTCTATGCAGGTAGATGCTAATCTTTTGTTTATTGGGGGCTTATCTTTTGTTTATTGGGATCTTGGCTCACCAATTAGGCCAATTGGTTATAGACTTAGGTTTCCCTCAAAACCTAATTTAGCAAACCTGGCATTGTGATGGGATGTTACGAGTTTCTTTTCTACGGTAGAAATTCCCGTAGGCTTAACCTTGATTTCTGGGACGAAATCTTTGTTTTGTTTATTGGGAGTTGTAACATCCCATTTCCAACTAGACCCCTAGCAGTGGTTTTGTCCATGACTAGGTCATGACAAACCCTAGGAAGCCAGAAATGGGCCAAGAGATAGGAGGCCAAGGTGAGGATCACCATGGTCTGCAAATAGTAGAATTCTGAACAATAGTTTAGGATGACCATGGGACTTCACCATGACCACAAGACCCTACCACAACACTCCCAAACATTTTGGGAGACCCATTAGAGCCATAAGGACCCATTGGGGTCAATCAAAGAGACTCAGTTGACCCAAGTCAACCCAAACCCTAAATGGGTCAAACTAACCTACTTAGGGTAAATTGACCTACCCCTAGCCAAGTGGACCCCACCTATGCCCTCCTAACCCTAAAGAGAGGCCATTGGGTCACTAAGGACACATTGGGGTCAGCCCTAGAGGCCAAGTCGACCGAAGTCAACTCAAGCCCCTAATCTGGTCAAAGTGCTCTTACTAAGGGTAGGTGACCTCTAAAGTGTAAGGTAACCCTACATAACCCCACATAGGCCTCAGGGGAGGCCAATGGGTCACCAAGGACCCAATGGGGTCAACCTAGATGATCAAATTGACCTAAGTCAATGATAACTTAAGCCAAGTCAAACCTAGCCCAAAAGGGCTAACCCAAGCCCAAGCCACTTCTCCCTTAGGCTAACCTCACTTTTCATGATCATTATGACTAATTGGGCTGCACATAGCCTATGGTGTTTAACAGTCAACATGGGTGACTAGGAGAGAAGGGAGCTTCCCTTCTGATAATGGTGGAGAGAGAAAATTAGGGGAGAGGAATGGAAGGGTGGGAGCCGGCCAAAGGAGGCCAACAGCCACTCTTAATGGCTGGAATCAACTCCTCTAGGGAAGAGGAGTTGATTCCTGCCATTTCTCGCCCACCAAGAGGAAGATTCAGCCCCCCCCCCCCACTCAACCCGAGCCAAGCTTTCAAGGGCATTAATGACCATTGATGTTTGGCCTCTCCCCTCCCCCAACTGATGATTTAAAGACCATCAGGGACCTGAGAGGAACCCTTCCCACCATTTACCTGAGGAATTCGAGCTACTTGACTTCACTGTTGCATAAATCCGGCCGGCAGCAACACTACCATGGCAACCCGAAGATCGACTCGCATTCAGGCTGCCAGGAAGGTCCTCCTCCTCTCCTTATCTTACGGGTAGATCGTAGGTATCTTTAGGTTCAAGGTTCGGGCTCAATTGAGCCCGATCCAAACCATGGTTTTCATGGTTTTTCGGCAAAACAATTCCTATTAGAACCTCCAAAAAACACCCCTCCGGCGGCTGTGCCGACGCCTTGCGGCAGCCACCACCTCAACGAAGGTGGTGGTGGCGGTGGCCGGTCGGGGAAGGGGCTGGATCGCCGGCGGCAGAGCTTGGAAGTAGTTCCAGGCTGGAGGAATCCTGGCCGTCAGCTTAAGGAAGGAGATGAAGGGATTCCGTCCCTTTTGCTTCAAGATTCGTGCGGTTATGATATTAAACTATACGATATCTAAATATAATAATTCCATTTTTGTCAAAGATTTTGAAATTATTGGTTTTTAATTTTAAAAATACTTAGGCTCACCTGGTGGGAAAACCTTCAACATGAAAGTTGTAGCCCTTTGGGTCTACCTTATTTTAAAATTTGTGTGAACCAATTTGGGTGCATGGTATGACCAGGGCACCAATTTTGGTGAGGCCTATACCTAGGGCTAGACAGTCATTAAACTGAGTGCCCACACTTCATCCTTAGTCCAAAATACTTGAAATTTTGGCAGGGAGTCTAACCTAGCTATACCTAGGGCCTGCCCAAAACTCAGAATTTTTAGAGACACTTTGCCTAAAGTTTTTACATTTATTTAATAATGCTAGGGTATTTTAATTAAGTAGTCCAATGACCTCCACACCCTCCCAAATTTTGGTGAGTGGTCCCTGGCATCAATACCTAGTTCTATACAAAATTTTAACTCATTTGGATAGGTTTTGGCTAGGGAATCACTAAACCCTAGTTAGGATTTAAGGTGGTATTCTTGATTAAAAGTGCACTATGGACTTAGGGTGGTCACCTCCCCTTAACAGAGCCTGACATTTTGGACATTGACTTAACATGGCCAATGTCACCCTCTTATGGAAAATGGGATGATTTAGGCTTGATTTACCCTAGGGTTCAACCTCAAACCCTAAGGAAGTACTTTTGGGGGTTGTGAAGGAGATGGGGGCAAATTCCCTTGTATGACCTTGAAAACTCAGTAGAATTGAAGGTAGTGTAACCTAAGTTCTCTGGTAGGAACATTAGAGGACTTGGAGGAAGGTAGGCACCTCAAAACCCTAACCCTAGGTTTAGGGTAGAAGAACAAATTTGATGATTCAGCAACTAAACCTTAACCAAAAGTTATGAAACTTGGGTAGAGTAGGTTTTAGGCCATCTAGAACCCCTGGTAATTTTACTATAAGTTTATGGATTAGATTTCTGGTACTTCATTTGTTAAATACCAAAGGGCCCAAAATGATATTTAAATTACTTCTGGTTATTCTATTCATTTGAATCTGATGGAACTTGGTCAGCAGATAATCCAGGCCTAAGTGAATATTCCTGAATTTTATTATAATTTTTACTTGATTTTATTTAGTACTTCCTTCACAAGATTTGGAAAGGGGCTTGGTAGAATAAAATTAATTATTGATGATTTTTCTGTTTAAAAATCATGAGACTTATGTTTTGATTATTTCAAAATTATGAAACTTTATCTAGTGGTTTTATGTGTCCTTATAATCATCTTGGAATTTTCTCTGAATTTTTGGAAGTATTATTGTTGTGCATCCCCTTAAAATGATTTATTATGGAATAAATTTGAAATAAAATTTAAGGGCTTAAACCTTGCTGAAAAATTGGGAGATTCTAGATTTTTAGATGATTATTCATTTTGCATTTAACCTAAATTTAGTGGAACTTTATCTTGTCTAAAAGTTGTACTTCATGTTCAAACTTGAAACTTTTGGTTATTAGAATAAATAAATAAATTATCAGTTAAATTATAAAAATTAGGAAATTATGGATTTAGGCTACAAATGCAAGTATAGCCGTCCAATAATTATTATATGAGTACTGGATGATCATTTGATATACTTCCCATTTTACGGGTCATATAGTTTAAGTGGTTTGCATTTAGTAAAACTGCAGGAAATAAGTTGGAATATGAATTAGAGCACATGGGTTGGCTTTTGTTGGTTTGCTGGAAGGGATAAATAGAATTAGGAGCATCATTGGAAGATAAAATGAGTAGGGTGTTGTTTTGGCTAGGGTTTAGAGGCGCTCGGGTGCGACGAAAGATCGTCCTACCCGAGGTGAGGTAGAGTCAAATTACCCTATGATTAACCTATCGTAACATGAGAAAGTAATGGGTAAGAGAGTCAACCAATAATAATAATAAGTAACTTGCGAAAGAGAATGCTGGGTGTAATCCCAACATAGTTCCTAGTGCCCCTTGAGAGCCCTTCACAGGAAATACCGGGGGCAGTCCTGGGTTAACGTAAACTGTATTAACAAGCTGAAAAGAGTAACTTAGTAATTAGGGTTGCACATTTCACGAAAACAGATAGTACAGGAAGATATCTGGGCGCTTCGGCTCGGATGGTTAAGAGACGGAAGTTTGGGTCCGGGGAGCTTCAGCTCGATTGTTTGAGACGGACGTTTTGGTCCGGGGAGCTTCGGCTCGGTTTTTGATTACGATAAATTTGCATGTGCATAAAAAGGAAAGAAAATTAAGGTCGTGGGTCTTCGGTATTGGAGGGTCGATGCACCGACGCCAATACGCTGGCTCGGCAAGTGTGGTTAGCACTTCGCCAACTGAAGTCTGGTGCGCCAGCCGGTAAGAGTACGCAGGAGTCCGCTTCGTGCACCAAGCGTTGAGTCGTACGATAGGTCTGACCGATAGTGCTTTACTGGTTTAGAGGTGGGCGAGGCCCAACCCACCGCTTCCGTCTGCCACTACTGAGGTATCCTGGGAGGTTACGGCTCCAGAAAGGGGGAACTAAAGGTCTGTGTGCACAGAGTCGGGTGTGTGTGTGTTGCACTTGCATGTTCCATCATACCCATTTGCATGTCATAGCATAATAGATTCATTTAACCCTGACACCTAAAGTATAAGTGGAATGAGACGCTTATACTTTTGGCCCTACAAAACGACCCCTTGGTCTATAAGCTTGTGTGGGCAAGTTTATAAATTAAGGTCAATTTTGATATATATATATTTACTGTTGTTTGATAACCGATTCCCCAACGTATAAATTATTATGAGACTTTTTATACGATGGGAGCCTTGCAGAAGACCCCTTGGCTTATGTGTTCTCATATAAGTGAAGGTTACTTTTCATATTTCAGCTTATTGTCTATACCTACTATAGAATTGCTAGTATAGGTCTGCTGCCATCTGTTTTTGATATTATCCACCTTCAAGTCCTCCCCTTTCTTCCTCTCCGCTCGGTGCCTAGGAGCCATCTGGGAAGGGGCATGGGATGATAGGGCTTAGTCTTTTAGACTAACGGTTTTCGAACTGCATCATTTAGGGGTTCGTGGAGCCCAGCATGGAGGAGCAGCCCCAGAGACCGGTCTAGCTCCGGAGTTCATACAGCCGGGACTGTGAGTCTCGCCCTTGAGTAGATTTTAGCATTTGCTTCTGCATGAGTGATTTATAGTGAGGACATGATGTACCGGGCATAAGCCCGTATTTTACTACTCTAATGTATTTTTCTGTGAACACTCCCTTCGTGGAGATTTATTTACTAGGATATGTGATTTTCTGTGGACTGCTAGTTTGCATTTACTTTATTGTGCTACTTTTCTGTGATCGAATTTGGCCGGCAGAAATGGCGCTTTGTGGTGATGACCCTTCAGGGCGTGGAGGAGTCACCGCAAAACGGCGGTTCTGGGCCTAAGACCCCAGTGTTGAAAAAAGAAAAAGGGGGGGGGGGGGGTCTTACACTAGGAGTTGAGGCTCCGAGTTGTAAGATTGTTTTCAATCTGAGATAAAGGTGAAGTAGCTGAATCTAGCCCTTCGTGGTAGATAGGCGAGGCGGGATAGTGGACGTACCCAAGTCGGGGAACCACTATAAATTCTCTATGTTTCTGTGTGCTTGTTTGGACTACTTTTTTATTCCGCTTAAAGACACAGAACTCACCTATTCACCCCCTCTAGATGATTTAGGTTGATTACTAGACACTTTTAATTGGTATCAGTGGGGTGTTGTTTAATATAAAGTTAACACCTTGAACATGATATCCATCTAGGTTTCAAGAGACACTGCTCAATTAAAATCGACGGAAGGAAGGATATGTCATCGATGAAGTTGTCAGCGTGCACTAAGGAGAACTTCCCCATGTGGAAGGAGAGAGTCAGATTCTACATGGAAGCTGCTGATCCCCACATATTTCAGATTGCTGAATAAGGCCCTAATGTTCCTACTCAATCATCTTCTATGAATCCTAATATGATGGTTCCAAAAAAGATGATGGATCTGAACAAATATGAGATTGCCCTAGTCTCCTAGGATAAGAAGGCAAAGAATATCATAGCTAGTGCAGTGGATGAATCGATACTATAAAATCTATTTCACTGTAAATCTGCCAAGGAGATATGGGACTGTCTCATAGTCCATATGGTAGGGACTGAAGAAGTTAAAGATGATCAGAGATCTCTACTAAATCAAGAGTACAAGGCATTCAAGCAAGGCTCTAATGATGCAATTGCCGATAACTTTCAAAAGTTTTTTAAGATCATAAATGGCCTCAAAAACTATGTTCATACATTAACTAATGGTGAGCTCAACAATAAATTCCTAAGATCCTTGACAAAAGACTGGGACACTAAGGTAGTTGCCATTAGAGAATTTACAAAGCTGCCTGAGATTGATCCTCAAAACCTTTACGGAAAGCTCCTTTCGTATGAACTACAAATGAACACAAGGAAGAAAGAGGAGCAACTTAGCACGACTTCAAGCAAAGAGAAGTCTTTGGCACTGATGATCGAAGGGTCAAAGTAACTTAAAGTTGTGTCACATGTAAGGACACAAGCTTCTGAAGGTCAAGAGGACTCTGAGACAAATACCTCAAGCTCAGAGATGCCTGATGGAGAGTTCTCTATACTCTCCAAGAATTTCAAGAGGATGCTCAATAGAAGGAAGCAAATGAAAAATCAGTCCTCCTCCTCTGACTTCAGAAGGTCATATCGAGATGGTGATCGGTCAAATAAAAGGTACAATGATAGGTATAAGTCGAAACCAAACAAACAGATTTCTACTGATGTTGTATGCTACTATTGCAATAAGCCAAGGCATGTACAACCTCGTATCCGGCGAGTGGGGTCAGCAGGAGTCGGTCCAGCTATTTTGACATAGTCCAAGTCCCAAGCGAGTTGGAAGGGAGGCAAGGGCTCTGCAGCCACGCTAACTCTCCTAGGAGGGGTGGAACATGTTTGGGGCGAGTGGAGCAAGTAGGCTTGCACTCACCCCTGGTTCTTGGCAATGGAAGGAGAGTGGGGCAGGTCAGGCCCCCACTCACCCAGGGCCATAGGGAGGTGGCGAGTACCAGCCCCATCGAGCACTCGCCGCCCCAAGTGAGTGGAGGTTTTCAAGAGCCACTCGCCTAGTGATGTGTGTTGTATTTTTACCATTCCACCCTCACTGGCCTGCCCATAGCCTTTTAAAACAACGGAGTTACGCTATTGGCAGGCCAACTTGGGCTGCTTATAGCTGTTTAGAATAGCGGAGGTGAGATATTGGCAGACCAACTTCAAAAAACTGTAAATATAACCAAAGAGGTACCTCATAAGGCATGCTTACTTGTTCTCTGATCTTCTAGTGCTTTCTGAGGTATTCTTAGCTCAGCACATGGCCAAGAAGGGGAAGCGCTCTAAGATCTTCCTGGTGTATGGTGGGACCTCCGTGCTGGTTCCTTGAGTCTGTTTCTGTTTCTAAGTTTCTGGTCGTCTGAGCTTATGGGGAGAAGTAAGTGTGAGGTCACCCCTTTCCCAAGGGTCCGAACTCCACAGAAGCTGGTTATTGGTTTCAACATTTTGGTGTGATGAGCTTGGAGAGTGATCAGCACTGAAAATCCTTCGCGAGCTCGATGGTTGGAGACAAAGGACGAGGTTCTGGTAGGGCCGACTCGCCGCCTCCCCCTCTACTCACAACCCTCAGGATGTTCGAGGATTTTCGACAAGAGATACAGAACATCGTCATGTTTGCACTTGGCACTCGCGCTGAGTGCTCTACACTAGTTGTCCTAGTTGTTGTAGCCCTAGTCCTGGGCGAGAATGCCCCTGTCAAGCGACCTGGTAAGGAGGTAGCAGAGGAAGGCGGTGAACGGGATCTACCAGGGCGAGCTGTGTTCCCCGACTCAGCAAGTGCGGGCCGAATCAGCGAGGCGGAAGCACGAGATTGCCCGGCTCTCCTAACAGGGGATGGCATCCCCTTCAGTGAGTTGGTCTCTTCCGCCCCAATTTTTGAGGGATTTCGTTAGTCGGAGATGTCCTACTACACTGGAAAGGACGACCCGGTTCAACACATCCAATGGTTCGAGAATGTAGTTTCGATCTGACAGATATCAGATGCGTTCAAGTGCAGGCTCTTTGCAATCACCAATAAGTAGAAGGCGAGAGATTGGTTCCATTAAATTCCGGCCAGCTCCATCTACTTCTTCGAGTACCTACACCATGGGTTCATGCTGAGATTCACCACTTCCAAGAAGAAGAAGAAGAAGAAGGAGTCCAGGTCCTTGTTCCTCATCAAGCAGGGGGTGAATGAGGCTCTGAGGAGCTATGTGGACCAGCTCCAGGAGGAGATCCTCCAAGTGCATGAGTTGCCACGACAATCCCTCATGGTGGCCTTGACCCGAGGGTTGCAGTAGGGGCTCTTCAGAATAGAGCTGAAGAGGGTCCCTCCTCTCTCCTTTGAGGAGTTGATGGAGAGGGCAGCGAGGGAGGACGACGGGGAGGCGTTGAACCCAGGTTTCACCAGGAAGTTGGCCAAGTAGGCCACGGAGGAGGAGAAGGAGCCATGGGGGTGGCAGGGGCCAGGAGGTACGGATGGCAATGCTCAGGAAGAGGGAGCAGCAGTAGCTTCAACAACCAAAGTGGGGATGCCAGGAGCCGAACAATCGGCTATGCTGGAGGTAGCAGGTGTTCACCCAGAAATCGACGATCCTTTCCTAGGTAGCCAGCTCGCTAGTCGCGGCCTGCTCCAGGTTCTCCCTGGAGTTCGCAACAAGTCCAAGTGTAGGCGGATAGATTTCTCTATCCACCCAGGTCGCATAGCTATCGCTTGCCTTGCGGGATGGCGGGCTGCTCCCATAGCTCACCCTTGCAGGTCGTGCGGTTCGGCCTGCTAACTGCACAACATTGTTCCTTGTAGGAGGCAATCTAAAGTAACTAGGGGAGATCTATGTGATCTATTCCTTCAGTCCGCCAGGTCGCCCAGCCGGCGTCAACCCTAGACTAACTCAACCATCGCGGGCTCAGCGGACTCACTATCTAGCTCGCCAGAAGAGACGGATTCCACCTCCCCTATATGGGGTGCCTGCTGCCTCAGGCCGCCCACCCGGGTTAGCCTCCAGCCTCAGGCCGCCTACGAGGGGCGGCCTCCAGTGTCAGGCCTCCCCTAGGGGCGGCCTAAACACTTAAAGGCGGCATGCTCCTCGGGCCTCCACCCAGAGGCGGCCTGGACCTCAGGCCGCCTCCATTAGGGGAGGCCTGCTCCTCAAGATGCCCCCTCTGCAGCCTCAACAGCCCAAAGGAGGTGGCCTACTCCTCAGACCGCCCCTTTGCCTCAGCAACCCAAAGGAGGCGGCCTGCTCCTCAGGCCACCCAATCTGCAGCCTCAGCAGCCCAAAGGAGGCAGCCTGCTCCTCAGGCCGCCAACCCAGGGGCGGGATGCTCCTCAGTCTGCCCCCCTTTGCCTCAACAACCCAAATGAGGCGGCCTGCTCCTAAGGCAGCCACCTTAGGAGCAGCCTACTCCTCACGCCGCCCCTCTGCAGCCTCAGCAGCCCAAAGGAGGCGGCCTGCTCCTCAGGCTGCCATCCCAGGGGAGGCCTGCTCCTTAGGCCGCACCCCTTTGCCACAACAACCCAAAGGAGTCGGCCTACTCCTCAGGCCGCCATGCCAGGTACAGCCTGCACCTTAGGCCACCCACTCTATAGCCTCAGCAGTCCAATGGAGGCGGCCTGCTCCTCAGGCCAACCCCCTTTCGCTCAGCAACCCAAAGGAGGCGGCCTGCTCCTCAGGTCACCACCCCAGGGGCGGCCTGCTCCTCAGGCCGCCCACTCTGCAGCCTTAGTAGCCCAAAAGAGGAGGCCTACTCCTCAGGCCGCCACTCCAGGGGCGGCATGCTCCTCAGGCTACCCCCCTTTGCCTCAGCAACCCAAAGGAGGTGGCCTGCTCCTCAGGCCGCCCACTGTGCAGCCTCAGCAGCCCAAAGGAGGAGTCCTGCTCCTCAGGCCGCTACCCTAGGGGCGGCCTGCTCCTCAGGCTGCCCCACTTTGCCTCAGAAACCCAAAGGAGGCGGCCTACTCATTAGGCCGCCACCCCAGGGGCGGCCTGCACCTCAGGTCGCGCCTCTGCAGCCTCAGCAACCCAAAGGAGGCAGCCTGCTCCTCAGGCTACTAACCCAGGGGTGGCCTACTCCTCAGGCTGCCCCCTTTGCCTTAGAAACCCAAAGGAGGCAGCCTGCTCTTCAGGGAGCCACCCCAGGGGCGCCCTGCTCCTCAAGCCGCCCGCTTTCCTCAGTAAACCAGAGGAGGCAGCCTGCTCCTCAGGCCGCCACCCCAGGGGAGGTCTGTTCCTCAGGCCGCCCCTCTATGCCTCAGAAGCCCAGGGTCAGCCTTCTTGCCTTCTCCCAGTCCGCGCAGCCGGTCAGCTTGCTCGCCGAGTCCGCACAAGTCTCCATGATGACATCATTGGGCCCCGCTTTTAGAAGATCTTCCCCGGGCCTATAATTAGCCCCTTATACCTCTCATTGTGAGGGGAAGGAGATAGTGGGAGGAAAACTACCACTGCCAGCAAAACCTGCGGACACAGTTTTTCAGTCCTCCACAATTGATCATCAAGGTCTGCAGACTCAGTTTTCCAGTCCTCCACAGCTTGCCATCAAGCCGTGCGGCCTGCTAGAAACCTCTTCTCCTCAACCTCTAGCAACTTCTTCCTTAGCCGCCAGCTTCCCCCTTTGTACCCTTTATTGCTTTCTCATGTAAAGGTGCATTAGTAAGCTGTAATCTTGTTTCTTGATTAAAGGAAAAGCCCGTCGCAAGAGTGGCATTCAAGCTGCGACGGGCAAAGTCTGTTGTTGCCGCTGCTAGCGGTCCCCTCTATTCTTCTCTTCTTCTCAGCTCAACTCTCTCGGGATCAACCTACAAGCACAACCATCAAAGTAACCGTCTGCTCGATAGCTCCTAATCAAGCTCCTCTGCTGATCATCAAGTCCTCCAATGATCATCAAGCTTCTCTACTGATCATCAAGCTTCTCCGCTGATGATCAACCTCCTTCACTGATCATCAAGATTCTCCGCTGATCATCAAGCTTCTCCGCTGATCATCAACCTTCACTTCTGATCATTATCCTTCCCGGCTGCTCCCAATAAACCTCTCCTCTATCCCCGCAACCCTTGAACAAGCGTTTGCTCCACTCTCGGGCACACAAAAGCTTCCTTCCTCTCCTCAACCCCGCAATCATCTTCACCCTATCACCAAGCTTGTGAGATCGAACAACTCATTAACTAGGCGGTGCCATTTTCATGCATCAATAGCAGGATTGGCATGACCAAGGCCAGATGCGAGGTTTCTACGGAGGGGACAACTACCAAGGAGGGCAGGGTCAGTTAAACCCTCTAAGCTAGAGGCAGTGCCAGAGGCCTCCTCCCCCCGATCAACATCAGGCTATGGCGATAGCCCTGGGAGGAGGAGAGGTCAGATGAGAAGGCAGGAAGGCAGGGCAGAGCTACCTTACTGCAATTTCCATCAGGAGGAGGGCCACACCACGACCATGTGCTCGACGTTTCTGGAGTTGAGGGGAACTAGGGAGCAGCAGCAGTAGCCTCGTCGGGAGGTACAGAAGCCATCCGCAAGGCGAGCCTCCATACCATGTATCGCCATAGCATTGCTACTTCTCTAACTCCACCCAGACGAGAAGATTAACTTCACGAGGTAGGACATGTCGGATCATGATGATCCATTTTGCGAGGCACTGGTGATCTAGGATTCAGTCTAAAATTTTATTGTCTCTTGGATCCTCATTGATAACATGAGTTCAGTCAATGTCATCTTCAAGAAGGCATTCGACATGATGAAGGTGGAGGCCAGGAGGGTGTTGGCCTCGGATGGGCCTCTGTTTGGATTTTCCGGGGAAAGGAAGCAGGTGGAAGGAGGAGAGGGACTCCATGTTACTCTAGTAGGGCAGTCCAGAAACTACAGGTTTATCATTATGAATGCTCCTAGCAGTTACAAGGCTATATTCGGACGGCCCCTCATCAGCGCCTTCCACTGCGTACCCTCTTCCTTCCATCAGTGCCTGAAGTTCAATCCCGAAGGCATTCAAGTCCGAGTCCGCGGAGACCCCAAGGTGGCAAGGGAGTGCTATATCACAGCGGTCAACACCATCTCCTGGCAGGAAGGATCCGAGGAAATGAAATGGAGGATGGAGGAAGTATCCAGGCATGAGGCTGGAGGGGGAGCAGAGGAGATGAAGGTCGAGGAGGAAGAGATCAGCGCCCATGTGGGGGCGGCGGAAGAAGTTTTAGGAGAGGAGGCTGGGGTGATGGCCGTGGAGGAAGCGTGGAGGAGGAAGCTTTAGTCCCAGGCAAGAGGGCTGCTGGTTAATGTGAGGAAAAGTCCAGGCTAGAGGCAACTAAAGAGGTGGTGGAGATGGAAGTTCTCACTGGGAAGGTAGGGTGGAGAAGGTGTGGATCAACGGGGGGGGGGGGGGGGGGGGGGTGGCTGAGTCAAGAGGACCAGGGGAGGATGCTGGAGTGCATATGAAAGAACGTGGATGTCTTTGCATGGAGCGCGACGGATATGCCGTGGATCGATGAATACGTCGCCTACTATTACCTCAACCTAGATCCGGAGGCTCCCCCATTCGGTAGAAGAAGAGGTATACCATGTTCAAGCTGGTCGATCCCATCATAAAGGAGGTAGGTAAGCTCCTCATGGCTGGGTTTGTATCCGAGATCCAGTATCCAGGCTGGGTCTTGATGGCGACGTTGTCCCGCCATTTGCTCGTGATGATCGTGACCGTTCGATTGGTGGCGATGATGTCCCGCCATTTGTTCATGATGACGTTGCAGATGGTGCTAACGAGTTCTTTGGCGAGCTCCATGGCGACGCCGGGTCCATGCATTATGTTGATCGTCGCCGCAACCGTACATTTGAAGACTTGGATGGACGATGCCGCAACAATAATTTTGATGCACGCCATCGCCGCTACAACGCCATCACCGTGACAATTATTTTGCTACAACACCATCGCTGCTATAACGCCATCGTCGCGACAATAATTTCGCTACAACGTCATCTCCGCTACAACGCCATCGTCGCGACAATAATCTAATAATTATAGTATTATATTATATTTATTAATTTTTTTGTTGCATTGTTTTAATTTGAGAGTTTTTATTTCATGCATTTAATTCTTGTATTTGTTATATCATGTTTATGATGGGTGCATATAACCATCATGTTTTTATTTTATTTGAATGGAGGAGATTGAGTGGTGTAGGCTATAAAAGGCCATGTTTATGAAGGATTTAGGGAGAAGAATGAAAAATTGAAACTTTAATTCAAAATTTGAATTTCCCCCTTAACTCTCTCTTCCCCCTTAGGCAAAATTCAGCCCCCCTCTTTCTCTTGCCTTCTCCTAGCCACCTCCTTCCCCCTCTCCTTGGCCGCCGGCCTCATCTTCTTCGCCTCTCCTCCCTCCTCTCGTCTTCTCCACAAAATCCTTTCTCCTCTCCACTACGAGTAACAAATCAAAGAACTCCTCTCCTTGAAGAATTTGGCCAACATTCTTTCCCCCTCCTTGGGTGATTTTGGTCAAGGACAACAACTTCGGCGACGACGAGCCTTCTCCGACGTGAAGCAAGGAAGGTGGACGAGTTTCTCTCCGTTCGGCGTGACTCCGGCGGAGCCGTGGAAGAGCGAACCATTTTTTCATCGGAATCATCTATTCCGATTGGGGTAACGAAAATTACTACTCTTGTGTGATTCCCTCTTAGATAGATCTTGTGGTGGTTTTCTTTGGCGTTGCTTCCGAACTTTTGAATTCATCGTGGTTTTGATCCGAACGATATTGTTATCTTCTTTTGAACTATTTTAAGTTCGTGAGGATTGGCGGACCTCGTTTTCTTTTTGTTGGGAGAGATCTACCATTTCCGAATCGTTTACTTTTGGTGGATCTCTTTTGGTACAACACACGCTCGAACGGATCGGGTCGATCCATTTGATCGCCTCTATTTGATCTATAAGGGTATAGCGAACCCGTGCGTTAGCATTAGATTGATATTATTGTGAATCGGGTGCGCTGCGTTTAAATTGTGCGAGCGTAGAATTGAAACGAGTGAGAACAATTCGGTGTCTTTATCCGTTGCGGCTCGTCAGGAGACGTAGCCTGCATCAATTTGGTATCAGAGGGAGGTTCTCGTCAATTTCCTAATTGGCACTCCTCCCCCTTTTCAAATTAAAACAAATAAATTTCAAGTTTTAAATTTCAAATTTCAGATTTCAAATTTCGAATTTCAAACTTCAAATTTCAAAATTTCAAATTTCAAAATTCAAAATTCAAAATTCAAAATTCAAAATTTAAATTTCGAATTTCAAATTTCAAAACTTCAAATTTCAAAATTCAAAATTTCAAATTTCAAAATTCAAAATTAAAATTTCACATTTCAAATTTCAAAATTTCAAAATTCAAATTTCAAATTTCAAAATTCAAAATTTCAAATTTCAAATTTCAAAATTTAAATTTCACATTTCAAATTTCAAAATTTCAAAATTCAAATTTCAAAATTCAAAATTTAAATTTTAAATTTCAAATTTCAAAATTTCAAAATTTCAAATTTCAAAATTTCAAATTTCAAATTTTAAATTTCAAATTTCAAAATTCAAAATTCAAATTTCAAATTTTAAATATTCAAATTTCAAAATTTCAAAATTCAAATTTCAAAATTCAAAATTTAAATTTCGAATTTCAAAATTCAAATTTCAAAATTTCAAATTTCAAATTTCAACATTTAAAATTTAATTTTCAAATTTCAAATTTCAAATTTTAAAATTCAAAATTTAAATATCAAATTTCAAATTTCAAAATTTCAAATTTCAAATTTCAAACTTCAAAATTTAAATTTCAAATTTCAAATTTCAAAATTTCAAATTTCCAATTTCAAATTTCAAAGTTTAAAATTCAAAATTCAAATTTCCAATTTCAAAAAATCCAAAATTATGGCCTATGACGTTCACGTTTCCCGGTTGAACTTTTGGTATGATAAAGCCATGACTAAGTTTCCCCCTAGGCAATGCCACACTTGTCCTACTTATGACGGTTTAGGTTGTCCTAAAATTTTTAGGGATTGGCTTAAGGGTATCGAACTTCATTTTAAGTGTTATGGATGGGATGACCCCCAAAAGATTCACTTTGCCCGAGAACGGTTAATAGGTCAGGCCCAGTTATTTTGGCTGAACGAAGAGCATCGTGTTGGTGGTTATCAACATAATTGGCAGGCGATGCGTAGCCTCCTTTCAGATCAATTTGATCCCGCCTATCTCCGTACTACCAACACCGAGCCTGTGAGTGAGTACGGCTTACTACATTATTGTCACACCGACCTAGACCTCACCTTTAGTACGGCTTTGGAGATTGAGAAGCTCCGACCTCCTAGGAGAAAGGTTCACTCACGTCAGAAGATTATTACCTCTGAGTCTAGTGGCGTATCTGATCTTGGTTCTATTGCGTGTCATCCCATGATTATGCCCATAGAACCTTTTGAGTCTCCCCGTGAGTTGCCTGCTCTAGTTATTGAATCCTCCGATGAGTCAAAGGAAAGGCTTAAGATGGTGCCCATCACTGAGGATGAGGTTGTTGTCCCTGACGATTATAGTGACGATGAGGATATTGGTTACCCTAGTGACCTGGATGAGGATTCCACCATTGAGGAATCATCCCTACTCCCCGCCGACGACATTTTGGAGCCTACGGTTACTCCTGCTGAGATTACACCTGAGTCGGTAGGCAACTTACCTGATGATGAGAGTTTACTTAGTAGTGACTTAGGAGATGATCTGTTCGGACTCGAGCTGGATCCTTTTAGACCGAGATATATTGAGGACTGTTCGGATGATCCTGATATATTGGACGTTCCGACTGATTGGGAAGACTTACCGTTGGTGAACGAGTTATTCTTGAATGATTTTAGTACTATGAGCCCGAACAATATTTCTTTAATGCAAACACCTTTATCTGACGTTCTCGATTTAAAGCTTCCGTCGGTCTCAATTCTACCCTTGTCTGAGACCATAATTGATTCTAAATTAAATAACTTGGATAGTGTGTCAGAAGAAATTGTAAGCAAAGAAGTTGCATTATTGGACGACTTTTTGGATTGTACCCCGAGTTTGATTTCACCGACTCGTCCCCTTGACCCGTTGACTCGACGTACTGATCATTTGGGACATGAGTGTGGTACGTTTGATTTCAGGAGTTCTACGGTGCCCCCTGGGTTCATTCTGCCAGTTCCCCCAGATGAGGTCCCGTTAGTGCCCCCAGATCTCGTATCATTATTGCCGACCTATGACCCGACCACTGATTCTGAATTACATGATATATCTAATGAATTGGTAGACATGTCAGATGAATTTTCTGTAAGGGCGAATCCATTGTTTGAATTTTCATATGACTTTAATGGTTTGCACCCGGAGGATTTTACTTGGACGATAAATCCGTATTTTGACATTGCGCATGACTTAGCCCCTCCTCCAGAATCTATCGATGTTCTCATTCCTGAGATATGTACTGCTACTAATGTCGTGATTTATGAGTTGGAAGAATGTCCTAGCGAGAGAGTTATATTTTTGGAAGACGACATAGAAGTAGACCCGGATGAGCGTCCCCTGATGCTAACTCCATTGCGTGAATTTAAATACAATCTTAACTCTCTCCCGGTTTTAGCTTTACCGACTCTCCCTCCTAATATGTTGACCCGACTAGCGGATCCTTTCGGACATGAATTTATTTTGCCTGCTTTGAGTCATGTTATTTTACCATCTATGCTGGACCCTCCTTGGGACATGTCTCGTAGTGTGATAATAGATTTCGTGTTTGGTCATGATGAATGTCTCATTAATTTGGTAGCCACTCGACTTTCTAAAACTAACCAAATCTCTGAGAGTACGTTAATGATGTGGCCATCTTTTGTGCCACCGGATCGCATTCCGTTGGTACCACCAGATCTCGTTGGGTTGGTGCCACCATATGTAGTTCCGCTAGTGCCACCCTATTACTTTCCGTTGGCGCCACCATATTTAGTTCCCTTGGTTCCATCTCAAGTAGTTCCGTTACCGCTATTTTACATGTCAAGTCTGCCTGCAATAGTATTTGCCGCACACGTTTTCAATTTACATAAGCACATTCATGAAACGTTAACCGCCCAACATGCATTTTATAAATCTAATGCTAACGTACATAGAAGAGTATCTCACTTTAATGTTGATGATTTGGTCTTGGCGCGTCTCATTCCTGAACGGTTGCCTTCGGGCTCCCTAAAAAAGTTAGCGAATTGGCGAGCTAGTCCTTTCCGAATTTTAATGAAGTTAGGAGAAAATGCTTATCTTTTGGAGATACCCACCGATTGGGGTATATACCCCATTTTCAATGTTTTGGATTTAACGCCTTATGTTTCTCCACCACTTGACTTATCTGCCTCTCCGTTTATTTCATCTACTATGTTTTCTAATGGGTTGAGGGGTGAGCTGGGTCGTGGATCGCGCTATCTTACGGTTTCCACTGGAGGTATGTTGAATGTTGATGTCGAAACTTTTTCACCTTCTTTGACTAATGTTTTTCCAAGGTTCCCGAAGACCTTCATTTTGCCTGACAGGTGCTATTTGATGTGGCATGATCCCACTACTACCAATTGGATTGTGGGGCCAGATTTGCCCCATGTTGCTGCTGCTTTTGACTGTTCTCCCCTCACGGGCCACTCATCGGAGATGAGTAATTTTGAGTGGGGGAGGATTGATGGCGACGTTGTCCCGCCATTTGCTCGTGATGATCGTGACCGTTCGATTGGTGGCGATGATGTCCCGCCATTTGTTCATGATGACGTTGCAGATGGTGCTAACGAGTTCTTTGGCGAGCTCCATGGCGACGCCGGGTCCATGCATTATGTTGATCGTCGCCGCAACCGTACATTTGAAGACTTGGATGGACGATGCCGCAACAATAATTTTGATGCACGCCATCGCCGCTACAACGCCATCACCGTGACAATTATTTTGCTACAACACCATCGCTGCTATAACGCCATCGTCGCGACAATAATTTCGCTACAACGTCATCTCCGCTACAACGCCATCGTCGCGACAATAATCTAATAATTATAGTATTATATTATATTTATTAATTTTTTTGTTGCATTGTTTTAATTTGAGAGTTTTTATTTCATGCATTTAATTCTTGTATTTGTTATATCATGTTTATGATGGGTGCATATAACCATCATGTTTTTATTTTATTTGAATGGAGGAGATTGAGTGGTGTAGGCTATAAAAGGCCATGTTTATGAAGGATTTAGGGAGAAGAATGAAAAATTGAAACTTTAATTCAAAATTTGAATTTCCCCCTTAACTCTCTCTTCCCCCTTAGGCAAAATTCAGCCCCCCTCTTTCTCTTGCCTTCTCCTAGCCACCTCCTTCCCCCTCTCCTTGGCCGCCGGCCTCATCTTCTTCGCCTCTCCTCCCTCCTCTCGTCTTCTCCACAAAATCCTTTCTCCTCTCCACTACGAGTAACAAATCAAAGAACTCCTCTCCTTGAAGAATTTGGCCAACATTCTTTCCCCCTCCTTGGGTGATTTTGGTCAAGGACAACAACTTCGGCGACGACGAGCCTTCTCCGACGTGAAGCAAGGAAGGTGGACGAGTTTCTCTCCGTTCGGCGTGACTCCGGCGGAGCCGTGGAAGAGCGAACCATTTTTTCATCGGAATCATCTATTCCGATTGGGGTAACGAAAATTACTACTCTTGTGTGATTCCCTCTTAGATAGATCTTGTGGTGGTTTTCTTTGGCGTTGCTTCCGAACTTTTGAATTCATCGTGGTTTTGATCCGAACGATATTGTTATCTTCTTTTGAACTATTTTAAGTTCGTGAGGATTGGCGGACCTCGTTTTCTTTTTGTTGGGAGAGATCTACCATTTCCGAATCGTTTACTTTTGGTGGATCTCTTTTGGTACAACACACGCTCGAACGGATCGGGTCGATCCATTTGATCGCCTCTATTTGATCTATAAGGGTATAGCGAACCCGTGCGTTAGCATTAGATTGATATTATTGTGAATCGGGTGCGCTGCGTTTAAATTGTGCGAGCGTAGAATTGAAACGAGTGAGAACAATTCGGTGTCTTTATCCGTTGCGGCTCGTCAGGAGACGTAGCCTGCATCAGGTCTCCAATGTTATAATTGTTAAAAAAGGAGATGGTCGCTGGAGGATGTGTGTAGACTTTTCTCTTTAAAAAATAAATCATGTCCTAAAGATTGTTACCCCTTGCCTCGGATCGAAGCGCTGGTTGACTCAGCAATCGGTTTTTATGTAATGAGTTTTCTAGCTGCTTTTTTAGGTTATCATCAAATCAGGATGCACCCTTATGATATAAAGGATGTCTCCTTCATCACTGAGGACGGGTGCTACTGCTATAAGATAATGCCCTTTGGGCTAAAAATGCAGGGGCAACATTCCAAAAGTTGATGGATTAGGTCTTACGAGAGCAAAGGGGAAGAAATTTACAGGTGTATGTGGATGAACTCATGATCAAGAGTTGGGGTGTGGACTCTCACCTTCAGGACGTAGAATAGACCTTCAGTACCCTGCAAAAGTATAAGATTAAGCTGAACCCCTTAAAGTGTGTCTTTGGGTCCAACAGGGGAAAATTCCTAGGTTATCTCCTTACTCCTGTGGGGGTGGAACCCAAACCTGACAAGGCGAGGGAAATAATGGAGTTG
This sequence comes from Platanthera guangdongensis, assembly GCA_039583875.1. Taxonomy (NCBI): domain Eukaryota; kingdom Viridiplantae; phylum Streptophyta; class Magnoliopsida; order Asparagales; family Orchidaceae; genus Platanthera; species Platanthera guangdongensis. The sequence goes on along the minus strand of CM077161.1, from coordinate 128,847,818 downwards.
GGGTCACCACAGAACACCAAAGAGGTCTATTAGCTGACAAGGAAGTAGGCGGGGTTGAGCAGGTTCCTCTCTCGGGTAGGAGAGAAGTGCTCCCCCTTCTTCAAAGCGCTGAGGGGAAATCAGAAAATTGAATGGTCTAAGGAATGCAAGGAAGCATTCCAAGCCTTGAAGAGGCAGCTAACCCAGGCTCCGCTGCTCTAGGGACCGAAGGAGGGGGAAGATCTATCCCTATACCTTGGGGTTGGGGCCGAGGCCTTGAGCTCTGTCCTAGTCCGGGAAGAGGGGAAGAAACAACTACCCATCTATTACAACAGCAGGGTCATGAGGAATGTACGACACTGATACCCGATTTCAGAGAAGTTGGCTTTTGCCCTGGTTATCTCATCTCGGAGGATCCGACCCTACTTCAGGCATACTCCATCCGAGTGGTGACTGACCATCCCCTTCGCAACATCTTTGAGGGGGTGGAGCATTCGGGAAGGTTGGCAAAGTGGTCGATGGAGCTGTGTGAATTTGACATATCTTTTATTCGCCGCCTCTCGATCAAGGCTCAAGTGATGACCGACTTCCTGGCTGATTATGTGGTTGAGGTGGCGGAGGCGGTGCTTACTCACCCAATTCCTTGGAAGGTGAGGGTAGATGGCGCCTCGGGAAGCCATTCCTTGGGGGTAGGAGTAATCCTGGAGAGCCCCCAGGGAACAAAGATCCAGCAGACAGTGGTCGTTCACTTAACCATTACCAACAACCAGGCAGAGTGTGAGGCGGTAATAGTGGGGCTTCATCTGGCAAGGGAGTTGGGGGTGAATAATGTGGAAGTGCTCACGGATTCCATGGTGGTGGCCTCTCAGATCAACATGGAGTTTGAGGTAAGGAAGCATACTCTCTAAGGTAAAGGAAGTTATCAACATGTTCCAAATATTCTCCATTCGACACGTGCCACGGGAGGAGAACGAGCAGGTCGATCAATTTGCCAAGCATGGACCCCGGGTGTGGGAAACTATCACCGACCTTTTTCACCCCTCTATTGAAGAAGGAGAACTGATGGAGGTAGACCAGCGCCGTTCATGGATAGACCCCTTCTCCTCCTTCTTGATCACATGTGAGTTCACAGAAGGCCTGGACAAGAAGAGTTTCAAGGGCATATCGGCATACTATCTTATGCACGACGAGAAGTTATATCACAAGACCCTCTCAGGACTCCTAGCACGTTGTGTGGCCGAGGGCGAGGTCCAAAGGATCTTGGAGGAAGTTCATGTCGGGGAATGCGGGAGTCACTCGGTAAGCAGGACCTTGGAAGGGAGGATAGTGAGGCAAGGGTACTTTTGGCCTACCGTGGGTCGGGATGTCGTCGAGTTTGCAAAGAAGTGCAAGAAGTGCCAACTGCTCGCCCCGCACCAACTACTACCAGCTCAAAGAATAAGGAGCATTACTGCGCTCTGGCCCTTCGCCATTTGGGGAATGGACTTAGTAGGGCCCTTCCCTCAGGCTAGTGGGCAGAGGAGGTTCTTATTGGTGATGATAGATTATTTTTCTAAGTGGTTGTAGGTGAAGGCACTGTCCAAGGTGACCTCCATGGTGGTTCAAAATTTTGTGTGGGGGGGAGATCGTCTCCCGGCACAGGTTGCCTTAGGTCATTGTCACAAACAATGGGACGCAGTTCGCCAGTGCTGAGTTTATCAATTCTATGGACAACTTGGGATTGATCTCTGGTTCGTGTCGGTCCATCACCCTAGGAGCAATGGGAATGTTGAGGTGGAGAATAAGATCATTGTGAACTTGCTGAAAAAGGTGGAGAATGTTGGAACCCCAATTGTGTTTAGGATTTGGGCTAAGGTTCACTATTAGGGTTGCATAGATTGACCCTCCTTGTATAGTCTAGGTTCATAGGTCTTCATTAGATTATAGGGTAGGTCAACAAGTCATATTGATCAGACCAAGCCCTCAGAAGACTTAGAAGATTGTAGAAACCAGAACAAGGCAGAAATTTCATGTTGAAGAAGTCGTTTGACAAACTCTAACCTTCTATCAGGCTTTGAGTTCGACGATCCTCTATCTCTGTTCGATGATCTTGGAGCCCAGTATGGAAAGCTGTATTTCAGTTCAAAGCTCTCAGGGCTCAGCTCGACGAAAGAGAGGTTGAGTTCGACGATCCAGGATCTTAGATCAGCGAAAATTACCAGTTCAACATTTTTATTCTCTACTGTTATTTCAAATTGATTAGGATTATTTTATTACTTATATTGCTCTGAGTAATTAATGCTTAGATTTTCAGAATATAGCTATTCATATGACACAATTAATTACTGGTTTTCAAAGAGTCATTATACAGCTAATTCTTGGGACAGTTAAGGAATTACTTGATTGCTCTTCTAGCCGTTGTCCAAGTTTCAAGATTTCAGCAGTCAATCAAGGCAATCGAATTAAAATTCAAAGACCTATTTGCTGCAGATGATATAGTCAAGTTTTTTTTAGAAAAACACACAAAATAAATTATTCAAGAGAAAGAATTTTGCACTGTCTTTATCAAGTGTTCTTCTTCCAGCAAGCTTTCAAGAGACAATCAACTTCATCTGTCTACAGTTTTCTGGAGAACTTTTTCAAGAAGACCTATAAACCCTGCAAAGCTCTCAATTTTCCTAAACAGAACTTCATCTCAGGGGGGAGCTTTGACACCATCAAGGATCTACAAGTCTTCTTAGTTGCTTTGAGAAAAGAGAAGACAACATATATTTTTTATTTCTTTCACCCCACTGTACACAGGGTTCTAACTCCCTTCAAAAGTTAAACATTTGGTTGCAAGTCTCCTGATCAAAAGACTTGATTTGAGTTTTGGGCACCTGATCAAAAGTCTGAAGGGTTTCCTGATCTACCTGAATCAGATCTTATGGTGACAAGGCACCAAAGTAAAAACTTGATTGGTGGCAGGGCACCTGATCAAAAACCTGAGTGGATTCCTATCAGGGTGGTAGAAGAGTGGATGTACCCAAGTTTAGGGGAACCACTATAAAATTCTTGGGACGTCTGTGATGCTCTCTTATTTTCATTATACGCTACTTGCTGAATAGTTTAGTTTTATTTCTGCACTAACTGATTACACATATAAGTATTACTATTCTAATTCCACAATAAAAATCTAATAAGATTTTAAAATACTCTATTCACCCCCCTCTAGAGTTAAATAGATCTAACCCCTCAGGTGGTATCTTTCATACCGTCCTTCAATTGGTATCAAAGGGTTGTTTTCTTTAGTTTCACAGATTCACATTTGAACCAAGATCCTTGTTAGATTGTTTTTCTCTTCTTTAGTTTTTCTGTTACTACAGCAATGGAATATAATACAGAATATGCTAGCACCAGACCTCCAGTCTGCAACTTGAACAAATTTGCACTCTGGAAGGCAATAATCAATCTTTACATGAATTTTATTGATGAGGATATTTTCAATTCAATTTTGACAGGACCCCCTCAACCTATAGCAGAGACTACATCGACATCAACTTCAAGCACTCATGCAGTTCCACCACCTGAGTGGACTGATGCTCAGAAGAAAGCCAAAATAGCTGATGCAAAAGCTATGAATATACTGGCCCAAACTATGTCAGATGACATATTTCAAAAGGTGGGTGAATGCACTTCTGCCAAAGAAATCTGGGACTCTCTAAACCAGATGGTGGCAGGCTCAGCAGATGAGAGAAAGGATAGAAAATCCCTCCTAATATCTCAATATGAGAACTTCAAGAAGGAGGAATCTGAAACAGTGGCTGAGATGTATAACTGGCTTAATGTTATCATCAATGAACTAAAGATCCTGGATAAAGAGATCTCCTTAACTGAGATTAATGACAAGATCCTAATGTGCTTCCCCAGCACTTGGGATTCCAGGATCTGGCCAATCAAGGAAGCCAAAAGTTTGAATGAGATATCCACTGAATCTCTCCTTAGAAAGCTAAAATCCTATGAGCAGTTAATAAAGACCAGAGAGGCTGCAGAACTGAAGGCCTCAACCTCTTCAAGGAAGGAGCACAATATTGCTTTCAAAGCAACAGAAGAATCAGAAACCCTTCCTGCCAATGAAGAGTTGATGAGTTTGCTGGACAAAATATTCTACAAACTGGCCAAGAAAGACTTCAGGAGAAGGCCATCCAAGAGTGATGATAAACCTATTGAAATTTGTGAAGTGAAAGTGGGTGATGGTGTAGGCCGGGCAGTCTGCGCGGTCTGAGTCCCCGCCCTGGGCGTACTGATGGTTACGACCTGGGTGACCTGGCCTGGTTGGACTTGGTGGCTTGGCTATTCTTATGGAGCGGTTTGTGCGGCCTGTGTTTGCGGCCTGGGTGACCTGACCTGGTTGGTCTTGGTGGCTTGGCTATTCTTGTGGAGTGGCCTGTGCGGCCTGGTGTGCGGCCTGGGCGGATTGGTGTGCAGCATGGATGGTCTATGGCCAAGGGAGTCTTAACGGCTTGGATATCTAGTGGAGCTGCCTAAGCGGACTGTGTTTGGCAGTCTGTTAGTGGTGCTCAGATTGGTCTGCGGTCTTGCAATTAGCAAGTTCTTGGGGTAACCGAGCGGATTGGAAGTTGTATCCGCAGTGTTGTGGCGGACTTGATTTACATCCGCGGAGTCCGCTTTTGCAGACTGGCTTTGGAGATGTGCTTTGGTTCTTGCCGAGCTCTCCATGGTGCGATGGATGTTTCACATCCTTGTGGCAGGCTGTCCTGCTGATTGTCGGTCTGGGTCTTCTGTGTCCACCGTGCTCGCGTCTGTTGCTTGATGTGCTGGACTTGGTCACACTCTATGACAAGTCCATGGTGTTCGCAGTGTCCGCAGAGTCCGCTGTTGACCGAGCAGACTGCATGTTGGTCGTGGACTCATGGCAGACTGTGGTATTGCTGCCGAGCCATGCAGACTGCCACTTCGTCCGCGTAAAGTGTGCAGATTGACGCAACATGAGTTGTGGTTGTGTCCGTGTCACAACCCGCATTTTCACCGCATAAAATAACTTATCTAAACCAGTGACTAAATAAACAACAATCTACCACGCTGAGATGCGGTAATAACCACGGCCAACACTGCCGCCCAGAAACTCCAAAACTATCTCTGTTATCTTCTACTGCTCTGAACCTGAGGCATTCCAAAGACAGAACACCTCAGCAAGAAGGTACAAATTATGGCAGAAAAATAATAAGCCAAAATAAACAAAGGTCAAAAGGGATACCAACTCAAGACCAAAAGCACTGAAGTAAAGTACAAAAGAAACAAGGCATCCATAGGAAAAGAACTCTTATGTGATTCTTCACGTACAACAAGAGTACACCAGACGCACGAGACTATAAGGTGACGACATGAATAAATCATAAGGAAAAAGTACGAAACCTTTATTAGGCACCTGTGGTCGACGCTACCCAAAAACACGGGCGAGGTGGTCACTCAACTGGACACACTCTCACGAATATCATATTCGTCTAACTGCGAGGGAGTCTCATACTCTCCACCATACACCGCAGACGCCCAAAACCCTGGTAGACTTCCACAATGTACTAATAAAGGAATCAAACATTGCGGAGGTGGTTTTGTCCACCTACTCCCGCAATCAAGAAACCCAAAGAAACCAGAACACATATATCTCAAGACATGGCACGTCGGATTCTACTCAACACTCTAAATTAAAGACGCAGTTGATCAACCTCTAGCAGTGATTTGCAATCCTAGATAAACTCTAACGCGTTCTTCAACAATGGTAAATAAGGCGATTAAAGCCAATACTAAAAATAGTTTATCAAACCTCAATGAAGTTACCAGATTCAGTTAACAAGACAAGATTTAAAAATTTTCAAGTAATCGAAAGATTAGACATAGCCATAACTTGGAAGGACATAAAAAAATATGCAAGAAGATAAAGGGGCAAAACTCATTCGTTACCACCAAATCAGACGAGGAGAAAAGAGGGTAAACTACCACTTGCCTTGATTTCACCGGAAAAGTCCTCCGAATCAGTCCACGTCGTAGATCAGGCCAAAAGAATGCGGGAGGAGTTGAAATATGAACAAGAACAGCCAAAAAAGAGGTTAGGGCCGAAAAACCCTAGCGAGAAATATCAAGAAATGGGGAAGATACTACCACGATGGCGTAGCTCTCAACGAGAGCTTTCCGGATCTATGTTCGGATGAAGATTTCGAGCACCGGAGCACCGTCGGCGGCCACCGGAAGGTTCACGAAATATTTTCTCTCTCACACTCACGCCGCTCTGGTTCGGGAGACAAGAATCGGAGAAGATGAAGGAATTCCTTCTAAAAGTTTATACGAAGTTTATAAATATTTCAGAGTATATATAAAAAGTTTATATATATATATATATATGAGAGTATATATATATAAAGTTTTGTCTAAAAACGGACTTTTTACGAGCATGTGTGCGGAAGACAAAAATAGGGGTTTACGATTGCTTCAAATCGAAAAGTGTCCAACACAAAAATGGTAAATCTCGTCGAGACGAACAAATTTCATGTTAACCATTTTTTGTACGACACCGTTTTGACCCTCAAAATGACGCTCAAACCCAAACTATAACGGACAACTCGAGAAGGGCTGCAGATCACTCGAGTAGGCTGAAGATCACTCGAGTAGGTAGAATTTCACTCGAGTAGGCTGAAGACAGCACTCGAGTAGGTAGAATTTCACTCGAATAGGCTGAAGACTACACTCGAGTAGGTAGAATATGACTCGAGTAGGTAAGAACATCACTCGAGAACAATTTTGCATGAACAGTAATATATGCTCGAGAGGCAGGGAATAATGACTCGAGAAGGACTTGAGCAGAAATTAACACTCGAGTGAGATACTCAGGAATGACTCGAGCAGAAGAACAATTCTTTGCATAAATAATAATTTTTTTGCAAAAAAAAAATCTTTTGATCAAACTATACAAATGGACAGTACTTTTCATTTTTGAATAGTATTATAATATTAAAATAATCTTGTTTATATATTTTTGAATAATGAAACACGAGTTCAAAACAAAGGCCTAAACGCATGCCGAATTAAACGAAATTCACACCGTAGGCGAACACTGACGCTACGAACACAACGGCGAAGTCAAAACCGAAATCCGACTGGCCATTCCCGAGATATTAATCTTCAAAGTATACGGCGAACATAAACAATCCAAAACTTCAATCGCGCGACGATACTCCAAAAATGCTCGAATTGCGACGAAACTTGACGAGCAAGTCCAAAATTACTTAACTTAAATACCAAATGCAAAATTTTCCCATTACAACAAGAATTCGGCCGACTCGACCGCACCAACGGGAAAATGTCTTAACGACATTGAGCCGTCAAATCGACGTTAAAAGTAACGTCACGAAGTCATAAATATGACGATGCCCAATCAAATAAAATCATCGAAAAACCGGGGGCGTTACAGTCACTCCCCCTAAAAAGAAGTTTCGTCACGAAACTTAATACAACTCCAAGACCAAATCAAAACGATAAAATCAAACATGACTGAAAAAATAAAGACATACTCGAAACTAAGAGAAGAGATGCGGATGAGATTCCCTCATCGCCAATTCCAATTCCCACGTCGCGCTCTCGACGTTTTGATTTCTCCAAAGAATCTTGACTATACGGATGGTCTTTCTCCGCAACACACGCTCTTGAGAATCCAGAATACGAACAGGTTCTTCCACATACGTAAAGTTGGGCTGAACCTGGGACATCGAGCCGAGGACTTGACGATCATTACGAATACACTTCCGCAACTGGCTCACTTGGAACACATCATGCACACCAGGGAAGGTCATAGGCAATTCCAGCCTATAATCTGACACTCCAATGCACTCAAGAATCTGGAAATGTCCCACATACCGGGGGTCTAACTTGTGGTTCCTTCCAAACCTTTTAACGTCAGACATCGGAGAAACCTTCAGAAAAACCAAGTCTCCAACGACAAAGTCCAGATCGACCCTTCGTTGATTAACATACTTCTCATAGTGCTCTTGAGCCACATGGAGCTTTTCTCGAATATGAGTCACAGCACAATTCATCTCCTCAAGGGCTTCAGGATCTAGCAACGATTTCTCACCAACTTCAGCCCAAAATAAAGGAGTTCTACAATGCCTCCCATATAAGGCCTCAAACGGGGCCATCTGCAGACTCTCATGATAACTATTATTGTTGAAATTTGTGAAGTGGAAGTGGGTGACGGGACAGGCCGGGAGGCCTGTGGCGGACAGCTTTGGCGGACTGGGCGGACTGGGCGGACTAGGCGGACTGAGGTTTGCGGCCTGGTGGAAAGTCTAGTGGGAAGCCGGCTGTGTTCTGAGCAGTTTGTTGCATGGAGTTCGCGGACTATGCGGCCTGGTTTCTGCGGATTGGGTGTTTGTTGTTCGGCTTTGCCAAGGAGCGGCCTGAGCGGATGGAGGCTTGCGGACTGGTGCATTGCCCAGTGGCCGCGGGTGCAAGCTTGTGCTGATAGGCGGGTTGGCTCGTGTCCGCGGGAAGCTTGCGGACTGCTTTGTCCGCGGTATTGGCTGTGAGGACTGAGCTTAGAGCTTGGCTGAGGACTTGTCGAGCTCTGGTGGCACAGCAGGCGAGTTGCTGTGGAGATCGTTGTGGCGGCCTAGTTCTGGAGTCCGGGATAGACCGCTGCATGGGGCAGGAGTGCGGGAAGCTAGCGGACTAATGGCGGTCTGCGCTGTGGTGTTTTGGCGGACTGGGGTTTTGCGTCCGCCATGCTCGCATTGGACCTTAATGGTTTTGGGCTTGGTCACACTTGGTGCCAAGTTCAGTGTGTCCGCCGTATCCGCCAAGTCCGCTGTGACCGGGCGGTCTGTTGCTAGCTGTCTTTGGTCGTGGACTTGTGGCGGATTGAGGTGTGAGTCCTGCGGACTGCCTCGGGTTGGTGCGGACAGCCATTAAAGGAGGTTGCTGTCCTGAAGCGGTTGGAGCTTTGCGGGCTGATGCCTTGTCCGCTTAGCTTAGGCGGACTGGAGAGGGTTCGTCAATGATTGCCTTGCTCCTGGTGGCTTTCCTTGGTGACCGGTTAAGTCCTCGCGGACTTAGCGGACGGTGATATGTATTCGCGCGGGCTGGGGCGGTGTCGCTATCTCTTGGGCGGTGACCACACTCCTCACCTGGCCTATAAATAGGACCCCCTGGCACATCTACAGTAACCTAAGTAACGTCGCGCGGATAACTTCAAGGAGCCAGGAGTTTGGCTGTGACTTCGGTCAGTGCTTGGAAGTGTGCGGTCTCTGCGGACTCAGCAGGAGGTCGCTCTGCGGCTTGTCAGTTCTGTTTCAATTTTGTCAGCTTCAATAACCTGTCCGCCGGCTTCAGGCGGGTAGGGGTGTTCCTACGTTCGGGTTCAGCAGGAGGCGAATAACGGTGTGTCCGTGCGGCTTCGCGGCTTTGGCGGACTCCGTGGTATTCGGCGGATTGCAGTTTAGTTCGGGCGGCTTCGGTGACCTCGGCGACCTCGGCGGTCTCGGCGGACTCCGGTTCTGTCCGCCCGGCTTGTTTTTGGTGCTTTCTATTTTCAGCTGTAATACTAGCGAAATCATGTCTCGCTATGTATGCCTCGGATTGTAAAGAAGTGAATGCATAAAAAGACCTTCTTGTGCTTCCATTATTTTGTTGGGTGAAACCTCTAGTCCTTGGGCTTTCCGCAGGTTCAACGTGCGAACTGGGTAGTTCCGAAGATATTAATTTGGCATTTGGGCTATCTTGCTGACCACGTTGAGAAAATTTAACATGGTATCAGAGCCAGGTTCAGTTGCGTGAGCGGAAGTCAGCCAGCGTTGTGACTCAGTGACTGAGTGGTGATCAACCTGTGTTGTTGCTCGGAGCTGCTGAAGGGTACCAACAGGTGTTGCAATGGAAGGAAGCTTTGCAAGGGGTCTAGGCATTGAACTCTTAACGCCAACTAACTTTAAAAAGTGGAAGTCGTGCATGAAGAGTTATCTTCTTGGCGAGGAGCTGTGGGAAGTCGTTGGTGGAGACGACAGACAGGAAGTTACTGCTGCTTTCGGTACTGCTGAGCAGGTGAGGCTCTGGAGAAGAACAAATGCTAAAGTAGAGTTCATTCTGAAGAGAGCTGTGTCTCAGGAACTGTTTGATCACATCGTTGGGTGTGAGTCGGCTGCTGATATTTGGACAACCATTGATGAGTTGTTCAATAGGAAGAATGTGGCGCGGCTTCAGTTCCTGGAGAATGAGTTGGCCAGGGCAACTCAGGGAGACCTTTCCATCTCCAAATACTTCTTAAAGATGAAGAGCTTGTGTGCTGAGCTGTCAGCACTGGATCCTGATGAGCCTATCTCTGAGGTTAAGATGAAAAGGCACATTATCCGCGACTTGCGGAAGGAGTATGTTGCCTTTGTTACATCTGTTCAAGGGTGGGCTACTTAGCCGTCTCTGCTGGAGCTGGAGAATCTGCTTGCCTCGCAGGAGAGCATAGCGAGGCAGATGGCTGGAGTGAATCTGAATCAGGAAGGCAGCGAAGCCCTCTTCTCAGGCAAGAAGAAGAAGAAGAAGGTGCAGGCCGCTGGTGAGAAGGAGACTTCAACTTCGTATCCGCCGGAGAGGAGCAATGCTCCTAAGGACTGGAAGAAGAATCTGAAGTGCTACCGATGTCATCAGCAAGGGCACTTCAAGCGGGACTGCAAGGTCAAACTGCAGCCTGGGCATGCTGCGGGAAAGGAGGAAGCTTGCTCGAGAAGTGAAGAAGCAGAATGGGGCGGAGCGTTTATGACGGGAACTTGTGTCCGGGCCTTGTCTGCTGAGGACTTCAACGGCGAGTGGATCATGGACTCTGGGTGTGATCATCACCTCACCGGAGACAAGTCCAAGTTCATCTCCATGCAGCCATACTCAGGTAATGAAGCTATTATCACTCCTGATAATACTGTTTATGCAGTAGAGAAAGAGGGGGTCGTGTCTTTGGGTAGTGATCAGGGGCCACTCACGTTAAGGAGTGTGTATCATGTGCCGGGCATGAAGAAGAACCTCTTCTCAGTGACCAACGTGGTGGACGCTGGGTATCATGTTCTGTTTGGGCCAACAGACGTGAGGTTCCTTCGCAACGTATCAGCGGTGAAGGCTGATGTTGCTCATGTTGGGAGGTGGGTGAAGAACTTGTTTGTTCTTTCCACCAATGCTTATGTTGATAGAATGAGAGCCAATGATAGTGCGGCTATCTGGCATGAGAGGCTGGGGCATGTTGGCATGGACAAGCTGAAGGCGATGGCTAGTAGAAGTCTGGTGAGGGGGTTGCCGAAGTTGTCCTCCTTTGGTGATGGGCATGTTTGTGCGGGCTGTCAATATGGAAAGGCACATCGCCTCCTATTTGATAAATCACAAACAAGGAGCAAGAAACCATTGGAGTGCATTCATGGTGACCTGATGGGACCGACGGTTACTGCCAGCCTTGGAGGAAGCAGATACATGCTTGTCTTGGTTGATGACTACTCAAGGTATACTTGGGTGTACTTCTTAAAGGAGAAGTCGGAAGCCTTCCGTTTGTTTGTGGAGTTCAAGGAGTTGGTAGAAGGCCGACTTGGCTTACGGATTAAGAAGCTTAGAACTGATAACGGGGGAGAGTTTGTCTCCTCCGAGTTTTCTAACTTCTGCAGGAAGCACGGGATCCAACGGGAGCTTACTTGTGCCCACACTCCACAAAAAAATGGGGTAGCGGAGTGGAAGATCCGTCATTTGACGGAAACTTGCAAATGCTGGCTTCATGCGAAAGATATCCCAAGGTCTTTTGGGCGGACGGAATGTCTTGTGCTGCTTATGTTATCAACTGGATACCACTCAGCCCTATCAACATGAAGACTCCTGTTGAGCTGTTGCTGAAGGAGAAGCCGAGTGGTGGACACCTTAGGGTGTTCGGTTCAAGTTGCTACGTGCATGTCCCGGATGCTTCACGGACAAAGCTGGATGCGAAGGCAAGGAAACTTCTCTTTGTTGGCTATGATGAGCGGAAGAAGGGATGGAAATGCATGGACCCTGTGACAAAGAAGTTCGTGGTTTCAAGAGACGTTGTCTTTGACGAGCTGACGTCATATGGTGGTGGCTCGGTGGAGCTAACCGGAAGTAGCAAGGTTGAGGAAGCACCGGTGGTGGCTGCTGAAGGCTTGGAAGAGGAGCTTGCTGTTTCACCAGCAGCTCCTGTTGCTTCGAACTCCGAGGCTGAGCCTTCTGGCTCAGGAAGCAGGGGGAGCACTGCTCAATGCTTGCCCCAGGTAGGAGTGGAGCCTGAAGAAGCAACGGAAGCCGTAAGCAAGGAGCCATGTCTTCGGAGATCGAAGAGGGTGGTTAAGCCACCGGCTCGGTACTATGATGGGAATGCAGTGAGCTTTGTCTCCTGCTTCTTTGCATGTCCTCTGGATGAGCGAGAGCCTGCAAACTTCAACGAGGCCACTGGAGTGAAGGAGTGGGAAGGTGCCATGAAGGAAGAGATTGATGCTCTGAAGAAGAATGAAACCTGGGACCTCGTGCCCAAGGTTGATGGCATTACTCCGGTTACTTGCAAGTGGGTGTATAAGTTGAAGAAGAAGGCTGATGGGAGCATTGATCGTTTCAAGGCTCGTCTGGTCGCTAGAGGATTCTCACAGCAGTATGGAGAAGACTATGAGGAGACATTCAGTCCAGTTGCGAAGATGAATTCTGTAAGAGTGGTGATCGCCTTGGCTGCTAGCAAGGGATGGAGGTTGTGGCAACTCGATGTGAAGAATGCCTTTCTTTACGGAGAGATTGACAAGGATATCTTCATGGATCAGCCGCTTGGTTTTGTCTATGAGAAGCATCCGGACTATGTCTGCAAACTCAGGAAGGATCTCTACGGGTTGAAGCAAGCTCCTAGAGCGTGGTATGGGAAGATTGCAGAGTACCTGCAATTCTGTGGATACTTTGCTTCCAACTCAGATTCAAGCTTGTTCATCAAGAAGAAGGGAGAGCTTCGAGTCTTGGTCCTGCTGTATGTGGATGACATGATCATCACAGGGAATTCGGAGGAGGAAGTAGTAAGGCTCAGGGCAGAGCTTGCTATACGCTTCGAGATAAAGACTTGGGAGAGTTGCATCACTTTCTCGGTCTGGAAGTGGAGAGGAAGGAGTGCGGGATTCTCATCAGCCAGAAAGGGTATGCTGATCGCATTGTAAAGCGGTTTGGCATGGGCGAAGGGAAGAAGTGCTCTACTCCACTGGAATCTGGGCTGAAGCTTCGACGAGATGAGGGAAGGGTTCTTCATGATCCCTTGGTGTTCAGGGCTCTTGTTGGGAGCTTGATTTACCTGACGATTACAAGGCCGGATATAGCTTATGCTGTTGGCCGAGTAAGTCGGTATATGGCTGAACCAAGGCAATCTCATCTAGTAGCGGCAAATGGAATTCTGAAGTATGTTAAGGTGACTTCTAACATGGGACTCCTCTATGGAAGGGATGCGGAGTTTGCGTTGCTCGGGTACACGGATGCTGACTATGGCGGTGATTCGGATGATCGGAGGTCTACTTCAAGTTATGTGTTCACTTGCGGTTCAGCTAGCATCTCGTGGTGTAGCAAGAAGCAGGACTCGGTGTCGGTTTCAACCACGGAGGCGGAGTATAAGGCTTCGGCCTTGGCTGCTCGGGAAGCCGTTTGGTTGAGGAGACTTATAGAGGATGTCCATGAAGAAGTGCAAGGGCCTACTTTACTCCGGGGTGACAATGAGAGTGCTCTCAAACTGGTTAACAATCCAGTGTGTCACGCCAGGACCAAGCATAGAGAGATTGATCACCATTTCGTCAGGGAGAAGGTGTTGGAAGGATCTCTGTTGGTCGGGCATGTTCGGAGTGAAGATAATCTTGCTGACATTTTCACGAAGCCACTGTCGAAGGGGCCCTTTGAACGCTTGCGCAGCTTGCTGGGCTTGGTCACCACTTCTCACTTCAAGGGGGAGTGTTGAAATTTGTGAAGTGGAAGTGGGTGACGGGACAGGCCGGGCGGCCTGTGGCGGACAGCTTTGGCGGACTGGGCGGACTGGGTGGACTGAGGTTTGCGGCCTGGTGGAAAGTCTAGTGGGAAGCCGGCTGTGTTCTGAGCGGTTTGTTGCATGGAGTTCGCGGACTATGCGGCCTGGTTTCTGCGGATTGGGTGTTTGCTGTTTGGCTTTGCCAAGGAGCGGCCTGAGCGGATGGAGGCTTGCGGACTGGTGCATTGCTCAGTGGCCACGGGTGCAAGCTTGTGCTGATAGACGGGTTGGCTCGTGTCCGCGGGAAGCTTGCGGACTGCTTTGTCCGCGGTATTGGCTGTGCGGACTGAGCTTAGAGCTTGGCTGAGGCCTTATCGAGCTCTGGTGGCACAGCAGGCGAGTTGCTGTGGAGATCGTTGTGGCGGCCTGGTTCTGGAGTCCAGGATAGACCGCTGCATGGGGCAGTAGTGCGGGAAGCTAGCGGACTAATGGCGGTCTGCGCTGTGGTGTTTTGGCGGACTGGGGTTTTGCGTCCGCCATGCTCGCATTGGCCCTTAATGGTTTTGGGCTTGGTCACACTTGGTGCCGAGTTCAGTGTGTCCGCCGTATCCGCCAAGTCCGCTGTGACCGGGCGGTCTGTTGCTAGCTGCCTTTGGTCGTGGACTTGTGGCGGATTGAGGTGTGAGTCTTGCGGACTGCCTCGGGTTGGTGCGGATAGCCATTAAAGGAGGTTGCTGTCCTGAAGCGGTTGGAGCTTTGCGGGCTGATGCCTTGTCCGCTTAGCTTAGGCGGACTAAAGAGGGTTCGTCAATGGTTGCCTTTCTCCTGGCGGCTTTCCTTGGTGACCGCCTAAGTCCTCGCGGACTCAGCGGACGGTGATGTGTATTCGCGCGGGCTGGGGCGGTGTCGCTATCTCTTGGGCGGTGACCACACTCCTCACCTGGCCTATAAATAGGACCCCCCTGGCACATCTACAGTAACCTAAGTAACGTCGCGCGGATAACTTCAAGGAGCCAGGAGTTTGGCTGTGACTTCGGTCAGTGCTTGGAAGTGTGCGGTCTCTGCGGACTCAGCAGGAGGTCGCTCTGCGGCTTGTCAGTTCTGTTTCAATTTTGTCAGCTTCAATAACCTGTCCGCCGGCTTCAGGCGGGTAGGGGTGTTCCTCAGTTTGGGTTCAGCAGGAGGCGAATAACGGTGTGTCTGCGCGGCTTCGCGGCTTCGGCGGACTCCGTGGTATTCGGCGGATTGTAGTTTAGTTCGGGCGGCTTCGGCGACCTCGGCGACCTCAGCGGTCTCGGCGGACTCCGGTTCTGTCCGCCCGGCTTGTTTTTGGTGCTTTCTGTTTTCAGCTGTAATACTAGCGAAATCATGTCTCGCTATGTATGCCTCGAATTGTAAAGAAGTGAATGCATAAAAAGACCTTCTTGTGCTTCCATTGTTTTGTTGGGTGAAACCTCTAGTCCTTGGGCTTTCCGCAGGTTCAACGTGCGAACTGGGTAGTTCCGAAGATATTAATTTGGCGTTTGGGCTATCTTGCTGACCACGTTGAGAAAATTTAACAATTATTGTATGCAAACTCCATGAGTCTAAGATGCTCATCCAAAGCACCACCATGATCCAAAATATAACACCTGATCATATCTTCTACGATCTGATTTACTCTTTCCGTCTAACCATTCATCTACGGATGATAGGTGGTGGAATACCTTAAATCGGTACCCAACCCCTCCTATAAACTCTTCCAAAAGCGAGACGTAAATCTGGAGTCTCGATCTGATACAATGCTAACAGGCACTCCATGTAATCTGATGACCTCTTCAATATATAGCTTGACTATCTTCTTCATCGAATACCCAATCTTAAACGGAACAAAGTGAGCACACTTTGTCAATCTATCGAATATCACCCAAACAGAGTCATGCCCACGGGGAGATTTTGGTAGACCGGTGATGAAATCCATTGAAATACTTTCCCATTTCCATCTTGGAAGATCAAGCGGTGTCAATTTACCACCAGGCCTTTTATGATCAGCCTTAACACGCTGACATGTATAACATTCCGATACAAACTTCGCGATATCATTCTTCATCCCCGACCACCAAACAATTTGTTTTAGATCTTTATACATCTTAGTGGAACCAGGGTGGTAGGCTACAATGGAACCATGAGCTTCAGCACAGATCTTAGCCTGAATGTCGTCATAGGCGGGGACGCAAAATCTACCCCGATACTTCAAGGTATTCAACTCGTCCAAGGAGAAATCCGGTAGCTCTCCCTTCACAGTTCTATTTTGGAGGTGCAACAAATCAGGATCATCCTCCTGGTGTGCTCGAGTAAGCGAAATCCAAGAGGGTTCTTCTGCTTCTAGACTAGCAGGCACATTATGACTCTCAATCTCAATATCCATCAACAAGAATTCCTCTACCAAGGACTGTACCAACAAATTAAAAATTTTAGCGGTCTTTCTACTCAAAGCATCGACTACTACATTAGCCTTTCCTGGGTGATAAAGAATTTTCACTTCATAATCAGCCACATATTCTAACCACTGACACTGGCGCAGATTTATTTCCTTCTGAGTGAAGACATACTTCAAACTCTTATGGTCCATATAGATCTTGCACAACGCGCCATACAATTAGTGTCGTCAAAGCTTCAACGCATAAATTACAGAAGCAAACTCCAAATCATGCGTAGGATAGTTTCTCTCATGAATCTTTAGTTGCCTCGATCCATACGCGATCACCTTACCATCTTGCATTAAAACACAACCAAGTCTGACATGTGATGCGTCAACATACACAATATACTCAACTCCTTCAGTAGGTAAGGTTAAAATTGGAGCAGTACACAATCTCTTCTTTAACTCTTGGAAAGCCTCTTCATACTTATCACTCCAAATGAATGCAGTATTCTTCTGAGTAAGTCTAGTTAGAGGAGTAGACAACACCGAAAACCCTTCCACAAATCTTCTATAGTAGCCAGCCAGGCCTAAGAAGCTCCTAATCTCCTTAGGTGTAGAAGGTCTCTCCCATTCCATCACAACAGAAATTTTGGTCGGGTCTACAGAAATACCATTCTTGCTTACTAGATGACCCAGAAAGGACACCTGAGGTAGCCAGAACTCACACTTGCTCAACTTCGCATATAGCTTATGCTCCCGCACGGTCGACAAAACCAAACGCAAATGCTGAGTATTCTCCTCAACATTGCGGGAATACACCAAGACATCTTCTATGAACACAATAACAAATCGGTCCAAGAAATCCTTAAATACCCTATTCACCAAATCCATGAATGCAGAGGGTGCATTGGTTAAACCAAAAGACATCACCAAAAACTCATAATGTCCATTCCGCGAACGGAATGTGTTTCGGGGAATATCTGCCTCACGAATCCTCAACTGGTGGTAGCCTGAGCGAAGATAGATCTTTGAAAATACTGAGCTACCATGCAACTGATCGAACAGATCATCAATCCTTGGTAGGGGATATCTATTCTTAATGGTTACCTTGTTCAACTCCCTATAATCGATGCAAAGCCTCATCGATCCATCTTTCTTCTTGACAAACAAAACAGGAGCACCTCACGGAGAAGAACTTGGTCTAATAAAACCACACCTTAGAAACTCACCGAGCTGACTACGCAACTCATCCAACTCACGCGGAGCCATACAGTACAGTGCTTTGGAAATAGGACGAGTACCTTGCTTGAGGTTTATCACAAACTCTATCTCCATTTCAGGAGGAAGTCCTGGAAGACTATCAGGAAAGACATCTAGAAACTCTCGCACCACCGAGACATCCTCAAGACGTGGTGTAATTAAAGCTATTTCTAGTGCAGATATAGAAACTAAAAAAGCCTCGCAACCAAACTATATAGCACGACAAGCATGTACCACAAAAATGACATGGGAAACTCTCTCCTAAAATCCATAGACGCTCATAGGTTATCCGTCGTCCATCCTGAAATCCAGTCGCTTAGCCTTGCCCTGGATGACCGCATCATACTTGGACAGCCAGTCCATGCCCAAAATCACATCAAAATTAGCCAGGTCTAAAAATCATCAGATCCGCAAAGGCCAAAAAAATGTCAAGATAAATAGGACATCTTAGAACTCCTTGATTAGATATCACCGAATCACCGGAGGGAAGCTTGACATTGAAGGAGTCTCCTAATTGATCCACATTCAGGCGATGTTTATCAACAAACCTCTGGGCCACAAAGGAATGGGTGGCACCCGAATCGAAAAGAACGCGTGGCCACCTATTCTGCACCTTAAACTCCCCTAAAATCGTAGCATACATAACTAAACGAATGATAACTAGGGCAATAATGATAAATAATAAAGATAAATTAAACTGAGGCTAACATGTTATCACTTGCATAGAGGTTTGGGCTTCCTCGATGGCATCACGTTCAGCTTTCCTTTTCCTTTATCCATGTTTGGTGGCAGAGGCAAAGCTCGAAGCGGGGCAGACTGCAGTGGGGACTGAGCCTGGGGTCACGTAGATTTCTGGTGTCCCTGCCACCCACACTGGAATCAAGTCCTTTCTTTCATCCAGCAACGACTCACATCATGACCCTTCCTTGCATAGTACGAGTACACTAGCTCTCCCTTGGGTGCACCTTGGATGGCGTGCACCTGCTGCTGCTTCAGGGTGACAGTCCTCTTGAAGAACCTTTCATAAGGGTGGCCAGGATGACCACAGAAGACACACACTTTGTTACTTTTCTTCTTCGAAGAAGGGCCAGATGCCCTGGAGCTACCATCCTCAACACCTTTCCTTTTCTCTTTCCTTGCCGCAGTACCGCAGTTCTTGGCGTTCTCTATCACCTCGACCTTCAAAGCGGCTTCCACTGCTTCAGCATAACTTTCAGCTCGATAAGCGCATGCCCACTGCTGAACATCGCTTCTTAATCCTCCCAAGAAACGTTTCACTCTACCCTCCTCAGAAGCTACCAAATCAGGAGCAAATCTACTCAGTTTGCTAAACTCAATCTCGTACTTGCTCACAGTGAGCTGTCTCTGCTTCAGATACAGGAAGTTATGTTGAAATTTGTGAAGTGGAAGTGGGTGACGGGACAGGCCGGGCGGCCTGGGCGGACAACATTGGCGGACTGGGCGGACTGGGCGGACTGTGATGTGCGGCCTGGTGGAAAGTCTGGTGGAAGCCGGTTGTCTTCTGAGCGGGTTGTTTGCATGGAGTTCGCGGACTGTGCGGCCTGGTATCTTCGGATAGAGAGGCATGCGGACTGGTGCATTGCTCAGTGGTCGTGGTGCAAGCTTGTACTGATAGGCAGTTTGGCTTGTGTCCGCAGGAAGCTTGCGGACTGATGTGTCCGCGGTGTTGGCTGTTGCGGACTGGGCTTAGAGCTTGGCTGACGCCTTGTCGAGCTCTGGTGTTACAGCAGGTGTTTGCTGTGGAGATCGTTTGGCGGCCTATTTTTGGAGTCCGAGAGATGGCTGCTGCAATGGGGCAGAAGTGAGACGAACTCGCGGATTGCTGGTGGTCTGTGCTTTGGTGTTTGACGGACGGGGGTTTGCGTCCGCCATGCTCATATTAGCCTTTGATGGTTTTGGACTTGGTCACACTTTGTGCCAAGACCATGGTGTCCGCCGTATCCGCCAAGTCCGCTGTGACCTGGCGGACTCTTGCTAGCTGCCTTTGGTCGTGGACTTGTGGCGGATTGAGGTGTGAGTCTTGCAGACTGCCTCGGGTTGGTGCGGACAGCCATTGAAGGGGGATTGCTGTCCTGCAGTGGTTGGAGCTTGCGGGCTGTTGCCTTGTCCGCATAGCTTGGGCAGACTGGAAAGGGTTCGTCAATGGTTGCCTTGCTCCTGGCAGTTTTCCTTGGTGTCCGGCTAAGTCCTCGCGGACTCGGAGGACGGTGTTTTGCAATCGCGCGGGCTGGTGTGGTGTCGCTATCTCTTGGGCGGTGACCACACTCCTCACCTCGCCTATAAATAGGACCCCCCCCCCCCTGGCAGGTCTACAATAACCTAAGTAACTTGAGTGAACAGTAAGTTGGGTTTTGCAAGGAGCTGCGGTCTCTGTTTATCAGTCCGCGCGGATTGTTTCAGTGTTGACATTTGTTGTGTGCAGGTTGCGCGGTTTGCTTCAAGGAGCCAGGAGTTTGGCTGTGACTTCGGTCGTGCTTGGAATTGTGCGGTCTCTGCGGACTCAGCAGGAGGTCGCTCTGCGGCTTGTCAGTTCTGTTTCATCTTTGCCAGCTTCAATAACCTGTCCGCCGACTTCAGGCGGGTAGGGGTGTTCCTCAGTTCAGGTTCAGCAGGAGACGAATAACGGTGTGTCCGCGCGGCCTCGCGACTTCGGCGGACTCCGTGGCTATTCGACGAATTGCAGCTTTGTTCGGGCGACTTCGGAGACCTCGATGACCTCGGCGGTCTCGGCGGACTCCGGTTCTGTCCGCCCGGCTTGAATTTTTTGGTGCTTTCTGTTTACAGCTGTTATACTAGCGAAATCATATCTCGCAATGTATGCCTCGTGATGTAAAGAAGTGAATGAATAATAGACCTGCTTGTGCTTCCATTGTTTGTTGGGTTTAACCCTTGTTCCTTGGTTTTCCGCTGGTTCAACGTGAGAACTGGGTAGTTCTAAAGATATTAATTTGGCGTTTGGGCTATCTTGCTGACCACGTTGAGAAATTTTAACATGGTATCAGAGCGAGGTTCAGTTGCGTGAGCGGAAGTCAACCAGCGTTGTTACTCAGTGATTGAGTGGTGATCAACCTGTGTTCTTGCTCAGAGCTTCTGAAAGGGTGCCAACAGGTGTTGCAATGGAAGGGAGCTTTGCAAGAGGTCTGGGCATTGAACTCTTAACGCCGACTAACTTCAAGAAGTGGAAGTCGTGCATGAAGAGTTATCTTCTTAGCGAGGAGCTGTGGGAAGTCGTCGGTGGTGACGACAGACAGGAAGTGACTGCTGCTTTCGGTACTGCTGAGCACGTAAGGCTCTGGAGAAGAACAAATGCTAAGGCGGAGTTCATTCTGAAGAGAGCTGTATCTCCGGAACTGTTTGATCACATCATTGGGTGTGAGTCAGCTGCTGATATTTGGACAACCATTGATGAGTTGTTCAATAGGAAGAATGTGGCGCGGCTTCATTTCCTGGAGAATGAGTTGGCTAGGGCAACTCAGGGAGACCTTTCCATCTCCAAGTACTTCTTAAAGATGAAGAGTTTGTGTGCTAAGCTATCAGCACTGGATCCTGTTGAGCCTATCTCTGAGGCTAAGATGAAAAGGCACATTATCCGCGGCTTACGGAAGGAGTACGTGGCCTTTGTCACATCTGTTCAAGGGTGGGCTACTCAGCCATCTTTGCTGGAGATGGAGAATCTACTTGCCTCGCAGGAGAGCTTAGCAAGGCAGATGGTTGGAGTGAATCTGAATCAGGAAGGCAGCGAAGCTCTCTTCTCAGGCAAGAAGAAAGGATGGGAAGGGAAGAAGAAGAAGGTGCAGGCCGCTGGTGAGAAGGAGACTTCAACTTCATATCCGTCGGAGAGGAGCAATGCTCCTAAGGACTGGAAGATGAACCTGAAGTGCTACCGGTGTCATCAGCGAGGGCACTTCAAGCGGGACTGCAAGGTCAAACTGCAGCCTGGGCATGCTGCGGGAAAGGAGGAAGCTTGCTCGAGAAGTGAAGAAGCAGGATGGGGAGGAGCTTTTATGACGGGCACTTGTGTCCGGGCCTTGTCTGCTGAGGACTTCAACGGCGAGTGGATCGTGGACTCCGGGTGTGGTCATAACCTCACCGTAGACAAGTCGAAGTTCACCTCCATGCAGGCGTACTCAGGTAATGAAGCTATTATCACTGCTGATAATACTGTTTATGCAGTAGAGAAAGAGGGGGTCGTTTCTTTGGGTAGTGATCAGGGGCCACTCACGTTAAGGAGTGTGTATCACGTGCTGGGCATGAAAAAGAACCTCTTCTCGGTGACCAATGCGGTGGATGCTGGGTATCACGTTCTGTTTGGGCCAACATACGTGAGGTTCCTTCGCAACGTATCAGCGGTTAAGGCTGATGTTGCTCATGTTGGGAGGAGGGTGAAGAACTTGTTTGTTCTTTCCACCAGTGCTTATGTTGATAAAATGAGAGCCAATGATAGTGCTGCTATCTGGCATGAGAGGCTGGGTCATGTTGGCATGGACAAGCTGAAGGCGATGGCTAGTAGAAGTCTGGTGAGGGGGTTGCCGAAGCTGTCCTCCTTTGGTGATGGGCATGTTTGTGCGGGCTGTCAATATGGTAAGGCACATCGCCTTCCATTTGATAAATCACAAACAAGGAGAAAGAGACCATTGGAGTGTATTCATGGCGACCTGATGAGACCGACGGTTACTGCCAGTCTTGGTGGAAGCAGATACATGCTTGTCTTGGTTGATGACTACTCATGGTATACTTGGGTGTACTTCTTAAAGGAGAAGTCGGAAGCCTTCCGTTTGTTTGTGGAGTTTAAGGAGTTGGTAGAAGGCCGGATTGGCTTGCGGATTAAGAAGCTTAGAACTGATAACGGGGGTGAGTTTGTCTCCTCCGAGTTTTCTAACTTCTGCAGGAAGCACAGGATCAAACGGGATCTTACTTGTGCCCACACTCCACAACAAAATGGGGTAGCGGAGCGGAAGATCCGTCATTTGACGGAGACCTGCAAATGTTGGCTTCATGAGAAAGATATCCCAAGGTCCTTTTGGGCGGAGGGAATGTCTTGTGCTGCTTATGTTATCAACCGGATGCGACTCAGCCCTATCAACATGAAGACTCCGGTTGAACTGTTGCTGAAGGAGAAGCCGAGTGTGGGACACCTTAGGGTGTTCGGTTCAACTTGCTACGTGCATGTCCCGGATGCTTCACGGGCAAAGCTGGATGCGAAGGCAAGGAAACTTGTCTTTGTTGGCTACGATGAGCGGAAGAAGGGATGGAAATGCATGGACCCTGTGACAAAGAAGTTCGTGGTATCAAGAGACGTTGTCTTTGACGATCTGACGTCATATGGAGGTGGCTCGGTGGAGCTAACCGGAAGTAGCAAAGTTGAGGAAGCACCGGTGGTGGCTGCTGAAGGCTTGGAAGAGGAGCTTGCTGTATCACCAGCAGCTCCTGTTGCTTCGAACTCCAAGGCTGAGCCTTCTGGCTCAGGAAGCAGGGGGACCACTGCTCAATGCTTGCCCCAGGTAGGAGTGGAGTCTGAAGAAGCAACGGAAGCCGTGAGCAAGGAGCCAATTCTTCGGAGATCGAAGAGGGTTGTTAAGCCACCGATTCGGTAATGTGATGGGAATGCAGTGAGCTTTGTCTCCTGCTTCTTTGCAGATCCTCTGGATGAGCGAGAGCCTGCAATCTTCAACGAGGCCACTGGAGTGAAGGAGTGGGAAGGTGTCATGAAGGAAGAGATTGATGCTCTGAAGAAGAATGAAACCTGGGATCTTGTGCCCAAGGTTGATGGCATTACTCCGGTTACTTGCAAGTGAGTGTATAAGTTGAAGAAGAAGGCTGATGGGAGAATTGATCGTTTCAAGGCTCGCCTAGCCGCTAGAGGATTCTCACAGCAGTATGGAGAAGACTATGAGGAGACATTCAGTCCAGTTGCGAAGATGACTTCAGTAAGAGTGGTGATTGCCTTGGCTGCTAGCAAGGGATGGAGGTTATGGCAACTCGATGTGAAGAATGCTTTTCTTTACGGAGAGATTGAAAAGGACATCTTCATGGATCAGTCGCTTGGTTTTGTCTCTGAAAAGCATCCGGACTATGTCTGCAAACTCAGGAAGGCTCTCTATGGGTTGAAGCAAGCTCCTAGAGCGTGGTATGGGAAGATTGCAGAGTACTTGCAATTCTGTGGATACCTTGCTTCTAACTCGGATTCAAGCTTGTTTGTCAAGAAGAAGGGAGAGCTACGAGTCTTGGTCCTGCTGTATGTGGATGACATGATCATCATAGGGAATTCGGAGGAGGAAGTAGCAAGGCTCAGGGCAGAGCTTGCTATACGCTTCGAGATGAAAGACTTGGGAGAGTTGCATCACTTTCTTGGTCTGGAAGTGGAGAGGAAGGAGTGCGGGATTCTCATTAGCCAGAAAGGGTATGCTGATCGCATTGTGAAGCGGTTCGGCATGGGCGAAGGGAAGAAGTGCTCTACTCCACTGGAACCTGGGCTGAAGCTTCGACGAGATGAGGGAAGGGTTTTTCATGATCCCTTGGTGTTCAGGGCTCTTGTTGGGAGCTTGATTTATCTGACGATTACAAGGCTGGATGTAGCTTATGTTGTTGGCCGAGTAAGTCGGTTTATGGCTGAATCAAGGCAATCTCATCTTGTGGCGGCAAAGAGAATTCTGAAGTATGTCAAAGTGACTTCTGACATGGGACTCCTCTATGGAAGGGACTCGGAGTTTGCGTTGCTCGGGTACATGGATGCTGACTATGGCGGTGATTCGGATGATCGAAGGTCTACTTCAGGTTATGTGTTCACTTGCGGTTCAGCTAGCATCTCGTGGTGTAGCAAGAAGCAGGACTCGGTGTCGGTTTCAACCACGGAGGCGGAGTATAAGGCTTCGACCTTGGCTTCTCGGGAAGCCGTTTGGTTGAGGAGGCTTATAGAGGATGTTCATGAAGAAGTGCAAGGGCCTACTTTACTCCGGAGTGACAATGAGAGTGCTCTCAAGCTGGTAAACAATCCAGTGTGTCACGCCAGGACCAAGCATATAGAGATTGATCACCATTTCATCAGGGAGAAGGTGTTGGAAGGATCTCTGCTGGTCGGGCATGTTCGGAGTGAAGATAATCTTGCTGACATCTTCACGAAGCCACTGTCGAAGGGGCCATTTGAACGCTTGCGCAGCTTGCTGGGCTTGGTCACCACTTCCCACTTCAAGGGGGAGTGTTGAAATTTTTGAAGTGGAAGTGGGTGACGGGACAGGCCGGGCGGCCTGGGCGGACAATATTGGCGGACTGGGCGGACTGTGATGTGCGGCCTGGTGGAAAGTCTGGTGGAAGCCGGCTGTCTTCTGAGCGGGTTGTTTGCATGGAGTTCGCGGACTGTGCGGCCTGGTATCTGCGGATAGAGAGGCATGCGGACTGGTGCATTGCTCAGTGGTCGTGGTGCAAGCTTGTGCTGATAGGCAGTTTGGCTTGTGTCCGCAGGAAGCTTGCAGTCTGATGTGTCCGCGGTGTTGGCTGTTGCGGACTGGGATTAGAGCTTGGTTGAGGCCTTGTCGAGCTCTGGTGTTACAGTAGGTGTTTGTTGTGGAGATCGTTTGGTGGCCTGTTTTTGGAGTCCGGGAGATGGCTGCTGCAATGGGGCAGAAGTGCGAGGAGCTCGCGGACTGTTGGCGGTCTGTGCTTTGGTGTTTGGCGGACGGGGGTTTGCGTCTGCCATGCTCGCATTAGCCTTTGATGGTTTTGAACTTGGTCACAATTTGTTCCAAGACCATGGTGTCCACCGTATCCGCCAAGTCCGCTGTGACCGGGCGGACTGTTGCTAGCTGCCTTTGGTCGTGGACTTATGGCGGATTGAGGTGTGAGTCTTGCGGACTGCCTCGGGTTGGTGCGGACAGCCATTGAAGGGGGATTGCTGTCCTGCAGTGGTTGGAGCTTGCGGGCTGTTGCCTTGTCCTCATAGCTTGGGAGGACTGGAAAGGGTTCGTCAATGGTTGCCTTGCTCCTGGCGGTTTTCCTTGGTGTCCGGCTAAGTCCTCGCAGACTCGGCGCACGGTGTTTTGCAATCGTGCGGGCTGGGGCAGTGTCGCTATCTCTTGTGCGGTGACCACACTCCTCACCTCGCCTATAAATAGGACCCCCTGGCAGGTCTACAGTAACCTAAGTAACTTGAGTGAACAGTAAGTTGGGTTGTGCAAGGAGCTGCGGTCTCTGTTTGTCAGTCTGCGCGGATTGTTTCAGTGCTGACATTTGTTGTGTGCAGGTCGCGCGGTTTGCTTCAAGGAGCCAGGAGTTTTGCTGTGACTTCGGTCGTGCTTGGAAGTGTGCGGTCTCTGCGAACTCAGCAGGAGGTCGCTCTGCGGCTTGTCAGTTCTGTTTCATCTTTGCCAGCTTCAATAACCTGTCCGCCGGCTTTAGGAGGGTAGGGGTGTTCCTCAGTTCAGGTTCAGCAGGAGACAAATAATGGTGTGTCCGCGCGGCCTCGCGGCTTCGGCGGACTCTGTGGCTATTCGGCGGATTGCAGCTTAGTTCGGGCGACTTCGGCGACCTCGGCGGTCTCGGCGGACTCCGGTTCTGTCCGCCCGGCTTGAATTTTTGGTACTTTCTGTTTACAGCTGTTATACTAGCGAAATCATGTCTCGCTATGTATGCCTCGTGATGTAAAGAAGTGAATTAATAATAGACCTGCTTGTGCTTCCATTGTTTGTTGGGTTTAACCCTTGTTCCTTGGTTTTCCGCTGGTTCAACGTGAGAACTGGGTAGTTCCGAAGATATTAATTTGGCGTTTGGGCTATCTTGCTGTCCACGTTGAGAAATTTTAACAAGTTATTCATCAGGCGATCCTGCTCGACCGAGGGTAGAAACTTCTTCAGCATCATCTTCTTGAGAGATTCCCAAGAACAGCCTTCCTTCAGACTCTCCCTTTCCCGAATCCACCAACTCTTTGCCAGGCCTTTTAACTGATAGGCTGCAATCATCACCTTCTGTGCTTCTAGAATTCCGGAATACAAAAACATCTCCTCAATGGAGATGTTCCAATCATCTATAATCATAACGTCAGCACTCCCATCGTAGGTGGGAGGTTCCCAACCGCTGGAAGTGCACCAGAGGAGCAGAGGTATCGGGCACGGCTTGGCCCAAGGCAGGCTCTTGCACTAAAGGTTGTTGCACGAGAGCGACAGACAATGAAGACTGAATTTGTGATTGCATCACAACCAATTATCTTGACAGAGCCTCATTGCTCTGATGCAGACCCTCGATAATCGCATCACTTTGCGCACATGATGACTCACCCTCCGACTAGGGAGTCGACCTCATCGCAGGATGCTTTGGCGGTATTTCTAAAAAGCAAACACACAACTCATCAAAATCCTAACTTGCAACAAAGCCACGCGACTAGTTCAGACCATACTTAAAAGACGCTTGCTTACGCTGCAACTTGCTCTAGGATTTTATAATGATGCTATGTCCTACTTAGGATGATATCCTCTCATCCTATTGTCTCTTGTGCCTATGATATGAATGCATGTATTCTTTATTCTTATTTAAAATCATGTGTGTACATGTGTCATCATGTAAACCTTAACGTAACACGCGTGCTTATGCGATGATATGCAATGTATGTAGTGTTATGCATTCTATAAAGGCCCTAATGCATGTTATGAGTGGCATACACATGAAATGTTATGAATCCCATACTACATAACATCGCGTGCAACGAGAAAAGAAAACGTGCTAATGGGCACCCATGTGATGGTGGTTATGTATCCCATACTACATAAGCGTCACATGTTGCCACCTATGGTGGATCCACATACAGACATATATTATGCATCCCATACTACATAATATGCCCTGTATACTTCTCATCATGCTATGAGTGTAGTGACTATGCTTCGGCTAAGATGTACTGATGACACATCGGTGTGTGCATGAAATGTCACTAAACAACTAACACTAACAAGAGAAGGTTGACCGACCAATTGTCAAGCAACCTGGCTCTGATACCAACAATCACAACCCGCATTTTCACCGCATAAAATAACTTATCATAGTAAGGGAAAATGCACGTCATGATTCCACGTCAGCAGGGGATAACTGCGGGCGCTCAGGAAAATACCTACTTAATCATGAAGTAAGATTCTTTAAGTTATTTTAAGGAAAAAATTAGTTTAAGTGCAGTAGAAAGCCGTATCCCTCGGCTTAGTGGCTTATCTAGTCCACGAATCAAAATATAATTATACGCTGCGGAAAAATACTTATTTAGATTGACTTCAACATCCTATATGAGTATAAACGTCCCCAAAGGACAACTCATATTATGCAAGACTCTAAATTTATAATAATAGTAAGGATAGCTTTTACGGTCACTAAATATAACAAGTTAGAGTTTTTAAATTATGCAGTGCATGATGTAATATTATTAGATTTTATTCTTAAAAATACCTAACATGCATTCCTAGCATAAATCCTCCTAGAGAGCAAGTAATCCACATCCACATATAGAGAAATAAGCAGCTAGCAAATTTCCAAAAATAACAATTCTGTGGGCGCCAACAAACTGACACGAACCCACTTTCAGAATAGTAAGTCTGAACCAGTGACTAAATAAACAACAATCTACCTCGCTGAGATGAGGTAGCAACCACGGCCAACACTGCCGCCCAAAAACTCCAAAACTAGCTCTGGTATCTACTACTGCTCTGAACCTGAGGCATTCCAAAGACAGAACACCTCAGCAAGAAGGTACAAATGGTGACAGAAAAATAATAAGCCAAAATAAACAAAGGTCAAAAGGGGTACCAACCCAAGACCAAAAGCACTGAAGTAAAGTACAAAAGAAACATGACATCCACAGTGTTGAAGCCAGGAAAATCCTAACCTCAGAATTCAGACACAAGCCGCCTAAGTTTATCGGTTCAGAAGCTAGATCAGACGGCTAGGGTGACTAGAAAGAAGGGACAGGTCAAACAGGACCCCAGATGTTGCGGCAGGAAGATCCCACCACGTACCCAGATGCTTGAAAGGACCATCCCCTTCTCAACCAAAGATGGCCGAACTGGGTACGGGGGAAGCTAGCTGGCGAAGTCGCAAGGTTGCGACTTGCTATCCAAGGAAAAAGAATCCAAAGACTCAGTTATTATCTCAAAACTGAAGCGCACGAGTATCCTGCCGAGGATTTCAAGTGCCTTACCTCGTACCCATGGGGTCCTATTTATAGGCAAATCCAAAGAGGGGGGGGGGTCATATTTATACCCCACCCCCTGGCGACTAGGCGACTTCCATATGAACTTGTGCTGGCTAGGCGAGTATCTCGCCTAGGTGCCTACCTGGCGAGTATGCGAGGGGAGCTCGCCTATACTCGTCTAGGCCTTCCGTGATCTTGAATTCTGTCTTTGACTACTGCGTTGACTTGTTGACCTTGACTTCTGCCGACTTGGCTGTGGTAGGACCCACTCTAGACGAATACAGGTTGTACACAATCCCCGCTCTTTCTGAGCGATGTAGTAGCTCGGAAAGGAACAACCAACTCTTATTCGGCAAGCTACTCTGCCGAGTATTTGGGTTGCTCTCCTCATGTACCTGCCTGCCGATCTCTATAAATAGAGGGCCTGGTTCTTTAGCTGGATCTTCAGAATTCGCGCATAATGTCTGACGCTGCAAAGTTTCTACATGACAGTATCGCCGTGCTGACCGGTGCTCATGGCATCGCTAAGCCGAAAAGGCTGCGCGAGGAGGACGCCACCGCCGACTTACCCCCCTCAAGAAGAAAAAATTTAAAAATTCCAAGAAGAAACCCGCCTCCGGTGACGATAACTCGCCGCCACCTCTTTCTCAAACCGCGACTTCCACCAACAACCATGTGCGCTCTGACAGCACGCAACAGTTGATAAGTGACCTGGGACTTGACGACATTCCCAATGTCACCATCTCTGATGTGTGTTTCCTCGACTCGCTCGTCATCCCTGAGCTCGCCACGACCCTGGCCCCGACACTCACCTCCACTCCGGTGCCGCAGCAGGTTGAAATCGTCGACCTGCCAGGTTGTCATATTTGCCGAGATACCTTTCTTGCTCTGACAGTCATTTCCACTGCTCGCTAACTTGATCATGATACTCGCAGATTCTCCTTCGGGGGGTGCTGACACGGTTCTGAATGTCGCCCCATTGAGATCCGCGCCGCTGGTCGCCCTTCTTGTCGAGAGACCAGTAAAGACCGCACACACTGTGCGGATCAATATCGGCGGCAAAAGAACATCCGAGGCCTCAGTTCCTTCGGAGAGCAAGGAACTGCCGTCGAAGAATACTCCGTCAAGGAAGATGACCCTGGCGAGCAAGGATCCTTTGCCGAAGGACCGTCTGCCCATGTAGGATCCTCCAGTGAGCAAGGGTCTCCCGGCAAGTTCTGCGTTGCCTGCGAGGAGTTCTGCTCCGCCCGCGGCGAGCTCTGCACCACCTACGCTGAGGTCTTCTCTGCCCAAGGAGAGCTCCTTGCTACCCCCCCCCCCCCCCCCCCCCCCCCCGCCGCCTCTTACAAACGTCGCCACCATCCTGTCGGTAACCGCATCCTTGCCGCTGCCGCCGCCTCTGGTCGCGCCTTCCTAAGTCGCCACGACGCGACTTCCTCTGCCTTCTCTGTTGAAGAATCCTCAGCCACCGGCGATTTCGTCGCTCCTCCCGCGTCCTTCATCACATCCCGCAGGCAGTAAGCTGGTCAAGCCGCGGCCGAGCTACTTCCCACCAAGAGTTGCGGATTCCGGACAAGGTGGATGTGAGCAAGGCAAGGCGGCCGAGCACACTGGTGGGCCAACTTCGAGCCGGCGAGATGAGCCAACTCGCAGATCCTCTCCTCGCCGATCTAGATCTCCTCGTCGTGGTATGTATCGCTATTGATGCCGCATAGGGCGGCTAAGTACAATGTCTAATCTGGCGACTTTCTTTTGTTGATAGATCGGCCAACGACTCCAGGGGCGGCCTTTATCGACGTCATTGGGTTAGCGGGCATGGAATATCGTTGTTGAGTACATTGGTCAAATGTACCTGATTTGAAGAAGCCTCACCCAACTCAATAATATACATCATAATGTATTTGATGTATGTTGAGTTTACTTGTGCAGGTTAAGTAATTACTGGACTGAAGCAAAAAGTTTCTAAGTTCATGTGTCGACACCCAGAGGGAAAGTGTCGACACTCAAGAAAGTTTGTGTCGACACCCAGACAAGCAGTGTCGACACTTGGAGTCATTGTGTCGACACCTGTGATGCAGAGTCGACACCAGACAGAAAGTGTCGACACTTGGAGCTGTGTCGACACTCAGTGAAGAAAAGTGCAGACAGAAAGTGTCGACACATGGAGTTGTGTCGACACCCAGTGAAGCTGTGTCTACACCAGAAAGTGTCGACACTTGGAGCTGTGTCGACACTCAGCAAAAGTCTGCAGAGACTAAGTTAAAGTGTCGACACTCATAACAATGTGTCGACACTCAACAGAAGAGTCAGCACTTGAAGTATGTGTCGACACCCAGCACAATGTGTCGACACACAACCAGAAGAGTCAACACATGAAGTAAGTGTCGACACCCAGCACAATGTGTCGACACTTAGCTGAAGACTCTACACTTGAAGAAAGTGTCGACACATGGAGCTGTGTCGACACTTAGCAAAAAACAGAATTAACAACAAAATATTCTAAGTACAAGTGTCGACACTAAGGGAATGTGTCGACACTCAGCTGAAGTCTCAACAGAAGAATCAAGTGTCGACACAAGGAGCTGTGTCGACACTCAACAAGTATCAACATAGAAGACTATGTGTCGACACCAAGAAGTAGTGTCGACACTTGACAGATTCAACACAAGAAGTTGTGTCGACACAAAGGTGATGTGTCGACACTTAGAAGAATTCAGCTAAAGATAGAAGATCAAGTACTTGTGTCGACACTCAATTTCAGTGTCGACACCTGAAGAAGAATCTGTGTCGAGACATACAAGGAGTTGTGTCGACACCTTGTAGACTTGTGTCGACACTTACACAACATGTGTCGACACTTGGACTATAAGTGTCGACACTTAAAGACAGAAAGTCTCGACACTTTCAGACAGGTAGAGATTTTCAAGAAATGACTGGATGACTTGACAGCTGTCGTTCCAGCCGGTCTACAGCACCTGTCAGAGACATCAGAAGTCAGTTATGAACCGGACCAGCTGGTTACCATGAATAAGGCCTATAAATAGGCTCATACAGTTTACAGAAACTGTTGTTCAGGTGGATCACATTGTTGAAGAACAAGTTATTAAAGTGGTACACAGAGTATCAACACAGGAAGATCTAGCTGTCCAAGTGAAGATCTAAGAAGTTGGAGAGAGAGGGCTCCATCCAAGAAATCAGCCTTTGGAACTAGGCTGAGAAGAAGGATTCAGATTCATTCTGGATCTTAAGTGGCAGAGGTCAAGGATCAACTGCAGGAGGATTCATTCTTATTCAGTTCTACTCAAGAAGCTTTGAAGAAAGCTAAGTCAGATTGAATCCAGCGGAGTTCTTCCAAGAACTCATCAAGAAACTCTCAACTCCCCTCTTTTATTTCTGAGTTGTTGAGTTAATATTTGTAATACATTTTTAACTTGTAGGATCCTTTGGATCTGAGTGAATTGTAAGCCTATAATTATAAAGGCTGAGGGTAGGGCTTGAGAGCCTGAGTGTAGGAGATTGAGATCTCTGAGTGTAGGCCTTGGTTGGCTGAGTGTAGGCCTTGGTTGGCTGAGTGTAGGCCTTTGTGGCTGAGTGTAGGCTTTGGGATAAAGCTGAGTTGTAGGGCCTTGGGCCCGAGGTGTAGGAACCAATTTGGGTTCTGAGACAGTGGAGGAGTTTGGCCGAATCTAGTACACTACTAGATAGGCGAAGGGGGAAAGTGGATGTACCCATATCTTGGGGAACCACTATAAACCACTGTGTCTACTGTGCTGTGCTGTGATTATTGTTGTGTATGCTGTGTGTTTTCTGTGATAAAATAGTTAGTAATCTGTGAATAACTGATTGCTGCCATTAAAATTTAACAAGGATTAGGTCACCTATTCACCCCCCCCCCCTCTAGGTGTTTAGGTACCATATCTTTCAAGTGGTATCAGAGCCAGGTTCCTTAAAAAGGACTAACAGTCTTAGGAGATCCTGTTTGGCAGATTCAATGTAAGGCAAAACACAGATTCAAGAAATTCAAGAAAATCAAGAAACATGGGTTCCTCTGAGAATCACAAGGAATTGGGTTACATGAAATTACCCATATGCAGGAAAAAGATCTTTGGGATCTGGAAGGAAAGGGTAAGGCTGTTTATGGAGGCCTCAGACCCTAGAATCTACATCACAGTAAAGGAAGGGCCTTATGTGCCGATGAAGATTTCAGTTTTAGATGCAAATCAGATAACTCCAAAGGATTTCTCTGAGATGACTAAGGATGAGATTGTCCTAGCCACTATGGACAAGAGGGCACAAAACATAATAGTGAGTGCCATTGATGATGCAACTTTTCAGAATCTTATACACTGTAAGACAGCCAAGGAGATGTGGGACACTCTTATAGTGTATATGGAAGGATCTAAAGAAGTTAGACAAGATAGAAAATCCTTGCTAAATCAGGAGTATGAGAGTTTTAGACAAGGTAAGGGTGATAGCATAACTTAGTGCTATAAGAATTTCTACAGAATAGTTAATGAACTCATGTCTTATGGAAGAGAGTTCAGTAACTATGAACTAAATGACAAGTTCCTAAGGTCCCTAACCAAAGATTTGGACACCAAGATCTGTGTCATAAGAGAAATGGCTAAGTTGGAGGAAATTCCTCCTCCTACACTGTTTGGCAAGTTATTGTCTTATGAAATGCAATTGACAGTGAGGAAAGAGGAGGAGAAGTCAACTAGAATTGAACACAAGGAAAGATCAGTTGCTTTCAAGACAGAAGTCCCCAGAAAGTGCAGGAATAAGTCATCAACTCCACCTCCAGAGGGAGTTGAATCAGAATCAAATGAGTCAGTCAGCACAAAGACTGAGAGCAGTGAAAGTGATGAAGACTTTGCTGCCTTCACTAGACACTTTCAGAAATTCTTGAAGAAGAAACAGTGGAGGTCAAGACCTTCTACTTCAAAGGGAAAGGAAGTCTTTTATCAGGAGAAAAAGCCTTCAAAGAAAGACAGGAAGAGGACAAAGTCAAGCAAGGCAACTGGTTCAAAGATAGTGTGCTATTGCTGCAATAGATAGGGCCATGTTATTGTAGATTGTCCTGAGAAGAGAAAGGAATCTGGTGACAGGAAAAAGGCTCACTTCAAAGGCAAGAAAGAGAAGTCTTTTGTTGCCAAGAAGGAGAAGACTCTATCAGATATCTCTTCTTCAGAAACTGAGTCTGAGGCTGAGGCCTACATAGGGCTGTTTGCTGAAGAAGAAGAATAAGAATTCATGCAGATCATGGAGTCTATTTATGAACAAGAAAACAGTCATTGCCAATGGTTAATGGCTTTGACAGAGAGTGCCAAAATCCTGGAGCATCCAGGACCCAGTAAGGTACAAGGTTCAAGTTCAAGTTCAGTTTCTTGTTCTAGTTCAGATTCAGATTCTTCTTCATCAAGTGATGAGAATGTATATGAGTCTGAGGATGATATTCATCAGCTTATAGATGAATATAAAGTGCTGTTGCAAGCTTACAAGAAAAGCAAGTCCCTAGCCAAAAGTCAGGCAAAGGAAATTGCTGATCTTAAAGCTGCTGCAACAGATTTTGAGAAGCAATTTGATCAAAAGCTGAATGAGATAGCCAGACTGAAACACATAACAGTGATTCAGATGGGGACTATCACCTTTAAGAATGATCAAATTAAGAGTCTGGAGATCAATCTTCAGAAGGAGAAGGACTTAGTTGCTAGGTTTTCTAAACCTAAGTCAGTGTTACCTTTAATTGATGATTTTGTTCATCATAAAGGCAAGGCTGGACTAGGCTTTACTAGACCTGCAGGGACTGAGCAGTCCAAGTCTAAGTCCAAGGGCAAAGCCCCAACATTCAACAAGCCTGCTGTAGACAAGACATCCAAGGCAGTACCTAAGCAAAGGTACAATAAGTTTGAATGTTGGTGCTGTGGCAAAGTTGGCCATTTTGCAGTGGACTGTTGGCACAATGCTAGTGCCAAAGTGAGTAGCAAGCTACCTGGTGGAAAGCCAGTAGGTAGCTTTGTCAGATTGCAGACTAACAAGTACCAAGGACCCAAGAATTCTTTGGGTTCTAAGGTTCATTAATCTATTTTGCAGGTGAGTCCAAGTGGCCATACCCCAACATGGTACTTGGACAGTGGATGTTCCAGACATATGACTGGAACAAGAGGATTACTAAAGGACTATATTCCAGTAAAAGATGGTCCAAAAGTAACCTTTGGTGGTTCTGAAAAAGGAATCATCAAAGGATTTGGTAACATTTCTACAAACTTAGTTACCATTACTCAAGTGGCTTATGTTAAAGGGTTGAAACACAACCTAATAAGTATAAGTCAATTAAGTGATGTAGGGTATGACATCTCATTTGTTAAAAATGATTGTCATATCAAGAGGTCAAGTGATCAAGAGATCATTTTGACAGGTTATAGGAAGAGGAATGTCTACTGCCTAGACATTATGATTGAGAACAATGGTTCTCCAGTTTGTCTTGTAGCTGATGAGACAGTCTCTCATTGTGTCAAATGGCACAAGAGGCTTGCCCATCTTAACTACAAGACTATTAGCAAACTCTTTAGCAAAGAGTTAGTGAGGAATGGTCCTCAAGTTAAGTGTGTTAGAGATGGTATTTGCTCAGCTTGTCAAAAGGACAAGCAGACTAAATCCACCTTTAGAAGCATAGAAAACAAAGATGTTGTGAGGTGTTTATACCTCTTGCATATGGATCTCTTTGGTCCAATGCCAGTTCACAGCTTAGGTAGGAAGGTCTATACCTTTGTAGTTGTAGATGACTACTCAAGGTTTTCCTGGGTGTTCTTCTTAAGACAGAAATCTGAAACACCTAGTGTCTTCTATAGCTTTGTCAAGCAA
This sequence comes from Platanthera guangdongensis, assembly GCA_039583875.1. NCBI lineage: Eukaryota > Viridiplantae > Streptophyta > Magnoliopsida > Asparagales > Orchidaceae > Platanthera > Platanthera guangdongensis. Next base: position 128,812,157 of record CM077161.1, on the reverse strand, counting down.
ATTCAGAATGAACTAAATAGTACAGTGGTCAAGATTAGAAGTGACCATAGTACTGAATTTCAGTCTGATAGCATGACAAAACTATGTGAAGACTTTGGGATATTTCAAGAATTCTCTTCACCTAGAACACCTCAGCAAAATGGCATTGCTGAGAGGAAGAATAGAACCTTGATAGAGGCTGGTAGGACCCTACTAAGTGATACATCACTGCCAGAATATTTCTGGGCTGAAGCAGTTAACACTGCATGCCATGTTATAAATAGGGCTACCATCACTAAAAGGCTCAATAAGACCCCCTATGAAGTTGTAAAAGGCAGGAAACCAAACCTATCCTATTTCAGGATCTTTGGTTGCAAATGCTTCATACTTAACAATGGGAAGTCTTACTTGACTAAGTTTGCTGCCAAGTCCCAAGAGGAAATTTTTGTTGGGTACAGCAATAATAGTAAGGCTTATAGAGTCTACAACTTGACTACACAAGTTGTAGAAGAATCTGTGCATGTAGTTTTTGATGAGACTAAACTTATTAACAATGAGTTGTCTAGTAGTATATGCAGCCCCACAGGTTTAACAAAGAAAATGGACAAGCTAACTATAGAAGAAGTACCTGCTGCAAGACAGCAAGTAGAAGACAGTAGCTGTTGTCCAGGGGGAGAACTACATGTGCCAATTGCTGAAGAAATCCAAGGAGTACAACATGATGCAGATGCTGAAGTGGTTCAACCAGAAGTAAGGTTGCCTCCAGCCAACAGGCATCTAAGAGATCATCCAATAGAGCAGATTATTAGAGATCCAAGACAAGGAGTACAAACCAGGAGTAGAAACATGAATGCAGCAATCTACTCCAGCTTTCTGTCACAAGTTGAACCTAAAAAGTTTGAAGAAGCAATACAAGATCCACAATGGACTGAAGCAATGCAAGAAGAGCTTAATCAGTTCAAGAGGTGCAAGGTCTGGGAATTAGTTCCTAAACCTAAAGACCACAATGTAATAGGAACTAAGTGGATCTACAGGAATAAGATGGATGAACAAGGGGTCATCATTAAGAATAAGGCTAGACTGGTTGCTAAAGGATATAGGCAAGAAGAAGGTATTGATTTTGATCAAACCTTTGCTCCAGTAGCCAGACTGGAAGCCATAAGGATGTTCTTGGCTTATGCAACCTATCAAGGATTCAAGGTATACCAAATGGATGTCAAGTCAGCATTCCTAAAGGGTAATCTTAAAGAAGAAGTCTATGTGGAGCAGCCTTCAGGTTTTGTTGATCCAACACTACCTCATCATGTCTATAGACTTAGGAAAGCTTTATATGGGTTAAAGCAAGCCCCTAGGGCTTGGTATGAAACCCTATCTTGTTTCCTTATTGAGAACAAGTTCTCAAGGGGGAAAATAGATAAGACTCTATTCCTTAGGGAATCTAGAGGCAAAGTTATACTAGTCCAAATATATGTAGATGACATTATATTTGGGTCTACTGAAAGCAGCCTTTGCAAAAAGTTTGCAAAACTGATGCAAAATCAGTTTGAGATGAGTAGTATGAGAGAGCTGAAGTTTTTCTTGGGTCTCCAAGTTAAACAGACTGAAAGTGGTTTATCCATATGTCAGTCCAAGTTCACCCTGTAACGCCCCGAAACTCAAAGGAGCAAAGGGGAATATTTTGGGCCAATTTGAGTTCTGGCTGCAGGCACACGGCCTGGGACACGGGCGTGTCCCAGGGCGTGTCAAGCCTGTGTCGACACTAAGGCGCGAAGTCGACACTTTGGTCTCGACATTGTGTCGAGACTGGGCACACGGCCTGCGACACGGGCGTGTCGCAGGGCGTGTCGACCCGTATCGACACTTAGCCGTAAAGTCGACACAGTGCTTCGACGTTGTGTCGAGACACGACACACGGCCTGCGACACGGGCGTGTCGCAGGGCGTGTCAACCCGTGTCGACACTCGTCCCGCGAAGTCGACACTTTGGTGTCGACAATGTGTCGAGACATGGCACACGGCCTGTGACACGGGCGTGTCGCAGGGCGTGTCGACCCGTGTCGACACTTAGCCGCGAAGTGTCGAGACCTTGTACACGTCCTGGAGCCCAGGCGTGTCAAGGTGACACGGGCAAGGACACGGGCGTATCCTAGAACCCGTGCAGTGCTCGGGTTGAAAACGGCGAAAAATCATGGGGTACACGGCCAGCTACACGGCCGTGTCAGGTGGAACACGGGCGTGTCAGCTCGAACATGGGCGTGTTCGATACCCGTGTGAGGTTCCAGGTGATTCGATTTTGACGGCGAATGAGGCACACGGCCCTGGACACGGGCGTGTGCCAGGCCGTGTTCGGTCCAGATTGGGCATTTCAGTCCCGAATCGAAGCCGTTCATTTCTTTGACAGAAGATCCAACAGCTGGGGGTTGTTCCTGAAGGGATATACCCGGGTTTTGACTTAGAAAACCCTCACTTTTTCCACTTGTTCTCTCTCCAAACCCTTGGAGAAAGAAGAGCTAAGGCAAGAAGAAGAGGAGCTAAATCCGCCATTGGAGGAGCTTCGGAGCTCCGAATCGCAAGCCGACTCCGGATCCACGGAGGCAACGCAAGTACGGTGATTTCCATCCGATTACTTTTCGATGGCGCCAAAGAGGACCGCAAGGGTAACGATCCTCATCTTGAGCATGAGTCGCTCTCTTTCTTTGCATAGGAAGCCTGCTCTCGCGAGTTTGCGGAGAGTTGGAGGCATTCCTTCGGGTAGATATGTGAAGTCCCCGTTGTTTAGAGTCTGTATGCGAGAACGGACATAGGCATTTTGGTTGAAGCCTACCCGGACATGTTAGTTCGGATCGGTGATGTTGCATTGCATAAGGCCGGAGAAGACTCCGTGCTATTAGGTGTTTTTCGGGTTTTCTACGCGGTAGATTGCAGCAGGGAGCCTTGGGGACTAACCCAAAGGTGCACCCGGAAAACTGGGCGGACACGAGGTCTTGCCAACTTGGTGGCCTGAGAGCCAACTTGAACATAACGGGGTTATGTGTCTTGCGGTAGAATGGGACTCGGTGAAAGTTTGACCCGCACAAATGGCTTAAATTGCCGTTGCGATGTGAGCACGGGTTAGATGGAGCCGTACCCGCTTTATGTCGTTCGGGTTAAAGAGACCTAAAGTTACATGGCACTCGCCGTTGGCATAGATGGGGTCTTCGGTGGTCAATGGCTTAAATTGACGTGACCAATACCATGAAGACGAATTGCTCATAGGAATGGCCGTCTAAGTGGCGGTGGTGAATCCGGAATGTTAATGGCTTTAATTGACGTGACATCGACCGGTTCACCGAGAATGTGCCCTGAGTGCACGGGGCGTGTGGCCGTGCGAGCCAACGTCTGTGATGAAATGGCTATGGTTATATGCATTGCTCGCTTGTGCTAATGAAATGCAGGGAAGGAGCATCGCCGCCCCGAGTTGGGGGCGGGATCGTTATAATTTGGTCAGCATTGCTGACCGTTGCCTTGTTTGCCACCGTGCGGTGGTTTGTTTGCTTGCAGGTGCAGCTGGACCAAGCGGTCAATAGCGGGCTAAAGCCCTTTTTGCGAAGCTGGCCCTCGAAGGCCCAAGTGGAAATGTTTTATGTTTTATTCATGTATGGCCGGCCTGCGTGCCGAGGTTTGTAAATCATGTGTTAAACAAGTGGAACGTTCTGTAAGGCCTTAAGGCCGATATTTGGGTATTTTGTAATAACATTCCTATTATCATGTTAGTGGACATTCATGCTTGTTGCTGGGTTCTTGTTTTGCAACTTATATAAATTGCTTCCGCTAGAATGCTCTGTGTAGGACGTTGAGATTGGTTGGATGGTTTCCATAAGTAACCACCCGGTCTGTCTGTGGTATATGTCGTCGGGCCCCGACCGGACCTACTGCTATATGCTATGCGATGGATAGGGGGTGTTACAATTTGGTATCAGACTACTGGTTTTGGTCGGGCTTGAACTGAATTCGTGGGCGAATTCTTTTTAAGGGGTGGTGAGCACATTGTGTGCGTCATCGTAATAACAGTAAAAAGAACCCATGAATGTCCACTTAGGAATGAAAATACTCGTGTTTGAGGAACCTGCGTGTTCCTATAATTGCTGTTTGCAATTTATTTGGTCGCTTAACGGTGTTTTGTACCACTATAGGTGACCCGAAGTGGTGTTGGGCCGTCAGAACGCCGAGTTTCTGAGGCAAGTAGTGCACCGGATGTTGCTCCTGCAACACCTCTATTGGCTGAGAATATTCGACTGGTGGCTGAAGCGGTGTTGGCCGTGATAAATGCGTAGCCTGGGAGGCAAGCGCAGCAGCCCGCTCCTGTGATGGAGCAAGTACCTCTTTAAGAGGCTGAGCCGAGGAGGATGGAGCAAGTGGTTGTAGAACCAATAGTGCCAAGGAGGGCGACTGAGAGGCAGTTGAAGCATGTAATGAGCTTTAACCCTCCGTTATTCTCGGGGTTGGGAACCCCATCTCAAGCTGAAGACTGGCTCTCTAGGGTGAAGAGAGTCATGACAGCGACGGAGACGGAGGAGTGGCAGATGACCACCATTGCTACGTTCCTGCTGGACGGTGAAGCAAGGATGTGGTGGGAAGGTTTGGAGCTGCATCATCTGCGAGGTAGACAACTGATAGACGTTCCGATGGAAGAGTTCTCGGAATTGTTCTTAGCAAGATACCTCCCTTCTACTCAGAGGATCTCGATGGAGAATGAATTCCTGAAGTTGGTGCAGGGTGAGAGGAACGTGGATGAATATCTCCACGAGTTTACGCGGTTGAGTCGTTATGCTAGCTCCACCATCATGGATGAGGAGCGCAAGACTAATCGTTTTTATGAAGACTTGAGGGATGAGCTGAGATTGTTACTGTCGGGGCCAATGACGCAGGGTTTCTTAACCTTGTGTTGGGTACATTGGTCAAATGTACCTGATTTGAAGAAGCCTCACCTAACTCAATGATATACATCAGAATGTATTTGATGTTTGTTTGAGTTACTTGTGCAGGTTAGATATACACTGGACTGAAGCTGAAAATTTCTAAGTCCATGTGTCGACACCCAGAGGCAAAGTGTCGACACTTGAGAAAGCTTGTGTCGACACCTAGACAAGCAGTGTCGACACTTGGAGTCATTGTGTCGACACCTGGGAAGAAGAGTCGACACCAGTCAGAAAGTGTCGACACTTGGAGCTGTGTCGACACTCAGTGTAGAAGGATGCAGAAAAGCTGTGTCGACACTTGGCGGAAGTGTCGACACCTTGAAGAGCTGAGTCAACACCAGAAAGTGTCGACACTTGGAGTTGTGTCGACACTCAGCATAATTCTGCAGAGACTAAGTACAAGTGTCGACACTCAACACAATGTGTCGACACTCAATCAGCAGAGTCAACATATGAAGAATGTGTCGAGACTCAGCACAATGTGTCGACACATAACCAGAAGACTCAACACTAGAAGAAGGTGTCGACACAAGGAGAAGTGTCGACACTTAGCAAAGAACAGAAAAGTTGTAAAAATATTCTAAGTATAAGTGTCGACACTAAGGGAATGTGTCGACACTCAGCTGAAGAATCAAGAATGAAGACTTGTGTCGACACCAAGAATCAGTGTCGACACTTGACAGTTTCAACACATGAAGAATGTGTCGACACAAAGGAGATGTGTCGACACTTAGAAGAATACAGATAAAGAATGAAGTACAAGTACTTGTGTCGACACTCAATTTCAGTGTCGACACATGCAGAAGAAACTGTGTCGAGACATACAAGGAATTGTGTCGACATCTTGTAGACTTGTGTCGACACTTACACAACATGTGTCGACACTTGGTCTATAAGTGTCGACACTTAAGAACAGAAAGTCTCGACACTATCTGACAGTTAGTGAGATTTCAAGAAGTGACTGGTTGACATGACAGCTGCCAATCCAGCCGGTCTACAGCAACTGTCAGTGAAGTCAAAAGTCTGTTATAAACCGGATCAGCCGGTTACCATGAAGGAAGCCTATAAATAGGCACCCACAGTTTACAGAATAAAAGAAGGTTGTTCATAATCATTACATGGTGTGATAATAATTGAAGTAGTTGATCAGACTAAATCAAGAAGTGATACACAGAGGATCAACACAAGAAGATCAGGCAGTCCAACTGCAGATCTAAGTAGTTGGAGAGAGAGAGCTCCAACCAAGGATTCAGTCTTTGGAACTAAGGCTGAGAAGAAGAATTCAGAGTCATCTAGATTTCAAGAAGCAGAGATCAAGGATCAACTGCAGAAGATTCAGACTAATTCAGTTCTACTCAAGAAGCTTTGAAGAAAGCTAAGTCAGTTTGGATCAAGCTGAGTTCTTCCAAGAACTCTTCAAGAAACTCTCAACTCCTCTCTTCTTTTCTGAGTTGTAGAGTTAGCATTTGTATTTTCTATTCTAAACTTGTAAGATCCATTGGATCTGAGTGATTGTAAGCCTATTTTATAAAGGCTGAGGGTAGGGCTTGGTGCCTGAGTGTAGGAGTTGAAGAACTCTGAGTGTAGGCCTTTAATTGGCTGAGTGTAAGCCTTGATTGGCTGAGTGTAGGCCTGGGTGGCTGAGTGTAGGCCTTTTGGCTGAGTGTAAGGCTTTGGGCCTGAGGTAGGAACCTTGTTGGGTTCTGAGCTGGTGGAGAAGTTTGGCCGAATCTAGTACACTGCTAGATAGGCGAAGGGGGAAAGTGGATGTACCCAAAGATTGGGGAACCACTATAAAATTAGTGTGTCTTCTGTGCTGTGCTGTGAATTGACTGCTTAATTTCTGTATTTGCTGTTAGCTGTAGTAATCAGTGAAAAACTGTTGTGCTGCCAAACAAAAGTTAAAAAAAGGTTTAGGTCACCTATTCACCCCCCCCCCCTCTAGGTGTTTAGGTACCATATCTTTCAAGTGGTATCAGAGCCAGGTTCCTCAAAATCAGGACTAACTGTCTGAGGAGATCCAGTTTGGCAGATTCAGTATATGTCAGGAAACAGGAAACAGTTTCAAGAAAATCAAGAACATGGGTTCTTCAGAGAATCATAAGGAGTTGGGTTCAATGAAACTACCTATATGCAGAAAAGAGATCTTTGGGATCTGGAAAGAGAGGGTTAGGCTTTTTATGGAAGCCTCTGACCCTAGGATATACATCACAGTCAAAGAAGGGCCATATGTGCCCATGAAGATTTCAGTATTGGATGCAAATCAGAGGACTCCAAAGGATTTCTCTGAAATGACCAAGGATGAGATTGTCCTAGCAACCATGGACAAAAGAGCACAAAATATAATAGTTAGTGCAATTGATGATGCCACCTTCCAGAACCTTATTCACTGTAAAACTGCAAAAGAAATGTGGGACACCCTCATTGTCTATATGGAAGGTTCTGAAGAAGTAAGGCAAGATAGGAAGTCCTTGCTTAATCAAGAATATGAGAGCTTTAGGCAAGGAAGAGGAGATAGCATCACTGAATGCTACAAGAAATTTTATAGAATTGTAAATGAACTCACGTCATATGGAAGAGAGTTCACAAACTATGAGTTGAATGATAAATTCTTAAGGTCCCTCACCAAAGACTGGGACACCAAGATCTGTGCTATCAGAGAAATGGCAAAGTTGGGAGAAATTCCTCCTCCCACACTTTTTGGCAAGTTGTTATCCTATGAGATGCAATTGTCAGTGAGAAAAGAAGAAGAAAAGTCAACAAGGACTGAATACAGAGAAAAGACTGTTGCCTTTAAGTCAGATGTACCCAGAAAGAGCAGGACCAAGTCATCAACTCCTCCTCCTGAGGTAGTTGAATCAGAATCTGAAGAGTCAGAAAGTACAAAATCTACAAGCAGTGAAAGTGATGAAGACTTTGCTGCATTCACCATACATTTTCAGAAGTTCCTTAAGAAGAAACAGTGGAGGTCTAGACCTTCATCTTCCAAAGGGAAAGAGGTTCAGTATCAGGAAAAGAAGCCTTCAAAGAAGGACAAGAAAAGGACCAAGACTAGTAAGGCAACTGGATCCAAGATAATTTGTTACTGCTGCAATAGACAGGGCCATGTTATTGCAGACTGTCCTGAAAGAAGGAAAGAATCCAGTGACAAAAAGAAAACACACCTCAAAGGAAAGAAGGAGAAGTCCTTTGTTGCAAAGAATGAGAAGACTCTTTTAGATATGTCTTCTTCAGACACTGAGACAGATGCTGAAGCCTATATTGGGCTATTTGCTGAGGAAGAAGAAGAGTTTATGCAGATCATGGAATCTATCTATGAGCAAGAAGACTGTCAAAGCCAAGGACTGATGGCTTTGACTGAAAGTACCAAAAACCTGGAGCAGCCAGGACTCAGTCAGGTACAAGGTTTAACTCAAAGTTCTGATTTCAGTTCTAGTTCAGAGTCAGATTATTCTTCATCAAGTGATGAGAATATATCTGAGTCTGAGGGAGATATTCATCAACTCCTAGATGAATATCAAGTACTATTGCAAGCCTATAAAAAAAGCAAGACCCTAGCCAAAAATTTGGCCAAGGAAATTGCTGATCTCAAGGCAGCTGCAATAGATTATGAGAAGAATTATGATCAAAAACTGAATGAAGTGGCTAGGCTGAAACACATTACTGTGATTCAGATGGGTACTATTACATTTAAGAATGATCAAATTAAGAAACTGGAGATTAATCTTCAGAAGGAGAAAGAGCTACTAGCTAGGTTTTCAAAACCTAAATCAGTGCTACCCTTGATTGATGATTTTGTTCATCATAAAGGAAAGACTGGACTGGGATTTGTTAATCCTGCTAGGACTGTTCAGAATCAGTCCAAGTCCAAGGGCAAAGCCCCAACATTCACTAAGACTGCTGTAGTTAAGACAGCCAAGTCTGTACCTAAGCAAAGGTACAACAAATTTGAATGTTGGTGCTGTGGCAAAATTGGTCCACTTTGCTTTGGACTGTTGGCACAATGTTAGTGCCAAAGGTAGTAACAAGATACCTGATGGAAAGCCTGTAGGTAGCCTTGTTAAGTTGCAAGCTAACAGTTACCAAGGACCCAAGTTTAAACCATTGGGTTCTAAGGTTCATTAATTTGTTTTGCAGGAGAATCCAAGTGGCCATACCCCTACATGGTACTTGGATAGTGGATGTTCCAGACACATGACTGGAACTAGGGGACTACTGAAGGACTACATCCCAATCAAAAATGGTCCAAAGGTGACCTTTGGTGGTTCTGAAAAAGGAATCATCAAAGGGTTTGGTAACATTTCTTCTAACCTTGTTACCATTACTCAAGTGGCTTATGTTAAAGGGTTGAAACACAACCTTATAAGTATAAGTCAATTAAGTGATGTAGGGTATGACATCTCATTTGTTAAAAATGGTTGTCATATCAAGAGGTCAAGTGATCAAAAGATCATTTTGACAGGTTATAGGAAGAGAAATGTCTATTGTTTAGACATTATGGTTGAGAACAATAGTTCTCCAGTTTGTCTTGTAGCTGATGAGACAGTCTCTCAATGTGTCAAGTGGCACAAGAGGCTTGCTCATCTTAATTACAAGACTATTGGCAAACTCTTTAGTAAAGAGTTAGTGAGGAATGGTCCTCAAGTTAAGTGTGTCAAAGATGGCATTTGCTCAGCTTGTCAAAAGGGCAAGCAGACTAAATCCACCTTTAGAAGCATTGACAACAAGGTGCTGTGAGCTGTTTATACCTCTTGCATATGGATCTATTTGGTCCAATGCCAGTTCACAGCTTAGGTAGGAAGGTCTACACCTTTGTAGTTGTTGATGACTACTCAAGGTTTTCCTGGGTGTTCTTCTTAAAGCAGAAATCTGAAACACCTAGTGTCTTCCACAGTTTTGTTAAGCAAATTCAGAATGAATTGAACTGTACAGTGGTCAAAATTAGAAGTGACCATGGTACAGAGTTTCAATCTGAAAGCATGACAAAACTATGTGAAGACTATGGGATATTTCAAGAATTCTCTTCACCTAGAACACCTCAGCAAAATGGCATTGCTGAAAGGAAAAATAGAACCTTGATAGAGGCTGGTAGAACCCTATTAAGTGATTCATCACTGCCAGAATATTTCTGGGCTGAAGCAGTAAACACTGCATGCCATGTGATAAATAGGGCTACCATCACTAAAAGGTTAAACAAGACCCCCTATGAAGTAGTGAAAGGCAGGAAACCAAATCTATCCTATTTCAGGATTTTTGGTTGTAAATGCTTCATACTTAACAATGGGAAGTCTTACTTAACTAAGTTTGCTGCCAAATCCCAAGAGGGAGTGTTTGTTGGGTACAGCAGTAATAGTAAGGCTTATAGAGTCTACAACTTGACTACACAAGTTGTAGAGGAGTCTGTGCATGTAGTTTTTGATGAGACACTTCTTATTAAAAATGAGTTGTCTAGTAGTGTGTGCAGCCCCACAGGTCTTTCTAAGAAGATGGACAAGCTAACCATGGAAGATGTACCTGCTGCAAGACAGCAAGTAGAAGAAGATGGCTTATGTCTAGGGGGAGGACTACATGTACCAGGAGCTGAAGAAGTTCAAGGAACTCAGCATGATGAAGATGCTGAAGAAGTACAACCAGAAGTAAGGATGCCTCCAGCCAACAGGCATCTAAGAGATCATCCAGTGGAGCTGATCATTGGAGATCCAAGACAAGGTGTTCAGACAAGGAGCAGAAATCAGAATGCTGCAGTATATTCAAGTTTTCTGTCTCAAATAGAACCAAAGAAATTTGAAGAAGCAATACAAGATCCACAGTGGACTGAAGCTATGCAGGAAGAGCTAAACCAGTTCAAGAGGTGCAAGGTTTGGGACTTAGTTCCTAAGCCTAAAGATCACAATGTGATAGGAACAAAGTGGATCTACAGAAACAAGTTAGATGAACAAGGAGTCATCATTAAGAATAAGGCAAGACTGGTTGCAAAAGGATATAGGCAAGAAGAAGGTATTGATTTTGATCAAACCTTTGCTCCAGTAGCCAGACTGGAAGCCATCAGGATGTTCTTGGCCTATGCAACCTACCAAGGATTCAAAGTATACCAAATGGATGTGAAGTCAGCATTCCTTAATGGTAATTTAAAAGAAGAAGTATATGTGGAGCAGCCTTCAGGTTTTGTTGATCCTACTCTTCCACATTATGTCTATAGACTTAGGAAAGCATTGTATGGGTTAAAGCAAGCTCCTAGAGCTTGGTATGAAACCCTATCTAGTTTCCTCATTGAGAACAAGTTCACAAGGGGGAAAATAGATAAGACTCTATTCCTTAGGGAATCTAGAGGCAAAGTAATACTTGTCCAAATATATGTAGATGACATTATATTTGGGTCTACTGAAAGTAGCCTTTGCAAAAAGTTTGCAAAGCTTATGCAAAGTCAATTTGAAATGAGTAGTATGGGAGAACTGAAGTTTTTCTTGGGTCTCCAAGTTAAACAGACTGAAAGTGGCTTGTCCATATGTCAGTCAAAGTTCACCCTAGAACTCATAAGGAAATATGGTATGGATTCCTCCAGTACCATGAAGACTCCTATGGGGTCAAGTATGTCTCTAAGCAAGGATGATGCAGGGAAACCTGTGGATGAAACCTTGTATAGAGGGATAGTTGGCTCCCTACTATACTTGACTGCAAGTAGGCCTGACATTATGTATGCTACATGTGTTTGTGCCAGGTATCAAGCCTGCCCCAAAGAATCTCACTTGACTGCAGTCAAGAGAATCTTGAGATATCTAAAGGGCACACCTTATCTAGGCCTCTGGTACCCTAGGAATGGAGATTTTGATCTAACAGGCTATTCAGATGCAGACTTTGCAGGATGCAAAGAAGATAGAAAAAGCACAACTGGATCCTGTCAATTCCTAGGTGGAAGACTCATTTCATGGAGTAGTAAGAAGCAAACCAGTGTGGCCATCTCCACAGCTGAGTCAGAATATGTAGCTGCAGGAAGTTGCTGTGCTCAACTTCTGTGGATTCAACATCAGCTAGAAGACTATGGATGTCAGGTAAGTAGAACTCCACTTTATTGTGATTCTACAAGTGCTATTTCCATAGCTAATAATCCTGTATCACATAGTAGAACTAAACATATTGAGATAAAATATCACTTTCTTAGGGAGCATGTAGAAAGAAATGATATTGCACTTGAATATGTTAAAACAGATAATCAGATAGCTGATATGTTTACTAAGCCCTTAGAAGAAGCTAAGTTTAATAGGTTCAAAATTGAACTAGGTATGATAAATTTAGACTAAGTATACAGAACAAAAATTAGCTAAGTAAAAAGGTGTCGACACATAGACAAGTCTATGTCGACACAGAATAGTAATTATCGACACTTCAGGAAAACAATGTCGACACATCTAGGAAGTTAGTGTCGACACTTCAGAATGTTTGTGTCGACACATGTCGAGTAGGTGTCGACACATCCAATAAAGTGTCGACACTTAGGTTTTACTCAGAATTTTTCTAAGTAAAGTCTCGACACATGTCGAGTATAGTGGTGTCGACACTTAACCAAGTGTCGACACATAAAATCTGTTGACTAAATTTTGTGTCGACACATGGGTGTCGAGACATTATAAGTCAGTGTCGACACTTATTGACAGTGTCGACACATCATTAGAAATTCATCCCGCCTGTTCGTCTTCAAACAAGAAAGGTATAAATAGGATTCTGTCTTTGATTGTCGACACGCTTTCAAAGTTTCGAGACCTAAACTCTTGTGTCGACATTTCTCTCATCTCAAGACTAATTCTCAAAACCCTAATGGCTCCCAAGCTGGAAGAGAACGTAAACGAAGGCTATGAGCTTGTGCGAGGCGCATTTGACGACAGCGACCAAGAAATCAAATCAGTGCTAACCCTAATTGCCAATTCAGGATTGGAGTTCTTGGTTTCAGAACCAACGAAAATATGGAAGAAGGAAGTCATTGAATTCCTTTCTGGCGCGTCTGTAGATGACTCAGGCTACAGGATTAAGTCCAGGGTGCATGGCACCAAAGTCAAAATTTCACCCAAGTCTTTAAGAAAGGTACTTCAGCTACCTAAAGTACAAGATGAAGAGGAAGTAACTGCTTCTAAGACCAGGGAAGCTCTTGCTTGGTGTGGACTGGATCCAAAGATGAAGGTGGGATCAGTCTTTAACAGGAAAGGTATGAATATTCAAGGCAAGTTCTTGTCTGAAGTAGTGGGCAAGGTAATACTGAGCAAGCCAGGAGGTCATGACAGGGTGTCTGCCTCCATGTTTGAAGTCATGATCAGAATCATCTTCACTCTGAAAACAGATTGGTCAATGGTGGTTTATGAGAAAGTAAAAGAAAGCCTGAAGAAGCCCAATCTGGGCAGGATACTAAGTCTCTACCTGGCTGGATCAATTCCAGAGGTAATGAGCACTGCTGCAGGAACTAAGATCAATCATATGAGGAGAATGGACTCAAGGATATTCTCTAGATGGGAAAGGGTGCTGGTGACAAAGGAATTGACCACCCCTGAAAAGCAAGCTTCTAAGAAAGACTCTCCTCCCAGGAAGAAGAGGAAGACTGCTGCTGTGCCTCAAGAGTCCTCCAGCAGCTCAGGCAGTGAAGAACATGTGGTCTTCACTCCTGAAAGTCCAGTTGATGTGGCTGCAGAGAAGACACCTGCTCCTCAGGAGGCAGCTGACATCCAGGGGGAGCTTCCAGGTGTAGCAGAACCATCTACACTGGAGAGTGAACAAGCCACCCTCCTCATTCAAGAGGTACTTGTTGATCTTAATACTTTGAATTTTTCTATAACAAATTCTGATTTGTCTGATGACCATCAGCCAACTCAGCAAGCACACCAAGCACCAGATGATGTTCTTCCAGACACATCTGTTGTGATACCTGATAAAGTGGTTGAAGAACCAAGTACATCTCCTGCACAATCTCCACCAGATTATACCATGGAAGATCTATTTCTGAATTTAGAACAGGATGATTTTGATCTGGAAAAGAATGATGCTAATACAGTAAAGAATGCTGCTGCTGAGGGGGAGAACATAGAGGTTGTGGAAGAGCCTATAAGGCTAGATACTGAGAAGGCACAAGATGTGCATACTGAAAAACAATCCAGCCCTAAGGATAGGGTGGATATTGCAAGTACATCTGAGTCTGAAGATGATGAAGCTGAACAAGATAAGAAGAAGAAGTTCTTTGTTTTCAAAAGAAGGAGCCAGAGCTATAAGAAGGCTCTACAAACAGTTGCTCAACATTCCTTAGTTCAACAAACTCCATCCACTGATTACAGTGCTCTATTGCTTGCTTTGCAAATCAAGATGGATGAACAAAGGAAAGCTTTAGAAACTTATGTTGATGAAGGGCACAAAGCACTACAAACTGATCTGGGCCAGGAAATCAAGTCACTAAGGTTTGAAATGAACCTTAATAAAAAGGAGATGACTGATTGTTTTACCAAGGGTGCTCATGCAATAGTCTATCTGGCTAAACATCAAGAAACCATACAAGAGAAAGTGGATGATATAGCACTCAAGCAAGGCTATGTGCTGGAGAATCAGTTGAGGATGAATGATAATTTGACTGCATCTCACAATGCAATAGTCACAGAACTCAAGAATAAATCAGATGATCCTTCCACTTCCTCTGCTGCTGCCAAAGCTGATTTTGATAAACTCTTTCAAGCAGAGATTGCTGTTGTACAGACTGCAATAAAAGACTCACAGAAGGTCATTTCAGAACAGCTTACAAAGCTTAGACCTTTCTTTAAAGAGGGCATAAGGTATTTGGATAGCCAAATCAGATTCCAGAAAGATGATGTGCGAGATCATGTGGCCCAAGAAGTCATAAAGGGGGAGAGAGTGTTAGTCAAGGCCAGTTCTGAGCATGCAAAATGGATTTCAAATTCTATCAGGGCTACACTTGGATATCCTCCCCTGTGTGATGACAATGAAGTGGCTGAATCTGGCATTCAAGGAACATATCTTGGAGGTGAGCAACAAGCAGTGGCTGATGTAATCTATCCACCTCCAGACTTTGACATGATTCATGCAGATATAAGTACCATGTATAGTCCACCTGCTGGCAAGCCTAATATTATTCTGGAAAAGGTTGTTCAACCTATCACAGCTGCAATGCAAGAGGCTTTGGACAAAGAAGAAGAAACTAGGCTGTCAAAGAAGAAGTTTAGGGAAATTGCAGAGCAAAAGCCAGATTTTGAACAATGGAGCCCTACTTCTAGAAACATAATTCTCACAGCCTGGAAAGCTGCCAAGGACAATGCCCATGAGAGAAACAAGTGGTTCTCAGAGGCTGAATGGAGAAAGCATGAGAGTAGGCAGGAAGCAATTGTCCAATATAGAAGGAAGGCTAAGTTAGGAAAGCTACCTCCAACAGCTATGGAGCCTAGCAAGTACTTTCCTAAGCCCTATCATTATTTTGAAAGACAAAAGATCAAGGCTGAAGAACAGAAGAAGAAGGACTCTAAAGGGAAGAAGACTGCTGAAGCTGAGCCTGCTGCTGCTGCTGCTGTGAAAGCTCAAGTTAAAGCTGGAAAAGGCATTGTTATTAAAGAACCTGATCAGCACTAGATTAGGAATTAACTTGATGCTTGTTGTAATCTGTTGAGTGAAAAACATTGTAATACTTCATTGAAAATGTATAAGGAACATTATTGGAACAGTATATGATAAATATAGTATGAATGTTCTAAAATATGTGTGTTTCTTAATTGTTCTGCAATGTTTAATAAGTATACATGTGTGCTTTATTACATGTTCAAGTTTACCCTGTTGTCATTTATATGTTTTACATCATTTTGTAATTTTTAATTATGAGTGGTGTATATCATTGACTAAGGGTTATGACTTCTCCAAATAGGGGGAGATTGTTGGGTACATTGGTCAAATGTACCTGATTTGAAGAAGCCTCACCTAACTCAATGATATACATCAGAATGTATTTGATGTTTGTTTGAGTTACTTGTGCAGGTTAGATATACACTGGACTGAAGCTGAAAATTTCTAAGTTCATGTGTCGACACCCAGAGGCAAAGTGTCGACACTTGAGAAAGCTTGTGTCGACACCTAGACAAGCAGTGTCGACACTTGGAGTCATTGTGTCGACACCTGGGAAGAAGAGTCGACACCAGTCAGAAAGTGTCGACACTTGGAGCTGTGTCGACACTCAGTGTAGAAGGATGCAGAAAAGCTGTGTCGACACTTGGCGGAAGTGTCGACACCTTGAAGAGCTGAGTCAACACCAGAAAGTGTCGACACTTGGAGTTGTGTCGACACTCAGCATAATTCTGCAGAGACTAAGTACAAGTGTCGACACTCAACACAATGTGTCGACACTCAATCAGCAGAGTCAACATATGAAGAATGTGTCGAGACTCAGCACAATGTGTCGACACATAACCAGAAGACTCAACACTAGAAGAAAGTGTCGACACAAGGAGAAGTGTCGACACTTAGCAAAGAACAGAAAAGTTGTAAAAATATTCTAAGTATAAGTGTCGACACTAAGGGAATGTGTCGACACTCAGCTGAAGAATCAAGAATTAAGACTTGTGTCGACACCAAGAATCAGTGTCGACACTTGACAGTTTCAACACATGAAGAATGTGTCGACACAAAGGAGATGTGTCGACACTTAGAAGAATATAGATAAAGAATGAAGTACAAGTACTTGTGTCGACACTCAATTTCAGTGTCGACACATGCAGAAGAAACTGTGTCGAGACATACAAGGAATTGTGTCGACACCTTGTAGACTTGTGTCGACACTTACACAACATGTGTCGACACTTGGTCTATAAGTGTCGACACTTAAGAACAGAAAGTCTCGACACTATCTGACAGTTAGTGAGATTTCAAGAAGTGACTGGTTGACATGACAGCTGCCAATCCAGCCGGTCTATAGCAACTGTCAGTGAAGTCAAAAGTCTGTTATAAACCGGATCAGCCGGTTACCATGAAGGAAGCCTATAAATAGGCACCCACAGTTTACAGAATAAAAGAAGGTTGTTCATAATCATTACATGGTGTGATAATAATTGAAGTAGTTGATTAGACTAAATCAAGAAGTGATACACAGAGGATCAACACAAGAAGATCAGGCAGTCCAACTGCAGATCTAAGTAGTTGGAGAGAGAGAGCTCCAACCAAGGATTCAGTCTTTGGAACTAAGGCTGAGAAGAAGAATTCAGAGTCATCTGGATTTCAAGAAGCAGAGATCAAGGATCAACTGCAGAAGATTCAGACTAATTCAGTTCTACTCAAGAAGCTTTGAAGAAAGCTAAGTCAGTTTGGATCAAGCTGAGTTCTTCCAAGAACTCTTCAAGAAACTCTCAACTCCTCTCTTCTTTTCTGAGTTGTAGAGTTAGCATTTGTATTTTCTATTCTAAACTTGTAAGATCCATTGGATCTGAGTGATTGTAAGCCTATTTTATAAAGGCTGAGGGTAGGGCTTGGTGCCTGAGTGTAGGAGTTGAAGAACTCTGAGTGTAGGCCTTTAATTGGCTGAGTGTAAGCCTTGATTGGCTGAGTGTAGGCCTGGGTGGCTGAGTGTAGGCCTTTTGGCTGAGTGTAAGGCTTTGGGCCTGAGGTAGGAACCTTGTTGGGTTCTGAGCTAGTGGAGAAGTTTGGCCGAATCTAGTACACTGCTAGATAGGCGAAGGGGGAAAGTGGATGTACCCAAAGATTGGGGAACCACTATAAAATTAGTGTGTCTTCTGTGCTGTGCTGTGAATTGACTGCTTAATTTCTGTATTTGCTGTTAGCTGTAGTAATCAGTGAAAAACTGTTGTGCTGCTAAACAAAAGTCAAAAAAAAGGTTTAGGTCACCTATTCACCCCCCCCTCTAGGTGTTTAGGTACCATATCTTTCACCTTGGTCAATACTGCCCGGTCCTTGAAGAAGGACATGAAGAGTGTGCAAGCGAAGAAAGGCTTGGTTGATAGAAAATCTGAGTTTAAAGTGCCGACTACCTCAAAGTCCGGCTATCGGAGGGCTTTCAAGAAACATAGGACTTCAGGTCCAGCTCCTTCTGGTGCTTCTGGGGCGACTATGAGTCGGACCCCGGGCGCGTGCTTTACTTGTGGCAAGACGGGGCATTTCGCCCGTGATTGTTGGAGAGGACGTCCTAAGTCCGAGAGGAGGCCGGGAGCCACTTATGAAGAGAAGGGAAAGGCGGTGGAGTCGACCGCATCCCACTATGCTCCGGCCCAACCAAGGGTCTACAATCTTAGCCAACAGGAGGCCATTAAACAAGCTGACGTGGTGATAGGTACGGTTTAATTTATAGCAAGTCAATTTCTTTATATGCTTGTTATGCACATGTTACCTTACCACTACTTGTTTAGGATTTGTATTGATTTGTGAAAATCCGGCACGAGCACTCTTTGATACGGGAGCTTCACACTCCTTCTTGTCCGAAGGATTTATATTACGCATCGGAGTCCCTTCTTCGATGGCGAAGGATAAGTTGGATGTGTTGTTGCCAAATGGGTGCTCGATGCGAGCGGATATGATCTGCGATGTTAAGATTCGTATTGGAGAGCAGGAGTTTGACCTGCGGGCGTCCTTACTTCCGTTGGTGGAGTTCGACGTCATATTTGGAATGGACTGGCTCTCGGAGCAGCAGGCCCATATAGATTGCGGTAGCAAGGAAGTAAAGCTGGGAGCAAGTCGTGAGACGACTTTTACGGGCTTAAAGGGGTCGAGCAAGACGTTGATGTCTGCTCTTCAGGTGGTGAAGGCGGTTCGTGCCGGAGCGGAACTGTTCTTTACACTAGTGGAGGTTGCAAAGCCGAAGCCCGCGATGAATTGTATTTCAGTGGTATCGGAATACCCTGATGTGTTCCCCGCAGATCTTCCTGGAGCCCCGCCTCAACGGGAGATAGATTTTACTATCGAGCTAGTGCCAGGTGCAAAGCCTGTGTCACGATCTCCGTATCGGCTAGCGCCTAAGGAAATGACGGAGCTGAAAGTTCAACTGCAAGAGTTGTTGGAGCAAGGGTATGTGCACCCGAGTTCTTCGCCTTGGAGCGCACCGGTCCTCTTTGTTAAGAAGAAGGACAGAAGCTTGAGGTTGTGTATTGATTATCGGGAGCTAAACAAGCTGACTGAGAAGAACAAGTACCCGATCCGCCGGATTGATGATCTCTTCGATCAGTTAGTCGGGTCGACGGTGTACTCGAAGTTAGATCTCAAGTCTGGGTACTATCAGCTGCGGATAAGGGAGAGTGATATCCCGAAGACAGCGTTTAGTACGAGATACAGGCATTACGAGTTTACGGTCATGCCGTTTGGGCTGACTAATGCGCCGTCAGTGTTCATGGATTTGATGAACAGGACGTTTAGGGAGTACCTGGACCATTTCGTAATCGTCTTCATCGACGATATTTTGGTGTACTCGCAAAGTGAGGAGGATCACTTCAAGCATCTCCATTTGGTGTTGGAGTCACTCAGGAGAAACCAGTTGTATGCCAAGTTCTCGAAGTGCGAGTTTTGGCTATCCTCAGTGGCGTTCCTCGGGCATATAGTGAGTGGAGAGGGTATTGCTGTGGATCCGGCGAAGATTGTTGCGATACGGGAGTGGCATGAGCTTGCTACGGTAGCAGAAGTCCGGAGCTTTTTGGGGCTTGCCGGCTATTATAGGCGCTTCGTAGAGAACTTCTCGCGGATAGCGTTACCTCTCACTACTTTGACGAGGAAGGATCATAAGTTCGTTTGGACGCCGGAGTGCGCGCGAGCTTTTGAGGAGTTAAAGTGTCGGTTGACCACGGCGCCTGTGCTGAGTTCGCCGGTTGGAACCGAAGGCTATGAGATATATAGCGATGCTTCGGGCAGCGGTTTGGGTTGCGTGCTATTGCAGCACGGCAGCGTGCTAGATTATGGCTTGAGACAGCTAAAAGTGCACGAGAGGAATTATCCGGTCCATGACTTGGAGTTAGCGGCCGTGATTTTTGCCTTGAAGCTGTGGAGACACTATTTGTACGGTGTGAAGATTAATATCTACACCGATCACAAGAGCCTAAAGTATTTGATTGATCAGAAAGATCTGAATATGCGGCAGCGTAGGTGGATGGAGTTCCTGGGGGACTATACTTTCAAGATCCACTACGTGCCTGGCAAAGGGAATGCGGTTGCGTACGCGTTGAGTCGCCGAGCCCCAGCTCAAGCGAATTGGCTATCAGTGCATGATGAGCGGTTGGTGCAGGAGCTGGAGGCGTTGGAGATTGTTTGTGTGGATAGACAATCTAGTGCTGAAGCAGTGCTGAATTGGACTGAAGTCCAATATGACCTGGCTGATCGGATTCAGCAGGCTTTGGATATGGATGCTCATATGAAGCAGTTCATGATAGAGGCTCTGGATGGGTCAAATTCCCAATTCGTCGTGGAGGACGGATTGCTTTGGAAAGACGGTCGTTTGTGCGTCCCAAGTGTGGGCAATTTGCGGGTGGAGTTGTTGTACGAGGCACACCATACCAAGTACTCGATTCACCCGGGGAGCACGAAGATGTACCGCGACGTCAAGAAACTGTTTTGGTGGCCGGGTTTGAAAAAGGATGTGGCGCTATACGTAGCGAAGTGCCAAACTTGCGCCTTGGTGAAGGCGGAGTGCCAAAAGCCGGGAGGATTTCTTAAGTCCTTGCCTATTCCGGAGTGGAAATTCGACGACATCTCTATGGACTTTGTGCATGGCTTGCCAAGGTCGCAGAAGGGGAACGACGCCATTTGGGTGGTGGTCGATCGATTAACAAAGGTGTCGCATTTTATTCCGCATAGGAAGGATGATCCGGCGGAGAAACTGGCAAAGCTTTATGTAGATAATATAGTGCGGCTTCATGGTGTGCCCCGCAGCATCGTGAGTGACCGAGATGGGCGGTTCACGTCCAATGATTGGAGGCTGGTGCAGCAAATGTTGGGAACAAAGCTGAAGTTTAGCACAGCCTTCCATCCGCAAACGGATGGGCAGACCGAGAGGGTCAATAGAACGATGGAAGACATGCTTCGCATGTGTGTCTTGGACTTTGGAAAGCAATGGGAGGACCACCTTTATTTGGTGGAGTTCGCATACAACAACAGCTACCAAGCAAGTATTCAGATGGCGCCTTTCGAGGCCCTATATGGTAGAAGATGTCGCACGCCATTGTCTTGGTTAGAAAAGGGCGAGTCAAAGTTGTATAAGCGATCGGAAGTGGAGGATGCTACTTCTTTGGTAAGGACTATTCGGGAGAGGTTGCTTATCGCTCAGGACCGGCAAGCAAAGTACCATAATGCCAAACACAGGAACGTGGAGTTCGCTGTGGGCGATTATGTATACTTGAAGATCAAGCCGTTCAAGGGTGTCTCGCGGGTGCGGCGATTGAAAACGCTAAGCCCGAGGTACCTTGGACCGTTCGAGGTTCTGGAGCGAGTTGGAGAAGCGGCCTATAGGTTGAAGCTTTCAGTGGAGCTAAGTGGTTTACATGATGTATTCCATATTTCGGTGCTTCGGAAGGCGGTGCAAGAGCCTACGCAAGTGATCGCGGTCGCTCAAGTGCCGGTGGATAGTGGGCTAACGACAAAAGTCAAGCCCGTGCGGATTGAGGACTCGGAGGTCAAGCGGCTACGCAATAAAGAGATCAGGATGGTCAAAGTCCGGTGGGACAATTGCGGTCGTGAGGAGCTCTCTTGGGAGTGAGAGCAGACGATGCTTGACGAATATCCGGAGTTGTTCCGCTCAGGTACAGATTTTAGTTTTGTACATGTTTTTCCCTTTATGTAATTTCGTGGGCGAAATTCTTTTAAGATGGGTAGAGTTGTAACGCCCCGAAACTCAAAGGAGCAAAGGGGAATATTTTTGGCCAATTTGAGTTCTGGCTGCAGGCACACGGCCTGAGACACGGGCGTGTCCCAGGGCGTGTCAAGCCTGTGTCGACACTAAGGCGCGAAGTCGACACTTTGGTCTCGACATTGTGTCGAGACTGGGCACACGGCCTGCGATACGGGCGTGTCGCAGGGCGTGTCGACCCGTGTCAACACTTAGCCGTGAAGTCGACACAGTGCTTCGACGTTGTGTCGAGACACGGCACACGGCCTGCGACACGGGCGTGTCGCAAGGCGTGTCAACCCGTGTCGACACTCGTCCCGCGAAGTCGACACTTTGGTGTCGACAATGTGTCGAGACATGGCACACGGCCTGCGACACGGGCGTGTCGCAGGGCGTGTCGACCCGTATCGACACTTAGCCGCGAAGTGTCGAGACCTTGTACACGGCCTGGAGCCCAGGCGTGTCAAGGTGACACGGGCAAGGACACGGGCGTGTCCTAGAACCCGTGCAGTGCTCGGGTTGAAAACGGCGAAAAATCATGGGGTACACGGCCAGCTACACGGCCGTGTCAGGTGGAACACGGGCGTGTCAGCTCGAACACGGGCGTGTTCGATACCCGTGTGAGGTTCCAGGTGATTCGATTTTGACGGCGAATTAGGCACACGGCCCTGGACACGGGCGTGTGCCAGGCCGTGTTCGGTCCAGATTGGGCATTTCAGTCCCGAATCGAAGCCGTTCATTTCTTTGACAGAAGATCCAACGGCTGGGGGTTGTTCCTGAAGGGATATACCCGGGTTTTGACTGAGAAAACCCTCACTTTTTCCACTTGTTCTCTCTCCAAACCCTTGGAGAAAGAAGAGCTAAGGCAAGAAGAAGAGGAGCTAAATCCGCCATTGGAGGAGCTTCGGAGCTCCGAATCGCAAGCCGACTCCGGATCCACGGAGGCAACGCAAGTGCGGTGATTTCCATCCGATTACTTTTCGATGGCGCCAAAGAGGACCGCAAGGGTAACGATCCTCATCTTGAGCATGAGTCGCTCTCTTTCTTTGCATAGGAAGCCCGCTCTCGCGAGTTTGCGGAGAGTTGGAGGCATTCCTTCGGGTAGATATGTGAAGTCCCCGTTGTTTAGAGTCCGTATGCGAGAATGGACATAGGCATTTTGGTTGAAGCCTACCCGGATATGTTAGTTCGGATCGGTGATGTTGCATTGCATAAGGCCGGAGAAGACTCCGTGCTATTGGGTGTTTTTCGGGTTTTCTACGCGGTAGATTGTAGCAGGGAGCCTTGGGGACTAACCCAAAGGTGCACCCAGAAAACTGGGCGGACACGAGGTCTTGCCAACTTGGTGGCCTGAGAGCCAACTTGAACATAACGGGGTTATGTGTCTTGCGGTAGAATGGGACTCAGTGAAAGTTTGACCCACGCAAATGTCTTAAATTGCCGTTGCGATGTGAGCACGGGTTAGATGGAGCCGTACCCGCTTTATGTCATTCGGGTTAGAGAGACCTAAAGTTACATGGCACTCGCCGTTGGCATAGATGGGGTCTTCGGTGGTCAATGGCTTAAATTGACGTGACCAATACCATGAAGACGAATTGCTCATAGGAATGGCTGTCTAAGTGGCGGTGGTGAATCCGGAATGTTAATGGCTTTAATTGACGTGACATCGACCGGTTCACCGAGAATGTGTCCTGAGTGCACGGGGCGTGTGGCCGTGCGAGCCAACGTCTGTGATGAAATGGCTATGGTTATATGCATTGCTCGCTTGTGCTAATGAAATGCAGGGAAGGAGCATCGCCGCCCCGAGTTGGGGGCGGGATCGTTATAATTTGGTCAGCATTGCTGACCGTTGCCTTGTTTGCCACCGTGCGGTGGTTTGTTTGCTTGCAGGTGCAGCTGGACCAAGCGGTCAATAGCGGGCTAAAGCCCTTTTTGCGAAGCTGGCCCTCGAAGGCCCAAGTGGAAATGTTTTATGTTTTATTCATGTATGGCCGGCCTGCGTGCCGAGGTTTGTAAATCATGTGTTAAACAAGTGGAACGTTCTGTAAGGCCTTAAGGCCGATTTTTGGGTATTTTGTAATAACATTCCTATTATCATGTTAGTGGACATTCATGATTGTTGCTGGGTTCTTGTTTTGCAACTTATATAAATTGCTTCCGCTAGAATGCTCTGTGTAGGACGTTGAGATTGGTTGGATGGTTTCCATAAGTAACCACCCGGTCTGTCTGTGGTATATGGCGTCGGGCCCCGGCCGGACCTACTGCTATATGCTATGCGACGGATAGGGGGTGTTACACACCCTAGAACTCATAAGGAAGTATGGTATGGATTCATCCAGCACCATGAAGACTCCTATGGGGTCAAGTATGTCTCTTAGCAAGGATGATGCAGGGAAACCTGTAGATGAAACCTTGTATAGAGGGATAGTTGGCTCCCTATTATACTTGACTGCTAGTAGACCTGACATCATGTATGCTACATGTGTTTGTGCCAGGTATCAAGCCTGCCCTAAAGAGTCTCATTTGACTGCAGTCAAAAGAATATTGAGATATCTAAAGGGCACTCCCTATCTAGGCCTCTGGTACCCTAGGAATGGAGATTTTGATCTAACAGGTTATTCAGATGCAGACTTTGCAGGATGCAAAGAAGATAGAAAGAGCACTACTGGAACCTATCAATTCCTAGGTGGGAGACTAATTTCATGGAGTAGCAAGAAGCAAACCAGTGTGGCTATATCCACAGCTGAGTCAGAGTATGTGGCTGCAGGAAGTTGTTGTGCTCAACTTCTGTGGATTCAACATCAGCTAGAGGACTATGGATTTCAGGTAAGTAGAACTCCACTTTTTTGTGATTCTACAAGTGCTATTTCAATAGCTAATAACCCTGTATCTCATAGTAGAACTAAACATATTGAAATTAAATATCATTTTCTTAGGGAGCATGTAGAAAGAGAAGATATTTTACTTGAATATGTTAAAACTGATAATCAAATAGCTGATATGTTTACTAAGCCTCTAGAAGAAGCTAAGTTCAATAGATTCAAAATTGAACTAGGAATGATAAACTTAGAGTAAGTTTACAGAATTAAAATTGGCTAAGTAAAAAGGTGTCGACATATAGACAAGTCTATGTCGACACAGAATAGTGGTGTCGACACTTCAGGAAAAAGGTGTCGACACATCTAGGATGTTGGTGTCGACACTTCAGCATGTTAGTGTCGACACATGTCCAGTAGGTGTCGACACATCCAAAGTGGTGTCGACACTTATGTTTTACTCAGAATTTTCTAAGTAAAGTCTCGACAATGTGTCGAGTTATATTGTGGCGACACATAATCAAGTGTCGACATATAAAATCTGTTGACTAAACTTGTGTCGACACATATGTGTCGAGACATTATAAGTCAGTGTCGACACTTATTGCCAGTGTCGACACATTTTAAGTTAGCTGTCCCGCCTGTTCATCTTCAAAATCAGAAAGGTATAAATAGGGTTCTGTCTTTGTTTGTCGACACACTTTCAAAGTTTCGAGACCAAAACTACTGTGTCGACACCTCTCTTTTCTAAAGACAAATTCTACAAACCCTAATGGCACCTAAGCTTGAGGAGAACGTTAACGAAGGATATGAGCTAGTGCGCGACGCCTTCGACGATGCTGATCAAGAAATCAAGGCAGTAGTTACCCTAGTCGCCGATTCTGGGTTAGAGTACTTAGTTTCAGAACCTACTAAGATATGGAAGAAGGAGGTTCTTGAATTTCTTAATGGAGCTGCAGTAGATGAGTCTGGATACAGAATCAAATACAGAGTTCATGGAGAAAAGGTTAAGGTAACCCCTAAAAGTCTGAGGAAGATTCTGCAGCTTCCAAGAATTCAAGATGAAGAAGAAGTTACTGCTATCAAGACCAGGGAAGCTTTAACCTGGTGTGGACTGGATTCCAAGATGAAGATAGGTTCTGTTTTCAACAGGAAAGGCATGAATAATCAAGGAAAGTTCATGTCTGAGATAGTGGGAAAGGTCTTACTCAGTAAGCCAGGAGGGCATGACAGAGTGTCTGCCTATATGTTTGGAATCATGACAAGAATAATCTTCACTCTGAAAACAGACTGGTCTATAGTGGTTTATGAGAAGATTAAGGAGAGCTGGAAGAAGCCCAATCTGGGCAGAATCTTAAGTCTCTACCTAGCTGGTACCATACCAGAGGTAATGAGTACTGCTGCAGGAAGCAAGATAAACCACATGAGGAAAATGCATCTAAGGATCTTTTCAAGATGGGACAAGGTGTTGTCCAAGGAAATGCCAACCCCAGAGAAGACAGTTACTGTGAAAGATACTCCTCCAAAGAAGAAAAGGAAGACAGCTCCTGTGAAATAAGTGTCCACAAGTAGTTCTGAAAGTGAAGAACAGGTTGTTTTCACTCCTGATGATCAAGAGGAAGAGCCTGTAGTGAAGACTCCTGCTCCTCAAGAGATTGCTGAGATCCAGGGGGAGCTACCACAAGCTAGCCCCATCCACAGGGATCAAAGCCAGGGGGAGCCTCCAGTTGTAGAAGAACCCTCTACACTGGACAGTGAGCAAGCCACCACCATCATACAAGAGGTACTCACTGACCTAAATACTTTAGAATATCTTATAGAAGATGCTGATTTGTCTGATGTTCCTCAGCAAACTCAGCTGCCTAGTCAAACTCCAGATGTTGTTATAGAAGACACCTCTGCTGTTCAAATAATTCCTGATCCAGTGATTGAAGAGCAAAGACTGTCTCCAGCTCCATCACCTCAAAAATACACAATGGAAGACTTGTTCCTAAATCTGGATCAAGCAGATTTTGATAAGGAAACTGATGATGCTGCTGTTGAGGGGGAGAAGGTACAAGTTCTGGAAGAGCCTGTGAGGCAAGAAAATGAGAAGGCACCTGATCTGCAAGCAGCAAAGCCTCCAAGCCCTAAGGATAGGGTTGACATAGCCAGCTCCTCAGAGTCTGAAGATGAGGAGGCAGCAAGGGCTAAACAAAAGAAACTTTATGTCTTCAGGAGAAGAAACCAGAGTTACAAGAAGGCACTCCAAACAGTTGCACCACAGCCTATAATTCAACAAGCCCCAGCCATTGATTATAGTGCACTAATGGTGGCAATGCAAATAAAACTGGATGAACAAAGAAAGGCAATTGAAACTTATGTAGATGAAGGGCAAAAATCACTCAAATTTGATCTGGCCCAGGATATCAAGTCTATAAGATTTGAAATGAACCTTAACAAGAAGGAGATGACTGAATGCTTCCACAAAGGTGGAAATGCAGTGGTATATTTGGAAACACACCAAGAGAAGATCAAAGCACAGGTAGATGATATAGCATTGAAACAAGGATATGTTCTTGAAAATCAGTTAAGAATGAATGACAATTTGACTGCCTCCCATAATGTTATAGTCACTGAGTTGAAGAACAAGGCTGCTGAACCTTCTACATCTTCTGCTACTATCAAAGCTGAATTTGACAAAGCCTTTCAAGAAGAAATATCTGTTGTTAAGTCTGCTATTCAAGCCTCCCAGAAAGCTATCTCTGAACAACTTCAAAAGCTTAAACCATTCTTTAAAGATGGAGTGAGATACTTGGATTGTCAAATCCGATTTCAAAAGGATGATGTTAGAGATCATATGGCTAGAGAAGTCATAAAGGGGGGGAGAGTTTTAGTCAAAGCTAGCTCTGATCATGTCAAATGGATATCTAATTCCATCAGAGCTACACTGGGCTATCCTCCACTCTGTGATGATGACAATGTTACTGAATCTGGGATTCAAACTGCCTATCTTGGAGGTGAGCAACCAGAGATAGCTCAAGTGATATATCCTCCACCAGATTTTGACATGGTGCAAGCTGACATTCATCATATGTATAGCCCAACTGAAGGGAAGTATAATGTTATTCTGGATAAAGTGGTTCAGCCTATTACTGAAGCCATGCAAGAGGCATTGCAGAAGGAGGAAGAGACAAGACTGTCTAAGAAGAGGTTTAGGGAACAAGCAGAACAAAGGCCAGACTTTGAACAGTGGAGCCCTACCTCTAGGAATATAATATTAACTGCCTGGAAAGCTGCCAAGGACAATACTCATGATAGGAACAAATGGTTCTCTGAAGCTGAATGGAGAAAGCATGAATCAAGATAAGAGGCCATTGTTCAATTCAGAAGGAAGGCAAAGTTGGGAAAGCTACCTCCTACAGCCCTGGAGCCTAGCAAGTACTTTCCAAAGCCATATCACTATTTTGAGAGGCAGAAGATCAAAGCTGAAGAGCTCAAAAAGAAAGATCTAAAAGGCAAGAAGCCTGCTGATGCTGAAACTGTTGATGCCCCTGTCAAAGCTCAAGTTCAAGCTGGCAAGGGAATAGTTATCAAGGAACCAGAACAGAAATAGATTAAGAATTTACTTGAAGTTTATTTTGTAATCTTTTAAATGTAAAACATTTTTGTAAACTACTGAAAATGTATAAGACAAATGTTAGAACAATATATGATCAATATATTTCATGGTTGTTCTGTGAATGTGTCTATTTCTTATTTGTTCTGTGTTGATGTATGTGAATACATGTGTGAATTAATACATGTTTATGTTTACCCTGCTGAATATAACCTGCTTTACATCATTTTGTAATTTTTAATTATGAATGGTGTATATCATTGACTAAGGGTTATGACTTCTCCAAATAGGGGGAGATTGTTGAGTACATTGGTCAAATGTACCTGATTTGAAGAAGCCTCACCCAACTCAATGATATACATCATAATGTATTTGATGTATGTTGAGTTTACTTGTGCAGGTTAAGTAATTACTGGACTAAAGAAAAAAGTTTCTAAGTCGATGTGTCGACACCTAGAGGGAAAGTGTCGACACTCAAGAAAGCTTGTGTCGACACCCAGACAAGCAGTGTCGACACTTGGAGTCATTGTGTCGACACCTGTGATGCAGAGTCGACACCAGACAGAAAGTGTCGACACTTGGAGCTGTGTCGACACTCAGTGAAGAAAAGTGCAGATAGAAAGTGTCGACACAAGGAGCTGTGTCGACACCCAGTGAAGCTGTGTCTACACCAGAAAGTGTCGACACTTGGAGCTGTGTCGACACTCAGCAAAAGTCTGCAGAGACTAAGTTAAAGTGTCGACACTCAGAACAATGTGTCGACACTCAATAGAAGAGTCAGCACTTGAAGTATGTGTCGACACCCAGCACAATGTGTCGACACACAATCAGAAGAGTCAACACATGAAGTAAGTGTCGACACCCAGCACAATGTGTCGACACTTAGCTGAAGACTCTACACTTGAAGAAAGTGTCGACACATGGAGCTGTGTCGACACTTAGCAAAAAACAGAATTAACAACAAAATATTCTAAGTACAAGTGTCGATACTAAGGGAATGTGTCGACACTCAGCTGAAGTCTCAACAGAAGAATCAAGTGTCGACACAAGGAGCTGTGTCGACACTCAGCAAGTATCAACATAGAAGACTATGTATCGACACCAAGAAGTAGTGTCGACACTTGACAGATTCAACACAAGAAGTTGTGTCGACACAAAGGTGATGTGTCGACACTTAGAAGAATTCAGCTAAAGATAGAAGATCAAGTACTTGTGTCGACACTCAATTTCAGTGTCGACACCTGAAGAAGAATCTGTGTCGAGACATACAAGGAGTTGTGTCGACACCTTGTAGACTTGTGTCGACACTTACACAACATGTGTCGACACTTGGACTATAAGTGTCGACACTTAAAGACAGAAAGTCTCGACACTTTCAGACAGTTAGAGATTTTCAAGAAATGACTGGATGACTTGACAGTTGCCGTTCCAGCCGGTCTACAGCACCTGTCAGAGACATCAGAAGTCAGTTATGAACCGGACCAGCCGGTTACCATGAAGAAGGCCTATAAATAGGCTCATACAGTTTACAGAAACTGTTGTTCAGGTGGATCACATTGTTGAAGAACAAGTTATTAAAGTGGTACACAGAGTATCAACACAAGAAGATCTAGCTGTCCAAGTGAAGATCTAAGAAGTTGGAGAGAGAGGGCTCCATCCAAGAAATCAGCCTTTGGAACTAGGCTGAGAAGAAGGATTCAGATTCATTCTGGATCTTAAGTGGCAGAGGTCAAGGATCAACTGCAGGAGGATTCATTCTTATTCAGTTCTACTCAAGAAGCTTTGAAGAAAGCTAAGTCAGATTGAATCCAGCTGAGTTCTTCCAAGAACTCATCAAGAAACTCTCAACTCCCCTCTTTTATTTCTGAGTTGTTGAGTTAATATTTGTAATACATTTTTAACTTGTAGGATCCTTTGGATCTGAGTGAATTGTAAGCCTATAATTATAAAGGCTGAGGGTAGGGCTTGAGAGCCTGAGTGTAGGAGATTGAGATCTCTGAGTGTAGGCCTTGGTTGGCTGAGTGTAGGCCTTGGTTGGCTGAGTGTAGGCCTTTGTGGCTGAGTGTAGGCTTTGGGATAAAGCTGAGTTGTAGGGCCTTGGGCCTGAGGTGTAGGAACCAATTTGGGTTCTGAGACAGTGGAGGAGTTTGGCCGAATCTAGTACACTGCTAGATAGGCGAAGGGGGAAAGTGGATGTACCCATATCTTGGGGAACCACTATAAACCACTGTGTCTGCTGTGCTGTGCTGTGATTATTGTTGTGTATGCTGTGTGATTGCTGTGATAAAATAGTTAGTAATCTGTGAATAACTGATTGCTGCCATTAAAATTTAACAAGGATTAGGTCACCTATTCACCCCCCCCCCTCTAGGTGTTTAGGTACCATATCTTTCAATCGCCACGCTGCTGCTCGCTCCTACCTGGAGCTGGAGAGCAAGTTTGACCAGTTGGCGATCTGCGAGCCTCATCACCGAATATCATCGTTGTAAGTGCGGATGTCGAAGATGGAAGAGCTCAAGAGTACTCTGGAGAGCTATGAAGCCCGCTTCCACATGGCAAAGGAGAATGATCGCCAGCTGGAGATTAACAACCATCGCCTCTAGCTGGTTCTCGACGAGCTGGCCGGCATTCGCGTGAGTATGGGCTCTATCAGCTGGCTGATGAGGATGGAAGAGCAGTTGCGGCTTGGCGATGATACGATGGCACTGGCGACAGAGCACTTCCGACGATCGCGCGAGATGGGCCGGGCTGGGTGACATCCTCACCCTCCAGAGAGACCTCCGAGGACTTAGGAATTTTCTTTTCTTTTATTTGTAGCTCGCTGAGTGCAACTTTATGAACATTATTTGGTTGTAATAAAGCGAGTTTGAATCTCACGCTATTATTGAGTTTTCCTTTATTTAATGATTGTGTGATAACTTTTCTGGAATGTGCCGAGTTTATTGTGCAGGTTCCGATCTTTGTTGCGACTTTGGCCGAACCTCGCCGAAATGCAGGTATACCCCCCCCCCCCCCCCCCGCCCTGGCGCCTATAAATAGAAGGGGTATGTGGGGCATAAGTACGTTGTTGCGCTTTACAATCTCTAGCTCGCGAGTATCTGTCACTGCTCGCGCGTTCCGGCCTTTTGTTCTTTCCTCGGTCTTTTCACTTTTTTATCTTGCCAAACTCGCAGAAATGGTGGGAGACGACGCTAGTGCTCGCCGACAAGGCCATGCCGCCAATTTTGCGGATGCGGCTTTCAAGAAGTCGATTACCACCGAGCGTGACTTAGAGAGCTTTAGGGAAAGGCTCCTCCCTGAGGGATACTCGGCCAGGCTCTCGAGCTGCAGCGAGCGACTCAACACATATATCGAGGGTGCGCTGGTCCTTCCCTTCGCCACTTTGACACCGGCCTGTGACTTCCCCTATGGCCGGAGTATTGCGAGATTCTGCGATATTTCGGCATAGTCCCCGCGCAGATCAACCCCAACGGCGTCGCGATTATCATGGGGTTTCTATGCTATTTGCGCGAGGAGAGGGTCGCCTTCGACCTCTCTATCTTTCAGAAGATCTTTGCCTTTGCGGCAACTTCCGAGGGCGCGGTCTACTTCAGTAGCCACGTCTGCACACTGGTGGGGACGGCGAACAAAGTCCACCGATGGAGCGAGTTGCTAGTCATCATCGATGTAACATCCCATGTTACTTCTAGGCCCCTTCCACTTAGATTGGGTTAGGCATGGGATGGGTGTCAAGGGTTTTAACTAGGTTTGACCCTAGGTAGTGAGTTGTAGTCATATGGGGCCCACTATAGGATCAGGTCAAACTAGGTCAAACTAGCCTAAATAGGGACCCAAACCACACCATGACCCCACCATATTGCCCTAACCCTAAAAACAATCCAAGTGCACCCTAGGGCTTGTCACTAGGTCAACACTTTGACCCCAATTGACCAAAGTCAACCTTGGGCTTAATTTGGTCAAACCCACACTCATAAGCCCAATTAGCCTAAGTAGGGCACCCCCTTGACCCAACCCAAGTTGGGTGGTGCCACTAGACCCATTTCCATCAAATGGGGTCAGCTCACCCACCATGTTGACTAAGTCAACTCTCCAAGTCAACAAGTCAACAATTTGACCTAAAAGAGTGAAATGAAGACCAAGCCATCCTCCATTGGACCAAGCCCACCAAAATTGGCCCATGGCCAGCCCAAGTGAACAAGACCAGTTCTACCCCTCTAAATCAGGAGAGAGAACACATGCAAGGGGGTAGAATTGGGATTTTGAGAGAAGGAGGAGAGAGAAATGGAGAAGAAGGGAATGGTGGCCACATGGCCACCCCTTCAGCTGGGTTTATCTGCCCAAAACCAGATGGCCGACCTCCTCTCTCCATTTCCAGCAGAAAACAAGGGTTGTGTGCCACTTGGCAGCAGGGGCGGAGCAACCAAAGCTCAACCGAACTCACATAGGTAATATCTCCCCATATACTCCACCTCAGTCCAAACAGACCTCACCAACAGCTTCAGGAGGTAGAAAGGAGTGGAAATCGAGTGCTGGATCATGGAGAATGGTGGAGAATCAAGCTTTCGGGGTGGAGCTCGCCGGCGCACCACCACCATGGCAAACCGCCGCCTGACCCGCAGCCAAGCCCCAATTCAGGTTCGTTTCACCTCACCTCTACCCGTACTAGCATCTTAGATCGATTAGGAGAGATATCGGGCTCAACTGAGCCCGATGCCATGGGAGAAAAATGAGAGTTTTCCAAGTTTTAGAAACCGTTTGGGTTCTCCGTCGCCGCCACCTCTCGCCGCCCCATCGCCGGAAAACGATAGCCACCACCATCGTGAAGGTGATGGCGCTGTTGGCCGGAGGTGGCGCCGCCTCAGCTGGCCGGAAACCGCCAGCAAAACCGCTCCAGGTCGGCTCAATCTCAGCCGTTAACCCACTGGAGAAGATGAACAGATCCCGTCAGTTTGCTCTTTAAGATTCGTGCAAAATCATTAATATGATTTAACTTTAATATGATGAATAGTAAAATTCCTGTCACATAATTACAGTCACTTTGCATGTTGTTTTTAGGCCTCTTAGGTGCATTTAAAGAAATTAGTCCCTAAATTAAAAATGTAGCTGACTGACTTACCTTTAATATGCCACCTTAAAGTTGTGATTTGGTGTAGTCTACAGTCCTGTAGGGCATTTCACCTAGGACTGGTCCAAGAGTAGGGCAGAAATTCATTTGGATGCCCAGGTCAAACCAGTAATCACCATGGCAACAACTTTTGCGTACATGCATGATTAGGGCATACTTACCCCCTTCCAGAATTTAGGAATTTTTGGAACAACGTCTCCTATAGTTTTTGTCAAAATATCAAAATATAAATAAGTGAAATATATGGAGCTATATACCTCCCCATGGCCCCAAATCTTGGTAGTAGGTCAATGGGGACATCCTTGGTGCATGATAAAAATTTCAGCACCTTTGGTTCACTGCATGTTGGAGAATCCACTT
This sequence comes from Platanthera guangdongensis, assembly GCA_039583875.1. Lineage (NCBI taxonomy): Eukaryota > Viridiplantae > Streptophyta > Magnoliopsida > Asparagales > Orchidaceae > Platanthera > Platanthera guangdongensis. The sequence continues at coordinate 128,778,485 of CM077161.1, read as the reverse complement.
GCATGTGTTAGTTCATATTTTGCATTGGTGTGCAGATAGCAAAAATTCAAATATGGTGTATTCAGCCCAATGGTGGCATGAAAAGATCTTGGAATTGTTTACAGTGGTTCATTAGGGTAAATTTCATCCCTAAAATTAATCATTTGATTTTTGGAATCAAAAATCACATTTATTGGAATTTATTTTAAATATAGCTATTTTTGAAATAAAATTGGAAAATAGGTTTTCCTCAAGCACAAATCCTAACACTTTGCCAAGGTATATATAAGGTTATATTGGACTTAGTAAAAATTTGATTTTCTGTTTTGAAGAACTTTTGGAGTATAATATCCTGAAATGACCATTTTGCCCTTATTTCATTTATTCTTGATTTGATGATTATGCACCTCAGAAAAATTTGGAAATAATTCTAGTGTTGTAAAATTGTATTATTAGTCTTGCATAATTATTTCAGAATTTATTGATGTATTGATAGTTGTTAAATTAATATAATGCCATTTTTGGTAAATATGAAATAATGGAAATTGATAGGCCATTACACAATAAAAGTTGATGAAACTCTGTCAATAGTCATAAATTAATGTTTTAAATGTTCTGTAAGTTTCCTGGAATTTTGGATTACATATTGCATATACTTCATTTGGAAAATGGAATTTATGTGAATTTGGTATTAAATAAGAAATTGGAATAAATAGTTAAAGGAAAATTATGGAACTCTGTAGACAGCACTATTGTATCATTATACAACTCAAAAAAACTTACCTAGGTCAGTGGATGTTAAATCAAACTACTTCATGTGTAAAGTGACCTAGTAATTAATTTAAAAGATTTAATTAAAGGATTATTTTGCCAAGGAAAATTATGAGAATTCATAGGGTGTTTCCCTTAGCCCATACCACCCTAGGATAAATATTTAGGGGCAAGATGCCTTAAGGTTTGGAAGATCCCATTTTTAGGGTAATAATAGGACATGGTCTGCATATAACATAAATAGGTATTGCCTTAGGGTTACCAGGGGATTGATTATTGGAAGAAATAAGAGAGTGCAACATGAATGATCCCTGGTGGGTTGTATGGTCTTAGTGATGGGTTAAAGGTGCAAGTCTTAGGGTAGCAACTAGAGTGGGGGTCGACGGAAGACCGTCGGTTTCCCGGTAACACCTTAAGTCACTAGGGTTGTACTAGAGCAATAAAGAGAGCTGGGGTAAGACATGGGTAGTCATCAACTAAAATAAATATCCTTGCGAAAGGGAACGCTGGGCGTAATCCCAACACAGTTCCTAGTGCCCCTTGAGAGCCCTTCACAGGGAATACCGGGGGCAGTCCTGGGATTAACCTTAAATCACTAAGTATAATAACCCGTAGACAAGAGTAGTCTAATAGGTTAATACATTTGTGTACCTTCTCACCCGTGTAGGGTTGGAGAGATTCAGGATATATGCTCACCCGTGTAGGGTTTGAGGGAATTGGTATAAAGGCACAATTGTGCGTTCTCACCCGGGTTGGGTTTGATGTTTTCAGGACGGGTTTGGTCCTGCGAGCGTAAGGCTCAGAATGAAATACTTGCATGTGCATAAATCTAGTGGCGGGGCATGCGGTACTGACCGTTCATCACACCGATGGTAGTACGGTGCATCAGGCGGTTGTGAGGGTTAGAGGGGCCAGTGGGTTGTTTTACACTGCGGTCTGGAGGACGACCCCCGATAACGCACATCCGACCCAACAAGACTGACGGGTTGTCAGCAAAGTACATACGCGAGACTCTAGAGTGCACCTTGGACGTGTACAGAGACGTATGAGAGGGGTCTAAGGCTTGGTAGTGTGCATACCGGCCTAGAAGCGGAGACGCCCGCTCCGCTGCTGCCGTAGCCACAGCGGTGGTACCCGAGAGTGATGCTAGCTCTCAAAAAGTGGGCACTAAAGGTCTGTGATCATAGAGTCGTGTGTGTGATTTGCACTTGCCTGTGCATAAAATTGCATCATAACATTCATTCATATTAGGTCATACGCTTCATAGATCCTTATCATATAAATTAGTATGGGCTCTTTTATATGATAAGTTAAAATTCCTGGAAATCCTAACTTATATAATTGTATGAGCATTTATATAAGTTAGGGTACTTTTGTGATGATAGTATAGTGGTAGAATAGTTTATTTACTTGCTCTTACTGCTGTCCTTTACTTCCTTTACTGTACTGCTCTTACTTACTTGTACTATACTTAGAACTGCTAGAGTAGATCATTATTACTTATTACAACTGCTAGTAAGATTCTGTCACCTGCTTCCACTTTGCTACCCCTTGTTGTCCTCCGCTTCGTCCTCCCGCTCGGTGCCTAGGAGCTACGGGGCGAGGTGCGGAGGAAACGACTTAGTCTTTTTGACTAATGGTCGGTGACCATACTATTTTTAGGTGCCCGTGGAGATGGAGCACCAGCACGTCGAGGAGGCAGGACTTGAGGAGCAGATACCGTTTCAGCAGGCTACTACCACTACTGTGCGTCCTCAGGTGGGACGAGACCTGATACACTAGTATAGCTTCCGCTGTTATTTATTTTGAGAGAGAGTGGATTTGATGTACTGGGCATAAGCCCTTATTACTCTTTCTTTCTGTACTCTACTGTGGACTATTGATGTACTTTGCATTTCATTTATATGATTGTACTATGTGGCTTGTGGACTTGCAGATTTGTTATATTTCTTTTCTCATATTGGCCTATGTATATATATGATCGTATTAGCCGGCAGGATCGGCGTGTTGCGGTGTCGGCTAACTCCTGCGTTAGTGCCACCGTAAGACGGCGGTTCTGGGCATAAGGCTCGGTAGACCTCCTTGGTGAGGGGGAGGTTGGAGTCTTACAATCGAGGGAGACTTTGATGGCGTCCTGAGAAGGCCGCACCAACCTGCCGACGTCGCCTTCCTCCCGCCGATATTGGAGGGCGTTTGCGAGTAGCTCGTCGAGCCGTTCTGAGTTCGCAGGTTTGACGTCATTTTCTGGCGACTAAAAGTCAACACCGTATTGGAAATACATTCCAAGGAGGGTAAGCTTGGACGAGAATCACTTTTTTCTATACTCGCCGTGCGTTGAGAAGCGCAATACAAACTAACTTGTCATTCTTGCAGTGCCGTTCGAGCTTCCGGATAAGCCGCTCCCTCCGGCGAAGGAAATCGCCACCTCGCAGCCGGAGCCCCACTCGCCGGCTGACGTCGGCGAGAAGAAAAGGCTCGCCAAGGGCAAGAGGAAGGCCAGGTCACCGGGCCCCGCGACCAAAAAATAGAAGGTGTCGTCGCCACGACCTGACGACCAGGAGTCGCCACTCCATGCTCGGCTCCCCCACTTCCACCCCAATTTCAACCTAGGGCTGGATGCGGTGGACACCTATGGTCGCCTGTTGGTGACCTGGTCGGCGAACGAGCCTCTGGTGACGTTGAGCACCAACCTCCCCTCCTAGGCGAAGGACGAGGAGGACAAGGGTGAGGCTTTCGCCATCCTCCATGCAATGTACGGGCGAGGGGACGCCGAGTCGATGCTGGACCTCAGCGAGGAGGAACTCGCCCAGCAGGCGTCCTGCTCGTTCGCACAAGCTGTCGAACTAAATCACTTCGCGGAGAGGAGGATGCTGGAGAGGACTAAGGACTTGAAAATCGTCAGCAAGAAGGCGATTGATCTCGGCATGGAATCCACTCGCTGGCGAGATTATAAGGTAAGTCGCCCGCTGCGCGCGATGTTGATGTTGTCACACTTGGATTCTTTTTGCTGACTCCGTTCTTTCTCGCACGCTACCGAGATAGAAACCGCCAAGAAGCTTTCTGAGTATGAAGCGAAACTCGCCAAGTCTCAGGCTGACCTGGAGGCAGCCCAAGTTTGCAAAGCCGAGATGGAATCTTGCCTGGCCATTTTAGGAGCCGACGCGAGTTCTTCTGCTCCTCAGCCATGGCCGTAGGATGACCCTCACTATGCCATCAAGCGATCTCGCATCGTGTGTGAGGAGAGGTCGTCGATTTGCCGCGAGATAGCCCACGCGGCCGGCAACGCCATGCTCGCGAGGCTGAGGATCAGTGGGAAGCTTGACGAGTGGGAGAAGCAGTTAACCGTAGATGAGTTGATCCCTGAGCTGCTCGTTGAGGAAACAGTCTTGCCAGATCACCTACCTTTGCCGTCGGCGAGCTCCAGCAATTGCGGCAGCGGTAGCAGCAGCGGCGGTAGCGGCAGCGGCGAGGAAGAGAGCGAGGAGAGCGGCGAGGAAGAGGACGCTGACATTGGAGATGAGGAATATCGGCCTGATACTGGCGACGATGAGTCATAATTGCTCACCGATATTTGTCATGCTCGCATAAGGCAGTTAGCGTCATTTTTGTAACAGAAACTTTTGTCACTTGTACATTTTTTGAAAAATATAAATGCAAGTTTGAATTATTATGTTGTGTTCTCGTGCTTTCATACTTGCTTAATGATGATACTCGCTAGGTTCATATGCTTGCTTTTACCTATACGTTGGCATCATTCATAGTCGCACGACCATAGTCGCTCTTCATACTCGCATATTAATACTCTCCTATAACCTGCACAGATATTCGTCGTAGCATACTCGCATCAACGCCTATATTGTTCGCATACTCGCCCCGAATCTGCTCATACTCGGCAATATTTGACCGTACCTGCATAATTCATTTACTTTTTCGGAGTTGTTTGCTCAACTGGGGGTGGGAGTTAGTCGACTCGGGGAGGCAAGTAGTCGGTCTGCAGGAGAGGAGCTCATACAAACATCTCGGACTACGACATCACTCCAGCAAGGAACTCGATCTCACTTGAGGAGGTAGTTGGCCAATGTAAAAGAGAGGAGCTCGTGCAGGGACTTGGACTTATGAGGACCTGCTACTCGAGGACTTGAACATTGCTGGAGTCAACAACTCTCAGGATCCTTGCTCAACTAGAGTGGTGTAAGTCGACTCAGGGAGGCAAGTAGTCGGTCTGCAGGAGAGGAGCTCGTACAGAGGTCTTAGACTACGACATCACTCCAGCGAGGATCTTGATCTCACTCGAGGAGGTCGTTGGCCAATGTACAGGAGAGGAGCTCGTGCAGGGACTTGGACTTATGAGGACCTGCCACTCGAGGACTTGAACATTGCTGGAGTCGACAGCTCAGGAGCCTGCTCAACTAGAGTGGTGTAAGTCGACTCGGGGAGCCAAGTAGTCGGTCTGCAGGTGAGGAGCTCGTACAGAGGTCTCGGATGACGGCATCACTCCAGCGAGGATATTGATCTCACTCGAGGAGTTCATTGGCCAATGTGCAGGATAGGAGCTCGTGAAGGGAATTGGACTTATGAGGACCTGCCACTCGAGGACTTGAACATTGATGGAGTCGACAACTCTTAGGAGCCTTGCTCAACTAGAGTGTTGTAAGTCGACTCGGGGAGGCAAGTAGTCGGTCTGTATGAGAGGAGCTCGTATAGAGGTCTCGGACTACGACATCACTCCAGCGAGGATCTTGATCTCACTCGAGGAGGTCATTGGCCAATGTGGAGGAGAGGAGCACGTGCAGGGACTTGGACTTCCGAGGACCTGTCACTCGAGGAATTGAACATTGCTGGAGTTGACAGCTCTCAGGAACCTTGCTCAACTAGAGTGGTGTAACTCGTCTCGGGGAGGCAAGTAGTAGGTCTGTAGGAGAGGAACTCGTATAGAGGTCTCGGATTACGGCATCACTCATGCGAGGATCTTGATCTCACTCGAGGAAGTCGTTGGCCAATTTGCAGGAGAGGAGCTCATGAAGGAACTTGGACTTACGAGGACCTTCCACTCGAGAACTTTAACATTGTTGGAGTCGATAGCTCTCAGGAGCCTTGCTCAACTAGAGTGGTGTAAGTCGACTCGGGGAGGCAAGTAGTCGGTGTGCAGGAGAGGAGATCGTATAGAGGTCTCAGACTACGACATCACTCCAGCGAGGATCTTGATCTCACTCGAGGAGGTCGTTGGCCAATGTGCAGGAGAGGAGCTCGTGCAGGGACTTGGAATTACGAGGAACTGTCACTCGAGGACTTGAACATTTTTTCCTGCTGCTTTAAGAGTTTGAAAATGAATTAAGCGCATCGATATCTTTGAGGATGAAGAAATCAGAAATCGAATGACGATCTCGCCGACGTCGAGTTGGGAGGTTGGCGTCCTATCCTGTTCCTGATAGTTCCTCTAGTCGGATGAGAGATGCAATCGGGGGTAGCTAGGCCGACATGCAATGGGGGAGCTGATCTCGGCCGTCAATGTAAGGGTCCGGTCTTACAAGGGTGCTTATATCCCGAGGCATCATCCCATCGTTTGAACTAGGCTATCTACGAGAAACAGGTCAAAGACACGCTCCCCAATCCAATCGTTGTGATCGCTCTCAGCTCTGCCAACTAGCTATGAGCGCAAATGTAAGAGCGAGGGATTATGCTCTTCTGAGGGTCCTACAGGACGCACTCACGACTAACATATTCCCTTGGGCCTATCCTGGCTCTCTGGCTATTGGAGGGAGAGCTTGGCAAGGTTGATCCTTCCTCAAATCTAAGGGTTTGGGGTCCAGACCTGTTCCCGCTATTTCCTCCAGTCGGAGCAGAGATGCAATCGGGGGTATCTAGGCCAACATGCAAGGGGGAAGCTGATCTCTGCCATCAATGCAGGGATCCGGTCTTACAAGGATGCTTATATCCCGAGGCATCGTCCCAACATCCGAGCTGGGCTATCCAGGGGGAACGAGTTGACGGCCGGCTTCGCGGATCGATCTTGGATCAAAACCTTGAGTTCCCAGAAAACTTGAGATGAAAAGAAGAAAGAAACAGAACAGTTGCCATTGTATATATGTGAAAGTATGTACAAACAAACAAAAATACATCATTGGCCGCTAAGGATAGAACCTTTTCAGGTCATCCCCGCTCCAAGTACCTCCCAGCTGCTCTCCAACCTGATCCTGGAGATAATAGGCCCCGGTGGACAAGGCTTCCTGGACAATGAAGGGACCTACCCAATTTGGATGTAGCTTGCCCACTGTTGCACCTCTTCCTGCAGCGTCCACCTTCTTCATAACCAAATCTCTGGCGAGGAAATGCTTTAGGCGAACATTCTTGTAGAAGTGTTTCGCCATGCGTCGCTTGATCTCCTCTTGGCGGATGGAGGCCAAGTCACGAAGCTCTTCTATGAAATCTAGTGAGAGTCTTTGGGCATCCTCATTCTCCAAGCGCCATTCTTCGCTGCCATCTCCAGCTGCTATAACTCTCGGGCTCCGAACCTCGAACTCCACTGGGATGAGTGCCTCAGACCCGTGGGATAACTTAAAAGGAGTTTCCCCCGTGACCGAGTTTGGAGTTGTTCTCAAAGCCCAGAGAACCGAGGGGAGCTGCTCCGCCCAATTGCCTTTCATGTTGGTGACTTTCTTCTTCATAAGTTTGATGATCAACTTGTTGGCTGCTTCCACCTGTCCATTGCTGCGAGGATGATGTATAGAGGCGAATCGAAGATCCGTCCCTAGCTGCTTGTAGAAGTCCTCTAACTCCAAACTGGCGAACTGCGGCCCGTTGTCGGTGACGATGGGGAGAGGAATCCCAAACCTGTATGCAATTTCTCCCCAAATGATGTTCTTCATGATCTGCGACGTGGTTTTGGCCAAGGCTTTTGCCTCGATCCATTTGGAGAAGTAGTCGATCATGACAAGCATGAACTTCCTCTCCCCACTGGCCTAAGGAAAGGGGCCGATCAAGTCCATCCCCCAGATGGCGAAGGGACATGGAGCAGTGATCGAGCGAAGGTGTTGAGCTGGTTCTAGTTGAAGAGGCGCGAAGAGCTGGCACTGGAGACACTTTTTGGAGAAGGCCTCAGAATCCTTCCTAATGGTGGGACAGAAGTATCCATGCCTTAGAATCCTTTGTTCAAGCGTGCGAGTCCCTGAGTAACTGCCACACTCTCCTGAGTGAATCTCCTCCAGGATGCGAGGTACTTCAATTTCTGATAGGTACCGAGCCAGAGGACCTGAGATGGTCTTGCGGTAGAGCTCTCCTTCTTGAAGCAAATAGTAGGCGACTTTGTAGCGAAACTTCCTCTGGTCTTCTTCGCTGGCAGGAACCTGACCCGTTGTTAAGAAAGAATCAAACGGATCCTTCCAAGACACTCTCTGCTCAATCTCCATCATCTCTCCTTCCTCAATGGACGGTCGGAAAAGTTCAGTCACGATTCCCCCGACCCGGGGACCGTACTTAGCTAGGTAGTCAGCTTCCGAATTCTCCTCTCGGTGTACGTGCCCGACGAAGAAAGATTGAAACCTCCCGATCAGACCTTTCACTTTGATCAAGTACTGCTGCAAAATCAGATCGTTCACCTCGAACTCGCCTCTGATCTGGGACGCGACTACCATCGAGTCGGTGAAGGCCCTTATATCTCGAATTGAGAACTCCTTGGCGAGACGCAAACCGGCCACCATGGATTCGTACTCCGCCTGATTGTTGGTAACTGGGGAAGAGGATCTCGACTGTTTGCTCGATCCTGGTTCCCTAAGGGCTTACGAGCACGACTCCAGCTCCCACGGAATATCTGCCCGAATCCCCATCCACAAACATCTTCTAGGAGACTGTGCTAGAAGAGCCTTCCTCTCCTTCCACATCGGCCGAGAAGTCGGCAAGGAAATCCGCCTCCGCCTGCGCCTTGATCGCTACCCTTGGAGAGTAAGAAATATCGAACTCGCTAAGCTCCACCGCCCACTTTGCCAGCCTGCTAGAGTGCTCCACTCCATCCAGGATACTCTGTAGAGGATGAACGGAGACGACCCTGATGGAGTGAGCTTGAAAATATGGACAGAGCCTACGAGCCGAAACCACCAAAGCGAACACCAGCTTCTCCAAAATAGGGTACCTCTTCTCCACCTACCACAACACTCTACTAACATAGTAAATAGGAAGTTGGCTCTTGCCCTCCTCCCGGACCAACACCGAGCTAACTGTTTCACCCTGACTCCTAGATAGAGAAAGAGATCCTCATTACCCCGCAGGCCCTGGAGGTGTGGAGCTTGGGTTAGCTGTTGCTTGGGCTTTTCGAAAGCCTCCTCGCACTCCGCCGTCCACTCGAACTTCTGATTCCCCCGAAGGGTCTTGAAAAATGGAGAGCACGTCTCCCCTGCCTTGGACAAAAAATGGTTGAGGCCTGCCAGCCTTCTAGTCAGCCTTTGAACTTTCTTAGGATCCCTTGGCGACGCCATCTCCAGAATGGCCCTCACGTTGTCTGGATTAGGTTCCACCCCCCTGGGAGTGAGGTGGTGACCTAGAAATTTCCCCCTTCCTGCACTGAAGACGCACTTGGCCGGGTTGAGTCGCATCTTGTACTTCATCAGGGTAGAAAAGGTCTCCACCAGATCCGTAATGTGTTCCAAGACACTTTTGCTCTTGACGAGGAGGTCATCCACATAAACCTCCAAGTTCCGCCACTTCTACCCCTTCAAGATTTGATCCATCATCCTCTGGTAAGTCGCGCCTGCATTCTTGAGCCCGAAGGGCATCATCTTGTAGCTATAGTAGCCGTCGCTGGTTATGAAAGAGATGTCCCGGCAGTTGGGGGGATGCATCCGGATCTGGTGATACCCTGAAAAAGCATCAAGAAAACTCATCACAGGAAACTCGATGGCGAAATCAACCAATGCGTCGATTTGAGGCAAGGGGTAGCAATCCTTCGGGCAACCTTTATTCAACATTGAAAAATCGATACATAGATGCCAGCCCCCTCCTGGCTTCTTCACCATTACAACATTGGAGACCCAGCCTGGATACTGGATCTCCGAGATAAAACCTGCCTCCAACAGTTTCTCTACCTCCTCCCTAATTGGCGCGGCCAGCATGGCGGCACTATTCCTCTGCTTTTGTTGAACTGGGGCCACCGCGGGATCCAGGTAGAGACGATGACAAGCAACATCGGTGTCCACCCCTGGCATCTCGGCGACGCTCCATGCAAAGACATCAACATTGTCCTGCAAGCAAGCAGCCATCTCTATCTTTCCTCAAAGATGCAGGGATCCTCTAACCTTCAACAGTCCCGACTCTCCTCCTCAAGAGATCACCTCTATCTCCTCCACCTCCTCAGCATCACACAACCCTTTATCCTTGTCTAGCAACTCTTCCAGCTTCTCCGCGTCACCCATACAGCTGATGGTGCTGACGGCGTTCAAGTAGCACTCCCTGGAAGCCTTTGGATCTCCCCTGATCCTGATTTGAACATCTCCGCAGCAGTACTTCAGGCACTAGTGGTACAATGATGGAACGGACCTGAAGTAGTTGATAAGAGGCCGCCCAAAGATGGCGTTGTAACCGCTCGGTGCGTCGACGATGATGAAGCGACATCAGATCGACGTCCCACCGAGCGTAACCAGCAGCTCCACTGCTCCCTCCACCTCTTTCTTCTCTCCTGAGAAGCCAAAGAGCGGTCCATCTCCAGCTTGGACCCGAGACGCTTCCACTTGAAGACCGACGAATGTTCTTTTGAAGATGACATTCACCGAGCTACCGTTATCCGCGAGGATTCGGTCGACAGTGAAGTCCTCAATGACGGCTTGAATGACCAAGGCATCATGGAAGGGGTTCTCATTCCCCAACATATCTTCCTCTGAGAAGGTGATCTCCTCTAATGGAGGTGGGGTCTGTGACGTCGAGGCAACGTTCTTCCGATAGATGTGGTGGAGACTCCCCTTTCGGGAAGCTCCAAGCCCGGTCCCTCCATTGATCACACCTACATACCCACCTCGCGGGCCATGTATCACTTCCACGCGACCTCCCAGGTCGACTCGGTCCTCATTCCTCCTCCTCGCTGGAGCTTGGAATGCCACCTACCCTACCAGGGCCTCCTGCCTCTATTGCTCTCTTTCTGCCACTCCCGCCTCCAGCCTCCTCCTTGCTTCCCAAAAATCGGGGCAAGCCAATATCATGTGCCCCTCTACCCGATGAATATTGTAGTAAAGGGGAATCTCCGCCTCCTAGCGCATCGCTCGCTGCTCCCCCAAGCGCCGCTTGTTGTCTTGGAGAGCGATGGCCATTGTCTACCTTCTTGCTCCTCCTCGGCCTCCCTCCTGCCGATTTCCAATCCTCCTCTCTTCCTGATACAGCTGCCTTGCTGGTCTCCATTGGGGGTGATTCTCTGTATACTAGAATCGCCTTTCCCCCCTTCCTCCTTCCCGAGCTTCCGCCGGCCTTCTCTCTTCCTGTCTTTGAGGCCTCTCCTGCCTCCTTTCTTCAACCCTCCTGGGTTCCTCTCTCTTCATTCTCTCTTCTCTCCTTATTTCTTCCTTCTTCCTCTCCTCTCGCCTCTCCGACATCCTCCTTAACTTCAATACCGAAGGTCCTGCTCCCCTCCTTTCCGTCGCAATCTCCTCATCTAGCCTTGCTAGGAAGTCCTTGTTCTTCTCCTACCCTCAAACAAAAGTGTTCGCCTTCTCAATCATTTCTTCGAAAGATCTCAGGGGATTGGACCCCATCTCCAGACTGAACAAACCTTGCTTCAACCCGAACTTTAGGGCCACCATCAAGGTAAAACTGTCCACCTCTTCCACCACCAAACTCTCCTCCTGAAAGCGGTCGATGTAATGACCCAAACTCTCATGCTGCCCTTGGATGATTTTGAAGAGGGCCGTCGCTTCCTTCTTCCTCTTCTTCGATGTCGCGAATCTCGCCATGAGGCCCCGACACAGATCTGAGAAGTAGTACACTTACCCTGTCGGTAGCTGATGGAACCAATCCCTAGCGTTCCCCTTGAGGGTGATGGAGAAGAACCTCCACTTGAAGGCGTCAGACATGTTGCGGATGGAGATGACATCTTCAAACCACTGGAGGTGTCTGACAGGGTCGTCTCTGCCGGAGTAGTAATTGAGAACGGGTTCCCTGAACCCTTCTGGAACTGGAGCGGCGAGGATTTCGTCACAGAAGGGGCTCCTACCTCCCTGGCAGTGATGAGTTTCATCCTCGCTGGAACGTCGTACTTACCATAGTGCTGAGTATCTCTGCATCTCCTCAGCGACATTGGGTCCTGAAAACGGACCCCCTGGCTACTCGTCGGGTAATGTCGCGACTGCATCGGTCGCTCTTCCCTTACCCAAGCGGGCTCCTTTCCAACTCGCCTCGGCGGCGCTTCCTCTTCTAGCGATGTCAGGCGGCGGGGAGAAGTCGCTGTGACCTCTAGTCGCTGAGCGAAACCGGCGAGAATGGTTTGCACGATCTTCCTCGCGAACTCTTCAAATGCGGCCACTATTACAAACTCGCCACCTCGCGCGGCGTCTCCTCCTACTGCCGAGTTGCAAACCAACTCTCCTTGCTCGCCACCAATGACCATCTCACTCAACTTCCAAACTTTCCTCCTTGGCTGCGATCCACGCTCACCGCACCAAGTGTTGAAGCTAGGAAAATCCTAACCTCAGAATTCGGACCAAAGCCGCCTAAGTTTACCGGTTCATAAGCTAGATCAGATGGCTAGGGTGACTAGAAAGAAGGGACAGGTCAAACAGGACCCCAGATGTTGCGGCAGGAAGGTCCCACTAGGTACCCGGATGCTCGAAAGGTGCATCCCCTTCTCAACCAAAGATGGACGAACTGCGTACGAGGGAAGCTAGCTGGCGAAGTCGCAAGGTCGCGACTTTCTCTCCAAGGAAAAGAAATCCAAAGACTCAGCTAGTATCTCAAAACTGAAGCGCGCGAGGATCCTGCCGAGGATTTCAACTGCCTCACCTCGTACCCCTGGGGTCCTATTTATCGGCAAATCCAAAGAAGGGGGGGTCATATTTATACCCCACCCCCTGGTAACTAGGCGACTTCCATAGGAACTCGCGCTGGCTGGGCGAGTATCTCGCCTAGTCTCCTACCTGGCGAGTATGCGAGGGGAGCTCGTCTATACTCGTCCAGGTCTTCCGCGATCTTGAATTCTGTCTTTGACTCCTTCCTTGACTTGTTGACCTTGACATCTGCTGACTTGGCTGTGGTAAGACCCACTCTCGACGAATACGAGTTGTACACACAGTAAAAGAACTCTTACGTGATTCGTCACGTACAACAAGAGTACTATACCCAAAAATACGGGCGAGGTGGTCACTCGACTGGACACACCCTCATGAATATCATATTCGTCTAACTGCGAGGGAGTCTCATACTCTCCACCATACACCGCAGACGCCCAAAAACCTGGTAGACTTCCACAAGGTACTAATAAAGGAATCAAACATTGCGGAGGTGGTTTTGTACACCTACTCCCGCAATCAAGAAACCCAAAGAAACAACAACACATATATCTCGAGAGTTGGCTCGTCGGATTCTACTCAACACTCCAAATTAAAGACGCGGTTGATCAACCTCTAGGAGTGATTTACAATCCTAAATAAACTCTAACGCGTTCTTCAACAACGGTAAATAAGGAGATTAAAGTCAATACTAAAAACAGTTTATCAAATCTCTATGAAGTTACCAGATTCAGTTAACAAGACAAGATTTAAAAATTATCAAGTGATCGAAAGATTAGACATAGCCATAACTTAAAATGACATAAAAAAATATGCAAGAAGATAAATGGGCAAAACTCATTCGTTACCACCAAATAGGACGAGGAAAAAAGAGGGTAAACCACCACTTGCCTTGATTTCATCGGAAAAGTCCTCCGAATCAGTCCACGTCTTAGATCGGGGCAAAATGATGCGGGAGGAGTTGAAATCTGAACAAGAACGGCCGAAAAAGAGGTTAGGGCCGAAAAACCCTAACGAGAAATCTCAAGAAACGGGGAACATACTACCACGATGGCGTAGCTCTCGGCGAGAGCTTTCCAGATATATGTTCGGATGAAAATTTCGAGCACCGGAGCACCGTTGGCGGCCACCAGAAGGTTCACGAAATATTTTCTCTCTCACGCTCACGCCGCTCTGATTCGGGAGACAAGAATAGGAGAAAATGAAAGAATTCCTTCTAAAAGTTCATAAGAAGTTTATAAATATATGAGAGTATACATAAAAAGTTAATAAAAAGTTTATATATATATCACAGTATATATATATATATATATATATATATATATATATATATATATATATATATATATATATATATATATATATATATATATATATATATATATATATATATATATATATATATATATATATATATATATATATATATATATACTAGCATCTTCGAACGGGCTCCGCCCGTTCTCGATGCGTCGCTGCGGGCTTCGCCCGCAATCAAGCGGGCTTCGCCCGCTTAGCATTCCGGCGGGCTTCGCCCGCCCCCCGGCGGGCTTTGCCCGCCCCCCGGCGGGCTTCGCCCGCCTCCCGGCGGGCTTCGCCCGCCCCCCGGCGGGCTTCGCCCGCATTCCGCTTCGCCCGCCCCCCGGCGGGCTTCGCCCACATTCCGGCGGGCTTCACCCGGCCTCCGGCGGGTTTCGCCGCCCGACAAACAATTTTAAAATTTTAAAGTTCAAAATTTTTTTTGATTTTTAAAAAAATTATTTAATTATTTATTAATTATTATTTATTAATTAGTTATTTTTTTATTTTAATTATTTATTAATTCAAAAATTTTTAATTAATAATATAAATTATTTTAATATAAAAAAAACCGAAAAAAATTCAGTTCCCCCCCCCCCCCCGTCCCGCATCCCGCCCCCCACGGGCTCACGCCGCCGCCGGCGGCGGAGCCGCCGGCGGCCTGCCCGCCGCCCCCCGGCGGGTTCGCCGGCCTCCGGCGAACCCGCCGGGGGTTGTCCGGCGGCGAGCGGGCAGGGCCACCGCCGGCGGTGGCCCTGCCCGCTCGCCGCCGGACAACCCCCGGCGGGTTCGCCGGAGGCCGGCGAACCCGCCGGGGGGCGGCGGGCAGGCCGCCGGCGGCTCCGCCGCCGGCGGCGGCGTGAGCCCGTGGGGGGGGCGGGATGCGGGACGGGGCTATCGGGAAAAAATCCAAGATGAACAGTAACTTTTTTTTTGTTTTTTTTATTTGCAGGCCACCTGCTTTGAATCCAACGGTCCCTATTTGCTGTAGTTTGATCGGACGGTCCAAATGCTTTTCATGGTGTGATCCAAATATGACTATTGTATTATATAATAAAGATATATATATATATATTTATTTATAAAATTTTTTCTCTTAAAACAAACTTTTTACTAGCAGGTGTGCGGAAGACGAAAATAAGGGTTTAGGATAGCTTTAAATCGTAAAGTGCCCAACACAAAAGTGGTAGAACTCGTCGAGACGAAAAAATTTCATGTTAACCATTTTCTTGTAGACACCGTTTTGACCCTCAAAACGACGCTTAGACGCAAACTACAACGGACAACTCGAGAAGGGCTACAGATCACTCGAGTAGACTGAAGATCACTCGAGTAGGTAGAATTTCACTCGAGTAGGCTGAAGACAGCGCTCGAGTATGCAGAATTTCACTCGAGTAGGATGAAGACAGCACTCCAGTAGGTAGAATATGACTCGAGTAGGTAATAACATCACTCGAGAAAATTTTTGTATGAACAGTAATATATACTCGAGAGGCAGAGAATAATGACTCGAGAAGGACTCGAGCAGAAATTAACACTCGAGGGAGATACTCGAGAAGGACTCGAGCAGCAGAACAATTCTTTGCATAAATAATAAATTTTTTGCAAAAAAAAATCTTTGGATCAAACTATACAAATGAACAGTACTTTTCATTTTTGAATAGTATTATAATATTAAAATAATCCTGTTTATATATTTTTAAATAATGAAACACGAGTTCAAAACGGAGGGCCAAACGAGTGCCGAATTAAACGAAATTCGCACCATAGGCGAACACCGACGCTACGAACACAACGGCGAAGTCAAGACCGAAATCCGACGAGTCATTCCCGAGATATTAATTTTCAAAATATATGGCGAATATAAACAATCCGAAACTTCAATCGCGCTCCGAGACTCCAAAAATGCTCGGATTGCGACGAAACTTGACGAGCAAGTTCAAAATTAATTAACTTAAATACCAAATGCAAAATTTTTCCATTATAACAAGAATTCGGCCGACTCGACCGCACGGACGCGAAAATGCCTTAACGGCATTGCGCCGCCAACTCGACGTTAGAAGTAACGCCACGAAGTCATAAATATGACGATGCCCAATCAAATAAAATCATCGAAAAATTGAGGGCGTTACAGTACGCGTGCTAAGTTGAGTGGCTGACTGGCGCTATGCTTGCGTTGGGCGGACTAGCGCTGTGCTTGTGTTGTGCAGGCTGGCATTATGTCCGCATGGTGGCGGACTGGCTTTGATCTGGCGCCTGGCAGGTTTGAAGTCTGTCCAAGTCTTTACGGACTTGGCGGACTGGGTGGTGTTAGCGCGCGTGCTGGGACGGTGATTCTATTCACTAGGGTGATGACCACACTCCTCACCTCTCCTATAAATAGACAACCCCCGGCACATCTACAATAACTGAGTGAGCAGTAAGTTGAGTCTTTGTTAAGTGTTGTAGTCTGAATTTTCCTGTCCGCGCTAGTTGAAGAGAACTGTTTGCTGTTTGCAGGTTGCGCGGCTAACACTGAGGAGCCAGGAGTATGACTTTGAATGTGGTCAGCATCAGTGAAGTTTGCGGTTTCAATCGGCGGTCTCAGCAGGTCGCTTCTGCGGTTTGTCAGTTTCTCTGCTTCAGCTTTCCAAGTTCAATAAACTGTCTGCCGTACTCGGCGGTCTAGACGGTTTGTTCTTCAGTTCGGCAGCAGCATGTAGCAGTCAGCGAATAACGGTGCGTCCACACGACCTCGCGGTCTCAGCACACTCCGTGTTTTATTCGTCATCTAGCAGCAGCAGTTCGGGCGTCCTCGAAGACTTTGGCGCACTGGCGGTCTCGACGGTCTCTAGTTTTGTCCGCTCGAATTGTTTTACTTGTATTTTTCCTGTGTTCCTGTGTACTGGCGAAATCATGTCTCACAATGTATACCTCACTTTGTAAAGAAGAAATAAAGGAATATATGATCTGCTTGACCCTGTGATTGCATTTGGTGTTTGAGCTTACTTTCCCGGTTTCCGCATGATCAAGGTGTGATCTTGATAGTTCTGAGGATATTTATTTGGCGTTAGACTATCTTGTTGACCACTATGAGAAAAGTCAACATGGTATCAGAGTCAGGTTCAGTTGCTTGAGCGGTGATCAACTGGTTTTGTTGCTCTGTGCTTCTGAAGGCTTAACCAAAGTTTACAGTAGTGGAAGGGAACTATGCAAGAGGTCTGGATATTTAACTCTTAACCACGACTAACTTTAAAAAGTGGAAGTCGTGCATGAAGAGTTTTCTTCTTGGCGAGCAGCTATGAGAGGTCGTCGGTGGTGACGATAGACTGGAAGTTATTGCTGTGCGTGGGAATGCTTAGCAGGTGAGAGTCCGGAGGAAAACAAACGCAAAGGCTGAGTTTACCCTCAAGATGGTTGTTTCACCAGAGCTGTTTGATCACATCAGAGGATGTGAGTCGGCTGCTGACATTTGGACAACTTTTGATGAGTTGTTCAACAGGAAGAATCTGACGAGGCTACAGTTCATGGAGAATGAGTTGGTCAGGACAACTCAAGGAGACCTGACCATCTCGAAGTTCTTTCTGAAGATGAATAGTCTGTGTGCCGAGATATCAGCGCTTGATCATGATGGGCCTATCTCTGAGGCCAAGTTGAAAAGTCACATTATCCGCGGTTTGCGGAAGGAGTATGTTGCCTTTGTAACATCTGTTCAAGTCTAGGCTACTCAACCATCTCTGCTGGAGCTTGAGAACCTGCTTGCTTCGCAGGAAATTTTGGTCAGACAGATAGTAGGAGTGACTATCTCTGAAGGAGGTAGTGAAGCATTGTTCACATGCAAGAAGAAGAAGAGATGTGAAAGAAAGAAGAAGAACACCGTTGCTGAGAATGAGCCTTCAACTTCTTATCAGCCAGAGAGGAGCACTGCTCCTAAAAAGAATTGGAAGAAGAACTTGAAGTGCTATAGGTGTCATCAGCGGGGACACTTCAAGTGTGACTGCAAGTTCAAACTGCAGCCTGGGCATGTTGCAGGCTAGGAGGAAGCTTGCTTGAGTACTGAAGAAGCTGGATGGGGCGGAGCTTTCATGACGGGCACTTGTGTCCGTACTTTGTCCGCCGTCGAC
The DNA here is from genome assembly GCA_039583875.1 of Platanthera guangdongensis. Classification (NCBI taxonomy): domain Eukaryota; kingdom Viridiplantae; phylum Streptophyta; class Magnoliopsida; order Asparagales; family Orchidaceae; genus Platanthera; species Platanthera guangdongensis. The sequence continues at coordinate 128,760,358 of CM077161.1, read as the reverse complement.
TTCAATGACGAGTGGATCATGGACTCCGGGTGTGGTCATCACCTCACCAGAGACAAGTCGAAGTTCTCTTCACTGCAAGCTTAATCAGGTAACGAAGCTATCATAACTGCTGATAATACTGTTTATGCAATAGAGGAGTGGGTCGTGTCCTGGGTAGTGATAAGGGGCCACTCACGTTAAGGAGTGTGTATCATGTGTCGGGCATGAAGAAGAACCTCTTCTCTTTGACCAATGCGGTAGACGCAGGTTATCACGTTTTGTTTGGTCAAACAGAAGTGAAGTTCATTGGCAACGTATCAGCAGTAAAGGCTGATGTTGCTCATATTGGGAGGAGAGTTAAGAACTTGTTTATTCTTGCAACAAACTCTTACGTTGATCGGATGAGGGCAAACGATAGCGCTGCAATATGGCACGAGAGGTTGGGGCATGTAGGAACGGATAAATTGAAAGCTATGACAAACAGGAGCCTTGTGAGAGGCTTGCCTAAGCTGTCTTCCTTCGGTGACGACCATGTTTGCGCAGGATGTCAGTACGGTAAGGCTCATTGCCTTCCATTTGATAAGTCACAAACGAGGAGCAAGAGACCATTAGAGTGTATCCAAGGTGACTTGATGGGACCAACCGTCACTGCTAGCCTTGGTGGGAGCAGATACATGCTTGTGTTGATTGATGACTACTCAAGATATACTTGAGTTTATTTCTTGAAGGAGAAGTCAGAAGCTTTCCAGGTGTTTGTGGAGTTCAAGGAGCTAGTGGAGGGCCGACTTGGCTTGCAGATCAAGAAGTTTAGAACAAAGAACGATGGTGAGTTTGTCTCCTCCGAGTTTTCTAACTTCTGCAGGAAGCACGAGATCCAAAGAGAGCTTACTTGTGCTCATACTACACAACAAAACGGAGTAGCAGAGCAAAGGATCCGTCATCTGACGGAAACCTGCAAGTGTTGGCTTCATGCGAAATACATTCCTAGCTCTTTCTGGGAAGAGGGGATGTCTTGTGCTTCTTACGTCATCAGCCGTATGCCGCTCAGTCTGATCAACATGAAGTCTCCTTTTGAGATGTTGCTTAATGAAAGCCAAGCGTGGAACACCTTCGGGTGTTTGGATCAACATGCTATGTGCATATCCCGGATGCTTCAAGGACAAAGCTTGATGCAAAGACAAGGAAGCTTGTTTTTGTTGGCTATGATGAGCGGAAGAAGGGATGGAAATGCATGGATCCTGCGACGAAGAATTTGTTGTATGAAGAGACGTGGTCTTTGATGAACTGATGTCGTATGGAGGTGGGTCGGTTGATCTATCAGAGAGAAAGGTTGATGAAGAGCAGAAGGTGGCTGCTGAAGTTCTGGAAGAGGAGCTTGTTGTTTCACTAGCAGCTCCTGTTGCTTCAAGCTCCGAGGCAGAGGCTTCTGGTTCAGGAAGCAGGGGGAGCTTTGCTCAAAGTTTGCCCGGGAATGGAGCTAAGTCAGAAGAAGTAATGGAGGTGGTGAGCAAGGAGCAGACCCTTCAGAGATCAAAGAGGGTTGTTAAGCCACCAGCTCGATACTATGATGGTAATGCAGTGAGTTTTGTCTCCTGCTTCTTTGCAGGTCCTCTGGATGAGCGAGAGCCTGCAAACTTCAATGAGGCCACTGGAGTCAAGGAGTGGGAAGGCGCCATGAAGGAGGAGATTGCTGCTCTCAAGAAGAATGAAAGTTGGGACCTTGTGCCGAAGGTTGATGGCATTACTCCAGTGACTTGCAAGTGGGTGTACAAGTTGAAGAAGAAGGCTGATCGGAGCATTGATAGATACAAGGCTCGCCTTATTGGTCGAGTATTCGTACAACAGTATGGAGAAGACTATGAGGAGACATTTAGTCCAGTTGCAAAGATAACTTTGGTTCGGGTGGTGATCACCTTGGCTGCTTGCATGGGATGGAGAATGTTGCAGCTTGATGTGAAGAATGCTTCTCTTTATGGATAAAATGATAAGGACATCTTCATGGATCAACCACTTGGTTTTGTTTCTGATGTTCATCCGGCCTATGTCTGCAAACTCAGGAAGGCTCTCTACGGGATGAAGCAAGCTCCTATAGTTTGGTATGGGAAGATAGCAGAGTATCTTCAATTCTGCGGTTATCTTGTGTCACAACCCGCATTTTCTCACATATTTAAATAATATCAGAGCACGAGAGAATACGTGTCGTGATGCCATGCCGTGCAGGGGATAACTGCACGCGCTCAGGCAAAATCTAAACTCGCGTTCGTCGAATAAATCATAATATTTTAATGCAGGTAAACCAGTTACAGTTTGATGGTCGTATCCCTCGACACCGTGGATCAGCTAGTCAAAAAACTAGCAGTGGGCGTCAAAAGAAACCATCAGTGGGCGTCAAAAACCTGACACGAACCCACTGGTGGGTCTGTATGTCTGTACAGAAAGAAGAAAAACTACCTCGCCCAAAACGAGGAATAGCAACCTCAGCGGCCACAAGAAAGCTCCACCAAAAGAACACGAGCCGCTCAATCGGCTATCACCTGGACTTGAGGCATTCAAAAGAAAAGAATACCTCAGCAAGTATATAAAGAAATGAAATGGAGCAGTATCTCATCCATAACCAATAACAGAACTGGAGCATTTCATCCAAAAGTAAAACACTGCCTAAGGCAGAATCAAGATGCACCAAGTGCAAGAGATATCAACATAACCTGCTAAAACATGCAGGAGCAATAAAGCCAACATATACCAAAATACCAAAAGAATGAACAGACCTAATTTGTGACGCATTAACAGTGGTAGAGTCATTACTCAAGGGTTCAACGGTGGCAGCCCTTAAGGTGGAACACACCAACAAAAACAACCCATATCGGGGCCAAAAGGTGCTCTCGATACCATAAAACAACCAGCCCATTATCCGGGGCCAAAAGGTGCTCTCTACACCATAAAACAACCAGCCCATTATCCGGGGCCAAAAAGTGCCCACCAGGCTCTACACCACACCACCCCTTACATAGCCATCAAACAAACCACATGCCATACTTCACGATTTAACCGGCAAAACACGCCGAAATACACCAACAACCCGAAATCCCGACGTAACCACAAATCTGAAAGTTCATCCTAAGCACGTACGCAACATGATCTAAGTTCCTACTTCATATGTCTACCTTCAACCAAGATTTGTACACAAAAATGAATAACCCTAATTTCAACTATACCATAGCCATATAATCATTAGAGATGAAAGAAAAGGAAAACTTGGCAAGGGCAAGAACACCACTTGCCTCAACCTTCAAGCACAACAGTCGCTATCACAGCTTTAGCACAACTAGGAGAAAACCTTGAGGTGAACAACATATGAGAAAACAACTAAGAAATTTGACAACCCATCTTCTTTTCCACTAATCCAAGAGCAAAGAAATGTTACCTAAGGGGCAAATCCAAAGCAGCTGGTCTCTCTTCCCTTTTCTCCCCTTGTACTCTCCCTCTTTGGAAATGGGGCATGATAAGAAGAAGAAGAAGAATGAAACCAAAATGGAAGGAGAAAGACTTTAATCTCGGCCTGATTCCCAGGGAAGAAGTTTGGTCCGTTGGATTAAAATAATAAAGGAATTGAACGGCAGCAAAATTTGCTGAAATTTTGCATTTCGGCCCTGACACGCCCAAACAGTACACGACCTGCGACACGGGTGTGTCATATGCCGTATCACTGGACACGCCTACCTACAAGGCCGTGTCAATGGTCGTGACACAGCATACAACACCCAGCCAAACAACCTGAGAAGGACACGGCCTTGGGACACGCCCGTGTCCCAAGCCGTGTCACCCCATACTCGATATTCGTCGAGCGAACTTCGTCGAGCGAAGTTCGTTGACCAGCGGGACACGCCCTGTGACACGCCTGTGTCACAGGCCGTGTACCCCTTCTCTCGACACTCGACACTCGTCGAGTGAATTTCATCGAGTGAAGTTCGTCGAGAGCGGGACATGCCCTGTGACACGCCCTGTGACACGCCCGTGTCATAGACCGTGTACCCCTTCTCTCGACACCTCAGGTCCTTTTCCCTATAAGATAAAGGAATTAGTTTCATCGAGGCATCCTCAAGATAATCCATCCAATAGATATGAGCCACCAGTGCCCTTTGAAGATCCTGAAAATAATCCAACTGCTTAGACTGCCAGGATGAAAGAGTTTGCTGCACTGGACCAAATTAAGAAAGCTAAAGAGCAAGGCAGAGACTCCTCCAACATTACTACATTGTCTGAACAGAGAAAGAAAGAATTGGAAAGATATGCTTCAAGCAAATTCTTTGATTCTGATAGATATATGGAGATGCATCCTGAAGCTGTAGTTCCAAGGCCCAAACAGCAAATCTCTTTAGGTGCAATAGATGACACAAGATCCAAAAAAGAAGCTCTTAACCCCAATAGAGAAATCAAACTTATAAAGAGCAAGGAGAAGAAATAACTATGTAAGGTGACAATCATCTTGATTTCTGATTATTGTCTGGGATAATATATCTGTGGTTCTGCATGTCCTGCTTATTGCATTTTTGTATTGTTGCTGTGTATGTTGTTATTTAATTTTTTTCAAGTTCTGTAAATAGTAATCCTAACCCAAATAGGGGGAGATTGTTGGAACACCCTATTACTAATTTGGGTCAGGATCACTATGTCCTTAGGAAACCTGTTCTTGACCTCCTGTATAGATCTAAAGGTCAATTAGAATTGAGTCTAAGGGTTAGTACTTAGGTTTGGAAGCTGCCCTCAAGACCAAGGATTTTCTGTTTGAAGACTAAGTCATATCGTCGAGCTAAGTACGACGAATCGTCAAACTCCAATCGACGATCGTCTAGCTCATCTTCGACAGATCGTCGAACTCCATTCGACGATCGCTGAGCTCAACTTAAACAAATCGTCGAACTCCATTCGATGATCTGTGAGCTCAGTTCGACGATCTTGACTCAGTATTGATTCTCTATCTCTGAGCTCAGTTCGACGATAGTTGAGCTCAGATCGATGATTTTTGTTGCTGTATAAGTCCAAATCGCTGAGCTCGGTTCGACGATAGCAGAGCTCAGTTCGATGTTTTCTGATGAGTTAAAGGATTTTTCAAGATTCAAATTCAGGACTTATTCAGCAATTAATTCAGAAGATTTTCTAGCCGTTTTCATTTATTCTGGACCAAGTTTCAAGGGATTATCAAGGAATGTTTCTTTGGACTTTCCTCCAGAAGACATTTGCAATTAAGGATGCAATTAATGTCAGGCCAACAGCTATTCTTGACAGAGGATGATTTTCTATTCAGTACCAGAGAATAAAATACAAGATTTTTGAATCTCTCCTTCACTCAGAACACAGACCAGAATAGACAACACAGACAAGAAGAACAAGAACAAAATATTCTCTGTCTCAAAGAATTTTTTCAAGAACACGCACAAAAGGAGATCAACAAATCTGAAATCTTGAGATCACCTTTGATTCAAGTGTTCAAGGCCAACATCTTTCAAAGACTCCAGACACCTAACATTTCAGCTGTTGCTGAAATCATCAAATGCTGGAGATCAACTTCTGAAGGCCTATCACCCTACAGCAAAGCTTCATTTCCTGAACATCTCAAGAACTCAGGGGGAGCTTTGACAACATCAAATCCACATAGTCTTCTCAGCTTCTTTGAGAAAGAGAAGACTTCCATAACTCTCTCATCCCCATATCTGTAAAGGGTTTCTCAAACTCCCTTCAAAAGTTTGTGTTTGTTTTTTGAGCGCCTTGTCAAAAGCTCATTGGTGGCAAGACACCTGATCAAAAAATCTGATTTGGTTTTTGAGCACCTTATCAAAAGCTCATTGGTGCCCAGGACACCTGATCAACTCATCCTATAGTGGATTCCAACCTAGGGTGGTAATAGAGTGGATGTACCCAAGTTTAGGGGAACCACTATAGCTCCTTGTGTCTTCTGGCTTGCTTATCTTTATATTTTGTTTCTGGCTGTGATTGTTTTGTGATTAGTTTAGATCTGTGATTAATTTCTATTGTAGTTTATTTTGTGATTAGATTTAATAATTGCTTCCCTGTTCACTCAGATTACAATAATTGTTGTAAAAAGTTTTCAAGCACCATATACTCTGTTCACCCCCCTCTAGAGTATATCAGATCTAGCTGCACTTTCAGATATTCATGAGGAAGTGCAAGGTCCTACTTTACTCCGAGGTGACAATGAGAGTGCTCTCAAACTGGTGAACAATCCAGTGTGTCACGCAAGGACGAAGCATATTGAGATCGAGCACCACTTCATAGGGGAGAAGGTGTTGGAGGGATCTCTTCTGGTCGGGCATGTTCGGAGTGAAGATAATCTTGCTGACATCTTCACGAAGCCACTATCGAAGGGGCCATTTCAACGGTTACGAGGCTTGCTGGGCTTGGTCACCACTTCTCACTTCAAGGGGGAGTGTTGGAATTTGTGAAGTGAAAGTTGGTGATGGTGTAGGCCGAGCGGTCTGTGCGGTCTGAGTCCGTGGTCTGGGCGGACTGAAGGTTACAACCTGGGTGACCTGGCCTGGTTGGACTTGGTGGCTTGGCTATTCTTGTGGAGCGGCCTGTGCGACCTGTGTTTGCAGCCTGGGTGACCTGACCTGGTTGGTCTTGGTGGCTTAGCTGTTCTTATGGAGCGGCCTGTGCGGCCTGCTGTGCGGCCTGGGTGGATTGGTGTGCGTCCTGGATGGTCTATGGCCAAGGGAGTCTTAACAGCTTGGACATCTAGTGGAGCGGCTTGAGCGGACTGTGTTTGGCGGTCTGTTGGTGGTGCTCAGCTTGGTCTGCAGTCTTGCAGTTAGCAAGTTCTTGGGGTAACAGGGTGGATTGGAAGTTATATCCGCAGTGTTGTGGCAGACTTGCTCTGCGTCCGCGGAGTCTGCTTTTGTGGACTGGCTTTGGAGATGGGCTTTGTTTCTTGCCGAGCTCTTCATGGTGCGATTGATCTTTCACATCCTCGTGGAAGACTGTCCTGCTGATTGGCGGTCTGGGTCTTCTGTGTCTGCCGTGCTCGCATCAGTTGCTTGATGGGCTGGACTTGGTCACACTCTATGACAAGTCCATGGTGTTCGCAGTGTCCGCAGAGTCCGCTGTTTACCGAGCGGACTTCCTGTTGGTCGTGGACTCATGGAAGACTATGGAATTACTGTCGGGCTATGCGGACTGCCGCTTTGTCCGCATAAAGTGTGCGAACTGATGCAGCATGAGTTGTGGATGTGTCCATATGCTATGTTGAGTGGCGGACTGGCGCTGTGCTTGCGTTGGGCAGACTGGCGCTGTACTTGTGTTGTGCGGGCTTGCATTGTGTCCGTATGGTGGCGGACTGGCTTTGATCTGGCGCCTGGCGAGTTTGAAGTCTGGCCAAGTCTTTACGGACTTGGCGGACTGGGTGGTGTTAGCGCGCGGGCTGCGGTGGTGATTCTATTCACTTGGGTGGTGACCACACTCCTCACCTCTCCTATAAATAGACCCCCGACAAATCTACAGTAATTGAGTGAACAGTAAGTTGAGTCTTAGTTAAGTGTTGCGGTATGGATTTTACTGTCCGCGCGGGTTGAAGAGAATTATTTGCTGTTTGCAGGTTGCGCGGCTAACACTGAAGAGCCAGGAGTTTGGCTTTGATTGCGGTCAGCATTAGTGAATTTTGTGGTTTCAATTAGCGGTCTCAGCAGGTCGCTTCTGTGGCTTGTCAGTTTCTCTACTTCAGCTTTCCAAGTTCAATAACCTGTACGCCGTACTCGGCGGTCTGTTCTTCAGTTCGGCAGCAGCTTGTAGGAGTCAGCGAATAACAGTGCGTCCGCGCGACCTCGCATTCTCAGTGGACTCTGTGTTCTATTCGTCATCTAGCAGCATCAGTTCTGGCGGCCTCGGTGACTTTGGCGGACTGGGTGGTCTCGACGATCTCCAGTTATGTCCGCTCGAATTGTTTTACTTGTATTTTTTCCTGTGTTCTTGTGTACTGGCGAAATAATGTCTCGCCATGTATACCTCGCTTTGTAAAGAACAAAATAAAGGAATATATGATATGCTTGCCCCTGTGATTTCATTTGGTGTTTGAGCTTGCTCTCGTGGTTTCCGCATGATCAAGGTGTGATTTTGATAGTTCTGAGGATATTAATTTGGCGTTATACTATCTTGTTGAACACTTTGAGAAAAGTCAACAAAACCTAAGTATGACAGAACTCCTACCAGGGAGATTATCTGCTTGGGATGCAGAAAGCCTGGGCACATTCTTCCTGAATGCCCAGAAGCTTAGAAAAGATATAGAAGAAAAGAGAAAGAAAATAAAAAGAATTCAAGCAGGCACTCAAGCAAACACTCCTCCAACAAACATAAAAGAAATGAGAAAGGCTTCATTACTGAAACTTGGAGTGATACTGATAAAGAGACCTCATCTTCCAGCTCCAGTGAAGATGAAGAAGAAGCCAAGGCAAGAGAAGTCTACCTCATGGCAATCAATGCCTCATGCAGCAGGCCTGATGCTGAAGACCAAGCAGAAGCTCATTCTAAGGAATCAGAAGAGGAATCAGAGATAGAAGAGGATCATGTAATCTCGTCTTTTGATTTCAATTCTATAGATTTTAAAAATGAATTCAAAGCCTTATGTAATGACCTAATCAAATCTAAAAAAGAAATCAAAATGCTAAGAGATAGACAAGCTGAATTTGATAATCTATTTGCTGAAAACACTAAGCTCAAGGATTTAGTTTTAGCAAATGAACAAATCATTTCTCTGAAAATAGAATTATGTGAGGCCAGACAACTTAAGGAATCACTCAGTGGGAGAAGCCTTAAGCTGATGGACATCATAAGCACAGTCAATGCCAGACTGAATGACAAGCTAGGCTTAGGTGCTTCATCAAGCTTACCTCCCATACTTAAGAAAAATATATTAACTACTGTAATAAAATTTGTCTCTGAAAAGGGAAAGGAAAATATAGACAACAATACAAATGATAAACAATCTGAATTAAAACCTAAAAATAAGAAAAGGAGACAAAAAAAGAAAAATCTAAATAAAAACAATGTTCAACAGATTTCGTCGAACTCATATCGACGAAATGTGGAGAGTTCGTCGAACTCCGATCGACGATCTATGAATGCCAACATTAGCCATAATAATTCCTCTTACTGACATCAACAAATCTTGTATGGTTCTTCGTGTAGAGGTCGACGAACCTGCGGCACAAAAAATGAATGTATTCGTTCTCTGAGTAGAGATCGACGATCTCATCCCATCTCGTCGAACTCCGATCGACAAACTTACAACACTTCATCGAACCCAGTCAAACTTAAAAAAAATCATAACTTTAACATAAATTTTAATCAAACTAGAAAACCTGTTAATCAATTTGTTAATTGGGAAATTCCACCTATGAGATACCATCCCTTAGGATATAAATCTCAACCTGAATTTTCTGTTATATCAAGTTTTTCATATCAGGAAAATAAAGGGCCCAAGGTAATCTGGGTCAAGAACCACTAATTTTTTCCTTTGTAGGTAAAGAGCTTTCTAAATTTTAATCAACAATGGTATCTGGACAGTGGATGCTCCAAGCATATGACTGACAACAAGGACAACCTAAATAATTACAAGTCCAAGCTGGGATCAAAGGTGATCTTTGGTGACTCAAATTGTGGCCAGACTGAAGGCTTTGGAGAAGTTAAGATTGGAGTAGTCACTTTCAAAAAGGTTGCATATGTAAGTGGACTGAAACATAACCTCATCTCCATAAGTCAACTATGTGATGAAGGTTATCAGGTATCTTTGAACTCAAGCTCTTGTATTATTTATACTAAAGAAAACCAAACTATTTTAATTAGAAATAGACAAGGCAACATATATGTAATTAATTTTCAATCTACAACATCAGATATTTGTTTATTTAATCTTGTTAGCAATCAGAATGATTTGTGGCATAAAAGATTAGGTCATGTTAATCTAAAAAACATTACTAGTTTATCTAAAGACAATCTTGTTAGAGGATTGCCTTCTGGTCCCTACAAGAAGGAAGGCCTCAGCAGGGCTTGTCAATTAGGCAAACAAACTAAATCTAGCTTTAAATCAGTTAATAAGAGTGATTCACCTAAGATCTTGTACTTGCTACACATGGACCTTTTTGGCCCTATTGTTGTACAAAGCCTAGGAGGGAAATCTTATACTCTAGTTATTGTAGATGACTTCTCAAGATTCACTTGGGTGTTCTTTTTGAGATCTAAGTCAAATACATTCAAGGTTCTTACAGATTTTCTCAAGACCATACAGATTGAGTACTCTACTCAAGTTGCATTGATCAAAAGTGATCATGGTACTGAGTTTGAGTCTCTTCTTATGCAAGAGTTCTGTGAGAAGAAAGGTATCAGACATTGCTTATTAGCTTCTAGAACTCCTCAACAAAATGGGATAGCTGAAATGAAAAATAGAACCCTAATTGAAGCTGCAGGCACATTACTTAAAGATGCTTACATGCCCCTATCCTTTTGGGCAGAGGCTATGAGCACAACAAACTATGTACTGAACAAAAGCTTAATACATAAACTTAAGAATAAGACCCTCTTTGAATTACTTAAAGGGAAGAAACCTAAAATAAACTATTTTAAAATATTTGGTTGCATATGCTATATTCATAACAATGACAAGAAATATATTAGAAAGTTTGAAGCTAAGGCTGCAGAGGGAATTTTTCTAGGATATTCCCAAGTCAACAAAGCTTATAGGGTGTTTAATAAATCTACTTTAAAAATTGAGGAATCTGTTCATGTAACTTTTGATGAAGCTAACATGTCTTAAAAGGAGAAAGCAATTTCTACCAATAGCACATTGTAGGTACCTCACTTGTGTGAGAGATTGGATGATCTAAGCCTCACCCAAGAGGTTCCAAAACATCCCTCTCCATAAGTTGAAGAAGAAAGTGAAGAAGAAAGTTTAGAGGTGGCTGAACCCTATCCAACAGCTAATAACATTCCATAAGAGGAATTTATTCCCCAAGCTATTGCCTAACCAGCTCCTCCCACAGATTTTGTCACACTTAGAGATCATCCTAGATCTCAAGTGATTGGAGACATTTTAGCTGGTGTGCAAACAAGGCATCAACTAAACCCTCATTTGATGTTTGCTTGTTTCCTCTCTCAACTTGAGCCCCAATCCATTAAAGATGCTGAGAAAGATCCCCATTGGATCATTGCAATGCAAGAGGAGCTCAATTAATTTGAGAGATGTAGAGTATGGGATTTGGTTCCTAGACCCAAATACTACCCAGTCATTGGAACCAAATGAGTGTTCAGAAATAAGTTGGATGCAGAAGGGAATATTATGAGGAACAAGGCAAGGCTAGTGGCTCAAGGCTATAAGCAAGAAGAAGGCATTGACTATGATCAGACATTTGATCCTGTTGCAAGGCTTGAGGCTATAAGAATCTTAATTTCCAATACTGCATTCAAAAAGTTCAAAGTCTACCAAATGGATGTCAAAAGTGCATTTCTGAATGGAGAATTAAAAGAAGAAGTATAGGTGAAGAACCACCAGGTTTTATCTCTCCAACATATCCCTCTTATGCCTTTTGATTGCATAAAGCTCTCTATGGTTTAAAGCAAGCTCCAAGAGCTTGATATGAGACCTTAGCTAGTTTCTTGTTAGAGCATAAATTTTCTATGGGCAATGTAGATAGGACTCTTTTTATTAAGCATCATAAAGATAAAATCTTATTAGTACAAATTTATGTAGATGATATTATCTTTGGCTCAACTGATCCTAAACTATGCAAAAGGTTTTCTGTCCTTATGCATTCAAAGTTTGAGATGAGTAGCATGGTTGAACTTTCATATTTCCTTGGTCTCCAAGTGAAGCAATCATCTGATGATATCTTCATCTCCCAATCTAAATATGCTAAGGAGCTTATTATATGATTTGGGAGGTATGATGCCTCAGCAATGAAGACACCCATGGCTGCAAATGCCGTGATAGATTCTGATGAGCCTGGAAAATCTGTTGATCAGAAGTTGTATAGGGCCATTGTTGGGTCCCTATTATATCTCATAGTAAGTAGGCCAGACATCATGTTTGCTACATGCATTTGTGCTAGGTTCCATGTGAACCCTAAAGAATCTCACTATATTTTGCTATAAAGGATTTTGAGATATATAAAGGGTTGTCCAAATCTAGGATTTCTATATCCATCAGAGTCAGAATTTGACTTAACTGGATTTTCAGATGCTGACTATGCTGGATGTAGAGTGGACAGAAAAAGCACAACAGGAACATGTCAGTTCCTTGGTGATAGTATAGTGTCTTGGTTCTATAAAAAGCAAAGCTCTGTGTCCACATCGACTGTAGAAGAAGATACATTGCTGCTGGAAGTTGTTGCTCACAGGTTTTGTGGATACAAAACCAACTACTGGATTATGGATACAACTTAAATAATTCAACTATATATTGCGAAAGTACCAGTACTATATCCATAGCACAAAATCCAGTGCATCATAGTAGGACCAAACATATAGAAATAAGACATCATTTCATTAGGGATTGTGTAGATAAAAAGAAAATTAATCTTGTCTTTATTTCCACTGATTTACAAAGAGAAGACATCTTCACTAAGCCATTGGATGAGAAGAATCATCTGTTTTTCTTAAATCAGTTAGGAATGATCAACGGAGATGAGTTAATTTAAATTTTGTCTGTGGTCGATGATTTGTTGACAGTTCGTCGAATGGAGATCGACGATCTGTGAACTACTCGTGAAGAGTTCGTCGAACGGAGTTCGAAGATCACTTCTTAGTGAAACGGTTTTCATCGTACGAAGATCGACGATCCCTTCTTCAGTGAATTTATAGTCGAATGGAGATCGATGATTTATTTGTCTTTTTTAGACTGAGATCGACGAACTCATTTTCTATTAAAATACTTCATCGAACTCAGATCAAAGATCTTTTCTTTTTCGTTGGATGAAGATCGTCTTTTCGTCTTCTAAAGACCTTATAATTTAAGTTTTAGACGAAATCCGTCCAGAGCTCTCAATTTCCTTTGCACTTGATCTCTTGTTTTTCCTTGCAGGAGCTCTCATGGCGATTTCGACATCGAACCTCTCTGAAATGAAGTTCTACGCTGGGTTTGATATAGACGTGAACTCCTTCAAGCATACAGACCAAATCTTCCAAGATATTTTGAAGTTGTTCGATGAGCCGCAACTTCTCAAAGTGATGACTACCAGGATGAAGCTGCTTGTGGCAGAGATAAAAGAATGGGTTTTCTCGTCGTCTTCTCCAGATGGACAAACCCTAGTCGGCACCATTATTGGACAGGAGATGATTCTAACTCTTGATATTCATTCCGAGATATTTGGTTTTATTAATGGAAATGACGATATAGAACTGGATAGTGATTAGTTTGGTGAAATGCTTACACGGATGGGTCACTCCGAGGGAAACCCTAGTAAGTTACTGAAAAAAAACTTGTCTGTTGAGTACAAGTTTCTGGTCGACATAGTAGGTAAGGTGCTGCTTGGGAAGCACACCGCCCATGACTATATTACTATACACCAATTCCTTCTTATGAGTGCCCTGGTAAATAAGAAATCAGTGAATTTGTGTAACATTATGTTTGATTTGATTAAGAAGAAAAATAATAAAAGAGAAGTCTGCTTTGGGAGGATTCTGGGCATTTTCCTACAAGAGAAATGTCCTCAACTGTTGGTCTCTCCAACAGTTTTCATCAATGCTTCTAAGAGACTGACCTCAGCTCTCTTTGGAAAATGCGAGAGGACCATCTCAAAGCCCTCCAGGGCCTCCTCTTCCTTAAGGACTTCAGAGGACACAAGGACTATAGTAGTCACTCCTCAACCTACTGAAGTGGCACCAGAGATTCTTCCTCCTCCTTTGGTTTCAGAATCTACCATACTTCCTTCTCCACCTCATACCTCACTACCTCAATCTCCTCTACCTCACCACCCTCAGGAGATTCCATTCACCACTTCTGTATCTACACAAATGTCTCCCACCTTCAATCTCCTCACAACACCAACACCATGCCCATCACCAATACAATCACCAATACATAATTCTCCATAATCTCTACTTGCTGATAACCCTCCTATGGATATCACATCCACCATCATCCCTCCAATTCTACCTTCTCCTCCCTCCACTTCCTTAAATGTCTGTACTTTTTATGGTATCACCACTTCTTCTCTCCCATCTTCCTCAACTGATCCATCTACCATCAGCTCTCTTCTCACTCCAACCACCAAATCTCTCATAGTGGATGCCATTACACCTCTAATTCTTTCCATCAATTACTTATCTACTCAGATTGCTTCTTTTTCTGGCCCTTCTTCACTAAGGGGCCTGACATCATGTCTTCCTGATACCAGGCAGGGGGAGATGTTCTTTGAAGAAGTTCCCCCCTCCAGCAGCAGCAGCAGCAGTAGAAGCAACAGTTCTTGTAGATTCAGTTATTTCAGATACTATGATACCAGATGCGCAAGAAACAGAGCTAGCAGAAATTTTGGCTACAGATTCCGAGACAGATGATTCAGTTTATTCTTTGGATGCTCTTTCTATTGGAGAAGTTACCATCTCTCCTTCAGTTGAACTGACTCATATTCTAGATTCTTTTGACTTGACTCACAATAACATTATTTCATTTGTCTCCAATCAGTTTTGCACAGATATTATTTGTTATACTGCTCCAGTGAGCACAGAAATTTTAAAGCTTATTCAGAGCAGCTTTACAGCTCCAGAGCCTGAGCTTGTTCCGGATCCAGAGGTTATGTAACACCCTAAAATCCAGAAATTAGAAACAATTGGGTGACACGGCCTGGGACACGGGTGTGTCCAAGGGCGTGTCCTTCCTGGGTGAACAGTCGACGAGTGGTCGACAAAATTTGGTCGACGATCGTCGAGTGTTAGTACACGGCCTGTGATACGGGCGTGTCACAGGTCATGTCAGCGTGGTCGACGAACTCAACTTGAGCTGGGGCGTGTCTGGTGCCGTGTATGGGCACACGACCTGAGATTCCGGCGTGTCACAGGCCGTATGAGTCTCAGGTTGATTTTGATTTAGTGCAGCCTGATGAAGATGGCCACAGACACGGGCGTGTCTGTAGGCGTGTCGGGTGACACGGCCCGTGACACGGGCATGTCACATGGGTGTGAAATGGCCTAGATAAGTCGGTTGAGCACCGCTTTGGGAACACGGCCAGTGACATGGGCGTGTCACAGGCCGTGTCAGGAAAAAATTATGCTTTGTGGCAAAATCGTGGCCGTCCGTTCCTTCAGCTGAGATCCAAGGGCTGAGCTGCCTCCCTGCTTCCTTAAGGCCATGGATTGAGATGAAAGAATTCATTTCATACGTGGATTTCATCTTTATAAATCCTTGAGAGAGAAAGGGAGAGGAAGAAGGAGGAGGAGGAAAGGGGCTAGTCACTGGTGGTGCTGCAGTTTTCCGACGAGAGATCTGAGGCCGGCGTTGCGGAGGAAAAGCTGCTGCGATTCTTTCTAGCTAGTTAGGAGCTCATGGAACCGAAGCGGTCTTCAAGGGTAACGACCTTTCTTCCTAGACATGTGAAGGCTTCCTTTTTGGCATATGCATATGATTCCCCCACCAAAAGGTGGCTGATTTTGGGAGTCTTTTGGGTTGATTCATGGAATCCCCTCTCATATAGATCCAGAAATAGAGTACGGAATAGGCATTCGGTGTGAAGCCCATCTGGATAGGTTGGTCTGGATTGGTGATGTTGCATATATGAACCGGAGAGCACTCCGTGATAAACATGTAGTTTAGGAGTTGATGGGTTAACCATGTGAAAGGAAGTAGTAGGAAGTACTTGAGTGGTAGTCCAGGAAAATACCCGTATAATGCTTGTGCTGCTTGTGCTGTTGGGTTCTACCTGTGAAGGAAGTAGCAGGAAGTAATGGATTGGAATTCCAGGAAATACCCTTTGTAATGCTTAATGTTCATAGGTAGTACTTGTGAAATGGAGTAGCAGGAAGTACTGACGTGGTAGCCAGTAAAGACCCATGACATTTGTGATATTTGCGGTGTCCACCTGTGAAGAGAGTAGCAGGAAGTACTGGTGTACCCAGGAAAGACCCGCTGATGTGTGACATGAAATGCGTGTAAGAGTAAATACTGGTGCGCCCAGGAAAGCACACAGGCTTGAATGCCAGAACAAGATCGGTGAAACCGACCCGCGCCTTTTATTTAGCAGCGAGTACGTTGTGCTCGGTGATGGCAAGGCAATTTGAGCAACGGGGGGTGGATTATCCTACCTGCGCTATGTCCGTCCGATGTGAGACTAGAAGGTGCAGTCTATTGGAGCGCATAACAAGAGTCTTAGGCCTACGCGTCGTGATACAATAGGGGGCTACGGGCCAATCCCGGTTCACTAAGACTATAAAACTCCGGTTGCACGCCATGGAGTAGATGCTCAAGTGATTTGTCGTTGGGTTGCGACCCTGATACGGTGGTGGGCAACTGGTTCTCCGGTACACCAAGAATGTGCCCTGAGTGCACGGATCGTCGGGCTGGGTGGCTGAAAGTTGTGATGGCATGTGTGCGTGAAAGCACCTTATATGTGAGATATATGTACATGCTTGTGATATGCTATGCCTGCAGGGAAGAATACCGATGCACCGAGAAAGGGGTAGGGTCATTATAATTTGGTCAGCTAAATGCTAACCGTTGCCTTTATTTGCCACCCTTGGGTGGAAT
This sequence comes from Platanthera guangdongensis, assembly GCA_039583875.1. Classification (NCBI taxonomy): domain Eukaryota; kingdom Viridiplantae; phylum Streptophyta; class Magnoliopsida; order Asparagales; family Orchidaceae; genus Platanthera; species Platanthera guangdongensis. Next base: position 128,743,641 of record CM077161.1, on the reverse strand, counting down.
GTCCCTGTGCAGGTGCTGGAGAGTCAAGCGTGACGCATAGGGGCTGAAGTCCCTGCTGCTTTTGATATTGCCGTTGCTAGCCCTCGAAGGCTAAAATAAATGGAAGTGTTATGTTTTCTTTTGATGTGGCTGGCCTGCGTGCCAATGTTCGAGGCCACTATTTTGAAAGCCCTATACGACCATAAGGCCAAATACTTGTATGTGTAAGACATTCCTATCATGTATAAAATGTGGAGTTTTTATATGTTGGACATTCAGGTGTGAAGTTCAAGTGTAGTGTTATAGGCTTCCACTAGAATGCAATGTGTTAGGCTGCGCTGCGCTACTCTGGTATCACTGCGTATCTTCACTGCCTGTTTTGTGGTATATGTTGTGGGGCCCCGTCCGGACCTTCTAGTATATACTATGTGAACGGATGAGTTTGTTACATTTTTGGTATCAGTTTTCTTGGTCTTTCCCTCTCGAAGTCGTGGTCGACTTATTTTGTGGGGGTGGCGAGCACGTCTCTGTGCGAACCAAGTTACACGATTGAACTCCTGAATGTCCATTGTAGGTGTTGGGTATTGTATCCACAACGTACCTGATTTGAAGAAGACCCTGAACAAGCTAAGGTAAATAGACAATGTATTTGATAAAATCTTTCAAGTTGTGCTTGCAGTTATTCCACGCTAAGTGCACACCAATGTCAGGGTGTAGTAGGTCAAAATACACGGGTCTGCGCGACATAATCCCTCGTTGAGCAGATCAGTGTGTTGGCCTACGTCTACTCTCTCTATTGGAGTGTACTTATTTTCAAGTACAGGGCTGTCATCATGCAAGAGCAGACAAGGAGCAAGGATGGGTCAAAGAGCAGTTCATTGGTGGAAAGACGAAAAATCGTCTAAGTGTGAATCGTCGAGAATCACTGGCTGATTCTCGCCGTCTCTATCCGGCTACATCAAAGCGTGCAACTCTGGAGCTAAGTCATAATCGTCGAGAATCATCAAGTGATTCGGCGAGAATCACTAGTGATTCTCGCCGAATCGTCGAGAATCACTGGCTGATTCTCGCCGACTCGTCGAGAATCACCTTCGATTCTCACCGATTTTGACTTGGGAGATTTTCTGGATCCCGCTGGACCGGATTAAATGGTAAGGCGTTGTTTTGAACCGGTATTAGGGTTTCTTCTTGTGGGACCCACAACGGTCATAAAGAGGTATACTACTGTATAAATACTCGCGTATTTTGAACAGTAAAGAGACAAAAAATATACGAAGCCGAGCCGCCGACGTGACCTAGTTCGTGAAGCTAGCTCCGCTGCCGCCGTCGCCGCTCGTGCAAGTTGTTCGCCGACCTTGATCGTGGTTTCTTCCAGATCTCCCGACAATAGAAGCTTAGCCAAGCATAGCATCTCACGCGTCTAACCAGAGATCCTTTGTCTCTTGATTTGTTGATCGGGAAAACCTTCCCCGTCCGAATCGATCGAGACGATAGATCCTAGTGTGACCGTTGGAAGACCTTGCTAGCTTTGCTACGAAGTTTGAATCTCCAAAGTATAGCAGCCGCACACCGTTGTCGCCGTCGATCCCGAGAACCAAGCCGCCGCCATTCTTGCCGCCGCCGGTTCCGGGGAGATTCTCTCCAAGTGAGATCTAGGGTTGTGGACTCTTCGTTGACTTCTAGAACACGTCATCGAATGAAGAGGGACACCTTAGTCTCCAAAAGTAGTTTGTATCTCTTGTACATTCTAGTTCATTTTTTTTGTAAAGGAACGTTGGTTCCTAGTTGTAAGGGTTGGGTACAACCCGTGTTGTGGGAGTGTTGTCTCATACGTGTGGAAGGGTTCCTTCCGATAGTGCAAGGATTGGATTTCAATCCTGTTGGTGAAGTGACCGAGTCATCCCTTGTTGGGAGATAGGTCAAAGGGGGAAAGTGGATGTACCCAAATCGGGGAACCACTATAAATTGCTTGTGTCCTTTCTTTGCTGTGCTGTTTTGTTATCTTGTGCAGGTACAATTTTAATTCCGCAAAAAAATTGCAAGTCACCTATCCCCCCCCCCTCCATAGGTGAAGGTAGTGGACATTAGGTGGACTTTCAAGTGGTATCAAAGCGAGGTTTCTCATCAAAAAGGTTCACACCTTGAGTAGAATCCTGCCACTAGTGTCGAGAAGAAGGAAAACATCTACCATGGACGGGCTCAAGTACACAGGCAAGATTCTAGTGTGCACCAGGCTCAACTTTCTTATTTGGAAGGAAAGGATCAGGTTCTACATGGAAGCAGTTGATCCTCGACTCTTCATGATCGTGGAGGAGGGACCTTATGTCCCCACTAAGATCTCCACCATTGATCCTACCAAGAAAGTGTCAAAGAAAATTTCTGAAATGGACAAGGACGAGATGGTGCTGGTGGGACTTGATAAGAAGGCGCAGAACATTCTGTTCAGCGCGGTCGATGACTCAATGATGCAGAACTTCTGCAACTGCAGGACAGCAATGGAGATATGGCACTACCTGATTATCCTAATGGAGGGCACTGATGAAGTGAGGGATGATCGGAGATCCCTCCTGAACCAGAAATATGAGGCCTTCAGACAAGGGCCTAAGGAAGAGATCGAAGTCACCTTCGAGAACTTCCTCAAGATTGTCAATGCCCTCAAAGGATATGGAAGAGTGTTTACTGATGGTGAACTTAATGATAAATTCCTTAGGTACCTTACAAAGGAATGGGACACAAAGATCTGCGCCATCCGAGAGTTTGGCAGACTTGCTGAAACAGACCCGTAAATTCTGTTTGGGAAGCTGATATCCTATGAGCTTCAACTAAACACCAGGAAAGCAGAAGAAGAAGCAGAGAAGGCTGCAGCCAAGGAAAAGACTGTGGCCCTATAAGCCATTCACTCCAGGAAGGGCAAGGGTGCAGTTTCATACCGTGCCAGGAAAAAGGATGAGGAGGAGGACTCCGAGCCATGCTCCTCCAGCTCAGAGTTGTCTGAGGAAGATTTCTCCCTCATCACCCGAGAATTCAAGAAGTTCCTCAAGATGAGGAATCAAAGAAAGAGAGACGGCTCCTCCTCCAGGCATCAGAAGAAAAATTATTCTTCTGATAGGTATGCTTCTAAACCGAACAAACATCACTCCTCTGACATTATTTATTTTGGATGCAATAAGCCAGGACACGTCGTGGCTGACTGCCACCAAGGCAAGAGAGAAAAGGGGAAGGGAGAGGAGCACAAGTCCTCCAGAGATAAGCAGAAAGAGAGGAGCTACATCGCCAAAAAGCCAAACACACTGAGTGAGTCTGATTCCTCAAATTCCAGTGATGATGAGGAAGCCTACTTCGGGCTAGTGGGTCGCTCCGACTCAGAAGGAGAATGCCCCCCATTTACTGGGAAGGTAAAATCTCACACCCCTCTCTCCGACTCTAAATCTGATCCTGAGTCTCAGGATGATGACCCTAAGGATAGCCTTTCGGCCCGTGAAGCGGAGCTCCTCGAGAAGTATGAGCTTCTGCTCAACACTTTCGAGGAGTGTCGTAAGAGATTGAAGGCTGAGAAAAAGGAAGTGAAATTCCTGTTGGGTAATGTATCCACAATTACCCGGATTTGAGGAAGCCTCCTGTCAAGCTAAGATGAATTCACAATGTGTTTGATGAAACCTTTTAAGTTGTGCTTGCAGTTATTCCATGCTAAGTGTACTCCAATGCCAGGGTGCAGTAGGTCAATATACACGGGTCTGCACGACGTAATCCCTCGTTGAGCAGATCAGTGTGTTGGCCTACGTGTACTCTCTCTATTGGAGTGTACTTATTTTCAAGTACAGGACTGTGATCATGCAAGAGCAGACAAGGAGCAAGGATGGGTCAAAGAGCAGCTCATGGGTGGAAAGACGAAAAATCGTCTAAGTATTATTCGACGAGAATCACCAAGTGATTCTGGCCGAATCGTCGAGAATCACTGGCTGATTCTCGCCGTCACTATCTGGCTACATCAAAGCGTGCCACTCTGGCGCTAAGTCATACTCGTCGAGTATCATCAAAGTGATTCGGCGAGAATCACTAGTGATTCGGCGAGAATCACTAGTGATTCTCGCCGAATCGTCGAGAATCACCGGCTGATTCTCGCCGACCCATCGAGAATCACCTTCGATTCTCACCGAATTTGACTTGGGCAAATTTCTGGATCCCACTGGATCAGATCAAATGTTAAGGCTCTATTTTGAACCGCTTTTATGGTTTCTTCAGGTGGGACCCATAACAGTCATAAAAGAGCATTCTAATGTATAAATACACACGTATTTTTGTACAGTATCTGCGGCGAAGAAAATTTGAAAATGCCGAGCCGCCGACGTGACCTAGATCGTGATACCTCCGCCGCTGCCGTCGCCGCTCGTGCTAGTCGATCACCGGCTGTTGATCATGGTCTCTTCCAGATCTCCCGGCGATAGAAGCTTAGCCAAGCTTAGCGTCTCACGCGTCTAACCAGAGATCCTTTGTCTCTTGATTTGTTGATCGGGAAAACTTTCCCCGTCCGAATTGATCGAGACGATCGATCCTAGTGTGACCGTTGGAAGACCTTGCTAGCTTCGCTACGAAGTTTGAATCTCCAAAGTACAGCAGCCGCACTCCGTTGTCGCCGCCGATCCCGAGAATTTTGTCGTCGCTCTTCTTGCCGCCGCCGGTTCCAGGGAGATTCTCTCCAAGAGAGATCTAGGGTTGTGGACTCTTCGATTGTCATCGAACGAAGAGGGACACCTTAGTCTCCAAAAGTAGTTTGTATTTCTTGTACATTCTAGTTCATTTTTGTTGTAAAGGAATGTTGGTTACTAGTTGTAAGGGTTGGGTGCAACCCGTGTTGTGGGAGTGTTGTCTCCTACGTGTGGAAGGGATCCTTCCGATAGTGCAAGGATTGGGTTTCAATCCTGTTGGTGAAGATACCGAGTCGTCCCTTGTTGGGAGATAGGTCAAAGGGGGAAAGTGGATGTACCCAAATCGGGGAACCACTATAAATTGCTTGTGTACTCTGTTTGCTGTGCTGTTTTATTTTCGTGTGCAGGTACAATTTTAATTCCGCAAAAACGCTGCACGTCACCTATCCCCCCCATAGGTGAAGGTAGTTGACACTAGGTGAACTTTCAAGTGGTATCAGAGCCAGGTTACTCATCAAAAGGTTTACACCTTGAGTAGAATCCTGCCACCAGTGTCAGAAGCATGAAGCTGGATCATGAGATCTCTCCACTAAGACTTCCCCCATGCACAAAGGAGTATTATCCCGTCTGGAAGATGAGAGTGTCGTATCACTTGGAGGCTATCGATCCTCGAGCATCTTTCATCCTGGAAGAGGGTCCTTTTATTCCTATGAAGACATCCGGCTCGGGAAAGAATATCCAAGTGCCCAAGTGTATTGCTGAGATGTCAGAGACGGAACTCTTATTATTTAATCTGGACAAGATGATTCGTCAGATCATCATGGATGTCTGGTCTGGACCTTCTCGCTCTAGATTGGAAAAATGTGGGACGGCCAAATCTATGTGGGTAATGATCTCAGAGCTGATGGGGGAATCAAAGAAAGCTGGGATCTGCTGTCAACTAGAGGATGAAGCCTATGTGGGGGTCCTCGCCAATGATGATGAAGGCAAGCATCAATCGGACAGCATCAAAGCTCCAGTGTCCTTGTCAGAGACTGAAGAAGAAATTAAGGAAAGCAGTTCGGATGAGGCTGACACAACGGTCAATGGCGCTAGTGACAATAATACTGAAGAGCAGGTAACTTCTTCATCTTGCCCCGTCTCTCTTGAAGTTCCTGAAGACAGGAACTGCTTTCCTTTAGAAAATCCTGATTCCCTGAAGAGAGCCCTTCAGAAAAGCAACCTACTTGTTGAGGAGTAAGCTCAGGAGATTGCTTGGCTGAAGATCTTGTTGGTTCTCCAATTGGCATCCAACAAGGTCAAGGACTCTAAAATCTCAGATCTAGAGAGTAGTCTAGAGAATGAGAAAAGGATAGTATCTAACTTTTCCAAGGTTGATGCTATGAAGAGAAAGGAAGAAAATGGGTGGATCTCCCGAATTATCAATTCATGGAGAAATGGGGAAACGGTATTCCGACCCCCCACTATAAGCAGGAAGGGTACTCATCATGCTTTCAGGTATGATCACAGGAATAATCGTGGTCACTGCAAGGGTGATCTGTCCTCATGTGGAGACACCCATAGTGCAAGTGCCGTCATGGCCTCCCATGAGAGAATACCTAAGGCTCATTCTGAGCCCTTTGTATTCTCGGCCACTGCCCCTACTCGGCATGAATCTGCTGGTATCAGCTCTCAGAACTATTCTCTCCACCCAAGGACACAGGAAAGGGAGGTTAGAAGTCATGCTGTAAGTTCTCATGGGGCCTCAGGAAGGGGGCTGACTGAAAGGCAGGCACCACCTCCCAGGCCTCATGACGCTCACTACATGCATTCCTTCCACCCTTCCACGTGTCACGGTGGAAGAGGCAATTTTGGGAGCAGATCCAGATCTATCATGTTTTGACCTAGGCTCATGACTACCTCAGTCACTAGATCAGGTCAGAAACGAAGATACAACATTCACACGTGTTGGTGCTGTGGCAGGGTGGGACACTTTGCCATAGACTGTTGGCACAACCCCTCTGTGTCAAGGGCAAGGGCCTATCCACATCTTCTGGGTAGAGGTAGTCTTCCTGACAGGATTTCTGAGGGAAGGCATTCGAGTGGCTATGCTAACAAGAACCTAGGACCCAATATGTATTGGGTTCCTAAGGTAAAGTAACTCTCTTTTGCAGGGTAGTCTAGGTTCCCGTAAATATGATGGGAACTAGACAGTAGATGTTTCAAGACTGAATTGGAACAAATATCTGGAATAACAGAAGTGATATCTACATGGGCATACTCACATTGAGCACCTGGTATGTTTTAACCAAAGGGGCTAAATGATAACTCTCATAATCCCAGGTATTTTTGATCAGCTCCAAGACTTGAGTCATATTGTATCGACACTTACATATATATATATTTATATATATATATACACATATATGTGTGTACACCTAAGGATAGGTTAGCACGGTAAATATAAACCTTAGATACATCAATAAAGATTTATCGGTAATTCCACTGGTAGATTCGAGAACTAACATCTACAGGCATAAATCAGTTCACTGAAAACTAACGAAGATACGTCATTGGAAATCTCGACAACTTACAATTGACATCAAGAAATGTATGGAAAAGCCCGGTTCAAACCCTAAATAGATTGGCTTTAAGAAATATATATATATTTAGAAGATTTTTAAATTGACTTGACATCAGAAGACTTCGAGAATCATGCATGCCTCTTAACCCGTAGATTCCTATTAAAAAATCCCTTCGATTTCGACTTAGACAAATTCCCACCGATCCTTAGCAAAGGGATCCCGTTAAAACCCGTTAAAACCATGTTAAAACCGGTCGATAACGCAAAGGAATCCCGCCGACCCTTCATATTCCGCAGGAAACTTACCGAAGGAAACTCGTCGAAGGAAACTCGCTGAAGGAAACCCGTCGAAGGAAACTCACCGACTCTTCCCCTTCCGTCGACCACTGTTGGAATCCCGCTTTCTCTTCCGTTGAAATCAAGCAGGCAACTCGCCGACTCTTCCCTCCGTAGATCACTCCTCTCGCGTCCAGGGCGTTTGTCCAAGTCTTGGCGGGTTCGATCAACCAACGTTGCAATTGTCTTCCGGTGTCCCGTCGTTTTCGTCGATTCTCACCTTCTACGCTCTTGGGTAACCACTTTCTCACCCTTACAGTGACTTACTGTTAGTGTAGCTTCCCTCTTGATTCCTGATTAGGCATAGTCTTGGGATTTCAGTCTCGTAATGGCTCCAAGGACAACCGCCGGCCGGGTTACTGGTTGTGAGTTTGTTCGAACAGGGTTCTCACATGCTTCTGATGAATTCAGAAACATCATTATCATGCTTGAAGAGGCTGGACTCTCATTCATACTGGAGCACCCCTGTAAAATCTTGGACAAGGAAGTGATGGAGTTCTTCGCAACCGCCAAACTCCGGAATGAAGACTCTCTCATCAAGAGCAAGGTTGCAGGGGCAAAGATCAAGATGTCTGCAAGCAAGCTGACACAATTCTTGCAGCTCACTAGCTCTGCGCATGAGGATTATCTGGAGGAACAGGATAAAACCAGGACACTATTATTCTGTGGACTCGCTCGAGGAACTAGATCGATAAAGCGAAAGGATATGAATGAGGAAGGGAAACTTCTGTCAGACATCATTGGGAAAGTACTCATATGCATGCCGGGCTCTCATGACCACATCTCTGCGGACATGTTCAAGATCCTTGTGGCAATTGTCTGCAAAAAAAGATTCAACTGGGGGGCATTGCTTTTTGAGAAGATAAAGGACACTCTCAGATCTCCTAGCTTTGGCAGAATCATCAGTCTATATCTCAATCAGTTAAACGGAGATAAGTATGACATGAGTAAAGGAGTTCCACTACATTACTTGAAGAAAATGGACTCGAGTGTATTTGACAGATGTGAGAGACGCATTGGCAAGCTACCGTGGTAGAACAACAAGAAGTATCTCCAGCCGAGGATGGAACTGTAGCTGATTCCTTAGTAATCCCCAGTGAAATTCCTGATGTATTGACTGCAGGAATTGAGGGGGAGCCTCTACCCGCTTCTGCTAACATCATATCTGGCATCTCTCAGATAGCTAGAGATGCAGTTGCAGATCTACAAGAAGAAAGTGAAGCCGTGATGGAAAATGAGGCGGCCCTGAATCAGAACGATCTAGGAGCCGGAGGTGATGTAGAGGAGACTGCTGAGGAAGGTTTGGAAGACGATGCAGCTGAGAATGATTTCATGGATGATGAGGATGAGGAAGAAGGAACTGTGGGACAGGAAGCATTGGAGCCTCAGGACATCACTGAAGTTCCATCTGACAAGCACGCTCCTGAGAACTTTGGTGCAACAGTGGAGGGGGAGTCCTCTCAGCAGAGACTGCTTAGTACTTCCGAGAAATCTACTGAGGCTGCAAGTATTCCCCCCTTAGAGACTGTGCTAGTGTCCAGCTCTACAAGTGCATCAGCTGAAGAGGAAGGCCAAGGAATGGCTCAGGATCATCCACTACGAGCTGATCTAGCAAATCACACCGTGAATGTTATTCAAGGTATCATGGATGAGCTCAAAGCATCTTTTGAGAAAGCTCAAAATAAAATGTTAAAAAGAATTAAGAAATCTGAGAATCTCATGCTCAAGAACGTGGTGGAGATCAATCACAAACTGGACGTGATGGAAAAGAAGTTTGAAGACAAGTATACAGCGGCCGGCCAAGCTGTAACTCTTCTTATGGACGGATTAAAAAAGAACACCGATACTCTCGCCGTAGTAAATCAGAATGCTCATGTCGCAGCAAATAACATTCAAAAGTTTGATGGCAATATGGTGACTCTTAACAGCAATCAACAAGCCTTGGTTACCGAGTTCTCCAGAACTACAAAGTACATTGATGAGTCACTGCATTCTTATGCAAACTCCATTGCAGTCGAAGCCAAAAAGGGGGAGAAAGAATATACAGCTAAGATGACCGAGCTTCAAGAAATCATAATAAAAAATTTTGAGCAATCAAACACATATGTTTATGACAGCTGCTGGTGGATGCTCAATCAAGCGTTAGGCGCTAACATCTATGAAAATCCTGAGGGTACCCCTGCTCCTGAAATTAATACTGCAGCTGATGAGGGAGCCAGTGCTGAAGAAGCTCATTTAAGTGAAGCTGATGCCCATAGGGCTGCTAGGGCCACCTCCAAGGCAAAACTGATGGCAATGTTTGACCAAGGAGCCCTAGCAAAAGCCAGGGACAAGAGAAAATCTCAAGAAGGGACATCTAAGGAAACACAAGCTGAAAAGAGAATCAGATTGAAGGAGGAGGAAGTAAGAAATGAAAAGTGGAGTCCGGTATCAAAGAGTATCATCTTGGACACATTCTGGCTACAAGAAAAAGGGGAAATCAATCGGAACGACGTATACAACCAGCATGAGTGGGAGTTGCACAAGACGTATGAAGCTAAACGGAACATCTTCTTCAGGACCAACACTGCGACAGATAAAGCTCCTCCTCCCAGATACTATCCAAAGCCCAAGGAGTACGTTGAGAGGCAAAGAAAGAAGTTTTTGGCTCAGAAACAGAAGGATGACCTAGCCAAAAATCAATAGACAGAAATTTATAGCTTGTCATTGTCTCTTGAACACTTTTATCTTTTCTTATTGTTATATGAACAATCTTGGGAATATATATATATATATGTATATGAATTTATGATTGACTCAAGCTTTGATCTGTTTGCCTCTATTTCCTTGTGCCGCATTTTTTTTTAATTCTATATGATGTATATATTATCTGGATGGTGGCATTCATCTTAGCTAGTAGGATTTTGGCTTCGTCAAATAGGGGGAGATTGTTGGGTAATGTATCCATAATTACCCGGATTTGAGGAAGCCTCCTGTCAAGCTAAGATGAATTCACAATATGTTTGATGAAACCTTTTAAGTTGTGCTTGCAGTTATTCCATGCTAAGTGCACTCCAATGTCAGGGTGCAATAGGTCAATATACACGGGTCTGCATGACGTAATCCCTCGTTGAGCAGATCAATGTGTTGGCCTACGTGTACTCTCTCTATTGGAGTGTACTTATTTTCAAGTACAGGGCTGTGATCATGCAAGAGAAGACAAGGAGCAAGGATGGGTCAAAGAGCAGCTCATGGGTGGAAAGACGAAAAATCGTCTAAGTATTATTCGACGAGAATCACCAAGTGATTCTCGCCGAATCGTCGAGAATCACTGGCTGATTCTCGCCGTCTCTATCCGGCTACATCAAAGCGTGCCACTCTGGCACTAAGTCATACTCGTCGAGTATCATCAAAGTGATTCGGCGAGAATCACTAGTGATTCTCGCCGAATCGTCGAGAATCACCGGCTGATTCTTGCCGACCCGTCGAGAATCACCTTCGATTCTCACCGAATTTGACTTGGGCAAATTTCTGGATCCCACTGGACCAGATCAAATGTTAAGGCTCTATTTTGAACCGCTTTTAGGGTTTCTTCAAGTGGGACCCATAACAGTCACAAAAGAGCATTCTACTGTATAAATACACACGTATTTTTGTACAGTATTTGCGGCGAAGAAAATTTGAAAAAGCCGAGCCGCCGACGTGACCTAAATCACAATACCTCTGCCGCTGCCGTCGCCGCTCGTGCTAGTCGATCGCCGGCTGTTGATCGTGGTCTCTTCCAGATCTCCCGGCGACAGAAGCTTAGCCAAGCTTAGCGTCTCACGCGTCTAACCAGAGATCCTTTGTCTCTTGATTTGTTGATCAGGAAAACTTTCCCCGTCTGAATCGATCGAGACGATCGATCCTAGTGTGACCGTTGGAAGACCTTGCTAGCTTCGCTACGAAGTTTGAATCTCCAAAGTACACCAGCCGCACTCCGTTGTCGCCGCCGATCCCGAGAATTTTGCCGTCGCTCTTCTTGCCGCCGCCGGTTCCGGGGAGATTCTCTCCAAGAGAGATCTAGGGTTGTGGACTCTTCGATTGCCATCGAACGAAGAGGGACACTTTAGTCTCCAAAAGTAGTTTGTATTTCTTGTACATTCTAGTTCATTTTTGTTGTAAAGGAACGTTGGTTCCTAGTTGTAAGGGTTGGGTGCAACCCGTGCTGTGGGAGTGTTGTCTCCTACGTGTGGAAGGGATCCTTCCAATAGTGCAAGGATTGGGTTTCAATCCTGTTGGTGAAGAGACCGAGTCGTCCCTTGTTGGGAGATAGGTCGAAGGGGGAAAGTGGATGTACCCAAATCGGGGAACCACTATAAATTGCTTGTGTACTCTGTTTGTTGTGCTGTTTTATTTTCGTGTGCAGGTACAATTTTAATTCCGCAAAAATGCTGCACGTCACCTATCCCCCCCCCCCCCATAGGTGAAGGTAGTTACACTAGGTGAACTTTCAATTCCTTAAGGGTGAGAGTGTCTCCCTAAGGGAAGAGATCACCAGTTTGATCTCTCTCCGATAGGAGCACCTAGACCTGACTTCAAAGCATTCAGAGTCTCTTAAGCTCCTTGATCTTATGCAGGAGGAAGTCGACAAGTTGGAAGAACAGCTTGCGGCAGAAAGTAAGATCGTCAAGAGCTTCTCTATGCCAAAAATTGTTCTTCCAGTTGTTGATACCTTCTCTGCTCAGGCCAAAGGAGCTGGCTTGGGTCATGTAGGGGTATCTGGTTCCTCATCCAGGAGAAACAGGAACCAGAGAAAGAATAAGGGCACCAAGAAGGCCTCTGCTGCTGAAAAGGGAAAGGCTCCACTCAGTCCTATTGCGTTCAGAAAGCCTGGCTTTCCCTGCAACCAACATGACTTTGAGTCAACCTTTGGTCATCATTTCCGGCCCTCGGTTGCAAAGCCAAAGAGCTGATATGATGGTTGGACTTTTCCCCGCAACTTCAATGAGAGTGTCTTCAAGGCACCTTAGGAGGAAATCCACATGGGAAATTATGGTCAATTCTCTAGCGGCCATAATAGAAAGCAGGCACCAAAATCCAAGCCTGTTATACTGAAGGAACAGATGGTGAAGAAGTCATGTGACTGCAATCACTATGATGCCTCCACCTCCAGATCCAAGGCCCCGGCTGTACCCACCATTCCCAGCGTAAAGCAGGAGCCTAGGAAGAGGTACAACCGATTTGACTGTTAGTGTTGTGGCAAAGTCGGTCACTTTGCCGTGGATTGTTGGTTTAATCCGAGGTATAACGAGACTCCCTATGTTAGAAAGGCGAGGCCGACCACTCGTCAGGTTGACCACCCGAGGGGGAGTATGCTAACCAAGAATCTAGGACCCAAGTTCGATTGGGTTCCTAAGGGAAATTAATTTTGTTTTGCAGGAATGTCCAAAGGCCACCAAAACGCCAATATGGTACTCGGACAGTGGATGCTCCCAGCATATGACTGGGATAAGAAGCCTGCTGCGTGATTACACTCCAGTCGAGAATGGTCCCAAAGTCATCTTTGGGGGGTCAGATCGAGGAGTCACCAGAGGTTACGGTATGATCTCCAACGGTACAATCTCTATCACCGACGTGGCTTATGTTGAAGGGTTAAACCATAACCTGATCAATGTAAGTCAGTTATGTGATAAAGGTTATGAAGTTAAGTTCTGCAAGGACAAATGCCTGATAATATCATGTGCCTCTTCTGAGATGGTATTAACAGGCATTAGGAGCAGAAATATCTTCTGCTTAAATTTTCTTAGTTTAGGTTCTTCTACCCCCGTATGCCTAGTAGCAAAAGGCAGTGCATCTCTTTGTGAATAATGGCACAAGAGATTGACACATATTAATTTCAAAACAATTAACATGCTGTTTTCTAAAAACTTATTAAGGAATGCTCCCGTTATCAAGTGCATCAAAGATAGCCCCTGTCCTGCATGCCAGATGGGCAAACAGACTCGGGCTACCTTTAAGAGCATTGCAGACATAGACTCTTCCCGATGTCTTTATCTTCTGCATATGGACCTGTTTGGTCCAATGCAAGTTCATAACTTGGGAGACAAGTCCTATACGTTAGAGATAGTTGATGATCACTCTCGGTTTACATGGGTGTTCTTCTTAAAGCGAAAGTCAGATACGTTTGACATCTTCACTAGTTTTGTCAAGCAAGTTCAGAACGAATTTAGCTGCTCAGTAGTCAAAATCAGAAGTGACCATGGAACTGAATTCGAATCTGGTGCTATAACAGAGTTTTGTGAAGAACATGGTATCTTTCATGAGTTTTCCTCCCCGCGCACTCCTCAATAAAATGGAGTTGCGGAGAGGAGAAATAGAACTCTCATTGAAGCTTGCACGACAATGTTGAAAGACGCTTCTCTCCCAGAATACTTCTGGGCAGAGGCTGTCAATACGTCTTGTCATGTACAAAACCGAGCTTTGATCAACAAAAGTCATCGTAAGACGCCCTACGAACTACTGAAAGGCAGGAAACCAACCATGTCCTATTTAAGGATCTTTGGTTGCAGATGTTATGTACTAAATAATGGGAAGTACCCACGTACTAAATTTGGTGAAAAATGCTTCGAAGGCATATTCATGGGCTATAGTTCCCACAGTCGGGCATATAGGGTCTTCAATAAGAAAACCCTAGTGGTAGAAGAATCAATTAATATTGTATTTGATAAAGGAAGCTTGCTTAACAGCAATTCTTCCAGCGGTATTCTTGAAGATGCAGGTGCAAGACTTGATCAGCTGAGTCTCGATGAGACCGCTAAAGATGAAACTCCTAAGTACGTCAGAGTTTCCACCACAACGTCAACTGGGAATGTTGAAGATCAAAATGGAGAAAATCTCTTAGAAGAAGGAGAAGCCCAAGAAGTAGTCGAAGCTCCAGACGCCAAACTTCTAGAGCTCCGGCACGTGAGGGATCACCCTAAAGAGCAGATCATCGGAGATCCTCATGCTAGTGTTAGAACTCGAAGAGGTACTGTTAACGAGATTTTGCATCTTAGCTTCCTGTCACATGTTGAGCCAAAGAAGTTCGACGAGGCGAACAAAAATGCAGCATGGATCTTGGCCATGCAAGATGAACTGCATTAATTCGAACGATGCAATGTTTGGACGCTGGTTCACAGACCACAAAAGCAGAATGTGATTGGCACCTAGTGGATCTTCAGAAATAAACTGGATGAACATGGTGTCATCATAAAGAACAAGGCCAGGCTGGTGGCTCAAGGTTATAGACAGGAGGAGGGGATTGACTTCGACCAGACCTTTGCACCAGTGGCAAGACTCGAGGCAATCAAATTGTTTCTGGTGTATGCTTCACACAAAGGATTCACAGTCTATCAAATGGATGTGAAATCGGCATTCTTGAACGGAGACCTGAAAGAGGAAGTATACGTCGCTCAACCCCCAGGTTTTGTCAATCCTACTTATCCCAATCATGTATATTTTCTTAATAAAGCTCTATATGGCTTAAAACAAGCTCCACGAGCTTGGTATGAGACCTTGTCTAGTTTTCTTCTTGAGAATAAGTTCTCTAGAGGTAAAATAGATAAGACATTGTTTCTCAGGGAAGTCAAAGACAAGATTTTGCTGGTACAAATCTATGTCGATGACATCATATTCGGCTCGACGGACAACAATCTTTGCAAAAAGTTTTCTAAACTTATGCAAGGAAAGTTTGAAATGAGCAGTATGGGAGAGCTAAAGTATTTCTTGGGACTTCAAGTGAAACAGTCTGAGGATGGAATATTCATCTCTCAGACGAAGTTCACAAATGAACTCCTCAAGAAATTCGGTATGGAGAATGCAACCTCTATGAGGACTCCAATGGGATCCACCATGTCTCTGGATAAGGATGAGAAAGAAAAACCTTTCGATGAAACCAAATACAAAAGCATCATTGGATCCCTGCTCTACCTTACTGTTAGTAGACCGGATATCATGTTTTTCACATGTGTCTGTGCCAGATATCAGGTGAACACTAAAGAATCTCACTATGTCGCTGCAAAGCGAATTCTCAGATACCTTAAAGGTACTCCGAATCTTGGCTTGTGGTACCCGAGAAACAATGATGTCGAGCTAATCGGTTTTTTAGATGCTGATTTTGCAGGGAGTAGGGATGACAGGAAAAGCACCTCCGGGACGTGTCAATTCCTCGGAAGAAGGCTTATTTCATGGAATAACAAGAAACAGAATTGTGTAGCAACCTCCACAGCAGAGTCTGAGTACATCTCGGCAGGCAGCTGTTGCGCACAACTCCTATGGATTAGAAACCA
Organism: Platanthera guangdongensis; assembly: GCA_039583875.1. Lineage (NCBI taxonomy): Eukaryota > Viridiplantae > Streptophyta > Magnoliopsida > Asparagales > Orchidaceae > Platanthera > Platanthera guangdongensis. The sequence continues at coordinate 128,727,829 of CM077161.1, read as the reverse complement.
GTTAGCCGACTACGACCTTCAGTTCAAGGAAGTACCAATGTACTGCGACTCCTCCAGTGCAATTGCAATTGCCAACAATCCGGTATCGTACAGCAGAACGAAGCATATTGAAGTGCGCTACCACTTCATTCGGGAGCACGTGGAGAACAAGGACATCTCTCTCTATTATGTCCCCACGGACAAGCAGATTGCAGATATTTTCACAAAGCTCTTAGACGAAGCCAATTCAGTCTTTTCAAAACTGAATTGGGGATGCTAAACTATGAGGAATGAATACTACAGTAGCTCCAGGCTCATTCATCTAGGGGGAGCCTCTGTCAAGAACTCTAGTGTGCGCACAAGTGCAAGAACTGAGGGGGAGCAAGGGGTCATATGCCACAGACCCAGATTTGCAGAAGCCGAAAAGGGGGAGATATATTACCCTCTCGGCTAAGGCTAAGGTGGCTCCAAGTTTGCTCTCAAGAAATTGGTATTGGTAATGAATATCTCTCTCAACTCCATGTTACGTTCATGCTTTTCATTCCCTTACGCTCTATTCACCTTAGCTTGTAGGGTTTAGGCTTCTTCAAATAGGGGGAGATTGTTGGGTATTGTATCCACAACGTATCTGATTTGAAGAAGCCCCTGAACAAGCTAAGGTAAATAGACAATGTATTTAATAAAATCTTTCAAGTTGTGCTTGCAGTTATTCCACGCTAAGTGCACACCAATGTCAGGGTGCAGTAGGTCAATATACACGGGTCTGCGCGACGTAATCCCTCGTTGAGCAGAACAGTGTGTTGGCCTACGTGTACTCTCTCTATTGGAGTGTACTTATTTTCAAGTACAGGGCTGTGATCATGCAAGAGCAGACAAGGAGCAAGGATGGGTCAAAGAGCAGTTCATGGGTGGAAAGACGAAAAATCGTCTAAGTGTGATTCTCGCCGAATCGTCGAGAATCACTGGCTGATTCTCGCCGTCTCTATCCGGCTACATCAAAGCGTGCAACTCTGGAGCTAAGTCATAATCATCGAGAATCATCAAAGTGATTCGGCGAGAATCACTAGTGATTCTCGCCGAATCATCGAGAATCACTGGCTGATTCTCGCCGACTTGTCGAGAATCACCTTCAATTCTCACCGATTTTGACTTGAGAGATTTTCTGGATCCCGCTGGACCGGATCAAATGTTAAGGCATTGTTTTGAACCGGTATTAGGGTTTCTTCTTGTGGGACCCACAACTGTCATAAAGAGGTATACTACTGTATAAATACTCGCGTATTTTGAATAGTAAAGAGACAAAAAAATAAACGAAGCCGAGCCGCCGACGTGACCTAGTTCGCGAAGCTAGCTCCGCTGCCACCGTCGCCGCTCGTGCAAGTTGTTCGCCGACCTTGATCATGGTTTCTTCCAGATCTCCCGGCGACAGAAGCTTAGCCAAGCATAGCATCTCACGCGTCTAACCAGAGATCCTTTGTCTCTTGATTTGTTGATCGGGAAAACCTTCCCCGTCAGAATCGATCGAGACGATCGATCCTAGTGTGACCGTTGGAAGACCTTGCTAGCTTTGCTACGAAGTTTGAATCTCCAAAGTACAGCAGCCGCACATCGTTGTCGCCGTCGATCCCGAGAACCAAGCCGCCGCCCTTCTTACCGCCGCCGGTTCCGGGGTGATTCTCTCCAAGTGAGATCTAGGGTTGTGGACTCTTCGTTGACTTCTAGAACACATCATCGAATGAAGAGGGACACCTTAGTCTCCAAAAGTTGTTTGTATCTCTTGTACATTCTAGTTCATTTTTGTTGTAAAGGAACATTGGTTCCTAGTTGTAAGGGTTAGGTGCAACCCGTGTTGTGGGAGTGTTGTCTCCTACGTGTGGAAGGGTTCCTTCCGATAGTGCAAGGATTGGATTTCAATCCTGTTGGTGAAGTGACCGAGTCGTCCCTTGTTGGGAGATAGGTCGAAGGGGGGAAAGTGGATGTACCCAAATCGGGGAACCACTATAAATTGCTTGTGTCCTTTCTTTGCTGTGCTGTTTTGTTATCTTGTGTAGGTACAATTTTAAATCCGCAAAAAGCTGCAAGTCACCTATTCCCCCCCATAGGTGAAGGTAGTTGACACTAGGTGGACTTTCAGTAGGAATATAAATACATGTGTTTGAGGAACCTGCGCGTTCCTATCTTGTTGTGATTGCTTGTGTACGGTCGCTAATGCGTGTGTCTTGTCCACCTTTAGGTGACGCGGAGTGGTGCGGGGCAATCGGAGCCCCAACGGTCTGATGAAAGTACGTCACCAGCCGAGGTGCCTACACCTCTGCCTTCTGCGGAAACTGTATGATTAGTTGTTGACGCTGTATTTGCCATGATGCAACAACAGCCGGTTGGGCAGGCGCAGCATGCCATGAGGCCAGAACAGGTTGCGGCAAGGGTAGAGCCTAGAGCGGATGTGGATCCTCGAGCAGCTGAGAAACAGTTAAAGCAGTTCATGAGTTTTCACCCGCCTACGTTCTCGGGAGTGGGATCTCCTGCGCAGGCTGAAGACTGGTTGTCGTGTGTCAAGAGGATTATGACGGTGATTGGAACGGAGGAGCATCAGAAAGTCACCTTAGCATCCTTCTTGCTTGAAGGAGAGGCTCGTTTATGGTGGGATGAGATGGAACTACATCACTTGGAGGATAGACCATTGGCACAAGTGTCCATGGAGGAATTTTCTCGGCTCTTCCTGGCGAAGCACCTCTCGGCGGCACAACGTATAGCCATAGAGAATGAATTCCAAAGGCTGACGCAAGGAGAAGGCAATGTGGAAGCTTACCTGCATGAGTTTACACGCTTGTCGCGTATGAGGAGAAGGCAATGTGGAAGCTTACCTGCTGATGAGCAGAGAAAGACGTATAGGTTCTATGAAGGACTGCTGGATGAGGTGAGGTTCTTGCTTCTAGTTCTGTGAACCAACGCTTCCAGGAGTTAGTTGACACTGCCTGCGCGCTGGAAAATGACATGAAAAGGGTGCAGGGGAAGAGGGCCTTGGTTGTGACACAGCCGGAGTTTAAAGTGCCCGACCGACGAAGTCATTTTATAAGAAGAAATGGGGCAAGAGGCCCAAGACGGCGGGACAAGCTCCTTCTTCAGTTGCATCGGGAGCAACGTCGGGGGCCACCTCAAAGTCGAATACTCGTACATGCTTTAATTGTGGCCGGGTGGGCATATAGCTCGTGATTGTCGGGTGCCGCCAAAGAGTGAAAAGAAGGCGGGAGCGTCATATGCAGAAAAGGGCAAGACAGTGGTGGAATCCTCTGCATCGCAGGTGCAGCCCCGGGTCTACAATCTTGTCTTGCAGGAGGCCATCAAGCAAAGTGACGTCGTCACATGTACGAGTTACATTTTTGCGCATTGTATTGCTTGTATGCTTGGTTTATTGCATATGTGTATGCGGTTTGTATGTGTAACATGATGGTCACAGGATTTGTGATAATTCTGAACATGTTGGAGCGAGCACTGTTTGATACGAGCGCGTTGCATTCTTTTCTGTCTGAAGAGTTTATAACGCAGCTTGGGATACCTAGTCGTTTGAAGATAGATAACGTCAGAATGATGTTGCCGAATGGTTGTATGATGCTTGTGGATCAAACTCGCGATGTGGCGGTGCAAATAGGAAGTCGGGATTTCTGCTTGACTGCATCTGTATTACTGATAGCGGAATTTGACGTGATATTTGGTATGGATTGACTCGTGGAGCAGCATGCCTTGATTGATTGTCAGTCCAAAGAGATCACGTTGGGCCAGAATACCGAGTAGGAGACGAGGTTCGCGGGTATGCGAGGAGTTGGCGGGACGTTGATGCCTGCACTCCAAGTTGTCAAAGCTGTTCGGAAGGGCGCGGAGTTATACTTCATGGTAATTCAGGCTATTGAGCCCAAGGCCAGTATATGCGATGTTCCGTTTGTATCGGAGTTTGCAGATGTCTTTCCGAAGGATCTCCCTGAGCTACCACCCCAGCGAGAGATTGACTTCACGATCGAGTTGGTGTCAGGTGCAAAACCTGTGGCCCGCTCGCCATATCGCGTCGCACCTAAGGAAATGACAGAGTTGAAAGTCCAACTGCAGGAATTGATGGAGCAGGGTTATATACGCCCAAGCATGTCTCCTTGGAGTGTGCCTATGATTTTTGTGAAGAAGAAAGACGGTGGCTTGCGGGTATGTATTGATTACCGCAAACTGAATAAGCTGACCGAGAAAAATAAATATCTGATTCCGCGGATTGATGAGTTGTTTGATCTGCTAGTGGGATCGTCTGTTGATTGAATATTTTGCATCAAGTCCCGACAACGGCGCCAAAAACTTGATTGAATATTTTGCAACAAGTCCCCAACAACGGTGCCAAAAACTTGATTGATGGTTTCGCATCGGGTCCGAAAACTTGATGCGACTAAAACTCCAAAAATTGGTGAAAATTCCCGCGTCGCCCCGAGCAGTTTTATTTAAGTAGAAAAGCGGATTTGATTTTGTTAAGAAAACGGGGCACACGGATTTATTAATTTGGATATAAAAAGATGAGATTGAGTTTTAACGAAAGGAGGCAAGTTCACCTATCGTGTGTAGTACAGGATATTCCGGGTGGAATATCGAGGTCGTATTGTTCTCGGAGTCGGTTCGATTATTTCTACTCTTACCTGGAGGGGACTATTATTTTACCAATAATTAACTTGTCGGGTTATTTTTTTATATATATAAAAGCATAAAGATAGACAGAAAACAGAAAATGAAAGCATAAAAGGGGGGAGCTGATGAAAAGCTTAGCGTAATGGCATCAAATCGAAATTAGAACTAAAATAAACTTTTAATAAAAAGAGATCCTAATTTTCAAATTAATTAAGGAGGAGACTTGGCCGTGGAGGTTCCACTAGAATGAGCTCACTTATCTCTAGGACTATCACTCACCTGAACTCTAAGACTATTCGACCGAATGTTAGTCTGACGAAGGATTCCTCTTAACGCCCGCATTATGCTAAGAGCCCCGCTATTGGGTGGGGAACCCAATCTGGTAGAGTTGGCACGCCTCCTCTCTCGAGGGTTAGTGCGGAACTCTCTTCACCAAGGGGTGATAGGTCCATACGCACGACCTCTCGGCTAGCTAGCGTATGGACTACGGAAATAGGGCCCACACATCGATATGTGGTCCTACGCGTCGTAAACCCAGGGCATACCTTAAGTACTTTAATTAATTAGAAAAATGAGACCTTTTATTATTTTAAGCTATTTTTTCTGTCCCAATGCTCTTCGATACTGAGGGCTAAGAACTGTTAGCCACTCATCGAAATGGGAACGGCAGGCGGTGAAAGCAATAAATAAAGCAAAAAAGGAAAGCAGTAAATAAAAGCGGTAAAGGAAAGATGTAAAGTAAAGCTGAAAATTGCAAGTTCTACTCAAACGAGTAGGACTGAAATGAAAGCAATAAAGTGCGAGTCCCGGCGCAAATACGTGGGCGGGAGAAATGAAAGCGAGTCATACTCAAACGAGTAGGACAAAAAAAATGCAATGCACGCACACTCTCGACATAAAGTAAAATGCACCCACACAAGTTCTACTCAAATGAGTAGGAAAAAATAAATGCGTGTCCTACTCAAACAAGTAGGACTAAATAAATGCACCCACTCTACAGAAAGTAAAACACACTCGCTCGACAAAAAATTAAACACACTCTAAACACTCTACTTGAAGGAAGTAAAACAATGCGTTATTTAACTCTTAACGAGTAGGCGGAAATAAATGCGCATACATACAAAAATGTGAAAAACTAAGTTAGTGAAAAATTAAAACAATTGCATTTCTACCGCTAGAATGCGGCAGAAATGCATAAAAAGTGAAAATAAAAATAAACGGACCAAAACAGTTTGCAAATAAACGCAAAATGAAAGTTATCTAAAAATTAAAACGACTACATTTCTATCGTTAGAATACGGCAGAAATGCGTAAAAAGAGAACAGAAAAATTAAACGAGCAAAATGGTTTTTAAATAAAAGCGAAAATGGAAGTGTTTGAAAAATTAAAATAACTACTTAGTCATTCTTATAATGCTATAAAAATGCTTACAACGTGGAAGAAAATGGAAAGAACGAAAAGTTTTACAATCTAAAAAGACTAAGTAAAAAAAATCAAAAACCATTTTATGATCGTTTTTATAGTTTCATAAGGATGAATGTTAGAACAAAAAGCTACGTAGCATAAGATGAAAAGCTTATATAACAATTACTTATCAATAAAAATTAAAACATAACATTTACTCTCATACACACACACACACAAACACACAAACACACACACACACACACACACACACACACATACACACACACACACACACACACACACACACACACACACACACACACACTTTAAAGAAATGAAAAACAAAGTAGAAATAAGATTGTATAAGAGAGAGGGCACAAAGATGAATCCAAATCCATAGAAAGTGAGAAAATCTACAATTTTATTAAGCTAAAACGAAGATTACAAAGCTAGAACCAAAATAAAGGAGAGGGGGAGAAATTCCCTTACAACGCATTTGAAATCATCTAAGCAGCATTTCCATTATACAAAATGGATCCAAAAAGTGGAACAGAAATACATCCAGCAAGCTGGGTTAAATAAGCAAATATTTCATGGGACACGCCCTCTGACACGGGTGTGTCTGGGGGCGTGTCAGCACTGTACAAATGGCGGCCGATGAGATTTGACATCAAAGTTCACTTATGCAGGACACGTATCGGTCACGTGGAGGTCACACCCCAAGTCACGGGCGTGATGCTGGGCGTGCCAGGGAGATCGATCTGCACGCGGGTTGCGTTGAAAGTCGCCACGCGGGTCTTGTCGGCCAGGTGGAGAAGCCACACCCTTGGTCATGGGCGGGACTAGGGGCGTGTCTGGTTGTCTCGACAATCGTCGAGAGGAAAATGTCGAGAGCAAAAAATGTCGAGCAGCAGGAGGAGTCACACCCTTGGTCACGGGCGTGACTGGGGGCGTGTCGTGTTGTCTTGGCAATCATCGAGACCAAAATGTTGAGAGGAGAAAATCATCGAGCTGAAGGAGGAGACACGCCCATGGTTACGGGCGTGACTAGGGGCGTGTCGGGTTTATCGACGTTCGTCGAGCGGAAAACGTCGAGCTTGCTTGACACGGGCTGGGATCACGGGGCGTGTCATTGGACATATGCGTGACGTCGGGCGTGACGAGCTTTTCTCTTCAAAAATTGTTGATTATGCTAGAATTTGACGGGCCACGCCCTAGTCACGGGCGTGACCATCATTATACGGGCGTGACTTGACTTATTTTTGCAATTTCTCCGGAATTCTCTAAAACAATAAAATAAACTAAGTTACTAAAATATTTACAAAATAGGAGCAATTTATTAAACAAAAATAAGTAAAAATGACGAAAATAAATGAAAACAACTAAATTAATGTACACAAAAATAAGTATATTTACAATTCATCGAATACCCCATACTTAAGCTTTTGCTATTCCAGAGCAAAAGTTGGAGATGAACTTATAAGGAATAAAAGAAATCCTAAGTTTAACTATCACTTGAATTAATTAAAAGTAAAACCAAAATAAATATCCGGGGTACTAGAGTTAAATTATAAATTATGAAAATGTTATAAATAGAGAAAGAGTTCCAAAAAGACTTTTAGATAAAATAAATAGAAAGAAAAAATTTATTTTTGTTTGTCTAACAAAGATGTATTGAAATTATATAAAAAAATTTAGCTTAAAAGAAGTTAAAGGAAATAATGCAATTTAAAAATTATGCTCTCAAAAAAATTTAAATTAATTATAGAATCATTGAAATAGGATAAGTGGTTTGGTGGTTTATGAAGAGGGCTTGGATTTAGAGGCGAGGTAATTTTTTCTTGAACCTCTATATTTTTTTTCTTTTGAATAATTAGGAAAATAAAATCTTATTTTCCTAACATAATTTTTTTTCTTTATTCATAAATAATAAATAACCCAATATATATATATAGGAGTAATGAATTTTATCCTCTTATTCCATAACATATAATCTTTTTAAATATTGGGTGCCTATGTTTACGGAATGAAATCTTATTCTCATTGACATAAGATCTTTTAAGGGGTAAAATAGGAGTAAGCATGTCAAGTGAGACATGAAAAAATGGAGGTGGTATTTGTTTTAAAAAAGAAAAACAGATTTTAATTAAAATGTTTTGAGAGCAACCTTTTAAAATGAACGTTCCTATATTTCTAAAAGCATGAAGTAGAAATAATTGAATTCCATGGTTGTTATTTTCTAACATAAAAGACGAGCTTCTATTTATAAAAATTAGAAGTGGTGGTGAAAAACAAGTTTTCTATTATAAGAAAAAGACATAAAAAATTCTTTAAAACTTAACTTCAGACACTTAAATCTATCGAACTTTATTAATAAACGAATAGTAAACAAAAAATAAGTAAAATTCGCCTATAAATTAACTCAAAACTGAATTTTTGGAAAGCAAAAAGGGTTAAGATGTGATATATTCGATTTTATTTATTACATAATTTCTAAACAATTTTTTGTATTTTAGGGTTTTTATCATTTTTTTTGAATTTTGATTATCACCTTTTTTTTTGAATTTTTGTTTATAATCTTTTTAGGATTTTTGATTTTTATCATTTTAGGGTTTTTAGATTTTCAAATTTTTTGATTTTTTAGTTTTTTATCAAATTATTTACAAGAAATGAGAGATAAAGAAGATAAAGGGGAAAGAGAGATTTTTACAAAATGTACAAAGTAAAAACTCGATGGCCCGCGAACAGACTCTTATTTCAGTGGTTGGTTTGATGAATCGAACGCCGCGTGGTTTGCTAAAAAACGAGCTTTTACAAAAAAGAAGAGAGAGGGGGGGAAAGAGAAAGATTATTATTTTTTTTAAAAAAATTATTTACAAAGGAAAAGAAATTTTTTTTTTATTTTTTGTTTTATAATTTTTTGATTTTTTTTATTTATAATTTTTTTTGAATTTTGTGGTTTTATGAATTTTTTTGAAGTTTTTACTTTTTTTATTATTATAAAAAACAATGAAATTTTTTTTTTTGAGATTTTAATTTTTTGAAATTTTTTTGTATTTTTTGCTAAGTACAGAATAAAAAATATGCAGAATAGGAAAACACCCCTATACTTAAACTCAACATTGTCCCCAATGTTTCAATGTAAGTATGTGAAATGAATAATTTACAAAATAAAATATGCACAAAAATTAAAAGAGAGGGCAGAGGCTTCCCTTAGACAAGGTCGGGATGCCCGGGTTGATACCCTGCATTATTAATAACAAAAGAAAGAAAAATAAAAGTAAAAGAAAAATAAAAAGATAAATTCGACAAAAAGTTTGCGGGCGATAGGGGGCAAGTGGGGGTGACTCGGAGTAGCTAACGTCTTAGCTTATGAGCGTGATAAAAATGCGAGCACTTAGCGCGCACAATAGTGGGAATCACGCCAAATTAAAACAAAACAAGTTTAAAATAAAATAAGTTAAACAAAATATATACATTTTTAATAACAAAAAATATATATACATTTTTGCGTTTTTATGTAGTTTTTTCTTTTTTTTGTTGGTTTTGAGGTAGGTTTTTTTATTTTTATTTTTTATGTTTTTGGTTGTTTTATTGATATTTTTTATTGAGTTTTGTTTGTTGTTTTTAGAGTTTTTTAGAGTTTTGTTGTTTTTAGATTTTTAGGTTTTTGTTTTTTTTGTTTTTTATATTTTTGATTTTTTAAGTTTTTTTTAGTTAGTTTTTGTTAGTAGAAAACGATGTCATTTTATTTATATGTTTTTATAGATATTACTAACATAATAATTTTTTAAAGTTTTTGGTTTGTTTTTTTATGTAGTTTTTTTTAGTTTTTATTAATAATACTAAATATTAATTTAATTTTTGCTGGTCATTTATATATATATATATAATAAGTAAAATTAATAGATTTCTCGGGTTCAAAATAACGCCTCGAAAAATCCCCCGCAACGGCGCCAAAAAACTTCATTGATAATTTTTACATCAAGTCCCCGGCAACAGCGCCAAAAACTTGATTGAGTGTTTTCGCATCAAGTCCCCGACAACAACGCCAAAATCTTGAATGAATATTTTGCATCAAGTCTCCGGCAACGACGCCAAAAAGTTGATTGAATATTTTGCATCAAGTCCCCGGCAACGGCGCCAAAAACTTGATTGATATTTTTGCATCGGGTCCGAAAACGTGATGCGGCTAAAACTCCAAAAATTGATGAGAATTCCCGCGGCGCCTCAGGCGGTTTTATTTAAGTAGAAAAGCAGATTTGGTTTTATTAAGGAAACGGGGCGCGCATATTTATTAATCTGGATATAAAAAGATGAGATCAAGTTTTAACGAAAGGAGGAAAGTGCACCTATCGCGTGTAGTACAGGATATTCCGGGTGGAATATCGAGATCGTATTGTTCTTAGGGTCGTTTCAATTATTTCTACTCTTCTCTAGAGGAGACTATTATTTTACCGATAATTAACTTGTCGGGTTATTATATATATATATATATATATATATATATATATATATATATATATTTAAAAGCAAAAAGACAGATAGAAAACAGAAAATGAAAGCATAAAAGGGGGAGCCGATGAAAACCTTAGCGCAACGGCATTGAATTGAAATTAGAACTAAAATAAACTTTTAATAAAAAGAGATCCGAATTTTCAAATTAATTAAGGTGGTGACTTGGTCGTGGAGGTTCCACTAGAATGAGCTTACTTATCTCTAGGACTATCGCTCACCTGAACGCTAAGACTATTCGCCCGAACGTTAGTCCGATGAAAGATTCCTCTTAACGCCGGCATTACGCTAAGAACCCCGCTATTGGGTGGGGAACCCAATCTGGTAGAGTTGGCGCGCCTCCTCTCTCGAGGGTTAGTGCGGAAATCTCTTCACCAAGGGGTGATCGGTCCATACACACGGCCTCTCAGCTAGTTAGCGTATGGACTACAGAAATAGGGCCCACACATCGATATGTGGTCCTACGCGTCGTAAACCACGAGCAAACCTTAAGTACTTTAATTAATTAGAGAAATGAGACCTTTTATTATTTTAAGCTATTTTTTCTGTCTCAATGCTCTTCGATAATGAGGCCTAAGAACTGTTATCCACTCATCAGAATGGGGACGACAGACGGTGAAAGCAATAAATAAAGCAGAAAAGGAAAACAGTAAATGAAAGAGGTAAAGGAAAGCTGCAAAGAAAAGCTAAAAATTGCAAGTCCTACTCGAACGAGTATGGCTGAAATGAAAGCAATAAAGTGCGAGTCCCGGTGCAAATGCATGGGCGGGAGAAATGAAAGCGAGTCCTACTCAAACGAGTATGACAAAATAAATGCAATGCACTCACACTCTCGACAGAAAGTAAAACACACACACACAAGTCCTACTCAAATGAGTAGGAGAAAATAAATGCGGGTCCTACTCAAACGAGTAGGACAAAATAAATGCAATGCACGCACACTCTCGACAGAAAGTAAAACACACGCACACAAGTCCTACTCAAATGAGTAGGAGAAAATAAATGCGGGTCCTACTCAAACAAGTATAACTAAATAAATGCACCCACTCTACAGAAAGTAAAACACACTCGCTCGACAGAAAATTAAATACACTCCACACACTCTACTTGAAGAAAGTAAAACAATGCGACTTTTAACTCTTAACGAGTAGGCGGAAATAAATGCGCACACATACAAAAATGTGAAAAACAAGTTAGTGAAAAATTAAAACAACTGCATTTCTACCGCTAGAATGCGGTAGAAATGCATAAAAAGTAAGAATAAAAATAAACGGAGCAAAACGGTTTGCAAATAAATGCAAAATGAAAGTTATCTAAAAATTAAAACGACTACATTTCTACCATTAGAGTACGGTAGAAATTCGTAAAAAGAGAACAAACAAATTAAACGAGCAAAACGGTTTTTAAATAAAAGCGAAAATGGAAGTGTTTGAAAAATTAAAATAACTAGTTAGCCATTCTTATAATGCTATAAAAATGCTTAAAATGTGGAAGAAAAGGGAAAAGAACAAAAAGTTTTACGATCTAAAAAGACTAAGTAAAAAAAATTAAAAACCACTTTATGATCGTTTTTATAGTTTCATTAGGATGAATGTTAGAACAAAAGCTAAGTGACATAAGATGAAAAGCTAATATAACAATTACTTATCAATAAAAATTAAAACATAACATTTACTCTCATACACACACACACACACTTTTTAAAGAAAAGAAAACAAAGTAGAAATAAGATTATATAAGAGAGAGGGCACAAAGATGAAATCCAAATCCATAGAAAGGGAAAAAATCTACAATTTTATTAAGCTAAAACGAAGATTACAAAGCTAGAACCAAAATAAAGGAGAGGGGGAACAATTCCCTTACAACGCGTTTGGAATTATCTAAGTAGCATTTCCCCTATACAAAATGGATCCAAAAAGTGGAACAGAAATACATCCAGCAAGCTGGTTTAAATTGGCAAAAATTTCATGGGACACGCCCGCTGACACGGGCGTGTCAGAGGGCATGTCAGCACTGTGCAAATGGCGGCCGACGAGATTTGTCATCAAAGTTGACTTCTGCAGGACATGTGTCGGTCACGTGGAGGTCACGCGCCAGGTTACGGGCGTGATGCTGGGCGTGTCGGGGAGGTGGATCTGGGCGCGGGTTGCGTTGAAAGTCGCTGTGCGGCTCTTATCGGCCAGGTGGAGAAGCCACGCCCTTATTCACGGGCGTGACTAGGGGCGTGTCTGGTTGTCTCGATAATCGTCGAGCGGAAAATGTTGAGCAGCAGGAGCTGTTATGCCCTTGGTCACGGGCGTGACTGGGGGCGTGTCGGGTTGTCTCGGCAATCGTCGAGACCAAAATGTTGAGAGGAGAAAATCGTCGAGCTGAAGGAGGAGACACGCCCTTGGTCACGGGCGTGATTGGGGGCTTGTCGGGTTGTTCAACGTTCGTCGAGCAGAAAACGTCGAGCTTGCTTGACACGGGCTGGGGTCACTGGGCGTATCATTAGACACGGGCGTGACGTCGGGCGTGATGAGCTTTTCTCTTCAAAAATTGTTGATTTCGCTGGAATTTGACGGGTCACGACCTGGTCACGGGCGTGACCATCATTATACGGGCGTGACTTGACTTTTTTTTTGCAATTTTTCTGAAATTCTTTAAAACAATAAAATAAACTAAGTTAGTAAAATATTTATAAAATATGAGCAATTTATTAAACAAAAATAAGTAAAAATGACGAAAATAAATGAAAACGACTAAATTAATGTACACAAAAATACGTATATTTACAATTCATCAAATACCCCGATATTTAAGCTTTTGCTATTTTAGAGCAAAAGTTGGAGATGAACTTATAAGGAATAAAAGAAATCCTAAGTTTAACTATCGCTTGAATTAATTAAAAGTAAGATCAAAATAAATATCCGGGGTACTAGAGTTAAATCATAAATTATGAAAATGTTGTAAATAGAGGAAGAGTTCCAAAAAGACTTCTAGATAAAACAAATATTAAACAAAAATTTATTTTTGTTAGCCTAACAAAGATGGATTGAAATTATATAAAAAATTTTAGCTTAAAATAAGTTAAAAGAAATAATGTAATTTAAAAATTATGCTCTCAAAAAAATTTAAATTAATTCTAGAATCATTGAAATAGGTTAAGTGGTTTGGTGGTTTATGAAGAGAGCTTGGATTTAGAGGCGAGGTAATTTTTTCTCGAACTTCAATATTTTTTTTTTGAATAATTAGGAAAATGAAATCTTATTTTCCTAACATAAATTTTTTTTTCTTCATAAATAATAAATAACCCAATGTATATGTATAGGAGTAATGAATTTTATCTTCTTACTCCATAACACATAATCTTTTTTAATATTGGGTATCTATGTTTACGGAATGAAATCTTATTCTCATTGACATAAGATCTTTTAAGGGGTGTAATAGGGGTAAGCATGTCAAGTGAGACATGAAAAAATGGAGGTGGTATTTTTTTTCAAAAAGAAAACTAGATTTTAATAAAAAACTTTTGAGAGCAACCTTTTTAAAATGAACGTTCTTATATTTCTAAAAGCATGAAGTAGAAATAATTGAAATCCATGGTTGTTATTTTCTAACATAAAAGACGAGATTCTATTTATAAAAATTAGAAATGGTGGTGAAAAACTTGTTCTCTATTATAAGGAAAAGAGATAAAAAATTCTTTAAAACTTAACCCCAGACACTTAAATCTGTCGAACTTTAATTAATAAACAAATAGTAAACAAAGAATAAGTAAAATTCACATATAAATTAACTCGAAACTGGATTTTTGGAAAGCAAAAATGGTTAAGATGTGGTATATTCGATTTTATTTGTTACTTAATTTCTAATTTTTTTTGGATTTTAGGGTTTTTATCAATTTTTTTGAATTTTGATTATCATCTTTTTTTGAATTTTTGTTTATAATTTTGTTAGGATTTTTGATTTTTATCATTTTAGGGTTTTTGGATTTTCAATTTTTTTGATTTTTTAGTTTTTTATCAAATTATTTACAAGAAAGGGGAGATAAAGAAGTGTTATTTACAAAGAAGATACTGGAGAAAGAGAGATTTTTACAAAATGTACAATGTAAAAACTTCATGGCGCGCGAACACTCTTATTTCAGTAGTTGGTTCGATGAGTCGAACGTCGCGGGGTTTGCTAAAAAACTAGCTTTTACAAAAAAGAAGACAGAGGGGGGAAAGAGAAAGATTATTTTTTTTTTACAAAAATTATTTACAAAGGAAAAGAATTTTTTTTTTGAATTTTGTGGTTTTATGAAATATTTTTGAAGTTTTTTCCTTTTTTTATTATTATAAAAAACAATGAAAGTTTTTTTTGAGATTTAATTTTTTTTCATTTTTTTTGTATTTTTTGCTAAGTACAAAATATAAAATATGCAGAATAGGAAAACACCCTAATACTTAAACCCAACATTGTCCACAATGTTTCATTGTAAGTATGTGAAACGAATAATTTACAAAATAAAATATGCACAAAAATTAAAAGAGAGGGCAGAAGATTCCCTTAGACGAGGTCGGGAGGCACGGGTTGATACCCTGCATTATTAAAAACAAAAGAAAGAAAAATAAAAGAAAAAAAAAATAGAAAAGATATATTCGGCGAATAGTTTGCGGGCGGTTGGGGGCAAGTGAGGGTGACTCAGAGTAGCTAACGTCTTAGCTTATGAGTGTGATAAAAATGTGAGCACTTAGCGCACACAATAGTGGGAATCGCGCCAAATTAAAACAAAACAAGTTTAAAATAAAATAAGTTAAAAAACATATATACATTTTTAATAACAAAATATATATATATTTTTTTTGTGTTTTTATGTAGTTTTTTAATTTTTTTTGTTGGTTTTGAGGTAGGTTTTTTGATTTTGATTTTTTATGTTTTTGGTTATTTTAGTAATATTTTTTTTTTGAGTTTTGTATGTTGTTTTTAGAGTTTTTTAGAGTTTTGTAGTTTTTAGATTTTTAGGTTTTGTTTTTTATTTTAGATTTTTGAGTTTTTAAGTTTTTTTTTCGATTTTTTAGTTTGTTTTTGTTAGTAGAAAACGACGTCATTTTATTTATATGTTTTTATAGATAATAATAACATAATAATATTTTTATGTTTTTGGTTTGTTTTTTTAGGTAGTTCTTTTTATTTTTAAGTTTTTATTAATAATACTTAATATTAATTTAATTTTTGTTCGCCATTTATATATATATATATATAATAGGTAAAATTAATAGATTTCTAGGGTTCAAAATAACGACTCGAAAAAATTCCCGGCAACGACGCCAAAAACTTGATTGATAATTTTTGCATCAAGTCCCCAGCAACGACGCCAAAAACTTGGTTGAGTGTTTTTGCATCAAGTCCCCGGCAACGGCGCAAAAAACTTGATTGATATTTTCGCATCGGGTCGTAAAACTTGATGCGGCTAAAACTCCAAAAATTGGTGAGAATTCCTGCGGCGCCCCGGGCGGTTTTATTTAAGTAGAAAAGCAGATTTGGTTTTATTAAGGAAACGGGGCGCGTAGATTTATTAATTTGGATATAAAAAGATGAGATCGAGTTTTAACGAAAGGAGGCAAGTGCACCTATCGCGTGTAGTACAGGATATTCCGGGTGGAATATCGAGTTTGTATTGTTCTCGGGGTCGGTTTGATTATTTCTACTCTTCCCTAGAGGGGACTATTATTTTACCGATAATTAGCTTGTCGGGTTATTTGTTATATATATATAAAAGCATAAAGATAGACAGAAAACAGAAAATGAAACCATAAAAGGGGGGAGCCGATGAAAAGCTTAGTGCAACAACATCGAATCAAAATTAGAACTAAAATAAACTTTTAATAAAAAGAGATCCTAATTTTCAAATTACTTAAGGCGGAGACTTGGCCGTGGAGGTTCCACTAGAATGAGCTCACTTATCTCTAGGACTATCGCTCACCTGAACGCTAAGACTATTCGACCGAACTTTAGTCCGACGAAGGATTCCTCTTAACGCCCGCATTACGCTAAGAACCCCGCTATTGGGTGGGGAACCCAATCCGGTAAAGTTGCCGCGCCTCCTCTCTCGAGGGTTAGTGCGGAACTCTCTTCACCAAGGGGTGATCGGTCCATACGCACGACCTCTCGGCTAGCTAGCGTATGGACTACGAAAATAGGGCCCACACATCAATATGTGGTCCTACACATCGTAAACCGCGGGCAAACCTTAAGTACTTTAATTAATTAGAAAAATGAGACCTTTTATTATTTTAAGCTATTTTTTTGTCCCAATTCTCTTCGATACTGAGAGCTAAGAACTGTTAGCCACTCATCGGAATGGGGACGGCAGGCGGTGAAAGCATAAATAAAGCAGAAAAGGAAAGCAGTAAATGAAAGTGGTAAAGGAAAGCTGTAAAGGAAAGCTGAAAATTGCAAGTCCTACTCAAACGAGTAGGACTGAAATGAAAGAAATAAAGTGTGAGTCCTGACACAAATGCATGGGCGGGAGAAATGAAAGCGAGTCCTACTCAAACGAGTAGGACAAAATAAATGCAACGCACGTACACTCTCGACATAAAGTAAAACACACGCACGCAAGTCTTACTCAAATGAGTAGGAGAAAATAAATGCGGGTCCTACTCAAACGAGTAGGTCTAAATAAATGCACCTACTCTACAAAAAGTAAAACACACTCGCTCGACAGAAAATTAAACACACTCCACACACTCTACTTGAAGAAAGTAAAACAATGCGCCATTTAAATCTTAACGAGTAAGCGGAAATAAATGCGCACATACACAAAAATGTGAAAAATTAAGTTAGTGAAAAATTAAAACAACTGTATTTCTACTGGTAGAATATGGTAGAAATGCATAAAAAGTGAAAATAAAAATAAACGGAGCAAAACGGTTTGCAAATAAATGCAAAATGAAAGTTATCTAAAAATTAAAATGACTACATTTCTACCGTTAGAATACGGTAGAAATGCGTAAAAAGAGAACAGAAAAATTAAACGAGCAAAACAGTTTTTAAATAAAAGCGAAAATGGAAGTGTTTGAAAAATTAAAATAACTACTTAGCCATTCTTATAATGCTATAAAAATGCTTAAAAAGTGGAAGAAAAGGGAAAAGAATGAAAAGTTTTACGATCTAAAAAGACTAAGTAAAAAAAATCAAGAACCACTTTATGATCGTTTTTATAGTTTCATAAGGATGAATGTTAGAACAAAAAGCTAAGTGACATAAGATGAAAAGCTAATATAACAATTACTTATCAATAAAAATTAAAACATAACATTTACTCTCATACACACACACACTTTTTAAAGAAAAGAAAAACAAAGTAGAAATAAGATTGTATAAGAGAGAGGGCACAAAGATGAAATCCAAATCCATAGAAAGAGAGAAAATCTACAATTTTATTAAGCTAAACGAAGATTACAAAGCTAGAACCAAAATAAAGGAGAGGGGGAGAAATTCCCTTACAACGCATTTGGAATCATCTAAGCAGCATTTCCCCTATACAAAATGGATCCAAAAAGTGGAACATAAATACATCCAGCAAGCTGGTTTAAATAGGCAAAAATTTCATGGGACACGCCCTCTGACACGGGCGTGTCATCATTGTGCAAATTGCGGCCGACGAGATTTGACATCAAAGTTGACTTCTGCAGGACACGTGTCGGTCACGTGGAGGTCACGCCCAAGGTCACGGGCGTGATGCTGGGCGTGTCGGGCAGGTGGATCTGGGCACGGGTTGCGTTGAAAGTCGCCGCGCGGGTCTTGTCGGCCAGGTGGAGAAGCCACGCCCTTGGTCACGGGCGAGACTGGGGGCATGTCTGGTTGTCTCGACAATCGTCAAGAGGAAAATATCCATAGCGGAAGATGTCGAGCAGCAGGAGGAGTCAGGCCCTTGGTCACGGGCATGACTGGGGGCGTGTCAGGTTGTCTCGGCAATCGTCGAGACCAAAATGTTGAGAGGATAAAATCGTCGAGCTGAAGGAGGAGACACGCCCTTGGTCACGGGCGTGACTGGGGGTGTGTCAGGTTGTTCAACGTTCGTCGAGCGGAAAACGTCGAGCTTGCTTGACACGGGCTAGGGTCACGGGGCGTGTCTTTGTACACGAGCGTGACGTCGAGCGTGACGAGCTTTTCTCTTCAAAAATTGCTGATTTTGCTGGAATTTGACGGGTCACGCCCTGGTCACGGGCGTGACCATCATTACACGGGCGTGACTTCACTTGTTTTTTGCAATTTTTCCAAAATTCCCTGAAATAATAAAATAAACTAAGTTAGTAAAATATTTACAAAATAGGAGCAATTTATTAAACAAAAATAAGTAAAAATGACGAAAATAAATGAAAACGACTAAATTAATGTACACAAAAATACGTATATTTACAATTCATCATCCGTCTACTCGAAGTTGGACTTGAAGTCTGGTTATTACCAGTCGAGAATCCGGGAAGAAGACATTCCTAAAACTGCATTTGGAACACGGTACGGGCATTATGAGTTCACGGCAATGCCATTTGAGTTGTGCAATGCGCCCTCGGTATTTATGGACTTGATGCATCGAATATTCCGAGAGTACCTGGATCTGTTCGTGATTGTGTTCATTGATGATATCCTGGTGTACTCGAGATCGAAAGCCGATCATGAGAAACACTTGCAGTTGGTGTTGAATACATTGAGGCAGAATCAAATCTACGACAAGTTCTTGAAGTGCGAGTTTTGGCTAACGTAAGTGGTGTTTCTAGGCCATGTGGTGAGTGGAGCGAGCATAGCAGTGATCCAGCGAAGATAAGGGCCATACATGAGTGGTCGACATTGTCTTCAGTGGCCGAGGTCAGGAGCTTCCTTGGACTAGCAGGCTACTATCGAATATTTGTTGCAAATTTCTCACGGATCGCTTTGCCGCTAACCACACTGACGCGAAAAGATCAGAAATTCATTTGGACGCCAGCGTGCACATGAGCTTTTGAAGAGCTGAAGGTTCGGTTGACCACAGCGCCTGTGTTATCATCTCCATGTGGTACCGATGGATTTGTAATCTATAGTGATTCCTTGGGGAGCGGCTTAGGCTGCGTTCTTCTGCAAAATGGGAAGGTGATTGCTTATGGCTCACCCCAGCTGAAGGTGTACGAGCGAAACTATCCCGTTCATGACTTAGAATTGGTGGCGGTGATCTTTGCACTAAAGCTGTAGCGACACTATCTTTATGGAGTGAAAGTGGAGATCTATACAGACCACAAGTGCCTAAAGTACCTGTTGGAGCAGAAGGACCTGAATATGCGACAACGAAGGTGATTGGAGTTCCTTGGGGAGTACACCTTTGAGATTCACTATACTCTCGGGAAGGGGAATGTGGTCGCGGATGCCTTGAGTCAGAGAGCTCCGGCAAGAGCGAGCTGGTTGTAGAGGCATGATGAACGTCTCATCCAGGAGTTGGAAGCGCTGGAGATTTTGTGTGTTGACAAAAATTCCACCGCCAATGCATGTCTGAACTGGACGGAGGTGTAGTGTGACCTTGCAGACCAATTTCGACGAGCAACGGGGCTGGATGAAGATCTCCTACGCTATGCTACAACTGGGCCAGATGGCAAATTCTCCTAGGATGGCAGTCTTTTGCGGAAAGAGGGCCGTTTGTGCGTCCCAAATTTGGGTAAATTGAGGGAAGAACGTATGTATGAAGCACATTAGACGAAGTACTCGATTCACCCGGGGAGCACGAAGATGTTCAGGGATATGAAAAAGATGTTCTGGTGGCCAGGGATCAAGAAAGATGTTGCTCATTATGTGGCCAAATGCCAAACATGTGCTATGGTGAAGGCGGAATGCCAAAAGACGGGCGGCTATTTGAAGTCATTGTCGATTCCAAAATGGAAGTTTGACGATATTTACATGGATTTCGTACACGGGTTGCCGAAATCTCAACGAGGAAATGATTCCATCTAGGTGATTGTTGATCGGCTAACAAAAGTGGCACATTTCCTCCCGAACAGGCGGGATGATTCGGTAGAAACTTTGGCAAAATTGTATGTTGACCAGATTGTGCGGCTACACGGTGTTCCCCGGAGCATCGTAAGTGATCGAGACGGGCGGTTCACATCGAATGACTGGAGGCTAGTTCATCAACTGTTGGGCACAAAGTTAACATTCAGCACGACCTTTCATCCCTAGACGGATAGACAAACTGAAAGGACTAACATAACAATGGAAGACATGCTTCGGTTGTGCGCCCTCGACTTTGGAAAGAGATGGGAAGATCATCTCTATATGGTGGAGTTCGCTTACAATAACAGCTACCAAGGAAGCATCGGCATGGCGCCGTATGAAGCTCTGTATGGACGAAAGTGCCGTACTCCGTTAGCTTGGGTAGAGGCGGGCGAAGCCAAAGTTTATAGGCGTCATGAAGTCGATGAAGCAAACTCGACTATACACACTATTCAGGAACGACTATTGATCGCTCAAGATCGACAAGCGAAATACTACAACGCCAAACACCGGAACGTGGAGTTCGCGGTAGGCTATTGGGTATAGTTGAAGATCAAGCCCTTCACGGGCGTATCCAGGATTCGATGTCTGAAGAAGTTGAGCCCAAGATATCTGGGTCCATTTGAAGTGGTCGAGCGAGTTGGAGAAGCCGCATATCGGCTAGCTCTTTCGACAGACTTGAGTGGATTGCATGATGTGTTTCACATCTCGGTGCTGCAGAAGACAGTGAAAGATCCCACTCAGGTGATCAGGGATGATCAAGTGCTAGTGGAGTATGGGCTAACGACGGAGGTTAGGCCCATTCAGATCGAGGATCAAGCAGAGAAACAGTTGCGGAACAAGATGGTCGGAATGGTTAAAGTTTGGTGGGACAATTGCGGCCGTGAGGAGCTTACATGGGAGCGAGAGCAGACCATCCGAGCTGAGTTTCCCGATCTCTTTATGTAACGGTTATGTAGTGTGTATCGAGTTATTTTGAAATGATTGTAGAATAAAAATCCTTCTATTGGAGTTCCTTACTTGGTGCAAATTTCGGGGACGAAATTTTTGTAAGGAGGGGAGGGTTGTAACACCCCAAAATCCTGAAATTGTAAAAAATTGGGTGACACGGCCTGGGACACGGGCGTGTCCCAGGGCGTGTCCTTCCTGGGTGAAAAGTCGACGACTGGTCGACAAAATTTGGTCGACAATCATCGAGTGCTAGGACACGTCCTGTGACACGGGCCTGTCACAGGGCGTGTTAGCGTGGTCGACGAACTCAACTTCAGCTAGGGCGTGTCTGGTGCCGTGTATGGGCACACGACCTGAGACACAGGCGTGTCATAGGCCGTGTGAGTCTCGGGTTGATTTCGATTTTGTGCAGCCTGATGAACACGGCCACAGACACGGGCATGTCTGTAGGCGTGTCGGGTGACACGGTCCGTGACACGGGCATGTCACATGGGTGTGAAATGGCCTAGATAAGTCGGTTGAGCACCGCTTTGGGAAGGCTTATGTCGACACTGGAGAAAAGCTGTATCGACACTTGGAGTTAATTATGTCGACACTTGGAAAGGCTGTGTCGACACCAGAAGAAACTGTGTCGACATACAGAGGCAGTGTCGACACACAGAGAAGCATAGTCGACATCAACTGTATCGACACATAGAGGCAGTGTCGACACACAGAGAAAGTTTAGTCGACATCAACTGTGTCGACACACAGAGGCAGTGTCGACACACAGAAGCTTAGTCGACATCAACTGTGTCGACACCAAGAGGCAGTGTCGACACACAGAAGACCTTGTCAACATCAACTGTGTCGACACACAGAACTTGTGTCGACACACAACAAAGTTTCAACTAAGTAAAGAAAAGAAGTGATTGTGTCGAAACACAGAATTAGTGTCGACACATTCTACAGAAACTGTGTCGAGAAGCAGTATCAACAACAAAGGAGATGTGTCGACACCTCCAAGGCTTATGTCGACACTTAGTCCACTTGTGTCGACACTTAGTATACTTGTGTCGACACATGAAGAAGTTCAGTCTCGACATTTTGCTGACAGAGAGAGTTTCAAGAAGTCACTGGATGACTTGACAGCTGCCATTACCAACCGGTCTACTGCAACTGTCAGAGCTGTCAGAAGTTTGTTAGAAACCGGATCAGCCGATTACCGTGGAGAAAGTCTATATAAAGGCATTCTCCTTCAATAGATGATGAAGATAATAGATTGATGAACTGATAAAAAAGGAGTATACATAAAAAACAGAAGAAGATTTTTGTGAGAATATCTAAGAAGAAGTTGGAGAGATAGAGCTCCATTTATTGAAGTGAAGTGCAGTTGCTGAACCAGGCTGTCAAGAAGGATTCAGATTGAGATCTGAATATCAAGAAAGAAGCTGATTGAAGATCAACTTCACAGGAGTTCAACCCTACTGAGTTCAGATTCAAGAAGCTTTGAAGAAAGCTAAGAGTGGTTGTTCTCTGCCATCAGATTCTTCCAAGAACTGATCAAGAAGCCATCCATCCTTTCTCTCTCTATCTGGGTGGTGGTAAAATACATTGTGAAATTTATTTTTCTGTAGGATCTGTTTAAGATCTGAGCTGTAAGCCTATTTTATAAAGGCTGAGTTATAGGAGATTTAGATCTCTGAGTGGTAGGGCTGTGAGCCTGAGTTGTAGGAGTTTGTTATCTCTGAGTTGTGGGCCTTGTTGAAGGTTAAGGTAAGGCAGATTGCCTGCGCTGTAGGAGTGTGGGCTCACTCTGAGTTGTAGGAAACTTGATTAGGGTGCTGAGCTGTAAGATCTGAGGATCTAAGGTGAAGAGAAGAAGTTAGGCTGAATCTAGCACACTACTAGATAGGCGAAGGGGGAAAGTGGATGTACCCAGACCTTAGGGAACCACTATAAACTCTGTGTGCAATCTATGATTGTGTGATTCTGTGAATTCTGTGTTGTGCTAGATGTTAAATTAGCTGTTTCAGATTAAGTAACTGTATAGATATTCTGCCTTAGAAGAAAAAAGAATTACACCTATTCACCCCCCCCCCTCTAGGTAGTTAAGCACTAATTCTTTCAAGTGGTATCAGAGGGAGGTTCCTCAAAGTTAGACTTAACAGTCTGAGTGAGATCTGTAAGGCAGAAGTAAGATCAAGAAGATGGGTTCAGGAGAAAACCCTAAAGAACTGGGTTCAATGAAATTGCCCATCTACAGGAAATAGATATTTGGAATATGGAAGTAAAGGGTCAGATTATTCATGGAGGCATCAGATCCTAGAATCTATATAACAGTTAAGGAAGGACCATATGTTCCTATGAAGATTTCTATTCTTGATGCTAATCAAAAAATTCCAAAGGATTTTTCAGAGATGACTAAGGATGAAATCATCTTGGCTACAATGGATAAAAGAGCCCAGAATATTATAGTAAGTGCCATTGATGATTCAACATTCCAGAATCTAATTCATTGCAAACCCTCCAAGGAAATATGGGACACATTGATAGTCTACATGGATGG
The DNA here is from genome assembly GCA_039583875.1 of Platanthera guangdongensis. NCBI lineage: Eukaryota > Viridiplantae > Streptophyta > Magnoliopsida > Asparagales > Orchidaceae > Platanthera > Platanthera guangdongensis. The sequence continues at coordinate 128,703,789 of CM077161.1, read as the reverse complement.
TTCTGAAGAGGTTAGGCAAGATAGAAAATCTATGCTTAATTAAGAATATGAAAGTTTCAGACAAGCCAAGTCTGAAAGTATTACTGAATGTTATAAGAAGTTTTATAGGATTGTCAATGAACATATATCTTATGGAAGAGTTTTCAGTACTTTTGAGTTAAATGATAAATTCCTTAGGTCTTTGACTAAGGATTGGGATACTGAAAGATATTGTACCTAATCACCTAGAGGGGGGGGGGGTGAATAGGTGACTTGAATCTTTTTAACTTTTTAGGCAGCAATCAGATAATATCACAGAATTCTATCTACTTTATCACAGCACACATTCAGCAATCACAGGATTTCACTGCACACAGTATACATACAGTTTTTATAGTGGTTCCCAAAGGTTTGGGTACATCCACTTTCCCCCTTCGCCTATCTAGCAGTGTGCTAGATTCGGCCAAACTTCTCCACTATCTCAGAACCCAAAGCAGGTTCCTACACCTCAGGCCCAAGGCCCTACAACTCAGCTTATCCACAAAGCTTACACTCAGCCACCAAGGCCTACACTCAGCCACCAAGGCCTACACTCAGCCACCAAGGCCTACACTCAGAGATTTAAATCTCCTACACTCAGGCATTCAAGCCCTACACTCAGCCTTTATAATTACAGGCTTACAAGATAAAATGAATACAGAAATATATACTCAACAACTCAGATGAAAGAGAGATAAGTTGTGAGTTTCTTGATGAGTTCTTGGAAGAACTCAGCTGAAATCAATCTGACTTGGCTTTCTTCAAAACTTCTTGAATGTAGAACACAATAAGACTGATTCCTCTGCAGTTGATCCTTGATCTCTGCTACTTAAGATTCAGAACAATCTGAACCCTTCTTCTCAGCCTGGTTCCAACGGCTGAATTCATGGATGGAGCTCTCTCTCTCCAACTTCTTAGATCTTCACTTGAAAGCTAGATCTTCTTTGTGTTTCAATTACTTGAACCTTCTTGTCAATCTGATCAATTGAACCCTTTTTCAACATCTTTTCTGTAGACTGTGTAAGCCTATTTATAGGCCTTCTTCATGGTAACCGGCTGGTCCGGTCCATAACTGATTTCTGACAACTCTGACAGGTGCAGTAGACCGGCTGGAACGACAGCTGTCAAGTCATCCAGTCAGTTCTTGAAAATTCTCTAACTGTCTGAAAGTGTCGAGACTTTCTGTCTTTAAGTGTCGACACAGGTTGTCTAAGTGTCGACACTGGCCTACAAGGTGTCGACACAACTCCTTGTGTTGTAAATTCTATGTCTCGACACTGCTTCTTCTTCATGTGTCGACACTGATAATGTGTGTCGACACAAGTCCTTGTACTTAAGTATTTTGCTGAATTCTTCTAAGTGTCGACACATCTCCTTTGTGTCGACACATCTTCATGTGTTGAACTTGTCAGTGTCAACACTGCTTCTTGGTGTCGACACATGTCTTCAGTGTTGACACTTGCTGAGTGTCGACACAGCTCCTTGTGTCGACACATTCTCCTTCTGTTGAGACTTCAGTTGAGTGTCGACACATTCCCTTAGTGTCGACACTTGTACTTAGAATATTTTGTTGAACTTTGCTGTTCTTTGCTGTGTGTCGACACAGCTCCTTGTGTCGACACTTTCTTCAAGTGTTGAGTCTTCAGCTGAGTGTCGACACATTCTTTCTTGTGTCGACACTTTCTTTAAGTGTTGACTCTTCTGTTGTGTGTCGACACATTGTTCTGGGTGTCGACACTTATACTTAGTCTCTGCTAACTTTTGCTGAGTGTCGACACAGCTCCAAGTGTCGACACTTTCTGATGTAGACACAGTTTTACTGGGTGTCGACACAACTGTTAAGTGTCGACACTGCTTCACTGCACTTTCTTCATTGAATGTCGACACAGCTCCTTGTGTCGACACTTCCTGTCTGGTGTCGACTCTGCATCTCTGGTGTCGACACAAATACTACAAGTGTCGACACAGCTTGCCTGGGTGTCGACACAAGTCTTCTTAAGTGTCGACACTTTCCCTCTGGGTGTCGACACATGTACTTAGAAACTTTTACATCTTTCCTGCAAATACTTAGCCTGCACAAGTGAACTCAAAACACATCAAATACATTTTGATGTATATCATTGAGTTGGGTGAGGCTTCTTCAAATCAGGTACATTTAAACCAATGTACCCAACAGATACAAAAATCTGTGCCATAAGGAAAGTGGCCAGACTGGCTCAGATTTCTCCTCCAACAATGTTTGGCAAGTTGATGTCATATGAGATGCAACTGTTGGCAAGAAAAGAGGAAGAGAAACATACAAAGGTTGACTCTAAAGAAAAGTCAGTGGCCTTCAAGTTGAAGCCACCAGGAAGAATAGGAGAATGTCTCCATCTTTTCCTAAGAGAGATGCAAAAATGATCTCAGAGATTTCAGATAATTCCAGTATAGATAGCAGTGACTCAGATGAAGACTTTGCAGCATTCACAAGGCAGTTACAGAGATTCTTAAAGAAGAAACAGTGGAAATCTAGGCCTTCCACATCTCAGTCCAGGGATAACTATTATCAGAAGGGGAAATCATCCAGGAAGGACAGGAATGGGACAAAGCCTGGCAAGTCAACTTCAACCAAGATTATATGATATTGCTGCAACAAAGCTAGACATGTTGTGGCTGACTGTCCAGACAAGAGGAAGGAGTCTGCTAATAGAAAGAGGTCTCAACACAAGAATAAGAAGGAGAAATTCTTGGTTGCTGAGAAAGAGAAAAGTCTGACTGATCAATCAACTTCTGACTCAGAATCTGAGGCTGGGGCATATATTGGTCTGTTTGCAGAATAAGAGGATGAGTTCATGCAATTACTGGACTCTATCTATGAGCAGGAAGACCATCAGTGCAAAGGATTGATGGCAATGTCTGAAGAAGACCAGTGTCAGGATCAGCCTGGCCCCAATAAGGTAAAATGTGTATTTGTAGATTCTAATTATTTCATTGGATCAGAGTCAGATGCATATCCATAAAGAGATGAAGATGGGTCTGAATCTGAAGGAGATATTCATCAGTTAATAGATGAATATGGAGATTTATTGCAGGCACTTAAGAGAAGCAAAAGCCTAGCCAAACATCAGGCTAAGGAAATTGCAGCTCTTAAGTTGGTTGCATCTGATTCAGAGAAGTTGCTGGATCAGAAGTTGAATGAGATAGCCAGACTGAAAAACATTACTGTTATTCAGATGGGTACTATCACATTCAAAAATGATCAGATTAAAAATCTAGAAACTAGACTTCAGAAAGAGAAGGAGATTGTAGCTAGTTTTTCTAAGCCAAAATCTATATTACCCTTGATTGATGAGTTTGTGTCTCAAAAGGGTAAGGCTGGATTAGGGTTTAAGAGAACTGCATGGACTGCTAAGTACAATTCTAGAGGCAAAGCCCCAGCACAAAACAATAGACCTGCTGCAAATATTACAGCTAAGATTGTACCTAAAAAGAGGTACAATAAGTTTGAGTGCAGGTGTTGTCGCAAGATAGGCCACTATGCCTTAGACTGTTGGCACAATACCAGTGTCAATGAGAGTTGCAGTCTGCCTGTTAGAAGAGTTGCAGGCAGATTTGTTAAGTTTCAGACTAACTTGCATCAAGGACCCAAAAGTTATTTGGGTTCTAAGGTTAAGTAATCTGTGTTGCAGGTGAGTCCAAGGTGCCATGCCCCTATATGGTACTTGGACAGTAGATATTCCAGACATATGACTGGAACAAGGGGATTGCTGAAGAACTACTCACCTATGTTGAATGGGCCTAAAGTAATCTTTGGTGGTTCTGAAAAGGGAATCATCAAAGGTTTTGGTAATATTTCTAATAACTCAATTACAATCACTCAAATGGCCTATGTAAAGGGTTTGAAACACAACCTAATTAGCATAAGTCTGCTGAGTGATTTAGGGTATGACATTTCATTTGTCAAGAGTGGTTGTCATATCAAAAGGTCAAGTGATCAAGAGGTCATATTAACTAGATATAGAAAAAGAAATGTATATTGCCTAGACTTTATGTGTGAGAATAAAAATTCTCCTATCTGTCTTGTGGCTGAGGAGAAAGTCTCTCATTGTGTCAAATGACACAAGATGCTAGCCCATCTTAACTACAAGACCATTGGCCAACTCTTTAGCAAAGAGTTAGTGAGGAATGGTCCTCAAGTTAATTGTTATAAGGATGAAATATGTTCAGCTTGTCAAAAAGGTAAGCAAACTAGATCCTCCTTTCATAACCTTGAAACTAAGGATTCAATGAGGTACTTGTACCTCTTGCATATGGATTTATTTGGTCCTATGCCGATTCAGAGCCTAGGTAGGAAGGTCTAGACTTTTGTGGTTGTAGATGACTATTCTAGATTCTCATGGGTATTCTTTCTGAGACAGAAATCTGAAACCCCAAAGGTCTTCTACAATTTTGTCAAATAAATTCAGAATGAATTAAATAGTTCAGTGGTCAAAATCAGAAGTGATCATGGAACTGAATTCCAATCTGAAAATATGACAAGGCTATGTGAAGAGTTTGGGATTCTACAGGAATTCTACCCACCTAGAACACCTCAGCAAAATGGCATTGTGAGAGAAAGAATAGGACATTGATTGAGTCTGGAAGAACACTATTGAGTGATACTTCTCTCCCAAAATATTTCTGGGCTGAGGCAGTTAACACTGCATGTCATGTGCTCAATAGGACTTCCATCACCAAAAACCACAAAAAGACACCCTATGAGGTTGTGAAGGGCATAAAACCAAACTTATCCTATTTTAGTATTTTTGGTTGCAAGTGCTATGTACTTAACAATGACAAATCTCACCCTTCTAAGTTTGCTGCCAAATCCCGAGATGGGATATTTGTTGGGTACAACAACAATAGTACGACATATAGGGTCTACAACTTGGCTACTCAGGTTGTAGAAGAGTCAGTTCATGTCATTTTTGATGAAACTAGACTTATTAACAGTGAGTTGCCAAGTGGTTCTGTAGCTCCACAGGTATTCAGCAGAAGATGGACCAGCTTACTATCAGAGAATATCCAACTGCAAAGCTGGATGAGGAAAATGGTAGTTGCTGTCCAGGGGGAGTACAAGAAACTCAGGATGGTGATGAAGAACATGAGGTGCAGCATAATGAAGAGATTAAAGAAGGCCAAACTGCTGATAGATTACCTCCAGCAGTTAGACAGTTGAAGGATCATCATGCACACCAGATCCATGGTAATCCAAGATAAGGAGTACAAACAAGGAGCAGGAACTTGAATACAGTTCTTTGCTCTAGCTTCTTATCTCAAGTGGAACCCAAGAGATTTGAAGAAGCTGTTAAGGACCCACACTAGATTGATGTCATACAAGAGGAGTTAAATCAATTCAGAAGGTGCAAGGTTTGGGATTTGGTTCCAAAACCAAAGGGCCACAATGTCATAGGGACAAAGTGGATTTATAGAAACAAGCTTGATGAGAGTGGGATTATAGTGAAGAACAAGGCAAGACTAGTTGCCAAAGGATACAGACAGGAGGAGGGCATAGACTTTGATCAGACCTTTGCTCCAGTGGCTAGGTTGGAAGTAATCAGGCTATTCCTAGCCTATGCAGCATATCAAGGCTTCAAAGTGTTCCGGATGGATATGAAGTCTGCCTTCTTAAATGGAGACTTAAAAGAGGAGGTCTATGTAGAGCAGCCCTCAGGTTTTGTTGATCCACTCAATCCTGCTTATGTTTATAGACATAGGAAAGCTTTGTATGGGTTGAAACAAGCCCCAAGGGCTTGGTATGAAACCCTATATACTTTCCTCATTGAGAACAAATTCTCAAGGGGGAAAATAGATAAGACTCTATTCCTTAGGGAATCCAAAGGAAAGATCATCCTAGTCCAAATATATGTTGATGACATAATATTTGGGTCTACTGAAAGTAACCTTTGTAGAAAGTTTGCAAAACTTATGCAAGGAAAATTTGAAATGAGCAGTATGGGAGAACTTAAGTTTTTCTTGGGTCTCCAAGTAAGACAGACTGATGATGGCATGTACATATCTCAGTCTAAGTTCAACCTGGAGTTAATTAAAAAGTATGGTATGAAGTCATCCACTACCATGAGAACTCCAATGGAGACAAGTGCATCTCTTAGCAAAGATGATGCAGGGAAACCTGTAGATGAAACTTTGTATAGAGGAATAGTTGGCTCCCTCCTATATCTGACTGCTAGTAGACCAGATATCATGTATGCTACATGTGTCTGTGCTAGGTACCAATCCTGCCCTAAAGAATCTCATCTTACTGCAGTCAAAAGGATTTTGAGATATCTTAAGGGCACCCCTAATCTAGGCCTCTGGTATCCTAGGAATAGAGATTTTTTTCTAATGAGCTATTCAAATGCAGACTTTGCAGGTTGCAAAGTAGATAGGAAAAGCACAACAGACACCTATCAATTTCTTGGAGGAAGATTGGTGTCTTGGAGCTGTAAGAAGCAGACCATTGTGGCAATATCCACAGCTGAGTCTGAGTATGTTGCCGCTGGAAGCTGCTGTGCACAACTATTGTGGATACAGCATCAGTTAGAAGACTATGGTATTCAAGTAAGTAGAATTCCATTGTTATGTGATTCTACTAGTGCAATTTCTATTGCTCACAATCCTGATTCTCATAATAGAACAAAGCATATAGAAATAAGATACCATTTTCTTAGAGACCATGTAGAAAAAGAAGATATCTCTTTAGAATTTGTTAGTACTGATTTACAACTAGCAGACATGTTTACTAAGCTTTTAGATGAAACTAAATTCAACAATTTCAAAATTGAAATAGGTATGTTGAACATAAAATAGTTTACAAAATTTGGCTAGGTAAAATTGTGTCGACATCAGAAGTTGTCTGTGTCGACACATAGTAGTTGGTGTCGACATTCCAGAGAAGTGGTGTCGACACATAGTAGTTGGTATCGACATTCCAGGAATGTGGTGTCGACACATCTAGAGAATCAGTGTCGACACTTCAGAGAAGTGGTGTCGACACCTAGAGTAAACACACAGATTCGCCGACCTCAGATCGTCGAACTCGACAAAAAAAAATAGAATTGATGTCGAGTCATTAGAAGTCTGTGTGGACACTTTTCAACAGTGTCGACACATTTAGAGATTATTGACGTGACTTTTGACCTTCATTACTTAGAAAGGTATAAATAGGTCAACAACATATTCTATCGACACATTCTCCATATTTTCGAGACCAAAACCCTGTGTCAACAACTTCTCTCTTCTTAATCCAAGCTTTCACTCAACCCTAATGGCGCCGAAACTAGAAGATAATGTCAATGAAGGCTATGAGCTGGTACGCAATGCCTTTGATCATGCGGAACCCGACATTAAAGCTGTAGTAACCCTAAATGCAGAAAATGGGCTGGAATTTCTGGTATCTGAACCAACAAAGATTTGGAAGAAAGAAAACTAGAATTCTATGGCGCAGCTACTATAGATTCTACTAGACTTAAGATCAAGTCTACAGTTCAGGGAACTAAGGTTAACATTACCTTGAAGACCTTGAGGAAAACTCTTCAACTTCCAAGAACTCAAGAAGAAGAAGAAGAAGTACCTTCATCCAAGACTAGGGAAGCACTTCAATGGTGTGGATTGGATCCCACCATGAAGATTGGAGCTGCAATGAACAGAAAAAGAATGAATCAACAAGGAAGTTTCCTTTCAGAGGTGGTTGGCAAGGTCATTATCTGCAAGCCAGGGGGACATGATAAGATTTTTGCCTATATGTTCAGCCTAATGACCAAGATCATCTATAGACTAAACACAGATTGGTTAGCAGTAGTTTTTGAAAAGATTAAGGAAAGTATTAAGAAACCAAATCTGGGAAGGATTATGAGTCTCTACTTGGTTGGAATAATTCCAAAAGTAATGACACCGTCTGCTAGTTCAAAGATTAACCATATGAGAAGAATGGACATCAGGATTATCTCCAGATGGGATAGAGTCCTAACAAAGGACATGCCTGATGAGGAGAGGCCAGAGATTCCTGAAAAATCTCCAGCACAAGACATTCCTGCACAAGACCTTGCAGATAGTGCTCAAGTGCAGGGGGAGCCTCAACTTGAGGAAGAGCCAACCCACTTGGAAGTTAAATGGCTACACAGACTATACTTGAGAACACATAACTAAACCGTCAAGCACAAGATATTATCATGGAGGATATATCTTTTGCTGCTGATACTCCAGAGATAAGAGAATCTCCAGTCCCTACTCAACAAGAATTCACCCTTGAAGAGTTGTTTCCAGATTTAGTACAAGCAAGAACTAAGGGGGAGCAACCTGAATTTGAGGGGGAGAAAGCAGACGTTGAGGGGGAGCAAGTTAACATTGAGGAGGAGCAAGTAAGTACTGTGAGGGAGGAGCAAGAGACTCAGGGGGAGCTACCTAGGACTGCACAGGAATTGCCTCCTAGTCGTAAGGATAGAGTTGAAATAGCCAGTACCTCAGCTTCTGAAGATGAAGCAGCAATACAAGCCAAGAATAGAAAACTGATGGTTTTCAAAAGAAGGAGCCAGAGCTATAATAGGGCATTACATACTGCTCCACAATCTGCCCCAACAACTGATTATAGCTCCTTATTAGTCTCATTACAAGTCAAGTTGGATGAACAAAGGATTGCCATGGAGAAATATATGGATGAGACCCATAAAGATCTGCAACTCTCCTTGGCTACAGATATTAAATCTATAAGATTTGAATTAAATCAGCATAATAAGGAAATGACTGATTGTTTTCACAAAGGAGGCAATGCTATGGTTTTCCTAGCAACACATCAAGAAAAGATCAAGACTCAAGTTGATGATATAGCTCTTAAGCAAGTCTATGTCCTAGAGAATCAACTTAGAATGAATGATAATCTGACAGAATCACATAATATGATTGTTACAGAACTGAAGAATGTTGCAACTGCTCAGACTGAAGCAAGGACTTCTGCTAAGGCAGATTTTGACAAGCAATTACAGGAAGGACTAGCTGTTGTCCAAACAGCTATTAAGGATTCTCAAAAGACTATTTCTACACAGCTACTGAAGTTAAAGTCTTTTTATAAATATGGTGTAAATTTTCTTGATGAACAAATCAGATTTCAAAAAGATGACCTCAGGGATCATGTTGCAAGAGAAGTCATAAAGGGGGGAGAGAGTGTTAGTCAAAGCTGGCTCTAATTATGCTAAATGGATCTCTAATAGCATCAGAGCCACCCTTGGATATCCACCCCTCTGTGATGATGATAATGTGGCTGAGTCAGGTATACACCCTGCCTATTTTGGAGGTGACCAACCTGAAGTTGCTCAAGTTATTTACCCTCCAACAGATTTTGAAATGATTCACCAAGAAGTACAGTCAATGTACAGCCCTCCAGAAGCTGCTCAAAATATTATCCTTGAGAAAGTAGACATGCCAGTATTAGAGGAAGTTTTGAACAAAGAGCAAGAAGCTCTATTGTCTAAGAAAAGATTCAGAGAACAGGCTGAGTTGAAGCCTGATTTTGAGCAGTGGAGTCCAACATCCAGTAACATTATACTGACTACTTGGAAAGCTGTAAAGGACAATACCCATGATAGGGGCAAATGGTACTCTGCACAAGAATGACAAAAGTATAAAGCCAGGCGGGAAGCCATTGTTCAATATAGAAGAAAGGCAAAAACTGGGAAGGTACCTCCTAATGTTCAGGAGCTTAGCAAATATTTCCCAAAGCCTTTTCATTATTTTGAAAGACAAAGAATAAGGGCTGAAGAGCAAAAGAAGAAAGATCCTAAGGGCAAGAAGCCAGCTGATAATATTGATGCTCTAGTACAAGCCAAGATCCAATCAGGCAAAGACATAGTTTTCAAGGAGCCAGATCAGCTTTAGATTAGATTTACTTGATTTTACAACTTTATAATCCTTAGTGTTGAAATCTATGTAGACTTTTGATTAGAAACTTTTGTAAGTTGAAACAAAAAAATAAGTAATTCTCATTCTGGTTGCATTATTATTCTATGATGAATTATTATATATATTTTGTTTATAAAAGTTTCCCTGTCATATAATGTTGTTATACATCATAATGTGTATTTGTTATGAATGGTGTATATCATTGACTAAGGGTTATGACTTCTCCAAATAGGGGGAGATTGTTGGGTACATTGGAAAATGTGTACCAGATTTGAAGCAGCCTCACCTTACTCAATGATATACATCAAGGTGTATTTGATGTTGTTTTGAGTTTATATGTGCAGGTTAAGAAAATGCAGGATTGCAGGAAAAGGTTTCGAATTCCATGTGTCGACACCAGGAGAAGCTGTGTCGATACTTATGAAGGCTTGTGTCGACACTGGAGAAAAGCTGTGTCGATACTGGGAGTTAATTGTGTCGACACTTGGAAAGGCTATGTCAACACCAGAAGAAACTGTGTCGACATACATAGGTAGTGTCGACACACAGAGAAGCATAGTCGACATCAACTGTGTCGACACATAGAGGCAGTGTCGACACACAAAGAAATTTTAGTCGACATCAACTGTGTCGACACACAGAGGCAGTGTCGACACACAGAAGCTTAGTCGACATCAACTGTGTCGACACCAAGAGGCTGTGTCGACACATAGAAGACCATGTCGACATCAACTGTGTCGACACACAGGACTAATGTCGACACACAGTAAAGTTTTAACTAAGTTAAAGAAAAGAAGTGATTGTGTCGACACACAGAATTAGTATCGACACATTCTACAGAAACTGTGTCGAGAAGCAGTATCAACAACAAAGGAGATGTGTCGACACCTCCAAGGCTTATGTCGACACTTTGTCCACTTGTGTTGACACGTATTCTACTTGTGTCGACACATCAAGAAGTTCAGTCTCGACATTTTGCTGACAGAGACAGAGTTTCAAGAAGGGACTGGATGACTTGACAGCTACCATTACCAACTGGTCTACTACAACTATCAAAGCTGTCAGAAGTTTGTTAAAGGCATTCTCATTCAACAGATGATGAAGATAATAGATTGATGAACTGATAAAAAGGAGTATACATAAAAAACAGAAGAAGATTTTCGTGAGAAGATCTAAGAAGAAGTTGGCGATAGAGAACTCCATCTATTGAAGTGAAGTGCAGTTGCTGAACCCGGCTGTCAAGAAGGATTCAGATTGAGATCTGAATATCAAGAAAGAAGTTGATTGAAGATCAACTTCACACGAGTTCAACCCTACTGAGTTCAGATTCAAGAAGCTTTGAAGAAAGCTAAGAGTGGTTGTTCTTTGCCATTAGATTCTTCCAAGAACTGATCAAGAATCCATCCATCCTTTCTCTCTCTATCTGGGTGGTGGTAAAATACATTGTGAAATTTATTTTTCTGTAGGATCTGTTTAAGATCTGATCTGTAAGCATGTTTTATAAAGGCTAAGTTGTAGGAGATTTAGATCTCTGAGTGGTAGGGCTGTGAGCCTGAGTTGTAGGAGATTGTTATCTCTGAGTTGTAGGCCTTATTGAAGGCTGAGGTAGGGCAAATTGCCTGAGCTGTAGGAGTGTGGACTCACTCTGAGTTGTAGGAACCTTGATTAGGGTTCTGAGCTGTAAGATTTGAGGATTTGAGGTGAAGAGAAGAAGTTAGGCTGAATCTAGCACACTGCTAGATAGGAGAAGTGGGAAAGTGGATGTACCCAGACCTTGGGGAACCACTATAAACTCTATGTGCAATCTGTGATTGTGTGATTCTACGAATTTTGTGCTGTGCTAGATGTTAAATTAGCTGTTTCAGATTAAGTAACTGTATAGATATTCTGCCTTAGAAGAAAAAAGAAATACACATATTCACCCAACTCTAGGTGGTTAGGCACTAATTTTTTCACTGAAGACCCGACCATAGGTCCTTAGCTTATTGACTATCCTAATGAATCTTTCATAGCAACTGGCTATGCTCTCTTCCTTGGACTGCCTGAAAGCCTCATAATATTGATTGAGCATGTACTTTCTGTCATCTCTGACCTCTTCTATGCCCTTTGTATAGACCACCAAAGTGTCCCAAATCTCTTTGGCTGTCTTGCAGTGCAATAGATTCTGAAAGGTGGAGTAATATATGGCACTAACAATAATGTTTTGTGCCCTATTGTCCAGGGTGGCAAGAATGACCTCATCCTTGGTCATTTCTGAGCATGTCTTTCGTGTCTGAACAGTTGCATCCATAGCTGAGAATTTCACGCGGATGAAAGGTCCCTCTTTGACAATGACAAAGATCCTTGGGTCAGATGCCTCCATGAAGAGTCTGACCCTTCCAAATTCCAAAGCCTTCCTTTCTGCAAATAGGAAGCTTCATGGAACCAAGCTCCTTATGATTCTCTCTTGAACCCATAAGTATACTCTGACTGCTACCCTTGGAGATCTACTCAGACTGTTAAGTCTTTCTTGAGCAACCTCCCTCTGATACCACTTGAAAGCAATGTTTTTAAGGGTAGATAAACCACCTAGAAGGGGGGGGGGTGAATAAGTTTTTAGGTTTTTAGTATATCTTTTAACTTTTACAAGTTTAGGCTGTGAGTGGTGATTTGCTTCCTAATGCCCTCAAGATATTCACCCAGATGACACAGTAATTTATAGTGGTTCCACAAATTATGGGTACGTCCACTGTCCCTCCCGCATTTCTAACGATGTGTTAGACAAGGCACTTGTAACGACCCTAAACGATCCAACGTGACAATGTCACGAATCCATTCTAGGCGACGTTACTGGCCTGCATCCAAAGCACCCCAACCCTCTCCAGCCCACTAGCGTGTTGTTGGTGGCCACAACCTCCCTTTGATGAGTGAAATCGACAGTTAAGCAGGGTCGTACAGGGACATCCCAGGAGGTCACCCATCCCAGTACTACTCTCGCCAAAGTAATCTTAATTATGGAGTTCCTTCACTTCTCATCACTAATTAATCTGCAGCTCAATTGGTGATGAGAAGTGAAGGAACTCCATAGTTTAGCATGCTTGGGCGAGAGTAGAACTGTGATTGGTGACCTCCTGTGAAGTCCCCGTACGACCCTGCTTAACTGTCGATTTCACTCATCAAAGGGAGGCTATAGCCACCAACAACCAGCCAGTGGGCTTGAGAGTGGTTGGAGGTGCTTGGGCTACACCCTAGTAACGTCGCTTAGAGCGGATCCGTGACATTATCACGTTGGATCGGCTAGAGTCGTTACAATAAAAAGTGCAGGAGAGGGGTTGGGGTGCTTGGTCTGCAGCCCGGTAACGTCGCCTAGAGCGGATCCGTGACATTGTCACGTTGGATCGGCTAGGGTCATTACAATAAAAAGTGCAGTTTTATTATAACGACCCTAGCCGATCCAACATGACAATGTCACGGATCCGCTCTAGGCGACGTTACCGGCTGCATCCCAAGCACCCCAACCACTCTCCAGCACTTTGGCAGGTTGTTGGTGGCCATAACCTCCCTTTGATGAGCGAACTCAACAGTTAAGTTAGGTCGCACAGGGACTTCCCAGGAGGTAACTCATCCTAGTACTACTCTCGCCCAAGCACGCTTAACTTTGAAGCTCCTTAACTTCTCATCACCAATTGAGATACAGCTCAATTACTGATGAGAAGTTAGAAAACTCCATATTTAAGCGTGCTCGGGCTGGAGTAGTACCAGGATGGGTGACCACCTAGAAAGTCCCTGTGGTGCACGCTTAACTATCGAGTTTCGCTCATTAAAGGGAGGTTGTGGCCACCAGCAACCCGTTTGGATGGATATGGGTTGGCGTGCTTGGGCTGCAGCCCGGACGGCCTCCTGGTGCGTCTCCTCGGTGGAAATGAGAGTATATGTACAACCTTGGGCTCGCGGGAGGCCTTTCTAGCAGCAGTGACCCAAAGAAACTGGCGAGATGAGGTGAAGGAGTGAGTGGGACCTTTTGCCCAATCGCAGAAGGCGAGACGGGGGTCCTCTGCAGTAGGCGAGACGCCCGTTAGGGCCGTGAGCTGGCCTTAGAAGGCGAGATGGCCAGTGGGGAGAGAGGCCGGCGAGACGAACATATGTGATCGTCTCGCCCGCCAGTCACTTCCCCAACTCGCCTCCTGAGAGGAAAGCTGTTTTTACCCTTTTATCCCCCAAGCAGGATTTTACTCCACTGCCCCAGGTAATTTTACACTTCTACCCCTGGTGGCCCGCATATAGCTCTTCAGGATAGCAGAGTTTGGCTGTTGGCAGACCTGACCCAGGGTATCTTGGTAATTTCAGGTCGGTTCAGTATGGATATTTGCAGATCAGACTCAGAGGCCTATAAATAGACCGACAAGGTACTGGAAAGGTTGTTGAACCCTTCTGTATACTTACTCACAGGAACCTACCTCAGCAATTGGCTAGGGAGGGGAAGGACTTCAGTTTCTTCCGGGTAAGAGGTGGGACCTCCGAGCTGAGACCCCTCGGTCTGTTTCTATGCCTGCGACTCTCGTCGGGAGGGTGGTTCAAGAGGAGTAGGTGTGGCTGCATCCTCAGGTTCGAACTCTAGGCGGGACCAGAAATCTAGTTCCAATATTTTTGGTGCGTTGAGCGTGGACCGCAGCCCTCTAAGAAGAAGCTTGAGCAACCACATGGCAGGAGGGCATGGAGAAGGAGAAGGAGAGGGGTCTGATAACCCAGGAGGATTTGTTTGAAGAGAAGAGTTCATGGCGTCAATTAAAGGTATCATGGATCTGCTGCAAGGGATCTCACGACAGGGGGACTGTTCAACCCCTCTACCTCAGGTGCCCACTATCGTGCCGCAAGAAGAGCTCGTCTCGACGTGAGTGGGGGAAGATTCCCTGAGAAGGCGACAGGGGAAGGAAGTGATGGTGGAAGGAGGCAGGCGAGACATGGATGGAAGAGAGGTGTTCCCCAGCCCGGTGAGCGCCATCTCACCGGGTGAGGTAGTCACACGAGTAGGGGGCGAGACCGGTGGCGAGAGGGTCACCTTTTTGCGAGTTGATCTTGTCGGCTTCCATCCCGGAGGGGTTACGGGAACCCGAGATGAACTACTACATGGGGAAAGATGACCCCCTTCATCACTTGTAGTGGTTCGAGGACGCGGTTTCGATCAGGCCCATGACGAACGCATTTAAATGCCGTCTTTTTGCCATCACTCTAAAGGACAAGGCTAGGGACTGGTTTCACCAGCTCCCAACAGGCTCGATATACTGCTTCGATGACCTGAGCAGGAGTTTCCAGTTGCGTTTCTCAACTTCAAAGAAGTGGAAGAAGAACCCGGAGTCTATCTTCTTAATTAAGCAGAGGGCAGATGAGTCTTTAGCTCAGTATGTGGATAGGTTTTAGGAGGAGATCCTAGACATCCAGGAGGTGCCTGGATTCGCCCTCCAGATGGCCTTTACCGTGGGGCTACTGGAAGGGTTCTTCAAGATGATCCTCACTCGGAAGGTGCCGCTGTCTTTCGAAGGACTAATGGAGAATGCCACAAAGGAAATAGCTATGGAGGAGGCGAATCCAGCCTTTGCCAAAAAGCTAGCGAGGCTGACGGAGGTGGAGTTGAGGGAATCAGGAGGGAGACAACAGGAGGTGAGGAGAAGGTAAGAGTCGAGGGCCCCGGCATGCCAGGAGTTGGGATGGAGGCAGGAGGAGGGCCCAGCCCCAGGGCAAGGGAGAGGATTTCCCCAAGGAGGAAGGAACCGATTGGGAGGGCCTGGAAGATTTCACCAGCAAGGGTTGGGGTACGGTCATAGACTGCTCTTACCACCGCCACAACAAGCTATGACAATCGGTCAAGGGAGGGGCAGAGGCCGAGAAAGAGGAAGCAGAGCAGGAGCAGGAAGGAGGAGGAACCCACAAGAAGGGAGGCAGGGGGAGAGATAGCCTTGCCGTACTATGACTTCCATGAGAAAGAAGGTCACACAACGAATACCTGCCCAGAATTCCTGGAAATGAGAAGAACTAGAGGAGTAGGAGAGCAGCAGAGGATGGTGTGGATAGAAGAGGTTACTGGAACCAGAGAGGAAGATCGAAGTGTGGATCGAGCTGATGTTGGAGACCGGGGGGAGGGGGCAATTGGAGTAATCCATGGGGGTGGGGATCGAGGCTGCTCTAAAAGCAAGCCTTCACACTATGTATCGTCGAAGCGTAGCCTCGACGTCACAATCCCCTCCCCGGATGAAAAAATCACCTTTTCGAGGAAGGACATGCCAGACCATGAAGACCCTTTTTGCGACACGCTAGTGATTCAGACCGCCATTGAGAACTTCATGGTATCGCGGATCCTGGGGGACAACGGGAGCTCAGTCAACGTTATTTTCAAGAAGGCATTCAACGAGATGAGGGTGGAGGCCCGGAGGGTGCTGGCAGCTGACAGACCGTTATTTGGATTCTCAGGAGAGAGGAAGGAGGTCGAGGGGAGAGTAGGGCTCCAGGTAACCCTGGAAGGACTATCCATGAACTGCCGCTTCGTCATAGTAGATGCCCCAGCAATTACAATGCCATTTTTGGGCTCCCCTTGATCAGTGCTTTCAGATGTGTGTCATCATCTTTTCACCAGTGCTTGAAGCTCAACTCCAGAGGTACCTAAATCAGAGTACAAGGAGACCCGAAGGCAGCCAGGGAATGCTATGTGACGGCGGTGAACACTATCTCGTGGTAAGAAGAGGCTGAAGAGTTGGAGAAGAGGATGGAGCAATGGCAGCAGAAGTTTGAAAGGGAGACTGGAGGAGAGGGAGAAGTGGTGATGGTTGGAGGCATTGCGGGGGAGACGAAAATGGCGGAAGAGAAGGACGAAGAGACGGGGATGGAAGAGGAAAAAGAAGAAGAAGTCGGAGGAGAGGATGAAGTAGAAGTGGTAGGAGGCATTGCGGGGGAGCCGGAAGCTGCAGGCGAAAATGAAGGTGAGATGGAGGTAGAAGAGGAGAGGTGGTCTAAGGAAAGAGAAGGAAGGAGAAAAGAAAAGAGGAAAAGGGGGGATGCAGGAGGGTCACCCAGGAGAGGAGCCCGACTGGAAAAAAGACGAATCTCACTACTGGAGGAAGATGTTAAAATTCAACTAAACCGCAGAGGCCTCCTCGGATACCCTGTTGAAACTCAACAAACCGGAGGAGAACACCCCACTTATATTGTTGAAAGTTTTCCCGGATCGTGGAGTTAGCAGGGGTTATCTCAACAAAGCAGTAACAACCAGCAACACATGCATCACAAGCTTCTTTATTGATCAAGAGCAAACTTCTTTACAAGGCGAGACATACATCGCGAGACATACATCGCGAGACATGCGTCACCAAAACCCAAACCAGGAGAGCAGAGACAGTTACAAAGACAAGAAATAAAAACAATCCGCGCGGAATCAATCAAGAAGCCGCCGATATACTGCTGTGGAGTCCGCTCAGTCCGCCAGGTCGCCAGACCGCAACCAAGCCGCGCGGACTACCCCTTATTCCAATGCTTAGCTCTTCACCGCCGATCTGTAGGCCGCCTGACCGCGAGGTCACTTAGCCGCCAGACCGCACAAGCTACGTCACCGAATGGAACAGTCCGCCTGAAACAGGCGACTTCCTGAACCACGAACCAAGTTGCCAAAGAGAAGACCGCCTGGTCGCTATCCGCGACCTGCTGTTTGTCGCCTGTTGCTTACCACAGAGTCCGCACTATCCCTGACCGCAATCAGCGCCAAGTCCTGGCTTTCCAGCGCTATCCGCACAACCTGCACAGCACAACCGGGTAAACTCTCAAACCGCGCAGACACCAAAGTCCAGACCGCAGCAACTTATGCGAGCTCAAATACTATTCACTTACTTCGATTCAGGTTGCATACTCCTGATGTGACATGGGTCCTATTTATAGGCACGATGATGAGTATGGTCACCTCCCTAGCCGATAGGATCACCGCCACATCCCGCAGCAAGAACAAGTGTGTACGCCAGCCCGCAGACACACACTCCAGTTCGCCGCTCCTGTGCAGATAGCCAGTCCGCCCCAGCTTCTCTAAGGCCGGACTCCAATATCCAGCTCGCCTTGCCGCCAGAGGCCAAGCCAGGACCACCACAGCCGGACTCCACAATAGCTATGTCTGCCAATCCGCGGACACAGCACCAGTCCGCATAACCCGAGCCCGCAGCCTCGCCATCAAGGCACCTGTCGGACTCAGCGGACACTCGGCTTCCATCCGCACATCCCGAGTCCATTGCCTCAATCTCCAAGGCACCGCTGGACTCAGCGGACACGCCGATCCAGTCTGCTTACACAACAAACTCCAGTCCGCATTCCTGAGTTCATAACCTCATCATAAGGATAAACCGAACTTCAGCGAACTCCAGCTCCAGTCTGCACGCTCTTGCACAGGCAATCCTCCAATCCGCATACCCCCAGCTAGCAATCAAGGCAACAACACTACTACTAGGCTTGGCGGACTGAGAAAGCAGCCCGCGCTCTACTGCGCGATCTCCCCGGACTGAGCCAACCTGGACTTGGTTCAGATCACACCAAGTCCAGTCCAATGGCCATATGGGCCAGTTCGCACTTACTGGCGAACACTGGATCTAGCCCGCCATACCGGGCGACCTCCAGCTTCTGTCCGCACTGACTGGCGGTCTCCGCGGCTTCCACTTGCCGCTCCACTAGAGCATGACCAAGGCAACTGCCAAACCGGTCTGCTGAGCTCTAGTTCATCAGTCCTCTCCATGCCGGACTTCGTGGATAGGATTTCTATCCGCTCGGTTACTTCCTGGGATCCAACTGCCTGCTGAGTATTCGCCGGCCTGACAGACCGCTGCTGCTGTCCGCGTGGTCTGCGCGAACAGACCGCCCAGGCCGCCACAGAGCAAACCACCTGCAACATCCCTGCCAACTTAGCAGTTCGCAAACTCTGTCCACATAGTCCGCGCGGATAGGTTGCCCAAGCCTTCCATTCACCCACTTTCATTTCACAAGTTTTAACACTCCCCCTTGAAGTGAGAAGTGGTGAATAACTCCAGCAGCTCCCGTAACCTTGCACCTGGTCCCTCCGATAGCATCTATGAAGAGATGTCCAAGACATAGTCCTCGCCCTGCATATCATGGGTCATGAGGGAGCCCTCCAGCATCTCCAAAAAGGAGTCATGCTTCCCTCTGCCTTCTTCAGCTTCAACCTCCACTCATGCATCACAGGAGTATCACCAACTTCCTTGGTCACAAAAACCCAAGCCTTGTTACCTCTGAGAGAAGTCACCTCTTCAGCCTTGGTGTCAACCACCTCCTTGATTCTAGTGGGGTCATCACAGCCAGAAGTACCTTGCTCGACCTAAGGGCTAACAAGGAAACACGGGACCAAGTCCGTCGTGGTCCCTTTGCTATATCGAGCTGGTGGCTTACTGATCCTCTTCGATCTCCGAAGAACCTGATCATGGCTAACCACCTCCGCTGCTTTTGAACCAGCTCCATTCCCAGGCAAACCCGGAACAATGCTCCCCTTGCTTCCTGAACAAGATGCCTCCTCACTAGAGCCAAGAGCACCTGGAGTAATGCTCCCCCTGCTACATGAACCAGAAGACTCTCCTCTTGAACAAGAACTACCTGGAACATCGCTCCCCTTGCTTCCTGAACTGGAAGCCTACGCCTTCGAGCCAGAAGATCCTGGAGCATCGCTCCCTCTTGTTCCCGACTCTGACAGCTTTGCCCCGGAGCTAGAACAACCTGGAGCTCCTGGTGACTCAGGCAACTCCACTTCCTTAGCAGCACCCTCCTTCAGCCCACCATCTGACCTGCTTATCTCTAGCTCCATATGAGAGCTACCCCAAAACAGCGTCAACTCATCGAAGAGAATGTCTCTCGACACTATGAGTTTCTTCGTCGCAGGATCCATACACCTCCATCTTCTCCTCTGCTCATCATACCCAACAAAGACTAGATTTGTCTTAAGAGCACCCGGAGAGTGTATGTAGCAGGTAGATCCAAACACCCGAAGATGTTTCACGCTGTGCTTTACTCCAAACATCAGCTCATAAGGAGTCTTCACTAAGATCGGACTAAGAGGCATCCGGTTGATGACATGAGCAGCACAGGCCATCCCTTCCACCCAAAGAGCCTTCAGAACGCCTTTACTCTGAAGCCAACACTTGTTGGTCGTTGTTAACCAACGGATCATCCGAGCTGCAATACTACCTTGTTGTGAAGTATGTCCACAAGAAAGCTCCTTCCGGATCCCTTGATTCTTGGAAAAGTGTGAGAACTCGGTTGAGCCAAACTCACCACCGAAACTTGTCCTCAACACCTTGATCCTCCGGCCAAGCTGGCCTTCCACAAGCTTCTTGAACTCCACAAACAAGCGTACCATGTTGGACTTCTTCTTCATGAAGTATACCCATGTATACCTTGATTAGTCATCAACCAATATCAGCATGAACCTGCTGCCTCCAAGACTGGTCGTGACGGTCGGTCCCACCAGAGCACAATGGACAACCGCCAATGGTGCTTTACATCTGGATTGTGCTTTATCAACCATGAAGCGATAGGCTCCACTTTACTGATATCCCGCACACCCCCGACCATCGCCATAGGATGACAATCTAGGCAAGCCTTTTACGAGTCTTCTTTCCGCCATTGCTTTCAGCTTGTCCATCCCTACATGCCCCAGTCTTTCATGCCAGATAGCTGCACTATCACTGGCATTCATCCGATCAGCTCCAGAACTAGTTGATGTCCCAACTACGTTCTTATCCTTACCTCCGACATGAGCTACGTTCGCCTAGAGCAAGACAACCTTGAACTCCTTCCGAAGATGACCTTGCTGCTTGCATTTATAGCACCTTGGTCCTTCCTTCCTCTTCCTATTACACCTAGGAGAAATACTCCTTTCTTCCTGATATGAAGTAGAGGGACCATCGTCAGCAGCAACCTTCACCTCCTTCCTGAACAACCCATCAAGGGAAGTCCAAACCTCCGCAGCTGACCGACATCCACTTATGTGGTACAAGAGCTCTGATTAGATCACCTGCTTGAGAATAGACTCCGCTTTCGCATTTGTCTCCTTCCAAGCTCTCATCTCTTCAGTATTGCCAGCAGTATCCTCTTGTCTTCCTGCTCCGCATACAACCTCCCAAAGGTCCTCGCCAAGAAGAAAACTCTTCATACAGGACTTCCACCTTTCAAAGTTCATCACTGTAAGGAGATCAATTCCAAGATAACTTGCATCCTCCACTGTCATGGTTCTACCACTGGTTTCCTCTACAGAAGAGCAACTACTTCCATTGAGCACTGCTTGACCACTCCAACAACCTGGATTTGATACCATGTTAAAATTCAACAAAACCGCAGAGGCCTCCTCGGATACCCTATTGAAACTCAACAAACCGGAGGAGAACACCCCACTTATATTGTTGAAAGTTTTTCCGGATCGTGGAGTTAGCAGGGGTTATCTCAACAAAGCAGTAACAACCAGCAACACATGCAGCACAAGCTTCTTTATTGATCAAGAGCAAACTTCTTTACAAGGTGAGACATACATGGCGAGACACGCGTCACCAAAACCCAAACAAGGAGAGTAGATACAGTTACAAAGACAAGAAACAAAAACAAGCCGCGCGGACTCAATCAACAAGCCGCCGGTATACTGCTGTGGAGTCCGCTCAGTCCGCCAGGTCGCCAGACCGCAACCCAAGCCGCGCGGACTACCCCTTATTCCAATGCTTAGCTCTTCACCGCCGATCTGCAGGCCGCCTGACCGCGAGGCCGCTTAGCCGCCAGACCACACAAGCTGCATCACCAAATGGAACAGTCCGCCTGAAACAGGCGACTTCCTGAACCCCGAACCAAGTTGCCAAAGAGAAGACCGCCTGGTCGCTATCCGCAACCTGCAGTTTACCGTCTGTTGCTTACCACAGAGTCCGCACTGTCCATGACCGCAATCAGCGCCAAGTCCTGGCTTTCCAGCGCTATCCGCACAACCTGCACAGCACAACCGGGTCAACTCTCAAACCGCGCGGACACCAAAGTACAGACCGTAGTAACTTACGCGAGCTCAAATACAGTTCGCTTACTTCGGTTTAGGTTGCATACTCCTGATGTGACATGGGTCCTATTTATAGGCACGATGATGAGTATGGTCACTGCCTTAGCCGATAGGATCACCGCCACATCCCGCAGCAAGAACAAGTGTGTCCGCCAGCCCGCGGACACACACTCCAGTTCGCCGCTCCTGTGCAGATAGCCAGTCCTCCCCAGCTTCTCCAAGGCCGGACTCCAATATCCAGCCCGCCTTGCCGCCAGAGGCCAAGCCAGGACCACCACAGCCGGACTCCACAACAGCTATGTCCGCCAATCCGCGGACACAACACCAGTCCGCATAACCCGAGCCCGCAGCCTCGCCATCAAGGCACCTGCCGGACTCAGCAGACACTCGGCTTCCGTCCGCACATCCCGAGTCCATTGCCTCAATCTCCAAGGCACCGCCGGACTCAGCGGACACGCCAATCCAGTCTGCTTACACAACAAACTCCTGTCCGCATTCCTGAGTTCATAACCTCATCATAAGGCTAAACTGAACTTCAGCGGACTCCAGCTCCAGTCTCCACGCTCTTGCACAGGCAATCCTCCAGTCAGCATACCCCCAAGCTAGCTATCAAGGCAATAACACTACTACTAGGCTTGGTGGACTGAGAAAGCAGCCCGCGCTCCACTGCGCGATCTCCCCGGACTGAGCTAACCTGGACTTGGTTCAGATCACACCAAGTCCAGTCCAATGGCCATACGGGCCAGTCCGCACTTACTGGCAAACACTGGATCTAGCCCGCCATACCGGGCGACCTCCATCTTCTGTCCGCACTGACCGGCGGTCTCCGCGGCTTCCACTTGCCGCTCCACTAGAGCATGACCAAGGCAACTGCCAAACCGGTCTGCCGAGCTCCAGTTCATCAGTCCGCTCCATGCCGGACTTCGCGGATAGGATTTCTATCCGCCCGGTTACTTCCTGGGATCCAACTTCCTGCTGAGTATTCACCGGCCTGACAGACCGCTGCTGCTGTCCCCGTGGTCCACGCGAACAGACCGCCCAGGCCGCCACAGAGCAAACCTCCTGCAACATCCCTGCCGACTTAGCAGTCCGCAAGCTCTGTCCGCGTAGTCCGCGTGGATAGGTTGCCCAAGCCTTCCATTCACCCACTTTCACTTCACAAGTTTCAACAGAAGAGGACACTAGCATGCAGGAGATGGAGGAGCTTGAGGAGGAAATGGTGGTGGCTATCACGGAGGACGAGACTGGAGAGCAAGATGCACTGGGAGAGCGGGAGGGAGAGGAGGAACTGTCAAGGCTAAAGGCTGCTGTGGAAGTGCTAGAGGTAGAGATCTTCACCAAAGAAGGAAGGAAGGAGAAGATCAAGGTTAGTGGCGAACTCAGCCCGGGAGACGATCAGGGTATGCGTGCAAAGGAACATTGACATCTTCTCTTGAATTGCGGCCGACATGCCCGGGGTAGATGCGGACGTGGCCTGCCACCGTCTCAACCTCGACCCCGACACCCGCCCAGTGCAGCAGAAGAAAAGGGCCATCGCTTCCAGGATGGCCAAAACCATTTGAGAGGAAGTAGGAAAGCTACTTAAGGCGGGGTTTGCGTCTGCCTGTAAGTAACCCAGATGGGTGAGTAATGTTGTAATGGTTAAAAAGGGGGAGGGAAAGTGGAGAATGTGTGTAGACTTCTCTCTTTTAAATAAAGCATGCCCTAAGGATTGTTACTCGCTGCCTAGAATCGACGCGCTGGTTGACTCAGCCGTCGGTTTCTCTCTTATGAGTTTTTTAGATGCGTTTTCAGGATATCATCAAATACGCATGCATCCTCCGGACGTTAAGAACTTCATCTTCATCACGGAGGATGGATGCTTTTGTTTTAATATGATGCCCTTCAGGTTAAAAAATGCGGGGGCAACCTACCAAAGATTGATGGATTGGATCTTCCGAGAGCAGAAAGTAAGGAACCTCGAGGTCTATGTGGTTAATTTGATGATCAAAAGTCGGGACCTTGGATCTCATGTCTTGGACCTTGAGGAAACCTTTGGAACTGGAGTAGAGACCAATCCTGATAAAGTGAAGGCAGTTCTAGAACTGGAGTCTCCCAAAAATGCTAAGGAAGTCCAACATCTCGCCGGCAGGCTGGCCGGTATTGAAGCCAAAAATGACCTCAACGGGAGTTCAAAATAGGGGTATAGCCAACATCTACTTCTCTCAAGCATCAACCCTCGACTAGATTCAAAGGCCCCTGGACTGACCCAAAGCCTCAGCAGGGAGGTCCCACGTCACACCCGGAAGATCACTGAGAGCTTCCCCTCTAAAGCCAAAAGCTGGGCTAGGAGCTCCTCAGAAAGCACTGGAAGTTGGAAGATTATGAAAGCTTGCTTTCTAAGGAGCCCTTATGGGTCTATTTATAGCCTTTGCTGACCTGAGATTACTGAAATACCCTTGGTTGATCTGTCGATAGCCAAATCCCGCTGTTTTCCTGAGGGTATAGGGGTAATTTTACCTAAGGGCTATTAGGTCATTTTACCCAAGGACCTGGGCCCAACTCGGCGAGAGCTCTGAGCCGAGAGCCTTCTGTCCAGAGCCCAGCACAAGCGGTCTCGCATGCTTATAGGCGAGAGCTCCTTTAAGACAGGAGATGGTGCTAGCGCAAGGATTCCCGCGTTGGCTGCGTTCGACGATCGGTCCAGCGATTTTCGTTCAATGACTTGGCTGCGTTCGACGATTTGGCCAGAGAGCTCCGTTCGACGATTGTCAGCTGTCGACGATCTTGGTTCGACGATTGTCGAGCGCGGGGTGCTTTGTAGGAGAGAGCTCCTTTAAGACAGGAGCTTGGTGCTAGCGCAAGCGTTCCCGCCTACTTGGGCGAGAACTTCTTTAGGACGAGAACTCCTCTGGCTAGCCTAATTGTGACAGTTGGTGCCTCCTTGTCTGACTCAGTGAATATGGGGTTGTACACAATCCCCGCTCTTTTTGAGCTTGCTCTGCACTCGAAAAGACACATCCAACCCATAAATATTCGATGAGCACGTGTCAACGTCAGGGAATCTTTTGGTGGTCCGTACGGTGGCTATATATATATGTGCTAATAGACGACCATAATTCTGCCCTTGAACCGTCATTCTTCGTCTGAGTTCTCGCCTCTTCTCGCGATGCATCCCAACCGCGCCGACAAACCGCTTCCGCAGGATCTTCAAGACTGCATCGATGCGGCACAGGCCCGAGCCAAGGCTAACTGCGCCTTGGTTGCCCCCTGGCTAGCGAGAAAATCGTCAGTCGCTGAGCCTTCTCAACTAAAGAAGAAGAAGAAGGCGAAGGTGGTCCAGCGGGACCTGCCCCGCGAGAACAGGAGCCCGCCTACCCCGAGCCCAAGACGCGCGCATGATCCCTCTCCGCAGAAGGTATGTCCGACTCGCTGATCATTGAAACTACTAGTTGCTTATGCGGGAGGACTTGTAGCTGACGCGATACTCCTCGCAGGAAATGGTTCCCGACGTCGTCAGGTCCCCGCGGGAACACTTGGATTCATCATCTCGTCCTCTTGAGGACCAACCGCGGGTCTCGGAGTTGGCTCCTCCGCCTGACCCGAGAACTGCAGGTAACTTTTACATTCTCGCTCTTAACTCAAATCTCAGAACGCTGAATTGTCTTCCCGCAATGCCAGCTTCCGCCCAGCCGGGTCTCGCTACCCGGGAGAACGAAGTAAGGGCCAGAAATCGGCCTGCCCCCGCGGTTGATTCCCCTTTACCGGCGGGAGGAATGGATGCCGAATCTTCTGCAGCTCCACAGGATGCCAGCCATCCCGCGGGAGAGGAGACCTCCCACCCCCCCCCCCCCCCCCCCCCCGCTTTCGGCCAAGCCGGGATCACCACTCGCAAAATCTTCCCCCCAGGAGAAGGGAAGCCGATCCACCTACTCTTTGGAACTGAGGGGGGGGGGGGGTGCTGGGCATTCTCGCTTGCCATCGACCGGGGGTTCTCGCCATACTGCAGGTATGTGATATGTTTATCACGATTATCACTTAGTTCTCACCATGACTGTGGAATTCGTTTGCCAGGGGATCCGGGCTCGCAGTCGGGAGCTAATGCAGAGGAAGAAGGAGATGAAGAAGACGAAGACAGAGAGGGGGAAGATAGCGAGAGCTCCCCCTTCCCTTCATCTGACGAGATGGAGGAAATCTTGACCAGTGCCGGGAGCGCTAGAAGATGGGGGAAGAAGGTTGCCGCCATCCTGTCGAGGCTTATCCGGCGGGAGCGGGACCATGACTTCGCGGCTAGAGAGTTCTGCAAGTCGGTGGAGAAGAGGCTGGAGGCTTTAGAGTGGGACTACTTCATCGGCGAGACGGATCGGCCAGGCGTGCCTATTGTCGGGTCCTCTCCCGAAAGGTGCATCGCATGGATCCGAGACCTGTCTCGCCGGATCAACCTAGGATGCACCGTCTTGTCGTCCTACTTCAACCCGCAAGCGCCACCGAGGATCAGGCAGCGGGAGCGAGGACGATGGCGGTGGGAGCCCTATTGATTCGTGAGACCTCTCCTTTCTTGCTGTCGGCCTTCCCCTTCCCCAATGTACCCATGTTTATTCTCATCCGTCTGTAGCTAATGACTGTTATTATTGCTATTACCTTTTATTCAGCTTTCACTTGGCGAGAGTAATAACATTGCTATTATTATTACTTTCTATTCAGTTCTCGCTCGGCGAGAGTAACCCTGCTTCCGTTTGTTTTACTTGTCGCGTGTCATCTCATAATGCTTGCGCTAATCATCTGTCAGTCAGTCACTGTCAGACTTGGGCGGGAAAACGAAGCGCCGTCGACTTTGGGCGTGACGGTTGTACCCCCGCCGCCTTTTTGAAAACAGTCATGATGATCACAGTTTTCTATAAATAGAGAAGTTCACCTACCATATTCATTTCTCCGATCCAAATCCTCTCTTTTCTCTTGTCGCTCTCGCGGTTTGCCAAAAGCTCCCGCCTGCTTCTGCCTCCTCCTCCCGTTCTCACTATTCTCGTTGTTCTCGTTGTTCTCGCTGTTCTCGCTTCTCCTCTGAAGACCTCGCCTACAACCTCTTAAACATGATGCTGGGTCGAAGCGAGGGACGTTCGAATTGCGTGGAAACCTTCCAAAAGTATATGTTCCCCTCCTACATCTTGACCCTGGAGGAGTTCTAACTGACCCAAACTTGCTACGTTCCCACTGGCTTCACTGCGCGGAACCCCGACAACCACAATAAGGTAAATAACGCGGGAAATGGGGAGCTCGCCATCCCCCTTGAGCACTTTGAGGTGGGCTTCCGCCTCCCGCTGTGCCCCGAGATGCGCCAGGCCCTCCGGTATTACGGAGTGGTTCCCGCGCAACTGAATCCAAACTCGGTCGCGATTCTGGTGGCCTTCATCTGCTATATGCGATCCGAGAGGATCGAGTTCATTCTTCCTATCTTCCGGAAGCTGTTCACTTTCCGCTCAAAGGGAGGGGTGGTCTTCTTTTCAGGGCAGCTGCTCAAGACCATCGGTCTCGCCAACAAGCACCAACACTGGGGCGAGAGGTTCGTCTTCGATTTCAGTGATTTCGGGAACATGCCTCTCGCGCCCATTCAATATGAGGACGCCGCTTATAAACCGCCCTCCTTGGGCTCGTGCGAGAGCACCCTCCTTGAGTTCTTCGGAACCAAGGACTTCGACGTCCAATTCCTCCGGCGAGACATTGATTCACTCCTCCCCATGCCTTCGGGCGAAGGTAAGATCACGCCTTTGTCTCGTTATTCCCTTCCTTTTTAAGGTTAGAACTGAGTGTTGTCGCTTTCGCAGGAGAGCGCGAGATCCCCCTACACCAACCCTTCAACGAGGCTCGCACAACCGAGAGCTAATCTGTGAGAGACCCGCTGGCTCTCGCAAAGGCTGCAGCTCAAGCTTGCCGGGACGAGCCGGCCCTGCTTCCTTCGACTGGCACCGGGAAGAGAAAGCCCGGCACCCCTCTGCCCCCACCGCTCAAGAGGCCCAAGATTACTGCTGCAGAGAAGGGTAAAGCCGCCGCGGTGCCGCCCTCCCAACCTCCCGTTGCTGGCCGCTCCTTTGAGGAGATTTTGCAGGTCTCCAGCGAGATCGCTGTCACCAGGGGTGGCGCCGAGGCACCTGTCGAGAACCCTCCGGCCCCCGGCGTAGTAGATGGCGAGGGAGCCGCCGCTGAGACCTCCGCTCAGTCTTCGTCTGGAGAGGTGCCGCGGGGTCACCGTAATTTTGGTCTCGGCATGAAGTGCCTGGACGCGGAAAACAAGCCGCTGCTTCAGTGGGAACTTGACATCAACAGGGTCTCAATCTCGTCTCTTTTGCCTAGCTGGGCGGAGCGAGATGAGGTCACCAACGAGGCCTTCGCCTTGGGCTACTGCCTCTACAGCCGGGAGAACGCCAGCATTTATGACAAGATGACCACTAGGCTCCTGGACTATGACTCCACCCGGGCCTTGATGCGCGGGATGGAGCTTGCGCATATGTGTGCTCGCCGGAGCATCACCATTGACCGCAACTTCCAGGATTTATTCAAGTCCAGGGAGGGCGCGGTGGCTGAGGTGTCTACCTTGAAGAAGGAGCTAGCAGACGCCAAGCAATAACTGTCTTCGCGCCGGGCGGAAGAGGTAAGCAAGACCTTTCACGACACTCGCTCTCCCCGCTACAGATTTTAACTTCATTCTTTTCCTTTCATGCTAACCTCTCGCTATACAGGATTCCGCTCAAGTTGTGGCGCTTTGCGCAGAGCTGGCCCAGGCGCGATACGAGAACGTCCTGTTGAGGGACCAGATCCTGCTCCTGGAGGCGAATGCGCCCCATTGAAAGTCCACCTAGTGTCGCCAAAGTGCACCTATGGGGGGGGGAATAGGTGACGTGTGGTTCTTTTGCGGAATTTAAAGATGTACCTGCACAATAAAAACAGCAGACACAGCACACAGAAAACACAGCTAATTTATAGTGGTTCCCCGACTTGGGTACATCCACTTTCCCCCTTCGACCTATCTTCCCAACAAGGGACGACTCGGTCACTTCACCAACGGGATTGAAATCCAATCCCTGCACTAACGGAAGGAGCCCTTCCACACGTGAGAGTCAACACTCCCACAAATCGGGTTGCACCCAACCCTTACAACACGGAACAAAAGTTCCTTTACAACAAAAGTAAATATGGAATGTATATGAAATACAAACTTCTTTCGGAGACTACGGTGTTCCTCTTCGTTCGACGACGTGTTCTTGAGGTCGACGAGGAGTTTACAACCTTGGTCTCTCTTGGAGAAGATCTCCCCGGAACCGGCGGCGGCACACGAGCGGCGGCTAGCTTCGGGATCGGCGGCTACGATGAAGAGTGGCTGCAGAACTTGGAGATCTAAACTTCGTAGCGAAGCAAGCTAGGTCTATCAACGGTCACTCTAGGATCAGTCGTCTCGATCGATTCGGACGAGGGAGTTTTTCCCGGTCAACGAATCGAGAGACAAGAGATCTCCGGATAGACGCGTGAGACACAAGCCTTGCTAAGCTTCTGTCACCGAAGATCGGGAAGAAGAGCGATCAGCAGCGGCGACCACTTGACGCGAGCGGCGGCGGCGGCGGAGCGGAGCGAGTTCGCGGATTTAGGGTTACGTCGCCGCTTGTTTTTCTTTCTTTCCTGTCCGTCCTCTTTTGTTCAAAAGTACCTGAGTATAAATACTGTAGGATTCTCAAATGTGACCGTTTGTGGGACCCACAAATGAGATCCCCAAAATCCGGTTCAAACAAAGCCAGAAGCAGGAACCGGTTCAGCAGCGATCTGAGAAAACGCCAAGTCAAAATCGGCGAGAATCGCAGACGATTAGTGATTCTCGTCGAATCACCTGACGATTCTCAACGAATTTTACTTTACACATGGGCTGCTTGACCACTGGTTCGGCGGGAATCATAAGTGATTCTCGCCGAATCTTACTTGGCA
Organism: Platanthera guangdongensis; assembly: GCA_039583875.1. Lineage (NCBI taxonomy): Eukaryota > Viridiplantae > Streptophyta > Magnoliopsida > Asparagales > Orchidaceae > Platanthera > Platanthera guangdongensis. Next base: position 128,673,872 of record CM077161.1, on the reverse strand, counting down.
TCAAATTGAGATGGCCAAAAGGAGTCGGCGAGAATCACTAATGATTCTCGTCGATTCGGCGAGAATCACCAGTGATTCTCGCCGAATCGGCGAGAATCACTTGGTGATTCTCGTCGAATTTGCCTTGGACGATTTCTGGTCTTCCACCCCTGGAGTTGCTTCTTGATCCTCTGTGCTCCTTGTCTTCTCTTGCATATGAGCGACCCTGTACTTGAAAGTAAGTGCACTCCAATAGAGAGAGTACACATAGGCCAACACACTGATCTGCTCAACGAGGGATTACGTCGTGCAGACCCGTGTATATTGACCTACTACACCCTGACATCGGTGTGCACTTAGCGTGGAGGTACTGCAAGTACAACTTAAAATGTTTCGTCAAATACATTGTGAATTCATCTTAGCTTGACAGGGGGCTTCCTCAAATCTAGGTAATCGTGGATACAATACCCAACAATCTCCCCCTATTTGACGAAGCCAAAACCCTACTAGCTAAGATGAATACAACCTATCAAATAATAATTATAGCATTTTAAAAAATAATTATGCAACACAAGGTAATAAATGCAATCAGAACAGGACTTGAGTCATTCACACATTCAAGAATATATATATATACCAAGAGAAATATATTCACATGAAAGTCAGAATTGTTCACACGACAGTAATAATTGTTAAATGTTCTTAATACACCGTGACCAGCTATAATATAATGACTATTTGTCCTTAGCTCCGTCACCCTTAAGAGTTTGCGCCAAGTACTTTTTGCTCTGCCTTTCCATGTATTCCTTGGGCTTTGGGTAGTATCTAGGAGGAGCAACTTTGTCAGGATCCTTGTTGTTTCTGAAGAAAATGTTGCGTTTCGCCTCAAATGCTTTGTGCGTCTCCCATTCATATTGGCTATAAACTTCATTTCGATTTATCTCTCCTCTTTCCTGCAACCGGAAGGTGTCTAGAATGATGTTCCTTGAAACTGGGCTCCACCTTTCATTTCTTACCTCTTCCTCACTCAGTCTGATCCTCTTTTCAGTTGGTGTCTCTTTTGAAGTCCCTTCCTGAATTTTCCTCTTTCCCCTTGCTTTAGCTAAAGCCTCCTGGTCAAACATACTTCTCAGCTTAGATTTGGAGATGGCCCTAGCGTCAGCTTCATCAGTGAAAACATCAGCAACACTTGTACTTACCTCCTCAGCAACATGTACTTCCTCAGCAGCCCTAGAAGTCTCAGGAGCCTGAACACCGGCAGGTTGGTCAGGTAGGACGACGCCTAACGTGCCCAGTGCCTGTTGTAGCATCCACCAGCAACTCTCATAGACGTAGTTGCTTGATTTCACAAAGTTTGCATCCATGCTTTTCTGGAGCTCGGCCATCTTAGCGATATACTCCTTCTCCCCCTTTTTGGCTTCTTCAGCTATGCAATTGGCATATGAGTGCAAGGAGTCATCGATGTGCTTAGTTGTCTTGTCGAATTCAGTGATTAGGGCCTGCTGATTTGCATTTAAGGTGACCATATTACCATCAAACTGCTGAATGTTCTTGGCTACAACGTGTGCGTTCTGATTGACAACACCCAGAGTATCAGTAGTCTTTTTCAATCCGGCCATTAATAGTGTAACAGCTTCGCCGGCCGCAGTATACTTTTCTTCGAATTTATTTTCCATCTCATCCAGCTTATGGTTGATCTCCACCATATTTTTCAACATAAGATCTTCGGAAGTCTTGATCTTTTTCAGCAGTGTTTTATGAGCTGTATCAAAAGAATCTTTAAGCTCGTTCACTATTCCTTGAATGACAGTGATGGTGTGATTGGCCAGCTCATCTCTTAGTGGAATACCCGGAGGCACTTCTTGGCCTTGCTCTGGCTCGGCAGCAGAAGCATCAGTAGAGCTGGATACAATCACAGCCTCTATGGGAGGAATGTTGGTGGCCTCATTTACCTCCCCCTCCACTGGTGCAGACTTATCAGTAGGAGGTTCATCAGTATCCGGAGATTCATACACTTCATGGCCCTCATTTACCTCGTCCTCTCCGTCCTCATCCAAAAACTCATCCACCTCAGCATCTTCTTCCACTTCTTGAGCAGCAGTGACCAGGGCCTCAGCTTCAGTTTCGTGGGTGTTTCTGTTCAGGACCTCCTCATTCTCCAACCCAGGTTCACTTTCTTCATGAACTTCGGCCACCGCATCCCGTGCCACCTGGGCGATTTCAGATATGATATCCAGATGAGTGGGTAGAGTCTCCCCCTCGATTCCTGCAGTCACAGTATTAGGAATTTCACGGGGGGAGGATGCTGGAGAAACTTCCTCTTGCTCTTCCACAGCCGGCTGCCCGATGCGCCGCTCCCATCGGTCAAACACAGTCGCATCCATCTTTTTCAAGTAATGTAGAGGAACTCCTTTGCTCATGTCGAATCTGTCTCCGTTGATCTGGTTAAGATAAAGACTGATAATGCGGCCGAAGCTTGGAGTGCCCAGAGTATCCTTGATCTTTTGAAACATCAACTCTCCCCAGTTGAACCTCTTTTTGCAGACCACGGCTATGAGAATTTTGAACATATCTCCGGAGATATGATCATGGGAACCTGGCTTACAGATGAGTACTTTTCCTATGATGTCGGATAGGAGCTTCCCTTCTTCATTCATCTCTTTTCGTTTTACGGACCGAGTGCCTCTGGGTAGACCGCAGAACAGGAGGGTTCTGGCTTTGTCCTCGTCCTCCAAATAGTCTTCCTGCTCCGCACTTGAGAGCTGCAGGTAGCGTGTTAGCTTACTGGCAGACATCTTTACTTTAGTCCCCGCCACCTTGCTCTTGATGATGGAGTCTCTGTTTCGAAGCCTTGCTGTAGAAAAGAACTCCAGCACTTCTTTATCTAAGACTTTGCAAGGATGTTCCAATATGAAGGTTAGTCCGGCTTCTTCCAGCATGAGAACGATGTTCCGGAACTCGTCCGAGGCATGAGAGAAACCAGTGCGAACCAGTTCGCAACCAGAAATCAAGCCTGCAGTCGTCCTTGGGGCCATTGAGGATCTAAACAGAAGCCCGACGCCAAGCATTAGTGTATATTCAAAAAGAAGGCATCACATGGGTTCGGCCTTGGAGCCAGTGAGGAGGAGGTTACCTAAGGGCTTCGGTGGAAGAGAGTTTGTGAGCTTCGGGAAGAGCTTCGGCGGTGGAGAGAAGAGTGTCCCGAGGTGTGCGGCCTTGCTTTGCGGAGAGAAGATGGTCACCCACAGTAGCGATTCGAGGGCGTCGGCAGGAGCGTCGGAGGGCTGCAGGTGTCGGCGAGTTCGCGGAAGTGCCCGTGCGCGAGTCTTGGGGAGTTCTCTTGCGCGAGGGACGTCGGGTGTGCTCTTGCGCGAGTCGTGAGGAAGGCGAGGCGACGGCTGTGAGAGGGATTCGATTTCGGCGGGATTTATAATCAGTCGACGGGATTCGGGGGAAGCCGAGCGGTCGCGAGTTCCTTCGACGGGATTCGGCGAGATATGTCTAATTGGGGTTCTAATACCGTGTCTAATTCGGCGAGATATAAAATGGGTCGGCGAGATTCGGAGTATATATTGATGTTTTACTTGACTACTTTGGGAAGCATTGCATCATTTTAGAGAATTTCCGATGTCAAGTTAATAAAAGGAATGAAGAATACAAGCATATTCTAAAGTCAATCTATTTGAATTTTATGGAGGTTTTTGCAAAGTCTTCTAAAGGTCAATTGTACGTTGTTGAAATTTACGACATGTCCTTGAATGTCAAGTTAATACAGGATTAATACATACATGTTTGTTATAACGACACTTTATTAGGATTAGAACGAGACCTCTTCAGACCCTTCTTGATGTCAACTGTGATGTGTCAAAATTCGCAATGACATATCTTTGTTATCCTTTTGTCGATGTGTAATGGTTTGCATGCCTCGAGGTAATCTCTCCTTAAGGTGCGCACATATATGATGAGCATAATTATACTTATACACAAGGATAACGATGTATATACATTTACTTTGAATGAGGATGCATCATGACACAAGTCCTTGAACTGATCAAAATTACCTGGGATATAGAGAGTCATCGTCTTGGTCCCACAGGTAGAACATATCAGTAGCTTAAAGTGATTATGCTCAACAGGTAGCACGTCTGTTATTGCAGATGCTTGTTCCAAGTTAGCCTTGAGCCACGTACTGTCTAGTTCCCAGGTATTCACGGGGACCTAGACTACCCTGCAAAACAGAATTACTTTACCTTAGGAACCCAAATCATATTGGGCCCTAGGTTTCTATTAGCATGAACACGCAACTGCCTTCCTTGAGAAAACCTGTTTGGAAGACTGCCTCTGTCCCTATAATGTGGAGAAGCCCTTGCTGTGGGCACAGAGAGGTTGTGCCAACAGTCAATGGCAAAGTGTCCCACTTTGCCGCAGCACCAACAAGAGTGAATGTTGTATCGCCGTTTTTGACCTGATCTAGTGACTGATGTAGTCACGGTCCTAGGTCTCAAAGGGATAGGGCATGTTCTTGTTGCACAAATTCCTCTTCCATCGAGGCATGATGAAGGGTGGAAAGAATGCATGATGTGAGCGTTATGAGGCCGAGAAGGTGGTACCATTCTTTCAGGCATCTTCCTTGCTGAGGCTCCATGACGCCTGACATCGTGACTTCTATTCTCCCTATCCCGTGTCCTCGAATGGAGAGAATTCTTCTGTGAACCAGGACCTGCAGATCCACACTTTGTTGTGGCAGTGGCCGTGAATACAAAGGGCTCAGAATGAGCCTTAGGTATTTCTTCATGGGTGGCCATGACGCCTCTTGCACTATGGACATTTCCACATGGGGACAACTCACCCTTACAGTGACCACGATTATTCCTGTGGTCATACCTGAAGGCATGATGAGTTGCCTTTCCGCTTGGAGTGGGAGGTCGGAACACCGTTTCCCCATTTCTCCATCCCTAGATAATCCGGGAGATCCACCCGGTTTCTTGTTTTCTTTTTATAGCATCAACTTTGGAAAAGTTGGATACTATACGTTTCTCATTGTCTAGACTATTCTCTAGAGCAGAGATCTTAGAGTCCTTGACCTTGTTGGACGCCAATTGGAGAACCAACAAGATCTTCAGTCGAGCAATCTCTCGAGCTTGCTCCTCAGCAAGTAGATTGCTTTCCTGAAGTGCTCTCTTCAGGGAATCAGTATTTTCTGGAGGAGAGCAGTTTCTGTTTTCAGAAAAGTCAAAAGATGTGGGAGAGGAAGAAGATGATACCTGCTCATCTGGGTGATTGTCATTAGAATCAGTGACCAATGGTTCTTCCTCGTCGGAGCTGCTTTCCTCATTATCTTCTTCAGTCTCTGACAAGGATACTGGAGCTCTGATGCAATCTGAAGGATCCTTGCGTTCATCTTCAGAAGTGAGAACCCCCACATATGCTTCATCCTCAGATTGGCAGCAAATTTCAGCTACTTCTGACCCCCCCATCAGCTCTGAGATCATCATCCACAGAGATTTAGCAGTTTTACATTTTTCCAACCTGGAGTGAGAGGCTCCAGTCCAGACATCCATAATAATTTGTCGAATCCTCTGGTCCAGTTGGAAAAATGAGAGTTCCATCTCTGTCATCTCGGGAATGCCCATGGGCACTTGGGTCCCCGAGTCGGTGGTCTTCATAGGGATGAATGGACCCTCTTCCAGGATGAGGGATGCTCGTGGATCGATGGCATCCAGGTGAAATAACACTCTCATCCTCCAGATAGGATAATAATCCTTTGTGCATGCAGGGAGTTTGAGCGGCAATACGTCATAATCCAGATCCATGCTTCTGACACTGGTGGCAGGATTCACCTCAAGGTGTTAGCCTTTTTGTTGAGTAACCTCGCTCTGATACCACTTGAAAGTCCACCTAGTGTCGCCAAAGTGCACCTATGGGGGGGGAATAGGTGACGTGTGGTTCTTTTGCGGAATTTAAAGATGTACCTGCACAATAAAAACAGCAGACACAGCACACAGAAAACACAGCTAATTTATAGTGGTTCCCCGACTTGGGTACATCCACTTTCCCCCTTCGACCTATCTCCCCAACAAGGGACGACTCGGTCACTTCACCAACAGGATTGAAATCCAATCCCTGCACTAACGGAAGGAGCCCTTCCACACGTGAGAGTCAACACTCCCACAAATCGGGTTGCACCCAACCCTTACAACACGGAACAAAAGTTCCTTTACAACAAAAGTAAATATGGAATGTATATGAAATACAAACTTCTTTCGGAGACTACGGTGTTCCTCTTCGTTCGACGACGTGTTCTTGAGGTCGACGAGGAGTTTACAACCTTGGTCTCTCTTGGAGAAGATCTCCCCGGAACCGGCGGCGGCACACGAGCGGCGGCTAGCTTCTGGATCGGCGGCTACGATGAAGAGTGGCTGCAGAACTTGGAGATCTAAACTTCATAGCGAAGCAAGCTAGGTCTACCAACGGTCACTCTAGGATCAGTCGTCTCGATCGATTCGGACGAGGGAGTTTTTCCCGGTCAACGAATCGAGAGACAAGAGATCTCCGGATAGACGCGTGAGACACAAGCCTTGCTAAGCTTCGGTCACCGAAGATCGGGAAGAAGAGCGATCAGCAGCGGCGACCACTTGACGCGAGCGGCGGCGGCGGCGGAGCGGAGCGAGTTCGCAGATTTAGGGTTACGTCGCCGCTTGTTTTTCTTTCTTTCCTGTCCGTCCTCTTTTGTTTAAAAGTACCTGAGTATAAATACTGTAGGATTCTCAAATGTGACCGTTTGTGGGACCCACAAATGAGATCCCCAAAATCCGGTTCAAACAAAGCCAGAAGCAGGAACCGGTTCAGCAGCGATCTGAGAAAACGCCAAGTCAAAATCGGCGAGAATCGCAGACGATTCTCGACGAATCGGCGAGAATCACCAAGTGATTCTCGACGATTCGTCGAGAATCGTTTGTGATTCTCGTCGAATCACCTGACGATTCTCAACGAATTTTACTTTACACATGGGCTGCTTGACCACTGGTTCGGCGGGAATCATAAGTGATTCTCGCCGAATCTTACTTGGCATCAAATTGAGATGGCCAAAAGGAGTCGGCGAGAATCACTAATGATTCTCGTCGATTCGGCGAGAATCACCAGTGATTCTCGCCGAATCGGCGAGAATCACTTGGTGATTCTCGTCGAATTTGCCTTGGACGATTTCTGGTCTTCCACCCCTGGAGTTGCTTCTTGATCCTCTGTGCTCCTTGTCTTCTCTTGCATATGAGCGACCCTGTACTTGAAAGTAAGTGCACTCCAATAGAGAGAGTACACATAGGCCAACACACTGATCTGCTCAACGAGGGATTACGTCGTGCAGACCCGTGTATATTGACCTACTGCACCCTGACATCGGTGTGAACTTAGCGTGGAGGTACTGCAAGTACAACTTAAAATGTTTCGTCAAATACATTGTGAATTCATCTTAGCTTGACAGGGGGCTTCCTCAAATCTAGGTAATCGTGGATACAATACCCAACACCCATCCACTGGATGAAAGGTTTAAGAGCCGCTACTACTCCATCTACGACATCGACAAGCTCCTTTAGGCCAACTCGCAAGCCACAATCAAGCTGACCCTGGAGACGCTGCGGGATGTCGGTTGCTTGGACGGGAGGGGCAAGACCATTACCGCTCAACAGCTCGTCCCCAGGCTCTTTGAACCTGTCCCGAAGCCCCCAGGCACGCACGATTCCCCGCCCTCGGATGTCCCGAAATCCCCTGCTGCGGGTGGCGAGACATCCGGGGAGAGCTCAGGCGAGAGCTCCAGCAGGAGTTCAAGCGGGAGATCTGAGGGGTACAACTTGTCTCCATGAGGGGCCCCCCTTTTCTTTTCTTTTCTTTTTGTAGTACTGAGCAAGAACGCTCTAGATCTGTAACTGTATAAAATACATTGTAAATATTTTGTATGTATTGTCCTTTTCTTTTTATTGCAAATGCGCTTGATACAATTGTTGTGGCCGAGTGCTTCTTAAGCACGCTTTCGCCGAGGCCCTTGGCCTCCCTAGGGTAGTCTCCCTTAGTGAAGGATAGGCGGGAAACTGTCGAAAGAGCCCAGGGCTTGGACGTTTCGTTCTCGCGGTCTGCCGAAAACCGTCTGCCGGGAACATGGCTCGCTGCCCTTTTAAGACGAGGCCGTCCCACTTTAGCTTGCGCAAACTGTCCCAAGCTTTTGCCCAACAACTCTCGCTGTCTGACCAAGAAAAGCTTGTCAGGAGTCTTCTGCCGAGAATTTCCTCGGCGAGATGTCCTTGACAGGGACCTCCCCAACCGAGAACTTCTCTGGCCGAGACCTATCCTGCCTTTACCTCCATTTCATTCTGTGGTGCGTTTCTTTCCTTGATCAGAGCATCCGAGTCGGAGTGTCTCCTAGGATCAAAAACTTCCCTCCCCCAGGCGAGCCCTCGGCCTACCAGGCTAACGAGTGCCTGCGCAGCGGGTCTACCTGGGTACGAGCTGAGCTCGGGATGCCAATGAAGTTACCAAACTAAACCTATCCCCCACAGGCGAACCCTCGGACCTGCCAGCTAGATGAGAGCCTGTGCAGCGGCTCTTCCTGGGGCCGAGCCGAGCTTGGGGTATCGATGAAGTTCTCAAACCAAACCTATCCCCCATAGGAGAGCCTTCGGACCTGCCAGCTAGAAGAGAGCCTGCACAACGGGTCTACCTGGGGCTGAGCCGAGCTCGGGGTGCCGATGAAGTTATCAAACCAAACCTATCCCCCACATGCGAGCCTTCGGACCTGCCAAATAGATGAGAGCCTGCGCAGCAGGTCTACCTGGGGCCGAGCCGAGCTCGGGGTGCCGATTAAGTTCTCAAACCAAACCTATGCCCCACAGGCGAGCCTTCGGACTTGCCAGCTAGATGAGAGCCTGCGCAGCGGGTCTACCTAGGGCCGAGCCGAGCTCGGGGTGTCGATGAAGTTCTCAAACCAAACCTATCCCACACAGGCGAGCCTTCGGACCTGCTAGATAGATGAGAGCCTTCGCATTATGTCTACCTGGGGCCAAGCCGAGCTCGGGGTGCCGATGAAGTTTTCAAACCAAACCTATCCCCCACAGGCGAGCCTTCAGACCTGCCAGCTAGATGAGAGCCTGCGCAGCGGGTCTACCTGGGGCCGAGATGAGCTTGGGGTGCCGATGAAGTTCTCAAACCAAACCTATCCCCCACAGGTGAGCCTTCAGACCTGCCAGCTAGATGAGAGCCTGTGCAGCGCGTCTACCTGGGGCCGAGCCGAGCTAGGGGTACCGATGAAGTTCTCAAACCAAACCTATCCCCCACAGGCGAGCCTTCGGACCTGCCAGCTAGATGAGAGCCTGCGCAGCAGGTCTACCTAGGGCCGAGCCGAGCTCGGGGTGCCGATGAAATTCTCAAACCAAACCTATCCCCCATAGGCGAGCCTTCAGACCTACCAGCTAGATGAGAGCCTGCGCAGCGGGTCTACCTGGGGCCGAGCCGAGCTCGGTGTTCCGATGAAGTTCTCAAACCAAACCTATCCCCCACAGGCGAGCCTTAGGACCTACCAGCTAGATGAGAGCCTGCGCAGCGGGTCTACATGGGGCCGAGCTGAGCTCGGGGTGCCGATGAAGATCTCAAACCAAACATATCCCCCACAGGAGAGCCTTCAGACCTGCCAGCTAGATAAGAGCCTGAGCAGTAGGTCTACCTGGGGCCGAGCCGAGCTCGGGGTGCCGATGAAGTTCTCAAACCAAACCTATCTCCCACAGGCGAGCCTTCGGACCTGCCAGCTAGATGAGAGCTTGCACAGCGGGTCTACCTGGGGCCGAGCTGAGCTCGGGGTGCCGATGAAGTTCTCAAACCAAACCTATCCACCACAGGCGAGCCTTCGGACCTGCTAGCTAGATGAGAGCCTGTGCAGCGGGTCTACCTGGGGCCGAGCTGAGCTCGGGGTGCCGATGAAGTTCTCAAACCAAACCTATCCCCCACAGGCGAGCCTTCGGACCTGCCAACTAGATGAGAGCCTGCGCAGCGGGTCTACCTGGGGCCGAGCCGAGCTCGTGGTATTACAAAACACATAATTACATCATATTATAACAAATTTCACAATAGTCTAGATAAAATCAAGTCAACTGATGCAGTATAATAAGTTTAATTTCGAGATACATAATTACATCCTTCCCATTTCATGGGTAGAAGCGTTTCAGGTCATCACCGCTCCAGGTTTGGCTTAAGGCCTCCCTTCCACGTCCTGGAGATAGTAACCTCCTGTTCCAAGGACTTCCTTCACTATGTACGGTCCTTCCCAGTTTGGCTTGAGCTTGCCCACGGGAGCCGACCTTCCTGCCGCGTCAACCTTTCTCAGCACCAGATCTCCTTCAGTAAACTGCTTGACCCTGACATGCTTATCAAAATACTTGGCCATCCGCCGCTTGATCTCTTCTTGCCTGATAGCTGCCACGTCCCGCAGTTCTTCCACCATGTCTAGCGAGAGGCGTAACCCCTCTTCATTTTCCAATCCCAAGTCTCATCTCCTTCGCCCGCGGCTGTGACCCGCGGGGACCGAACCTCAAACTCCACTGGTAGGACTGCCTCACACCCGTGAGAAAGCTTGAAGGGGGTCTCACCAGTGGACGTGTTTGGGGTCGTTCGCAAAGCCCATAGGACCAAGGGGAGCTGCTCCACCCAATTTCCCTTTAAGTTTTCCACCTTCTTTTTGAGCAGGTTCACAATGATTTTGTTTGCTGCTTCCACCTAGCCGTTGCTCCTGGGGTGGTGGACAGAGGCAAATCTGAGGTCTATCCCTAGTTGGGCGCAGAAGCTGATGAATTCTTCACTGGCAAACTGGGGGCCATTATTTGTCACTATTTCTTGAGGCAACTCGTGTCTGCATATGATCTCCCCTAGATGAAGTTCCTTATGACTTGTGAGGTGACCTTGGCTAAGGCCTAAACCTCCAGCCACTTTGAGAAATAATCGACCATGACCAAGAGGAACCTCCTCTGTCCACTAGCCAGAGGAAACGCTCAAACTAAATCCATCCCCAAATGGCGAACGGCCACGACGCCGTGATGCTTCAGAGCCTTTGAGCCGCCAAGAGCTGAAGGGGGCGCAGAGCTGACACTTTTGACATCTCCTTGCAAACTCCACGGTATCCTTCCTTAGGGTGGTCCAGAAGTACCCCTGCCTGACCACCCTTGCCTCCAACATGCTCCCTCCAGAATGACTGCCGCACTCGCCCGAGTGCACCTCTCCCAAGATCCTTGGGATCTCTTCTTCGGTCACACATCTAGCTAGGAGCCTTGACAAAATCTTACGATTCAGGACCCCTTCTATCATCAGGTAGTGAGCTGCCTTGCACCTGAAGCTTTTCCCATCCTTGGTCCCTTCAGGAAGTTCACCGGTGGTTAGGAAGGTTACCAATGGATCCACCCACGAGGATTGCCGATCCACCACCATCAACTCTCCTTCCTCGATAGTCGGTCGAAATAGCTCCGTCAAGGTCCCTCCTCCCCGAGGTCCAAACTTAGCCAATCGATCGGCAGCTATACTTTCTTCCCTTGGAACATGTTGGATGGAGAACGACCGGAACCCACCGATGATCACCCTTACCTTGGAGAGGTATTTTATGAGGGTAGGCTCCCGAGCTTCAAACTCTCCTCGGATCTGCGATGCTACTAACATTGAGTCGGTGAATGCCTCCACATCCTGAATCTCAAGTTCCTTTGCCAAGTTAAGGCTGACAATCACGGCCTCATACTCCGCTTAGTTGTTGGTCACTGGAAAATGGTGAGCCACAGCCTGCTCTATCGCGACTCCCTGGGGGCTGATCAACACCACTCCTCCCCTGAGGGAATGTTTTCTCGAGGCCCCGTCGACCATCATCTTCCACGCTTCCTGTGGCTGCTGCTCTCCATCCTCTTCTTCAACAACATAATCTGCCAGGAAGTTCACCACCGCTTGCACCTTGAGGGAGAGTCTCGGAACGAAAGATATGTCGAACTCGCTTAGTTCGATGGACCACTTAGCAAGTCTTCCTAAGTGCTCCACTCCTTCAAAGATCTTGCGAAGATGATGGTCGGTTACCACCCTAATCGAATTTGCTTGAAAGTATGGCCGGAGTTTCCTTGCAGAGATGACCAAGGCGTAAGCTAGCTTTTCGAGGATGGGGTTGCGGAGCTCTGCATTCTTCAATATCCGGCTGACGTAGTAGATGGGCAGTTGCTTCTTTCCTTCTTCCCTTACTAGGACGGAGCTCACCTCCTCCGCTCCTACTCCTAGGTACAAGGTCAGGTCCTCCCCTTCTTTTGTCTTTGAAGAAGAGGAGCCTGAGAGAGCTGTCTCTTTACCCTTGGAAGTCTTCTTCTCACTTGGTGGTCCACTCAAACCTTTGATTCCCTCGCAACACCTTGAAGAACGAAGAACACTTGTCTCCTGACCTAGAGAGGAACCTGCTCAGCCCTGCCAGCTTGCCTGCCAAGCGCTGGACCTCCTTGGCATCGTGAGGTGATTCCAAATCCAGGATGGCCTTTACCTTGTCCGGGTTAGGTTCCACCCCTGCAGGAGTCAAGAGATGCCCAAGGAACTTCCCGCGGCTGGCCCCAAAGACACATTTCAAGGGGTTCAGCCTCATCTTGTATCTCCGCAGGGTGGCAAACGTCTCCTCTAGATCTTTTAGGTGCGAATCCACGCACTTTCTTTTGATCATTAGGTCGTCAACGTAGACCTCCAAGTTTCTCCCTCTTTGATCTCAGAAGACCCGATCCTTCATGCGTTGGTAGGTAGACCCTGAATTCTTCAACCCAAAGGGCATCATTTTGTAAATGAAGCACCCCTCCCTCGTGATGAAGGAAACATCTTTGACATCGGGAGGGTGCATCCGGATCTGGTGATAACCTGAAGAAGCATCCAAAAAGCTCATAATAGAAAAACCAACGTCTGAATCAACCAGCGCATCGATCCGAGGCAGGGGTTAGCAATCCTTAGGGCATGATTTATTTAATAAAGAAAAATAAATACACATTTTCCATTTACCACCCCTTTTTTAACCATTACCACATTGGAGATCCAGCCTGGATACTGGATCTCTGAGATGAAGCCGGCCTCCAGGAGCTTCCTGACCTCTTCGCGGATAGGCTCCTCCAGCTTGGTGGCGATGACTCTCATCTTTTGGCGTATGGGGAGAGTGCGGGGGTCCAGGTTCAGGCGATGGCAGGCCACGTCCGCGTCGATGCCCGACATGTCTGTCGCGCTCCAAGTGAATATGTCGATGTTGCTTTGAATGCAGGCCTGCACTCTCTCCCAGGCCTCGGGACTCAAGCCCCCGCTGACCCGCACCCTTTGCACCTGCCCTGCGCTGGTGAGGACCTCCATCTCCACCACTTCCTCGACCGGCTCCAGCCGTGACTACTCCCAGCCGACCCTTGCCTCTTCCTCCAGCTCTAGCTCCTCCCTTCCTACCTCCTCCTCGATCTCCATTGCCTCCTCCGGCCCCTCCTGCTGCTGCCCGACTTCCACGCCCCTCTGGGCCTCTCCCTCAGCTCTTCCTGCTTCTTGTTCTTCTACCTCCATCGCCCCTTCCGGGCTCTCTTGCTCCTCATCCCCCTGAACCTCCTGCACATATCCTTCCTACTGCTCCTCCTCAATCTCCTACCCTATGACTTCTCCTTCAGCCTCCTCTCTCACCTCCTCTAGGCTCATCTCCAACCCGACAACCTCTTCATGTGCCGACATCTCCTTCTCCAACTCCTCTGCCTCTATCATCCAAAATATGGTGTTGACTACAGTAACGTAGCACTATCTTGCCACCTTTGGGTCCCCTCTGACCCTGACCTGCACCGCTCCATTGTTGAACTTAAGGCACTGATGAAACGAGGAGGGGACGCAATGAAAGGCGCTGATGAGGGGGCGCTCGAATATGGCGTTATAGATGCTTGGGGCATCCACGATCACGAACCTGCAGTTCTGTGACCCCCCCCCCCCCAACTTCACGTGCAACCCTACTCCTCCTTCTACTTCCTTCCTCTCTCCAGAGAACCCGAACAGCGGTGCATCCGAAGCCAAGATCCTCTTCCCTTCAACCCTCATCTCATCGAAGGCCTTCTTGAAGATAACATTCACCAAGCTCCCGTTGTCTACTAGTATCCTTGAGACTGTGAAATTCTCCACCGCCGTTTGGATCACCAGGGCGTCACAGAATGGATCTTCGTAGTCCGACATGTTTGCTGACGAGAAGGTGATCTTTTCTTCTGGTGGGGGAGCCTGGGAGGTAGAGGCGACCCCCCTTCAGTACATTGTTTGCAGGCTACCCTTGCGAGTTGCCTCGATCCCCACTCCTCCGTGAATCACCCCGATTCCTCCCCGGGTCCCCACGTCTACCCGATCTTCACACCTATCCTCCATCTCCCCCTGCTGTACTTCTACGATCCTAACCGGCGGATCCTGCCTCCCTGCTCCTCTTGCTTCCCTCATCTCCAAGAACTTAGGGCAGGTGGTCGTTGCGTGACCCTCCTCCTGGTGGAAGTCACAAAAGAGCAACGCCACCCTACCCCTTCTTCCTTCTCCTTCTCCCCTTCCCCCTACTCCTCGAACTCCTCTCCTCGCTCCTCTTCCTCTACCCACCTCTATGGCCTCTTGCGGCGGCGGGACATGAACCCTTGGCTCCTGCCTCCACGCCGGTTGGTCGAACCTCCTGGGTTCCTGTAGATTATCTCTTCCCTGATAGCCTCCTCCTTGGCCCTGGGGGTGACCCTCTTGGGGCCTCCAACCCAAGTGGTTGTTCGGCTCCCGGGCCCCCCATCCCTGTTGCTACCCCTGTCTTTGGGGCTCTTCCCTCCTCCGTTCTTCTCTCTGCTCCCTCTGCTCCCTCGGCTCCTTCTGCCTTCCAGCTGCAGGTTCCTTCGCATCATCCTCCGCCAACCTGACCAACTTCCTGGCTAATGCTGGGTTTGCTCTCTCGAATTCTATCTCCTTTGCCGCCCTCTCCATGAGCTCCTCAAAGGAGATCGGGGGGGGGGGGGGTGGTGGACTCTCTTCAACTCCATACTGAAGAATCCTGGACTCAGCCCCAGGGTAAAGGCGAGCATCAATGCGTACCCTGGGACCTCCTGGACCAGGAGGATCTATTCCTGAAACCAGTCGACATAGTGACCCAGTGTCTCATCCGGCTTCTGCCTCACCGCAAATAGGCACTCCGCCTCCTTCTTCCGCTTTTTCGATGTTGAGGACCTCAACTGGAAACTTCTTCGCAGATCTTCAAAGCAGTAGATTGACCTTGCTGGCAACTGGTGGAACTAGTCCCGAGCATTCTCCTTCAACGTGATGGCAAATAACCGGCACTAGAAGGAATCTGTCATCTGCCTTATCGAAACAACATCTTCAAACCACTACACGTGTTGTACAGGGTCATCCTTTCCCGAGTAGTAGGACATGTCAGGCTCCCGGAACCCCTCCGATACTGGAGCTGAGATGATAAGCTCGCTGAATGGGCTCTCGCCACCTGCCTGGCGAGAGGGCACATCCCGCGGCCTCGGTTGGCTGGCCCGATCCGCGAGACCGTGCACAGGGAAAAGCTCTTGCACTGCCGCCTTCCTCTCGCCCAAATCTGTCAAAGCCTCCTTGCATGGGCGCTGGCTTGGGAAGAGCTCACGCGCGGCCACATCCCTCTCGCCAGCCTCCGCCGGGACCTCCTTCCTCGGGAGCTGTCTAGGGGCATTCTCGCCCAAGAGCGGGACCTCCTCTATCGAAACCTGAGGTGTGGCCCACTCACTTCGGGTCGAGAAGGCCAAGCTGATGGTCTGCAGGACTTCTCGCCTGAAGTCATCCAGCATCTTCTTCATCGCTTCCTCTCCCCGGGTGGGGGAGCCTCTAAAACCAGACCCTTCACCTTCACCTCAAGCCATGGGACAAAACTCAAGGCTTTCTTGTATCGGCTGCCTTCCACGCTCACCGCACCAGAACTATTGAAGCCAAAAATGACCTCAACGGGAGTTCAAAATAGGGGTGCAGCCAACACCTACTTCTCTCAAGCCTCAACCCTCGACTAGATTCAAAGGCCCCTGGACTGACCCAAAGCCTCAGCAGGGAGGTCCCACCTCACACCCGGAAGATCACTAAGAGCTTCCCCTCCAAAGACAAAAGCTGGGCTAGGAGCTCCTCAGAAAGCACTGGAAGTTGGAAGATTATGAAAGCTTGCTTTCTAAGGAGCCCTTATGGGTCTATTTATAGCCTTTGCTGACCTGAGATTACTGAAATACCCTTGGTTGATCTGCCGATAGCCAAATCACGCTTTTTATCCTGAGGGTACAAGGGTAATTTTACCTGAGGGCTATTAGGTCATTTTACCCAAGGCCCTGGGCCCCACTCGGCGAGAGCTCTGAGCCGAGAGCCTTCTTTCCAGAGCCCGGCGCAAGCGGTCTCGCCTGCTTATAGGCGAGAGCTCCTTCAAGACAGGATCTTGGCGCTAGCGCAAGCGTTCCCGTGTTGGCTGCGTTCGACGATCGGGCCAGCGATTTCCATTCGAGGACTTGGCTGCGTTCGACGATTTGGCCAGAGAGCTCCGTTCGATGATCTGTCAGCGATCGATAATCTTGGTTCGACGATCGTCGATCACGGGGCGCTTTGTAGGCGAGAGCTCCTTTAAGATAGGAGCTTGGCTCTATCGCAAGCATTCCCGCCTACTTGGGCGAGAACTTCTTTAGGGCGAGAACTCTTCTGGCTAGCCTATTTGTGACCGTTGGTGCCTCCTGGTCTGACTCAGCGAATATGGGGTTGTGCAGCCGGGCTAAGAAGGTTTTTCTCTCAAGCCGGAGAGAAATGCTCACCTTTCTTTCGGACGTTAAGAGGGGGCAAGAAATTCGAGTGGACCCCCGAATGTGAGAAGGCTTTTCAGGCTCTAAAGCAACAACTCACCAAGACGCCTTTACTCCAGGGGTCGAGGGAAGGAGAGATCTTGTTCTTATACTTGGGAGTAGGGACGGGAGCCGTGAGCTCGGTTTTGGTGCGAGAGGTGGGGAGGAAGCAGTTTCTGATCTATTACATAAGCAGGGTCCTAAAGAATGCGGAGCTCGAGTACCCCACTCTTGAAAAATTATCATTTGCCATCATTGTCTCGGCCAGGAAGCTCAGGCCGTATTTTCAGGCTCACTCTATTCAGGTGGTGACGGATCACCCCCTCCGTCACGTCTTGGAGGGGGTGGAGCACTCTGGGAGGCTAGCCAAGTGGTCAATAGAGCTCAGTGAATTCAACCTCGCTTTTATTCCTCGGCTTGCCATCAAGGTACAAGTGGTGGCTGACATCCTGGTGGACTACATAGTTGAGGTCCAAGAGACTGAAGCGCCCCCTCGAGTGGCTTGGAAGATGATGGTATATGGGGCGTCAGGAAGAAATTCTTTGGAGGGAGAATGATCTTGGTAAGTCCGGAAGGGACCAGGAATGAGCAGGCCTTGAAGATCCACTTCCCGATCACCAACAACCAAGCAGAATATGAGGCGATCATAGCAGAGCTCAGGTTAGCCCGAGAGCTGGGCATACAAGATATTGAGGTCACGACAGACTCCATGGTTGTCGCGGGTCAGATCAAAGGGGAGTTCGAAGCAAGGGAGCCCACCCTCCAGCTGTACCTAGGTAAGGTTAAATAAATCATCGGGCAGTTCCAAAGCTTTTCAATTCGGCATGTCCCGAGGGAGGAGAACGCTCAGTCGGACCAGCTCGCCAAGTATGGCCCTCAAGCTGGAGGAACGATGACAAAACTTTTCAGGCCATCCATAGAAGCTCGCCAAGTATTGACCTCGGGGCAACTACCCGCAGACGATCTCGATAAGAAGCGCGCCAGGTACAAATTGGCGTACTGCCTATTAAAAGATGGAGCATTATATCGTAAGACACTGTCTGGTCTGCTGGCTCGATGTGTGTCAGAGGAGGAGGTTCCAAGGGTCCTGGAGGAAATTCACTCGGGAGAATCTTGCAGTCATTCAGGAAGCTGAACTTTGGAGGGGAGAGTGCTGAGACAGGGGTACTTCGGGCCCACCCTCAGGAAAGATGCAGTGGAGTTTGCAAAAAGATGTCAAAAGTGTCAGGAGTTCGCCCCCCTCCAACTCCTTCCACCATAGAGGCTATGAACCATCACGTCTCCCTAGACCTTCGCAATATGACGGCTAGACCTGGTGGGTCCTTTTCCCCAGGCAAGTGGCCAAAGGAAGTTTCTGCTGGTCATGGTAGACTATTTTTCAAAATGGCTGGAGGTGAAGGCGTTGGCCAAGGTGACTTCACAGGTGGTCAAAACTTTTATATGGGGAGAGATCGTCTGCCGGTATGGGCTACCGATGGCCATTGTGATTGATAATGGGCCGTAATTTGCTAGTAGAGAATTCATGGACTTCTGCATCCGTCTGGGTATAGATCTCCGCTTTTCCTCGGTTCATCACCCGCGGAGCAATGGACAAGTGGGGGTAGCAAATAAGATCATTGTTAACCTTTTGAAGAAGAAAGTGGAGAACCTGAGGGGGAGCTTGGTGGAACAGCTCCCTTCAGTCCTATGGGCCTTGAGAACCACACCAAACACCGCCACAGGAGATACCCCATTTAAGCTCTCCCACGGCTCGGAGGCTGTCCTACCAGTAGAGTTCGAGGTCACGTCACCAAGAGTAGCTGTTGCAAGAGAGGGAGACAAAGGATGGATGACAGAGAACATGGATGAACAAAAACTCTCTCTTGATCTCGGGGAGGAGATCAGGAATTTAGCAGTGATCCGACAGGAGGAGGTCAAGCGCCGAATGGCGAGATACTTTGACAAGCATATAAGGATCAAATAGTTCCAGAAGGGTGATCTGGTTCTCAAGAAGGTGGATGCAACATGTAGAGGGGCCTCCATAGGAAAGCTCAATCCAAATTGGGATGATCCTTTTGTAGTATAGGAGGTCTTGAAGTCGGGAGGGTACCACCTCCAGGATGTGGATGGGGTACCCTTGATCGCCCCCGAAGTGGCGATGACTTAAAAAGATTTTATCCATAACACATTTTGTTCATTGTGTTTTTATTGTTCAATACTTGTAATTTGGATGTGACCTTATGATGTGATGAAATCGCGGGTGCCCCTTTTCATGGCGTTAAAGGTAAAGTGTGGAGACAGCAGTAGGGAGACCCCGAGCAGACCCGCTGACAAGGCTCTCAGCTAGCTGGCAGTGCTGTAGGCTCACTCGGTGGTTGGAGGTGTTTGGAGAGCAGACCCCGAGCAGACACGCTGACCAGGCTCTCATCTAGCTGACAGGGTTGTAGGCTCACTCGGTGGTTGGAGATTGTTTGGAGAGGAGACCCCGAGCAGACCCGTTAACCAGACTCTCATCTAGCTTGTAGGGATGTAGGCTCACTCGGTGGTTGGAGATGATTTGGAGAGGAGACCCCAAGCAGACTTGCTGACTAAGCTCTCATCTAGCTGGCAGGGCTGTAGGATCACTCGGTGGTTGGAGATGGTTTAGAGTGGAGACCCCGAGCAGACCCGCTGACTAGGCTCTCATCTAGCTGGCAGGGCTGTAGGCTCACTCGGTGTTTGGAGATGGTTTGGAGAGGAGACCCCAAGCAGACCCACTAACCAGGCTATCATCTAGATGGCAGGGTTGTAGGCTCACTCGATGGTTGGAGATGGTTTGGAGAGGAGACCCCGAGCAGACCCGCTGACTAGGCTCTCATCTAACTGGCAGGGCTGTAGGCTCACTCGGTGGTTGGATATTGTTTGGAGAGGAGACCCCGAGAAGACCCGCTGACCAGGCTCTCATCTAGCTGGCAGGGCTGTAGGCTCACTCGGTGGTTGGAGATGATTTGGAGAGGAGATCCCAAGCAGACCCGCTGACCAGGCTCTCATCTAGTTGGCAGGGTTGTAGGCTCACTCGATGGTTTGAGATAGTTTGGAGTGGAGACCCCGAGTAGACCCGCGACCAGGCTCTCATCTAGCTGGCAGTCCTGTAGGCCCACACGGTGGTTGGAGTGTGTTTGGAGAGGAGACCCCGAGCAGACTCGCTGACGAGGCTCTAATCTAGCTGGCAGGGCTATATAATCACTTGGTGGTTGGAGATGGTTTGGAGAGGAGACCCCGACCAGACCCGCCGACCAGGCTTTCATCAAGCTGGCAGGGCTGTAAGCTCACTCGATGGTTGGGGATGGTTTGGAGAGGAGACCCCGAGCAGACCCGCTGACCAGGCTCTCATCTAGCTGGCAAGGCTGAAGGCTCACTCGGGGGTAAGTCAAGTGGTAAGAGCTTACAAAGAAGGGTGTCCATTTCTATCAGAAAATTGATAAAAAATTCCTAGGAAAAGGAAGAATTAGAGGCAAGGCCAAGGAGCAGGATCAACTCTTACTGGCACTCAGCAGGGGTACTCTTGCTCGCAGCGAGCAGGTGTTCACTATCAAAGGCACATGCCTAGAATAAAGATAAGGGAACTGTCATGAGTAGCGGTTGATCTCCAAGGTTTGCGGTGATGGGACGATCACGCGACGAGAGGGGAGTAAAGGGGTAGGCGGCCTCACGCGCGGCAAGGGCGAGGGGAATCCTAGGGACTAGCGTTTTTGAAATAATAAATCAAGCAAAATGGCAAGATAAAGCGCAATGAAGTAAGAAGTGCGAGAGGGTATAATAGAATTCACTTTGTTCGTTACAGAAAAGAAACACTATCGCAGGAAACACTTCACTATCACGAGAAATTGAAATATTTATAAGTATAAGAGAAGACAAAAAAGAGGCGGGAAGGTCCCAGACTTCGACATCTTTTCACTCCTCGCCATCGGAGGAGGAGCTATCATCCGTCTCTCCATACAGTTGGGGTACCAATTCGCGGACAGTAACAATATCAGCATCATCTCGGACAACACCCAACTCCTTCAATATCTAGAGAACGAGTTCCGCCGCCTTGATGTTTGAGTCTCGACAGAGAGTGTCGACCTCGTCCACGAAATAGTGAGGTGGAAGGGGAGCTTGGAGCAGATCTAGAGGGAGCGCGTTGCTACCCAGAAGACGGGCGTTTTCAGCCTTCAACTTCTTGATCTCTCCATCCAAGGACGCAATGCGCGAGCGCATGCGATTGGCCGTCTCGGCATCATGCGAGAAGACCGTCAGTCAATATAAGTTTATGAAGAGCCGGCAAGCGAGACCGGCGAGTGACAATTAAAAGCTCACCACACCACCCTGGATTCGCACGAGGAGGTTGTCGGCAACGGCCAGCCATTTCTTGAGGTCGTTGGACTTCTCGCGCTCCTCTGCAAGGCTGGCCTTGGCCTCCTTCCAGTTCTTGTTGTTGTAGACCAGGCAACGCAAGATCCGGTGCAAAAGCTCCATAGAGCGAAACTGGGCATGGGCGGACTTCAGGATGAGGTCTCGCGACACCTCATTATCCGCGGGATCCATTCCAAGTCCGCTATATAGCCCGTATGCGAGGTAGAAGGCATGACTGTTGGGCGGGTCTTGCTCCTTCCAGGAGAGAAGGAGGGTAGACACCGACACGCGGTTGCCATCCTTCTCCGACAAGAGTACTGGCTCGCCGGCAGCATCGTCCGTCGCAGGCCCCATGCTGTAATTTGGATGCGAGGAGGGGTCTGGGTAGCTGGAAGAGCCCTCCTCACGAGGGGGAAGATCGGTGGGCTGGACATTGGTAGTGGTGGTTTGATCAGGTGGGGTCGTCTCGCGGGCAGGCGAGACGGCTTGATGGCGAGGTGAGGGAGACGTTTCCACAGAAATGGGGGTCAGGGACCCCGACATTTCCTTCATTTCCTTTAGAGCGGTTATTTTATTCTCCTTCGGGAAGGAGACCACCTTCTTCATCTTCTTCTTTGGGCTCTGTCGAGAGATAACGTCATCATCCCCAAGCCTCTTCTTTGGGTCGGGGGTCAGCATTTCCTTTACTGCCTCCGCCGCCATACTCGCAAGAGCAAGACCCCGGTTGCTTTGATAAGGGGGGTGGAAAGGAATAGACCTCTCTCCTGAGCGAGACAATGGTCAGAATAAAGCAAGAAGGTAGGCACAATGACAAGGGTACGAGAATATACCTTCACTAGGAAGGACAGGAATAAGCGAGTCGAGGTCTCGCCGAAGGAAGTTGACCTCGAAATTTTTCCCTGCGAAGAAGTCATAGAGAGCCTTGTCGGCACCCCCAACTTTGGGGGTTTCATAGTAAACCTCGGTCGGCGACACAGGGGCGAGAGGGATGCCTCCCAGGTTCCCACTGATGAAAACAAAGCGAGTAAGCTAATGGTGATTCTTGTTTGGCGTCTCGCAAACCTTTAGCCCTTGGCCTATGAAATAATAAACACTGTCATCTTTGCGTGATAGATGAACAGCTTGCGGAAGGTGGTCAAGCTGAATTCAATGCGCTCTCGCCATATGTAACTGCCAAAAGCGACCAGTATCAAAATCGCGTTTGGGTTGAACTGCGCGGGAACAACGACAAAGTATTTGAAGACCTGTTTAACCTCTGGCCAGAGGGGGAGTCTTATCCCCGCCTCGAAGTGCGAGACGGGGAAAGCTAGTTCGTCGGGATAGAAGGTATTGATACACTCGCCGACCTTGGGCGGGCGAGACAGATAATCAGCAGCAAGGAACTAGCTGGCGAATCGATGGAACTCTTCCTCTGATAGCCTGCCGAGGGGGAAATCGTGGTCTGCAAAGCGCCTCCTGCAGCGGCTGCGGCCTTCACCTTCTTCCACCTTCTTTTTCCCCATAGCCGGTGAGATGACAGAAATAGAGGAGGAGGAAAGAGTGAGGGGAGATCGAGATGCGAGAAGTACTTAGCAGGGAGAGCAGGCGAGAGATCTGGATCACGAAAAATAGCGAAGAACAATAATACCAGCGTAAAAATATACGGATCCTGGAAAGGGGTATTTATAGCGGATAGAGAGGAGAGAGGAGATTGTGCGGGAAAATGAAGAGGCGGAACCCGAAGGGGCGACCTGACAGTTCATCTTCTCTCTCTCTCTCTCCCCCTCTTTCTCTCTCTCCAAAACCCGGGGAGTGGAAGCGTCGCGACGATTCTTCCGAGGAGCCCAAAATATCATTATTAATGATTAATTAGAGAATAGACTGATTAAACACACTAATGATGAAAGACCCGACATGATGCGATGGGTTGACTAGAATATTATAATAATAAATTATCATAATTAATTATTTCATACCGCACGAGGCAGGCATCTCGTCCAAGAGGATCTAAATAACAAATTAATGGTTAAAAAGAGGGTGGACGATTGATACATGACGAAGTTACAAGGAAGCCTTAAGTAGGCGAGACGACTCCAAGACCCCTCAATTTTTGTGCCACTTCCAGCAGCCACTCCGACCTCCCGCGCATGGAGGGCGACCGGGTAAATGGAAGGCGCAGGAGGCGACTAGACCGCGACGCGCGAGACGAAGGTGTTTGTTCGTCTCGTTTATGATTGCCTGGGGGTCGGTCCCATCCATCACCCTGTCGGCCTCGATCTCGGTAGAAAGGCGGTTGCACTCAGTTTCCAGCCAGTAAATGCACCGATCAGAAGCCTGCTTCTCCAGTTCCATCTCGCGGATGATATGTGTGTACTTTCAAAACATCCTGGCTGTCCGGCGCTTCAACTCCAGGGTGTCCATGGGATCACCCAGGTAATATTCGATCTCATCAGGATGAGGAAGAGGCGAGAGGGGCGGTGGCGCGGGAGACCCCTCGGTACTTAACTCGAATTGGATACCTGCATAGAAAAAGGAAAGGTAAAACATCATAATGAAGCAACCGTAATTTGTGTGAAGCAAAAAAGGCAGGATGTTTTCTTACTCGGGATGCGAGGATTTCCCACAATTTGAGAGAGGTCTTCCCTCCTCGTGGTTGGGGGGGGGGGGGAGATTCCTCAGGCGAGTCAGGCCATTGATGAGTTTGGTTGGTGACATCAGGAGGATTCGTGGGCATAGGGGAGCTGGCGAGGTTTCCCTGAAAGAGCATGGTCAATAGGCTAGACGATAAGAGGAAAGAGAGGCGAGAGGAAGAACCCAGAATCACCTGTCTCTCCCCAGAAGGCGCGGGAGGAAGTGGTTCAGCTGTCGAGGGTGCCGAGGAGGTCGTGTCGGCTGAGAGGGCAGAGCCGGTGTCCTTTGGCTTCTTCTGGCAAGAGGATGAAAGCACGGGGGCCGGGGTACGCCCCACAGTCAGCATCAGGGCCGCCATGTTGGCTTTATTTTGTTTGCGCACCATCACGAGACTTTCGCTTGTTGTGAGATGTTAGAAAGTAGCGAAAAGAAGCGAAAAGTAGAGAACAAGCAAATAAACTTTTGAATAATTGAAATTTTATTATCCAAAAAAGATATCATTTACAAAGGTATGACCTCCCTTATATAGAATGGAGGAGATAAGAAAGAGAGAATACAAACAATGTGGGACTAAACATTTACAGCACTAAGCGCTAGAATAAGGGTGACCGCACAGGCCGCGCGGTTAGACAGATGGGCTAACCACTCGGCAACTCCAGCAGGATAGAACAGGCCGCAATGGAAGACCGATAGACCGCCCGGTCTCCAGGCTTCAGAGTGAGACCGCCAGACCGCTCGGTCAACAAACCGCTGGATCAGACTGCTAAGCCGCCCGGTCTAATACTTCAACACTCCCCCTCAAGCTGGAGCATAGATATCAATCATGCCCAGCTTGTCACAAATGCGGAAGAAGGAAGTAGAAACCGGCTTGGTGAAGATATCTGCCAACTCCTTGTCAGAGGTGACAAAAGGAGTATAAATCTGTTTCTTCAAAATCTCTTCCCGAATGAAGTGAAAGTCAACCTCCATATGCTTTGTTCTCTCATGGAAGACCGGATTTCTGGATATGTGTATAGCGGCCTTGTTGTCACAGAACATAGGGAGAGGACAGTCATATACCTCGCCCAGGTCAAGCATGAGAGCCCGCAACCACTTTAACTCATACGTGGTTGACGTCATACTCCGGTATTCTGCTTCGGCACTGGATCTGGAAACAACAGATTGTTTCTTGCTCTTCCAACTCACGAGATTACCTCCAACAAAGGTACAAAAAACTGATGTGGATTTACGATCGCCTTTGTCATCCGCGTAACTTGAATCTGAGTAGGCCTCAACCCTCAGATGACCATTCTTCTGAAAGAGTAACCCTCTGCCCGGTGCTGCTTTGATATACTCTAAAATTTTCAGGGCGGACTGAAGATGGCACTCCCTGGGAGCTTGCATAAACTGACTGACCTTGCCTACAGCATAGGCGATGTCGGGTCTAGTCACCGTGAGATAGATGAGTTTGCCTACTAAACGTCTGTACCTTGTGACATCAGATAGAAGAGGCGAGTCATTCGTCCACGTTTTGTCTTCTCCAACAGCCATGGTAAAACGAGCTGGTTTGGCACCTGTCAATCCTGCTTCTCGTAGAAGATCAAGGGCATACTTCCGTTGAGAGAGAACCAAGGAGTCAAGTTTCCGAGAGATTTCTATCCCCAAAAAGTATTTTGGGGAGCCCATATCCTTTGTGACCAAGTGCTGACGGAGGTGCTTCTTCGTCAAGTCCACCCCATCTCAGTCATCGCCAGTAAGGAGAATATCATCCACATATACGACCAAAACCACCAGTCCCGAGGCCGTTTTGCGAATGAATAAGGAGTGATTGGCCGAACTCCTTTGAAAGCCGATGGTAGCCACAATACCACTGAATTTGTCGAACCATGCCCGAGGGCTCTGCTTTAGGCCATAAATGGCCTTCTTCAAATGATATACATGTGTCTCCCCCTGAGCAACATACCCAGGAGGTTGCTCCATATAGACGTCCTCCTGAAGATCTCCATAGAGAAAGGCATTCTTCACATCAAGCTGGGAAATAGCCCAAGCCCGGTTAACAGCCACAGAAAAGAGAACCTGGATGGTGCTGAGGCGAGCAACCGGAGAGAAGGTATCAAAGTAATCAACGCCGTAAGTCTGAGTGAAGCCCTTGGCCACCAGCCGGGCTTTGTAGCGATCCACAGTGCCGTCGGGGCGAAACTTCACAACGAAGACCCAGCGACAGCCAACCACATCAGTGCCCACGGGAGGAGGAACCAGGGTCCAGGTACCCCGTTCAGTAAGAGTAGCCATCTCCTCATCCATAGCAGACTTCCAATGAGGGAGAGCAAGAGCCTCCTGGTAGGTACGAGGAGTAGAAGTAGCAGAGATAGCCAAGGCAAAACACCTGCGAGAAGGAGAAAGCTGATCATAGGAAACAACAGCCGTGAGCGGGTGTTGAGAACATGCCCGCACCCCTTTGTGAAGGGCAATGGGAACATCCAGGTCAACGAGAGCGTCGGCGACGGGAGCGTCAGCGACCGGAGCGTCCGTGGCGGAGAAGGCTGGCCCGGGACTAGAGAAAGACGGCAGCAGAGAGGAGGGTGGAGGGGTGGGTGGGGAGACGGACTGGGAAAGAGTGGGTGGAGGAGGAGACGAAGGTGGGAAAACGTGGAGAGGTGTGGAAGGAACGGAGATATCAGAAGGAAGAGAAGAGGGAGGAGAGAAATAGGAAGCATTTTCGAAAAAGGTCACATCTGCGGAGACAAACTGCTTGCGGAGAAGAGGGTCAAAGCAGCAATAGCCTTTTTGAGTGGTAGAGTACCCCAAAAAGACACACTTGGTGGAACGGGGGGAAAGCTTGTCGCGGGTAGAGGAGGGGGCGTGAACAAAGGCCGTACAGCCAAAGACACGGAGAGGAAGAGGAAAAGGTTCCTGGTGGGGGTAGAGAAGGGAGAAGGGAGTCTGGCCGTGGAGAACCGCGGAGGGAAGGTGATTGATGAGATAGCAGGCGAGGAGCACAGCGTAGCCCCAGTAGGAGCGAGGGACGTGCATCTGCGTCATGAGAGTACGCGCAACATCAAGCAGGTGACGGTTTTTACGCTCCGCCACCCCATTCTGCTGGGAGGTGTAAACACAAGTCGTTTGATGAAGGAGGCCATGTTGGTGAAAGAACGCGGAGAACTCATAAGTCAGATACTCCTTGGCATTATCAGAACGTAAGACTTTAACAGAAATAGCAAATTGAGTCTTAATCATAAAGTAAAATGATTGCCAAACAGAAAATAGTTTAGAGCGATCTTTTAACAGATACACCCAGGTACATCGAGTAAAATCATCGATAAAAGTGACAAAATAGGAACTGCCCCGACCAATAGTGAGGGTAGGAGCAGGACCCCATACATCAGAATGAATAAGATCAAAAATACGAGAGTAGCCACGGCCTTGCTTCGGTGGGAAGGAGGAGCGATGATGTTTGCCAAGCTGACACGCATCACAGTTGAGCGGAGAACTGGTAGGAGGTAAGTAGGGCAGAAGCTGGTGAATAAGCCGAGGAGGAGGATGTCCAAGATGAAGATGCCGCCGCTCTCAGTCCCAGTAGCAATCGTCCGCTGGGTCCTCGGGCCCTGAAAAGAACAAGTAGTGGGAGTGAATAAGACGGAGCACTGAAGTTGTCGGCATAAAGTAGTAACTGATAACAAATTGCACGGGAACTTCGGGACATAGAGGGTATCCTCCAAGCAAAGCGATGGAGTGAGTTGAACCATGCCCGTCCCATGAACCGGGGACGGGGAACCATCCGCCACACGAACCGGGGGTAAGCGGTCATGGGTATCAAGACGGGAGAAGCAATGAGGGTTGCCCGTCATATGATTTGTGGCACCGGAGTCAATCAGCCATTTACCTTGGGTAACGACGTGGGCACTACCTGACGTCGTGGCCACAGAGGCAGACGGCCTAGAAGAGGCGGAGGCCAAAGAAGGAGCATCACTGGAAGGGCGAAGATGAGGGTGTTTCTGCCAGCAGCGGTCAACAGTATGGCCAGTACGACCACAGTGAGAGCAGAGGAACCGGGATGAACCCCATCCGCCAGAGGAGCTGCGGCTACTAGGGCCCCCCCTCTGAGCTTGGTGAGCAAAGGAGTCCTGGGAAGGGGGGAGGACAACAGAGGCCGCTGGAGGAGCGAAGTAACAACGGCAATGCGAGCCGCAGTGGCATCCAAAGTAGGAGATTCTGCCTCACCCAAGATCTGCTGGCGGATCATATCATAAGAGTCGGGAAGACGAAGAAGATAACAAACAACCAAGAGTTCCTGGAAGTGTTTGTGCTGGTCGGCCAAGTCCGCGGAGAAGGGGCGATTCTGGAGGATTTCAGCACTAAGAGCCTGAACCTGCTGATAAGCCACAGCCGGCGACATGGAAGGACGGGCGAAGAGGTCCGCATAAAGAGTATAAATGCGGGATGTCTGGCCCCCCTTAGAATAGAGAGCAGCGAGGTGAAGCCAGGCGGCCTTGACCGTCTCATCATGGCG
The DNA here is from genome assembly GCA_039583875.1 of Platanthera guangdongensis. Taxonomy (NCBI): domain Eukaryota; kingdom Viridiplantae; phylum Streptophyta; class Magnoliopsida; order Asparagales; family Orchidaceae; genus Platanthera; species Platanthera guangdongensis. The sequence goes on along the minus strand of CM077161.1, from coordinate 128,645,591 downwards.
AATGACGGGAAGGCACTCATTAGAAAGGTTGTTGGCCAGCCAGGTGCGGACAAGAGCATCACTCACATCCCAGTCATCAAACTCAGGAGAGGTGCGAGGAGGAGGGTCATCGGTGAGGTGATGACACTTGCGTTGAGAACGAAGGAGAAAGGTGAAAGAAACGCTCCAATCGGGATAGTTGGAGCCAACAAGCTTGGAAAGGGTGTCAAGGTTGCCCGAAGGAGGAGGAGGAGAAGGAGCTGCAGGAGTAGTGGTGAGACCGGAGGTAGTCATAGAATCCCGGCAAGCAGAAGAAGCCGCGCGAACAGTAGCGGTTAGAAAACAGAAGAAGCCGCACGAACAAGAGCGGCTAGAAAGAGGTCAAAGGCACAGCGGGGAAGAGGTCGCGCGGACTGAAAAGGCCGAGCGAACAAAAGAGAGGAGAAGAGCAGGTGACCGCGACCAAGATGCGGGTGAGAAAGGAACAACCCGCACGGTCAGGCAGATCACAGCAGCAAACCGCGAGTATAGAGACAAGACACGCGGACAGAGACAGATCGCAACGACTAGGAAGACGGAGAGGCAAGAAAGAACAAGGAGTGCGGCGACAAGGAAACAGGTCGCTGCGACAAAGAGCAGCAGGAGAAGAGAACCAAGAAGAAGCAAGCCGCGCGGACAGGGCAGCGGACAGAAACAAGCCGCGCGGATAGAAACAAGCCGCGCGGACAGAAGAGAAGGCAAGCCGCGAGTCAAGTCGCAGAACGTGGAAAACAAGCCGCGAACAACAGAGAGCGCACAGAATTAGGAGGAAATGACCGTGTGCTTTGATACCATGTTAGAAAATAGCGAAAAGAAGCGAAAAGTAGAGAACAAGCAAATAAACTTTTGAATAATTGAAATTTTATTATCCAAAAAAGATATCATTTACAAAGGTATGACCTCCCTTATATAGAATGGAGGAGATAAGAAAGAGAGAATACAAACAATGTGGGACTAAACATTTACAGCACTAAGCGGCTAGAATAAGGGTGACCGCACAGGCCGCGCGGTTAGACAGATGGGCTAACCGCTCGGCAACTCCAGCAGGATAGAACAGGCCGCAATGGAAGACCGATAGACCGCCCGGTCTCCAGGCTTCAGAGTGATACCGCCAGACCGCTCGATCAACAAACTGCTGGATCAGACCGCTAAGCCGCTCGGCGAAACCACCTGTCACCACACATCTTCCCAAAACCCCGAGGTAGTATGAAGGGGGGACAGGGGTACATAAACACCAAGGACCAGCCGCTGCAGGCAATGTGGGACTAATCCATCCACGGGATGGCGGGGATATTCCGCCACACGGGGGGCCCACCGGGGTCAACACCCAGACCTGGAACGCGATGGGGAAGCCCAAATATGCGGTCCCACACACACCCAATCCCGCTGGACATTGGTTCTCAACATGAGACATGTTGAGGGTAGGAGAGAAGCGGAAATGAGGAAACGAGGCATTCCATGTGGAGGTCGGGACTCATATTTATAGACTCCAGGGGCTGGGCCCCGCCAAAAATTCCTGCAAATGAATCCCGACAACCGCGAGCCCCGGTTGGACTTTCTTTCCGAGCTTGGGACAATCTCGAAAAGAGCAGGGATTGTGTACAACCTTGGGCTCGCGGGATGCCTTTCTAGCAGCAGTGACCCGGAGAAACTTGTGAGATGAGGTGAGTAGCGAGTGGGACCTTTTGCCCACTCGCAGAAGGCAAGACGGGGGTCCTCTGCAGTAGGTGAGATGCCCGTTGGGGCCGTGAGCTGGCCTTAGAAGGCGAGATGGCCAGTGGGGCGAGAGGCCGGCGATACGAAGAAATGGGATCGTATCGCCCGCCAGTCACTTCCCCCACTCGCCGCCTGAGAGGAAAGCTGTTTTTACCCTTTTACCCACAAGGAGGATTTTACTCCTCTGCCCCAGCTAATTTTACACTTCTACCCCGGGTGGTCTGCATATAGCTCTTCAGGACAGCGGAGTTTAGCTGTTGGCAGACCCGACCCATGGTATCTTGGTAACTTTAGGTCGGTTCAGTATAGATATTTGCAGATCAGACTCAGAGTCCAATAAATAGACAGACAAGGTGCCTGGAAAGGTTGTTGAACCCTTCCGTATACTTCCTCACAGGCACCTAGCTCAGCAATTGGCTAGGGAGGGGAAGGACTTCAGTTTCTTCTGCGTAAGAGGTGGGACCTCCATGCTAAGACCCCTCGGTCTGTTTCTAGGCCTGCGAATCTCATCGGGAGGGTGGTTCAAGAGGAGTAGGTGTGGGCTACATCCTTAGGTTCGAACTCTAGGCGGGACCAGAAAGCTAGTTCCAACAGTACACGAACGGGCAGGGCCAGAGACATCACAAAAAGTGCACTTTTATTGTAACGACCCTAGCCGATCCAACGCGACAGTGTTAATTTGTGATGAGCAGTGAAGGAACTCTATAGTTATGTGTGCTTGGGCGAGAGTAGTACTGGGATGGGTGACCTCCTGGGAATTCCCTGTGCTACGCGCTTGACTATCGAGTTTTCCTTACCAAAGGGACGTTGTGGCCACCAACAACCCGCCTGGATAGAGAGTGGTTGGGGTTCTTGGGCAACAGCCCGACAACGGTCTGCGTAAGGCCTAGTGGTATTGTTATCCACAAAAGGTGGAATGGGACATTACAATAAAAGTGCACTTTTTTGTGACGACCCAAGCCCGGCTCCAATCGGGACCACGTCCACCGAGTAAGACCCAGCAGGACCCAGCTGGCATCATCCGGGCTGCAGCCCAAGCACCCCAACCCATCTCCAGCCCACCGGCGGGTTGTTGGTGGTCATAACATCCCTTTAATGAGGAAAACTCAATAGTCAAGCGCGCACCATGGGGACTTCCTAGGAGGTTTAGGGTTGGAGCTTAATTGGTGATGAGCTATTGGATAACCCCATAGTTAAGCGTGCTCGGGCTGAAGTATTACTGGGATGGGTGACCTCCTGTGAAGTCCTCGTGTTGCGTGCTTGACTATTGAGTTTCCCTCATCAAAGGGAGGTTGTGGCCACCAACAACCCGCTGGTGGGCTGGAGAGGGGTTGGGGTGTTTGGGCTACAACCCGGACAATGCCAGCTGGGTCCCGCTGGGTCTCCCTCGGTGGACGTGGTCCCGATTAGAGTCGGGCCTTGGTAGTTACAACACTTATCCAATATCTTGACTTCTAAGAGCTTACAACATGATCCCATAGGACCACTTAGTCTCCTCCAAGACTTACGACTCGGGCACAAAGCCTTACAACTCAGTGATCAAAATATAACCTATGCCAGGCCAAAGGCCCTACCACTCAGGCTAGGAGGATAGCCCTATGTTGGAACACCCTATTACTGATTTGGGTCAGGATCACTATGTCTCTAGGAACCTTTGTTTGACCTTCTGTATAGCTTAACAGGTCAATTAGAATTGAGTCTAAGGGTTAGAAGTCTAGGATTGGAAGTTGCCCTGAAGACCAAGTTTTTCTGCCTGGAGACTAAGTCAGATCGTCGAGCTCAGCACGACGATTCGTCGAACTCAGATCGACGATCGTCTAGCTCAACTTTGACAGATCGTCGAACTCCATTCGACGATCGCTGAGCTCAACTTCACAATATCGTCAAACTCCATTCGACGATCGGTGAGCTCAGGTCGACGATCTTGACTCTGCACTGGATCTTTATCTCTGAGCTCAGTTCGACGATCTTTGAGCTCAGATCGACGATTATTTTGCTGTTTAAGTTTCTCAAATCGCTGAGCTCAGCTCGACGATAGCAGAGCTCAGTTCGACGATTTCAAATAACTTCAAGAATTCAAATTCAAATCAGACAGGAGTTATTCTGCAATTAATTCAGAAGATCTGCTAGCCGTTTTCATTTACTTCTGGACCAAGTTTCAAGGGATTTTTCAAGGAATAATTCTGTGGACTTTCCTTCAGAAGGAATTATGCAATTAAGGCTGTAATCAATGCAGGCCAACGACTATCTTTGACAGAGAATAATATTCTATTCTAGAACAGAGAATAAGAGACATAATGTTTTTTATTGAATCAATAGACAAAAACAAGAAGAGGACACACAACACAGATTACAGAGACTCTTTCAAAATCTTCTGTTAAAAAGAATTCTGAAGAACACTCATCAAAGAGATCAAGCTTTCAAAAAAATCTTCAGATCTCTTCATCTCTCAAAGTGTTCATGGCCAACATCATTTTCAAGACTCCAGACACTCAACATTTCAGCTTGCTGAAATCATCTATTGCTGGAGTTTTATCTTTGAAGGCCTATCACCCTCAGCAAAGCTCTTCTTCCTGAAGATCTCAAGGACTCAGGGGGAGCATTGACATCAATCCACTTAGTCTTCTCAGTTGATTGAGAAAGAGAAGACTGTTATCACTCTCTCACCACCTCTCTGTAAAGGGTTTCTCAAACTCCCTTCAAAAGTTTGAATCTGGTTTTTGCGCACCTTGTCAAAAGCTCATTGGTGGCAAGACACCTGATCAAAAAATCTGCTTTGGTTTTTGAGCACCTTATCAAAAGCTCATTGGTGCCCAGGACACCTGATCAACTCATCCTGCAGTGGATTCCTACCTAGGGTGGTAGAAGAGTGGATATACCCAAGTTTGGGGAACCACTATATTTCCTTGTGTCATCTGGTTCTGCTTGTTTTCTTTTTGTTTCTGGCCTTGATTTTTCTTGTGCTTAGCTTTTGCATAGCTTAGTTTTGTGATTAGTTTTATTTCTGCTTCCCTGCTCACACACATTACAACAATTGTTGTAAAGGTTTACAAAAGTTTTTAAAAACACCATATACTCTATTCATCCCCCTCTAGAGTATATCAGATCTAGTTTCCCTTTCAATTGGTATCAGAGGGAGGTTGGTTAAACATACCATATCTGTTTGGTTGTACAGGCTAACACCTGAACCCCAAGATCCCAAACAAGATCTTTCTTTTATATTTTATTATTAGATTCTGTTTGCACAAATCATGGCCCAAAACAAAGATTATGCTAGCACCAGACCTCCAGTGTGCAATCTATCAAAGTTTGCACTTTGGAAAGCAAGGATTAGACTTTACATGAACTCCATTGATGAGGATATTTTTAATTCTGTTTTGACAGTGTGTCCAAGACCCCCAGAGAGCACAAGCACAAATGCAGTTCCACCTCCATCAGGAACAGATGCTGACATCAAAAAATGAAAAGTAGCTGATGCCAAGGCTATGAACATTCTAGCCCAGACAATGTCAGATGACATTTTTCAAAAGGTAGCTGAATGTAATTCAGCTAAGGAAATTTGGGATAGACTCTCAGAAATAGTCTCAGGCTCAGCTGATGAGAGAAAGGACAGAAGATATCATCTCATCTCTCAATATGAAAACTTCAAGAAGGGAGAGACTGAGTCAGTGGGAGACATGTACAACAGATTGAGTCTAATTGTCAGTGAACTAAGTACATTGGACAAAGAGATTTCTCTGACAGAACTCAATGACAAGATCCTAATGTGCTTCCCCAGCACTTGGGATTCAAGAATCTGGCCAATTAAAGATGCCAGAAGTCTAAATGAGATCACCACTGAAGCCTTGTTGGGTAAGCTCAAATCTTATGAGTTGCTCATCAAGAATAAAGAGGAAGAACAGAAGGCTGCTTCACCAGCCACAAGAAAAGAGAAGACCATAGCATTCAAGGCAACTGAGGATCTGCCTGAAGATAAAGCTACAGGCAATGATGAACTTCTCGCCTGTTGGCCAAAAGATTCTACAAGATGGCCAGAAAGGACTTCAGAAGAAGATCATACAAGGAGCAGGATAAGGCAAGGTATGACAAGTCCATTGGCAATAACAAAGACATTATTTGCTTTGGTTGCAGGAAACCAGGGCACATAGTTCCTGACTGTCCAGAGAACAAGAACAAGGACAGAAGGGACAAAAAAGAAAGAAGAAAGGAGAAAGACTCCAAAAGAAGTAGCAATAGCAAACCTTCTTCCAGCAAAAATAAGCATACAAGGAAAGTATTTGTTGCTGAATCCTGGAGTGAGACTGAAGAGGAATCAGAAGCCTCTTCCAGCTCCAGTGATGATGAGGATGATGCAGAAGAAAAGGAGTTCTGCATGATGGCAATTAATGCCTCACAGCACAATTCAGAGGAAGAAGAGTCAGAGTAAGACTCAGAAACCCAACCTGAAGAAGATCAGGTAATTAGTTCTTTTGATTTTACTTCAGAAGATTTTAAATCTGAATTTAAAGCACTGTGTTTAGACCTGCTAAAGTCTGAGAAAGAGATTATCTCTCTCAGAAATCAATTATCTGAACACAATGGTTTAAAGTCAGAAAACCTCAAACTCTCTCAGGAGTTGGAGAACTGTAGGGAACAGATAGCTACACTGAAAAGTGAGCTCTCTGAGGCCAAGAAGCTTGAAGAATCCCTTAATGGGAGAAGCATCAAGCTGATGGACATCACAAGCACAGTGAACTCTAGATTCAACAGTACACTGGGCTTGGGTGCTTCATCCAGCCAACCTATAGTCCTAACAACTCCCATCAAGTTTATTTCTGACAAGGGAAAGGGAGTTGTAGAGGTTGCTAGGAAAAATTCTGATCTGCCTCAGAAAACCAAGTCCCAGCAGAAATCGTCGAACAGAGATCGACGATCGCCGAATGAAGATCGACGATCGCAGAACGCAGCTCGACGATCTCAGAAAAAATCGTCGAACGCTGATCGATGATCTCAGCCAAAGTCGTCGAACGCAGGTCGACGATCTCATATACCTGACCTCACCCATAGTCGACCGTCGAACGGAGCTCGACGATCTGACCCAAGATCGTCGAACTCAACTCCAAGATCGTCGAATAGAGGTCAGAGCTCTGGAAACATTTTCAAAGGTAAATCAAAATTGAATCCTAAGGGTTCTTCATCCCAAACCTTTAACCCTTATACTGAATGGATTATACCTCCAAGGAGATATCATCCTGAAGGATATAAGAGTCAGCCAGGGATGTCTTTCATTTCTGAATTTAAAGGTTATCAACGTAGGCCCAAGGTAAACTGGGTCAAAAACAAATGAATTGTTTTATGTGCAGGTGAAGACCTATCCAACATCTAACCAGCAATGGTATTTGGATAGTGGGTGCTCTAAGCACATGACAGGGAACAAGGAGAACCTCACTTTCTTTAGAGCCAAGCTTGGACCCAAGGTTATCTTTGGTGATTCCAACTTTGGACAAACTAAAGGATATGGTGCAGTCCAGATTGGTTCACTAACCTTCAAAAAGGTAGCCTATGTGGAAGGACTGAAGCATAACCTAATCAGCATCAGTCAGCTATGTGATGAAGGCTACCAGGTGACCTTCAGCAAAACCTTATACAAAATCAAGACAGAGGACAACACAACTGTGTTGACAGGTAAAAGGAAAGGTAACATCTATTTAGTAGATTTTCTTTCAACTGATATAGATATTTGCCTGTTTAACTCTATCTGTAGACCAAATGTGCTATGACATAAGAGATTAGGACACCTAAACCTTAGAACTATTGCTAGGCTCTCCAAGGACAACCTTGTTAGAGGACTACCTTCTGGCCCCTACAAGAAGGAAGGACTCTGCAGGGCTTGTCAATTAGGCAAGCAAACTAAAAACAGTTTTAAGTCACTTAATAAGAGTGATTCACCTAGGATATTGTATCTGTTACACATGGATCTATTTGGACCCATTACAGTACAAAGCCTAGGAGGGAAATCCTACACTTTAGTAATTGTAGATGACTTCTCCAGATTCACTTGGGTGTTCTTTCTAAGGAAGAAGTCTGATAACTTTAAGTGTCTGACAGAGTTTCTCAAATGTATAAAGATTGAGTTCAATACTCACATTGCCCTGATCAGAAGTGATCATGGGACAGAGTTTGATTCTCTTCTTATGCAAGAGTTCTGTCAGAGTGAAGGGATCAGGCACACTTTCTCAGCTCCTAGAACTCCTCAACAAAATGGGGTAGCTGAAAGGAAAAATAGAACTCTTATTGAATCTACCACTACATTGTTGTCAGATGCTCACCTACCTCTATCCTTTTGGGCAGAGGCAGTGAACACCTCCAACTATGTGCTGAACAGAAGTCTGATATATAAACTAAAGTGAAAGACTCCCTATGAATTACTCAAAGGGAAGAAACCTAAAGTTGACTATTTCAGAATTTTTGGTTGCATCTGCTATATTCACAATAATGACAAGAAATACTTAGCAAAATTTCAAGCCAAAGCTGATGAAGGAGTGTTTCTGGGATACTCCATGATCAGTAAGGCCTATAGGTTCTATAATAAATCATCTTTGAAAATTGAGGAATCTGTTCATATTTCTTTTGATGAAACTAACATGTCTTTCAAGGAGAAGATTTCTTCTACCATAGAACCTTTGCAGGAACTCTCTCTAGTTGAAGATATGAACAAGTTACAGGTTGCTCAAGAAGAAGAAAGCAGTGAAGATGAAGGGAATGCTTCACATATTGAAGCACAATCTGAAGAGCCAGTTGTTGTACCACCAGAGGAAACAACAACACAGGTTGGTGAACAATCAACACCCCCTGTTGATTTAGTAACATCAAGAGACCATCCAATTTCCCAAATATTTGGAGAAATCTCAGCTGGTGTGCAAACCAGAAATCAGGTCAACCAAAACCTGTTGCACACCTGCTTCCTTTCTCAAATTGAACCTCAGTCCATTCAAGATGCAGAGCAAGATCCACACTGGATCATTGCAATGCAAGAGGAGTTGCATCAATTTGAGAGGAACAAAGTATGGGAACTAGTGCCAAAGACTAAGGATCATTTCATTGTTGGAACAAAATGGGTATTCAGAAACAAACTGGATGATCAAGGAGTAATAATAAGGAACAAGGCAAGGCTAGTTGCTCAGGGATATTCTCAAGAAGAAGGAATTGACTACGACCAGACTTTTGCACCTGTTGCAAGATTGGATGCCATCAGGATATTTTTAGCTTATGCAGCTCACAAAGGCTTCAAGGTTTATCAGATGGATGTCAAGAGTGCTTTCTTAAATGGAGACATCAAAGAGGAAGTCTATGTCAAACAACCTCCAGGTTTTATCTCTCCAACTCTTCCTGATTATGTTTTTAGACTGAACAAAGCATTATATGGTCTCAAGCAAGCTCCTAGAGCATGGTATGAGACCCTAGCATGCTTTCTCTTGGAAAATGGTTTTATAAGGGGTAGAGTAGACCAAACTCTTTTTATTAGAACCCATAAGTCCCATACCCTACTAGTACAAATTTATGTAGACGATATCATTTTTGGCTCTACTGACTCAAAATTCTGCAGAAGATTTTCTAACCTAATGCACTCTAAATTTGAGATGAGTAGCATGGGTGAGCTATCCTTCTTCCTAGGATTGCAAGTCAAGCAACATGCTGAAGGCATCTTCATTTCTCAAACCAAATATGCAAATGAGTTGGTTAAGAAATTTGGTATGTCTGAGGCATCTTGCATGAAAACACCCATGCCTACCAATGCTGTATTGGATGCTGATGAACATGGAAAACCTGTTGATCAGACAATATATAGAGCAATGATTGGCTCTTTACTGTATCTTACAGTTAGTAGACCAGATATAATGTTTGCTACATGTATATGTGCTAGGTTCCAAGTAAGCCCTAGAGAGTCACACCTAACATTAGTAAAGAGGATTCTTAGGTATGTTAAAAGTTGTCCAAATCTAGGTCTCTGGTATCCAAAAGATTCAGCATTTGACTTAACTGAATTCTCTGATGCTGATTATGCTGGATGCAGAATTGACAGGAAAAGCACAAGTGGAACTTGTCAGTTCCTTGGTGACAGACTTGTCTCTTAGTTTTGTAAGAAACAAACATCTGTGTCAACTTCAACTGCTGAAGCTGAATATATGGCTGCAGGCAGTTGCTGTTCACAAATTTTGTGGATCCAAAACCAACTCCTAGACTATGGATACAACTTAGAGAAGTCACAAATCTTTTGTGATAATACAAGTGCTATTTCCATAGCTCAAAATCCAGTCCTCCATATTAGGACAAAACACATAGAGATTAGGCATCACTTCTTAAGGGACAATGTTGAAAAGAATAAAATTGAACTGCAATATATCCCAACTGATTTACAAAGGGGAGATATTTTCACCAAGCCTTTGGATGAAAAGAAACACACTTACTTCCTAAATCAGTTAGGAATGTTAGATGGAGGAAGCCTTAAATAATATCCAAGATTTTGAAAGCTAAAAATTGACCAAAACTAGGCAACAATTCTGATTTTTCCTAGTGTCTATAATTTTCTGATCTCTGAACTGCGCTCGACGATTTCCCCTAAGATCGTCGAACGGAGATCGACGATTTCCAGAATCGTCGAACTGAGTTCAGCGCCTCTCAGATAGTATGAACTATCTCTTCCGGTCAACGATCGTCGAACGACGCTCGATGATTTTGTTCACTGAACGATCGTCGAACGGAGTTCGACGCTCTTCAAGATCGTCGAATGGAGATCGACGATGTTGGAGTCTCTTCAGATTCCATTAGCAGCCTCGATCGTCGAACTAAGTTCAACGATCTTTCCAATTCTGCGTCGAACCCTAATATAAAACTCATTTTTCGCCGTCGTTCTCTCTTGCGCTTTCAATTTCTCTGCAAGAATCTTCTTCCCTCCAAACAGCTCTACACTTGGTCGTTTTGTTTGTTGAATTTTTGCAGGTACAATGGCCGTATCAGTTGCTGTTCTAGCCGCCATGAAGTTCGATGCTGGATTCGACATTGATATGGAATCTTTCAGTACTACTGACCAAGTTTTCCAAGATATTCTGAGTTTATTCAAGGATCAGAACTTGTCTTCCCTCATGACCACCAGGATAAACCTGGCCTCAGATCAAATCAAGGAATGGGTTTACACTGCTCATAATCTAGACAACAACACTATAGTTGGCTCCATTGCTGGAAACCAGGTACCTCTGACCCCCACAGTTTTAACAGAGGTTTTTGGACTAAGGACTGGAGATGATACTGCTGAACTATCTGGGTAGGAGTTTTCTGATATACTTGCCAGGATGGGTCATCCAGAGGGAAACCCTAGCAAGTTATTCAAGAGGAACCTGTCTGTTGAATACAGGTTCCTAGCAGATGTTGTAGGAAAAGTGCTGCTGGCAAAGCACTCTGCACATGATACTATCTCCAGACATCAGCTCTGTCTCATGGGAGCTCTGGTAGATAAGAGAAGTTTGAACTGGGGAGAGGTCTTCTTTGACCTAATAAAGAAGAAAATAAACAAAAGCTTTGTAAATTTTGGAAGGATTATTGGAGTCTTCCTGCAGAACAAATGCCCTGCCTTGCTGGTCTCCTCTGGAGTGCACATTAATGCCTCCAAGAGACTTACTTGTGCCCTCTTTGGCAAGTGGGACAGGCAAATAAGCAAGCCCAGCAGGCCCTCTTCTAGTGCTCCTTCAGGCACCAGGACTCACAGAGTCACTCTCCCACAGGTCTTTGCTCCTACAGAAGACCTGGCTGCTGCTGTTGCTGCTTCCTCTCCTCCTCCAAGTCCAACCCTACCTCTTCCATCCACCATTCCAGCTCCATCCACCATTACCATATCCAGCCCATCTCCAACATCAATCCCATCTCCAGACCCAATTCTACCTCCTCCAGCAGACCATTTCCACCCTCTGTTCTCCTATCCACCACAAGATGTCACTTCTTCTCCATCCATACCATCTTTCACCCTTCTGGATGACTCCTACATGGATGATTCCCCCTCATCTCCTCCAGAATTACCCTCCTCCTCAACATCTTTCCAAGATCTCCTCCTCCACATCATTGACCAACCAACATTCACTCCATCCATATCCATCCCCTTGTCCTCCATCTCCACCATCCCCACACCTCAACCATCCATCCCTCCACTCTCCAGCCCTCCACTTCCAGCATCCTCAGCCATCCCTATACCATCTACCTCTGCTCCTGCTATTGAGCATGTAGATCTCCCAGCTTTAGCTGACAAGTTGTATGAGCTACTTGCCCCCAGGCTCTCTCTTCTCATGGAGGCCTCCTTAGCTCCTCTACAACAGTCAGTGGCAGCTCTCTCTGCCAGGCTTTCCTCCCTCCTTCCTCAGGCAGCACCTCCAGCAGTGCGCCTTGATACAGATGTATCTGCATCTAGGCAGGGGGAGATGCCCTATGAAGCAAGCTTTCAAGCTGTTGCTGCTGCTGTTTCTGCTCCTGCTACTGATGCTGCTGCTGCTGAGATTTCTGTGTTTTCTGCCACTGTTGCTGTGTTTCCAGAATATACAGCTCCTACTGCAGTCTTGGCAATAGACCTAAGGTCTTTGCTTTCTGCCTTTGATACTGCCTACTTCAGCTATCTCTCAGAGCCTAATGCTGTCCAGCCCCCAGAAGATTTGTCCAAGGCACTTGTGCCTTTCTCTGGCTGTGACCCCAGCATTATATCTTCCTTTGTACTCTCAGTGATTGCTGCTGCTGCTGCTGTTGAAGAAAGGACAGCCTTTGCTTCTGAAATTGTTGATGCTGCTGCTGAAGATGTTCTCACTGCTGCTGAAATCCCAATTGCTTCTGATGAGCAAACATCCAAGGATCTTCTGATGACAGAGGCCATTGATGTTGAGCCTGCTGTAGTTTCTGATGATATTACTGCTACTGTCACTATTCCAGCTTCTATTGCTCCTTCTGTTGCTCCATCTGTTGCTCCATCTGCTGCCCCATCTACTGTCATCCCTGCTGCTGCTACTTCTGCCTCTGCCTCATCTGCTGCTATTCAGTTGAAGAAAGAATTAATGAAGAAAATAGATGCTATATATGATGACCAGAGTTCTGAATCTGATGAATACAAAATAGACTCTGATGATTCATCTGCCACTATTGCAAGGAAAAGGAAAGCTAGGAGTAAGGCTATGAAAAGGATCCCTCCTGCAAAAGTAAAGAATAATGATGATATTCCTTATTATATTCTGCATAACTGCCAAATTACTGAACATTGGATGCAGTATTCCAAAAATTAGCTGAAAGCCATGAAAAAGAAAAGAAAGTATGAGAAGGGCTCCTCCCAGTTCCAGCACCCTCATCCTCCTCCACCACCTCCTCCTGATGCAGGTGCAGGTGGCAGTTCTGCAAGTCAAGCCCCAGCTAGAAGCCAGGCTCCCTATCAACCCCATGCGAGATCCTATCAAAGGGAAAGCCAATCTAGGGGTTCTTATTCTAGGAGAGGAGGATACAGGGGAAGTCAAAGAGATTTTCAGGTTTATTCTAAAGGGCATTCCAGGCAGCACCCTTATTCCAGGGGAGGACATGCTTCATCTGATACTACTTCTGGTCCATTCCCCTACAAGCTAAAAGAGACAGTGTCTGTCAGGCCTCCTCAAGACAATTCTTCCAACAGGTATGAGCCACCTGTGCCATTTGAGGACCCTGAGAGAAATCCATCTGCTTGGACTGCTAGGATGAAGGAGTTGGTTGCTCTAGACCAGATCAAGAAGGCCAGAGAACAAGGCTTAGATTCTTCAAATATTTCTACAATGTCAGAGCAAAGACAGAAGGAACTAGAGAAATATGCCTCCAGAAAATTCTTTGATGCAGACAGATATATGGAGTTGCATCCTACTACTGTGGTTCCCAGAACTTCAAAGCAAACATATTTGGGTGCAGCAGATGACACCAGATCCAACAAAGATGCCCTGAACCCTAACAGAGAAATCAAAATGGTTAAAGGTAAAGAAAAGAAATGACTTTGTAAGGTGACAATCTTTGGATTTTCTGACTGCTATCTGGATGCCATATATATATATATATATATATATATATCTGTGATGTTTCTGCAATGTCTAGCTGTTGTTTTTATGCTTTTCTGATTGTATGTTGTTATTTGATTTTCCAAAGTCTGTAAATAGTAATCCTAACCCAAATAGGGGGAGATTATTGGAACACCCTATTACTGATTTGGGTCAGGATCACTATGTCCCTAGGAACCTTTGTTTGACCTTCTGTATAGCTTAACAGGTCAATTAGAATTGAGTCTAAGGGTTAGAAGTCTAGGATTGGAAGCTGCCCTGAAGACCAAGTTTTTCTGCCTGGAGACTAAGTCAGATCGTCGAGCTCAGCACGACGATTCGTCGAACTCAGATCGACGATCGTCTAGCTCAACTTCGACAAATCATCGAACTCCATTCGACGATTGCTGAGCTCAACTTCATAATATCGTCGAACTCCATTCGACGATCGGTGAGCTCAGGTCGACGATCTTGACTCTGCACTGGATCTTTATCTCTGAGCTCAGTTTGACGATCTTTGAGCTCAGATCGACGATTATTTTGCTGTTTAAGTTTCCCAGATTGCTGAGCTCAGCTCGACGATAGCAGAGCTCAGTTCGACGATTTCAGATAACTTCCAGAATTCAAATTCAAATCAGACAGGAGTTATTCTGCAATTAATTCAGAAGATCTGCTAGCCGTTTTCATTTACTTCTGGACCAAGTTTCAAGGGATTTTTCAAGGAATAATTCTGTGGACTTTCCTTCAGAAGGAATTATACAATTAAGGCTATAATCAATGCAGGCCAACGACTATCTTTGACAGAGAATAATATTCTATTCTAGAACAGAGAATAAGAGACATAATGTTTTTATTGAATCAATAGACAAAAACAAGAAGAGGACACACAACACAGATTACAGAGACTCTTTCAAAATCTTCTGTCAAAAAGAATTCTGAAGAACACTCATCAAAGAGATCAAGCTTTCAAAAAAATCTTCAGATCTCTTCAGCTCTCAAAGTGTTCAAGGCCAACATCATTTTCAAGACTCCAGACACTCAACATTTCAGCTTGCTGAAATCATCTATTGCTGGAGTTCTATCTTTGAAGGCCTATCACCCTCAGCAAAGCTCTTCTTCCTGAAGATCTCAAGGACTCAGGGGGAGCATTGACATCAATCCACTTAGTCTTCTCAGTTGATTGAGAAAGAGAAGACTGCCATCACTCTCTCACCCCCTCTCTGTAAAGGGTTTCTCAAACTCCCTTCAAAAGTTTGAATCTGGTTTTTGAGCACCTTGTCAAAAGCTCATTGGTGGCAAGACACCTGATCAAAAAATCTGCTTTGGTTTTTGAGCACCTTATCAAAAGCTCATTGGTGCCCAGGACACCCTATCAACTCATCCTGTAGTGGATTCCTACCTAGGGTGGTAGAAGAGTGGATGTACCCAAGTTTGGGGAACCACAATATTTCCTTGTGTCATCTGGTTCTGCTTGTTTTCTTTTTGTTTCTGGCCTTGATTTTTCTTGTGCTTAGCTTTTGCATAGTTTAGTTCTGTGATTAGTTTTATTTCTGCTTCCCTACTCACACACATTACAACAATTATTGTAAAGGTTTACAAAAGTTTTTAAAAACACCATATACTCTATTCACCCCCCTCTAGAGTATATCAGATCTAGTTTCCCTTTCACCCTACACTCAGATTCATAATAGAATCCTACCACTCAGATTCACTCTTGAATTCAACCTTAGATCTATAGTAGATCCTACAATCTCAGCCTTTATAACACAGGCTTACAGCTCAGATCCAACAGGATCTTACAGAGAGAAATAAGTTTGGTGTTGATTTAACACAGAAAGAATTATAACTATGTATTTCTCCTTTTGTCCTGAAAAAGATCAGTCAAGATTCCTTCTTCACAGCTCCAAAAAATAATCTTCGGGATTAGCTCGGCTTGGGCTGTGAAGTGGCCGCAGCTAGGGTTAGCCTTGCTACTCCTTTCTTGCTGTTGATGATGAAGTTGACAACAGCTAACAGGAATAATTTTCAGGTCGATCGATTTGATCTTCTGCTTCTAGTCTCAACAAAGATGGTGAGGAATACGATGATGATCTTTCGCTTTGCAAAAATACGAAGCCCTAAAAGTTATTTAACGTCTCTCGATCTTTTTCCATTTATCTTCCGTCGATTAACGGCTATCTGACCCGTAGGCCTAGCTTTAATTGTGGTATAAAGCCTTCCTTGTACACAATATAGTATACAGCTGGCCGCCGGCACCATTAGCGGTGGATTCCAGCTTTCCCGCACTGAATTTGAATTTTGTTGACTTTTGTTGACTTTGGCTGACGTTACTATCTATGGACTTAGCCAAATCTTCAATTCCATCCCAGGCGTTGAATACATTGAGTGTACAAGCTTCACTCAATGATTCTGGACTTAGCCAATCTTCTGCTTTCTCAGGCGTTGTCATGGCTCCGAAGAAAACTCCAAGGGTAACGATCTTTCTCCTTGGACATGTGAAGTCCTTATTTTGGCATATGCTTGGATTTTCCCCACCAAAAGGTGGAATGTTGGGGATTTTCGTTAGGTTGATTCTTTATATCCCCAATAGGTCTTGCATATAGATCTGGAAATATGTAGTATGGAATAGGCATACTGTGTGAAGCCCATCTGGACAGGTTGGTCCGGATTGATTATGTTTTATTTTGCGCACCGGAGAAGACTCTGCGTATAAACGAGTATTTTGTGGAGTCGGTGGGTTGTGCCTGTGAAGTGGAGTAGCGGGAAGTACTGGAGTGGAATTCCAGGAAAATACACTCGAAGTGCATGTGATGTATGCTATGAAAGTCCAGTGTTTCTGGTACAATAGGTTGCTGCAGGATTTTCTAGATAGTTGGTCCAGATATGATTTGAGCTGGGTACAGAAAGAGAGTTTTGACGCTAACGCCAGACGATAGTCGTTGTCGCTGGGGATAACTCCTAGCTAACCTATGATTGTGAAGCCAGTCCTTCGAGGACGTTGTGGCTATTGTGATCTATGCGCTCTTAAAGGCCGGTGAGCCGAATGGATAAGGGGATGCCGACCCGCGTCAGTCTAGTCATTAAACTGGCGATTTGAGCAACAAGCAGGGGCTAAACTGTATCCGCGTGATGGTTGTCAAACTTGAGTGCCTAAGTGAATGGCTTCGTTAGGATCACATCATGAGAGTCTTGGATTGTTCGCCATCATGACTAAAGTCTCTGGTCGTAGGCCGTGGAGCATGAATGATCAAGTTTTACCGTTGGGTTTGAGACCTGAGAACGGTTGTTGGACCCTAGTGTTCAGGTACACTGATAATGTGCCCGGAGTGCACAGAGCGTCGGGCTGTGTGGTCGACTTTTGTGATATATTATTGGTGTGTGAGTGCACATATTGTGATATATCTGATTGTGAAATGTTATTCCTGCAGGGAAGGAATACTGTAGCCCAGGGACAGGGATAGGGTCGTTATAAATTGGTCAGTTGAATGCTAACCATTGCTTTGTTTGCCACCATTGCGGTGGATTGTCCCCATGCAGGTGCTGGAGAGCCGAGGAGAAAATAGTGGGCTGAAGCCCTTGTTGCTGCTGCTATGCTCGCCCTCGAAGGCCAATTAAAGAAATGTTTTGTTATTTTCTTGTGTGGCCGGCCTGCGTGCCGATTTATGTAATCCACACTTGTGAAGAATAACTATAAGGCCTTAAGGCAAAACATTTTTTTGTATTTTATATACATTCTTGTGAGAAATATAAAATGGTTGTTTATATATAGTGGATATTCATGGTTAATGAGTTCGAGTTTAATCCTATAATGCTCCCGCTAGAATGCTCTGAGTTAGGATGCGTGTATTAGTCTTTGATATTAACATGTAACCCCGCCATCTGTTTGTGATATATGGTGTGGGGACCCGACCGGACCCTCTATTATATGTCATGTAACTGATGGAGGTGTTACAATTTGGTATCAGCTTGTCTTGGTCTTCCTCCTTCGAATTCGTGGTCGAATTCTTTTCAGGGGTGGCGATCACGTGTACGTGCGACCAGTTATAACATAAATGAACTCAAGAATGTCCACTAAGGAAAGTAAATATACCTGTTTGAGTAACCTGCCTATTCCTATTCTGTTGTTGTTGCTTTTGCCAAGTCGCTAAAGTGTGTCTTTTACACGTATAGGTGACACAAAGTGGTGCGGGGCAGTCTGAGCCCCATCGTTCTGATTAGAGTATAGTACCAGTTGAGGTTCCTACACCTCCTTCGTCTGCGAAGACAGTACGCTTAGTTGCTGAGGCGTTGTTTGTTATGATCCAGGCACAGCCTACTGGGCAGGCGCGACCGGCGGTGGTGCCAAAACAGGTTGGTGTGAGGCCAGTACCTGTTGAGGCTGTTATAGATCCACGAGTAGCGGAACGACAACTGAAGCAATTTATGAGCTTTAATCCTCCTACGTTCACGGGGGCGGGATCCCCAACGCAGGCAGAGGATTGGCCTGCGCGCGTCAAGAGGATTTTGACGGCGATTATAATAGAGGAGGAACAGAAAGTCACCTTAGCCACATTCCTGTTGGAAGGAGAGGCTCGACTTTGGTGGGATGAAATGCAGTTGCACCACTTGGCGGGCAAAAAACTAACGGAAGTCTCGATAGAGGAGTTTTCGAGACTATTTTTGGCAAAGCATTTGACATCAGCTCAGCGCATAGCAATGGAAAATGAGTTCCAACATCTAACCTAAGGGAAAAGTAGTGTTGATACCTACTTACATGAGTTTACCAGGTTGGGATGTTATGAGAGATTAATCTTTGCTGACGGAGAGCATAAAACCAATAGGTTCTACGAAGGGTTGCGGGATGAGCTGAGATTCCTGCTCTCACGTTCAGTGAACCAGGGGTTGCAAGCGTTGGTTGATACGGCTCGTGTGTTGGAGAAATATATTAAGCGGGTACAGGGCAAGAGGGACTCGGCTGTGACAAAGCTCGAGTTCAAAGTGCCACACTTGGGGAAATCAAACAACTGAAGGAAATGGGGTAAGAGATCCAAGTCTTCTTCACAGGCTCCCTCGACTGTTGAAACTGGAGCAACTTATAGGCAAGACACTCGTGCCAGTTATATATGTGGTAAGGTGGGTCATCTAGCCGGTGATTGTCGGGTTGGTCCTCCTAAGGGTGAGAAGAAGACATGGAGCGTCCTATGCTGAAAAGGAAAAGGTAGTGGTGGAGTCCTTTCCATCCCAGGCGCAGCCCCGAGTATAAAATCTTGGCCAACAGGAGGCCATAAAGCAAAGTGACGTCGTCACAGGTACGAGTTAAGAACCTTTGTTATTACTTTTGATAATTCATACCTTGTGTGTAGATTGTGTATGATGTGTTTGTATTAGGCTTTGTCCTGATTCGGAATTGTCCGGCGAGAGCACTATTTGATACGGGTGCTTCACATTCATTTCTATTTGTGGACTTCATGTCACGGATCGGAGTGCCGATTCGTATGACGGAAGATAATGTGAAAGTGTTTTTACTGAACAGATGTGTGATGTATGCGATAGGACTTTCTTTGTGGAGGTAGGGATAGGAGGTCGGGATTTCGGATTGGACGCGTCTGTACTGCCGATATCAGAATTTGATGTGATCTTTAGTATGGACTGGCTCTCGGAGTAGCGTGCCTTTATTGATTGCTATTCAAAGGAGATCACACTGGGATATAATACGGAGCTAGAGATGAAATTCGCTAGTATGCGAGGATCGAGCAACTTATTGTTGTCTGCTCTCCAAGTCGTCGAAGCTATTCAGAAGGGCACGGAGTTATTCATCACGCTTATTATGGCTGTTGAGCAAAAAGGCAGTGTGAGTGTTGTTCCGATTGTTTCAGAGTTTGCTGATGTGTTTCCAAAGGAGCTTTCGGGGTTATGACCACAACGGGAGATTGATTTCTCTATTGAGTTGGTGCTAGGTGCAAAACCTGTGGCCCGCTCGCCATATTGTGTAGCTCCAAAGGAAATGGCAGAACTGAAAGATCAACTACAAGAGTTGCTGGAACAGGGTTACATACACCCAAGTATGTTACCTTGGAGCACACCTGTTCTCTTTGTGAAAAAGAAGGATGGTAGTTTGCGGTTGTGCATCGACCATTGCGAATTGAATAAGCTGACGGAGAAAAATAAGTATCCAACACCTCGAATTGATGAATTGTTTGATCAGCTAGAGGGATCAAACATCTATTCTAAACTGGAATTGAAGTCTGGTTACTACCAGTTGAGGATTCGGGAAGGGGACATTCCCAAGACAGTGTTTGGAACACGCTATGGTCATTACGAGTTTACTGTAATGCCGTTTCGGCTAACAAATGCGCCATCGGTGTTCATGGACCTAATGCATCAAACATTTTGAGAGTACTTAGATTTGTTTGTAATCGTCTTCGTCGATGACATTCTAGTGTACTCCCAGTCTTAAGAAGATCATGTGAACCATTTACAGATGGTGTTAAACACCCTGAGGAGAAACAAACTCTACGCCAAGTTCTCAAATTGCGAGTTTTGGCTGTCGTTAGTGCCTTTTCTTGGCCATATGGTGAGTGGAGAGGGCATTGCAGTGGATCAGTCAAATATAAGAGCCATACGGGAGTGGCCGGTGTTGTCTTTTGTGGTCGAAGCCAGGAGTTTCCTTAGACTGGCGGGCTGAAAGATATGGTACCTAAACACCTAGAGGGGGGGGGGGGTGAATAGGTGACCTAAACCTTTTTAACTTTTGTTTGGCAGCACAACAGTTTTTCACAGATTATTACAGTTAACAGCAATTACAGAAATCACACAGTAAATCCACAACACAGCACAGCACAGCAGACACTCTAATTTTATAGTGGTTCCCCAATCTTTGGGTACATCCACTTTCCCCCTTCGCCTATCTAGCAGTGTACTAGATTCGGCCAAACTTCTCCACTAGCTCAGAACCCAACAAGGTTCCTTCCTCAGGCCCAAAGCCTTACACTCAGCCAAAAGGCCTACACTCAGCCACCCAGGCCTACACTCAGCCAATCAAAGGCCTACACTCAGAGTTCTTCAACTCCTACACTCAGGCACCAAGCCCTACCCTCAGCCTTTATAAAATAGGCTTACAATCACTCAGATCCAATGGATCTTACAAGTTATAATAGAAAATACAAATGTTAACTCTACAACTCAGAAAGGATGAGAGGAGTTGAGAGTTTCTTGAAGAGTTCTTGGAAGAACTCAGCTTGATCCAAACTGACTTAGCTTTCTTCAAAGCTTCTTGAGTAGAACTGAATTAGTCTGAATCTTCTGCAGTTGATCCTTGATCTCTGCTTCTTGAAATCCAGATGACTCTGAATTCTTCTTCTCAGCCTTAGTTCCAAAGACTGATTCCTTGGTTGGAGCTCTCTCTCTCCAACTACTTAGATCTGCAGTTGGACTGCCTGATCTTCTTATGTTGATCCTCTGTGTATCACTTCTTGATTCAGTCTGATCAACCACTAGAATTATTCTCACAATAAGTAATGATTGTGAACTTCTTAACTTCTTAACCTTCACCCCTTTTCTGTAAACTGTGGGTGCCTATTTATAGGCTTCATTCATGGTAACCGGCTGATCCGGTTTATAACAGTCTTTTGACTTCACTGACAGTTGCTGTAGACCGGCTGGATTGGCAGCTGTCATGTCAACAAGTCACTTCTTGAAATTCTCTAACTGTCAGTTAGTGTCGAGACTTTCTGTTCTTAAGTGTCGACACTTATAGACCAAGTGTCGACATATGTTGTGTAAGTGTCGACACAAGTCTACAAGGTGTCGACACATTCCCTTGTATGTCTCGACACAGTTTCTTCTGCATGTGTCGACACTGAAATTTAGTGTCGACACAAGTACTTGTACTTCAGTCTTTATCTGTATTCTTCTAAGTGTCGACACATCTCCTTTGTGTCGACACATCCCCATGTGTTGAAACTGTCAAGTGTCGACACTGCTTCTTGGTGTCGACACATGTCTTCAATCTTGTTTCTTCAGCTGAGTGTCGACACATTCCTTTAGTGTCGACACTTGTACTTAGAATATTTTACAACTCTTCTGTTCTTTGCTAAGTGTCGACACAGCTCCTTGTGTCGACACTTCCTTCAAGTGTTGAGTCTTCTGGTTATGTGTCGACACATTGTGCTGAGTGTCGACACATCCTTCAAGTGTTGAGTCTTCTGGTTATGTGTCGACACATTGTGCTGAGTGTCGACACATTCTTCATATGTTGACTCTGCTGAATGAGTGTCGACACATTGTGTTGAGTGTCGACACTTGTACTTAGTCTCTGCAGAATTATGCTGAGTGTCGACACAACTCCAAGTGTCGACACTTTCTTATGTTGACTCAGCTCTACAAGGTGTCGACACTTCTGCTAAGTGTCGACACAGCTTTTCTGCATCCTTCTACACTGAGTGTCGACACAGCTCCAAGTGTCGACACTTTCTGACTGGTGTCGACACTTCTTCCCAGGTGTCGACACAATGACTCCAAGTGTCGACACTGCTTGTCTGGGTGTCGACACAAGTCTTCTCAAGTGTCGACACTTTCCCTCTGGGTGTCGACACATGGACTTAGAAATTTTCAGCTTCAGTACAGTGTTTATCTAACCTGCACAAGTAACTCAAACAAACATCAAATACATTCTGATGTATATCATTGAGTTAGGTGAGGCTTCTTCAAATCAGGTACATTTGACCAATGTACCTAACAATCTCCCCCTATTTGGAGAAGTCATAACCCTTAGTCAATGATATACACCACTCATAATTAAAAATTACAAAATGATGTAAAACATATAAATGACAACAGGGTAAACATGAACATGTAATAAAGCACACATGTATACTTATTAAACATTGCAGAACAAATAAGAAACACACATATTTCAGAACATTCATACTATATTTATCATATACTGTTTCAATAATGTTCCTTATACATTTTCAATGAAGTATAACAATGTTTATCACTTAACAAATTACAACAAGCATCAAGTTAATTCCTAATCTAGTGCTGATCAGGTTCTTTGATAACAATGCCTTTTCCAGCTTTAACTTGAGCTTTCACAGCAGCAGCAGCAGCAGGCTCAGCTTCAGCAATCTTCTTCCCTTTAGAGTCCTTCTTCTTCTGTTCTTCAGCCTTGATCTTTTGTCTTTCAAAATAATGATAAGGCTTAGGAAAGTACTTGCTAGGCTCCACAGCTGTAGGAGGTAGCTTTCCTAACTTAGCCTTCCTTCTATGTTGGACAATTGCTTCCTGCCTACTCTCATGCTTTCTCCATTCAGCCTCTGAGAACCACTTGTTCCTCTCATGGGCATTGTCCTTTGCTGCTTTCCAGGCTGTAAGAATTATGTTCCTAGAAGTAGGGCTCCATTGTTCAAAATCTGGCTTTTGTTCAGCAAGTTCCCTGAACTTCTTCTTTGACAGCCTAGTTTCTTCTTCCTTGTCCAAAGCCTCTTGCATTGCAGCTGTGATAGGTTGAACAACCTTTTCCAAAATAACATTTGGCTTGCCAGCAGTTGGACTATACATAGTGCTTACATCAGCATGAATCATTTCAAAGTCTGGAGGTGGATAGATTACATCAGCCACTGCTTGTTGCTCACCTCCAAGATATGTTCCTTGAATACCAGATTCAGCCACTTCATTGTCATCACACAGGGGAGGATATCCAAGTGTAGCCCTTATAGAATTTGAAATCCATTTTGCATGCTCAGAACTGGCTTTGACTAACACTCTCTCCCCCTTTATGACTTCTTGGGCCACATGATCTCTCACATCATCTTTCTGAAATCTGATTTGGCCATCCAAGTATCTTATGCCCTCTTTAAAGAAAGGTCTAAGCTTTGTAAGTTGTTCTGATATGACCTTCTGGGAATCTTTGATGGCATTCTTGACAGCAGCAATCTCTGCTTGAAAGATCTTATCAAAATCAGCTTTGGCAGCAGCAGAGGAAGTGGAAGGATCATCTGACTTTTGCTTGAGTTCAGTGACTATTGCATTGTGAGATGCAGTCAGATTATCATTCATTCTCAACTGATTCTCTAGCACATAGCCTTGCTTGACTGCTATATCATCCACTTGCTCTTTAATTGTTTCTTGATGTTTAGCTATATAGACCACAGCATTAGCACCCTTGGTAAAACAATCAGTCATTTCCCTTTTATTAAGGTTCATTTCAAACCTTATGGACTTGATTTCCTGGCCTAGATCAGATTGCAGTGCCTTGTGTCCTTCATCAACATAAGTTTCCAAAGCCTTCCTTTGTTCATCCATCTTGATTTGCAAGGCAAGCAATAGAGAACTATAATCAGTGGAGGGAGCTTGTTGGACCAGTGAGTGTTGAGCAACAGTTTGAAGAGCCTTCTTATAGCTCTGGCTCCTTCTCTTGAATACAAAGAACTGCTTTTTCTGAGCTTGCTCAGCTTCGTCATCTTCAGATTCAGATGTACTTGCTATATCCACCCTATCCTTAGGGCTGGATGATTTTTCAGTCTGCACACCTTGTGCCTTCTCAGTATCTAGCCTTATAGGCTCTTCCTCAATTTCCATGTTCTCCCCCTCAGCAGCAGCATCCTTTCCTGTATCAGCATTATTCTTTGCCATATCAAAATCTTCTTGATCTAAGTTCAAAAAGAGATCTTCCATGGTATAGTCTGGGGGTGTACTTGGTTCTGCAACCACTTTATCAGGTATCACAACAGATGTGTCTGGAAGAACAACATCTGGTTCTTGGTTTTCTGGCTGATGTTGCTGAGGATCATCAGACAAATCAGAATTTGTTACAGGAAAATTCAAAGTGTGAAGATCAACAAGTACCTCTTGAATGAGTAGGGTGGCTTGTTCACTCTCCAGTGTAGATGGTTCTGCTACACCTGGAAGCTCCCCCTGAATGTCAGCTGCCTCCTGAGGAGCAGGTGTCTCCTCTGCAGTCACATCAACTGGACTTTCAGGAGTGAAGACCACCTGTTCTTCACTGCCTGAGCTGCTGGATGACTCTTGAGGCACAGCAGCTGTCTTCCTCTTCTTCCTGGGAGGAGAGTCTCTCTTAGAAGCTTGTTTCTCAGGGGTGGCCAAGTCCTTTGACACCAGCACCCTTTCCCATCTTGAGAATATTCTGGAGTCCATTCTCCTCATGTGATTGATCTTTGTTCCTGCTGCAGAGCTCATTACCTCTGGAATTGATCCAGCCAGGTAGAGACTTATTATCCTGCCCAGATTGGGCTTCTTCAGGCTTTCCTTCACTTTCTCAAAGACAATCACAGACCAGTCTGTCTTAAGATTGAAGATGATTCTGGTCATTATTTCAAACATGGAGGCAGACACCCTGTCATGCCCTCCTGGTTTGCTCAGGATTACCTTGCCCACTGCTTCAGACAAGAACTTGCCTTGATTGTTCATCCCCTTCCTGTTGAAGACTGATCCCACCTTCATCTTTGGATCCAGTCCACACCAAGTAAGAGCTTCCCTGGTCTTAGAAGCAGTTACTTCCTCTTCTTCTTGAATCTTAGGTAGCTGAAGTACCTTTCTCAAGGACTTGGGGGATAGTTTGACTTTGGTGCCATGCACCCTGGACTTAATCCTGAAGCCTGAGTCATCTATGGATGCGCCAGAAAGGAATTCAATGACTTCCTTCTTCCAGATTTTCGTTGGTTCTGAAACCAAGAACTCCAAGCCTGAATTTGCAATTAGGGTTATCACTGATTTGAATTCCTGATCACTGTCATCGAAGGCGCCTCGCACGAGCTCATAGCCCTCGTTGACGTTCTCTTCCAGCTTGGGAGCCATTAGGGTTTGAAGATTTAGTCTTGAGAAGAGAGAAATGTCGACACAAGAGTTTAGGTCTCGAAACTTTGAAAGCGTGTCGACAATCAAAGACAGAACCCTATTTATACCTTTCTTGTTTGAAGACGAACAGGCGGGACGAATTTCTAATGATGTGTCGACACTGTCAATAAGTGTCGACACTGACTTATAATGTCTCGACACACATGTGTCGACACAAGTTTAGTCAACAGATTTTATGTGTCGACACTTGGTTAAGTGTCGACACCACTATACTCGACATGTGTCGAGACTTTACTTAGAAAAATTCTGAGTAAAACTTAAGTGTCGACACCTTATTGGATGTGTCGACACTTACTCGACATGTGTCGACACTAACATTCTGAAGTGTCGACACTAACTTCCTAGATGTGTCGACACCAATTTCCTGAAGTGTCGACACTTACTATTCTGTGTCGACATAGACTTGTCTATGTGTCGACACCTTTTTACTTAGCCAATTTTTGTTCTGTAAACTTAGTCTAAGTTTATCATACCTAGTTCAATTTTGAACCTATTAAACTTAGCTTCTTCTAAGGGCTTAGTGAACATATCAGCTATCTGATTATCTGTTTTAACATATTCAAGTGCAATATCATTCCTTTCTACATGCTCCCTAAGAAAGTGATATTTTATCTCAATATGTTTAGTTCTACTATGTGATACAGGGTTATTAGCTATGGAAATAGCACTTGTAGAATCACAATAAAGTGGAGTTCTACTTACCTGACATCCATAGTCTTCTAGCTGATGTTGAATCCATAGAAGTTGAGCACAGCAACTTCCTGCAGCTACATATTCTGACTCAGCTGTGGAGATGGCCACACTAGTTTGCTTCTTACTACTCCATGAAATGAGTCTTCCACCTAGGAATTGACAGGATCCAGTTGTACTTTTTCTATCTTCTTTGCATCCTGCAAAGTCTGCATCTGAATAGCCTGTTAGATCAAAATCTCCATTCCTAGGGTACCAGAGGCCTAGATAAGGTGTGCCCTTTAGATATCTCAAGATTCTCTTGACTGCAGTCAAGTGAGATTCTTTGGGGCAGGCTTGATACCTGGCACAAACACATGTAGCATACATAATGTCAGGCCTACTTGCAGTCAAGTATAGTAGGGAGCCAACTATCCCTCTATACAAGGTTTCATCTACAGGTTTCCCTGCATCATCCTTGCTTAGAGACATACTTGACCCCATAGGAGTCTTCATGGTACTGGAGGAATCCATACCATATTTCCTTATGAGTTCTAGGGTGAACTTAGACTGACATATGGATAGACTATTTTCAGTCTGTTTAACTTGGAGACCCAAGAAAAACTTCAGTTCTCCCATACTACTCATTTCAAATTGACTCTGCATAAGCTTTGCAAACTTTTTGCAAAGACTACTTTCAGTAGACCCAAATATAATGTCATCTACATATATTTGGACAAGTATTACTTTGCCTCTAGATTCCCTAAGGAATAGAGTCTTATCTATTTTCCCCCTTGTGAACTTGTTCTCAATGAGGAAACTAGATAGGGTTTCATACCAAGCTCTAGGAGCTTGCTTTAACCCATACAATGCTTTCCTAAGTCTATAGACATAATGTGGAAAAGTAGGATCAACAAAACCTGAAGGCTGCTCCACATATACTTCTTCTTTTAGATTACCATTAAGGAATGCTGACTTCACATCCATTTGGTATACTTTGAATCCTTGGAAGGTTGCATAGGCCAAGAACATCCTAATGGCTTCCAGTCTGGCTACTGGAGCAAAGGTTTGATCAAAATCAATACCTTCTTCTTGCCTATATCCTTTTGCAACCAATCTTGCCTTATTCTTAATGATAACACCTTGTTCATCTAATTTGTTCCTGTAGATCCACTTTGTTCCTATCACATTGTGATCTTTAGGCTTAGGAACTAAGTCCCAAACCTTGCACCTCTTGAACTGGTTTAGCTCTTCCTGCATAGCTTCAGTCCACTGTGGATCTTGTATTGCTTCTTCAAATTTCTTTGGTTCTATTTGAGACAGAAAACTTGAATATGCTGCAGCATTCTGATTTCTGCTCCTTGTCTGAACACCTTGTCTTGGATCTCCAATGATCAGCTCCACTGGATGATCTCTTAGATGCCTGTTGGCTGGAGGCATCCTTACTTCTGGTTGTACTTCTTCAGCATCTTCATCATGCTGAGTTCCTTGAACTTCTTCAGCTCCTGGTACATGTAGTTCTCCCCCTGGACATAAGCCATCTTCTTCTACTTGCTGTCTTGCAGCAGGTACATCTTCTATGGTAAGCTTGTCCATCTTCTTAGAAAGATCTGTGGGGCTGCACACTCTACTAGACAACTCATTGTTAATAAGAAGTGTCTCATCAAAAACTACATGCACAGACTCCTCTACAACTTGTGTAGTCAAGTTGTAGACTCTATAAGACTTACTATTACTGCTGTACCCAACAAACACTCCCTCTTGGGATTTGGCAGCAAACTTAGTTAAGTAAGTCTTCCCATTGTTAAGTATGAAGCATTTACAACCAAAAATCCTGAAATAGGATAGGTTTGGTTTCCTGCCTTTCACTACTTCATAGGGGGTCTTGTTTAACCGTTTAGTTATAGTAGCTCTATTTATCACATGGCATGCAGTGTTAACTGCTTCAGCCCAGAAATATTCTGGTAGTGAAGAATCACTTAATAGAGTCCTACCAGCTTCTATCAAGGTTCTATTTTTCCTTTCAGCAATGCCATTTTGCTGAGGTGTTCTAGGTGAAGAGAATTCTTGAAATATCCCATAGTCTTTACATAGTTGTGTCATGCTTTCAGATTGAAACTCTGTACCATGGTCACTTCTAATTTTGACCACTGTACAGTTCAATTCATTCTGAATTTGCTTAACAAAACTGTGAAAGACACTAGGTGTTTCAGATTTCTGCTTTAAGAAGAACACCCAGGAAAACCTTGAGTAGTCATCAACAACTACAAAGGTGTAGACCTTCCTACCTAAGCTGTGAACTGGCATTGGACCAAATAGATCCATATGCAAGAGGTATAAACACCTCACAGCATCCTTGTTGTTAATGCTTCTAAAGGTGGATTTAGTCTGCTTGCCCTTTTGATAAGCTGAGCAAATGCCATCTTTGACACACTTAACTTGAGGACCATTCCTCACTAACTCTTTACTAAAGAGTTTGCCAATAGTCTTGTAATTAAGATGAGCAAGCCTCTTG
This sequence comes from Platanthera guangdongensis, assembly GCA_039583875.1. NCBI lineage: Eukaryota > Viridiplantae > Streptophyta > Magnoliopsida > Asparagales > Orchidaceae > Platanthera > Platanthera guangdongensis. The sequence continues at coordinate 128,616,761 of CM077161.1, read as the reverse complement.
TGCCATTTGACACATTGAGAGACTGTCTCATCTGCTACAAGACAAACTGGAGAACTATTGTTCTCAACCATAATGTCTAAACAATAGACATTTCTTTTCCTATAACCTGTCAAGATGATCTTTTGATCACTTGACCTCTTGATATGACAACCATTTTTGACAAATGAGATGTCATACCCTACATCACTTAATTGACTTATACTAATGAGGTTATGTTTCAAACCTTTAACATAAGCCACTTGAGTAATGGTAACTAAGTTTGAGGATATGTTACCAAACCCTTTGATGATTCCTTTTTCTGAACCACCAAAGGTCACCTTTGGACCATTCTTGATTGGAATAAAATCCTTCAGTATTCCCCTAGTTCCAGTCATGTGTCTGGAACATCCACTATCCAAGTACCATGTTGGGGTATGGCCACTTGGATTCTCCTGCAAAACAAATTACTGAACCTTAGAACCCAATGGTTTCTTGGGTCCTTGGTAACTGTTAGCTTGCAACTTAACAAGGCTACCTACAGGCTTTCCATCAGGTATCTTGTTACTACCTTTGGCACTCACATTGTGCCAACAGTCCAAAGCAAAGTGGCCAATTTTGCCACAGCACCAACATTCAAATTTGTTGTACCTTTGCTTAGGTACAGGCTTGACTGTCTTAACTACAGCAGTCTTAGTGAATGTTGGGGCTTTGCCCTTGGACTTGGACTGATTCTGAACAGTCCTAGCTGGATTAACAAATCCCAGTCCAGTCTTTCCTTTATGATGAACAAAATCATCAATCAAGGGTAGCACTGATTTAGGTTTTGAGAACCTAGCTACTAGCTCTTTCTCCTTCTGAAGACTAATCTCCAGTTTCTTAATTTGATCATTCTTAAATGTAATGGTACCCATCTGAATCACAGTAATGTGTTTCAGCCTGGCCACTTCATTCAGTTTTTGATCATAATTCTTCTCATAATCTATTGCAGCTGCCTTGAGATCAGCAATTTCCTTGGCCAAATTTTTGGCTAGGGTCTTGCTTTTCTTATAGGCTTGCAATAGTACTTGATATTCATCTAGGAGTTGATGAATATCTCCCTCAGACTCAGATATATTCTCATCACTTGATGAAGAATACTCTGACTTTGAACTAGAACTGGAATCAGAACTTTGAGTTAAACATTGTACCTGACTGGGTCCTGGCTGCTCCAGGTTTTTGGTACTTTCAGTCAAAGCCATCAGTCCTTGGCTTTGACAGTCTTCTTGCTCATAGATAGATTCCATGATCTGCATAAACTCTTCTTCTTCTTCAGCAAATAGCCCAATATAGGCTTCAACATCTGTCTCTGTGTCTGAAGAAGACATGTCTGAAAGGGTCTTCTCATTCTTTGCAACAAAGGACTTTTCCTTCTTTCCTTTGAAGTGAGTTTTATTTTTGTCACTGGATTCCTTCCTTCTTTCAGGGCAGTCTGCAATAACATGGCCCTGTCTATTGCAGCAGTAACAAATTATCTTGGATCCAGTTGCCTTACTAGTCTTGGTCCTTTTCTTGTCCTTCTTTGAATGCTTCTTTTCCTGATACTGAACCTCTTTCCCTTTGGAAGATGAAGGTCTAGACCTCCACTGTTTCTTCTTAAGGAACTTCTGAAAATGTCTGGTGAATGCAGCAAAGTCTTCATCACTTTCACTGTTTGTAGATTTTGTACTCTCAGACTCTTCAGATTCTGATTCAACTACCTCTGGAGGAGGAGTTGATGACTTGGTCCTGCTCTTTCTGGGTACATCTGACTTAAAGGCAACAGTCTTTTCCCTGTATTCAGTCCTTGTTGACTTTTCTTCTTCTTTTCTCACTGACAATTGCATCTCATAAGATAACAACTTGCCAAAAAGTGTGGGAGGAGGAATTTCTCCCAGCTTTGCCATTTCTCTGATGGCACAGATCTTGGTGTCCCAGTCTTTGGTTAGGGACCTTAAGAATTTATCATTCAACTCATAGTTTGTGAACTCTCTTCCATATGACATGAGTTCATTTACAATTCTGTAAAATTTCTTATAGCATTCAGTGATGCTATCTCCTCTTCCTTGCCTAAAGCTCTCATATTCTTGATTAAGCAAGGACTTCCTATCTTGCCTTACTTCTTCAGAACCTTCCATATAGACAATGAGGGTGTCCCACATTTCTTTTGCAGTTTTACAGTGAATAAGGTTCTGGAAGGTGGCATCATCAATTGCACTAACTATTATATTCTGTGCTCTTTTGTCCATGGTTGCTAGGACAATCTCATCCTTGGTCATTTCAGAGAAATCCTTTGGAGTCCTCTGATTTGTATCCAATACTGAAATCTTCATGGGCACATATGGCCCTTCTTTGACTGTGATGTATATTCTAGGGTCAGAGGCCTCCATAAAAAGCCTAACCCTCTCTTTCCAGATCCCAAAGATCTCTTTTCTGCATATAGGTAGTTTCATTGAACCCAACTCCTTATGATTCTCTGAAGAACCCATGTTCTTGATTTTCTTGAAACTGTTTCCTGTTTCCTGACTTATACTGAATCTGTCAAACTGGATCTCCTCAGACAGTTAGTCCTGATTTTGAGGAACCTGGCTCTGATACCACTTGAAAGATATGGTACCTAAACACCTAGAGGGGGGGGGGGTGAATAGGTGACCTAAACCTTTTTAACTTTTGTTTGGCAGCACAACAGTTTTTCACAGATTATTACAGTTAACAGCAATTACAGAAATCACACAGTAAATCCACAACACAGCACAGCACAGCAGACACTCTAATTTTATAGTGGTTCCCCAATCTTTGGGTACATCCACTTTCCCCCTTCGCCTATCTAGTAGTGTACTAGATTCGGCCAAACTTCTCCACTAGCTCAGAACCCAACAAGGTTCCTTCCTCAGGCCCAAAGCCTTACACTCAGCCAAAAGGCCTACACTCAGCCACCCAGGCCTACACTCAGCCAATCAAAGGCCTACACTCAGAGTTCTTCAACTCCTACACTCAGGCACCAAGCCCTACCCTCAGCCTTTATAAAATAGGCTTACAATCACTCAGATCCAATGGATCTTACAAGTTATAATAGAAAATACAAATGTTAACTCTACAACTCAGAAAGGATGAGAGGAGTTGAGAGTTTCTTGAAGAGTTCTTGGAAGAACTCAGCTTGATCCAAACTGACTTAGCTTTCTTCAAAGCTTCTTGAGTAGAACTGAATTAGTCTGAATCTTCTGCAGTTGATCCTTGATCTCTGCTTCTTGAAATCCAGATGACTCTGAATTCTTCTTCTCAGCCTTAGTTCCAAAGACTGATTCCTTGGTTGGAGCTCTCTCTCTCCAACTACTTAGATCTGCAGTTGGACTGTCTGATCTTCTTGTGTTGATCCTCTGTGTATCACTTCTTGATTCAGTCTGATCAACCACTAGAATTATTCTCACAATAAGTAATGATTGTGAACTTCTTAACTTCTTAACCTTCACCCCTTTTCTGTAAACTGTGGGTGCCTATTTATAGGCTTCATTCATGGTAACCGGCTGATCCGGTTTATAACAGTCTTTTGACTTCACTGACAGTTGCTGTAGACCGGCTGGATTGGCAGCTGTCATGTCAACAAGTCACTTCTTGAAATTCTCTAACTGTCAGTTAGTGTCGAGACTTTCTGTTCTTAAGTGTCGACACTTATAGACCAAGTGTCGACATATGTTGTGTAAGTGTCGACACAAGTCTACAAGGTGTCGACACATTCCCTTGTATGTCTCGACACAGTTTCTTCTGCATGTGTCGACACTGAAATTTAGTGTCGACACAAGTACTTGTACTTCAGTCTTTATCTGTATTCTTCTAAGTGTCGACACATCTCCTTTGTGTCGACACATCCCCATGTGTTGAAACTGTCAAGTGTCGACACTGCTTCTTGGTGTCGACACATGTCTTCAATCTTGTTTCTTCAGCTGAGTGTCGACACATTCCTTTAGTGTCGACACTTGTACTTAGAATATTTTACAACTCTTCTGTTCTTTGCTAAGTGTCGACACAGCTCCTTGTGTCGACACTTCCTTCAAGTGTTGAGTCTTCTGGTTATGTGTCGACACATTGTGCTGAGTGTCGACACATCCTTCAAGTGTTGAGTCTTCTGGTTATGTGTCGACACATTGTGCTGAGTGTCGACACATTCTTCATATGTTGACTCTGCTGAATGAGTGTCGACACATTGTGTTGAGTGTCGACACTTGTACTTAGTCTCTGCAGAATTATGCTGAGTGTCGACACAACTCCAAGTGTCGACACTTTCTTATGTTGACTCAGCTCTACAAGGTGTCGACACTTCTGCTAAGTGTCGACACAGCTTTTCTGCATCCTTCTACACTGAGTGTCGACACAGCTCCAAGTGTCGACACTTTCTGACTGGTGTCGACACTTCTTCCCAGGTGTCGACACAATGACTCCAAGTGTCGACACTGCTTGTCTGGGTGTTGACACAAGTCTTCTCAAGTGTCGACACTTTCCCTCTGGGTGTCGACACATGGACTTAGAAATTTTCAGCTTCAGTACAGTGTTTATCTAACCTGCACAAGTAACTCAAACAAACATCAAATACATTCTGATGTATATCATTGAGTTAGGTGAGGCTTCTTCAAATCAGGTACATTTGACCAATGTACCCAACACGGGCTACTACAGACGTTTCGTAGAAAACTTCTCACGGATCGCTTTGCCTCTTACCACATTAACGAGGAAGGATCAGAAGTTCGTCTAGACGCCAGAGTGCGTGCGAGCTTTTGAAGAGCTGAAGAGTCGCTTCACCACGACGCCAATCATGACGTCGCCATGTGGTTATGATGGCCTTGAAATCTATAGTGATGCATCAGGGAGCGGCTTAGGCTATGTTCTTCTTCAGTTTGGAAAGGTGATCGCTTATGGCTCACGCTAGTTGAAAGTGCATGAGCGAAACTATCTCATCCATGACTTGGAGTTGGCGGTAGTGATTTTTTTAATTAAACTATGGCGTCATTATTTATATGGCGTGAAAGTAGATATATTCACGGACCATAAGAGCATAAAATATCTATTGGATCAGAAAGATATCAACATGCAACAACGTAGGTGGAAGTAGTTTCTCGGGAACTACACCTTCCAGATTCATTATACTCCAGGGAAGGGAAACATCGTTGCAGATGCCTTGAGTCGTAGGACTCCGACAACGGCAACTTGGTTGTAGATGCATGATGAGCGTCTGATCCAGGAGTTGGAAGCGTTGGAGATTTCTTGCATTGATAAGAATTCCACAGCAAATGCGTGCTTGAACTGGACAAAGATACAATATGATCTTGTGGACAGAGTTCAGCGAGCAACAGAACTTGATGAAAGTTTGCAACTCTATGCAGTGGATGGGTAAAATGGACAATTCTCCTGGGATGACGACCTTTTGCGAAAAGATGGTCGTTTGTGCATCCCGAGTATGTGTAAGCTAAGAGACAAATTGATGTATGAAGCTCACTTCACGAAGTATTCAATTCACCCATGGAGCACAAAGATGTATAAAGACATGAAAAAGCTGTTCTGGTGGCCGGGTTTGGAGAAAGACATCGACCATTACTTGGCTAAATGTCAGACATGTGCTTTAGTGAAAGCTAAATGCCAGAAACCTGGAGGTTTCCTGAAGCCGTTACCTATTCCGGAATGGAAGTTTGATGATATTTCAATGGATTTCGTGCACGGTTTGTTGAGATCTCAACGCAGTAACGATTTTATTTGGGTGATCGTAGACCGGTTGACTAAAGTGGCTCACTTCATTCTGAATAAGAGGGACGATTCAGTGGAAGTATTGGCTAAGCTTTATGTTGAGCAAATAGTATGATTGCACGGTGTTCGTCGTAGCATCGTAAGTGATCGAGACAGGCGCTTCACTTCGAATGATTGGAGGCTAATTCATCAATTGTTGGGGACAAAATTAACATTCAGTATAGCCTTTCATCCACAAATGGATGGACAAACTGAGAGGACCAATAGAAAGATGGAGGACATGCTCCAAATGTGCGCCTTGGATTTCAGGAAGAGATTGGAAGACCATCTCTACATGGTAGAGTTCGCCTACAATAATAGCTTTCAAGCTAGTCTACATATGATGCCTTTTGAAGCTTTGTATGGTACAAAGTACCGTACACTATTATCTTGGGCGGAAACAGACGAATCTAAGTTGTACAAGCATAAATAAGTCGAAGAGGCTAATTTGACGATACACTCTATTAGAGAGCGGCTAGTGATGGCCCAAGATAGGAAGGCGAAATATTACATCGCCAAACACCGAAAAGTGGAGTTTGCGGTGGGCGATTGGGTATACTTAAAGATCAAGCCATTCAAAGGAGTATCCAGGATTTGGTGCTTGAAAAAGCTGAGTCCAAGGTATCTTGGCCCGTTTGAAGTGGTGGAACGAGTTGGAGATGCTGCCTATCGGATATATCTTTCAGTTGAATTGAGTGGATTGCATGATGTGTTCCACATATCAGTGCTTCGAAAAGCCGTGAAAGATCCAGCTCAAGTTATTGTGAATGATCACGTACCAGTTGAATATGGGTTAACAACGAAGTTTAGACCCATTCAGATCGAGGATAAAGAGGTTAAGTAGCTGCGGAATAAGACAATCGGGATGATCAATGTCCGGTGGGACAACTGTGGCCGTGAAGACCTAACCTGGGAGCGGGAGCAGACCATGCGTGTTGAATTTCCCAAGTTGTTTGTATAAAATATTGTAACATTTTTTTTGAAGAAAATATAGGTTGTAACATGTTTGTTACTGTGTTCTGGGTGTTGTATGCAAATTTTGAGATAAAATTTTTATAAGGAGGGGAGGACTGTAACTCCCCCAAAAGGAGTTGGAGTGAACAGGAAAAAAGTCGACTTGGGCTCGACGAAGATCGTCGAGCGGAGCCCGACAAAAATTTCGAACGTCGAGCAGAGTTCGACGATTGTGGCATGTTATATTAAATCAATCCGGTTCGACGAACTAAAGACCGTTCGATGAACTCACTTCTGATCGATGAAGTTCGTTCGACGAAATCATCCCCGTTAGACGATTTGTCGAAAAATACAGATATGGCCTAGCAGTGACTCGTGTCAGATGGCTGGTGAGCGGCCAATAAGCGATGGGTGACTTTTCATCTTAAACCCGAGCCATTGTTGTGTTTTGATGAGAAGAGATCGTGTGGCTGGGATAAAACCCGAGGCCTTATCAGTAGAGGAATGGTATTCAGAAATCATTCTTTGCTTTCTCTCTCTCTTCCTTACTTCCCATGTTCTGGACCAGAGAACTATCAGCTGGTGCTAGAGTTTGAGTGGACTTGTTGAGTTGCAAGAGGAGATCTTGGTGCTGGAAACAAGAGCTGAAGCTAGAATCGCGAAGGGGAAAGTGAGGCAATCATTTCCATCCACATAGAAAAGCTTTATCATAGCTCCAAAGAAAACTCCAAGGGTAACGATCTTCCTCCTTGGACATGTGAAGTCTTTATTTTTGCATATGCATGGATTTCCCCCACCAAAAGGTGGAATGTTGAGGGATTTCTGTTGGGTTGATTCTTGATATCCCCAGGATGTCTTGCATATAGATCTGGAAATGTGTAGTACGGAATAGGCATACTGTGTTAAGCCTATCTGGACAGGTTGGTCTGGATTGGTGATGTTATATTTTTTGCACCGGAGAAGACTCCGCATATAAATGAGTATTTTATGGAGTCGGTGGGTTGTGCCTGTGAAGTGGAGTAGCAGGAAGTACTGGAGTGGAATTCCAGGAAAATAGTGGGCTAAAGCCCTTGTTGCTGCTGCTGCTACTATGCTGGCCCTCGAAGGCCAATTAAAGAAATGTTTTGCTATTGTTATGTGTGGCTGGCCTGCGTGCCAATGTATGTAATCCACACTTGTGAAGAAAACATATAAGGCTTTAAGGCCAAACTTTTTGGTGTTTTTTCTAAACATTCCTTAGACAGGTATAAATGGGGTTTTTTATATATAGTGGACATTCATGGTTAATGAGTTCGAGTTTAGCACCTAATGCTTCTGCTAGAATGCTCTGAGTTAGGATGCGTGTTTTAGTCTTTGATATTAACCTATATCCACGCCGTCTGTTTGTGGTATATGGTGTGGGGCCTCGGCCGAACCCACTATTATATGTCATGTAACAGATAGAGGTGTAATAAACCATGTGTCCACCTGTCCAATTAATGTGAAAGGGACTACCCTACATGCATGAACTTACACACACATCAACTACAATTGTGTGTATATCATTGACCTATTTGAATTCTTCAAATCAGGGCCATTGGAATCCATGGACCCAACATCCGGGGTGTACTGAATACCGTGTGCAGTGTGCCTCCCTGAGTATGTCTCCCAGGAACCTACCTCCTCCAGGTATATAAACATGGCCCTAGAAATGAACGAGGTCACCACATAGTGAATACTCCTCTGACTTGCCCGCTCGCAAGGCTCTAAATATAGGATCTAGCACTTCATCCTGCCTCTTCTCTGCCTTAAGCGGTCTCTAATATTTCACTCCATGTTCAGAGTCGCCAAGTACTCCATATACACCTCTAGATCAGCCCTTGACACCGTATTAATCTGCATGTCTTCCATCATCTGCACAATCTCCATGGTCATTACCCGGGACTCTAATTCAATAGTGCCGACTCTCCTGCTCAAAGTATCCACTACGGTGTTTGCCTTCCTCGGGTGATAGTTCATGGTATAATCATAGTCGCGGAGGAACTCTAACCACCTCCACTGGCATTGATTCAAGTCCTTTTGCGTGTCAATGTACTTGAGGTTCTTGTGATCTGAGAATATCTCACAATGAACCTCATACAGGTAGTGCCTCCAGACCATCAAGGCGAATACTACAACCCCGAGCTCCAAATCATGCACCAGATAGTTCTATTCATGCTTCTTCAACTGCCTTAACGCATAAGCTATGGCATGCCGTGATGCATCAGTACGACACCCATGCCCTGGTATGATGTATCTATATAAATCTGGAATCCTTCTTTTCCTGAAGAAAGGGCAAGGATGGTAGCCGAGATGAGTCTACCCTTCAGCTCCTAAAATGCGGACTCCCACTGCTCAGTCTAAGTGAATGTCTTTTCATTCTTCGTCAAAGATGTGAGGGGAAGTGCTATCTTTGAAAACCCATGCACAAACTTGCGTTAATAGCCCGTAAGTTCAAGAATTCTCTGAATATCTGAAGCCGACTTCGACTGCGGCCAATCCCTTACAGCCTACACCTTCGCCGGGTCCACTGCCAACCAAGCTCTACTGATAATGCGCCCGAGGAATTCCACCTCTTAGGGCCAAAATTGGCACTTTGAAAACTTAGCATATAGCTGGTGCTCCCGCAGCTTTCGTAAGACTAATGGAAAGTGTCGGGTATGGTCCTCCTCGGTCCTAGAGTAGACCAAAATATCGTCTATAAATACTATGACAAACTCGTCCAGGAACGGCTCAAACACTTCGTTCATCAAACTCATGAATGCGGAGGGGGCATTCGGCCTAAAGGGCATCACTGTGAACTCAAACAAACCATATTGTGAGCTGAATGCCATCTTCGATATATCCTCCTCCTGAATCTATAGTTAATAGTATCCCGATATTATGTCAAGCTTAGAGAACCAGTGCGCTTGATGCGTCGGCAAGTGTACCGATCGCAGTCAAGTAGTAAATTTGGTGAGTTGCATCCCCAGATATTGATCTCTAGAGGAGTGCAAGTAAGGAGTGTGATTTCGTTATTGAAAAAGTGATTGCAAGTGTTAACGTAAACAAAAGTGATTTTGGTTTGTAGTTTCTAAAGTTTAACACTAATAAGCCTATTGCAGGTCGCCATCACCGCATCTCTTTGGTGGATTACTCAAGAGAGTAATATGAAAGATGGATGAGCCAATGAGGGTCGCAATCACCTCTTTGTCGCGCACGCTTCTAGCAATCGCTAGAACGACACTATCTCAACCAGAACATGAAAAATTGAATCATAGCAACACAATCATGATCTAAGATATAACAACACATAGACATGCTGAAATACTTAAAATAAACAGTGTCCTAAAACAACAATCAAACAACCACAAGTTCAGAACAAAGTAACTACAAGAGGAGGGGGAGAAATACAACCAAACGCACGAAGGATTTCCGAGATTCGCGGCTAGAGTCAAGGGTTGTCGGGCCTTGTCCGAGCTTGGTCTATGGATGATGTCCGGGGTCCAAAAGGACTGTCACCTCCTTCTAATAACCCATCTTCTTCGTGAATAGTCACTGGGTTAAATCTAATCTGAGAACTCCACGGATGCAGCACCTTATGAGCTTGAAACGTAGCCTGGAGTTTGGAGAAGAAAATGGTGGTTGGAGATGAAGCTATCACAAGCTTTTGGAGGGAGAAAGGTGGCCAAATCTGCTCTCCAAGTAGGAGAGAGAAAATATTGGCTGGAGGTGGAGTTTTCCAACTTAAATGAGTAGAAAAGGCGGCTGGGTTGGATTGGATCGGAACTATTGTTATGGAAGAAGAAATCTACACTTTAAATAGAAGCAGGTCAGAAAATAGGCGTGCACGGTTTAACGCACGACCGTATGCAAACTGTGCAATATTAACTTTCAAAACAAGTATGCGGATGGAGAAGCATTGACCCGTGCGTTTCCTTCATGCATGGTTGCGAAGAAACCGTGCGTGAAGATTGTCGAGCTCAGCTCGCCGAAATTCATTGAGCTATAGTCGATGTTTCTCTAGCTCAATAAAACGCACAATGAAAGAAATGGTAAACCTCTAATACCAATTGAAAGTAAGAGGATAAATCTTATATTACTCTAGTTAAACATATATGTTATATAAAAGAGTGAGCACAACACAAAAAAAGACAGAGAGCAAGCAACACAGATGACACAAGGATTATATTGGTTCCCCTTAAACTTGGGTACATCCACTCTTCTACCAACCTGATCGGAATCCACTACAGGTTTTTGATCAGGTGCCCTGCCACCACAGGTTTTTGCTCAGGTGCCCTGTCACCACAAGATCTATTTCAATGGAGATCTCACAACCCTTTGAGCTTTTAATCAGGTGCCCAAAAACCAAACCAAGTCTTTTGATCAGGAGGCTTGACCACCAAAGGGATTAACTTTTGAAGGGAGTTATAACCCTGTACACAGTTGGAAAAAGAAAAGTGATGATGTTCTTCTCTGTCAACAGTCTAAGAGAAGACTAGTGGATTTGATGTTGTCAAAGCTCCCCCTGAGATGTAGAATGGTTCAGGAAGATGAGAGCTTTGCACAGGGTGTAGGTCTTCAAATTGATGAATTATCTTCAGAAGCTTTTTGGACTGATAATGAATAGTTGTCCCTTGAAAGCTCTGAAGTTGATGGTGAAGAACTCTGTAAGAATCTATGTAACAGTGTAGCCTGGAAGTGTATCCTTGAGATTGAAAAACTTCTTCACAGCCTCACTCCCCAAGAAGAATGGCTGGACAGATTTCACACATATTTGAAATCAATAGCTGGAGCATTCCTCGAGAAAGGAAACTTTCCTTGGGAAATAATCAGCAATAACTCTGAGATAATATCCACATTTAATACTGCATCTCAACGTCTATATTCATTGCAATATATTACATTAAATGATGCATCCATAACTGCCTAGAATTAATCTCATTTGAATATATTGCCTTCGGAGAGATTAGGCTGAGATTAATTCTCCTTCTGGAAATAACTCACTTCCTAAAATAACTGCTCAGAAAAATGTCGACCTCAACCTATAGATCGTCGACCAGAGCATGGAGAACGTCGAGCTTGATTCTGAATATTATTCGACCTGAGTTCCAATTTCATCGACTGGAGCTCGCAGATCGTCGAGCTCAGCTTCTATTTCGTCGAGCTGAGAATCTGATTGAGTTCAGTGATCGTCGACCTGAGCTCGGATTTCGTCAAGCTCAGCTCAGAGATGGAACTCTGAGTTTGTCAACCTGAGTTCAACTTTTCATCGAGCTGAGTTCGACTATCGTCGAACTAAATTGCTGCTTCTGCCAAGACTGAATTTCTCTGGAATTCTTCTATCTCTAAGTCTTCTGGAGGAATGGCCCTGGAAATAATCCTATGACCTTTGACTATACATGATGGGTCAGTCTAATAAACCTAATAGTAATCCTTGCCCAAATTAGAACTAGGGTTCCAACAATCTCCCCCTATTTAGGTAAGGATACTATTTACAAAAGTAGAACATAAAGCATAAAGAAATCTGACTGAATTATAAATCTTCAGTAGATGTACATGGATGATTTGAGAAAATTCATAAACTATAAAGATTCAAAGATATAAACAAAAAAATAATGAAACTTTCTCAGGAGCTGCAGATGGAAGACTGAAAATGATTTACTGAGAGAGAGCTCTCTGGTAGAATCTTCAGCTTCCCTTTTTGCTTAGCTTTCCTTTTCCTGAAAAGAAAGGTTAGGTGTTCTCAACCCAGATTACTTTGGGTCCTAATTTTCTTTCATAATATTAATTAGAAATATAAGAACACTCCGGTTGATCTTTATAACCTAATGGATGATATCTCATAGGAGGAATTATCTATTGAGTAAAAGGATTCATGAATATTTGTGTTCGATTATATTTTTGAAATGAATTAAAATTTTTGTTTTTTTAAAAATGAGTTCGACGAATCATATTGATTTCGTCGATCTGAGTTCGACGAATGGAAGTGGGTTCATCGAGCTCCATTCACATAATGATAGTAGTTGTTTTCTGTGTTCCACATTCGTCGATCTCGGTTTGATGAAGCATATGGATTTCGTCGATCACAGTTTCTTTGATAATTGTACTGAGATCTAGCGTTCATAGTTTGTCGATCGGAGTTCGATGAATGATGCTGATTTCATCGATCTAGGTTAGACGAATTATTTTGAACATAATTTTTCTGAATATTCTTAATTGGTTTTGGTTTAATATTCTGTAAAACTTCAGTTACTTTATCTAACTCTTCTAACTTTTCTTTCCCTTTAGGTGTTTTTAAAGAAAGTATTTGTTCAAAAGCATTTTTTAAATATTCTTTAAGTCCTATGTTTTCAGAAGATTGATTATTTTATTCAGTTAATTTCTCTCTGAGAAGTTTGATTTCCTTCTCAGACTTAATTAAATCATCACATAATAATTTAAAATTTGTTTTGAAATGATCAGAAGAAAAGTCAAAAGAAGAGATTACCTGATCTTATTGTGAAAAGGATTCATCATCTGAATTGTCTCCTTCTAAATCAGCAGTTTCAGAGTTATTGCAGGATGCATTCATTGCCATCAGATAGAATTTTCTTGCTCTTAATTCTTCTTCATCTTTAGTTGCACAGGATGAAGCTTTAGAGTTAGAGTCACTCCAAGTGTCAGCATCAAATATTCTCTTTTTAGCTAATCCAACAACCATTGTTGTGAGGGAGTCCCAAATATCATTTGCTTATGAACATTCAGCAATTTCCTGAAAAATTTCAGCAGACATTGATTATGCAAAAATGTTCATTGCTTTTGCATCAACAATTTTTAGCCATTTTTGGGCTTCTGTCCATTGATGTGATGAAACAGAGTTGATGCTAGTTGTTTCCACTGGTTGATAAGTACCTGGAAAAATGGAATTATAAATGGCTTCATCAATAGAGTTCATAAAAAGCCTAATCCTTGCCTTCCATAGTGTAAGCTTATCTAGATTGCCCATAGGAGGTCTGATGCTTGAAAATTCTTCATTTTATGCCATGATAAACTCTTAAGAAATATAAGATCTATCAGATCGTTTTGGTTCAGGTGTTAGCCTGTACAACCAAAAAAATCCTTACGCTCTGATACCAATTGAAAGAAATGGTAAACCTCTAATACCAATTGAAAGTAAGAGGATAGATCCTATATTACTCTAGTTAAACATATATAATATATAAAAGAGTGAGCACAACACAAAAATGAAGAAAGAGAGTAAGTAACACAAATGACACAAGGATTATAGTGGTTCCCCTAAAACTTGGGTACATCCACCCTTCTACCGCCATGGTAGAAATCCACTACAGGTTTTTGATCAGGTGCCCTGCCACCACAGGTTTTTGCTCAGGTGCCCTGTCACCACAAGATCTATTGCAAGGGAGATCTCACAACCCTTTGAGTTTTTTATCAGGTGCATAAAAACCAAACTAAGTCTTTTGATCAGGAGACTTGACAACCAAAGGGGTTAACTTTTGAAGGGATTTATAACCCTATATACAATTGGAAAAAAGAAAAGTGATGATGTTCTTCTATATCAACAGTCTAAGAGAAGACTAGTGGATTTGATGTTTTCAAAGCTCCCCCTGAGATGTAGAATTGTTCAGGAAGATGAGAGCTTTGCACAGGGTGTAGGTCTTCAAATTGATGAATGATCTTCAGAAGCTTTCTGGACAGATAATGAATAGTTGTCCCTTGAAAGCTCTAAAGCTGATGGTGAAGAACTCTGTAAGAATCTCTGTAATAGTGTAGCCTAGATGTGTATCCTTGAGATTGAAAAACTTCTTCACAACCTCACTCTCCAAGAAGAATGGCTGGATATATTTCACACATATTTGAAATCAATAGCTGGAGCATTCATTGAGAAAGGAAACTTTCCTTGGGAAATAATCAGCAATAACTCTGAGATAATATCCACATTTAATACTGCCTCTCAACGGCTATATTCATTGGAATATATTGCATTAAATGATGCATCCATAACTGCCTGGAATTATTCTCATTTGAATATATTGCCTTCGAAGAGATTAGCCTGAGATTAATTCTCCTTCTGGAAATAACTGACTTCATAAAATAACTGCTCAAAAAAATGTCGAGCTTAGCCTATAGATCGCCGACCAGAGCATGGAGATCATCGAGCTTGATTCTGCATATTGTTCGACCTGAGTTCCAATTTTGTCGACCGGAGCTCACAGATCATCAAGCTCAGCTTCTATTTCGTCGAGCTGAGAATCTGACTGAGTTTAGTGATCGTCGACCTGAGCTCGCATTTCGTCGAGCTCAGCTCAGAGATGGAACTCTGAGTTCATTAATTTGAGTTCGACTTTTCGTTGAGCTCAGTCCGACTATCATCGAACTGAATTGCTGCTTCTGCCAAGACTGAATTTCTCTGGAATTCTTTTGTCTCTAAGTCTTCTGAAGGAATGGCCCTGGAAATAATCCTTTGACCCTTGACTATACATGATGGGTCAATCTAATCAACCTAACAGTAATCCTTGCCCAAAATCAGAACTAGGGTTCCAACACACGATCGGGCACAAACCGTGCGTGAAATAAACGCACGACCGTGTGTTTTCCATAAATCAGAATTCCTCTCTTGGTGAAAACGCACTACCTGCACAACAATGAAACCAAGCTGTAGCATAAGATCCCAGCACCAAAATGCAAACAAAATTAAACAGAAAGAGACATGGGGAGCACCATGTGCTTACCCCCAACAACAGAATGCGCAATTGCACACCCTTGGGCCAAAAATGTGCACAATGCGGTCAATGACCGAACGAAGTAAATATAACCGATTATCGGCTGAAATGCAGTGCACGAGTGAGAAAACAAGCCCAGATAAGTCCGAAAAACCCTATAAATACCGCACTCATCACACCACCAAACTTAAACATTTGCTCGTCCCGAGAAAATCATTTCTCTGTGAACTAGAAAACAGTTAGTTGGCTTAGAAATTTCCAAATAAAGTAAAGCGAGAAATCAAATACTTTCATGTGCGTAGAAAATATAATAGATACAATTTGTAATTATGCTACGAAGTTTATAAATTTCGACAGACGTAAATAAGTATTGTAATTACTCAAAAATAGAGTCCTGGAGAATCGTTCGGTCATGTGTAGGAAGCAATTAGGCAGACCACTTAGTTGAGCATTGCCAAAGACCGGGGCTCGTGATCACCTCCAAAGAAATCCATCAATGTTGGGGACCATATGCTTTCCTGTTCACACTCTCTCCACGACACTAGTTTGACTCAAGCATAAATCCGTAGGACTTTATGGTAGAAATGGGGCTTGGGTTTCGGTAAGGTAAACAAAGATAAAAATAAGTCTACACACCTAACCCAAATGAGCTCAACAAAAAGATATCCTCTTGCCAACAATATATGCAGGTGTACCGCACCACCAGACTTGAACTTGATAACACGGGTGTGTGCACTGCCTACCGCCACAAAATCTCAAAAAGGATTTTCAATTACACATTTTCTTTTCACTTTTCTTTTCCACAATTAATTTTTATGCACATATTTTATTTTTTCACCATCTTTTTATTTTAACAACTTCAGTAGATCAAAACTTTGGAGCACATCCACATATTCACAAGGAATATCACCACATCAACACCTGATCATGAAAATGTAAATCACTAAAGCTCAACTTGGGTGTGCGACTAGGATTGACAATGAGGTATTGGTGAAATAATGGTGGAGTTGAATCAAAATAAGGGTAGGCACAACAGGGCTAGCGAGGATAAGACGTCGGGAACGGCACAAAGCTCAACCGGGCTAAAAAGATGGCCTACGTCACTCTCACTCTAGACTAACCATGCATCAATGCTTCGAGAGTAGCTTGGGGCAAGTTCTTATCCATCGAGAAAAATAATCCTTCCGCCCGACTCGAGCAATATGAGGTTATTGGCGGCTACACACATTCCTACACTACAGTTTGATTACTCCAGATTCAACACTTTTGAGTAGTACAAACAATATTTACAAATGCAGAAAAGTATAAATCTACGATTATAAAGAAAAATTAAATCTATACTATTTCTACACACAATGTGTACTCGATTAGGAGCACTGCACAAGTTTCGAACTACTCTATCCTAAAATCCTAAGCCAGCACCACTATTTTAAAGTTGACACAAAAGAAATAAATTTGACTTGAGCCGAGCGCGTTCTTAAGATCGCACTTATGTGGGTGTAGGTGCACAATGCGGACTTGAAAAATATAGAAAATGAAAATGAATATATACTTTTGTTATGAAAGTGCTAATAGTGCATGTGCATAGGTAACCCGCATAACTCTCCCCCACCAGACTTAAACTAAACAATCTATCCAAGATTTGTAATAAAAATAGAGAAATAAAAGTTGAGGGAGTGGTTACCCCATGCTCAGCAAATGAGCATACCAGAAGATTGGCATTAATTTCAGCAAAAAGTCCACGACCCAAACAAACTCCACCTGCACAAGAGAATACCTCCAACCACGCATACTATAAATATATAATATTAGCAACATAATTGAACAAATTAAAAGCAGGGAAATTGGGTTGTCTCCCATAAGCCATTTTCTTTACCGTCCTTAAGGTGGACCAAATACCTGTATTAGAAGTTATATAAATATTGTTCAGAGTATAAGTTAAAAACGCAACGAAAAAGTTTAAAGTTACACACAACATTAAGAAAAAAAATAGAAAAAGCAGGAAAGGGGCCCCGGAGATCCTTCACTACTCAGCTGAACGCTGACTTGTGATAGATCCCCCTAGTCACACGAGATGAGGGCAAGGCAAAAGCTATAGGACCCAGGGAAGACAAATCTCCCCTGCCCATAACCTCATGCTTCTCGTGACGGCGGGCACAATTCTGTGCCTTGCGCATGAGCAGTTCTTTTTTTTTAGATCCACAGATGGGGATCACCAGGGTGGTATAACAACTCCCACCAATTCAGCAGCACGCCTATCTTTCGCATCCGGGGGCATCCTTTCCTCACCCACGGCGGGTGAAAGATCAGCCCCAATCACCTGTTTAACAGTCTTACAAACTTTGTTAGGATATATCGATGTTTTTAAATCAGTTTTCCGCACGCTTTATACAGCCGTGCTCAACTCATGTTTCTTCTCAACTGAATCTTATTTCACGTCAAGTGACTCTGTCTCTGACTCTCATTCAGCTAACATCAGCGTTCTACCACTTTCTTAACCCGATCTTGCTCATTCGGTAGATAACCTGTCTCAGTAGCACTAGATAAATCATTACTTAACAAAACATTCAATTTCAGAAGTTCTCCAGGTTCATTTGAAATTATACGGGGAAGTGACGGTGGTAAAGGCCAATCGACCTTGGAAGCCAAGGTGACACCGCTCGCGTTAAATTACAATGTAGCTTCACAAGCTTTTAGGAATATGACCCCTAAGATGGGTTTCGATGTATTTACCATGGGTCCTAACACCTGAAAGTCAGTGACTACAGCAGCCCCATTCAGAATCACTTCCACATCTTTAATCTATCCATCGGTCTTTACTACCTATCCATCAGCTAGCACTAGTGACTTCCGGACATCAGATTCGATATTTAAATTCAGTATTTCAACATCTTGCAAAGCAAGAATGTTGCACGATGATCCAGAATCAAATAAAGCTATCATCCCCACTGCATTAATCTCACATTTAATAGCCATTTCATTTTTATCGCACTCCTCCGCATCCCCAGCACTCTTCCCTTGCTCATGGGGATTCTTCTCTGTATCACTTGGGAGGGTGTTGCGAGTACGCTCGGAGAACACTTGGTCCAGTTGCCCCAGTTGTGTTGCCAAGTTCCTCATGGAAGCGGTTTGAGTGGCTATATTATATTTAGCCATATCCAGAAACTTCTCCATCATTTCCTCAAACGCACTTTTACGAGTCCCTTGAATGTTCGGATTATAACCCGTATGGGGCGGTCGCGGTTGGCTTCTAGGATCTTGAGCATCAAATTGATGCTGGACTCCCTGCCACCTTTGACCGTGAGCATTTTGATTCCACGAGAAATTAGGATGATTTCTCGCGTTGGGGTTATACGCATTATTATAAGGAGCAGTACGATTCTGACTATTTATAGAATTTACATTCTCATCAAAAGTTATACCAGACGGCTCAACAAAGGTCTCCCCAGCAGTGCATTGATAAGCATGATTGCCGGGGTTACCACAACCCTAGCACGAAATGTCCATAAACCGAGCTGGAGGAGGGGCCGATCTGGTCATCATCGTCCTTCCATCCAAAGTATGATGGCTTGCCTCAGCTTGTTGCACCACAACATTTACTTCAAACAAATTCCTCGCCCCTCTAGGGGCATTTCTTCCAGCGGTCCAGTATGTGCTATGGGAGGTAGTGTCGCGAAGTTGCCTTAACGCCTCTTCAGGAGATAGGTTCATTATTGTTCCTCCAGCTGCTGCGTCGATCATCGCCCTGAGATTAGGCTTAATAGCAAAGTAGAATATTTCAACTAAATTCCACGGCTCACAGTCGTGCTGGGGGCATCGACGCTACATGTCAGCAAACCTCTTCCATGCTTCAGATAAAGTTTCCTGGTCCATCTGTCAGAAGGTATCTATTTCCCTCCGGGCGTTCACAATTTTATCCACCAAGTGGAAATTAGCTAAAAACTTAGAGGAAAGAGCCTCCCAAGTAGTAGCGATCCCGGGCGCAATGGTATGGAGCCATATTTTGGCTTTGTCCCTCAGCGAAAATGGGAACAGCCTCATCTTTACTACGTCATCAGAAATACTGACTAGCGAAATGTGCCGCAAATCTCCGAGAACTCCGCCAGATGGAGCTGCGGATCCTCACTCGGCAAGCCCGAGAACAGAGTATTATTTCGGATCATGTTCAGAATGGCGGGCTTAATCTCAAAGTGGTTGTTTACGATGGTCGGTCCAAAGCCACGGTAAACACTTCCCGCAGTAGGGGTTGTGAAATCACGCATTGTCCTAATGCGTGGTTGGAACACCTCTTGTCCCTCAGCAACATGTTCACCGTGGCCATTTCCTCCTTGGCCTAAATCTTCCATACTTTCTTCAACAGCAGTAGCACGCAGGCGAGCTCGCTTCGCACGAGCGGTTTCAAGATCACACATAAGATCTTCAACCATATCACTGGAGTTAGGATCTGTCATACAACACAAAAAATCCTTCCAAAAATACCAAAAACACTAACAAACTTTCTCAAAAGAAAATACACGCAACGGTTTCACTCCCCGGCAACGGAGCCAAAAACTTGATGCGTCGGCAAGTGTACCGATCATAGTCAAGTAATAAAGTTGGGGAGTTACATCCCCAGATATCGATCTCTCGAGGAGTGCAAGTAGGGAGTTTGATTTTGCTATGGAAAAGTGATTGCAAGTGTTAACATAAACAAAGGGGGTTTTGGTATGGATTTTCCTAAGTTTAACACTAATAAGCCAATTGTGGGTCGCCATCACCTCGTCTCTTTGGTGGATTACTCAAGAGAGTAATATGAAAGATGGATGAGCCAATGAGGGTCGCTATCACCTCTTCGGCGTGCACGCTTCTTGCAATCGCTAGAACGATACTATCTCAACCAGAACATGAAAAACTGAAGCTCAGCAACACAATCATGATCTAAGATATAACAACACATAGACATGATGAAATACTAAAAATAAACAGTGTCCTAAAGCAACAATCAAACAACCATAAGTTCAGAAAAAAGTAACTACAAGAGATGGGGGAGAAATACAACCAAACTTACGAAGGCTTTCTGAGATTCGCGACCGGAGTCAAGGGTTGTCGAGTCTTGTCCGAGCTCAGTCTATGGATGATGTCCGGGGTCCAGAAGGGCTGTCACCTCCTTCCAATAACCCGTCTTCTTCGTGAATAGTCGCTGGATTAAATCTGACCGGAAAACTCCACAGATGCAGCACCTTATGAGCTTGAAACGGAGCTTCGAGTTTGGAGAAGAACATGGTGGCCGGAGATGAAGCTATCACAAGCTTTTGGAGGGAGAAAGGTGTCTGGATCTACTCTCCAAGGAGGAGAGAGAAAATATCGGCTAGAGGTGGAGTTTTGCCGCTCAAAGGAGCAGAAAAGGCAGCTTGGTCGGACTGGATCGGAACTATCCTTTTGGAAGAAGAAATCTGCACTTTAAATAGAAGCAGGTCAGAAAAATAGGCACGCAAGGTTTGACGCACAACCGTGTGCAAACTGTGAGATATTAACTTTCAGAACAAGCATGCGGAAGGAGAACCGTTTACCCGTGCATTTTACTTGCGCACGAACCTTTCCGCCCGTGCATGAAGGAAATCACACGGGTAGCAACAGAAAACAGGAATTCAGGACAACATAGGGGAACCGTGCGTTTTACTCGCGCACGGGCGTTGCTGCCCATGCGTGAACAAATCGCACGATTAACCACAGAATGGAACAAACCAGAAAGCTACAGGAAAACCGTGCGTTTCCTTCGCACACGGTTCCGAAGAAACCATCTGTTAACCGTGCGTGAAGATCATCGAGCTCAGCTCGCCAAAATTCATCGAGCTCTGGTTGACGTTTCTCCAGCTCAATAAAACGCACGATCGGGCACAAACCGTGCGTGAAAGAAACGCACGACCGTGCATTTTCCACAAATCAGAATTCCTGCCTTGGGGAAAATGCACTACCTACACAACAATGAAACCAAGCTGGAGCACAAGCTCCGAGCACAAAAATCCAAACAAAATCAAATAGAAATAGCCATGGGGAGAACCATGTGCTTACCCCTAACAACAGAATGCACAATTGCACAAACTTGGGCCAGAAAAGTGCCCAACGTGGTCAATGACTGAACTAAGCAAATATAACCGATTACTGGTTGAAATGCAGTGCACGAGTGAGAAAACAAGCCCAGATGAGTCTGAAAACCCCTATAAATATCAGACTCATCAGCGCTCCCTCTAGCTGATCAAACAGCTCGTCAATACTTGGTAACAAATAAGTATACTGCACTGTCAATCGGTTGAGCTCTCGATAATTAATTGAAAGTCGAAGCGATTTGTCCTTCTTCTTTACGAACAAGACGGGAGCTCCCCATGGTGAAGAACTCGGTCAAACAAATCCTGCATCCACCAGCTCCCGTAGCTAAGTCTAGAACTCCACAAACTCCTTCGCTGCCATCCGATAAGGTGTCTGAGAGACGGGCCTTGCACCTTGTACAAGCTCTATCTGGAAGTATACCCCTTTATGCGGGGGTAGTCCGGGCAACTTCTCTGGAAATACGTCGGGGAAATGTCGAACCACTGGAATATCACCAATGGAGGCCTTCACCTCCTCCATCTCGAAACATACCATACATACCTCGTCTCCCTTCTTATGGGCCTTAATAGCCTGTATAAATGATAATAATAATCGGGATATAAACATAATACCTTTTAAGACCACCTCCGAGTTTCCGAGTTTCAATGTCATCCTCCTAGATGGGCAGTCAATCTTGGCATGGTGCCAGTGTAACCACATCATGCCCAGAATCAGATCATATTCTGGTTGCGGTAAGATTATCACTAGCGTGTCAAAAAGCTTCCCGCCAATGTCTACGAACATATTACACTTTGCAGTAAACTGCACCTTTGATTTGTCTAGAAGTCAGACTATCCTGAGGATTCTGGGGAAACGTTGGCATCCATCCAAATCCTTCACAAAGTCTTCTGAGATGAAAGAATGTGATGCACCCATGTCAAATAGGGTGAGGGTGGGCTTATCGGACACATGTACTATATCTGAGGTTGTTTGTTTCAATTTTGATCAGCTATCTATATAAAGGGTTACTAAGGTACTATATAAACAATTCAAAGTACAAAATTGTAAAGTACCTTTGATGACCTCCTCAGGGTTCCTAGGTTGGGCAAGATCCAATGCATACATCTGCTCCGGCCTTCGGCTGCCACCGTGAGGTCCTCGTCCTCGACCTCTACCCCACTGTGCCGGAGGGACTGCTAGAGGTGGAGGAGGTGGAGGTAAAAGCTATGGGCAGTGGTCTCTGATGTGCCCATGTTGGTGGCATCCATAGTAGACCATCGGGGGGAGTCCTCTGCCTTCAAATCTCTATGGCTCCTGAATGTGTGGTGCTGGGGCTGACACTATGGGAGGTTGCTGCTCTCTCCTGAAACTAAGATGGGGACGTCCTCTACCTCCCTTGTGCCTCATGAACTTGCCTGATGCGGCCCTCTACTGCTCTCAACATGATACATCTTCTCAGCCGGTCTCTTCATTCTGTTGTGCACCATCAGATGATCCGTTCCCATTTCTTTGTTGTCTCGATAATCTTCGCCAAATTGGACTCTGAGATGAATAAAAGATCCTTCCTAAGATAGTGTTGAAGCCCTCTATAAAATTTCTTTGCATATTCCTTCTCACTCAGGGAACTTGTGAATCCTGCAAAGTGTGAAAACTCCCGCAGGTACTGCAACACTGACCGATTTCCCTGTCTGAGGTGTAGAAACTGATCCTCCAGCGCATCTCTGTCCGTTGGGGATACAAAATGCTCCAACAATGCCTCTCTAAAGTGGTTCCATCTGATCTGGGAATACTCATAATCAGCAAAGGTGGAGTCCATGAGGGACTTCCATCACCTCTTAGTATAGACTACCAGTGTCGTAACTGCCAAGTCTACTGCTTAGTTACCCAGGCAAAGGATCCCCTCGTGCAACTCCTGGATAGTGTCCAGCGACTCCTCTGTCTTGTATGTTGTCTTTGTCCCATAATAAGTCAGAGGGGAGAGGCCTCAGAAGTTAGTCAGCCAGTTTGAGCTCGGGTTCGACTGCGGTGCCGAAACCTGCTAAGCTCTAATGGCATCCAGGATGGCTGTGAGAGTCTTGCCCAACTCTGATTGCTGAAAAGGAATAGCAGCTGGCGAAGGGGGAACTGTATCCTGCTGTTTGAAACACTTCAATAGTTAAATAAGGTTGGCCTCGTCTCATTAATGTGGACAAAAGATGTGATTTTCTCACATGGCTACACCATACCTTCTGTTGCTTAGTTTGTCCTCGAACTGAAGCTCGAGCGGGATGGCCTATTGGTTTGTTGACTTATTTCTCTTATAATTGTGGTACGGTGATACAAACTGTAAAATCCCTCCTCCCGGGAATTGGGCACGGCCGAGGAGTGATTTTATGTCGAGAACCGTCGCCTTACAATGACACCAACTATGAGTTAGTTGTCACCATGATACGGCGACCCTGTCGGTAAACACGATCATTTACCTAGCCAAGGAAAGAAGAAATAAAACATGTTTATGCATCACATCATAGATATATAAATACTCAAATAAAGATTCACATGACATAAATGAAAGAGTACAAGTAATAGGGCTTATGCCAGTACATGAATATCACAAATATCACTCTCTCTCAACAAATAATGCGGAAGCTAAACAATATGATCAACAACCTAACACTGGGTAGTATTAGTGGTAGTGCGCGACTGCGGCTCCTCTGATCTTGGTGTCTCAATCTCTGGCTCCGCCTGGTCAAACTGCGGCGGCGTCTCCACGTGTCCCTAAAATGATGTGGTCAAACGACCGTCAATCAAACTAGACTCAGCTGCTTCGTCCCCGCCTCACCCCCGCGAATCCTAGGCACCATGCGGTAGGAAGAAAGTGGAGGACCAAAATAGCAGAATATACAAGCAAGTGACAGTGGTATATATATATATATATATATATATATATATATATATATATATATTCTCTAGCAGTTCTATATCAGTATGACCAGTAAAGAAGAGTAACAACTAGTGTAGTATAAAATTACAATAAGAGGAGCTAAGTAAAACTAGTAAAGTAAAGCAACTACTCTACCATCACAGAAGCATACCCAAACTTAAATGAATGCCCATACAAACATATAAGTTAATGTTTCCGAAATAATAACTCATCATATAAAAGATCCCATACTAATTTATATGATGAGAATCTACAAGTGCGTATGCTATGCAATGCAATGATTATGTAACTCGCACACACGACTCTGTGCACAAGCCTTTCATGCATCCCTACTTTTTAGATGTGGCCAACCTCTCAGGTACCAACCATCTTGGCTCATGGTGGTAGTGGAGTTGGTGTCTCCACTCCTAGGCAGGCAAGCACACTACCGTGCCTAGAGCTCTCATACGCCTCAATGCTAAAAACATAACAACGGAGTCTCTGTGTACTCTTGTTGGCAACTACCGGTCTTCTATGGTCGGGTGTGCTCTCAGGGATATAGTCCTCTAGACCTCGGTATAAATATCCCACCGGTCTCCCAAAAGATCTACACTCCACACCAGAGTCATCGTACTTCCGCCAGTGTCCCGAATGAAACAGTACTGAGTGACCCACCACATAATCACAAATCAGGTATAATAATACCCTCTAGAGCCTCTAGCTCGTAGGAGCAACCCGTCCTGATATCGACCAACAACTTGAGCCTCTAGCTCGTAGGACTAACAAGTCCTATATCACTCCAACCCATGCATGGGTGAGATCTCTATAACATTCCTTAATCCTATCATACTACTCTTGTCTAACTTGGTATTACTCAGCTATTTATGGTTAATCTTGGACTTCCCGAGGTCTACCCTATGAGGGGCTCATAGCGGTACTAAGAATTATGGTGGGCTGAAGTACATCATTCCATTTCTCAAGGCACTTAGTAATATTATGCTACCCTTAACCAAATCCATTTCCAAGGTTACCAAGTGTGTGACCTCTCCAAAGCATCAACTGCTGAATTATTAATTTTCCAAAATAATTAAATGCAGACCATAAGAACTTGTATGTGTGTATGAATAGAAATCCTCCAAATACTTGACCCAAGGACCTAAAATTATTTCTTGAGATCTATCATGACATCATATACCTAATTTCAAATATTTATAATTTTACTAAAATAATCAGCAATTATTATAATTTTCCCAAATTATTGTCGCATGTGATTTTGAACAAGAAGTGTCACTTCTGTTATCAAACCAGCAAGGTAAAATTATACTAACATCATCATTAGTAATAATGCCTCTGGACTAAATTTCATAGCATTCCAATAATATTTAATATTTAATTTCTAATTATAAATAATCTGCTCTACTAGGTCATGTTCCACATGAAGTACTATACATATTCATCAAATAATTACAGAAAAATTACTGGAGGTTACAAATAGTAAATAATTATTAATTCCAAAAATTTATAATTTTATAGCTCAATTTGAGCATAATTAAATCAATAATACAGAAAGGGAAAAAATGATAATTATAACTGCAACCCTAAGATTATGACTTTCAAAAGTTCTAATTAATTTTTCCAGTGTTTACCATACCAAATAATTGCTATTGGCAAGGTTTCATAATTTTTGCAACTATTTTAATCACCATAATTTCACTAATACATTTGCGTAACAAAAATTCTAATTAATTTATTTGCTAAGCAAATCTACTCTAAATGTTTTAAAATTTATGAGGAGGTGTACTTTCACTAAATAATTACATGTATACCATTTTACATGATTTGATTTAGCCAATCTTGTTAAATTCACAAGATACACCTTTTTAGCAAAATTCACACCACTTCACAAACAATATGACAAATTGCAAGTGGGTTTCACCATCCTACAAGGGTACAAAGGATTTGAAAGTTTTAACAGGGCCTTATACCTTCCTAATGAACCTCTCACCAAAATTTGGGGTTAAAATAATTATTTTACACCAAAATATTTCAGTTTTATAAAAAATCACATTTTTCCTAAAACCATAAGAAACCTTTGTCCAAAAATTACCGTTTTTGGACTGTAGGTGTATCTATGGAATATTCTTACATTCCCCAAATTTCATGTTGATCCGCTTAGCCAATTAAAAGTTATTAATGAAATAGTGACTGTCATACCAAAAGGACCAGTCCCACAAGTATTGCCCTATGTGGAGCTACAGTGCTCCAAATGACTTGATTTTAATTTCTAATTAAAATAGACTCATAGGGATGACTTTTTATGTTGGGAACTTTTCATGATTCAACCCCTAAAGGCCTCCTTTTTGTGTTTCAAAAATGCATATTAAAGGGGACAAAATATATAAAAATTATTATAAATTCAAATGATCAACGGTGGTGATTTTGTCTTCCTCCTCTAGCCTAAGGCCGAGATTAGACAGACTTGTAGCTTTTCTACAGCCATTTGCCATCCAATCGACCACTTACCCGGCCGGCCACCGCCACCTCCGTTGAGTTGGTGGATATCACCCGACGATGGTTTGGCCGTCGGAACCCGCCACCATGGAATTTTCCAAAAATCTCCATTTTTCTCTCATTGGATCGGGATCTGTTGAGCCCGATTTCTCTCCTATTGGATCTAGGATACTAGCACAAGGGGAGAGGAGGAGAAACATGCCTTGTTTCGGGCTTGGATGCGGCTAATCCGGTGGGTGGCCATGGATTTTGGCGTTTTCCGGCGAACCTCTCATGATCTCGATTCTCCACCAAAAGCTTTGATTCAAGAGTCGAATTCAACTGCTTGAGGGCTTCTCAAGGTGATGAAAGGTTCGAATTGAGCTTTGGGGGCTTCTATATAGGAGATCCATGAATGAGAGGTGGTAGGACATGGCCATTAATGGCTTTCCTTAATGGTGGCCGCCCTTGAACTGCTAGAAACTCCTCCTCTTCATCAGGGGAGATGAAAGGAGGGACTGGGGAAGGAGAAGGGAGTGTCACTTGGTCTCCCTCCATTATTTCCATCCTCCAAATGAAACTTTCCCCTTAATTACCTCCATTAAACCCCAATTTAATCACCTAATTAAGATTAAATAAATTTGGTAAATTTAGTGGGCCATAGGTTGGGCCTTGGGCAAGGTCTTAGCCCACTACAATTGGCTTGGACTCTTATTTAGCCTTTTGGGGGTTATTTTGACCATGGTTGACCTTGGGGTTGACTTTGGTCAACTTGATAGATTGACTGGTCTAAGGGGTGTGCCTTGTGTCCCTTGACACCACCCAATGTTGATTGGGTCATGGTGATGCCCCAATTGAGCACACTTTGCCAAATAGTGTGATTTTAACCTAAATATAATCAAGTTTGACTTTGGTAAAACTGGTTAACTAGGTGATCCCATGATGGGGTTTTTGGGTTCACTTGGCCCCTAATGACATTAAAAGGCTAACGGTGGGGTCGACTTTAGGTTTTGAGGCCATTAAGACCTTTTAGGGGAAGGTTTGTCCTATATTGACCTAAGGTTGACTTTGGTCAATTCAACCCACTAGATTGACCTAACCTTGAGTCCATCGCTCAGTTGTCTCTCTCTTAGGGTTAGGGAAGTGTTAGTGAGCTTACCTTGAGGTGCTGAGTTCATGTGAGTGTGGATTGAACTAGGTTGACTTGTGCACTTTGAGGCCGTACATAGCAGTTTCCCTAAGTTCAAGCTGAGCTAGTGTCACATTAGTGCCTCCATGCACCACTAAAGCTCAACCCTAACTTTAGGGTCCCTAGAAGTGTGGGGTATGTTACATGAAACCAGTCCTTCGCCTTTCCGTCGAAGGTGGTGGAAAGGAGCTTGCAGCACAGAGCTTCAAAGAGAGGTTACATTGATATGATGGCGACAAAGGCTTGTAATTGAGAGGACGGGTCCTCTTTCCCTGTGAAGCGAGGCAGGCGAGGTTCTCGAAAACCATTACGAGCGGTTTCCCCGGTGTTGCCCGGGGAAAATGGAGATAACACCTTTACTCCCTTGATAGGTGCTTGGTCATCAAAATTGAGTACCCTCCCGGGTCGAACGGCTTCCCGAAATAGTCATCGACGAACAGGCTTGGTGTCCACCTGATTCTGGGGTGTATCCATAGCTATAGCAGGCTCTCCTTGATATTCGACCTCTTTCCCTCTCCTTTGTTTGGTTACCAACTCATTGACCATACCGAATATTCGGTCAAACTTGGCCCGACTGATGGGCTGGTCACGATTTTGGGTCTGTCCGTATACCATAGGGGAATCTGCCAGCCAACTGTAGATCTGAAGTTGGGTGTTCGATCTGTTATCCTCCAGTGGCAAGGGCTATTTCACCAATCCTCGGTCCACGCTCACAGCACCAAATTCTGTTGGAGCAAAAAACATTTCACTAACTCTCTATGCTCTATCCCTGAGTAGGATGCTCGACATAGAAAAGAATGTGGTTCGTGAGCGACCAGTTACTGCCCCTGAGAGTGATAGCGAGAGGTCGAAAAAAAAGAGACTTCTGGCAGCGATGTACACCCAATTAGACCCACCGCGGTGAATATCTCTCTTGTGATGGGCCTCTCTTTATTAATTTCTAGGAAAGATTACAATTGTGTAGTGCGGCCACCCATTGGGTGTGCACATGTACAATGACTGAAAGAAAAGATAAGAACTTAATGTCTGCACCTATAACATTTCAGGTTCTGGATTCACGAAATGATGGGAAATTAATGCCTTATAAATCCCCCTCCCTCACTAAGAACTGTTGGTTCCCCTCCCTCACTAAGAACGTAATGCCTTATAAATCCCCCTCACTCACTAAGAACCATTGGTTCCCCTTTTATACTAGAAGGTAGGCTACATGGTCGATTCACGAAATGATGGGAAATTAATGCCTTATAAATCATGACATTAAATGTGCAACCGCTTAAGAAACATGAAGAGTCAGGCAAGGTACACTATAAAAGAGGCCGAACAAAGCCGCGCGGGGATGCCTGAGCTGAATCCGACTAGGCGAAGTCCACAAGGGCTGGGTGGAATTTTCTGTGTGCACTCCTAGTTGGTGCTTCCATACCATATCCCGAGAGGCCTCTTGAAGGTAGCTCACTGCTTGACCTTGCTGAATACTATCTCGGGGATGTCCGCGAGACCTCTAGAGTGCTCGCTTGAGAAGTTGGCAGACTCTGGAGACTTGCTTGGTGACCCTGTTTGCACCCAATGGATGCTCTTCTCTACTGTCGCATGATTTGGGTTAACAACTATCTTGAGAAGGAGCTTTATATGGAGCAGTTTGAGATATTCATGATCAAGTGGAAGTAGAGTCTAGTCTGATCGCTTGAAGAAGAGTCTAGATGAGCTGAAGCATACCCCATGACATTAATATAAGAAGTTTAATATTTTTATGGGTGAGATCGACTTTAGGACGACCACTCTTGATCAATGTGTGTTTGTGAAGCAGTATACTCTGGATGATTTTATTATTTTACTCATATATGTAGAATACATGTTGATAGTTGGGAGAAGCAATATGCATATTGTTGAACTTAAGCGTCAATTGAGCTCCACATTTGCATCGGACTTGGGAGCTGCACTATTCTAGCATATACATTGCAAAAGACGATGACCTTAAGTTACTTTGTCTATCGCATGAAAGGTGTATCATGAAGAAGATGTTGAGATTTAGTATTTATTAGGCAAAGAAGATGAGCATACCACTTACAAGTCATTTTAGATTTACTATGGACCAATGTCTAAGAACATCTAAGGAGGAAGAGGAGATACAGAAGGTTATAAATGCTTCTATAGTTAGCATTCATAAGTAAGCCATGATTTCCATCTGTCTTAATATATATAACACACATCACTAACTCTTTTAGTAGGTTTCTATCCAATTCTACGAGAAAA
Source organism: Platanthera guangdongensis (assembly GCA_039583875.1). Classification (NCBI taxonomy): domain Eukaryota; kingdom Viridiplantae; phylum Streptophyta; class Magnoliopsida; order Asparagales; family Orchidaceae; genus Platanthera; species Platanthera guangdongensis. The sequence continues at coordinate 128,586,424 of CM077161.1, read as the reverse complement.
CATTAAAGAAATGTGAAGTGGATTCTAAGGTACCTATATGGGACATCATATTTGACATTGAGGTTTGGATATAATGAGCCTAATATTTTGGGCTACACTGATGCTAATATAGCTGCAGGTTTGGACACAAGGATATCAACCTTTGGGTACCTGATCTTGCTTGTCGGAGAAGCTATTTTGTGGTAGTCGAAATTGTAGAAGTGTGTTGCACTGTCGACTATAAAGATAGAGATTATTGTGCTCACTGATGTAGGAAAGTAGCCTCTTTAGATGAAGATGTCTATAAAATAACTAGAATTCCCTCAGAAGTGTTACACACTTCTATGAGACAGTCAGAGGACTTTTCATTTGGGGAAGAACCTTATCTTCCACTTAAGGTCCAAGAACATTGGCAGGCGGTATCATTGGATACGTTATACTTTGTAGTTAAGAAAGTTGGATTTGTAGAAGGCGCACATAGATGACAATGAAGCAAATATGATTATGCAAGTCATATTGAGAGGTAAGTTTGAACATTATGAAAGGATCATTGACATGACTATCTCTTCCATATAAGTGAAAAAATAATTGTTAGGTATGGTTCCCATCCTTTGTGTAGAAAATCATCGGATTTGTGTCTCATTAACTCGATTTTGGTTTCACAAGAACTATTGACAAAAGAGAAAATATGTTGATGAAGATTTTGTCGAAGGGAAAACTGAAGACTTGGAGAGATTATTGTGATGATAATTTTCTCCACTTAGTTGAAAAGTGAAAAATTCGTTGAGTACTTTTCCTCTTAATTGGAAAATGGAATAAAATATTATTGAGAACTAGAATTCACTCAAATGAATGTGACCAATTAACCCAAAAGAAAATCTCCAAAAGGAAATTAAGATGCATGTCTCTGTAGGATTCAATCCCAAAAGAACTAGAATTCACCCCCAAATTAAGAATGATTATCAAAAAGGTCTCCAAAAGAAAATCTTCAAATGCGTGTCTCTATAGAATTCACTCCCAAAAGACTAGAATTCACATCCAAATTAAGACTGATTGTCACAAAAGTCTCTCAAGAGAAAATCTTGAAATGGTTGCATAAAAATAAATATTTCAATTTTCAATTCCCACCAACCACAACTATGCTAGAGAATGATAAAGACAACTAATTCTCTCAAAATACATGCATTTGAAGATTTTCTTTTGGGAGACCTTTGTGACAATCAATCTTTATTTGAGGGCGAGCGTTCGATGTCATTCTACGACGATGAAGAGACATCTCAGAATGGATTTGTATAATATACCTTGCCCGTTATAGTCAGTAACTTATAATTACTATTGTTGGGGATAAACCCCATTTTATAGAAGATAAGGGGCGCATATAGCCACACCCCCATGATCTCCACTCAAAAGAAGTGGGATCATGGGTTTGACCGCGCACGCGATCACCTCACCCGATTCTCCGGTGCACCGATCTCATTATGCACACTAAAGGAACCTCCACCGGCGGTACCCCGCCGGCCGCCGCCCACCGCCCCGTCCCGGTCCCCGCCTTGCGGCCAAGGGGCGGCCAATCCGGCCGCCCTGACCCGCCCCCCACCTTGCAAACAAGGGGCGGCCGCCACCTCGTGGCCAAGGTGCGGCCAACAGCCGCCCCTTCCTTGGTCGCTGCCTTGCGGCCAAGGGGCACCAAGCTGGCCGCCCATCCTGGGCCACCGCCTCGCGGCCAAGGGGCGATCGTAGGCCGCCCCTTCTTTGGCCGCCACCTCACAGCCAAGGGGCGGTCGTCGGCTACCCCTTCCTTGTCCGCCACCTCACGGCCAAGGGGCGGCCAAGCTGGTCGCCCCTCCTTGGCCGCCTCCTCGCGGCTAAGGGGCAGCCACCAGCCGCCCCTTCTTTGGTTACCTCCTCACGGCCAAGGGGCGGTCGGGCCAGCCGCCCCTACTCGACCGATGGCGACCTCCCCCTACGAAGGCAGCGGCGCAATTGTTGACCACCCATGGAGGCCCACTTCCGCCGTACAATCGGAGAGAAGCGTCCTGAGCCATTCGATCCGCATATAACCACCCACTAACCACCAGCTTAGTGGTGGAATTATTTAATATCTTAATATTTTATTAATAGCGGTCTCCAATAAGAGGGATACGCGCATCGAGAACTATAGTAAAAACATTTATGAAGGTGGTTACGATGTGCGGATAGCCATGTAACCACCATAACAACCTCCTGGACCCTATAAATGGATCCACAAGACTCCTCATTTATCATCTTTTTTTATCATTCTCTTTGGAGTCTTCTTCTTCCTCAGGTCGAAGCTCTGCCAGTTTTCCTCCTATGAGTCACCTTCGAGCCACCTCCTAGCCACACCTGAGGAACAAGAGGGTCAAGTCGCAACCACCTGGTGAAGTCGAATCTCCCAAGTTCCAATCGTCCCTAGAAACTGCAAGACCAAGTGTACCGCCTCCCATCCAGAATCAGCAAGTCGCTATCCCAAGACCACCGACGCAAAGCGCAATCTATAACAACTCTTGGCGTGACGGCCTGTCGTCCGCTGCGCGCAAAGTGTTCTCTCACCCCATAATTGTAACGAGAGGTGGTTGTCACCCTCGGCTTCACAAACCAGCTGTAACCCCTAGGAAATAGTGGATTTTGACTGGCAATGATCCGATTACGTGCTGTTTTTACCCAGTTGAGGGATTTTTTCCACGTTAAAACTGCTTGTGTACAATCAACCTACTCTTTTGGATATGTGCACCCTCGATCGTCCCGAGAGCTAAGACGGTCCAAGAATTCCGGCCCGACTGGGAAGTCGAGTTGGTCCGCAACAGTTTGGCGTCGTTTGTGTGAAACGAGTTCCCAACATCTTCAGAAGATCGTACCCTCTGCACAGCGGTACAAAGAAATAGAACGTCCAACTTGACATATTCAAAGGAACAACTTTAATGGCAAAAGAAAGTATCCATCCCCGGAGGGTACACTGAGCCAGCCCGCTCCCATTTACTTGTAGGTGTGCCTCTCGATGCATAAACGGTTCTTCCCCTAGTAACAACATTGGAGGGACGGGATCGGCAGATGGAGGAGCAGCAAACCGAGATGCTCACTCTGCTCAGGAACATGGGGGCACCTCCTGCTCAGCGGCCCTCACTAACTAATCCCCCGCCTCCACTATAGTATGGCCAACCAAGGGAGGCTCCACAAAGAGAAGCGTCAGAAGAATTCTCAGACACTACTTGTTCCACTCACCCGGTCCTCAAAGCGGTGGAGCTTGTCGTCGCGACCAAATCTTGAAAGAAGAGCCCCGCTAACCCCTACGTGAAAGATTCACTCGGGAGGAGATACAGGAAGTGATCGTCGAGGAATGCAGGCAGGTTGGCTGCCGAGATATCCACCCCCCGTCGACCGCTTCACCAAGACTCCCAGCTTGCACCCCCAATTTTGGTCCATCCAATCCCGTGTGGCTTCAACTGCCGAATATCAAAACCTTCAATGGGACGGACGACCCACTAGAACACGTCAAGCACTTTAGCACGATCATGAGGATCTATAATGCACCAGATCAGTTACTCCGCCAAGTCTTCTCTGCCACTCTCAAAGGTCAAGCTCAAACTTGGTTCCACTCTTTGAGAGAAGGAACTATCACGAACTTTGCAGAGCTCACTAAGAAGTTCATCGACCAGTTCATCGTCAACCGAAGAATCATACGAGACACTCACACTTGTCAGGGATCTGACAAAATTAGGGGGAATCTTTGAAAGAAGTTTTTCTCCAGTTCACCGTGGAGGCCCGTCAGATCCCGGGAGTAGATCCATAGCTGTTCAGAGGAGTATTCCTTGGAGGGCTTCTCCTCAGTGTATTCTACTCCGCACTGATGAGAGAAACTGTCCCAAGCTACCCAGATCTTGTGCACCGCATTGAAGCACAAATAGCAGCAGATGAAGCTATCGAAACCCATCGACAACAGTTCGACGGAGACCATAAATGCAAGAGGTATAGAGAACAACTCTCAAAAGCCTAGGAAAGAAGATTTCAGGAAGAACGCCGAAATGGCAAGCAACAGCGTTATTTACAGAGGGACCAGCCATCCCGAGAATACACTTCGCTGAACACCACTCAAACAAATGTACTTTATGCCAGCAGAACGAGCTAGATATGCGCCTTCCCAAGCAGCCTGCCCCGAATCCCAGAAGAGATCAATCAAAGTATTGCAAATTTCATCGGGGAACTGGTCACACCATAGAAGAGTGTGCAAGACTAAAAGATGAAATCTGGCGCTTAGTTCGTCAGGGACTCCTAGGTATATTCTTGCAAGGGCGCCAACAAGATCAGCAAGCTCCCCCTAGGCAGGCAAGAGATCAGCAGGATGCCCGGCGAGGAGGGGCCCGTGGCAGGCAGATAATTAAAAACATTGAAACTATCGCCGGATCACCAATTCACTCTACCAAGATATTTTTGACAACTGCCTGAGGGGATGTTCACAAAGGCGAAGGATGCAAGCAAGACTCCACCATAGCCATTTGGGATGAGGACCATGAGCAAATCCAGATACCCCACCAAGAGCCTCTTGTGATCAACGCAAGATTCAGAGATCCTTGCTACAAGGTCGAAAGGATACTCGTCGACAATGGAAATTCAGTCGACGCCGTTTTCTTCTCCACTCTTCAAAGTATGAAACTTACAGTTCAACATCTCACGCCAGTAGCCGGACCCATCTACGACCTCGACAACCAACCCGTCCATGTGCAGGGGACAATAAATTTACCAGTCACCATGGGAGAGTTTCCAAGGCAAGTTACGTGCGCAATCCAGTTCGTCAAAATAGACTCAAGTTCGCCCTACAATGTGATCTTCGGAAGGCCTATCCAGTCGGTCTTCAAAGCCATTCCTTCGATCACGCACCTCTCCTTGAAATTCCCCACTAGTGGAGCGACGGGAGTTATGCGTGGAAACCAAGAAGTTGCCAAGACGTGCTACTCCAAGCAAGCCCGACCAACAGAAGTCGTAGCCCTGAATATCAGGGACTCCTTATTTTGAACTCCCTCAATGATGCTTTTATCATATTTAAACTCTACGACAAGTAAGAACCGCAATAACGGATGTGTATAGACAATCAGTTATTTAAACATTATGTTTTGTTTTCAACATTCTCTGATAAGTTTAAGGTCAGATTAAGCTGCGAGTGATCCCCGTGCGAACTAAGCCACATGCGATCCCCCTACGATCCTCGTTCGAAAGGCAAGACTGCTCATGTAGTTTGAATACAAAATCTATTCACTGAACCTGTCTTTCTACGGTAGGACATCATCAGGGCCTGCCACCCTCACGACCAAGCCGCGAGTGATCCTCATGCGAACTAAGCTGCAAGTGATCCTTGTGTAAATTAAGCCGTGAACGATCCTCATGCGTATTAAGCCGCGGGCGATCCCCGTGCGAACTAAACCGCCGGAGATCCCCATGCGAACTAAACCGCGAGCGATCCTAGTGCGAAAGGTAAGACTGCACATTCACTTTGAATACAAAAGCTATTCACCAAACCTGCCGAATGCCAGGTCGTCATCAGGGTCTGCCCCCCTCATGACCAAGCCACAAGTGATCCTCGTGCGAACTAAGTCACGAGCGATCCTCGTGCGAATTAAGCCACAGGCGATTCCCGTGCGAACTAAGCCACGAGTGATCCTCGTGCGAACAAAGTTACTAACCACCTACAAGCACAGCTATAGCCCCCACAAAACAACACAATGAGCCAAATAGTGCTCAGGCAAGAGAAAAGACACAATCATCATTACAACAACATACATATACATGTGCTAATGCTCCAGTCAACAACCAACAAACAACAACGATGAACTACTGAAAAAGCAAAAAATGCAAACGCACACTAATACGAGAAAACAATGCTACTACACGTCAGCCGCGTCAACATCAGAACCTTCGTCGTCAGAGGAGTCATCAAAGCTAAGGCCGGACACAGCTCATCCCAAGCTCCTGATAACAAGACGAAAAGCCTTCGAGACTCCACTTCCGTGGGCCAACTCTCGAACATCCTCCATTTAAGGCGCCACATTCTTGCTCTAGATCTCCTCGTGAACTTCCTCGATGATCAAGCATCGATCCCGCATGTAATCCAGAGACTCCATATACTCCACAAGGCCAGCAGCCTTCAACTACAACACACGGCTATCAGATGACAGTACCTCCACTTGGGCCTTCACAACACCAAGCTCTGTCTCCAAACGAGAAGTCTCCTCTTAAGCACAATTCAGCATCTGGGTAGTCCTCTACACCAGAGACTTCTCCACCTCTAGGGAAGCCTAAGTCTCCTCCCACTCTTCCTTCAGTTACGACCCCATCCAGCAAAATCGAGAAACATCCTGATCATGATCATCGTTCAAGGAAACAAGAGAGCCCGTCGTGGCTTGAAACTTCTCCTGAAAGGCCCAATATTCGTCCTTCAAACTCACATAATGGTCATTCCATGTGACAGGAATCTAAACCTGAGCCTCGATCTGCATAAGAAAAGATAGAAGTTGGTGCAATACAATAATAAAGCATAGCCAAAATGATTATGCTCACTTACCACTTCATTCATCGCCTTCAAAGAAGAAGATAGCCTTGGATCCGCTGCCTCCGTAGGGAAAGATTGGGGGCAGATGAACCAAGCACCTGAACATCAGAAGGCAAACTGCCACGTCCACCACAAGGAGAATCATCAGTCGGAGAAGACAAACAAGGCGCCGATCTCCTGCCACCTCGAAAAACTACAACGGCCTTTCATTTCATACTACAACTCAAAGACTTCACAACGGTCCACCTAGGGAATGAAGAAAGGCCACACCGCAACAAATGCTTCTCCTGCACAAATGAATAAATGCAGAACAGACTATTAGCCAGCTTGCGAGGCTCTAAAAATCCAAGTACAGTAGTGAACTCCTGCTCCTTTCAATTTTGGCGACGACAACCATCAGGCAATGCGTTCTACAGCTCCGGCAAGCCCCACGAATTCTTGACATAACCAAACAAAGTATTTCTGTGGCAGTGGTCCGTCCGGATCACAAAATCAAGCCAAATCTTGTTGCTTCAAATCTCTACCCGCTCGATACCATCAGATCGAACATCGCACCAGTGCCGAAAGAAACCCAAAGAAAGCTTTCTGCCATGATCGCGAAAGAAGATAACCAACCCCATGAGGCGTACGACTCCCAAGGGAGTAAACTGGGAAATCGGCACACCGTAGAACTTCAGAATCTCAACCACTTCATCGTACTGGGGGAACCGAAACCCCGATCTCAAGGTAGTCTCACAGATCGTCAACCAGCCACGAGTAGGATTTTGCACCCTCTCCTCAGCACGTGGTATGCTCAATTCAAAGTCGACAGAAAAGCCGAATCTCCACCTCCAAATTGCAACTTGGTCCTAGGTAAGAGAAGAGCAAAGACGCATCAGCCGAGCAGTACGTTTCAAGCCCTATCACAAAGTTCAAAATGTTAGGCTAAAAACGCCTGGCCAAAAGCCATACGCACATGGCCACAGACATGCATGTAAGCCAACATGCACGCACAATATCCCACACTGGAACACACACGACCTGACCCGCACACAGCCAGATGCGCGCCCCGCGCTCGGGGTCGGGCATGGCCATACATGCCCCCGCTCGTGAGATCGCACGCGCCCTCGCGACTAGGCATGTGCCCGCGCACGCACCCGCACGACCAGGCGCACGCATGCCCACATGTGCCTGCGGGATCGCACATGCGAGTGCTAGTGTAATCAGGCGCGCGCCAGCGTGATCAGGAACGTGCCCGTGCGATCAAGGGCACGCCCGCGCGATCAGGCATGCCCCCGTGCGTGGATGAGCTTGAACGCCCATGCATGCGCGGATGCGCCCGCACGTGCACTTGCGTGGGCACCTACGCATGACAGTGCACAACCGCGCGCCCCCACCGTGCACAGATGCAGCTGCACTCCCCCCGCGTGCGCGGATGCTCCCATGCACACACTCGCGCGTGCACTATTGGGTCATTTGATCCCAATGTACCAGATTTGTAAGAAGTCAAACAAGTCAATGGTATACACATATTTATATTTGATGTATGTTTAAGTTCATGCAAGCAGGTTGGTCTATGTCATATTCAATGGACAGCTGGTTCAAGTTACATTGACAGGTGGACTCAAAGAAGATGACTGAAGAGACAAAAATTCTATCCAAGTCCACAGGCGTTGAGTGAATTAAGCTCACATAACGCCAGATGCCTTAATAAAGGAAGCTAGATAGAGAAAGTCCACTCAGTCCATAGGCATTGAGTGAAGCAAGCTCACTCAATGCCAGAAGTCAATGACAGATGATGACAAAGGCAAAAAAGCAGCTAAGTCCATAGGCTTTGAGTGAATCGAGTTCACTCAACGCCATACAGCTAAAAAGCGCCGAGACAGGTGTGGACAGTTAAAGGCAAAATTTCTGCATGCAGGATAATCGGCAAAGGCAAAAAGCATTGAGTGATTTCAACTCATTCAACGCCATGTAGCATAATTCATCAAGCAAAGCTGCCACAGTCAAAGCCCCAGAGTTTCTGGCAAAGAAAAATATACTAAGTATAAAAGTGTTGAGTGAAGCTTGGTCACTCAACGTCATGCAGTTTCTGTCAAAGCCACAACAAATCTGTCAAATAAATTAGACTAAGTTCGGAAGCATTGAATGAAGTCAACTCACTCAACACCATATTTCCAGAAGCGTTGAGTGAAGCTTGATCTCTCAATGTCATACTATTTCTGTCAAAGCCAAAGGAAAAGGAGAGGAGAAATCAGCTAAGTCCGGAAGCATTGAGTGAAACCAGTTCACTCAACGCACTCAACACCACATTTTAGAGGCAAAGATAGAAATCGTTGAGTGAGGCCAGCTCACTCAACGCCTTCAGATAGAAGAATATTTGGCTAATTATAAAATCGTTGAGTGAAGCTTATCAACTCAATGCTCTCAACGCTTTCAGACAGAAGGATGCAAAATGTTGGCTAAGTATAAAAGCATTGAGTGAAGCTTGTTCACTAAATGCTCTCAATGCCTTCATGCAGAGAAAAATTATTCTATGTCCAGAATCATTGACTGAAGCCAGTTCACTCAACTCCATAGTTGTGAAAAGAACTGAAAATTATTCTAAGTTCAGAATCGTTGAGTGAAGATACAACTCATCACTAACGTCGTCGTCAGTCTCATTCTGTAAAACTAAGGATATAATCAGTTGTTAAAGCAATGACACGTGTCAATCATCTCGTCAGATGATGGGATTATATATAAAAGATGAGATCTGGATCAAATTAACCTTCTGAGAGGAATCAATTCATTACGAAAACGTTGTGTGGTACTTCGTCTTCTTCCCCTGCCATTGTTGCAGAAACAAGAAGATCATATCGACGATTCTGAAGGGTTTCTAAGTTAGTTGTAACAATCAACGTCTGCTACAACAAGATTAGATGATTTCTCTAAGGAAGAAGAATCAGCCAAGGCTAGCCCTAGCTGAAGTTGCTTCAAGATCTAATCCGAGCTGAATTTGAAGATCAATCTCTGGATATGTGAAGAAGAGGTAGAGCAATCTGTGTTCTACAAAATAGGTTAGCTGATAGAAGATCTTTCTTCTCTCTCCATCATCAGTAGAATTAGAATTAAGGTTTTGAGTTACTTCCGGTACAAGCGGTAGATTCTTGAAGATTGTTATTCATGTTGATGTGAAGAAGATAGGGCTGAGATTCTCTCATCTCGGGAAGCAAATGACTCAGAGATTAATTTCTCTTGAGTCAAATTAATAGTACTATTCAATTCTTATAGGATCTATTTAAGATTTGTATTGTAAGCCTAAAATTATAAAGGCTGAGTGGTAGGATCCAGTATTGGATCATTGTGACAGGGTTGTTTTCATAGCCCTTGTTGTTATGCATTTGTGCCTATGGAAGGTGATCAGGTGATTACTTGAAAGTTATTTACTTGAAGGTTATCTAATCACTTAGAGGGGGTGAATAGGTCTTTGAAATTTATATCTTCTTTTATTGTTTAATTTTACACTATCTAGAGCTTGTCCTTATATCTTGCAATAAAAAAGTAAAACAAACACACACATCAAGCACACAAGTATTTATAGTGGTTCCCCAATTTGGTACATCCACTTTCCCTCCTACCTTTACAACTTACTTATTGGACAAGAAATAAACTCCAGTATTATGTTCCTCAGAGCTTACACCTCAGGCCATCAGTCTTACACACAGGTTGACTTAAGAACCCAAACTCAGAACAACAAATGGTTCCTACCTCAAAGCTCTGCAGAACTCCTATAGCTCAGTGTTCCACAGATCACCTATTTTAGTATTATTTTTAAGGCCTACAACTCAGGCTCTACAGCCCTACAGTTTCAGGCACACAGTCCTACTCTCAGTGTGTTGCAGCACACCTACACTCAGTACCCCTCCAGGTACCTACAGCTCAGCCTTCTCCAAGGCCTACAACTCAGTGACAAATTTGTCATCTACAGCTCAGTGGCTCTATAGCGACCTACCTTAGGAACAAGGCCCTATACTCGGCTGCGAGGACGACCCTTCCTCAGATCCACACTTCGATCCTACCACATAGAGTTAAACTCTCCAGCCTAAGACTATTAAGCCTTCCAGCAACTCAGATCCACTTGGATCCTACCTCAGTGCCCCCAACAGGGAACCTACCTCAGTGACTAATTAGTCACCTACAACTCAGGCACATTGTACCCTACACTCCGATTTAGGAAACCTGAATCCTATAGAAAAATGGTTAGAAGTTTATAAGTATAATAGAAACAAACTAACTCAGAGATTAAATCTCTGAGTTTACTCTGCTGTACTGAGCAGATATCAGTCCAGCTAACTTGCTATAGAAGCGATGAGTCTTCTTCTACAACTTTCTTCTCCTCTTGCTGCACAGGTGAGCAACCATCGATTGGATCAACCAGCTTCCTTGTTCTTGTAAGAACTAACTTGCTGAACTGAAATGCTTCAACTATCTTCTTCTTTCCCTTTTTCTAGCTCGGCTGGACTTTTGCTTTCAAGCTTGATAGGGAAGAAGATATCCAGTCGCCTCTTTCTTTTTCTCTTTCTATGTTTTTTCTGCTTTTGATCCTCGTGTAATCATTATCCCTAATTCCTTTACTATTTCCCTTTTTATATGCGTCGATTTGAATCAATGACACAATAGTATGTGGGTCCACCAAGGGTTGGTGAGCGCCAACTCCATCAGAAAAGGACAAGACAGCTTTCGGCACTACAACAGCTTTCCCGTAACGGCTTCCTTTAATTTTGACTTTGATGATGTAATTAGTGGTCATCAACATCTGGACTTAAAAAATATTCAAGAAAACCATGAAGCGTTGAGTGAGGTTAAGTCACTCAATTCCATCTGCCATGGTTCTCAGTGCTTATGGACTTATACATTTTCCCTATTTTTGTCTCAGTGGTTTTGTCTCAGTGGTTTTGTCTCAGTGGTCTCAACGGTTTTTCATTATCCGCTAAGACAGGCCTTTGTCTCAGTGCTTTTTTCTTATCAGCTGTCTCAGCGGTTTTTGCCTTTAACTGTCTCATTCGTTTTACTTCTTTATTAGAAGCGTTGAGTGAATCTGCTTCACTCAACGCTTCTGGACTTTGAAAAAAATCCTGTCAGTTTTCTCTCAGTTATCTCAGTGTTTTTTGCTCTTTAACTATCTCAGCGCCTCTTTTATTAGAAGTGTGAGTGAACCTGCTTCACTCCATGCTTCTGGATTTAGAGAAATCCAGCCAGTTTTGTCTCAGCTGTCTTAGCGCTCTCAAAACTTTCTTCTCAACTATCTCAGTTGTCTTAGCGGTCTCAACGCCTTCTTCTCAGCAGACTCAGCGGTTTTTGCCTTAGACAGATTTTCTGGATTTAGCTTGATAAGCGTTGAGCTAAGTTCGATGAATTGTGAACTGAGCTCAACGATCTTTGATCTTCTCAGCGATCTCAGCGCTTTTTGACTTAGACAATTTTTCAGTCTTTTACCTTGATAACTGTTAAGATGAGTTCGATGATCTTTGTGCTGATTTTGACGAAATGTAGACTGAGCTCGAAGAAATTCAAGCTACGCTCGATGAACTTTGAATCCTAAGCGCTTAAGCTTAACCCAAGGAATGCTGAGTTGAGCTCGACGATCAGCGAGTTGAGTTCGACGAACTCTGAGCTGAGTTCGACAAAATTTAACTTTACTGCCCCCAAATCATTTTTCATCACCTGTCCAATCATGGACTACCTGCATGTATGAACTTAAGGCATTCATCAAATACACTATTCCCCTTAGCATGAATAGTGATGATTCTTCAAATCCCGAGGAACATTGTAGGGCACAATTCCCAACAATCTCCCCATATTTGAAGAAGGCAGAACACACATCCATGCTAAGGTGCGTCAACACAAGAAATATCATGATAGGTCAAATGAAACATTATGATGACAACTAGCCATCCCAAAACAGGAAAGCTCCCCCCTAGATGAGATGACTTAACATTATGATTGACATACCAAAGGTACATGTGAAATAACAATCATTGATATTGTGATGGTATGATTAACAATAAAAGCTTTATTAATCATTAACAAGGTAAACACTATGATAAAAATGAACCTAATCATTAACTTAGCCAAACAATAGCAACATACTTGTGATTACAGGATATTTATGAAAGAATTGCATATTTATTTATCATTGATATACACAGAGAGTAGCATTATACATTTATCACTCCAATATGGTCAGGGCCAGACCATATCAATTTCATTGATAAAGATTTGAAGCTTTTACACTGTTGATTATCATTACAAGACATGATTAGATAATCCTTAAACAATACTAAGTCTAGCAACAAGCTATCAGATGTTCTTTGATGAACTTGCACCCGCTTCCTTGATTGCAGCAGTCTTCTTCAAGGCTTCTGCTTTGTTCTTCTTCCTCTTGAAGTAGAGGAATGACTTTGGGATATATCTTGAAGGCATTCTCTTAGGATTTCTTTTCCTTACCAAATTTTCTTTAAATATTCTTTCTCCAAGGAATTTCTTTCTAGATGTTTTATTCATTCCTCTGAGGGTTAAACACTATCAATGTTCTTTAGAATTTGTCCATAGCTGATCTAAGCAATTATGACGATAGATTCAAAGGAATCACTTACTTGTTCATAATCAGGATCATCTCTGTTCTCAGTTCTTCTCTTGGCCATGAACTCTTCAGTCATCTGAGTCCCTTCCCTTTTTCTTTTGGCAGCAAGTTGTGCATCCTGTGCAAATCTAGACTGAGTTGGGAAGTCGAAATCATCCTACCTCTATTTATCCAGTAGGGGCAGATGTAGTGTAACCCTATTGCCTTGAATTACATTGAATGCATGATCTTCAATGAGCCCTGTTGTCTTAGCATGGCTGCTCTCCCCCTATTTGCCTTCTTCAAATATAGACTTGTGCAATAAGGTGGTGGTAGCTTCAATTTGATTTGATAACTTTTGGAGTAGTCTCTCATTATCAGTAAGGAGCTCACTTTTCAAAAGCATTGCCTGCTCTATAGAGTGGAAAGCTACATTGGTCACAAGCTGATTTATATGATCTGTTGCACCTTTGATTACTTCATCAGTTGCACTCCCAAAAATTTTTACATATCCAATGTCAGTTATAGAGATTTGATGGCTTATTTCTATGGATTTCATAAGGGTAGTCAGCTTTGTGCCAGTAGTTCCACCCATGTCAAACTAGGTTGTGACCTGTTTATTCAGGTGAGAGGTTTCTTCTTTGCATTCCTCGACTTCACTTAATAATTCCTCCCTCAGCTTGGCAACAGAGTGGTCAACATACTCCTTGAGGGTGGTTGTCTAAGCATCCAATAGTGCTTTGATCTAGTTTAGGAATTCCTCATTAGAGATGGGGGTAGATGAAGTATGGATCATGGGAGGGGGTGCAACATTCTGAGCAGGGATCTGAGAAGGCTCCCCCTCAACTACAACACCTATAGTGGAAAACATTTCCTTAGCTAAAGTTGTATTAGTATTATAAAATAAGAGGGAATAAGTTTTACATGTAGTAGGTGCAGACTCAACTATTCTATTGACAACTTGATCCAAATCTGTCAAATCCATCATAGTATGCTCCCCCTCAGACTGAGCATCCTTCTCTGGGCTGGACCTATCTAGATAAGCATCTAATGTCTTAAGAGGCTCCCTGTTATCTTCTGCAGCATGGATAACTTCAACTGCTGCTACATCATCAGCATCATTCATGACAGCCCCAGCTTCTTCAATAATTTCTTCTTCAGTAACATCCTTTGAAACTTCTCTAGATCTAGGGGTAGCATGGATTTTATCAACATGCATAGCAGAGTCCGGGAGTTGGATGTTTGTTGAAGACAGACTTAGGGTTAAGTCTGTCTGCAACCCAACATCAGCAAGGGGGGTATCTCCTAGCTCAGGCTCAGAGCAGGAAGAACTGTCTACTTCAGCAATTTGTTGTGGTTTATCCCTTGAAGAATCTTTTATGCCTGAAGGTTGGATTTTAGGTAGGATTCTACAGAATCTATCCAAGATCTTTATGTACATTCGTTTAAGGTAGTGAATCTTCACCCCCTGTTCCTGTATGAATGTGTCAGGATAGGAGTTCACTAGGTATAAGGAAATAATTTTGCCCATATTTGGAGAGGATATACAGTGTATTATCCTATGATAGATGAGAGAAGTCCATGAGGACTTTCTATTCAAGATAATTCTTGTCATGACTTCCAACATGGTCCTTGAGATGGTGTCATGTGACCCAGGTTTGCAGATAAGTGCTTTCCCTACAATACCTGCAATTAGTTTCCCTCTCTGATTGAAGAATTTCCTTTTAAGAGACCCGGATTTGGCCACATTATACCCACACCATGCTAGAGCACTATCTTTGTACATGAAGGCGAGCTCTCCTTCCTCAATAGGGTTGACAGAGGGTATATGGAGAGCATTGCCTAGTCTCTTAGGGTTTACCTTTATTTTGATATTGTCAATCTTAGACCTAAGAGAGTTTTGAGAAGGGGACATTTTGATGTTTGAGAAGAATTCCACTACCTCTTTTCTGAGAATGGTGGAGGGTTCGGAAAGAGTGTATTCCAAGCCTGCGACCTCAATCATTCTTAACACAGCTTTAATCTTAGGAGAGGCATGATTGAATCCATCCCTCACAATCTCGTATCCATCGTGAAGCCCCTTGATGATGTTTGGCGCCATTTAGACTGTGCGACAAGACACTGAGAAGTTTTCAGTCTCGACGGCTAGGGTTAAGGCTTTGGAGAGTGAAGTGGCTTTTTGTTTCTCGCAACCTTTATATATTTAATGAAAAGATTTAATTAATTTAATTAGTTTTTTATTTTTGACTTTACAGAATGCTCGACAATTCTTATTATGATATAGGGCACTTAGTGCTTTTACTATAACACTCAGCTTTTCTTCTATTTGTTCCATGCATGTTTAATTTGTGATTTTCCTTATTGATTGGTTGTACAATTTACTTGACTTAGTAAGATATTTTCTCAAGATAAATATAGGGGGTCCTAACATGTTAATGCGCCAGTTCTATTGGCACCCAATTTATGTACTGGTTTCTCCTAAGGCTTGCTAATGAGTTATTTGTAATTTTAGAGTAAATCCTGCAAAGAATTAACAGTGTTGTTAATTGTATCACTGTTTTTCTATTTGCTTGATTAGATTCATCTTGAGCACAACTAACAAAGCTCAATAAATAGCAAGCAAAATCTCTATATAAGAGAGAGAGAGAGACATACCTTGAGGCTTGTTTCCTCTAGCTTTTGAGGATTACTTACTTGACAGCCTCAACCTTAATTTGTTGCCTTTTCAGGAGCATATTCCAAGAGCAACTATCCTGTCCCAGACATTTGCCTGGAATACTAACTGTCCAAATACCAAGTCTTAAGTGGACATGTACTTGGACTATCCTACAAAACAGAGTTCATTTACCCTTAGGCACTCAATGATAATTGGGTCCTATGTTCTTATTAGCATCATAATACATTTGCTCAACTCTCTGTCTGGGCTGAGCACCCAACTGTCCACTAGTCACATTCAGGTTATGCCAGCAGTCAATGGCATAGTGACCCACTTTCCCACAACACCAACATTTATGAATGTTGTATCTTCTC
Organism: Platanthera guangdongensis; assembly: GCA_039583875.1. Classification (NCBI taxonomy): domain Eukaryota; kingdom Viridiplantae; phylum Streptophyta; class Magnoliopsida; order Asparagales; family Orchidaceae; genus Platanthera; species Platanthera guangdongensis. Next base: position 128,570,273 of record CM077161.1, on the reverse strand, counting down.
TTTAGGACAACATAGAGTTGTTGTCCATGAGAGAAGTGAGCAGCACCAGACTTTGCTGGATTAGCATTGCATGAGACTGCCCCCTTCTTCTTGATTGAAGGTGTTGTGGTTCTAAATACAGCTGGTCCAGTATGGGACATAAGTATTTTTGGAGCCTGCCATCTGGTGGACTCACTCATTTCCTTACTTAGAGGATACTTGGATCCAAATCTAAATACTTTATCATGAACCTTGTGGCTAGAGTGGACAGTGTCACTCTTTCTTGGATCATGTGCCTTCACCCCACTGGTGGAGCACACATTTAATTGACCCTTCTGGAGTGGTGCAAACTTGAGAGATTTAGAAGGCAATTTCACCTTTTGGAATACTGTCACTTTATCATGGATATTTGATTTGACATGATAATCAGTATGATCAATACCCAACTTTTCATAGGTTTGTCACATTGCAACGTTTGGCAACTTACCAAGAGATTGAGAAGGGTTTATCCAATCCCTAATCTCTCAACAAACTTTTGCTCTAGATATTTAATGTGCTTGGATTTTTCTTCTAGAAGCTTGGTCTGACACTCAAGGCTTTTCTTGAGTTCAGACAACTCATGACATATCTTACAAAACTCACTAGATTTATTGTTATAGAGAGTTTTGTAAGGTTTGAGTACTGCATTCTCCTTGGCTTGCCACTTAGCAAGTTTACTGCTCTTCTTTAAAGCATCTAGGAGTAGTCCATACTTGTCAATCAATTGATTGACATCAGCTTCAGATTCTGAGAAGTCTTTATCAGAGGATGAAGATGCATCAGTATCTGGACTATTCTTATAGTCAGAGGAAGATGCAGAATTGAAAAGAGGTTGTACCTTGATTGATTCTGACTCTGGCTAACTTCTTTCTTCTTCAGTCATTGTCATCATACCATGGAATTCATAATCTTCTTCATCCACCTCATTGTCACTGTCTGAGTGTGATAGAGGGGCCCTATTTCATATCATAGTAGCAGGATACTCCTCATCTTCTTCTGGATCAGCAGCAACAAAAATCAGCCCAATATAGGCTTTTTCCTCTTCATCCTCTGATTCTGAGGAGGAACAGTCTGTCCAACTTTTCTCCATCTTAGCTATAAAGGACATATCCTTCTTCTTTTCCTTGTTGTGGTGGTGATGCTTTTTCTTCTTCTTCTCATCTTCTTCCTTCCTTTTGACTGGGAAGTCGGCAATAACATGCCCAACCTTACTGTAGCAATAACAGATAATATTAGAGGAAATCTGTTTACTGTTTTTAGGGACATACCTGTCATTCTTGGATGACTTCTTGTGATGAGAGGATATAGATGGCCTATTACTCCAGTCCTTCTTCTTTATGAACTTCTGAAGATTCCTGGACAAGGCTGAAAACTCTTCATAAGATATGTGGTTGTCTGATGAGCTTGGCTCAGTATTTTCTGAGCTAGATTCAGCTTCCCTCCTTGGTGGTGAAGGAGTCTTGCTTCTGCTTCTTCTTGGGGCATCTGCCTTGAATGCCACAGACTTGTCTCTTGACTTGAATTGGCTGCTCTTCTCCTCTTCTAGTCTATCAGCTAGCTGCATTTCATAGGACTGCAGATTCCCAAAGAGTGTTGGCGGAGGAGTGTCTGCTAGCTTAGACATTTCCCTAATGGCACAAATCTTAGTGTCTCATTCTCTAGTGATAGATCTAAGAAACTTGTCATTCAGCTCATAGTTGTTGAATACTCTACCATAGGTTCTTAGTTCATTCACTATCCTGAAGAACCTCTCAAAACAATCAGTAATTTTCTCAGATTTGCTTTGCCTGAAGGCCTCATAATCTTGATTGAGCATGGACTTCCTGTCATCTCTAACTTCCTCAAAGCCTTCTATGTAGACCACAATGGTGTCCCACATTTCCTTGGAGGTCTTGCAGTGTACAAGATTCTAGAAGGTTGAGTCATCCACAACACTAACAAGATTCTGTGCCCTTTTGTCCATGGTGGACAAGATCACCTCATCTTTGTCCATCCCAGTGTATGCCTTAGGCACTCTCATAGTTGGATCTATGATGGAAGCCTTTGTGGGGATAATGGGGCCTTCCACTACTGTTACATAGATCCTAGGGTCAGAAGCCTCCGTGAACAGTCTGATCGTTTCCTTCTAAAGGCCAAATCCTTCCTTTCTGTAGATGGGTAACTTCATGGCCCCTAGCTCCTTGTAGTTTACACCAGACCCCATTCCTATTACTTATAGCTAAACTTTAAGGAATACTCAGATTGTTAAATCCTTTTTGAGTAACCGCCCTTTGATACCACTTGAAAGTTATTTACTTGAAAGTTAGCTAATCACCTAGAGGGGGGTGGTGAATAGGTTTTTGAAATTTATAGCTTCTTTTGTTATTTTCTTTTTTACACTATCTAGAGCTTATCCTTATGTCATACAATAAAAAAGTAAAACAAACACACACAGCAAGCACACAAGTATTTATAGTGGTTCCCAAATTGGGTACATCCACTTTCCCTTCCACCTTTCCAACTTACTTATTGGACAAGGCATAAACTCCAGCACTTTGCTGCTCAGAGCTTACACCTCAGTCCCTCAGCCTTACACATAGGTTCACTTAAGAACCCAAACTCAGAACCACAAATGGTCCCTACCTCAGAGCTCTCCAGAACTCCTACAGCTCAGTGATCAACAGATCACCTACCTCAGCCTTATTTCTAAGGCCTACAACTCAGGCTCTACAACACTACATTTTCAGGCACACATCTCTACTCTCAGTGTACTGCAGCACACCTACACTCAGTAACCCTCCAGGTACCTACAGCTCAGCCTCCCCCAAGGCCTACAACTCATTGACAAATTTGTCATCTGTAGCTCGGTGGCTCTACAGCCACCTACCTCAGGCACAAGGCCCTACACTCAGGATGGGAGGACAACCCTACCTCAGATCCACACTTGGATCCTACCAAAGAGAGTTAAACTCTCCAGCCTCAGGCTATTAAGCCTTCCAGCAACTCAGATCAACTTGGATCCTACCATAGTGCCCCAACAGGGCACCTACCTCAGTGACTAATTAGTCACCTCCAACTCAGGCACAATGTGCCCTACACTCAGATTCAGGAAACCTGAATCCTACAGGAAAATGAAAACAAACTAACTCAGAGATTAAATCTCTGAGTTTACTCTGCTGTACTGAGCAGATATCATTCCAACTAACTTGCTATAGAAGCGATGAGTCTTCTTCTACAGCTTTCTTCTCCTCTTGCTGCACAGGTGAGCAACCATCTGTTGTTGATTGGATCAACCAGCTTCCTTGTTCTTGTAAGAACTAACTTGCTGAACTGAAATGCTTCAGCTATCTTCTTCTTTCCCTTTGGCTAGCTCGACTGGACTTTTGCTTTCAAGCTTGATGGGGAAGAAGATGTCCAACCGTCTCTTTCTTTTTCTCTTTCTATGTTTTTCTACTTTTGATCCCTGTGTAATCATTAACCCTAATTCCTTTACTGTTTCCCTTTTTATATGCATTGATTTGAATCGACGACACAATATTATGTGGGCCCACCAAGGGTTGGTGGGTGCCAACTCCATCAGAAAAGGACAAGACAGCTTTCAGCGCTACAACAACTTTCTCGCAATAACTTCCTTTAATTTTGACTTTGATGACGTCGGTAGTGGTCATCAACATCTAGACTTAGAAAATATTCCAGAAAACCATGAAGCGTTGAGTGTGGTTAAGTCACTCAACGCCATCTGCCTTGGTTCTCAGTACCTCTGGACTTATGTATTTTTCATGTTTTTGTCTCAGCGGTTTTGTCTCAGCAGTCTCAGCGTTTTTCCATTATCTACTAAGATGGGCATTTGTCTCAGCGCTTTCTTCTTATCAGCTGTCTCAGTGGTTTTTGTCTTTAACTGTCTCAGCGGTTTTCCTTCTTTATAAGAAGCGTTGAGTGAATCTGCTTTACTCAACGCTTCTGGACTTAGAAAAAAAATCCATTCAGTTGTCTCTCAGCTGTCTCAGCGGTTTTTGCTCTTTAACTATCTCAGTGCCTCCTTATTTATTAGAAGCTTTGAGTGAACCTGCTTCACTCAATGCTTCTGGACTTAGAGAAATTCAGCTAGTTTTGTCTCAGTTGTCTCAGTACTCTTAAAGCTTTCTTCTCACATGTCTCAGTTGTCTTAGTGGTCTCAACACCTTCCTCTCAACGGACACAGCGCTTTTTGCCTTAGACAGATTTTCTAGCTTGATCTTGATAAGCGTTGAGTTGAGTTCGATGAATTGTGAACTGAGCTCAATGATCTTTGATCTTCTCAGCGGTCTCAGCTTTTTTGACTTAGATAATTTTTCTATCTTTTACCTTAATAACTGTTGAGATGCGTTCGACGATCTTTGTGCTGAGCTCGATGAAATGTAGACTGAGCTCGATTAAATTTAAGATGTGCTCGACGAACCTTGAATCTTAAGCGCTTAAGCTTAACCCAAGGAATGCTGAGTTGAGCTCGACGATCAGCGAACTGATTTCGACGAACTCTGAGCTGAGTTTGATGAAATTTAACTTTACTGCCCATAAATCATTTTTCTTCACCTGTCTAATCATGGAATACCTGCATGTATGAATTTAATGCATTCATCAAATACACTATGCCCCTTAGCATGAATAGTGATGCTTCTTCAAATCCTGAAGAACATTGTAGGGCACAATTCCCAACATTACAGAGTGGTTGGGTTTTGTGTCTGTATTATAAGTCTCTATGGTGACTGTGTGATCCAGTGGGATCATGTTGTAATCTCTGAGGAGCCATGTTATTGGAGAATTGCCTTGTCTAACACTCTATTAGAAAGGCGAGAGGGATAGTAGATGTACCAATATACTGGGGAACCACTATAAAATTTGGTGTGCTATGTGTGAATGTCTGTAAAGCTGAACTAATTAATTACAACATGGCCTAAATTTGTCAAAGGTCAAAGGAATATAAAAAGACCTTAATAACCTATTCACCCCCTCCCCCCTCTAGGTGATTAGCTACCCTTGTATTTAAAGACTTTCAAGTGTTATCAGAGGGAGGTTGCTCAAGAAAGGCATAATAGTCTGAGTAGATCTCAAAGGGTAGCTGAGAAAAGATAAGTATGGGTTCAGGGGAGAATTATAAGGAACTAGGTTCTCTGAAGCCTCCTCTATGCAGGAAAGAAAACTTTGGAGTCTGAAAAGAAAGGGTCAGATTGTTTATGAAAGAATCAGACCCGAGGATTTATGTTATAGTACAAGAAATACCATTCATTCCCCTGAATGTGTCAGTTCTTGATGCAAATATCAAGACTCCTAAGAGTTATGCAAAAATGACTAAAGATGAAATCATCTTGCTTGCAATGGATAAGAAGGAATGGAATATTATAGCTAGTGACATATATGACTCTACTTTTCAAAACTTGGTGCCCTGCAAGACCTCAAAGGAAATGTGGGACACTCTGGTGATATATATGGAGGGTACTGAGGAATTTAGAGAGGATAGGAAGTCTATGCTCAATCAAGAGTATGAGGCTTTCAGGAAGATTAAGGAGGAGACAATAGCTGGCTGATATGAAAGGTTTTTTAGAACTGTAAATGAGCTAAGGACCTATGACTGGGTCTTTAGTAACTATGAGATAAATGATAAGTTTCTTAGGTCTCTTACTAGAGATTGAGACTCTAAGATATGTGTCATTAGAGAAGCGGCAAAGCTGGTAGATAATCCACCATCCACTTTGTTTGGGAAGCTGTTGTTATATGAAATGCAGCTGAATGTATGAAGGACAAAGAGAAGACTAGCAAAGCTCGAGCCAAAGAATCAACTGTGGCCTTCAAGGAAGATAGTTCCAAGAGGAGTAAAGAGAAGAATCCTTCTCTCACAAGAAGGCCAGCTGAGTTTGAAGATTCAGATCAAGATACATCAGAATGCAATATGTCTAATGAGGAATTTAGAGCTTTCTCAAGGCAGTTCATGAAGCTGATGAAGAAGAAGGGGTGGAGGAGCAAACCTTCTTCTTCCTTACAAAATAAGGAGGAATACTACATAACCAAGAAGAAACCTTCCAAGGAAGGTAGGTATGACTCAAAACCTAGTAAACATGTTACTAATAATTTTATCTGTTTTTGCTGCAGCAAGCCAGGGCATGTTGTGGCTGACTGTCCTGTGAAGAAGAAGGAGGCTCATGAGAAAAATCATCACCATAATAAGGGCAAGAAGGAGAAAACCTTCATTACTAAGAAGGAAATAATCTGGACTGACTCATCCTCATCAGAGTCAGATGAAGAAGATGAAGCCTACATTGGGTAGATGGCTAGATTAGATGAGGAATCTTGTCAGGATCAGCCTGGACCATCTAAGGTACACTCACCATTCAGCTCTTCATTTAAGTCAAGTTATAAGACTGGTCCCAGTTCAGAAGCTTCCTCATCTAGGAATAAAAGTTATTCTAAGTTTGAGGAAGACATCAATAAAGTTATTGATAAGTATGGTGAACTTCTAGAAGCATTCAAAAGAAGTAAGCAACTGCCTAAAAAGTAGGTTCAAGAGATTGTATCTCTACAGCTTGCTGCTTCCCAGCACTCTGAGATAATAATCATGCTGGAACAGAAAATTAACGAAGTCAGTCAGTTGATGAATATTACTATTATACAGATAAGCACCATAAAGTATAAGAATGACTTTATTAGGGATCTAGAAGAAAAGCTCCAAGGGGAAAAGAAAATTGTGGCAAGTTTTTCTAAGCCAAATTCAGTGTTGCCCATTATTGACTCTCTCACCTCTTAGAGAAACAAGAGAGGAGATGGATTCAAGGGAAACTCCTGAGATGCCGCTTTCAAAGAAAAGGGAAATGCTCTAGCTAAGCCAGCCAATCCTTTTAAAAGGGTAATACTCCTTACTAACAAGTATGAACAGGACTCCATGTATGGTCACTGAAAGAATTGGAATTCTTCCTGTAAGGATACTAATGTATCTTCCAATGTAAGGAGAAGAGGAATGGGGATGAGTGCCTTCAAGGCTGCTCATGAAGAAATTCAAATGGCCCATCCTGGACCATTTGTCTTTGGTGGTCCTGCTCCAACTCTTAAGAATGGGGCAGTGGCCAAACTTCAAACTCAATCAGCAAAGACTCGGACTCAAGGTCAGTATTATAGCAAGCTAGATTTGGGTGTTTCTGATGCTATCAGGTGCATGATTTCTACAAAGAAAACTAATGCTGATGGTACACATAAAAAGCTAAATAAAGTTGCTGAAAGACTTTCCTTTAGTAAAATAATTGCTGAAAGAAATCTGAAGAAGACTATTGTTGTTCCTTCTGGAAAGATTTCTTCTGTTAACACAGCCACTAGACCAGCTCAGAAAAGAACGTATAACCTTCATGAGTGCTAGTGTTGTGGCAAGATATAGCATTTTGCCATTGATTGTTGGTATAATTCTATTATGCCCAGAGCTAAAGTAAGTCTACCAGTCAGAAAAACTGTTGGTAGACATGTTCATTTTGATACTAACATGCACTTAGGACCCAATAAATAATATGGTCCTTAAGGTAAAATGAATATGTTTTGCATGTTATTCCAAGTTTTTATACCCCTATATGGTACTTGTACAGTGGTTGTTCCAAGCACATGACTGGAATAAAGAGCAATTTGAGAGAGTTCATTCCAATGAAGGATGGACCAAAGGTGATCTTTGGTGGATCAGACAAAGGGATTACTAGAGGTTATGGTAAGATCTCAAATGACTTAGTCACTTTCACAAAAATAGCTTATGTGGAAGGGTTGCAACACAACCTTATAAGCATAAGTCAACTTTGTGATCTTGGCTATGACATTTCATTCCACAAGGATGAGTGCCACATAAAGAAGTCAAGTGACCAAGAGGTCATCTTGACAGGCACTAGGAGTGGGAATGTGTATTATTTAAATTTTCTTTGTGTAAATTCAGACTCTCTCATATGTCTAGTTACAAATGAGAAAGCCTCACACTATGTCAAATGGCACAAGAGGCTAGCTCATTTGAACTATAAGATCATAGGCAAGCTCTTCAGTAAAGAGCTAGTTATAAATGGTCCTAAATTGGTATGCAATAAGGAAGGCATTTACTCTGCATGCCAAAAGGGCAAGAAGACCAAAGTTCCTTCAAAAGCATTGGGACTAAAGACTCTGTGAGGTGTTTATACCTCATGCATATGGACTTGTTTGGTCCTATGTCAGTTTATAATCTTTGTAGGAAAGTCTACACATTTGTGGTTGTTGATGACTTTTTTAGGTTTACTTGGATTTTTTAAGGAAAAAAGTCTGAAACCCCTAATGTCTTCAATAAATTTATCAAACAAATACAGAATGAATTAAACAGTTCTGCGGTTAGAATCAGAAGTGATCATGGAACTAAGTTTCAATTTGAATGCATGACTAAGTTTTGTAAAGAACTTGAGATTCATCAAGGGTTTTCCTCTCCAAGAACACCCCAGCAAAATGGGATTGTTGAGAGGAAGAATAGGACTCTCGTAGAAGCAGCAAGTACATTACTATATGACACATCTCTCCCAGAATATTTCTAGGCTAAGGCAGTAAACACTACTTTTCATGTCCTCAACCGGGCTTCAATCACCAAGAGTCTTAAAAAGACTCCTTATGAGATATTGAAGGGAAGAAAACCAAACCTTGCATATCTCAGAATTTTTGGGAGCAAATGTTATGTGTTTAATAATGGGAAATGCTATATAACTAAGTTTGTCGCCAAGTCCTATGAATGGATCTTTATTGGGTACAACAATCATAGTAAGGCATATAGGATCTATAACTTGACAAGCCAAGTTATAGAGGAGTCAGTTAATGTAGTGTTTGATGAGTCAAATATAATTAACAATAAGCTGGCAATCTCCTCTTCTAGTCCTATAGGCACAAAAGTGATGATGGATAAGCTGACTATTAAGGAAGATGAACCTATAGTTCAAGATAAAGATGAAAGTGCGTGCATTCCAAAGGAAGGACAAGACACACATGAAGTGGATGATGTTCAACAAGATGTAGACTTTGAAGCACAGATATTGAAGTAAGATTGCCTTTAGCAGTTAGAAATTTAAAGGATCATCCAAGCCACCAGATCATTGGTGATGCAAGTCAAGGTGTAGTGACAAGAAGCAGATGTATCAACACAGCAATGTACTCCAGTTTCTTGTCACAAGTGGAACCCAAAAGGTTTGAAGAGGTAAACATGGATCAGTTTTGGATTGTTGCTATGCAAGAAGAATTGAACCAGTTTATGAAGTGTAAGGTCTGGAAGATGGTTCCCAGACCACAAGGACATAATGTCATTGGAACCAAGTGGATCTATAAGAATAAACTTGATGAAAATGGCTTTATAACCAAGAATAAATATAAACTGGTTGCACAGTGGTATAGACAGGAAGAAGGTATTAACTTTGATCAAACCTTTGCCCCTATAGCAAGACTAGAAGCCATCAGACTATTCCTTGCATATGTTGCATACCAAGATTTCAGAGTCTACCAGATGGATATGAAATCAGCCTTCCTGATTGGGGAAAATTTTTGCATGTGTGTATTGTTCCTTGTGCTAGGAGCGTGGTTAAATAACACTTTCAAAAAATACGGGACCACTTATTTTTTCACGTTTCCTATTCCGTCGACTCTTCTTCCCTAACCTAGATGACTGAAGTGACACAATCTCCAGCCCAGTCAAGGTGAGCTACAACAGATTTCCGGCAGATTTCTTGCGAGGTGAACTACGGCGAGTCATAGATGTTAATGTAGGTGTCATCATCAAACAACTCCTCCTCTCTGCACACTCGTGATCTCTGAAAGATTTCTAGACACATTTTCTCGCCGACGGTTGGCTTGAGAAGAACCATGTAAGACTATTTTTCGAATAACAAGAAGGAGAGAATGACGGCCTCATCTCTTTGCATCTCTTTGTATATGTTGAACTATTTTTTAGAACTGTATTTCAAGTGATTGTTTGTGAAACTGTATTTCAAGTGATTACAGTTGCAACTGTATTTCAAGTAATTATAATTGTTTTTGAGCATAATTCACGACTGTATTTTCGTATAGTGTAATGCACAAATGGATTTCAGGTATAATATACAACTGTATTTGCATATAGTGTAACATACAACTGTATTTCAGGTTTAATATACAACTGTATTTTCATATTCACCAAGGACAGAACCTGACAGCAAGAAACTCGCTTAAGCCCTGACACCTCGAAGAAAATGTGCAAATTTGATGTCGGAAGGGGTGACGAAGACCGGAGAGAAGGTGGCGGGCAGAAGTATATTCTGCCATTCCGGTGGAGAGTGGAAAACCTGGTCGGAAACAAAGTTTTGCGGCAGAAAGATTTCATTGAAAGGAAAAAAAGGAGCCCTATTTCTTTCAGGCAATGGGAAAGTGAAAATAAACCTGGCCCGCGTAAAAATTATTTAAAGGCATTCCTAGAGGAGGGAACACTAAGCTTACCAAAAAAAATTCCCTTGAATGCCGACTTGAAGAAAAAAGTCTATGTTGAACAACCTCTAGGTTTTGTTGTTCCTAACAAATCAAAATTTTTTTATAGAATTAGGAAAGCTTTATATGGGTTGAAATAAGCTCCTAGAGCATGGTACGAGACTCTATCTAGCTTCCTCATTGAGAACAAATTCTCAATGGGGAAGATAGATGTAACGCCCCGAAAATCGTATGTGAGCTGATTGCATCCAAAAGAAATTTTGGTGCCTGTATAGGGGTACATGACCTAGGATACGGGTATGTCCAAGGCTGTGTATTTCTTAGTGTTTTGGCCGGCTATGTCCAGGGAAGGACACGGCAGCAAACACGGCAGCGTGACACGGGCGTGTCACATGACACGGGCGTGTGCCTACCCGTGTCACTACACGTGTTCCCAAGAGACGGGACGGTTGGCGTGACGGTTATACGTGATACGCCTCCAATCACGGGCATGTCGAGGACCCGACACGGGCGTGTCAGGTTGAGATACGGGCGTGTCTTTGCCCGTATGGTTTTTCTGTGTTCGACGATCGTGCCTGGATTGAGGCACACGGCCAGGGACATGGCCGTGTGCAAGGCCGTGTTCAGCCCAGGTTTGAAGATTTTTGTACAGATCTGAGCCGTTTCTTTTCTTTAATTAAGATCTGACGGCCCAGATGAGTTCCTGCTCTGTTAAGGTCGGAAATAGAGGATCAATTCCTCATTTCTCTCATAAGCAGTCTCTTTCAAGGAGTTAGAGAGAGGAGGAAGAAGGAGGAGGATTCCGGCCGCCAGGAGAGAATCGGAGCACCGTTTAGAGAACCGAGAGCGGATCCGTGGAGGAAATCCCGTTGCGAAGACTTCTAACCAGATAGTTTTCTATGGCGCAAAAGCGTACTACAAGGGTAACGATTCTCTACTTGAGCATGTGAAGCTCTCTTCCTTTTTGCATAGGGAAACCCGCTCCCGCGAGTGTGCGATGATTGTGCGGTGTTCCTTGTGGTTGACGGAAATAGTCCCCCTTGTGTTGCATATAGAGTCCGTAATCAAAGTACGGACATAGGCATTGTGTGTGAAGCCTACCCGAACATGTTGGTCTGGATCGGTGATGTTGCATTTGTTATGGTTTGCCGGAGAAGACTTCGTGCTTTGGGTTTTCGGGTTTCTACGCGGTAGATTGCAGTAGGGATCCTTGGGGATTAACAACAAGGCGCACCCGAAAAACTGAGCAGAACCGTTGTTCTGCTAACTTGGCGGTCTGGGAACTGGCCTTGAACATAACTGGGTTTTGTGATTGTTTGGAAATGTCAGGATCCGAGAGAAGCTTGGCTTGTGCGTACATCTTAAGGTGTACTACGCGTTGTGAGCAACGGGAAAGTGGAATCGGACCCGGGCTATGTGGTCTGGTGCGAGAGACCCGAAATGGGGACTGGCCGTTGGCATAGTCGGGATCCTTAGACAGTGGTGAGAAAGGCTAAAATGATCATGTTGTTGCCATCCTGGGGGTGATGGTGAAGACGCTGAAGTGTCAAGATTCACCGATAATGTGCCCTGAGTGCACGGGATGTTTGGTCGTGCGAGCCTACACATGTGGCGAAGCATGTTTGTACTATATTGTTTAGTTGGGCTAATGAATTGCAGGGAAGGAGCACCACCATCCCGAGTTCGGGGGGGGGGGGGGGGGGGGGGGGGGTCATTATAATTTGGTCGGCTTTGGCTGACCGTTGCTTTGTTTGTCGCCGTGCAGTGGAATGTTGCTTGCAGGTGCTGCGGAGCCGAGTACCAAATAGTGGGCTGGAGCCCATGTTGCTGTGCTGGCCCTAGAAGGCCAAAGCGAATAGTTGTTCTTTATTTTGTCATGTGTGGCCGGCCTGCGAGCCGATGTATAGAAAACATTATATTATTAAGTGAACTCATGTAAGGCCATAAGGCCGTGTACCTTTCAGTGTATTTGTTTTCATTCCAGTTGTAGTGGTGGTTGATATTCATGTTTATTGGATACATTTTTGGGTTCTTTCAACTGTTTAAAAGCTTCCGCTACAATGTTCTGTGTTAGGACGAGTGGTATTAATTGGATAGTTTGGTTATTCATACGTAACCCATCCGACTGTCCGTGGTATATGTCATTGGGTTCCAGCTGGACCTTCTGTTATATGTCATATGACGGATGGGGTGTTACAATAGACAAGACCCTATTTCTAAGGAAATCCAAGGGAAAGATCATCCTAGTCCAGATATTTCTTGATGACATTATCTTTAAATCTACTGATGACAACCTTTGTAGCAAGTTTGTCAAACTTATGCAAGAGAAGTTTGAGATGAGTAGTATGGGTGAACCTAAGTTCTTCTTAGGTCTCCAAGTAAAACAGGCTGACAATGGATTATCCATATCCCAGTTTAAGTTTACCAGGGAGTTGATTAAAAAATTTAGGATGGAGAATGTGGAATGTGAGGATATTAGTGTACAACCTCGTATCTGATGAGTGGGCTCACCAGGAGCTAGATAGGCTGGATCAAGCAGTCCAAGTCCCGGGCGAGCACCCATGGGGAGAGGAGCTCGACAGCCCCCGACTCGCCTAGGCAAGATGGAATCATCAGGGGGCGAGTGGAGCAAGAGGACTCGCACTCGCCCAAGGGGAGCTCTGCAAGAGGCATGCGAGTAGGTCCAACTGGGCCCGTACTCGCCCAGGACCAAAGGGAGGCGGCGAGAGCCAGCTCCATTGAGCACTCGCCTCCGCAGGTGAGTTGAGGCTTCAAAGGGCCACTCGCCCATTTTTGTGATGTTTTTTACCATTTTGACCTCGCTGTCCTTCCCATAGCCTTCCAAAACAGTGGAGTTATGCAGTTTGCCGACCCAGTTAGGCTGCACATAGCTTCTTGGAACAACGGAGATTTGTTATTTGCAGGCCGTTTTCAGAAATCTATAAATAGGACCCAAGGGGTACCTTAGAAGGCATGCTTAATTATGCCCCGATTTTTAGTGCTTTCTGAGGTATTCTTAGCTCGGTATTTGGCTAAAGAGTGGAAACGCTCTAAGACCTTCCAGGTGTGTGGTGGGAACTCCACGCAGAGCCCTTGGGTCAGTTCCCTGTTCTTTTTTCCTTATTCATTTGGCTTGTGGGGGAGAAGTAAGTGTGCGATCACCCATTCCCCAAGGGTGAACTCCATTGAGACCGAATTCTCGGTTTCAATATTTTTGGTACAGTGAGCGTGGTGCATGGTCAGCACTAAAAATCTTCAGCTAGCTCGATGACTAGAGGAGAAGGGTAAGGTTCAGGCGGAGCCAACTCACCACCCCCACCTCCCCCTCTTGCCATCGTTGGCATATTGGACGAGTTCAGGAAGGAGATGTGGAGTCTCGTCATGTTTGCACTCGACACTCCCCAGCCCTGGGCGAGGACGCACCCGAAAGGTGAGCCGGGAAGGAGGTAGTAGATGGAGGAGGCGAGTACGAGCCGCAGTGGCCCGTGCTCTTCCCCAGCTCCGAATCTGCAGTCCAGTTTGGCGAGATGGGGGCGCGAGATCCCCAGTTGTCGCAGCAGAGGGGGTAGCCCCTTCAGCGAGTTCGTTTCATCAGCACCAGTTCTAAAGGGCTTTCGGGAGCCGGAGATGTCCTACTACACCGGTAAGGGGGACCCAATCCAGCACGTCAAATGGTTTGAGGATGTGGTCTCAATCCGACAGATGTCGGATGGGTTCAAGTGCAAGCTCTTCGTCATCACCCTTAAGGAGAAGACAAGAGAATGGTTCCAACAGCTCCCAGCTGGCTCCATTTACTGTTTTGAGGATCTGTTCCAGGGGTTCATGTTGAGGTTCACTACCTCAAGGAAAAGGAAGGAGTCTGAGTCCCTGTTCCGCATCTAGCAGAGTGTCAACGAGACCTTGGGGAGCTACATGGATAGGTTCTAGGAGGAGATTCTCTAGGTGCAGGAGATGTCGGGGCATACCATGATGGTGGCCTTCACCCTTGAGCTTCAGCTGGGGTTCTTTGGAATGGAGTTGAAAAGGATGCCTTCAGTGTCCTTTGAGTCACTGATGGAGAGGGTGACAAGGGAGGTCAACATGGAGGTGGCAAACCTGTAGTTTGCCCATAAGCTGGTCAGGTGGGCCATAGAGGAGGAGAAGGAGCTAAGAGGTGGCAGAGGATAGGAGGAGAGGAGAGCTGAACCCCGACAGAGAGAATAACAGTAGCAACAACAGCCCAGGTGGGGGCGCCAAGAGATAAACCTTCAGCGAGGTTGGAGGCCGGAGTGGCAGGACCAGTTGTCGAGGAGAGGTTTCCATGGGGCGGATAACCGCCAGGGGGGCCAGGGTCAGTTTCACCCTCCAGGTTGGAGGTAAGCCTAAAGAGCCCCTCTCCCCGATCAAAATTAGTTCATGGCTATAGCCCTGGGGGAGAGGCGGAGAGTTGTACGAAGAAGGAGAAGGGAATTTAGGGTGGAGTTACCCTATTATGACTTCTATCAGGAGGAGTAGAACGCCACAACCACTTGCCCGAAGTTCCATAAGATGAGAGGAAACAGGGATCAGCAGTAACAATAAGGCCACCAGGAAATGCAGATTGACGATTTCCTGCATTGGGAAGAGGAGGATAGGTGCGAAGACCGAGCGGATGTTGGAAACCGGGGAGGGATCAGAGTGATCCATGGGGGGTTGGGATTGAGGCTTCTCAAAAGGCGAGCCTCCATACCATGCACCGCAGGAGAGTTAGCTCCACATCCCAGACCCCACCCCCGGAGGAGAAGATTACCTTCTCAAGGAAGGATATGTCGGATCATGAGGATCCCTTTTGCGATGCGCTGGTCATCCAGACAGCCATCGAGAATTTCACTGTCTCCTGAATCCTCATCGACAATGGTAGTTCGGTCAACATCATCATTAATAAGGCGTTTGACTCGATGAAAGTAGAGGCGAAGAGGGTGCTGGCCTCGGATGGACCCATGTTCGGATTCTCAGGAAGATGAAGGAAGTGGAAGGAGGAGTGGGGCTCCCTGTCACTCTGGGGGGCAGTCCTGTAACTACAGGTTTATCATCGTGGACGCCCCCAACAGCTACAATGTCATCTTCGGACGACCCCTCATCAGCGTCTTCCACTGCGTCCCCATGTACTTCCACCAATGCTTGAAGTTCAGCACTGAGGAGATCCAGGCCCTGGTTCGAGGTGACCCTATGGTGGCAAGGGAGTGCTATGACAAGGCGGTGAACTCCATCTCCTGGCAGGAGGGAGCCGAGGAGATGGAGCGGAGGATGGAGGAGGCGGAGCAGGAGGTCGGTGGAGAGCTGCACCAAGGTGGAGTTGGCAAGAGGAGTTCGGGAGGAGCTAGTTGAAATGATGGTTGTGGAGGAAGTGTTGGGTGTTGTATCCACATTAACCTAGATTTGATGAAGTCACCCTTGAACTAAGATGAATTAAGTTGTATTTGATTCTTTGTTTAAGTTATGTGTGTTCAAGACTGTATTGTAAAGTTTAGACCAATATCAGACTACAATGGGCCACCAAACACATGACCATACAATGTAATCCCTCATTGTGTGATCCATGGTGTTGACTCATGTGTAGCCTCTATATTGGGATACACTTCATATTCAAGCACTAGGACTAATTGGAGAAAGGCTTGTTGCTGAACTCACCAAAGAAGAGAAAATTCTGTTGAAGGAATTTTTGTTAAGTACTTTACTCGAGTAGATACCTACATACTCGAGTGAAATACTTAGTCAATACTCGAGTAAGATTATAAGTACTCGGGTAATGGAATTAGCTCTCGAGTAGCCAAATTATAGCTCTCGAGTAGCTAATTCAACTATTGGGTCCGGCGTTCCTTCACTTGACCCATGGCGCTCGTCTACTTATTTAGGAAATTAAGTAGCACCCTTTCCAACAGTCCGGGCTTTTAGAACAGTTGGTTATGCGCTTGATCCTTCAATTGGTATCAGTGCAGGTCACGGGTTCAAGACTGGGGGAGCGCTATTAAATACTGATTTTTCCCTTCTACCTGTGTGGGTCCGGCGTGTCAGGCAACCGTGGACATGTGGTAACCCCACCTCTGAGCCATGAAACCATGGACATGTGGTAACCCCACCTCTGAGCCGTGTGTGCCATGTGGTAACCCCACCTCTGAGCCATGTGGGCCATGTGGTAACTCCACCTCTGAGCCGATGGGTTGTGCTGGACGCCGGGGGGGATTGTTGCGTCTGGAGTTCCTTCACTTGACCCGTGACGCTCTTCTACTTATTTAAGAAATTAAGTAGCACCCTTTCCAACAGTCCGGGCTTTTGGAACAGTTGGTTATGCGCTTGATCCTTCATCAACTACTCGAGTAGATCCTTTCTCATTCTAGAGTTAACGGAATTTCTTCTCCAGAAATTTTTCTAAGTAAAATACTTGAGTAGTCATATAAGTACTCGAGTAGTTTGGTCTTTTGTCTCGAGTGACAAAAGACTGGACTTTGTGTAATTTTTCCTCACTCGAGTATTCAAATTCATGTACTCGAGTAGTCCATCTACTACTCGAGTAGTCTAGAGTAAATACTCGAGTAACAAGATTTTCTTCCCTCAAAAATTTTCTAAGTCCATTACTCGAGTAGATATATCTACGAACTCGAGTAGATTATATCCTCTCGAGTAGCCCAGTTTCACTACTCGAGTAACCAAGATTTCTCTTCCAGAAAACATTTTAAGTCCTTGACTCGAGTAGTTTCTCTACCTCTTGAGTAGTTTATTCCTATTCTCTTGAGTAGTATTTCTTGTACTCGAGTAGTTCAACTCCACATCTCGAGTAACTGTTTTAGTACTCGAGTAAGTGTCTTTGTACTCGAGTAGCTGCTCTTCATTTCTAGATTTTCTCTAAGTTATTTACTCGAGTAGCTTTCTTCTATTCACTCGAGTAGTCTTGTATAGTACTCGAGTAGGTTAATCTTCACTCGAGTATGTTAGTCATATTTTTCTGAAATTTCGTTAAGTCCAGATTTGACATAAATTTCAAACAGCCTTGACGTGATTGGTCCACGTGTACGTCATTAAGATTAATTATGACCATTAGGGAAGATCTTATATAAAGTCTTGTCAAACTGACAAACCCTAACAACGTGTGCTGTCAAGATTATTCTAAGAAAATTTGAATCTCATTCTCTCCCTAAAAATCGGAAGCCACCGCCGCCTACCTTCATTGTGCTCATCCGGTTAGGGTTTTCGATTCCAGAAGATTAAGATCAAGAAGATTCACAGATCGAGATTGTCGTTCAATTCTTCATCATCTATCTAATTGTGTGAAGCCAAGAAATTTCAGATCTAGCCTTTGCTGAGATTTTTCTTCAACCTTTCTGATAAAGCCACAAAGTTTAAAGAAGAAGATCCAGGCCGACTGTTTGCAGATCTGATAAAGTTGTACTATTTGTATTTCTACATACTTTCAATTTCATTCTTATAGAAGAATTCTCTCCGAGTGAAGGAGATTTTGCCTCCGAGTTGTAGGAAGTTTTATCTTCCGAGTGTAGATTCGTTTTGTGGATTGAGATTGTAGGAACTTTATTCCAAGATGTAGGATTGGTTTTCAATCCGAGATAGTGGAGTAGCCGAGTCTAGTGTATTGCTAGATCGGTGAGGGGAAAGTGGATGTACCCAAGGTTGGGGAACCAATATAAATCTTTTGTCATCTATGATTGCTTGGTAGATAATTGTGTGTATAGATGTTAAATTTTTATTCCGCAAAAAGACACACAACTCACCTATTCACCCCCCTCTAGGTGATTTAGGTAGACAACTGAACACTTTCAATTGGTATCAGAGTCAGGTTGATCAATAAAAGGTTAACACCATGGTCAGATCTTCCTAGTTGTCTTTTGAGATCTACCAAGCATGGACAAGGCTAAAGATTTTTCCAAGCTTCCTTTGTGCAGCAAGAATAACTTTCCCATGTGAAAAGAAAGAATCAGATTTTTCATGGAAGCTGTGGATCCAAGGATCTTCCTGATCATTGAAGAAGGTCCTTACATTCCCATAACCGTCTCTACAATAGATCCAACTAAGAAAGTTCCAAAAAAATTAATGGATCTAGACAAAGATGAGATTGCACTTGTATCTTTAGATAAGAAGGCCAAGAACATAATAGCAAGTGCAGTCAATGACTCAATGCTGCAAAACTTGATCCACTGCCAGTCTACAAAGGAGATGTGGCAGTCTCTAGTCACTTTGATGGAAGGTACAAAAGAAGTTAGGGATGATAGAAGATCCCTTCTGAATCAGAAGTATGAAGCCTTCCCACAAGGACACAAGGACACCATTACTGATACCTTTGAAAATTTCTTCAAGATAGTCAATGGCCTAAGGGTCTATTGCTGAGTCTTCACAAATGGAGAATTAAATAATAAGTTCTTGAGATCCCTAACCAAGTAATGGGATAACAAGGTCTGTGCCATCAGGGAATTTGGAAAGCTAGCCGAGACAGACCCACAGAATCTCTTCGGGTAGCTAACGTCATATGAGCTTCAACTCAACACCAGAAAAGCTGAAGAAGAGAAGAGCAGGTATGCATCCAGGGAGAAGTCTGTTACTCTAAAGGCAGACACCTCAATGAAGTCAAAGGCTGCCTCTCCTGCCCCAGCAAAAGAAGTCAGTGAAGAAGAAACCTTGGATCCAAGTACCTCAGGCATTAACTATCTAAAGGAGAGTTCTCTCTGCTCTCACAATAGTTCAAGAAATTTTTGAACAAAAAGAAGCAGTGGAAAGGCAAGGATGCCTCTTATAGAATATCATGACATAATGGTGATCGTCAAAAAAAAGTCTCAAGCAGCCACGACAGGTACACTCCTAAACAGAACAAACAAATTTCTACTGACATCGTTTGTTACTGTTGTAATAAGCTAGGGCATGTCATTGCTGACTGCCCCCATTAGAAGAAGGAGGGTGGAAGAAGAGAAAAAAAGAAGTCCTCATACAATAAGAAGAGGACAGAGAAGAACCTGATTGCCAAGAATGGCAAAACTCTTAGTGACTCCGACTCATCTGAGTCGATTGAAGAAGAAGAAGCCTACTTTGCACTTATGGCTCAGACTGATGACGAATAAGAGCCCCAGTTCACTGGGAAGGTAAACTTGTTGGGTACATTGGAAAATGTGTACCAGATTTGGAGAAGCCTCACCTAACTCAATGATATTCATCATGGTGTATTTGATGTGGTGTTGAGTTTCTATGTGCAGGTTAAGGAAATGAAAGAAAATTTTCTAAGTACAAGTGTCGACACTTGAGAAGCATTGTGTCGACACATGGGAACGGTTATGTCGACACCGGGAGTTATTTTTTGTCAACACACAGGACTTGTGTCTACACACAAAAAGTTCAGTCGACAACAACTTTGTCGACACACAGGACTTGTGTCGATACACAGAAAGTTCAGTCGACAACAACTGTGTCCACACACAGGCCTTGTGTCGACACATAGAAAGCTCAGTCGACAACAACTGTATCGACACACAGGACTTGTGTCGACACACAGAATTATGTCTACATTAATTGTGTCGACACACAGGACTTGTGTCGACACAATCCAGAATTGTATCAAGACACCCACAATGTCACAACAAGAAGTATTTGTGTCGACACACAAGACCTGTGTCGACACATTTTACAGGAGCTGTGTCAAGAAGATTAAAGTGTACTGTATCGACATTATGGGAGCTGTGTCGACATCACCAAGGATTGTGTCGACACATAGTCTATTTATGTCGACACATTTAAAGGAATATCTCAACACTTTGCTACTGAGACAAAGTATAATGAAGTAACTGGTGACTTGACAGCTATCATGACCAATAAGGCTGTTGCATCTGTTAGTGTTGTCAGAAGGTTGTTATGAACCGGATCAGCCGGTAACCTTGGATGAATCCTATATAAAGACATGTTCTATCATCAGATGAGAAGAGAGCTTGAAGCATAAAAAGACAGAACCAATCTAAGAAGAAGAAGAGAAGTCTTCATCCAGAAGTCATCAAGTCTCTAGCAGATCCAGAACAATTCTGCAAGAAGAATTCAGATTTAATTCTTAAAAGAAGAAGGAAGCTGGATTGAGGATCAACTCCACTTCACAAGAAGATCAACCCTACTTTGTTCAAATTCAAGAAGATTTGAAGAAGCTAAAACAGGTTGATTCTAAAGTTATCTGTTCTATCAAGAACTGATAAAGAAACCTTCATCCCTTTCTCTCTCTACCTGGGTCAAGGATTTGTTCTTTTCTTTTATCAATTTACTGTAGGATCTATTATAGATCTGACTTGTAAGCCTAAATTATAAAGGCTGAGGTAGGGCTGAGTGCCTGAGATAGGGGATTAATCTCTGAGTTGTAGGCCTGTGGAAGAGGCTAAGGTAGGGCTTGTATGCCTGAGTTGTAGGAGTGTGGACTCACTCTAAGATAGGATTAATTGAGAGAATCTGAGCTGTAGGACTTGCTGAAGTCTGAGTTGTAGGAACCATTTAGGGTTCTGAGTTGTAAGATCTGAGGATCTGAGAAGGAAGAAGGAAGTTAGGCCGAATCTATTATACTGATAGATAGGAGAAGGGGGAAAGTGGATGTACCCATCACTTGGGGAACCACTATAAAACTGTGTGTATTCTGTGTGTGTTATGTTTACTTTTATCTGTGCTGTGACAGTGTGCAGAACAGGTCTTATTGTTATAAATTTGTCTGCCTAAGCAATATAAAGAATTATACCTATTCCCCACACCCCCCTGTAGGTGTTTAGGTCATCTTAAAATCAATTCTTTCAAGTGGTATCAGAGGGAGGTTCCTCAAGAAATAGACTTAACGGTCAGAGTAGATCTATAAGGCAGTTAATATTTAGACAAAATGGGTTCAGGAGAAAATCACAAGGAACTTGGATCCATGAAATTACAAATCTGTAGGAAAGGAATATTTGGTATTTGGAAAGAGAGAGTCAGGTTGTTTATGGAAGCATTTGACCCAAGGATCTATATTACAGTTAAAGAAGGGCCTTTTATTCCAATGAAAATCTCAGTTCTTGATGCAAATCTCAGAACTACAAAAGATTATTATGAAATGACAAAGGATGAGATCATCTTAGCTACTATGGATAAGAGAGCACAAAATATAATAGTCAGTGTTATAGATGATTCAACCTTCCAAAACTTGATTCACTGCAAGACCTACAAAGAGATGTGTGACACTTTGATTGTCTACATGGAGGGATCAGAAGAAGTGAGACAAGACAGAAAGTCTATGCTTAATCAGGAGTATGAAAGTTTTAGACAAGCCAAAACTGATAGCATAACTGAGTGCTACAAGAGGTTTTTCAGAATAGTAAATGAATTGATGTCATATGGAAGAGTTTTTAGAACATATGAGCTCAATGATAAATTCCTTAAATCACTAACTAAAGACTGGGACACCAAGATATGCGTCATTAGGGAAATGGCCAGACTTGTAGAAATTTCTCCTCCTACCCTATTTGGAAAACTTCTATCATATGAAATCCAGCTGATGGCCTGGAAAGAGGAAGAGAAAAGCAATAAGGCTGAATACAGAAAAAAGTCAGTGGCCTTCAAGGTTGAAGCCCCAAGAAAGAACAAGAGGATGTCTCCATCTCCTCCTAGGAAAGCTGCTGAAGTTATCTCAGAAAGTTCTGACAATCACACATCAGACAGCCATAATTCTGATGAGGACTTTGCTGCTTTCACAAGACAATTTCAAAGATTCTTAAAGAAAAAATAGTGGAGATCCAATCCATCCACCTCACAGTCCAAGGATGATCATTTTCAGAAGAGGAAATCTTCAAGAAAGGACAGGTATGGCACTAAACCTAGTAAATTATCTTCTACTAAGATTGTTTGCTATTGTTACAACAGACCTGGACATGTAGTTGTTGACTGTCCTGACAAAAGAAAGGAATCAAATGACAAGAAGAAATTGTAACATAAGGGCAAAAAGGAGAAATCCTTAGTAGCAAAGAAGGAGAAAAGCTGGACAGACTCTTTATCATCAGATTCTGAAGCTGAAGCTGAAGCTGAAGCTGAAGCATACATTGGATTATTTACAACTGAAGAGGATTTAGAAGAGACAGAATTCTTGGAAATAATGGACTCTATAAATGGGATTGAAGATCCTCATTGTAAAGGACTGATGGCTATGACTGATGAAGATCAGTGCCAGTATCAGCCTGGTCCCAGTAAGGTTAACAATATGCCATAAGGTTCTGATTATTACACTGGATCAGAATCAAAAGCATCTGCATTTAAGGGATGTGAGCAAGTTCGAAGATACAATTAAGGACCAGTTCTGGATTGGAGCAGTGTAAGAAGAACTGGACCAATTTAAGAGATGTAAGGTCTGGAAGTTGGTCCCCAGACCACAGGGACAAAATGTCATAGGGACTAAGTGGATCTACAGGAACAAGTTAGATAAAGATGGCATTATTATCAAGAATATGGCTAGACTAGTGGCTAAAGGCTACAGGCGAGAAGAGGGCATAGGATTTGACCAAACCATTGCCCCAGTAGCCATATTAAAAATCATAAGGATTTTCCTTGCGTTGCCTGCCTTCAGGGATTCAAAGTCTAACAGATGGATGTCAAGTCAGCATTCTTGAATGGGGACCTAAAATAGGAAGTATATGTGGATTAGCCACCAGATTTTGTAGATCCTAACTCTCCTAATTTTGTTTATAAGCTTAGGAAAGTTCTATATGGGCTAAAGCATGCCCCTATGGCTTGGTATGAAACCTTGTCCAGCTTCCTCATTGAGAACAAATTCTCAAGGGGGAAGATAGAGAAGACCCTATTCCTAAGGGAATCAAAGGGCAAGCTTATCCTAGTCCAGATATATGTTGATGACATTATCTTTGAATCTACTGATGACAACCTTTATAGGAAGTTTGCTAAACTTATGCAGGGGAAGTTTGAAATGAGCAGCATGGGTGAGCTCAAGTTCTTCTTGGGACTCCAAGTAAGACAAACTGATGATGGCTTGTCCATATCCCAGTCCAAGTTCACCAGGGAGCTAATCAAAAAGTATGGTATGGAGAATGCATCCACCATGAGAACTCCCATTGGATCAAGTATGCCTATAAGCAAAGATAAGGCAGGGAAACCTGTTGTTGAGTCTTTGTATAGAGGGATAATTGGCTCCTTTCTATACTTGACTGCTAGTATGTCTGGCATCATGTATGTCATATGTGTCTGTACTAGGTATCAGGCCTGCCCTAAAGAACCTCATTACTCTGCTGCAAAGAGAATCTTGAGGTATCTTAAGGGCACACCAGATCTTGTCCTATGGCACCCTAGAAATAGTGATTTTTATCTAACAGGATTTTCAGATGCAGATTTTGCAGGTTGTAAAGAAGACAGAAAAAGCACAACTGGAACCTGTCAGTTCATAGGAAGAAGGCTAGTTTCTTGGAGTAGCAACAAGCAAACTAGTGAGGCTATATACACTACTAAGTCAGAATATATATCAGTAGGCAGTTGTTATGCTCAGCTGCTGTGGATCCAACATCAGCTTCAGGATTACAACCTTTAGGTAAGTAGAACTCCTCTCTACTGTGATTCTACAAGTACTATTTCTATTGCTAGGAATCATGTCTCACATAGCAAGACTAAACATATAAAATAAGATATCATTTTATTAAGGAGCATGTGGAGAAGGAAGACATCAGTCTTCAGTTTATCCCCACAGATAAGCAAGTGGTTGACATATTCACAAAACCATTAGATGAAGCAAAGTTCAACAACCTCAAATTTCAGTTGGGAATCTCTGAGGCCATGAAGAGTATGCTTTCTGAAAAGAAAGCTGCTGCTAGAAGGGCTCAAGATATCCCAAGCACTTCTACTACCAGACCCACCACTTATCAAACTAGGGCTAGGAAACTAAAGAATAGTACTGCTGCTGCCCCTTCTAGACCAAGAGCTGTTGTTAACACAGCCACCAGACCTGCTCTGAAAAGAAGGTATAACATCCATGAGTGTTGGTGTTGTGGCAAGGTAGGCCACTTTGCTGTTGATTGCTGGCATAATCATAGTGTGTAGAGAGCAAATGTCAGCTTGCCTGTCAGAAAAGCTATAGGCAGGTAGAATTATTTTCAGGCTAACATGAACAAAGGACCCAATAAAAATTGGGGTCCTAAGATTAACTGATTTGTTTTTGTAGGTTAGTCCAAGTGCCCATACCCCTATGTGGTACTTAGATAGTAGATGTTCCAGGCACATGAATGGAACAAGGAGCATGCTGAAGGATTATGCTCTAGTAAATAATGGGCCAAAGGTTATCTTTGGTGGGTCAAAAAAAGGCATGACTAGAGGTTATGGTAAGATCTCTAATGGCATAGTCAGTATCACTAGAGTAACCTATGTGGAAGGGTTGCAACACAACCTGATATGCATTAGCCAACTCTGCGATCTTGGTTATGAGATAGTATTCTACGAGGATGAGTGCCAAATTAGGAGGTTAAGTGACCAAGAGGTCATCTTAACAGGCACCAGGATTGGAAATGTGTATTGTTTAGATTTCCTATGCTCTAGCAAAGACTCACCTATATGACAGGTTGCAGATAAGAAACGGTCTTCATGTGTCCAGTGGCACAAGAGGCTAGCCCATCTAAATTATAGGGCCATAGGCAAGCTGTTCAGCATTGAGCTGGTTAGGAATGGGCCTAAGTCTATATGCACTAAGAAGGGCATCTGCTCTGCATGCCATAAGGGCAAACAGACTAAGACCTCCTTCAAGAGCATTGGCACCATAGACTCAGTGAGGTGCTTATACTTCTTTCATATGGATTTGTTTGGTCCTATGCCAATTCAAAGTCTAGGTAGGAAAGTCTACACCCTTGTTGTTGTTGATGACTTTTCTAGATTTGCCTCGGTGTTCTTTCTAAGGAAGAAATCTGAAACTCCTGATGTCTTTCAGACATTTGTCAAGCAAATTCAAAATGAATTCAACAACACTGTGGTCAAAATCAGAAGTGACCATGGGACTAAGTTTTAGTCTGAGTGCATGACAAGGTTCTGTGAAGAGCTAGGGATTCATCAAGAGTTTTCCTCTCCTAGAAGACCCCAACAAAATGGAATTGCTGAGAGTAAAAATAGGACTCTCATAGAGGCTGGTAGAACTTTACTAAGTGACTCATCCCTCCCAGAATTCTTCTAGGCTGAGGTAATTAACACTGCATGTTATGTCCTTAATAGGGCTTTTATCACCAAGAGCCACAAGAAGACTCCCTATGAGATCTTAAAGGGCAGAAAACCAAACCTGAGCTATTTCAGGATCTTTGGTTGCAAGTGTTATGTGCTCAACAATGGAAAAGTCCATTTAACGAAGTTTGCTGGCAAGTCCCATGAAGGGATCTTTGTTGGGTGTAGCACTCATAGTAAGGCATATATAATCTACAACTTAACTACCCAAGTTGTAGAAGAGTCAATGCATGTTGTTTTTTATGAATCCAACATGGTTAACTGTGAACTACCAAGCTACTCCTCTTATAGTATTGTAGGTACCGAGCAGATGATGGACAAGATGCCCATCAAGGAAGTTACCCCCACAGTCCAAGAAAATGTTGATGGAATGCCTATTCCAAGAGAAAGGGAATATATACCCGAAGAAAATGAAGTCCAGTTAGCTGAAAACCCTGAAGATCAGCAAGCTACATCTAGATTGCCTTTAGCGACCAGACATCTAAGGGGCCATCCATTACACCAAATCATTGATGATGCAAGTCATGTAGTGCAGACCGGAAGCAGGAGCATGAATACAGCTCTCTACTCCAGCTTCCTGTCTCAAGAGGAGCCAAAGAAGTTTGAAGATGTAATTAAGGACCAGTACTGGATTGGAGGAATGTAAGAAGAAATGGACTAATTTAAGAGGTGTAAGGTCTGGAAGTTGGTACCCAGACCACAGGGACAAAATGTCATAGGGACTAAGTGGATCTATAGAAACAAGTTAGATAAAGATGACATTATTGTCAAGAATAAGGCTAGACTAGTGGCTAAAGGCTACAAGCAAGAAGAGGGCATAGGCTTTGACCAGACCTTTGCCCCAGTAGCCAGATTGGAAACCATAAGGATTTTCCTTGCATTTGCTGCCTATCAGGGATTCAAAGTCTAACAGATGGATGTCAAGTCAGCATTCCTGAATGGGGACCTAAAAGAGGAAGTATATGTGGATCAACCACCAGGTTTTGTAGATCCTAACTCTCCTAATTTTGTTTATAAGCTTAGGAAAGCTCCATGTGGGCTAAAGCATGCCCCTAGGGCTTGGTATGAAACCTCGTCCAGCTTTCTCATTGAGAACAAATTCTCAAGGGGGAAGATAGAGAAGACCCTATTCCTAAGGGAATCAAAGGGCAATCTTATCCTTGTCCAGATATATGTCGATGACATTATCTTTGAATGTACTGATGACAACCTTTGCAGGAAGTTTGCTAAACTTATGCAAGGGAAGTTTGAAATTAGCAGCATGGGTGAGCTCAAGTTCTTCTCGGGACTCCAAGTAAGACAGACTGATGATGGCTTGTCCATATCCTAGTCCAAGTTCACCAGGGAGCTAATCAAAAAGTATGGTATGTAGAATGCATCCACCATGAGAACTCCCATTGGATCAAGTATGCCTATAGGCAAAGATGAGGCAGGGATACCTGTTGATGAGTCTTTGTGTAGAGGGATAATTGGCTCCTTTCTATACCTGACTACTAGTAGGCCTGACATCATGTATGGCATATATGTTTGTGCTAGGTATTAGGCCTGCCCTAAAGAAACTCATTACTCTGCTGCAATGAGAATCTTGAGATATCTTAAGGGCACACCAGATCTTGGCCTATGGTACCCTAGAAATAGGGATTTTGATATAACAGGATTTTCAGATACAAATTTTGTAGGTTGCAAAGAAGACAGAAAAAGCACAACTAGAACCTATCAGTTCTTAGGAAGAAGGCTAGTTTCTTGGAGTAGCAACAAGCAAACTAGTGTGGCTTTATCCACTGCTGAGTCAGAATATATATCAGCAGGCTGCTGCTGTGTTCAGCTGCTGTGGATCCAACATCAGCTTCAGGATTACAACCTTCAGGTAAGGAGAACTCCTCTCTCCTGTGATTTTACAAGTGTTATTTCTATTGCTAGGAATCATGTCTCACATAGAAGGACTAAGTATATATAAATAAGAAATCATTTTATTAGAGAGCATGTGGAGAAGGAAGACATCAGTCTTAAGTTTGTCCCCACAGATAAGCAAGTGGTTGATATCTTCACAAAGCCATTAGATGAAGCAAAGTTCAACACCCTCAAATTTGAGTTGGGTATGTTGAACTTGGCATAGCTTCAGGCACTCCTTTTTCATTTTTGGTGCAGGTATTGTTCCTCTTACTGGACATTCAGACTCCCCAGTAATATCGGTTCACTGATGTTTCTACTGAGGGGGAGTAAGTTACTCTAGAGAAAAGAGAGTAGGTCAGCTAATGGAAGGGCCAACCCCCCATCTGCATATTCTGAAGAAGTCAAAAGGGGGGAGAGAAGAGAGAAGGTCCTAGTAAGGGGGAGGCATAGCAAGTGGGAGAGTTGACAAAGGGGAAAGTAGTACATGTGGCACTCAAGTAATGAGAAACACCTTGTACCAAAATAGGGGGAGTAAGTGATGCTCACCATACAGGCAGAAATTATGTAAATTTACTTATAGCTTATCAGAATTTCAATATTTATTTTGTTGTATAGGTTGTGTGTGTCATTAACCAAGGAAAGAAAACTTTTTTGATAAGGGTTTTGACATCTTCAAATAGGGAAAGATTGTTGGGTCCATTATTCCCAATGTCCCTGATTTATAAGAAGTCAAACAGGTCAATGTCACACACATCAATTGTATTTGATGTGAATTTGAGGTCTTGAGTGCATGTTGTCCATATCACATTGATTGGACATGCAGACACAATAAGTAGTTGCTGGATATAGCAAAAATTGACTAACTCCACATGCGTTTAATGGAACAAGCTCACTTGACGCCAGAGGTATGGATTCAATATTATCTAGTAGAAATTTGCCTAAGTCCACAGGCGTTGAGTGAGGACAGCTCACTCAACGTCATATAACATATAGCGTTGAGTGTATCTCAGCCTAACTGAAAAATAGCCAAAAATTTGGCTAAGTACAAAAGCGTTGAGTGTAATATACTCACTCAACGCCATATAACATATCAAGTTGAGTCTATCTAAGCCTAACTAGAAGATAGCCAAAAATTTTGGCTAAGTACAAAAGCGTTGAGTGTAGTCTACTCACTCAACGCCATACAACAAAAAGGCTGTGAGTCAGGCTGAGTCAGTCTAAGCCTAGAGAAATGTTAGTCTCAGCAAAACCGTTGAGACAGGAGTTAGTCTCTGCACAACCACTGAGACAAGTTTTGGTCTCAGCATACCCGTTGAGACAAGTGTTTGTCATAGCTGAGAACAAGAAAGTGCTGAGATAGTTAAGCAGAAAATTGGCTAAGGCAAAAAGCGTTGAGTGAAGCGTGCTCACTCAACGCTCTCAATGCCTAAGTTGTAGAAAACGTTTCTGCGGCAAAAACCGTTAAGTGATGAAGACACACTCGACGCTCTCAATGCCTTGAAGCAGAAATTTGGCTAAGTCCAAATGCATGGATTGTTTGGCTTTCGTCGAGCTCAGCTTCGTTGAACTGAGCTCAGCGTTCGTCAAACGAAGCCTGGAGTTCGTCGAATTGAACTTATGCTTTCATTGAGCTGATCTTGCAGTTCGTCGAACTGAACTTATGCTTTCGTCGAGCTGAGTTTGTTGTTCGTCGAACGGAGCTCAGCATTCGTCGAGCTCAATACGTAGACAGACAGAATTTTGTCTAAGTGTTGTGGTGTTAAGTGATACCTACGCACTCAACGCCTTTGGTTCTAATGATTGAATTTTGTCTAAGTTCAGTGATGCTGAGTCATGCTGACGTCAGCAAAGTCAAAACGACAACCAAAATTCAAATGTTGTGGAAATGCTGCTAGAGATGTTGGCGGCCAACTGTTGTCATCTTCTGCAATTTCAAAGGAATATTTTCAACATTAAGTGTTGGGGCCCACACACAGCAAAGAGTAGTTAAATCAAGGTTAAATGGAAATCATGCGTTGAATGGCTCAATCTCAGCCATCAATCCTGGTGGTGGGACCCACTTCTCTATTGGCATTCAGAGAATAAAAAGAAGCAAATCAGCCAAAGCAAATTATTCAATTACTCGTCTAGGTTTTCTGAAAATGAAAAGTTTGGCCGAACTTCATCTTCTTCCTCGGCATTTTCGTCGAGTCTGAAGAAGTTGTTCTGCACAGAGAACCTTGTTGGGAAAGTGATAGCTGAAGCAATCACCATCTGCAATAGCAAGATCAGAAGTTATTTTGAGGAAGCAGATCTACAAGTTCTCTGGAGAAAAAGGAAGCTGTTTGAAGAAAGACTCTACTGCCAATCTATTGTCTTCAACTGCAAAAGCTTGGACTGATATCTGCTCAGTCTAGGAATAAGAAGACACAGAGATCTTGCTCTAGTGTCTAATTATCTATATATTTATTTCTTCTTTTGTAAAGATTCTTGGTGAATCTGGAGTTGTAAGCCCGTATTATAAAGGCTGAGGTCTTAGTGACCTATGTTTGGCCTTGTGCCGGGTGAAAGGTCTTCCTGACCTGGGTTTAGCTTAGTGCCTAAGTTGTAGGTCTGTGTGACCTGTGTGGTGCTGCGGGATCTGTGTTGTAAGCTCTTGAGGAGCTGAGTTCTGGAGGGAGAGCTGAATATAATGCACTGTTAGATATGCGTAGAGGGACAGTGGATGTATCCAAGATTGGGGAACAACTATAAATTGTTGTATCGTCTGTGATTGATCTTGAAAGTAACAACTAACCTAATCACCAACCACAGAAATCTGCTAACAAGTTAGAAAAATCAAATAATGGTAATAACCTATTCACCCCCCCCCCCCCCCCCGTCTAGTTGTTTAGCTAGGCTTGAAAACAAGACATTCACTCTATCAATGTGATATCCTTCTCTAAGGATTTTAGCTCATTGATAATGAGATTAAGTCTTGTGTACATCTCAGCAACTGATTCAGATTCTCCCTTTTTGAAGTTCTCATATTGAGAGATCAAGTAGGATCTTCTGTCCTTTCTCACATCAGCAGATCTAGCAATCATTATTTTGAGGGAGTTCCAAATGTCCCTTGCTGAAGAGCATTCAGCAACCTTCTGGAAGATGTCATCTGACATTGTCTGAGCTAATGTGTTCATAGCTCTGGCATCAGCAATCTTCAGTTTCTTTTGTGCTTCTATCCATTCTGGTGGTGGTATAATAATAGGGCCCCCCCCCAACCTTTTGCCCTGGTCGGGCCGGAGAGGTAATACTTGCCCAAGACGTCC
Source organism: Platanthera guangdongensis (assembly GCA_039583875.1). Taxonomy (NCBI): domain Eukaryota; kingdom Viridiplantae; phylum Streptophyta; class Magnoliopsida; order Asparagales; family Orchidaceae; genus Platanthera; species Platanthera guangdongensis. The sequence continues at coordinate 128,539,431 of CM077161.1, read as the reverse complement.
ACCCAGTGCACTTACGGGAAATGATCGACCCTAACCAAGCACTAGATGGCTGTCTTGCTCGGCTCAAATCATAACATACAAAACCCATCAAAGCATAGCAGAAGCATTAATAGGAAACCATTGCAGATTTATATATAACATATCAAATCACAGCGGTTCTAGGGCCGAAGTCGAAGTGTTTAAATAAGCTCGTGGGCTATACATGTGCTTCATATAATCCTCATATACTCTCTCTCCCTCTCTCTCTCTCTCTCTCTCTCTCTCTCTCTCTCTCTCTCTCTCTACGCTGCTCGGCGGTACTTACGTCTCTAATCTCTGGGGACAGCGGGGGTGCATCTGCTCGAGTAGACCTAGCTGCTGGCGTAATCTCCTATGCCAGCGGGTCACTATGGTGCTCCACCTCCTGTGAATGGTTAATCAAATAACCGTTAGTCACAGAGCTAAGTGGAAACAAATCTCCTCCCCAAATCCACATCATGGGGACGAACACGCACCCACCCAACAAAAGTAAATAGCCGAAGCAAGAGAGAGTTAGCATAATATTTCAAATATGAACAGCTAGGAGCAACTATAAAAGAGTGCAGTATAACCGGAAAAAGCAGCAGTAGTATAAATCGGTTATAACAAGGCTCTACTAGCTCATCAGCACATCAGATTTCCATATCCTGAAATCTATCACAGGCATTCACAGTCGCGCACACACCACAGACATTTATTATCACATACAAACCGCAGGCATTCATAGATACGCACACACCGCAGGCATTCATAGCCGCACACACAAACCCTATGCCGACATAGTTTGGACCGCTTTTGTTCCAGCAGGGTAGCGAGCCCCGCGGGCCTCACCGATGTGGCCTTCGATGACAGTGGCCAGTCCTGCCACTCTTTGCGGTGATCGTACCACACAACCTCAGGCCCCAACGTACAACCATGGGTACACTTGGATGTGAGAGACATCCGGCGAATTGTTTTGGCCGACCAGCAGAGGAAATCCCGCCTGGGAATATAACGGCCAGTCACCCGTGTTACTCATCTCCCTGTCGCCTTGAGTCATCTACCTTCCCGCACCGGTACGAATGGTCTGCGGAAGGGACTGACCCGCCACTATTTCACCGCAAGCAATTTACAATCAATCAATTAAAAAGGCAAATAATATAAACATCGGGTCTACGTCGGCCTTCCCTACTAGGTTTAGACTTCGGGCGTCAGCACTCAGCTCTACTTTTGACAAGGAGCATGGGAGTGCATTATTTGGGGCTATACCTGGAGGACTACTTCAACTCTGGTTATACTCAACTAAGGCTCGACGACTACTCGTCAGAGCAGGACCCAGGATTATAATAGTAAATTGTAATGGAAATAATTGCAGTGATTATGCTGCTTATTTAAAGTGCTGGAATGAAATGTGACCAGTACGAGACTGGAGTAGTACTGGATAAAAAGTACTAAGATAAGCTTGATTAGTACGGGACTGTAGTAATACTGAATATAAAGTACTGAAATAAATTTGACCAGTACGAGACTGGAGTAGTATTGAATAAAAAGTACTGAAAAGAGCTTGACCAGTACGAGACTGGAGTGGTATTGAATAAAAAGTACTGAAATGAGCTTGACCAGTACGAGACTGGAGTCGTACTGAATAGAAAGTACTGAAATAAGCTTGACCAGTACGAGACCGGAGTAGTACTGAATAAAAAGTACCGATATAAGCTTGACCAGTACGAGACTGGAGTAGTACTAAATTGAAAGTACTAAAATAAGCTTGACTAGTACGAGACTGGAGAAAACACAAAGAAAATGGTTAGTAGTCCAATCACTCCTATTCAGGAAGCTTCGAGATTTAAGGAGGTTTGGTTGGGTTACATCCATTATTAGGGTCCAAATTATGAGAGAGTCGAGGCGCTCGACGGTTTTATGAAATCTGGAAAACCCGGAGCTTAGTCACCTGCCTCGGCCATCCTCGTCGATAAAATAGTTTATGGTACTTGTTTACTTATAAGGAGTGGTCGCGCACTCAAATTTCGGTCTTTTAGGCAAAACAAGCGGAAAAGGAATCCGTGCGCGACCCTAAGCTTCAATATTTTAGGACAAGTATCAAAACTTATCCCCATGATCCCAAATTTTGATACAACCCTTAGGAGGGCCTAAAATGAGCCTAATAAATTTTTTTATAATTTTCAAGGTATTTTCGGTATTTAATTTAGCCAAAAAATTTATTTTGGCTTTTTAAAATAATAAATTAACCCCAAATATTCTCAAACTTTTTGTAGAGGTAGCCCTCATAATGGGGAATATTTTTCATGTTGGTTATTTTTCTCCTAGAGGCCTAGGTTTGGCCTCAAAAAATCTCAAATCCCTTGTCCTCTGATTTGGTATGCTAATAGCAGATCTATCTGATCCTGCGGCTAAAATTAAGACGCAGGGTGCTTTATGCCCTACTGTCCCCACAGCGAATCGGCAGCGGATCCGTTGCGGGGTGCGTTGATGCTGAGGCGCGCGGGGGGGATAAGGTGATATGTGCCATCCGATCTAATCATGAGATCAGACGGCCACTGCTTCTCCCAGCGGTGTGAAGGGTGGAGGCCTCCACCACCGCCGGCCAGCCTTCGTCAGCCTCCGTTGCCGGCCCCAATCAACTCGTCAGGGGCAGGCGACCCTCTGGGCGGTGGTCCGGCGGCCTAGCGCCGCCGGCCGCCGCCAGAAATTACTTCCCGAGAGCTTTTGGGTGGTGGTGGCCCTGCTCCCGGCGCCACCGTGCCGCCCCCGCTCATCGGGAATCCTACCACCCATCAGTCCACCCTCAACCGATTCGCCGGGGGTTGGGCTTCACTCCAGTGGTGGTCCGGCGGCCATGCGCCACTGGCCGCTGCCGCCGGTTTAAAACAGAGAACCTTGTTTTTGCGGGTGCCGCCGGAACCGCATTTTCCGGCGGCACCACCACTGGGGGCCCCTGCCCCCAGTGGTATAACACTCCCCCAGCGCCACCACCGGCGCTGGGGGAGGATTTCTCCTCCTTGGGTGCCACCCAGCCTAGAATAATGCTCGGGTGGCGCTGGCGGCGCTACGGCCGCTAGGAGTGCCATGCACCACGTCGAAAATATAGAGGGGGAGGGAGAGAAGGTTCCACCTGGGTCTGGTGGGCTCGGGAGGGGCTGGCTTGGTCAGCCATGCTTGGGGTGGTGGAGGAGGGGGAGGGAGAGCTTGGGTTGCCTTTTTCCGTCCACCAAAGCTCTGGCAGGGTGTTTGGCTGGGGGAGGAAGGTTGCTTTGGAGCTTGGGGAAAGAGAGGGAATGGGGTGGGGTGACTTTATAGGGTTTGGGAGGGGGAGCTCCCCTCCCTTTGGGTGGTGTGGGACTAATCCCTCCTTAGGGAGGGATTAATCCCCACCCTCCAGCTGTCCAAGGACAGCTGTAGGTCCCTCATTTTCCCCCATGTGGGGAAAAAGGGAAGAATCCCTTATGGGCTTGGGCCTTATGTGTGGAAAGAGAAAAGGGAAAGGGAGAAGAGGGGAATAGGGTGGGCATCCATTTAACCTAGAGATGCTTGCTGGTTGGTGGCCCAAGAAGAGTGTGGGGGCATGGGCCATCCTTCCTTGGAGAGTAGGTTGGCCCCTTACTTGGAGAAAAACCCAAAAAGTGGGTTTTTAGGGAGGTTTGACCAAGTCAACCCTAGGGTGGGTCCCCCTTGCTGGTCAAAGTCAATGTGGGTCCAAGTCATCGGGGTCGGGTCAAAGTTCGGGTGTCGTATCATAATTGGTGTGCGCACGCTTTTCGGCGCACGGCTAGGCTTGATTTGACCATGGGTTTACCAATTATCATCAAAATTGACTCGGACGACTTCCGTTGACTTCGTATTGACCACACGAGTCCAACGCCACTGACTGGGGTTGAATCAGAGTCTGTTTGGCAAAAGTCCAAAATTTGCGCGTCGTAGCGCGCTAAAATGGTCAAAGTGTGTAAAATTGTTGTTAGACCTCAGATTGTGACGTGACGGGTTCGGATGCACCTGTCTAGGTTATATAAGGTCACAAGAATCGACAGAACTCAATTCAGAGTTCTCTAGGTCAATATTCAAAATCTGCTCTCGTTGCGTTTTACGAGGAATGGTCACATTCACTATATGACATCGGGGTCCAGCTTAATGAGTTTCGATGTACTCGCATTGACTATACGAGGACACAGGGACTGACAGAACTCAATTCGGAGTTCTCTAGCTCTATTCCCCACCTAGGGTTATCTCCTACCGGGTCATGGGCAGGGTTCTGGCCACTTTTATTTGGCCCACTAGGGCTTTGGTGGCCCAATAAAAGTCGGGATGTTACAATCCAATAAAAATAAAAGGATTTTTGTCCCCAAAAATTTTCTTGAAATAGGGGGAAAAAGTAACATACCTGGGGAAAGAGCTCTGGGTACTTTTCTCGGAGGAGTGCTTTAGGTTCCACGTGAACTCCTCTCGTCCGCAGTTTGACCATAACACCTTGACCATTGGAATGATTTTGTTACGAAGTGTCTTTACCTTGTAATCTATGACTTTGACGGGTTCGAGCTGGACATATCTATCCAACCGTAGTTGCACTAGTGGATTACAAAGGTGCTGCTCTGGTTGCCGGAGGACTCGTCTCAAGGAGGAGAGATGAAACAAATTGTGAAGATTCCCCAACTCTGGGGGAAAGGCTAAACGATAGGCTACGGGGCCAACACACTCTTTCACCTTATAAAGGCCCAAGAAGCGGGGATCTAACTTCTTCTGCTTTCTCAATCGGGAGACACCATGCATGGGCTTTATTTTCAGAAACACCATTTCCCCCATGCTAAACTCCATCGGTCGGTGTCGCATATCATAGTACTTAGCCTGTCGGCTCTGCACTTACCGCATTCGCTCCTGGATCAGCCGTATCGCTGTCATAGTGTCATCGATGCAAGCCACTCCCAAGGCTTCCGAGTCCTCTTCCTGAGCCCAAGTCAATGAGGTTCGGCAACGTCTTATATACAATGCCTCGTATGGAGCCATCTTAATGCTAGCCTGGTAGCTGTTATTGTATGAAAATTCGACTAACGGTAACAACTGCTCCCGCGGCTCATTATGCTCTACTATGCATAGTCGAAGAAGATCCTCCATTGTCTGGTTCGTCCTTTCTGTCTGTCTGTCTGTCTGTGGGTGGAAGGCTGTGCTGAAGGCCAATTTGGTTCCCAAATACGCCTATACCTGCCTCCACTCCTTAGATGTGAAACGCCCATCACGATCTGATACGATGGGCTTTGGTACTCCGTGAAATCGTACCGCTTGCTCTAGGAACATCCTGTCCAGGATATCTACTCTGTCACCCTGTCGGTTTGGAATGAACAGTGCTACCTTGGTGAGTCGATCTACAACCACCCATATTGAGTCATTCCCAGTACGGGATTGGGGTAGGCCATGGACGAAGTCCTTGGAGATGTCTTCAAACTTCCACTCTGGTATCGACAATGGCTGTAATAGGCCTCCTGGACTGCGACATTTGGCTTTGACCTTCTGACAGGTCTGACACCGGGCCACGATGTTGGTGACATCTCTTTTCATTCCAGGCCATTAAATGGTCCTGCGCAAGTCCACGTACATCTTAACTACGCCAAGGTGAATCGAGCACCTGGACTGATGGGCCTCCCGCAGAATTTCCTCACGAATACCTCCGGTAGTGGGAACGAATATGCGATGTTTAAATTATAGAATCACGTCAAGTAGGTTATAATCCTCCTGTGCCCCTCCTTGCAGAGATCGGATGAACGACATTACCTCTAGCTCGATCTTCTGGGCTTCTCGTATCTGGTGCCGGATGTCGCATTAGATCTCCATCCAATACAGCTGAGAATAGTACTCTTCCGGATCTCTTCGGGCAACCAGGGTAACCTCCAAGTCTATCAAAGACAGGAAACGTTCCTTAGGGATGTGCTCCATCCAACTCCCGGCTATCGCAGGCTGGCGGATCAAGGCATCAGCGACTCTGTTAGCCTTCCCAGGGTTATATTGGAGAGCGAAGTAGTAATCACATAAGAATTCCAACCATCGGCGTTGCAGGAGATTCAGCTCTTTCTACGTGAAGATATATTTGAGGCTCTTGTGGTCTGAGAAGATCTCACATCTTACTCCGTACAGAAAATGCCTCTAGATTTTAAGGGCGAAGACGACGGCGCCCAACTCCAAATCATGTGCTACGTAATTTAATTCATGCTGCTTCAATTGCCGCGAAGCGTAGGCCACTACCTTGCCATGCTGCATTAGGACTGCTCCCAATCCCTTCAGGGAGGCATCATTGTAGATTTGAAATCCCTCGATCCCTGTAGGGATCATAACAATTGGCATGGAAGTTAGCCGCTTCTTCAATTCAACGAACGCAGCCTCGCACTCCGGCGTCCATCGGAATGCGACGTCTTTCTTGGTGAGAGTAGTGAGGGGTAGGTCAATCTTGGAAAATCCCTCGATAAACTTCCTGTAGTATCCGCCAAGGCTGTGAAAACTCCAGATGTCTACAGCCGTCCTGAGGGGCGGCCAATTCTGTAATGCCTGGATCTTGGCTTGGTCTACTGCCACTCCTTCCTTATTTATTGTATGGCCCAAGAATCCAACTTCTTCTTGCCAAAACTCACACTTACTGAATTTGGCGAAGAGAGAGTGCTCCCGAATCTTTAATAGCACCATCTGTAGGTGTCGAGTATGGTCCGTCTTGGTCTTTGAGTAGATTAGGATGTCGTCTATGAAGACGATGACAAAGTGATCCAAGAAGGGTTCGAAGACCTTATTCATTAGGGCCATGAAGGCAGAGGGAGCGTTAGTGAGCCCAAAGGGCATCACTAAGAACCCGTATAGACCGTACTGGGAGCTGAAGGTAGTCTTAAGAATATCTTCCTCTCAGATTTGAAGATGATAATAGCCGGACCTCAGGTCCATCTTGGAGAACACGGATGCACCTTTCAACTGATCGGACAGTTCATCGATCCTAGGGAGGGGGTATGTGTTGCGTATGGTAAGCTTATGCAGCTCCATGTAGTCGATGTACAGTCGTAGAGTCCCGTCTTTCTTCTTGACAAAACGTACCGGGGCTCCACAGGGCGAGGAACTAGGATGGACGAATCCAACATCTATTAGTTCCTGTACAAGTATCTTTAGTTCAGTCAGCTCCCTTGGGGCCATCCGGTAGGGAGCTCGCGATACTGCTCGTGCTACAAACACGAGCTCGATCTGAAAGTCAACCTCTCGCTGGGGTGGTAATCCCGGGAAGGACTCAGGGAAAATATCTGGAAAGTCGCGGACTACTGGGACCTTGGCGAACACCAAAGTTTTGTCTTCCATCTCGAAGTAGATAAGGTATAGCTCGTCCTTCTGTCGGACGAATTTCACCATCTGTGTAGAAGTCAAGATAATGCACGAGACAGAAGGCACACCTGTCAATATGACGCTCTGGCCATTTGGATTTTGTAGTCGGACATCTTGCGTGGAACAGTTTATCTGGGCTTGGTGCTCGGCCAGCCAATCCATTCCCAGAATTATGTCAAATCCAGTTATTGCTAGGATGGTTGCGTAGATTTCAAATTCTACCTCTCCCAGTGTAGCCTGGAATGAGCATTTTTCGGTCGATGTCATATCCGACCCGTCCGGTAAACAGATTTGTATAGATAGTCCGGTTGAACGAATAACATTTCCTTTTGTTGCGATGAATTCGTGGGAGACGAAAGAATGAGTCGCTCCTGTGTCGAAAAGTGTTTTGGCAGGGTGTCCTTCTACCAACAGGATTCCTGACAACATGGGAAATATATAGATATGTATCATCCAACTAATATACATATATATACATATATACAAAATATAAAACATCAGTGGAAGATCCGATATCTCCTATCACCTAAGATATATACCTATGACTACGTCAGGGGCCAGTCCGTGCTGCAGGTCCAGTGCGTAGGCCTCTAGGGGCGCTGCTCGGCCCTGCTAGCCTCTCCTTCCAGCTACGCCTCTACGACCTCTCTGACCTTGTCCTCGTGCCGGATGTCCACCCTGAACTGCTCCTAACCCCGGTCTCCCTGTCGCCTATGGGCAAAATGCCCTCATATTTCCTAGCTGCTGGCACAAGAAGCAGTTCCCTGCGAAGGGAACATCTCGTCGGGCCACTAGTGGGGACTGTGGAGCTAGAGCTGGTCTACTATCTGGCAGTGTAGCTGGGGGTACCGGGGGTGCTGGTGGGCGCCTATAAGGTTGCCTGCGGCGTCGCTGCCTACGCTCTCTATCCTATCTGTGGGGAGTGACTCGTCCATCTCGCCTCTAGTCTCGAGGAAGCTCTACCTGACCTCTGCGTCGCTGAGCCACTGTCTGCTGGTCCAACTCTAAAGATGTCGCATGGGTGGCTATGGAGTGAAAGGTGGCCTGAGAGAGAATAATCAGGGCCTGCCTCAGGTCGTCTCATATTCCTCAATAGAATCGAGAAGCTCTATCCCTGTCGGAGGCAGCCAGATTCCCGACTAAGCATGCCAGGTGTATAAACTCTCTCTCGTATTCTGCCACAGTGCGGTTGCCCGGTCGGATGAGCATGAATCTCTCTTGCAGCGCGACTCGGTCTGCATCTGTGATGAAAAACTCTAGTAGGGCTACAGAGAACTCCCCCCCAAAGGATCGTGCTCAACGGCCGACCTCAAAAGGTAGAGCGACTAGCCGCTCTCCACCAATCCCTCAAGTATCCCTCCAAAAGGTTCAACACCAAAGAGACTGCTGCCACAACTGGGCACATCTTTCCGACTAACAGCTCCTCCAATCGCTCCACCCACTCCCCTACCTGGATGGTCGTCTCTGTACCCCTGAAAGGGGGAGGCCTTAGTCCTCTGAAAGTCATCAGCAGATCGATGGGTGTGGTAATCTCTCGCGGTGGCTGTTCCAGGGCATCCCGGAAAGTTGCTAGTATAGCCGTCAGTGTCTGCCCCACATCTATCTCGGCAAACGGTACGGCCGCTGGAGCAACCGGGTATGGTGGTGGGGTAGCTGGATCATATCCTCTAGACAATGATCCCCCGTTATTGTACTCCGGTATCTAGAGAAGTAACAGGAAAGAGTGTCAGTATTTTGCAAAAGTAGGGGAAATTTGCAAAAACGACAACCCAAGCGGAAAACAACGGTGTATGGTCATACTATCGTACAGTCTAGAATCTCTAATCATCTATACTAGGTTCCACCAGGCTTCCACTGCGAGGTTCGTCCTGAACTGAGAATGAAGCGAGGGACGAAGGGATCCTGAGACTGCTCCACAAGTACGAATCATGATGGCTCTAATCCATTTGTAGCGCCCCCCCCCCCCCCCCCAACCTTTTACCTGGGTCGGGCCGGAGGGGTACTACTTGCCCAAGACGTCCACCCAGTGCTCTTAGGGGAAACGATCCACCCTAACCAAGCACTAGATGACTGCCTTGCTCGGCTCGAATCATAACATACACAACCCATCAAAGCATGGCGGAAGCATTAACAGGAAAACATTGTAGATTTATATATAGCATATCAAATCACAACTGTTCTAGGGCCGAAGCGTAAGTGTTTAAATAAGCCCGTGGGTTATACATATGCTACATATAATCCTCATATACTCTCTCTCTCTATGCTGCTCGGTGGTACTCACGTCTCTAAACTCTAGGGACGACGGGGGTGCATCTGCTCGAGTAGACCTAGCTGCTGGCGTAATCTCCTGCGGCAGCGGGTCACTATGGTGCTCCACCTCCTGTGAATGGTTAATCAAATAACCGTTAGTCACAGAGCTAAGTGGAAACAAATCTCCTCCCCGGATCCACATCCTGGGGACGAGCACGCACCTACCCAACAAAAGTAAATAGCAGAAGTAAGAGATGGTTAGCACAACATTTCAAATATGAACAGCTAGGAGCAACTATAAAAGAGTACAGTATAACCGGAAAAGCAGAGTAGTATAAATCGATTATAACAAGGCTCTACTAGCTCATCAGCACATTAGATTTTCATATCCTGAAATCTATCACAGGCATTCACAGCCGCGCACACACCGCAGGTATTCATAGCCGCATACACACCGCAGACATTCATAGCCGCGCACACACCGCAGACATTCATGGTCGCGCACACAAACCTTATGTCGACATAGTTTGGACCGCTTCTATTCCAGCAAGGTAGCGAGCCCTGCGGGCATCACTGATGTGGTCGTCGGTGACAGTGGCCAGTCCTGCCACTTCTGGAGGTGATCGTATCGCACAACCCCAGGCCCTAACGTACAACAATGTGTACTCTTGGATGTGAGCGACATTCGTCGAATCATTATGGCCGACCAGCGGAGGAAAACCCGACAGGGAATATAATGGCCAGTCACCCATGGTACTCATCTCCCCGTCGCCTTGAGTCGTCTACCTTCCTGCATCGGTACGTATGGTCTGCGGAAGGGACTGAGCCGCCATTATTTCACCGCAAGCAATTTACAATCAATCAATCAAAAAGGCAAATAATATAAACATCGGGTCTATGTCGGTCTACCATACTAGGTTTAGACTTCGGGCGTCGGCACTCAGCTCTACTTTTGACAAGGAGCATGGGAGCGCATTATTTGGTGCTAGACCTGGAGGACTACTTCAACTCCGGTTATCCTCAACTAAGGCTCGACGACTGCTCGTCAGAGCAGGACCCCGGATTATAATAATAAATTACAATGGAAATAAGTGCGGTGATTATGCTGCATATTTAAAGTGCTGGAATGAAATGTGAGCAGTACGAGACTGGAGTAGTACTAGATAGAAAGTACTGATATAAGCTTGACCTGTACGGGACTAGAGTAGTACTGAATAGAAAGTACTGAAATAAGCTTGACCAGTACGAGACTGGAGTAGTACTGAATAGAAAGTACTGAAAAAAGCTTGACCAATACGAGACTGGAGTGGTACTGAATAGAAAGTACTGAAATGAGCTTGACTAGTATGAGACTAGAGTAGTAGTGAATAGAAAGTACTGAAAAACGTTTGACCAGTATGAGACTAGAGTCGTACCGAATAGAAAGTAGTGAAATAAGCTTGACCAGTACGAGACTGGAGTAGTACTAAATTGAAAGTACTAAAATAAGCTTGACCAGTACGAGACTGGAGAAAACACAAAGAAAATGGTTAGTAGTCCAATCACTCCTATTTAGGAGGCTTCGAGATTTAAGGAGGTTTGGTTGGGTTACATCCATTATTAGGGTCCAAATTACGAGAGAGTCGAGGCACTTGACGGTTTTACGAAATCTAAGAAACCCGGAGCTTAGTCACCTGCCTCGGCCGTCCTCGTTGATAAAATAGTTTAAGGTAATTGTTTAATTATAAGGAGTGGTCGCGCACTCAAATTTCTGTCTTTTAGGGAAAACGAGCGGAAAAAAATCTGTGCGTGACCCTAAGCTTCAATATTTTAGGACAAGTATCAAACCTTATCCCCATGAGCCCAAATTTTGATACAACCCTAGGGATGGCATAAAATGATCCCAGTAATTTTTTTATAATTTTCTAAGATGCTTTGGGTATTTAATTTAGCCAAACAAATTTTATTTTGGCTTTTAAAATACTAAATTAACCCCAAAACTTCTCAACATTTTGTGGAGGTAGCTCTCATCATGGGGAACATTTTTCTTGGTGGTCATATTTCTCCTAGAGGCCTATGTTTGGCCTCAAAAAATTCCAAATCACGTGCCCTCTTATTTGGTCTGCTAATAGCAGATCTATCCAATCCTGCAGCTAAAATTAAGCCGCAGGGTGCTTTATGCCCTACTGTCCCCACAGCTGAACGGCAGCGGGTCCGCTGTGGAGGGTGTTGATGCTGAGGCGGGGGGGGATAAGGAGATCTGGGCCGTCCGATCTCATCATGAGATCGGACGACCACTGCTTCTCCTAGTGGTGTGGAGGGTGGCGGCCTCCACCACCACCGGCCAGCCTTCATCAGCAACCGTCGTCGGCCCCGATCAACTCGTCGGGGGCCGGCGACCCTCGGGGAGTTGTTCCGATGGCCTGGCGCCACTGGCCACCGCCGAAAATTACTTCCCGAGAGCTTTAGGGTGGCGTTGGCCCTGCTCCCGGCGCCACCGCGCCACCCCCGCTCATCAGGAAGCCTGCCACCCATCAGTCCACCCCAGGCCGACTCGCCACAGGTCGGGCTTCACGCAGGCGGTGGTCTGACGACCATGTGCCGCCGACCGCCGCCGCAGATTTAAAACAGAGAAAACCCTGTTTTTGCGGGTGCCACCAGAACTGCATTTTTCAGCGGCACCGCCGCTCTCCGCTGCTGGGGGCCACCGCCCCCAGTGATATAACTCTCCCCCAGCACCACCACTAGTGTTGGGGGAGGATTTCTCCTCCTTGGGCGCCACCCAGCCTGGAACATGCTCGGGTGGCACCGGCGGGGCTCCGGCTGCCGGGAGTGTCATGCACCACGTCAAAAATGGAGAGGGGGAGGTAGAGAAGGTTCCACCTGGGTCTGGTGGGCTCGGGAGGGGCCGGCTTGGTCGGCCATGCATGGGGGTGGTGGAGGAGGAGGAGGGAGAGCTCGGGTTGCCTTTTTCCGGCCACCAAGGCTCCGGCAGGGGGTTGGGCAGGGGAGGAAGGTTGCTCTGGAGCTTGGGGAAAGAGAGGGGGTGGCTTTATAGGGTTGGGGAGGGGGAGCTCCCCTCCCTTTGGGTGGTGTGGGACTAATGCCTCCTTAGGGATGGATTAATCCGCACCCTCCAGCTATCCAAGGACAGCTCGAGGTCCCTCATTTTCCCCCATGTGGGTAAAAAGGGAAGAAGCCCTTATGGGCTTGGGCCTTATGTGTGGAAAGGGAAAAGGGAAAGAGAGAAGAGGGGAATAGGGTGGGCCTCCATTTAACCTAGGGAGGCTTGTAGGTTGGTGGCCCAAGAAGAGTGTGGGGGCATGGGCCATCCTTCCTTGGAGAGTAGGTGGGCCCCTTACTTGGAGAAAAATCCAAAAAGTGGGTTTTTAGGGTGATTTGACCAAGTCAACCCTAGGGGGGTCCCCCTTGTTGGTCAAAGTCAAAGTGGGTACAAGTCATCGTGGTCGGGTCAAAGTTTGGGCGTCGTGTCATAATTGGTGTGCGCATGCTTTTCAGTGCACGACTAGGCATGATTTGACCATGGGTTGACCAATTATCATCGAAATTGACTAGGATGACTTCCGTTGACATCGTATTGACCACACGAGTCCAACATCACTGACTGGGGTTGAATCGGAGTCCGTTTGGAGAAAGTCCAAAATTTGCGCGTCGTAGCGCGCTAAAATGGTCGAAGTGTGAAAAATTATCGTTAGTCCTCAGATTATGACATGGCGGGTTCTGATGCACCAGTCTAGGTTATATGTGGTCATAGTAATCGACAGAACACAATTCAGAGTTCTATAGGTCGATATCCAAAATCTGCACTCGTTGCGTTTTACGAGGAATGGTCACGTTCACTATATGGCCTCGGGGTCCAGCTGAACGAGTTCCGATGCACTCGCATGGACTACACGTGATCACAGGGACTGACAGAACTCAATTCAGAGTTCTCTAGCTCTATTTCCCGTCTAGGTTTATCTCCTACCGAGTCATGGGCAGGGTTCGAGGCACTTTTATTGGGCCCACTAGTGCTCTAGTGGCCCAATAAAAGTCGGGATGTTACAACAACACTGATGCTAGTTGTTTCCAATGGTTGAGGTGGACCTGTCAAAATAGAAATATATATATCTTTATCAATAGAGTTCATGTAAAATCTAATCCTTATCTTACATAGTGCAAACTTATTTAGATTGCACACATGAGGTCTAGTGCTTGAATATTCCTTATTTTGTGCCATGATAAATTTCTAGGTAAAAATAAAATCTATCAGATCTTATGGTTCAGGTGTTAGCCTGTAAAACCAAACAACCACCCTCTGATACCAATTGAAAGTGAGGGATAGATTTACTTTACACTAGAGGGGGAGGGGTGAATAGGGTATTTTAAAATCTTGATTTAGTTTTAAAGCGGATTTAAAAACTAGTCATATATATATATATACATATATAGAGAGAGAGAGAGAGTGAGAGAGAGAAGCAATCACAGCACACAAATAATGAGAATAGAAATCACGGACGACGCAAGGAAATTTATAGTGGTTCCCTAACAAATCTGGGTACATCCACTCTTCTACCACCATGATAGGAATCCACTACAGGTTTTTGATCAGTTGCCCTGCCACCACAGGTTTTTGCTCAGGTGCCCTGTCACCACAAGATCTATTTTTCCAAGGGAGATATAGCAACCCTTTAAGCTTTTAATTAGGTGCCCAAAAACCAATTTAAGTCTTTTGATCAGGTGACTTAAGAACCAAGGGGTTTGACTTTTTAAGAGAGTTATAACCCTATACACAGTTTATGAAAATAAACTAAAAGAAAATGATGATGTCTTCTCTTTCAAGATTCTCAGAGTAGAATAGTGGATTGATGTTGAAGTAAAAAAGCTCCCCCTGATTTGAGTAGAGTTTATGATCAGGAGAGGGAGACTTTTCTTAAGGATGTAGGCCTTCTTGTATCTGAGAGATGAAGACTTTGCACAAGCAGAGACTGAAGATCTAATTCTGTAAGCTTATGAAATTTGTAAGAGTATGTGTTGATCTGCAAGTCTGTAAGTCAGTATATCTTAGTCTTTAACCTTGAGACAGTAATCTTCTATACATATATATTGAAAGCTGAGAGGAATTCAAACATTTGAATTAATCGATTCTGAAACATCTGAGGAATTACCGAGCATGGTAATTGCCTTGAAAAATAATTAGCTTTAAACTCTGTGATAAATCCATATTTAATGCTGCCTCTAAACGCCTATATTCGTTAGAATATTTTGCATTAAATATCAGAGTCATAACTATCTGTAATTATGCCTTTAAATTATCATGCATTCAGAATATATAACAGCCTGGAATTTAGCCTGAAACTGCACTACCTTCTGTAAATAAAATAGCATAAAACACTGTAAAGAATTAGTTGAACTCAGCAAGCATTTTGTCGACCTGAGCTCGGAGTTCGTCGAACCGAATCTTGTTATTTGTCAACATGAGCTCAGAGTTCGTCGAGCTAAGCTTGACTTTCGTCAAGCTGAGTTTTTGAGTAGATACCGGAGTTCGTCGACCAGAGCTCAAAGTTCGTCGAGCTAAACTCAGCGTTAAGACTCTGATTCGTCGAGCTGAGCACGATGTTTGTCGAATGCAGCTCTGCTTTCGTCGAACTAATTTTTTGCATTTGTCTGACTACATTTATCTGGAGTTCTTCTAAGGCAATAACCCTCGAAATAACATATGACCTAGACTATACAAAATGGGTCAAACTAAACATCCTAATAGTAATCCTAGCCCAAATCAGTAATAGGGTTCCAACACTACCTTCTTTAAACTCCCTTAGAGGGTTGCTGCCCAACCGAACCAACCCATCTCCATACCTACAGGTGGGTTTTTGGAGGCCACATCCTCTCTTAGATGAATGAACCTTGATAGTCAAGCTCACACCACATGGACTTCTCAGGAGGTCACCCATCCCATGACTACTCCAGCCTAAGGACACTTAACTATGAAGTTTTTCCACTTCTCATCACCAATTCTGCTACAACTCAATTGGTGATTGGAAGAGAACCTCGCTATCTCCTTCTGAGATAGATACTCCAGCCATCTGCCTTGCTAACCTCTTTTGTTAAGCAAGCAGATTCTCCAGCTCAAGAAAGAATGATTGATTAGCTCAGCCCTGCACTGAAGTAACAAAGGCCACATATTCCTTCGGCAACCTGCAGAAAATGTGCTTCATCAGCTTTACCTTTGAGATGGGCTCATTCGGATCCAATGCTAAACTTTCAGCGCACAAGTTCTTCATCTTTAAGAAGAAAGCTGTTATGGACAGTTCTCCCTGAGTGTCTTTCGCCAACTCATTCTCCGAGAATTGTAGCCGCCCTATATTCTTCTTGTTGAATAACCCATCAAGGGAAGTCCCAATCTCGCAGCCGACCGATATATAATGATGTGGTCGAAAATTTCTATTGAGATCGCCCGCTTTAGAGTGAAATTTGCCTTAGCATTTGTTCTCCTCCAAGCTCTCACAGCTTAAGCATTCCCAGTAGTAGCTATCACCTTTTGTCTGTCGTCTTCACCGACGACCTCCTAAAAATCCACGCCTAGAAGATAACTCTTCATGCAAGGCTTCTACTTTTTAAAGTTAGTCCACGTCAGGAGCTCAATACCAAGTCCTCTTGTGAAACCTCCTTCCATTGCTATAACACTGGTTACTTGAAAACTTCCAGAAGCACAAGCAAAGTTATGTGATTGAACACTGCTCAAACCTCTATCCCTCTGATACCATGTAAAAAATTTCCAAGAAGAGGAAAAGGTTGCAGGAACACTCAACAAAACCAAACTTAAATAGACCAGCACAATATAAAAAAAGAGGAACTTCTATTACCAATTCAGCTGCAGCTGAATTGGTGATGAGAAGTGGAAAAACTCCATAGTTAAGCGTGCTCGGGATGGAGTAGTCATGAGATCAGTGACCTCCTGGAAAGTCCCCATGGTGTGCTCTTGACTATCGAGCTTCACTCATCTAAGGGAGGATGTAGCCTCCAACTTCCCACTTGTGGGCATGGAGATGGGTTAGGTCAGTTGGGCTGCAACGCTTTAAGGGAATTTAAGGAAGCCAACATGGATACCATGCGAGGAGGGTTGAACTGCCGCACACCCCTTCTAATAATTATGTCTTTGTTATAACTGCAACAAGTTAGAGTTCCCCGCTCGAAATATTTGCAACATTACACGTTATTGCTTCTACAACCATAATTGACTGCCACATCTATAGAAAGCATAGGCTGTTGAAATTTCACAAGTCAATCAACTAGTAGTTCTGGTATCAAGCAAACACTTCCAAAACTATCAAGTTGATCACTTGATCAAGCGGAAAACGAGAACTAGGCGCAGGAACACTCCAACCATAAACTAAGCTATATATCAGAGACAATGAAAAGCAAACACAGATCTTGCATTAATCAACTATCAATCTTTATAGGGCTAGGTATACATGGCGAGACATGATTTCGCCAAGTACAAAGAGAAGAAAAAGCAAAAGTAATCTTCAAGCCGGGCAGACTACCTCAGAGACCGCTGAGTCCACCGAGACCGCCAAGACCGCCAAGCCGCTGCTGTTACTCTGATTCTATGGAGTCCGTACAAATTGCAGACAACCCGTTATTCTGCTGACGCACGCTCTAAAACGGCCGCCGAACTGAATGAACAGGCCGCCAAGCCCGCCGAGAACGGTGACTTAGTTATTGAACTTAGACTTCAATTGCTGGAGAGAAAACTGGTTGGCTGCCAAGTGCAACCTGCTGCAACCGCTGATTGTAAACCAAAAACTTTACTACTTCCTGACCTTGATCCGAACCAGAAGCCTGACTTCACAGTGTTAGTCGTACAACCTGCAAACAGCAACCAGTGAATTCTCAAACCGCACGACCTGGAAAACCGAGTTCGCAATAATTGATCTGCGCTCAACTTACTGTTCACTCTGTTACTGTAGACGTGTCGGGGGGGTCTATTTATAGGCGGGGTGAGGAATGTGGTCACCGTCCTAGTGAATATAGTCACCACCCCAGCTAGGAGCTAGCAAAACCCCATATGTCGAGTTTGCAAGGAATAGACTGAACAACTAACTTGCCAGACGCCAAGTGAAGAAGACAGTCCACCACTAGGTGGACACCGCACCAGTCCGCACCCATTGAAGCATGCAAACACAACAACATCCCAATCACTGCGATAGTCTGCATGCTACATGCGGACAAGGCATTAGCCCGCCCAGCTCGCAATCACCGCGGCAGTTTGCCACACTGCATAGCACCCGGACATACAGCCAAATACAGCATCAGTTTGTATGCTATATGCGGACATGGCACCAGTCCGCACACCTTGCGAATACATCATCAGTCCGTCACATAAGTCAACGACCTATAGGCCGAACGTCCGGTCAACAACGGACTCTGCGGACAACCTGCACTTATCACAAAGACAAAGACCAATCCACCAAATTGGCGCGAGCTCGGCGGACACGAAGCTAGACCGCAAACTCCATGGACAGTCTGCCACCTCGAATTCGGCTAACACCCATCGCATCACAAGAGAACTCTGCAAGGACCAATGTCGATCTCGCAATCACCAAAACCAGTCCGCCATAGCGGACTCCGCGGACTCAACCGAGTCCGCCACATTCCCGTGGATTAACTAACAATCCACCTGGTTACTTCAAGAACAGGTTATCTGCAAGACATCAGACTGAGCTTAGCACCGCCATCAGATCGCCAAGCCACATAGCCCAGGCTGCTTTAAAAGACACTGATAACTCTAATTTTGTCCAAGTTTTTACATTATTTTTATTTAATAATTAATTAATTTATAATTATATTTTGTAATTTTATTATTGAATTTTTCTAATTTCTTGTTTCAGGGCAATCTGGGCTGCAAATCGCAATTTGGAGTCTATAGGGTTGATCAGGAGACAAAACTGCGCAAAAGCAGGAAAATTTCAAAAGAACACGCCAACGTCACGGGCGTGACCAACATGGTCACGGGCGTGACATCCGGGCTAGAACCCGGCTCGTGGAGGGAGTTACCTGCCACGTCAATTAAAATTACACGCCTTAAGGTCACGGGCGTGACCATCATTACACGGGCGTGTACTCCAGGCGTGACATCCAGTGCCTGCCCTGATGTCCAGTCAACGGCAGTTTAACAAGTCACGGGCGTGACACACTTGCCACGGGCGTGACATACCCCGTGACAGCCCGGCGTGCCGACTTAATGCTACAGTTTCACTCGCCGGGAGTTTTCTCAAGACACGCCCATGGTCACGGGCGTGACCAGGGGCGTGACCCCTCCAACAACGGCCGGAGTTATTCCCGCCGTTTCTGCTTCCCGCCGTTTTTCTACAACCGTCAAGACACGCCCTAGGTCACGGGCGTGACCTAGGGGCGTGACCAGCAAATTAACGACTTTTGGCGGTTTCGCGCCAACGTTCAGAGGACTTGAAGACGACGGTTCCGAGACCGACACGCCCTAGGTCACGGGCGTGACCTAGGGGCGTGACCACCCAGCAACTTTTTCTATAAATTCCAGACAGCTTCAGATGGCCAGGAGGAGATTTTTGGGAGCTTAGTTCTATTTTATTTACTGTTTTTCCTGCATTCTAATTTCATTTTGTACCTTTACTTTCAAGTCTTCTTTTTAATCATGTCTTTATTCATGTTTTCATGTAATTCTCTCATCATGATGAGTAGCTAATTTCCCAATTAGCACTTGATCATGATGAACTTTGGAATGGAATAAAATTCTTATTTTTGTCTCAAATTAGCAAGCATTCTATTTTCTAAACTTTGATTTATCTTTGATTTAATTTTTCTTCGAATTCATAAGTTGCAAATTATGTTTATTCGAGCTTAGATTCGTATCCTAGATTTACCGAGAGGTTGTGGATACGAGTAGATCACTCAAGGATAAAGAGAATTTCTTGCACCCCTCGAGAGAGGAACGCAAAATTCTTCCGCCTTGGAGTCAACTCCATTAGTGAGGTTCACCGCCTAAAGCAAGCTTAGGTCTTTCGACTGGCCGAGAGGTCTTAATCGATCTACCTAAGGTTAGTCGAGTGCGTATTCTCGAGAGAGGCGCTTCGTAGCTTTGGAACCTCCGCGGTCAAAGTTAATAATTTAGATGCTTGTGCTCTTTAATTTCGTGGATTTTATTCTAGCCCAAAGGGATTCTAGATCAAGTGCTAGCCTTTTATTCATCGAATTTCTCCTCTTAATTTAACGTTTGTTTTCGTTTTCGCAAAAACCAATTTTCCGATCGATAAAATAATAGTTCGTCCTTGTGAGTACAAATACTCAACGGTCCCCGAGTTTAAATACGATATTTCCTATACTAAATTTCGATAGGTGCACTTGCCTAGTTGAGAGTTTAGTTTGGATATTTTTCAAAACTGATAAAATCTTCATCAAGTTTTTGGCGCCGTTGCCGGGGAAATATTTTTGTTGATATTTTGAAAGCAAGACTCTATTAATTTTATCATTTTCTTTTGTTTAAGAAATATCAGAATCAAAAAAATTTTGTTTTATTTTGGTGTATGACCCGAGGGAATCCGTCGCCTCTTTTTGATTTGGATCCGGAAATCGAGCGAACCCTTCGGCATCGCTTACGATTTCAAGTTCCGAATTTTCAAGATACGGACTCCTTAGGAGACACTCCTAATCCTTCATTAATCCTCTCTCCGTCACCGCCTTCTTCTTCTCCTTCTTCATTTAGTTCTTCTTCTCATTCTCCTAGATCTCCATCTTCTGCTTCTTCCAATATGGGTGAGCCAAATGCGGTTGAACAAAGGACTATGTCCTATTATGCCCGTCCAAACTTGGACGAGACTCAATCTAGTATTGTTCGCCCCGCTATTGCCCCCAATAATTTTGAGTTGAAGCCAAGCATCATCCAAATGGTACAACAATATGTACAATTTGATGGGCTTCAAGATGAAGATCCAAACGCGCATATTTCAAATTTCTTAGAAATATGCGATACTTTTAAAATTAATGGTGTATCCGATGATGCCATCCGGCTAAGGTTATTTCCATTTACATTGCGCACTAAAGCCAAGCAGTGGTTGGGTTCTCTACCAAGAGGATCCATCACAACATGGGCTCAAATGACGGAAAGATTTCTTACGAAATACTTTCCGCCGGCTAAAACGGCTAAATTGCGCAATGATATCACTTATTTCTCCCAAATTGATTCAGAAACGTTATATGATACTTGGGAGCGTTTCAAGGAATTGCTTCGTCGATGTCCTCATCATGCAATTCCGGATTGGTTACAAATCCAAACCTTCTATAACGGCCTAAATTCTCAAACTAGGCAACATATTGATGCCGCCGCCGGTGGAACGCTTAATAACAAAACACCGGCGGCCGCACAAGAGCTTATAGAAGGTATGGCTTTGAATACCTATCAATGGAGTACACCTCGGTCTAAACCACCTAAACCGGCCGGGATGTATGAAATTGATACGGTTTCAAGTTTGTCTCTCCAGGTTGAGCAACTGCAAAAACAGATGAACGAGATGTCTGCTTCCTCGTCCAAATCTACCTGTGAGCCCCAATATTGGGAGCCTTCTACTATTGCCGAGCATGTGGATTACATGGGTAATCCGAATCGGCCACCTTATAATCCGGGTAACAATTTTGGCAATACCTATCACCCGGGTATAAGGAATCACCCCAACTTCTCTTGGAGTAATCCGGGGAACGCGGCGCGCCCACCGAACACGATTCCACCCGGCTATTTTCCACCGCAAGCTCCCAAAGCTCCCAATCTCGAGGAATTGTTCACTAAATATACAACTACAAATGACGCCAACATCCGGAATCTCACCGGATCTCTTCGAAGTTTGGAGACGCAAATCGGGCAAATCGCTAAAATGCTCTCCGATCGTCAACAAGGAGCGCTACCGGGCAATACGGAGCCCAACCCCAAGGAGCATGCAAAAGCCATCACCCTACGGAGCGGGAAGGAGGTAACCACTTCTCCAAATCCGGTTGATACTTCTCCAATTCCGGTTGATACGGAGGTAATAATTTCTCCATCTTCTCCTCCGTCTAAGCCTTCTACTCTTAATAAACCAAAAGCTTATCAACCACCTCTTCCCTATCCATCTAGAATGCAAAAAAATCGGGTGGATGAACATCACGGTAAATTTTTGGACATGTTTAAACAAATCCAAATTAATCTACCGTTTTGTGAAATAATCGCACAAATGCCGAAATACCCCAAGTACCTCAAGGATCTTTTATCCAATAAAAAGAAACTTGAGGATATCTCCACGGTTCAATTACATGCGGAGTGTTCGGCAGTTTTACTTAATAAATTACCTAAGAAATTACCCGATCCGGGTAGTTTCTCCATTCCCTGTTTGTTTGGTGATTTATTAGTAAAACGTGCGTTAGCCGATCTAGGCGCCTCAATCAATTTAATGCCTTATTCTTTAGTTAAGAAGTTGGGATTAGGAGAACCTAAACCCACAAGAATGTGCATTCAATTGGCGGATCGGTCTGTCAAGCTCCCTATGGGGATCATCGAGGATGTGCTTGTCAAAGTTGACAAATTTATATTTCCGGTAGATTTCGTCATCTTTGACATCGAAGAGGACACCGAGGTCCCACTCATTCTCGGTCGCCCTTTTCTTGCCACCTCGCGCGCAATTATAGACGTTAGTAATGGGAAACTTCTCCTTAGAGTCGGAGATGAAGAAGTTACCTTTACTATTGATACGTCTATGAAAAACTCGCTCTCAAATGACGACTCATGTTATTATTTGGAGGCTTCTCCTGAAGAAGACTCTCTTCTTTTTTCTGAACAATCTTTATCTTCTATTGATCATGATGCCGATTTAGAACATTTAGATTTAATTGCTCATGAAAATAGTGATAATCTCTCGATCACGCACGCACCTATTTTTGAACTTTTAGACATTGGTAGTGATCGTTTGAAAACTTCTTATGATGAACCTCCCGCGTTAGAACTAAAACAATTGCTTGATCATTTAGAGTATTTATTCTTAGCGGAGGATTCAAAACTTCCGGTTATTGTGTCGGCCTACTTGACCAATGAAGAAAAAATTAAATTATCTCATATTTTAAAACTTCATCGCCGCGCAATTGCGTGGAAGATCACGGATTTGAGAGGGATTAATCCCTCCTTTTGCACCCATAAAATTTTTTTAGAAGAACACGCTCACAAAACTATTCAACCTCAACGCCGGCTAAATCCTAACATGAAGGAGGTAGTCAAGGCCGAGGTCATAAAATTATTAGATGCGGGGATCATCTATCCAATTTCGGATAGCTCTTGGGTGAGCCCGGTCCAAGTGGTGCCCAAGAAAGGAGGGTTAACGGTAGTTCCTAATGATAAAAACGAGTTAGTTCCCACTCGAACCGTTACCGGATGGCGGGTGTGCATCGATTACCGTAAATTAAATGATGCAACCCGTAAGGATCATTTTCCTTTGCCGTTTATTGACCAAATACTTGAACGGCTATCCGGGCACTCATTTTATTGTTTTCTTGATGGTCTCTCGGGATATTTTCAAATCCCAATCGCACCCGAGGACCAAGAGAAAACAACCTTCACTTGTCCGTTTGGCACCTTCGCTTATCGAAGGATGCCTTTTGGTTTGTGCAACGCGCCGGCCACCTTCCAAAGGTGTATGCTAGCAATCTTTGACGAATTAGTGGAGGATATCATGGAGGTGTTCATGGACGATTTCTCCGTTTTTGGAGATTCGTTTGATTTATGTTTAGCAAACCTTTCCCGTGTACTCCAAAGATGTGAGGACACGAATCTAGTTTTAAACTGGGAGAAGTGCCATTTTATGGTACGGGAGGGTTTGGTCTTAGGCCATAAAATTTCTAGTAAGGGAATAGAGGTAGATAAAGCAAAAATTGAAACTATAGAAAAGCTACCTCCCCCTTCAAGTGTTAAGGCCGTTCGTAGTTTTTTGGGGCATGCCGGTTTCTATCGCCGGTTTATTAAAGATTTTTCTAAAATAACTAAGCCCCTAACCCACTTGTTAGAAAAAGACGCGCCGTTCATTTTTGACGAAAATTGTTTGCGTGCTTTTTCTCTTATTAAAGAAAAATTGATTAACGCTCCTATCATGATCGCTCCCAATTGGGAGCTTCCCTTTGAGATAATGTGCGACGCTAGTAGTTTTGCCGTTGGCGCGGTGTTAGGACAACGCATAAATAAAAACTTTCATCCTATCTATTATGCAAGCAAAACATTAACCGCCGCACAGGAAAATTACACGACCACCGAAAAAGAATTATTAGCCGTAATTTTCGCATTTGATAAATTCCGCTCCTATCTCACTTTGTCTAAAATTATTGTTTTTACTGATCATTCGGCTTTGAGATATTTACTAGCAAAAACAGATGCAAAGCCGCGCTTGATTAGGTGGATCTTACTACTCCAAGAATTTGATTTGGAGATTCGCGACAAGAGAGGAGCGGAGAACTTGGCGGCTGACCATCTTTCGCGGTTGGAGAACCCAAATTCGGGGGAGCTCATGGAGGAGGACATTGATGACACTTTCCCCGAGGAGCGCCTTCTCGCCATTCATAAGGTAATCACCCTCCCCACTCCTTGGTTCGCCGATTTCGCAAATTATCTTGTTGCGAGACTCCTCCCGAATGATTTTTCTTATCAAGAAAAGAAGAAATTCTTTTCTGATTTGAAAAATTATTTTTGGGAGGATCCCTTCCTTTTTCGTGTTTGCGCGGATCAAGTAGTGCGGAGGTGTGTTTCTCATGAGGAAGGCGCACAAATTTTAAAGCATTGTCATGAGGGACCCGCCGGTGGGCACTATAAAGCTAATCGGACAGCTCGGAAGGTACTTGAAGCGGGCTTCTATTGGCCAAGCATCTTCAAGGATGCTCACGCCCATGTAAGTCGTTGTGAACAATGCCAACGCTCAGGTAATATTTCCCGCCGTGATGAAATGCCGTTAAATACATTTTTAGAAATAGAAGTTTTTGATTTATGGGGGATCGACTTTGTTGGACCGCTACCAACATCGCATGGAAATAAATATATATTGGTAGCGGTCGACTATGTGTCACGGTGGGCGGAAGCGCAAGCCTTTCCCACTAATGACGCCCGAGTCGTGACCCAATTTCTCAAAAAACTATTTTCACGATTTGGAGCACCGCGGGCAATAGTTAGTGATAGGGGCACCCACTTTTGTAACGCACAATTCGCCAAAGTTTTGTCTAAATACGGCGTTACACATAGGTTAGCCACCCCCTATCACCCTCAAACAAGTGGCCAGGTAGAAGTAGTTAACCGTGAAATCAAACGAATTTTGGAGAAAACGGTTTCTACTAATAGAAAGGATTGGTCGGTCAAGCTTGATGATGCTCTTTGGGCTTATCGGACCGCGTACAAGACCGCTATCGGTTGTACGCCGTACCGATTGGTCTATGGGAAAGCATGTCACTTACCGGTTGAGCTTGAGCACCGCGCCTTTTGGGCACTTAAATTTTTAAATCTAGATGAAAATTTGTCCTCCGAGCTTCGGAAATTCCAAATTAACGAGCTCGATGAGTGGCGCTCCTTAGCCTATGAAAGTAATAAACTTTATAAGGAGCGCACAAAATTTTATCATGATAAAAAAATTAAGCACCCTAAAGATTTCAAACCGGGAGACCAAGTCCTTCTTTACAATTCGCGCCTCCGACTTTTTCCGGGCAAACTCAAGTCCCGATGGTCCGGCCCTTTTATTGTAAAAGAGGTATGGCCATATGGGACAGTGCTTATCTCGCACCCGGAACAAGGCGAATTTAAAGTGAATGGGCACCGGTTGAAGATATTCCTCGCCGGTGATACTGCTAATGAGTACCGGGAGGAAATTAACCTCCCGAACCCATAAACGAGTGCCCCGCTTGGGTCGAGCTCAACGACCATAAACAAAGCGCTTGTGGGAGGCACCCCATGCTTATCTTTTCCTCTTATTTTTTTTTTTTTTTTTTTTAAAATTAAATTTTCGCAGGTTTGAAGAACATCTTTTTCGGCATGACGATCGAAGGAGTTGAGCGTCAAGTCTACGCGTTTCTTCAAGTCGGTAACTTTTGTTTTATTATTGTTTAGTTGACGCTTAAAAAAAAAATTTTTTTTTAAACAAAAACACAAAAAAAATCAAAAGAAGAAAACAAAAAAAAAAAAAAAAAAAAGACAAAAAAAAAAAAAAATTTTTTCTGCTCCGACACGCCTCTGTCACGGGCGTGACCTATGGGTCACGGGCGTGACCGAGCCGTGTTTAGTTCGTCGAACGACACCCGAGAGTGGTTTCGTCAAGCGCAGCGTCCCGATCGTCTTTCGGTACTATCACGGGCGTGACCATCATTGGTCACGGGCGTGTCTAGCCCGAAATTTCGTTCGACGAAGAGAAGCTGGAAACCTTCTCTTCCTGCCCAGTCATGGCCGTGACAGCTAGTGTCACGCCCGTGACACTAACTAGTCACGGTCGTGACTAGTCCAAAAAAAAAAAAAAAAAAAAAAAAAAAAAAAAAACAATTTTTTTTATTCTCGTTTCAGCTACACGCCCCAGGGTCACGGGCGTGACCCTGGACCGTGTCGTCGAAACCGAGGCGTGACCCCGGGTCAACGCCTCGGATCCCTTCTAGTCAATTTTTTTATGAGACACGCCCATGGTCACGGGCGTGACCATGGGCGTGACCTTGGAATCCAATGCCAGTGCATTGGATTCCTGCGCCGATCACGCCTTACACGCCCAGAGTCACGGGCGTGACTCTGGGGCGTGACCAGGGAATCCGAGGCAGGAGGCCTCGGATTCTCCTTTTTTTTTGTCCCGTGCTTGTCACGCCCCCTGTCACGGGCGTGACAGGGGGGCGTGACCAACCCGAAAACCCCTATAAATAGGGCTTTTCCCCCTCTTCTTCCTCCACACCATCCAACCCTTCTCTTCTCCCTTTGCTAACCCGATTCCTTCCTTCTTCTCCACTCAACCAAAATGCCTCGTCACCACCCTCGCTCCACCGCTTCCTCCTCCGAGCACCCCGCGGATCCCGCCGCAGCGGAAGCCATGCTTCTTTTTCAAAACCAAACCCAGCAGGAGCGCAGCGAGCGCCTACGCGCCAAACCCCTTGGCGTGTTCCGCATTTTAGATTGGGCGATCCTCGCCACATTTGGAGCTGCAGATTTGGTACGGGGATTTCTGTCCACCCCTGGATGGAGTTCTCTCTTCTCTATTTCCGAGCATGCCTTTCTTGAACTCACCGTTGAGTTCTTGGCTTCCTTCGAGTTCCGCTGGGCGGCCGATGACGACTTCATCATCTTTCGCATAGGTGGGATGGTGCATCAGCTCACCATCCGCCAGCTCAATGTCGTCATGGGCTTCTGCTCGGAGGCTTTTTCCCAATCTCCCGCCTATCTCGATTTACTTACTGATTTCCCGACCGATTTCAACCTTCTCGCCTTTTGGGCGGAAATCAGTAGTGACACCGCCCCCTACACCCCAAAGAAATCCAAAGGCAGCCAACTCATTTCTCCCGCCTTACGTATTCTCCACAACCTCCTTACCTTCACTATTTCTGGTCGCGGCGATAGCCACGGGGTGGTGACTCGGGCAGACTTACTATATTTATATAGTATGTTTTACCGGGTCCCCCTCAACCTTGGTTATCTGCTCGCCATTTTCTTTCGGCACCAGGCCTAAAATGCGAGGTTGGGAGCAGTGCACGGCGGGAACTTCATCACTTTCCTCGCAAAGCAACTCGGCATTTGGGATGCTCTTCCACGCCTCAGCTGCGTCCAGACGCCGCAAGTTATCCAGTTCCAGACCCTTCAGGCCCTCGGCCTAGCGCGGCGACGTGATGGAGAGTTTGAGGCTATTCCCCCCGCAGTCGTTGGTGGAGATCTTGGCCTTGATTACGGTGCCGGTCCCAGCGGCACTATTCACTCTCCCCAGATTCCTCCACCACCGCAGGACCCTTCTTCCGAGCCCGGCCCTCAGAGCTATTGGGATCGTCAGTTTGCGTCTCTTCACACACGCTTAGATACGATGCAGGCCGATTTTGACGCTCGATTTGTGAGTTTTGACACTCGATTTACCACGCTAGCAACAAATCAAGCCTCCTCCATGGCACGTATTGAGCGTGAGTTTTCAGACCTCCGGACGCACTATCAGGAGCCGCGGCAGCATAGCGATGAGGATTAGCCGGCTTTCTTTTTCTTTGGGATTGTAGACCGCCCTCTTGTATCTTTTCTTTTTATCATTTTCTTGTCCTTTATCATGTATCTTTTCTTTTTCGTAAAATAAATAAAAAAATATGTTTTGCTTTAGCTTTCTCTTCCAGGTACTTTTTGGTGCTGCATGACCCGCTTCAGGGAAGTCTCCTATCCTTTCTCTTTATTTATCTATTTTTCATTGGGGACAATGTCTTGTTTAAGTATGGCGGGATATTTCTCAAGCAAAATATACAAAAAAAAAAAAGATTTTATTTCTTTTGTGCAATTTTGTTTTTTTTTTACAAAAATACAAAAAAAATAAAAAAACAAAAAAAAAAAAAAAAAAATCCAAAAATCAAAAAAAAAAAATATAGGATTACTTTCAAAATTAGGGAGATCTTTATTCCTCTATTTACTCACATGCGAAATTCTAGGTATTCGACTTTTACATAAGTTTAGAAACTTTTTGATGCTTTAATTGGATTTTGAATTTTGTAGTAGAACTGTTGGCCATGCTGTGTTTCTAGTTAAGTGCACATGTTAGTAGAATTTGAGTAGAATTAAATATTCAGCATACAATTAGATTTTTCTTTTTCTGAATGCGTAGAAATAGTTTATTTTACTTCTACTTGGAAACCGACAAAATCTAAAAATAGTTTAGGAGAGTGTGTAGAAGTTTACTAGAGAGATATTTCGCGGATCAAGAAAGAGGTATTCTTTCTCGATGTCTAGAACTTGCCCTCTAGCTATTCTCAAGACTTTGCATAGGTTAAACTCATTAGCATGAAAATGATTTAGGCATTTCTTTTGGCTAGTTTGAGCCTTTGCACCCGTACCTAACGTTTTACCCTTGCTAAGCCAATTTGAGCCTATATCCTTCCTTTTGTTATAGCTCCACCAACACTTTACCAAAGCCTAAAAAGCATCCTAATTACACACCTAAAACCGAGCTTGAAATTATAGATAAAACAAGTTTATGTGTGATTAGGAGTCATTTTATTTTGGTGGCTTTTGAACAAAATATACAAGAGTTGTTCTATTTTTCACTTCTCCTCTAAAAAAAAAAAAACCAAAAAACAAAAAAAAAAAAAAAAAAAAAAAAAAAACAAAAAAAAAAAAGAAAAAAAGAGGAAGTTGAAAAAAAATATTCAACATATTGAAAAAAAAAAAAAGAGCAAAAGGATTGGCGAAGTTTTTTAATTTATTTCTTTTGTGCAAGCTCTCTTTAGGTTTTGGTGTGTCTACCCATCGCATTTATCCTTGTTTTTCCAAACCAAAAACCTAAGCCTATATTCCAACCTACTTAAGTCCTACTGATTTGTGCTCATAAGTTAACCTAGTGCCGTGGCGAGAGTGTGAAAGGGCAAGCCTATGGCCATCGACATTGATGGATTTCTTTGGAGGGTATCCCGATCTTCGATTTGTGCAATGTTATCTTAGCAAACACACTACTTTCTCCCTAAACATGATTCGAAGATTTATCGTGTTTCCATCTTTGAAGTAAAAATAATAAGTGGAAACACATTTTAGAAAATTAAAAAACTAATTTGTATGCTGAGTAGGTTCTTCTACAATAATTACTACAAGCATAGGCATAAGACTTCGCATTCTACTCCTTATATTCAATTTTCGTTTTTAGCGTTAAAATTTTTCTACTCTCCATGTGAAGTTGTTTGCTCGGGACGAGCAAACGAG
This sequence comes from Platanthera guangdongensis, assembly GCA_039583875.1. Lineage (NCBI taxonomy): Eukaryota > Viridiplantae > Streptophyta > Magnoliopsida > Asparagales > Orchidaceae > Platanthera > Platanthera guangdongensis. The sequence continues at coordinate 128,509,922 of CM077161.1, read as the reverse complement.
TAAGTATGGGGGTATTTGATAACTCTAATTTTGTCCAAGTTTTTACATTATTTTTATTTAATAATTAATTAATTTATAATTATATTTTGTAATTTTATTATTGAATTTTTCTAATTTCTTGTTTCAGGGCAATCTGGGCTGCAAATCGCAATTTGGAGTCTATAGGGTTGATCAGGAGACAAAACTGCGCAAAAGCAGGAAAATTTCAAAAGAACACGCCAACGTCACGGGCGTGACCAACATGGTCACGGGCGTGACATCCGGGCTAGAACCCGGCTCGTGGAGGGAGTTACCTGCCACGTCAATTAAAATTACACGCCTTAAGGTCACGGGCGTGACCATCATTACACGGGCGTGTACTCCAGGCGTGACATCCAGTGCCTGCCCTGATGTCCAGTCAACGGCAGTTTAACAAGTCACGGGCGTGACACACTTGCCACGGGCGTGACATACCCCGTGACAGCCCGGCGTGCCGACTTAATGCTACAGTTTCACTCGCCGGGAGTTTTCTCAAGACACGCCCATGGTCACGGGCGTGACCAGGGGCGTGACCCCTCCAACAACGGCCGGAGTTATTCCCGCCGTTTCTGCTTCCCGCCGTTTTTCTACAACCGTCAAGACACGCCCTAGGTCACGGGCGTGACCTAGGGGCGTGACCAGCAAATTAACGACTTTTGGCGGTTTCGCGCCAACGTTCAGAGGACTTGAAGACGACGGTTCCGAGACCGACACGCCCTAGGTCACGGGCGTGACCTAGGGGCGTGACCACCCAGCAACTTTTTCTATAAATTCCAGACAGCTTCAGATGGCCAGGAGGAGATTTTTGGGAGCTTAGTTCTATTTTATTTACTGTTTTTCCTGCATTCTAATTTCATTTTGTACCTTTACTTTCAAGTCTTCTTTTTAATCATGTCTTTATTCATGTTTTCATGTAATTCTCTCATCATGATGAGTAGCTAATTTCCCAATTAGCACTTGATCATGATGAACTTTGGAATGGAATAAAATTCTTATTTTTGTCTCAAATTAGCAAGCATTCTATTTTCTAAACTTTGATTTATCTTTGATTTAATTTTTCTTCGAATTCATAAGTTGCAAATTATGTTTATTCGAGCTTAGATTCGTATCCTAGATTTACCGAGAGGTTGTGGATACGAGTAGATCACTCAAGGATAAAGAGAATTTCTTGCACCCCTCGAGAGAGGAACGCAAAATTCTTCCGCCTTGGAGTCAACTCCATTAGTGAGGTTCACCGCCTAAAGCAAGCTTAGGTCTTTCGACTGGCCGAGAGGTCTTAATCGATCTACCTAAGGTTAGTCGAGTGCGTATTCTCGAGAGAGGCGCTTCGTAGCTTTGGAACCTCCGCGGTCAAAGTTAATAATTTAGATGCTTGTGCTCTTTAATTTCGTGGATTTTATTCTAGCCCAAAGGGATTCTAGATCAAGTGCTAGCCTTTTATTCATCGAATTTCTCCTCTTAATTTAACGTTTGTTTTCGTTTTCGCAAAAACCAATTTTCCGATCGATAAAATAATAGTTCGTCCTTGTGAGTACAAATACTCAACGGTCCCCGAGTTTAAATACGATATTTCCTATACTAAATTTCGATAGGTGCACTTGCCTAGTTGAGAGTTTAGTTTGGATATTTTTCAAAACTGATAAAATCTTCATCAGACACCCAAGCTGCCAAGTCTACTCTGGCCACTGACCAGCCAGGCCGCATTGTCTGTTCGCCCGGGCCTCTAACTAAGACCGCCCAGTCTGCCCGGTCTGCTCAATCAACAACTTTCACTTCATAATTTTCAATACTCCCCTTGACGTGAGAAGTGGTGATCAAGCCCAGAAATCCTTGTAACCGCATAAAAAGCACCTTCGGCAACTGCTTCATGAAGATGTCTACGATGTTGTCCTCACTCCGCACATGCTTCACCATCAAAGATCCCTCCAACACCTTCTCTCGAATGAAGTGGTGCTCAATCTCGATGTGCTTGGTCCGAGTGTGACAAACTAGATTATTCACCAGTTTCATGGCACTCTCATTATCACCGCTCAGTAGAGTAGGACTGCGCAATTCTTTATAGATGTCCTCTACTAATCTCCTAAGCCAGATGGCTTCCCAAGCTGCCAAGCCCGAAGCCTTATATTCCGCTTCAATAATAAAGACAGACACCGAGTCTTGCTTTTTACTGCACCAAGAAATACTCCCGGATCCACAAGAGAAAATGTAACTGGATGTTGACTTCCAGTCATCTGAATCTCCCCGTAATCAGCATCCGAGTATCCTTGAAGAACAAACTCCATGCCTCTCCTATACAGGAGACCCATGTTAGAAGTGGCCTTCACGTATTTCAAGATATTCCTAGCTGCCATCAGATGAGGCTTCCTGGGTTCCGCCATATACCGACTTACTCAGCCAACCACATAAGCAATGTCTGGCCTTGTAATCATCAGGTAAATAAGACTCCCAAATAGAGCCCGAAACATCAAAGGATCCGGAAGAATTCTCCCCTCATCCGGCCGAAGTTTGATGCCTGAATCAAATGGAGTAGAGCTACTCTTCCCCTCCTGCATGCTGAATCATTGAACGATTCGTTCCGTATAGTACTTTTGGGACACGAGTATGCCGCTCTCCTTCCTCTCCACCTCAAGTCCAAGGAAATGGTGGAGTTCACCAAGATCCTTCATCTAAAATCTGATAGCTAGCTCTGCCCTGATCCTAGCTACTTCCTCCTTGGAGTTTCCTGTGATGATCATGTCATCAACATACAACAACACCAGGACTAGAAGCTCCCCCTTCTTCTTGACGAAGAGGCTCGAGTCTGAGTTTGAAGCCAGATAGCCACAGAACTGGAGGATTTTGAAATCTTCCCATACCAGGCTCGGGGAGCTTACTTTAACCCATAGAGCGCATTCCGGAGCTTGTATACGTAGTCTTGATGTTCTTCAGATATGTCCCCGAGCGGCTGATCCATGAAGATGTACTTGTCAATATCCCCGTAAAGAAAAGCGTTCTTTATGTCCAGCTACCACATCTTCCAACACTGGCAAGCCGCCAAAGCTATCATCACTCATACTGAAGTCATTTTCGCCACAGGAATAAACGTCTCCTCATAGTCCTCGCCATAATTTTGCGAAAACCCCCGAGCTACAAGGAGAGCCTTGTACCGCTCGATGCTTCCATCAGCCTTCTTCTTCATCTTGTAAACCCACTTGCAAGTAATAGGAGTAACACCATCCACCTTGGGCACCAAGTCCCAAGTTTCATTCTTCTTGAGGGTAGCTATCTCCTCATCCATGACATCATCCCACTCCTTTACTCAGCGGTCTCTTCATACTTTGAAGGCTCCCGCTCATCCAAGGGGCTTGCGAAGAAATAAGAAACGAAGCTCATCGTGTTTCCTTCGCAATACGGAGCTGGTGGCTTAATGGTTCTCTTTGATCTCCGAAGAGGCTGCTCCTTGCTCACCACCTCCGCTTCTTCTTTAGCACAAACTCTATTCCAGGGCACACTAGGAGCATTGCTCCCCCTACTTCCTGAACCAGAAGCTTCTGCCCTAGAGCTAGAACAATCTGGAGCTCCTGGTGACACAGGCAGCTCCACCTAAAGATCTTCAGCAGCTTCCTCCTGCCATTCATCAACCCTGCTCTCCTGCAGTTCAACAGTGCCACCTCCATACGACATCAGCTCATCAAAGACAATGTCTCTTGAAATAAATAACTTCCTTATCGTAGGATCCATACACTTCCAGCCCTTCTTTCGCTCATCATAGCCCACAAATACAAGCCTCCTTGCCTTTGCATCAAGCTTCATCCTCTGAGCATCCGGGATATGAACATAGTAGGTTGATCCAAACACCCGAAGGTGTTTCATAATCGGCTTCTCCTTGAACATCATTTCCACAGGAGAATTCATGTTGATCGGACTTAGAGGCATCTGATTGATGACATAAGTTGTGCAGGTCATTCCTTCCGCCGAAAAAGACCTGGAAATGCCCTTTGTATGAAGTCAGCATTTGTAAGTTTCCGTCAAGTGACGGATCTTCCTCTACGCTACTCCATTTTGTTGTGGAGTATGAGCACAAGTAAGCTCCCTCTGGACCCCGTTGTTCCTGCAGAAGTTAGAGAACTCAGATGAGACAAACTCACCACCATTGTCTGATCTGAACTTCTTGGTCCGCAAGCCAAGCCGGCCTCCACCAGCTCCTTGAACTCCACAAACAACTGGAAAGCTACTGACTTCTCCTTCATGAAATACATCCAAGTGTATCTTGAGTAGTCATCGATCAAAACCAGCATGTATCTGCTCCCTCCAATACTAGCGGTTACTGTTGGCCCCATCAAATCACCATGGATGCATTACAATGGTGCCTTCCTCCTCTTTTGAGACTTATCAAACGGAAGGCGGTGAGCCTTACCGTACTGTTTAAGTACAAGACCGGGCAGTCTAAGTCTGGCGGGTTATTGACCGCATGGTCTATCAGATTCTCTCCAACGGTTTGTATCCAGACTATTGTTGTTTGTAGACCGGGCGGTCTAGCGGTCTCCCAATGCAGCTTGTGCTCCGTCTTCTGGTGTTGCCGAGCGGTTAGCACATTTGTTTAACCGCGTGGCCTGTTCGGTTTAAATTATTTCTAGCCACACAGCTATGTAAATTTTTAGTCCCACATTGTTTACATGTACTCTCTCCTCTCTCCTCCTTTCTATATAAGGGAGGTCATACCTTTGAAAAGATACACTTTTTGGATAATAAAACTTTCAATTATTCAATTTCGGCTTGTTTTCTAGTCGTCTGTTTGCTACTCTCACATGGTATCAGAGGAAGCGATCAATTCGACCTGATTCCTTTAGCTCTTCTGTCCGCGCGGCTTGTTCTCTGTCCGCGCGGCTTCTTTGCCTTGTCGCTGCCCTGTTTGCACTACTTCCTTCCCTCATTTCTGCGACCTATTTTTGCGGGCTCTCTCTTCTTCTCCTCTCTCTTCTCTGTTCGGCCTCTCTCTCTTCTGTTCGCGCGATCTTCCCTGTTCGCGCGACTTCTTCCCTGTACTTTGGTCTGCTTCCTGGTCGTGGCCCCTCTTGCCGCTGGTGTGCTGACACCGTGACCGTTGTAGCTTCTCTTTAGCCCGCTGCGGTTTTGTCTTTTTCGCTGTGGTCTTCTTCTCTCGTCGCGGCCTCCTCCTCTGTTCGCGTGGCTTCATCCTATTTCTGTCCGCGCGCCTTCTCTTCTACTCGTGTGGTTTCCTGTGTCTCTCTATGGACAATTCCAGTCTCTCCACCACCATCATCTCTTCCTCCACCACTCATATGGCTCCTCCTCCTCCTACTCCTTCCAAAAACCATGGCACTATTTCAAAATTAATTGGTTCCAACTATCCGGATTGGAGCATTTCTTTCACCTTTCTTCTTCGCTCTCAGCGCAAATGTCATCACCTCACCGATGACCCTCCTCCTCCTAACTCTGCTCAATTTTATGACTGGGATGCGAGTGATGCCCTTATCCGCACTTGGCTATCCAACAGCCTCTCTGATGAATTCCTTCCCGTCATCCGCCATGATGAGACTGTCCAAGCTTCATGGCTTCACCTCGCTACTCTCTATTCGAAGGGGGCCAGACGTCCCGCATTTATACTCTCTATGCGAACCTCTTCACCCGCCCTTCTATGTCTCCTGCTGCAGCTTATCAGCAGGTTCAGGCTCTTGGCGCTGAGATCCTATAGAATCGCCCCTTCTCCGCGGACTGGGCAGAGCAGCACAAGCACTTCCAGGAACTCCTGGTAGTTTGTTATCTTCTGCGCCTTCCCAACTCCTTTGATATGATCCGCCAGCAGATCTTGGGAGAGTCAGAGTCTCCTACTTTGGATGTCACTATGGCTCGCATCGCCGCTGTTACTTCGCTGCTCCGGCGTCCTCTGTTGTCCTCTCCTCCTCCACCGAACTCCTATGCTCACCAGGCTTAGAGGGGTGGCACTAGTGGCCGCGGCCACTCAGGCGGGCGGGGTTCGTCCCGGTTCCTCTGCTCTCATTGTGGTCGTACCAGCCATTCTATTGACTGCTGTTGGCTGAAACATCCTCACCTTCGCCCCTACGGTGATGCATCTTCCTCACCTTCCGCCTCCTCTCGGCTGTATGCCACTATGGCCATGACTTTAGGTAATGCCCACATCGCTACCCAATATAAATGGTTGATTGACTCTGGTGTTACAAATCACATGACCGGCAATCCTCACTGCTTCTCTCTCCTCAAAACACATGATCGGTTGCCCTCGGTTCATGTTACGGATGGTTCCCCTTCTCGGCTTCATGGGACGGGCATGGTTCAAGTCACCCAATCGCTTCGCCTGTCGGACACCCTCTATGTCCCGAAGTTCCCTTGTAATTTATTATCTGTTACTACTTTATGCAAGCAACTTCAGTGTTCGATCTTATTCACTCTGACTTCTTATTCTTTACAGGACCTGAGGACACAACAGACGATTACTACTGGGACAGAGAGCGGCGGCCTCTACTTCCTCGACAACATTTCTGCTCTGTCCGCCTTCTCCTCCTCTTCTACAGATCTGCTTCAATGGCATCTTCGCATTGGGCATCCTCCTCCCCAGATTCTTCGTCAGCTTCTACCCCACTTACCTCAGACCAGTCCTCCGCTCAACTGTGATGCATATCAGCTTGGCAAACGTCATCGCTCCATCTTCCCGCTGAAGCACGGTCGTGGCTCTTCTCGCTCGTTTGATCTCATTCATTTTGATGTCTGGGGACCTGCTCCTACCCTCACCGTTGGTCGTGGTAGTTCCTACTTTGTAACTTTTACTGATGATTTCTTTAGATGTACCTGGGTGTATCTATTAAAAGATCGCTCTGAACTCTTTTCTGTCTGTCAATCCTTTTATTATATGGTTAAAACACAATTTGATATTTCTATAAAAATCTTTCGCTCTGATAATGCTAAGGAATATCTTAGTTATTAGTTTTCCTCTTTTTGTATGCAACATGGTCTTATTCATCAGACCAGCTGTGTTTATACCTCCCAGCAAAATGGGGTGGCGGAGCGTAAAAACTGTCACCTCCTTGATGTCGCTCGCACCCTCATGACGCAGATGCATGTGCCTCGCTCCTACTGGGGTTATGCTGTTCTCCTTGCCTGTTATCTCATCAATCGCCTTCCCTCTATGGTTCTCCACGGCCAGACTCCCTTATCCATTCTCTACCCGAGCAAGGAACCATTTCCACTCCCTCTCCGTGTCTTTGGGTGTACGGCTTTTGTACACACTCCGTCAGCCACCCGTGATAAGCTTTCCCCCCGTTGCACAAAGTGTGTCTTTTTGGGTTACTCTACCACTCAGAAAGTCTATTGTTGTTTTGACCTCGTTCTGTGCAAGAAGTTTATCTCCACCGACGGACCTTATTCGAGAATGCATCCTACTTCTCTCCTGACTCCCCTCTTCCTCCTGATGTCTCTGATTCTCCACCATCTCCCTCCATTCCTTCCACGCCTATCGACCTCTCCTCTCTTACCACGTCTCCTCCTCCGTCCCCTCCTCCATCCTACATACCTCCTCCACCTTCTTCCTCTTCTCCGCAGCCATCTCTCTCCAGTCCCGGGCCAGCCTTCTCTGCCATGGACGCTCTGATCACTGAGGCCCGAGTCGACTTGGATCTTCCCATTGCTCTTCGCGAAGGGGTGCGGGCGTGTACTCAATACCCTCTTACAACAGTTGTTTCCTATGATCGACTTACTCCTTCTCGCTGGTGTTTTGCCTTAGCTATCTCGGCTACTGCCACTCCCCGCACCTACCAGGAGGCCCTTGCTATTCCTCATTGGAAATCTGTCATGGATGAAGAGATCGCCACTCTTACTAAAAGGGGTACCGGTACCCTTGTTCCTCCACCAGTGGGTACCGATGTGGTTGGCTGTCGCTGGGTATTTGTTGTGAAGTTTCGCCCCGACGGCACTGTGGATCACTACAAGGCCCCGCTGGTGGCCGAAGGCTTCACTCAGACTTATGAGGTTGATTTCTTTGATACTTTCTCTCTAGTTGCTCGCCTCAGCACCATGTGGGTTCTTCTCTCTGTGGCTGTCAATAGGGCTTGGGCCATTTCTCAGCTTGATGTCAAAAATATATTTCTCTATGAGGATCTTCAGAGGATGTCTACATGGAGCAACCTCCTGGGTATGTTGCTCAGGGGGAGACACGAGTATGCCGGTTGAAGAAGGCTATCTATGGCATAAAATAGAGCCCTCAGGCATGGTTTGACAAATTCAGTGGCATTGTGGCTGCCATCGGCTTTGCAAGGAGTTCGGCCGATCACTCCTTATTTATTCGCAAAACTGCCTCGGGGCTGGTGGTTTTGGCAGTGTATGTGGATGATATTCTTATTACTGGCGATGACCAGACTGGGGTGGACTTGACAAATAAACACCTCCGTCAACACCTGGTCACGCAGGATATGGGCTCCCCGAAATACTTTTTGGGGATAGAAATCTCTCGAAAGCCTGACTCGTTGGTTCTCTCCCAACGGAAGTATTCTCTTGATCTTCTACAAGAGGTAGGAATGACTGGTGTCAAACCGGCCCGGTATCCCATGGCTACTAGAGAAGACAAAATATGGACTGATGACTCGTCTCTTCTATCTGATATTACGAGGTATAGACATCTGGTGGTCAAACTCATTTATCTCACGGTGACCAGACCCGACATCTCTTATGTTGTAGGCAAGGTTAGTCAGTTCATGCAAACTCCTAGGGAATGCCATCTTTAGTCTGCCTTGAAGATATTAGAGTATGTCAAAGCAGCACTAGGAAAAGGGCTACTCTTTCAGAAGAATGGTCATCTGAGAGTTGAAGCCTACTCAGATTCAAGCTATGCGGATGATAAAGGCGACCGTAAATCTACATCAGGTTTTTGCACATTTGTTGGAGGAAATCTTGTGAGCTGGAAGAGTAAGAAACAATCTGTTGTCTCCAGATCCAGTGCAGAAGCCGAATATCGGAGTATGGCGTCAACCACGTGTGAGTTAAAATGGTTGCGTGCTCTCATGCTTGACCTAGGAGAGGCCTACGACTATCCTCTTCCGATGTTCTGTGATAACAAGACCGCTATATACATATCCAAAAATCCGGTCTTCCATGAGAGAACAAAACATATAGAAATTGACTGTCATTTCATTCGGGAAGAGGTCTTGAAGAAACAGATTTGTACTCCGATCTTCACATCCGACAAAGAGTTGGCAAATATCTTCACAAAGCCGGTTTCTACTTCCTTCTTCCACATTTGTGAAAAGCTAGGCATGATTGATATATATGCTCCAGCTTGAGGGGGAGTGTTGAAGTACAAGACCGGGCGGTCTAAGTCTGGCGGGTTATTGACCGCACGGTCTATCGGATTCTCTCCAGCGGTTCGTTTCCAGCCTGTTGTTGTTTGTATACCGGGCGGTCTAGCGGTCTCCCAATGCGGCTTGTGCTCTGACTTCTGGTGTTTCCGAGCGGTTAGCACATTTGTCTAACCGCGCGGCCTGTTCGGTTTAAATTGTTTCTAGCTGCACAACTATGTATATTTTTTGTCCCACATTGTTTACATATACTCTCTCCTCTCTCCTCCATTCTATATAAAGGAGGCCATACCATTGTAAAGATACACTTTTTGGATAATAAAGCTTTCAATTATTCAATTTCGGCTTATTTTATAGTCGTCAGTTCGCTACTCTCACACGTACTGACATCCCGCATAAACGTGGACATCTCCGTAGGAGGATAACTTTGGCAAGCCTCTCACCAGGCTCCTTATCGACATAGCATTTAGCTTGTCCATCCCCACGTGCCCTCGTCTCTCATGCCAGATAGTCGTGCTATCATTGGCCTTCATTCGATCAACATAAGACCTTGTTGATAAGACAAACAAGTCTCTTACTCTTGTCCCCATATGAGCAACATCAGCCTTAATCGCTGATATATTGCGGAGAAACCTAACTTCTATTGGGCCAAACAGAACATGAAAGCCCGCGTCAACTGCATGAGTCACCGAGACGAGGTTCTTTTTCATGCCAGGAATGTTGTACACACTTCTTAGAGTAAGCGGACCTTGAGCACTCTCCAAAAAAACAACGCCCTCCTTCTCTACAGAATGAACAGAATCATCAGCTGTAATAATTGATTCATTACCTGAGAACGGTTGCAGAGATGAGATATTCGACTCGTCTCCAGTGAGGTGATGGCCACACCCCGAGTCTACTATCCAGTCATCTTGGTAGTCAACGGTGGCAAGAGCACGAACACACGTGCTTGTCAAGGAGGCTCCTCCCCACACAACTTCCTCAGAACTGGAACAAGCTCCCTCCTTGTCTGCAACATGCCCAGGTTGCAACTTGACATTGCAGTCACACTTGAAGTGGCCTGCCTGATTACATCTGTAGCACTTCAACTCTTTCTTCCAGTTCTTCTTAGGAGCAGAGCTCCTCTCTTGCTGATAAGAGGTTGAAGGCCCTTCTTCAGTAGCAGGCTTCTTCTTCTTCTCCCATCTCTTCTTATTATTCTTCTCAGTGATGAGAGCTTCACTACATCCGTTAAAGATAGTCACACCATCCATCTGCTTGGCCAAGCTCTCCTGTGATGCTAACAAGTTTTCCAGCTCCAGCAGAGAAGGTTGAGTTGCCCACCCTTGCACAGGAGTCACAAAGGCCACTTATTCCTTCCACAACACGAGAACTATGTGCCTCTTCAACTTTGCTTCATAGATGGGCTCATTAGGATCCAATGCTGATATTTCAGCGCACAGGTTCTTCATCTTCAAAAAGAACTTACAGATTGAAAGATCACCTTGAGTTGCCTTAGCCAACTCATTCTCCAGGAACTGTAGTCTTGCCACATTCTTCCTGTTGAACAAACCATCAATGGTTGTCCAAATCTCCGTAGCAGACTAACATCCTAAGATGTGATCAAAGAGCTCATGTGAGACAGCCCATTTGATAGCAAACTCTGCCTTTGCATTAGTTCTTCTCCAAACTCTCACATCCTCGGTAGTACCAGTAGCAGCAGTAATCTCTTGCTTGTCGTCACCACCGACGACCTCCCACAACTCCTCGCCCAAGAGATATCTCTTTATACACAACTTCCACTTCTTAAAGTTAGTCGCTGTAAGAAGATCAATGCCAAGACCTCTTTCGTAACCTCCTTCCATTGCAAATCACCACTGATCACAAAGCTTCCAGAAGCGTCGAGCACAATCTGAGGTTGATCACAGCTCACTACTCAAGCCACTGTTCCCTCTGATACCATGTTGAAATTTCACAAGCCAATCAACAAGTAGTTTTGTTATCAAACAAACACTTCCAAAACTATCAAGCTGATCACTTGATCAAGCGGAAAATGAGAACTAGGCGTAGGAATACTCCAACCATAAACTGAGCTATGTATCAGAGACACTGAAGAGCAAACACAGATCTTGCATTAATCAACTATCAATCTTTACAGGGCCAGGTATACATGACGAGATATGATTTCGCCAAGTACAAAGAGAAGAAAAATCAAAAGTAATCTTCAAGCCGACGGACTGCCTCAGAGACCGCTGAGTCTACCGAGACCGCCGAGACCGCCAAGCCGCTGCTGCTACCCTGATTCTACGAAGTCCGCACAAACCGCAGACAACCTGTTATTCTGCTGATGCCCGCTCTACAAGATGTCGCCGAACTGAATGAACAGACCGCCAAGCCCGCCAAGACCGGTGACCTGGTTATGAACTTAGACTTAAATTGATGGAGAGAAAACTGGTTGGCCTCCAAGTGCGACCTGCTGCAAATACTGATTGTAAATCGTAAACTTCACTGCTTCCTGACCTTGATCAGAACCAGACGCCCGACTTCACAGTGTTAGCCACACAACCTGCAAACAACAACAGTTAATTCTCAAACCGTGCGACCTGGAAAACCGTGTCCGCAATAATTGATTTGCGCTCAACTTACTATTAACTTTGTTACTGTAGACGTGTCGGGGGGTCTATTTATAGGCGGGGTGAGGAGTGTGGTCACAGCCCTAGTGAATAGAGTCACCACCCCAGCTCACAGTTAGCACTACCCCGTCCGCCGAGTCCGCAAGGACTAGACCGAATAGCAAACATGTCAGGCGCCAAGTCAAGAAGACAATCCGCCACCAGACGGACACCGCACCAGTACGCACCCATTGCAGCATGCGAACACAACAACATCCCAATCACTGCGACAGTCTGCATGCTACATGCGGACAAGGCATCAGCCCGCCCTGCTCGCAAACACCGCGCCAGTCCGCCACACTACATAGTACCCGGACACAGCCACAGCGAAATACTACATCAGTCTGTATGTTGTACGCGTACATGGCACCAGTCCGCACACCTTGCGAACACGTCATCAGTCCGCCACACAAGTCCATGACCTATAGGCAGATCGCCCAGTCAACAACGGACTCTGCGGACAACCTGGACTTGTCACAAAGACCAAGTCCAATCCACCAAACTGGCGCAAGCTTGGCGAACACGAAGCCAGACCGCCAACTCCATGGACAGTCCGCCATCATGAATGCGGCTAACACACATCGCATAACAAGAGAACACGACAATTACCAATGTCGATCTCACAATCACCAAAACCAGTCCGCCATAGCGGACTCCGCGGACTCAATCGAGTCCGCCGCATTCCCGCAGATTAACTACCAATCCGCCCGGTTACTTCAAAAACAGACTATTTGCAAGACCACAGATTGAGCTAAGCACCGCTATCAGATCGCCAAGCCAGACCGCCCAGGCCGCTTCAAAAGACACCCAAGCCGCCAAGTCTACTCTGGTCACTAACCACCCAGGCCGCACCGTCAGTCCGCCCGGGCCGCTAACTCAGACCGCCCAGTCCGCCCGGTCTGCTCAATCAACCACTTTCACTTCATAATTTTCAACATAGGCGGATCTAGGAATTTCAGCACGATGTGGTCAGCAAAAAATCAAAACATATTCCTTTTATTGGAGTCATTTCTCTCTCATTTGACCATCTTTTTTTACATGTAAGTTGTCAAAACTCGTTGCTTTGATGAGAGAAATCCAAATATACCATTTTAATGCATGAGCTATTTTTTGCAATTGCGTGAGGGATGCATTGATCATAATATAGTCGCACCAAATCTAGGGCCCACACTGGGCCCTATGTGGGTCCGCCCCTAGATGAGATCGGACGTTCATGACGACCGTTCATAACCACTATGATCGCAACCGCCGCCGCCGTCCCAAATGGATCCATACTTTCAACATGATGGGCAAGACATCGTCTTATTTTAGGAAAAGAAAATCTAAACACCTTTTTCTTACTAGAGTCATTTCTCCCTTATCCGACTAGCATTTTTGACACGCAAATAGTGAAAATTTGTTCTCTGGACGAGTAGAATCCTGATACACTATTCATTTTCCAAGATTCCCCCCCCCCCCCCCCCCCCCCCCCCCCCCCCCCCCGAGATTCTCCCCTAATAGAAGGAAACATTAATGTCAAAAGTATTTTCTTGCAATGTTGTGCGGGGCGCCTTGTTCATAATATAGTTGCACCAAATTAGAAATACATATATCCACCAAACTAGAAATGCATATCACTCACAACCAATTAGTATTAGGTTGAAGACAATTCTAGCATTATCAAAATTAAAGGAGGGGTTTCAACATATTTTATAAGTGCATATATTCAAAAAGGGGCAGCCCGGTTCACAAAGGCACACATCCCCGCACTACGAGCGTCCGGGAAAAGGTTCCCCCACAAGAGTAAAATGTAGGCAAGTCTTAACATACATTTTTGCAAGAAATGAGTTTATTCAAATTAAAGGTAAAATATTCCATTCTTTTGGTAATATTCTATAGGGCCAGCATCATGACATAGCCATGCTATTTCATTGATTTTTTTTGCTTTTTATGGAAATAATATCAAATTATTTTGGCATGGTGGGTCATTAATAAGCCCCACATGCACCAAGCTTATCATGGCCCCATCTACATAGCATTAATTACATGACTTGGATTGGTAGACCTTCTTTTCAAAATGGGCTGTCCAACAGATTCATGCTAGTGTTTGGTCGGCCAATTCGATCAAATCAGCTTAGAATTAATTGGTCATAGCAGCATGCATTATTCGCACCTCAAGAGATGAACAAAATATTCGTCTTTATCATCGAAGACAATGGGAGACATTTCTTAAAATTCTCCGACAAAATACATGTAAATTGGAGTTGTCGAAATGAATGTGTTGTTGAAGTTTATGTTTACCCTGTTTTTTTCTCTTCGTTCTCTCGTTTATGAAAATGATGTTTGCTGTGTACGTGTCGGTATGAGATCAACGAAGTAATTTCATTGAAGGAAGATGGCCCAGCGGGAGAAAGATTGTTCATAAAAAGAGAATACTACAAGAAATTTGACTTTTAATGACAAAAAATTTGAGCACTGAATATTCTGGGTTGATGATTAAAGAGATCTACTCAAAAAACATAATTAGTAACAAGATGATTGTAAAAGTCTCGTCATTAAATGTATTTATTGACCAAAAAATACATTTTATTAAATGTGTGTGTGTGTGTAAGTTATAGGTAGCAAACTGGTTTTCACCCACTTAGGAAGGAAACCAGGATCCTAGACGTCCATCTTCATCTGACGGCCAGGATCATCATTATTAAAAAAAATTCAGATCCTGCACGACTCTCCCGATTCCGCCCCGATTCTCCAACCCGATCCAGTGACTGCGTCTTTGCAGCAACGGCGGTTGCCGGTTGCGGGCTCGCCGGCCACCGACCGTACTGGGGTCGCCGGCTTCAGGTTTTGTGTTTAAATAGTACGGAGTCTTGCTTAGATTGAAATTTAAGAGAGGGGGCAGACTTACCACTTCGGTGGGGTTTACCTTCAATCACACGGTTGTGGGATAACATCTCACGCCAGTTACATTCTCATACGAATTTTTTCAAAATCTAAAGGGTAAGATGGTAATTTCCCATTGCAGGGTAGTAGACATAGTAAAATTATAGGTTTAGGACCACCTACTATCCTAGGTGTAGGAGCCCTATGAAAATTTAGACAGACGGCCATGATTATTTATGTGATCGAACTGCTTAGATGTTTTGATCTAATCAGATCAGACAGTCCACATTGATTCCCTGATATGCCATGGTTACATGATATGACATATAAAGACTTTTATATACAGTAGAGATATATATAGTGATCAAAAATTAATTTGTCACTATTAATATTGTTTTAGTGACCAATCATATATGGTACCTAATTTTGTAGTGTAATAGTGATGACAGTTTTGATCACTAAAGTTATTTACTTTGTCACTATTTAGAGATATAGTTATTAACTAATGCTCTTTATTTGTCACTAAAATTTTTGCACTTCTTTCACAAAAATATTGTCAAAGAATTCTTTCAATCTCTATATATTCAAAATGTATTTTGCAAATACAAGAATATATTTAGAATTCCAATGTCTAAAAGAAGCTCGTTAAATAGAGCAATTTTATTAATAGAGTTATGGAGGGTGAGAGATAATACAAATCCCTCAATAAAACTCAATTAATATTGCTTTCATCTCTAATTTAGGCTCCGTTTGGAGGGACTTATTTTCACCGGTCAAACGTTTATAACTGCATGAACCGGACCGGTGAAAATAAGTCGTAACCGCTTGACCGGTGAAAATAAGTCCCCCGAAACAGAGCCTTAATTTAATACATGAAAAAAATATCAACTTTAGAACTAACAGAGAGCAGCTCCTCTTTCAGCACCAGGGCGATAATTAGGCAGTGAGGGCCAAAGGCTTGGAGTTCAGAAGCTAGGGGTAGACAATATCATTTGTTCTCAATGTAATGGAGAGCAATGTAGTGATCTTGGAAATGTTTTTACAAGATTTTGAATATTTTTAACTGCATCTATGTTTATTTCTGTAAACTGAATCATGGTGTGAAGCTTTCCATCCATAGCAACACATCTTCGGCCATGAATAAAACATGACTCATTGTTTTTTGCATATTCAAGAGCACTGCATGTAGACATGTTGTACATGAACAACATTTAGGCTCCGTTTAGGGGGACTTATTTAAGGTCCGATTCATGCGGTCGTAACCGCTTGACCGGTAAAAATAAGTCCCCCCAAACCGAGTCTTAGTGTCACAATCATGGAGCCACATCAATATCTAGAATCACTAAAAGTGATGCAACATTTATATTCAAATATACTAGTAAGAAAACAGTTAATATATTCAAATATACTAGTAAGAAGGCAGTGAATTAGCTTGAATTAAGGGAAAATTGATGAAACAATTAAAGTAAAATATATGCAAATGCTCCAAAAATATTTGTTTTTATGGTGAACTGAGTGGCCTTTGAACTAGCTATTAAGTTCAAAGTCATTTATGTGGGAACAAATTGCTTGCAGCTCCATTCTTGAAGTAATCAAAGTAGGATGAAGTAGGGACAAATTGCTTGTTTATTATAATAAATTTTGTATATATTTTTTATTTTGTTTAGTATATTAGACAGCAACACAAATTTCTTGCAGCAAATTCGTTGCAAAATAGAACAGAATCCTTTTGAAAATTAACTGGGCTCCATTTTGCCAGGTTTTTTAAATTTCTAATTGTCTTTCTAATTACAATTAGCAACTATATTTGTTATTTAGCAACGAATTTTACTTCTTACCTAAATATCATAAATTCCTATAAAACATTGCAGTAGATCAATTTTTTAGAGTGGTTGGAAACCACGAGCTACATTTGGAATAGTCCTGAGTAAGGTTGTCGGGATCGGGATCCAGATCATCGGATCTTACGATCATACGATCCAGATTTTGTAAATCGATCCGTATTTTGTAAAGCGATCCTCGATCCGACCCGACTATCAGATCGGATCCTACCACAAAACGATCTCATTTAGGATCTCGATTTTGACAACCTTGACCCTGAGTGAGTGACCTCATAGGCAGCAACAAGAACTTTTTGCTAAGAGTTCCTATGGGAATAGTCCTGAGTGAGTGCCCATGTAGGAATTGCATGTAGGTCACCCATGAGAAAAGACAAAATCACCCAGTTCAGCTTAGTATACATAGAATGAGATGAAGCAAAATGAATAATATCTCTAATATGGTGGATTTTATAGATTGTTACAAATGGTATCAAAGTCTGACCTCCTTCTGCATGATGTATGGTTTGAGCACGAACCAAGTGGAAACTAGTAGGCCTATAATAGCCCAAGTCTCTAGTGAGGCATAACTCATGATGAGCTGAAACCATAAAGACATTGAAATCTCTTACCGGTGCTGAGCGTGCATGCATAGCGCCGAGGCCACAACGATGAACTGAATCTGACATCGGATGGGATGAAATTAATTCAGAATACTAAATATTAGATGTGTTTTTTCGGAGCAAGTGGTGAAGATGCGTTAAAATCTACATAGTTAATCATGCTTCTGTTGAATTTTTCGGATCTTGAAATGAGCAGGGGTTATCTCAACTAGAAGGTTAGATCAACCAGAGACACCATCAGCAACAAAATTCTTTATTGATAACAACAGCCTTCTTACAAATCGAGACAAACATGGCAAGACATGATTCGCCAAAATAACCAAAGGGAAAGCAGAACAACTACAAGGCAAAACAAACCGCGCAGACTGAACAAGTAGCCGCCGGTTCTATTGCTCCACTATGGAGTCCGCACAAACCGCCAGGTCGCCAGACGACAAACCAAGCCGTGCGGACTGCCCGTTATTCCAATGCTGAGCTCAAGCCGCTGATCTGCAAGCCGCCTAAACGCGAGGTCACCTTGCCTCCAGACCACACAAGCTGCTGAACAGGTCGCCTGAAGCAGACGGCTTATTGTGTTGAATTCTGTGAAGTGAAAGTGGGTGAATGGAAGGCTTGGGAAACCTATCCGCGCGGACTACGCGGACAGGGTTGGCGGACTGCTAGGTCGGCAGGGATGTTGCAGGCGGTTTGGTCTGTGGCGGCCTGGGCGGTCTGTTCGCGCGGACTTCGCGGACAGCAGCAGCGGTCTGACAGGCCAGTATATGCTCAGCAGGCGGATGACTCCCAGGAAGTAACCGGGCGGATAGGAATGCTATCCGCAGAGTCCGGCATAAAGCGGACTGAAGAACTGGAGCTCGGCAGACCGGTTTGGCAGTTGCCTTGGTCTTGCTCTAGTGAAGCGGCAAGTGGAAGCTGCGGAGACCGCCGGTCAGCGCGGACAGAAACTGGAGGTCACCCGGTATGGCGGGCTAGATCCAGTGTCCGCCAGTAAGTGCGGACTGGCCCTTGTGGCCAGTGGACTTGGTGGGAATTGAACCAAGTCCAGGTGGCCCAGTCCGGGGAGATCGCGCAGTGGAGCGCGGGCTGCTTCTCAGTCCGCCAAGCTTGGTGGAAGTGCTGTTGCCTTGTTTGCTAGCTTGGGGATATGCGGACTGGAGGCTTGCTTGTGCAGGAGCGTGCGGACTGGAGCTGGTGTCCGCTGAGTCCGGTTTAGCCTTGTGATGAGGTTATGGACTCGGGTGTTGCGGACTGGAGTCTGCTGTTAGCGGACTGGATCGACGCGTCCGCTAAGTCCGGAGGTGCCTTGGCATGAGGCAATGGACTTGGAATATGCGGACGGTGTTTGCTGTGTAAGCGGACTGGATCGGCGTGTCCGCTGAGTCCGGCAATGCCTTGGTGATTAGGCAATGGACTTGGGATATGCGGACGGAAGCCGGGTGTCCGCTGAGTCCGGCAGGTGTCTTGATGGCGCGGATGCGGGCTCGGGTTTTGCGGGCTGATGCCTTGTCCGCAGAATGGCGGACACGGCTTTTGTGGAGTCCGGCTGTGGTCCTGGCTTGGGTCTCTGGTGGCAAGGCGGACTGGATATTGGAGTCCGGCCTTGGAGAAGCTGGGGCGGACTGGCTATCTGCACAGGGCGGCGGACTGGATTGTGTGTCCGCGGGTTGGCGGACACACTATGTTCTTGCTGCGGGTTGTGGCGGTGATCCTATCGGGAAGGGCGGTGACCATACTCATCGTCGTGCCTATAAATAGGACCCATGTCACATCAGGAATATAGAACAGAGAACAAGAAGTAAGTGAACAGTATTTGAGCTCGCGTAAGTTGCTGCGGTCTGGACTTTGTGTCCGCGCGGATAGAGGGTTGACCCGGTTGTGCTGTGCAGGTTGTGCGGATAGCGCTGGAAGCCAGGACTTGGCGCTGATTGCGGTCAGGGACAGTGCGGACTCTGCGGTTAAGCAACAGGCGGTAAACAGCAGGTCGCGGATAGCGACCAGGCGGTCTTCTCTTTGGCAACTTGGTTCGGGGTTCAGGAGGTCGCCTGCATCAGGCGGACTGTTCCATTCGGTGGCGCAGCTTGTGCGGTCTGGCGGCGTGCAGACCGGCGGTGAAGAACTAAGCATTGGAATAAGGGGTGAGTCCGCGCGGCTTGGGTTGCGGTCTGGCGACCTGGCGGACTGAGCGGACTCCACAGCAGTAGGTCGGCGGCTTGTTGATTGAGTCCGCGCGGCTTGTTTTCTGTTCTTGTCTTTGTAACTGTCTCTGCTTTCCCGGTGTTGGGTTTTGGTGAAGCATGTCTCGCCATGTATGTCTCGCCTTGTAAAGAAGTTTGCTCTTGATCAATAAAGAAGCTTGTGCTGCATGTGTTGCTGGTTGTTACTGCTTTGTTGAGAGAATCGCTGCTAACTCCACGATCCGGGAAAACTTTCAACATTATAAGTGGGCGTGTCTCCTTCGGTTGTTGAACGGTCAACAGGGTATCCAAGGGGGCGTCTGCGGTTTGTTGAATTTTAACATGGTATCAGAGGGAGGTTGTTGGAGTGGTCAAGCAGTGCTCAACGGAAGTAGTTGCTCTGTTGTAGAGGAAACCAGTGGTAGAACCATGGCAGTGGAGGATGCAAGTTGTCTTGGTATTGATCTTCTTACAGAGACGAACTGTGATCAGTGGAAGTCCTGTATGAAGAGCTTTCTTCTTGGCGAGGACCTTTGGGAGGTTGTATGCGGAGCAGGAAGACAAGAGGATACTGCTGGCAATGCTGAGTCGATGAGAGCTTGGAAGGAGACAAATGCGAAAGCGGAGTCTATTCTCAGGCAGGTGATCTCATCGGAGTTCTTGGACCACATCAGTGGATGTCGGTCAGCTGCGGAGGTCTGGACTTCCCTTGATGGGTTGTTCAGGAAGAAGGTGAAGGAGGTTGCTGCTGATGATGGTCCCTCTACTTCATATCAGGAAGAAAGGAGTGTTTCTCCTAGGCGTGATAGGAAGAGGAAGGAAGGACCACGGTGCTATAAATGCAAGCAGCAAGGTCATCTTTGGAAGGAGTGCAAGGTTGTCTTGCTCTCGACGAACGTAGCTCAGGTAGGGAGGAAGGAGAAGAACGTAGTTGGGACTTCAACTAGTTCTGGATCTGATCGGCTGGATGCCGGTGATAGTGCAGCTATCTGGCATGAAAGACTGGGGCATGTAGGGATGGACAAGCTGAAAGCAATGGCGGAAAGAAGACTCGTAAGAGGCTTGCCTAGATTGTCATCCTATGGCGATGGTCGGGGGTGTGCGGGATGTCAGGAAAGTGGAGCCTATCGCTTCATGGTCGACAAAGCACAATCCAGGAGTAATGCACCATTGGCAGTTGTCCATTGTGCTCTGGTGGGACCGACCGTCACGGCCAGTCTTGGAGGCAGCAGGTTCATGCTGATATTGGTTGATGACTATTCTGGGTATACTTGGGTATACTTTATGAAGACGAAGTCCAACATGGTACGCTTGTTTGTGGAGTTCAAGAAGCTTGTCGAAGGCCAGCTTGGCCGGAGGATCAAGGTGTTGAGGACAAGTATCGGTGGTGAGTTTTCCTCAACCGAGTTCTCACGCTTTTGCAGGAAGCAAGGGATCCGGATGGAGCTTTCTTGTGGACATACTTCACAACAAGGCAGTATTGCAGCTCGGATGGTCCGTTGGTTAACGGCGACCTGCAAGTGTTGGCTTCAGAGTAAAGGCGTTCCGAAGGCTCTTTGGGCGGAAGGGATGGCCTGTGCTGCTCATGTCATCAACCGGATGCCTCTTAGTCCGATCATAGTGAAGACTCCTTATGAACTGATGTTCGGAGTGAAGCCCTCAGTGAATCACCTTCGGGTGTTTGGATCTACCTGCTATTTACACTCTCCAGGTGCTCTGAAAACAAAGCTAGCCTTTGTTGGGTATGATGAGCAGAAAAGAAGATGGAGGTGTATGGATCCTGCGACGAAGAAACTCATAATGTCGAGAGACATTGTTTTCGATGAGTTGACGCCGTATTGGGGTAGCTCTTATGTGGAGCTAGAGATAAGCAGGTTAGATGGTGGGCTGAAGGAGGCTGCTGCTAAGGAAGTGGAGTTGCCTGAGTCACCAGGTGCTCCAGGTTGTTCTAGCTCCGGGGCAAAGGCGTCAGTGTCGGTAAGAAGGGGGAGCAAAGCTCCAGGATCTTCAGACTCGAAGGCGGAGGCTTCCGGTTCAGGAAGCAGGGGGAGCGATGTTCCAGGTAGTTCTTGTTCAAGAGGGGAGTCTTCTGGTTCAGGTAGCAGGGGGAGTGTTGCTCCATGTGCTTTTGATTCCAGTAAGGAGGCGTCTTGTTCAGGGAGCAAAGGGAACATTGTTCCGGGTTTGCCCGGGAACGGAGCTGGTTCAATAGCAGCGGAGGTGGTTAGCCATGATCCGGTTCTTCGGAGATCGAAGAGGATCAGTAAGCCACCAGCTCGATATAGCGAAGGGAATACGGCAGACTTGGTCTCGTGTTTCTTTGCTAGCCCTCAGGTCGAGCAAAGTTCTTCTGGCTGTAATGATCTCACTCGAATCAAGGAGGTGGTTGACACCAAGGCTGAAGAGGTGATTTCTCTTAGAGGCAACGAGGCTTGGACTTCAGTGACCAAGGAAGTTGGTGATACTCCTGTGATGCAAGAGTGGAGGTTGAAGCTGAAGAAGGCAGAGGGAAGCATGACTCCTTTTTGGAGATGCTGGAGGGCTCCCTCATGGTCCATGATATGCGGGGCGAGGACTATGTCTTTGACATCTCTTCGTAGATGCTATCGGAAGGACCAGGTGCAAGGTTACGGGAGCTGCTGGAGTTATTCACCACTTCTCACTTCAAGGGGGAGTGTTGAATTCTGTGAAGTGAAAGTGGGTGAATGGAAGGCTTGGGAAACCTATCCGCGCGGACTACGCGGACAGGGTTGGCGGACTGCTAGGTCGGCAGGGATGTTGCAGGCGGTTTGGTCTGTGGCGGCCTGGGCAGTCTGTTCGCGCGGACTTCGCGGACAGCAGCAGCGGTCTGACAGGCCAGTATATGCTCAGCAGGCGGATGACTCCCAGGAAGTAACCGGGCGGATAGGAATGCTATCCGCAGAGTCCGGCATAAAGCGGACTGAAGAACTGGAGCTCGGCAGACCGGTTTGGCAGTTGCCTTGGTCTTGCTCTAGTGAAGCGGCAAGTGGAAGCTGCGGAGACCGCCGGTCAGCGCGGACAGAAACTGGAGGTCGCCCGGTATGGCGGGCTAGATCCAGTGTCTGCCAGTAAGTGCGGACTGGCCCTTGTGGCCAGTGGACTTGGTGGGAATTGAACCAAGTCCAGGTGGCTCAGTCTGGGGAGATCGCGCAGTGGAGCGCGGGCTGCTTCTCAGTCCGCCAAGCTTGGTGGAAGTGCTGTTGCCTTGTTTGCTAGCTTGGGGATATGCGGACTGGAGGCTTTCTTGTGCAGGAGCGTGCGGAC
The DNA here is from genome assembly GCA_039583875.1 of Platanthera guangdongensis. Lineage (NCBI taxonomy): Eukaryota > Viridiplantae > Streptophyta > Magnoliopsida > Asparagales > Orchidaceae > Platanthera > Platanthera guangdongensis. Next base: position 128,487,187 of record CM077161.1, on the reverse strand, counting down.
TGGAGCTGGTGTCCGCTGAGTCCGGTTTAGCCTTGTGATGAGGTTATGGACTCGGGTGTTGCGGACTGGAGTCTGCTGTTAGCAGACTGGATCGACGCGTCCGCTAAGTCCGGAGGTGCCTTGGCATGAGGCAATGGACTTGGAATATGCGGACGGTGTTTGCTGTGTAAGCGGACTGGATCGGCGTGTCCGCTGAGTCCGGCAATGCCTTGGTGATTAGGCAATGGACTTGGGATATGCGGACGGAAGCCGGGTGTCCGCTGAGTCCGGCAGGTGTCTTGATGGCGTGGATGCGGGCTCGGGTTTTGCGGGCTGATGCCTTGTCCGCAAAATGGCGGACACGGCTTTTGTGGAGTCCGGCTGTGGTCCTGGCTTGGGTCTCTGGTGGCAAGGCGGACTGGATATTGGAGTCCGGCCTTGGAGAAGCTGGGGCGGACTGGCTATCTGCACAGGGCGGCGGACTGGATTGTGTGTCCGCGGGTTGGCGGACACACTATGTTCTTGCTGCGGGTTGTGGCGGTGATCCTATCGGGAAGGGCGGTGACCATACTCATCGTCGTGCCTATAAATAGGACCCATGTCACATCAGGAATATAGAACAGAGAACAAGAAGTAAGTGAACAGTATTTGAGCTCGCGTAAGTTGCTGCGGTCTGGACTTTGTGTCCGCGCGGATAGAGGGTTGACCCGGTTGTGCTGTGCAGGTTGTGCAGATAGCGCTGGAAGCCAGGACTTGGCGCTGATTGCGGTCAGGGACAGTGCGGACTCTGCGGTTAAGCAACAGGCGGTAAACAGCAGGTCGCGGATAGCGACCAGGCGGTCTTCTCTTTGGCAACTTGGTTCGGGGTTCAGGAGGTCGCCTGCATCAGGCGGACTGTTCCATTCGGTGGCGCAGCTTGTGCGGTCTGGCGGCGTGCAGACCGGCGGTGAAGAACTAAGCATTGGAATAAGGGGTGAGTCCGCGCGGCTTGGGTTGCGGTCTGGCGACCTGGCGGACTGAGCGGACTCCACAGCAGTAGGTCGGCGGCTTGTTGATTGAGTCCGCGCGGCTTGTTTTCTGTTCTTGTCTTTGTAACTGTCTCTGCTTTCCCGGTGTTGGGTTTTGGTGAAGCATGTCTCGCCATGTATGTCTCGCCTTGTAAAGAAGTTTGCTCTTGATCAATAAAGAAGCTTGTGCTGCATGTGTTGCTGGTTGTTACTGCTTTGTTGAGAGAATCGCTGCTAACTCCACGATCCGGGAAAACTTTCAACATTATAAGTGGGCGTGTCTCCTTCGGTTGTTGAACGGTCAACAGGGTATCCAAGGGGGCGTCTGCGGTTTGTTGAATTTTAACATATTGAACCTGGAAACTAGTTGCCAAAGAGAAAGACCGCCTGGTCGCTGTCCGTGACCTACTGTTTACCTCTTGTTACTAACCGCAGAGTCTGCAATGTCTCTGATCGCAATCAGAGCCAAGTCCTGGCTTTCCATCCCTATCAGCACAACCTGCACAGCACAAACCGGTCAACTCCTTCAACCCCCGCGGATACCTAAATCCAGTCCGCAGTAACTGTTCGCGAGTTCACTTACTGTTCATTCTCCCATAGAATTGATGTGACGAGGGGGTTATATTTATAGGCACGATGAGTAGTGTGGTCACCGCCCTAACCGATAGGATCACCGCCTCATCCCGCAGCAAGAATAAGTGTATCCACAAGCCACGGATACACATCCAGTCCGCCGCGACCAGTGTAGGATAGCAAGACCGCTTGAGCATCACCAAGGCCGTACAACGACCCAGTCGGTCTTGTCGTCAGAGGCCAATCAGGAAGACAACAATACGTAGACTCTGCAGCAACACCTTGTCTGCTTAATCGCGGACACAGCACCAGCCCGTATACCCCGAGCCCGCAGCCACGCCACCAAGACAACTGCCGGAATCAGCGGACATAGCATCAGTTCGCACGCCTTGCGGACGCAACTCCAGTAAGCATTCCCCAAGCTAGCAACCAAGGCACATGGCACTACTGCGAAGCTAGGCAGACTGATAAGCAGTCTCCGCTTAACTGCGCAATCTCCCCGGACTGAGCAAAACCTAGACTTGGTTCAGAACCAACCAAGTCCACTCCACCAGCCACAAAGGCCAGTCCGCACTTACATGCGTACATTGGATCCAGTCCGCCTGCCTCAGCAAACTCCAGCACCTTTCCGCACTAACTGGCGACCTCCGCGGCTTCCACTTTCCGCTCCACCAGAGCTAGACCATCTAGTAAGCCGGTCTGCCGAGCTCTAGTCCTGTCCGCTCCTTGCCGGACTTTGCAGATAGAGTCGTTATCCGCCCGGTTACCTTCTGGGATCCAACTGCCTGCTAAGCATAAGCCGTCCAGGCTTGATGCCGCCTCTGTTCGGAAAGTCTGCGCGAATAGACTGCCCAGGCCTCCAAAGAAAAAGTCGTCTGCAACAGCTCTGCCGACCTGGCTATCCGCCAGTCCTGTCCGCATAGTCTGTGCGAACAGGTCGCCCAGTTTGCCCTGGTTGCCCAATCACCCACTATCACTTCACCATTTTCAGCATTCCCCCTTGAAGTGAGAAGTGGTGAACAACCCCAGCAGCTCCAGTAACCTTGCACCTGGTCCCTCTGATAGCGTCATCAAGAAGATGTCCGAGACATAGTCCTCGCCCCACCTATACTGGACCATAAGGGATCCCTCCAGCATCTCCCAAAAGGAGTCATGATTCCCTCTGCCTTCTTCTTCAACTTCGACCTACACTTGTGCGTCACAGGAGTATCACCAACGATCTTGGGCACAAGGCCCCAAGCCTCGTTACCTCTGAGGGTAGTCACCTCCTCGACCTTGGCGTCATCCACCTCCTTGACTCCAGTGGTCTCATCGCAGCTAGAAGGTACTTGCTCGACCTAAGGGCCTGCAAGGAAACATGAGACAAATCTCACAGAGTTTCCTCCGCAATATCGAGCTGGTGGGTTGATGATCCTCTTCGACCTCCGAAGACCCTGATCACGTCTAACCACCTCCACTACTCCTTCGAAACCAGCTCCATTCCAAAGAAAACCTGGAACAATGCTCCCCTTCCTTCCTGAACAAGAAGCCACCGCACTAGAACCAGAAGCACCTGGAGTAACCCTCCCCCTGCTACCTGAACCAGAAGTCTCCGCTCTTGAACCAGAACTTCCTGGAACATCGCTCCCCTTGCTACCTGAACAATAATCACCTGGAGCAATACTCCCCCTGCTTCCTGAACCAGACGCCTTTGCCCCAGAGATAGAACATCTTGGAGCTCCTTGTGACACAGGCAACTCTAACTAAACCTTAGCAACAGCCTCCTTCAGCCAACCATCTGACCTGCTCTCCTCGAGCTCCACACATGAGCTACCTTAATATGACGTCACATCATCGAAGACAACATCTCTCAACACGATGAACCTCTTCGTCGCAGGATCCATACACCTCCATCTTCGCTTCCGCTCATCATACCCAACAAAAACTAGCATCGCCTTGAGAACATTCGGAGCATGTATGTAGCAGGTAGAACCAAACACCCGTAGGTGCTTCACAATCTGCTTCACCCCGAACATCAAGTCAACCGGAGTCTTCACATTGATCGTACTAAGAGGCATCTGATTGATGACGTGTGCAGCACAGGTCATCCCTTCCGCCCAAAAAGCCTTAGGAATGCCTTTGCACCAAAACCAACACTTGCAAGTCTCAGTCAACAGACGGATTGTAACACCCCATCCGTCACATGGACTATAACAGAACGTCCAACCGGGGCCCCACGCCATATACCACGAATAGTCAGCGGAGTTACGTATTAATACCACGATAACAACATAGGAGTACGCATCCTAACTCAGAGCATTCTAGCGGAAGCTTTTAAAACAGTTATAAGAACCCTTACAAATCACATGAATGTCCATACAGCCACAATATGAATGGAATAACGTACAACAATCCTTTGGCCTTATGGCCTTACAATAGTTTGATGAATACAAGTTTCTTACATACTTCGGCTCGCAGGCCGGCCACATATGAACATATTAAAATAAATATTTCTCTTTAGACTTCAAGGGTCAGCACAGCATCAAGAGCTTCAGCCCGCTACTTGTTGTTAGGCTCACCTGTTCCTGCAAGAAAAATCCACCGCACGGTGGCAAAAAAGGCAACGGTCAGCTAAAGCTGACCAAATTATAGTGACCCCGCCCCTTAATTGTTGCGGCGGTGCTCCTTCCCTGCATTTCATTAGTATAATCAAACATAATAGTGAACGTACAGTTTAAGCACACTTCACCACAGGCGTAGACACGCACGACCACACAACCTGTGCTCTCAGGGCACATTCTCGGTGAACCCGGTCCACCACTGTTGGGTACATTGGTCAAATGTACCTGATTTGAAGAAGCCTCACCTAACTCAATGATATACATCATAGTGTATTTGATGTTTGTTTGAGTTACTTGTGCAGGTTAGGAATACACTGGACTGAAGCTAAAAATTCTAAGTCCATGTGTCGACACCCAGAGGGAAAGTGTCGACACTTGAGAAAGCTTGTGTCGACACCTAGACAAGCAGTGTCGACACTTGGAGTCATTGTGTCGACACCTGGGAAGAAGAGTCGACACCAGTCAGAAAGTGTCGACACTTGGAGCTGTGTCGACACTCAGTGTAGAAGAATGCAGAAAAGCTGTGTCGACACTTAGCAGAAGTGTCGACACCTAGAAGAGCTGAGTCAACACCAGAAAGTGTCGACACTTGAAGTAAGTGTCGACACTCAGCAAAAGTCTGCAGAATCTAAGTCCAAGTGTCGACACTCAACACAATGTGTCGACACTATGAAGAAGAGTCAGCACTTGAAGTAAGTGTCGACACCCAGCACAATGTGTCGACACTTAGCTAAAGACTCAGTATTTGAAGTAAGTGTCGACACTCAGCACAATGTGTCGACACACAACCAGAAGAGTCAACACTTGAAGAAAGTGTCGACACTCAGCACAATGTGTCGACACTTAGTTGAAGACTCTACACTTGAAGAAAGTGTCGACACAAGGAGCTGTGTCGACACTTAGTAAAGATCAGAAAAGTTACAAAATATTCTAAGTACAAGTGTCGACACTAAAGGAATGTGTCGACACTCAGCTGAAGGAACAAAAGTGAAGACTTGTGTCGACACCAAGAAGCAGTGTCGACACTTGACAGTTTCAACACATAAAGTTGTGTCGACACAAAGAAGTTGTGTCGACACTTAGAAGAATACAGTTGCAGAATGAAGTACAAGTACTTGTGTCGACACTCAATTTCAGTGTCGACACATGCAGAAGAAACTGTGTCGAGACATACAAGGAATTGTGTCGACATCTTGTAGACTTGTGTCGACACTTACACAACATGTGTCGACACTTGGCCTATAAGTGTCGACACTTAAGAACAGAAAGTCTCGACACTATCTGACAGTTAGAGGAATTTCAAGAAGTGACTGGTTGACAAGACAGCTGCCGATCCAGCCGGTCTACATCAACTGTCAGTGATATCAGAAGTCTGTTATGAACCGGACCAGCCGGTTACCATGAAGGAAGCCTATAAATAGGCACTCATAGTCTACAGAAGAGATGATTGAGATTAAGAGATTGATTGTTGAAGTAATATAGAAGTGGTTGACAAAGTTTTTACAGAGAGAGTTCAGATCTTTGTAAAAGTGATATATTGAGTATCAACACAAGAAGATCTTGCTGTGCATCAGCAGATCTAAGAAGTTGGAGAGAGAGAGCTCCAACCAAGTATTCAATCTTTGGAACTAAGGCTGAGAAGAAGAATTCAGAGTCATCTGGATTTCAAGAAGCCGAGGTCAAGGAACAACTGCAGAAGATTCAGACTAATTCAGTTCTAATCAAGAAGCTTTGAAGGAAGCTAAGTCAGTTTGGATCTAACTGAGTTCTTCCAAGAACTCTTCAAGAATCTCTCAACTCCTCTCCTATTTTCTGAGTTGTAGAGTTAACTGTTGTACTTTCTATTTTAACCTATAGGATCCATTGGATCTGAGAGAATTGTAAGCCTATTTTATAAAGGCTGAGGGTAGGGCTTGGTTGCCTGAGTGTAGGAGTTGAAGAACTCTGAGTGTAGGCCTTAATTGGCTGAGTGTAGGCCTGGGTGGCTGAGTGTAGGCCTTTTGGCTGAGTGTAAGGCTTTGGGCCTGAGGTAGGAACCTAGTTTGGTTCTGAGTTAGTGGAGAAGTTTGGCCGAATCTAGTACACTGCTAGATAGGCGAAGGGGGAAAGTGAATGTACCCAAAGATTGGGGAACCACTATAAATTAGTGTGTCTTCTGTGCTGTGCTGTGAAATTACTGTGTTTATGCTGTAATTGCTGTTAGCTGTAGAATTCTGTGAAATAGCTGTTGTGCTGCCAAACAAAGTTTTAAAAAGGTTTAGGTCACCTATTCACCCCCTCCTCTAGGTGTTTAGGTACCATATCTTTCAAGTGGTATCAGAGGCAGGTTCCTCAAAAAGGACTAACTGTCTGAGGAGATCCAGTTTGGCAGATTCAGTATAAGTCAGGAAACAGTTTCAAGAAAATCAAGAAACATGGGGTCTTCAGAGAATCACAAGGAATTGGGTTCAATGAAACTGCCCATTTGCAGAAAGGAGATTTTTGGAATCTGGAAAGAAAGGGTAAGGCTGTTCATGGAGGCCTCTGACCCTAGGATCTACATCACAGTCAAGGAAGGGCCTTATGTGCCCATGAAGATTTCAGTCTTGGATGCCACACAGAGAACTCCAAAGGATTTTTCTGAGATGACCAAGGATGAGATAGTCCTAGCTACAATGGACAAAAGGGCACAGAACATAATAGTGAGTGCAATTGATGATGCCACCTTCCAGAATCTTATTCACTGTAAAACAGCAAAAGAAATGTGGGATACCCTCATTGTCTACATGGAAGGTTATGAAGAAGTAAGACAGGATAGGACATCCTTGCTTAATCAAGAATATGAGAGCTTTAGGCAAGGAAGAGGAGATAGCATCACTGAATGCTACAAAAAGTTCTACAGAATTGTTAATGAACTCATGTCCTATGGAAGGGAGTTCACAAACTATGAATTGAATGATAAGTTCTTGAGGTCCCTAACCAAAGATTGGGACACTAAGATCTGTGCCATCAGAGAAATGGCAAAGTTGGGAGAAATTCCTCCTCCCACACTGTTTGGCAAGTTGTTATCTTATGAGATGCAATTGTCAGTAAGAAAAGAGGAGAAAAAGTCAACAAGGACTGAACACAGGGAAAGGACTGTTGCCTTTAAGTCAGAAGTACCTAGAAAGAATAGGACTAAGTCATCAACTCCTCCTCCAGAGGTAGTTGAATCAGAATCTGATGAGTCTGTTAGCACTAAATCTACAAGCAGTGAAAGTGATGAAGACTTTGCTGCATTTACCAGACATTTTCAGAAATTCCTGAAGAAGAAACAGTGGAAGTCCAGACCTTCTTTTTCAAAAGGGAAAGAAGTTCAGTATCAGGAGAAGAAGCCTTCAAAGAAGGACAAGAAAAGGACAAAGACTAGCAAGGCAACTGGGTCTAAGATTGTGTGTTACTACTGCAATAGACAGGGTCATGTAATTGCAGATTGTCCTGAAAGAAGGAAAGAATCCAGTGACAAAAAGAAGACTCACTTCAAAGGAAAGAAGGAGAAGTCCTTTGTTGCAAAGAATGAGAAGACTCTTTCAGACATTTCTTCTTCAGACACTGAGACAGATGCTGAAGCCTATATAGGGCTATTTGCTGAAGAAGAAGAAGAGTTTATGCAGATCATGGAATCAATCTATGAACAAGAAGAGTGTCAGTGCCAAGGACTGATGGCATTGACTGAAAGTACCAAAATCCTGGAGCAGCCAGGACCTAGTCAGGTACAAAATCCAACTCCAAGTTCAGATTCCAGTTCTAGTTCAGAGTCAGAATCATCTTCATCTAGTGATGGAAGTGCTTCTGAATCTGAGGGAGATATTCATCAGCTCTTAGATGAATACCAAGTACTGTTGCAAGCCTATAAGAAAAGCAAGATCCTATCCAAAAGTCAGGCAAAGGAGATTGCTGATCTCAAGGCAGCTGCAACAGATTTTGAGAAGGAGTATGATCAAAAACTGAATGAAGTAGCCAGGCTGAAACACATTACTGTGATTCAGATGGGTACTATTACATTTAAAAATGATCAAATTAAGTTGCTGGAGATCAATCTCTAGAAGGAAAAAGAGCTAGTTGCTAGGTTTTCAAAACCTAAATCAGTGCTACCCTTGATTGATGAATTTGTTCATCATAAAGGAAAGGCTGGATTGGGTTTTGTTAAGCCTGTGAGGACTGTTCAGGATCAGTCCAAGTCCAAGGGCAAAGCCCCAACATTCAACAAGGCTGCTGTAGTCAAGACAGCAAAGGTTGTACCTAAGCAAAGGTACAACAAGTTTGAATGTTGGTGTTGTGGCAAGGTTGGCCACTTTGCCTTGGATTGTTGGCACAATGCCAGTGCCAAGTTGAGTAGCAAGTTACCTGTTGGAAAGCCAGCAGGTAGCTATGTCAAATTGCAAACTAACAATCACCAAGGACCCAAGTTTACTTTGGGTTCTAAGGTTCATTAATTTGTTTTGCAGGTGAATCCAAGTGGCCATACCCCTACATGGTACTTGGATAGTGGATGTTCCAGACACATGAATGGAACTAGGGGACTACTGAAGGACTACATCCCAATCAAAAATGGTCCAAAGGTGACCTTTGGTGGTTCTGAAAAAGGAATCCTCAAAGGGTTTGGTAACATTTCTTCTAACCTTGTTACCATTACTCAAGTGGCTTATGTTAAAGGTTTGAAACACAACCTCATTAGTATAAGTCAATTAAGTGATGTAGGGTATGACATCTCATTTGTTAAAAATGGTTGTCATATCAAGAGGTCAAGTGATCAAGAGATCATTTTGACTGGATATAGAAAGAGAAATGTCTACTGCTTAGACATTATGATTGAGAACAATAGTTCTCCAGTCTGTCTTGTAGCTGATGAGACAGTCTCTCAATGTGTCAAATGGCACAAGAGGCTTGCTCATCTTAACTACAAGACTATTGGCAAACTCTTTAGTAAAGAGTTAGTGAGGAATGGTCCTCAAGTTAAGTGTGTCAAAGATGGCATTTGCTCAGCTTGTCAAAAGGGCAAGCAGACTAAATCCACCTTTAGAAGCTTAGACAACAAAGATGCTGTGAGGTGTTTATACCTCTTGCATATGGATCTATTTGGTCCAATGCCAGTTCACAGCTTAGGTAGGAAGGTCTACACCTTTGTAGTTGTTGATGACTACTCAAGGTTTTCCTGGGTGTTCTTCTTAAAGCAGAAATCTGAAACACCTAGTGTCTTCTATAGTTTTGTTAAGCAAATTCAGAATGAATTGAACTGTACAGTGGTCAAAATTAGAAGTGACCATGGTACTGAGTTTCAGTCTGAAAGCATGACAAAGCTGTGTGAAGACTATGGGATATATCAAGAATTCTCTTCACCTAGAACACCTCAGCAAAATGGCATTGCTGAAAGGAAAAATAGGACCTTGATAGAGGCTGGTAGAACCCTATTAAGTGATTCATCACTGCCAGAATATTTCTGGGCTGAAGCAGTTAACACTGCATGCCATGTGATAAATAGGGCTACCATCACTAAAAGGTTAAACAAGACCCCCTATGAAGTAGTGAAAGGCAGGAAACCAAATCTGTCCTATTTTAGGATCTTTGGTTGTAAATGCTTTATACTTAACAATGGGAAGTCTTACTTAACTAAGTTTGCTGCCAAGTCCCAAGAGGGAGTGTTTGTTGGGTACAGCAATAATAGTAAGGCTTATAGAGTCTACAACTTGACCACACAAGTTGTAGAGGAGTCTGTGCATGTAGTTTTTGATGAAACACAACTAATTAACAATGAGTTGTCTAGTAGTGTATGCAGCCCTACAGGTCTTGCTAAGAAGATGGACAAGCTAACCATAGAAGATGTACCTGCTGCAAGACAGCAAGTAGAAGAAGATGGTTTATGTCCAGGGGGAGAACTACATGTGCAAGGAGCTGTAGAAGTACAAGGAACTCAGCTTGATGAAGATGCTGAAGAAGTTCAACCAGAAGTAAGGATGCCTCCAGCCAACAGGCATCTAAGAGATCATCCAGTTGAGCTGATCATTGGAGATCCAAGACAAGGTGTTCAGACTAGAAGCAGAAATCAGAATGCAGTAGTATATTCAAGTTTTCTGTCTCAAATAGAACCAAAGAAATTTGAAGAAGCTATACAAGATCCACAGTGGACTGAAGCAATGCAGGAGGAGCTTAATCTGTTCAAAAGATGCAAGGTGTGGGATCTGGTTCCTAAGCCTAAAGATCACAATGTGATAGGAACAAAGTGGATCTACAGGAACAAGTTAGATGAACAAGGTGTCATCATTAAGAATAAGGCAAGACTGGTTGCAAAAGGATATAGGCAAGAAGAAGGTATTGATTTTGATCAAACCTTTGCTCCAGTAGCCAGACTGGAAGCCATAAGGATGTTCTTGGCCTATGCAACCTACCAAGGATTCAAAGTATACCAAATGGATGTGAAGTCAGCATTCCTTAATGGTAATTTAAAAGAAGAAGTATATGTGGAGCAGCCTTCAGGTTTTGTTGATCCTACTCTTCCACATCATGTCTATAGACTTAGGAAAGCATTGTATGGGTTAAAGCAAGCTCCTAGAGCTTGGTATGAAACCCTATCTAGTTTCCTCATTGAGAACAAGTTCACAAGGGGGAAAATAGATAAGACTCTATTCCTTAGGGAATCTAGAGGCAAAGTAATACTTGTCCAAATATATGTAGATGACATTATATTTGGGTCTACTGAAAGTAGCCTTTGCAAAAAGTTTGCAAAGCTTATGCAGAGTCAATTTGAAATGAGTAGTATGGGAGAACTGAAGTTTTTCTTGGGTCTCCAAGTTAAACAGACTGAAAGTGGTCTATCCATATGTCAGTCTAAGTTCACCCTAGAACTCATAAGGAAATATGGTATGGATTCCTCCAGTACCATGAAGACTCCTATGGGGTCAAGTATGTCTCTAAGCAAGGATGATGCAGGGAAACCTGTAGATGAAACCTTGTATAGAGGGATAGTTGGCTCCCTACTATACTTGACTGCAAGTAGGCCTGACATTATGTATGCTACATGTGTTTGTGCCAGGTATCAAGCCTGCCCCAAAGAATCTCACTTGACTGCAGTCAAGAGAATCTTGAGATATCTAAAGGGCACACCCTATCTAGGCCTCTGGTACCCTAGGAATGGAGATTTTGATCTAACAGGCTATTCAGATGCAGACTTTGCAGGATGCAAAGAAGATAGAAAGAGCACAACTGGATCCTGTCAGTTCCTAGGTGGAAGACTCATCTCATGGAGTAGTAAGAAGCAAACCAGTGTGGCCATCTCCACAGCTGAGTCAGAATATGTAGCTGCAGGAAGTTGCTGTGCTCAACTTCTGTGGATTCAACATCAGCTAGAAGACTATGGATGTCAGGTAAGTAGAACTCCACTTTATTGTGATTCTACTAGTGCTATTTCAATAGCTAACAACCCTGTATCACATAGTAGAACTAAACATATTGAGATTAAATATCACTTTCTTAGGGAGCATGTAGAAAGAAATGATATTGCACTTGAATATGTTAGAACTGATAATCAGATAGCAGATATGTTCACTAAGCCCTTAGATGAAGCTAAGTTTAATAGGTTCAAAATTGAACTAGGTATGATAAACTTAGATTAAGTTTACAGAACAAAAATTGGCTAAGTAAAAAGGTGTCGACACATAGACAAGTCTATGTCGACACAGAATAGTAAGTGTCGACACTTCAGGAAAATGGTGTCGACACATCTAGGAAGTTAGTGTCGACACTTCAGAATGTTAGTGTCGACACATGTCGAGTAGGTGTCAACACATCCAATAAAGTGTCGACACTTAAGTTTTACTCAGAATTTTTCTAAGTAAAGTCTCGACTACATGTCGAGTATAGTGTTGACCTTAATACTTTGAATTTTTCTATAATAAATTCTGATTTGTCTGATGACCATCAGCAAAATCAGCCAGCAACTCAAGAACCAGATGTTGTTCTCCAAGACACATCTGTTGTAGCTGATAAAACCAGTACATCTCCTGCACAGTCTCCAGCAGAATACACCATGGAAGATCTCTTTCTGAATTTAGATCAGGATGATTTTGATATGGACAAGAATGCTGCTGATACAGAGAAGGATGCTGCTGCTGAGGGGGAGAACTTGGATATTCAAGAAGAGCCTATAAGGCTAGATACTGAGAAGACACAAGATGTGTACACTGAAGAACAATACAGCCCTAAGGATAGGGTGGATATAGCCAGTACATCAGAATCTGAAGATGATGAAGCTGAGCAAGCTAAGAAAAAGAAGTTCTTTGTTTTCAAAAGAAGGAGTCAGAGCTATAAGAAAGCTCTCCAAACTGTTGCACAACATTCCTTAGTTCAACAACCTCTATCAACTGATTACAGTGCTCTACTGCTTGCCATGCAAATCAAGATGGATGAACAAAGGAAGGCTTTAGAAACTTATGTTGATGAAGGGCACAAGGCACTACAATCTGATCTGGGACAGGAAATCAAGTCAATAAGGTTTGAAATGAACCTTAATAAAAAGGAAATGACTGATTGTTTTACAAAGGGTGCTCATGCAGTGGTCTATCTGGCTAAACATCAAGAAACCATCAAAGAGAAGGTAGAAGATATTACACTAAAGCAAGGATATGTGTTGGAAAATCAATTGAGGATGAATGATAATTTGACTGCATCTCACAATGCCATAGTCACTGAAATAAAGAATCAGTCTACTGAACCATCAACCTCCTCTGCTGCTGCCAAGGCTGATTTTGATAAACTCTTTCAAGCTGAACTAACTGCTGTCAAGACTGCCATCAAGGATTCCCAGAAGGTCATTTCTGAACAGCTTACCAAGCTAAGACCTTTCTTTAAAGAGGGCATAAGGTATTTGGATAGCCAAATAAGGTTCCAGAAAGATGATGTGAGAGATCATGTAGCCCAAGAAGTCATAAAGGGGGAGAGAGTGTTAGTCAAGGCCAGTTCTGAGCATGCAAAATGGATTTCCAATTCAATCAGGGCTACACTTGGATATCCTCCCCTGTGTGATGACAATGAAGTAGCTGAATCTGGTATTCAAAGTGCATATCTTGGAGGTGAGCAACAGGCAGTGGCTGATGTAATCTATCCACCTCCAGATTTTGAAATGATTCATGCTGATGTAAGCACAATGTATAGTCCAACTGCTGGCAAGCCCAATGTTATTCTGGAAAAGGTTGTTCAACCTATCACAGCTGCTATGCAAGAGGCTTTGGACAAAGAAGAAGAGACTAGGCTATCAAAGAAGAAGTTCAGGGAACTTGCTGAACAAAAACCTAATTTTGAACAGTGGAGCCCTACTTCTAGGAACATCATTCTCACTGCATGGAAAGCGGCCAAGGACAATGCCCATGAGAGGAACAAGTGGTTCTCAGAGGCAGAATGGAGGAAACATGAAAGTAGGCAGGAAGCCATTGTCCAACATAGAAGGAAGGCCAAGTTAGGAAAGCTACCTCCTACAGCTGTGGAGCCTAGCAAGTACTTTCCTAAGCCCTATCATTATTTTGAAAGGCAAAAGATCAAGGCTGAAGAATAGAAGAAGAAGGACTCCAAAGGGAAGAAGATTGCTGAAGCTGAGCCTGCTGCTGCTGCTGCTGTGAAAGCTAAAGTACAAGCTGGAAAAGGCATAGTCATTAAGGAACCAGAGCAGAATTAGACTAAGATTAAACTGAAAAATGTTGTAATCTGTTACATCAAACATTTTGTGTAAATCATTGAAAATGTATTAAATGTATGAACAGTTTTTGTTAAACAAATTTCATGATTGTTCTGATGAATGTGTCTAATTCTTGTTTGTTCTGTAATGCTGATGAGTATACATGTGTGCTTTATTACATGTTTAAGTTTAACTCTGTTGTCATATATCTGTTTTACTTCATTTTATAATTTTTAATTATGAGTGTTGTATATCATTGACTAAGGGTTATGACTTCTCCAAATAGGGGGAGATTGTTGGGTACATTGGTCAAATGTACCTGATTTGAAGAAGCCTCACCTAACTCAATGATATACATCATAGTGTATTTGATGTTTGTTTGAGTTACTTGTGCAGGTTAGGAATACACTGGACTGAAGCTAAAAATTCTAAGTCCATGTGTCGACACCCAGAGGGAAAGTGTCGACACTTGAGAAAGCTTGTGTCGACACCTAGACAAGCAGTGTCGACACTTGGAGTCATTGTGTCGACACCTGGGAAGAAGAGTCGACACCAGTCAGAAAGTGTCGACACTTGGAGCTGTGTCGACACTCAGTGTAGAAGAATGCAGAAAAGCTGTGTCGACACTTAGCAGAAGTGTCGACACCTAGAAGAGCTGAGTCAACACCAGAAAGTGTCGACACTTGAAGTAAGTGTCGACACTCAGCAAAAGTCTGCAGAATCTAAGTCCAAATGTCGACACTCAACACAATGTGTCGACACTATGAAGAAGAGTCAGCACTTGAAGTAAGTGTCGACACCCAGCACAATGTGTCGACACTTAGCTAAAGACTCAGTATTTGAAGTAAGTGTCGACACTCAGCACAATGTGTCGACACACAACCAGAAGAGTCAACACTTGAAGAAAGTGTCGACACTCAGCACAATGTGTCGACACTTAGTTGAAGACTCTACACTTGAAGAAAGTGTCGACACAAGGAGCTGTGTCGACACTTAGTAAAGATCAGAAAAGTTACAAAATATTCTAAGTACAAGTGTCGACACTAAAGGAATGTGTCGACACTCAGCTGAAGGAACAAAAGTGAAGACTTGTGTCGACACCAAGAAGCAGTGTCGACACTTGACAGTTTCAACACATAAAGTTGTGTCGACACAAAGAAGTTGTGTCGACACTTAGAAGAATACAGTTGCAGAATGAAGTACAAGTACTTGTGTCGACACTCAATTTCAGTGTCGACACATGCAGAAGAAACTGTGTCGAGACATACAAGGAATTGTGTCGACACCTTGTAGACTTGTGTCGACACTTACACAACATGTGTCGACACTTGGCCTATAAGTGTCGACACTTAAGAACAGAAAGTCTCGACACTATCTGACAGTTAGAGGAATTTCAAGAAGTGACTGGTTGACAAGACAGCTGCTGATCCAGCCGGTCTACATCAACTGTCAGTGATATCAGAAGTCTGTTATGAACCGGACCAGCCGGTTACCATGAAGGAAGCCTATAAATAGGCACTCATAGTCTACAGAAGAGATGATTGAGATTAAGAGATTGATTGTTGAAGTAATATAGAAGTGGTTGACAAAGTTTTTATAGAGAGAGTTCAGATCTTTGTAAAAGTGATATATTGAGTATCAACACAAGAAGATCTTGCTGTGCATCAGCAGATCTAAGAAGTTGGAGAGAGAGAGCTCCAACCAAGTATTCAGTCTTTGGAACTAAGGCTGAGAAGAAGAATTCAGAGTCATCTGGATTTCAAGAAGCAGAGGTCAAGGAACAACTGCAGAAGATTCAGACTAATTCAGTTCTAATTAAGAAGCTTTGAAGGAAGCTAAGTCAGTTTGGATCTAACTGAGTTCTTCCAAGAACTCTTCAAGAATCTCTCAACTCCTCTCCTATTTTCTGAGTTGTAGAGTTAACTGTTGTACTTTCTATTTTAACCTGTAGGATCCATTGGATCTGAGAGAATTGTAAGCCTATTTTATAAAGGCTAAGGGTAGGGCTTGGTTGCCTGAGTGTAGGAGTTGAAGAACTCTGAGTGTAGGCCTTAATTGGCTGAGTGTAGGCCTGGGTGGCTGAGTGTAGGCCTTTTGGCTGAGTGTAAGGCTTTGGGCCTGAGGTAGGAACCTAGTTGGTTCTGAGTTAGTGGAGAAGTTTGGCCGAATCTAGTACACTGCTAGATAGGCGAAGGGGGAAAGTGGATGTACCCAAAGATTGGGGAACCACTATAAATTAGTGTGTCTTCTGTGCTGTGCTGTGAAATTACTGTGTTTATGCTGTAATTGCTGTTAGCTGTAGAATTCTGTGAAATAGCTGTTGTGCTGCCAAACAAAGTTTTAAAAAGGTTTAGGTCACCTATTCACCCCCCCCCCCTCTAGGTGTTTAGGTACCATATCTTTCAACCACCAACCCCAGGACGGCAACATCGTGAGCATTTTAGTCTTTCCGGCCGAAGCCTAAGACTCACCCTCTATGCCAACGGTAAGTGCCACGTACCTTAGGTCTCTTTAACCGAACCGCATAGAGCAGGTACGGTTCCACTCAACTCGTTGCTCACACCGCCACGTCAATTTAAGCCATAGGCGCGGGTCAAGCATCCCCGAGTCCCAAACTGATCACACAATTTTACATAACCCAGTTATGTACAAGTTGGCTCCCTAGCCACCAAGATAGCAGAACCACGCATCTGCCCAGTTTTTCGGGTGCACCTTGGAGTTAGTCCCCAAGGCTCCCTGTTGCAATCTACCACGTAGAAAAACCGGAAAAACAAACGGCACAGAGTCTTCTCCGGCAATACATTCATCATGAAAACATCACCGATCCAGACCAACATGTCTGGGTAGGCTTCACACACCATGCCTATCTTCGTACTTTGATTCCGGACTCTAAATGCAAAACTACAGGGATAAACCATATCTATCCGAAGGAATACCTCACACTCATCGCCCATTCACGGGAGACGGTTTCCTATGCAAAAAGGAAGAGGACTTCACATGTCCAAGTAGAGAATCGTTATCCTAGATGTTCGCTTCGGCGCCATGGAAAACTAGCCAGATGAAAAGCACTGCAACGGACTCGCCTCCGCGGATCTGGACTCGGCTCGCTATTTGGGGCTCTGAAGCACCAACAATGGTGGGATCTCCTCCTTCTACTTCTCCTTTTTCTCTCCCCTCTATCTACTTCTTAGAAAGGGAAAAGGCCAAGTGAAATAAGGCATAAACCCTCACTTCCCGCACATATACCAACATGAGGAATTCTGGGCCGTCGGATCCCTCTAAAATGAAGCGAACAGCCTAGATTGAACTTTAAAATCGTCTACCTAGGGCCGCACACGGCTTGTGATACGCCCGTGTCACAGGCTGTATCTCACTTTCGTACCAGAAATCGTCGATCTCTGAATCAGGACACAGATTCTGACACGCCCGTGTCATCCCTTGATACGCCCGTGTCAAACCTGGACACGCCCGTGTCACAGGCCGTGTGCCTCAATTGACAAAAAAACCATCATGCCCGAACAAGACACGGTATCAGACTCGCCCATGTCCACGCTGGACACGCCCGTGTCCTACTTAGACACGCCCGTGTCCAAGGGCATGTTACTCACTCAACACAGCCCGACAATACAGAGCAGGACACGGATTTGGACATGCCCGTGTCTGCCCTGGACACGCCCGTGTCCTACCTGGACACAGCCATGTCCCAGGTCGTGTTCAACACTCGAAAAACTCAGCCAACTCTAGAAAAGGACACGACTATGGACACACTCGTGTCACAGACCGTGTGAAACCATAATGGCTCCAAGGATCTCAAAACACTACCCATATATATACGAATTTTGCGGCATTACAATTCTCCCCCCTTAAAAGAATTTGGTCGTGGACTTGTGTCCTTTGGTCGTGGTCTTGCGAACTACCTAAGGCCGCACACGGCCTGTGACACGCCCGTGTCACAGGCCGTGTCTCACTTTCGTACTAGAATTCGTCAATCTCCGAATCAGGACACGACTTCTGATACGCCCGTGTCAGCCCTTGACACGCCCGTGTCAAACCTGGACACGCCAGTGTCACAAGCCGTGTGCCTCAATTGAAACAGAAACCATCACGCCCGAACAAGACACGACTTCAGACACGCCCGTGTCCGCGCTGGACATGCCCGTGTCCGACCTGGACAAGCCCGCGTCTAAGGGTATGTTTCTCACTCGACACAGCCTGACAACACAGAGCAGGACACGGCTTTGGACACGCCCGTGTCCGCCATGGACACGCCCGTGTCCTACCTGGACATGCCCGTGTCCCATTCGTGTTCAACACTCGAAAAACTCAGCCAACCCAAGAAAAGGACACGGCTCTGGACACACACATGTCACAGGCCGTGTGAAACCATAATGGCTCCAAGGCTCTCAAACACTACCCATATATATACGAGTTTTTGGGCGTTATACGGATCATACGAACTGCAACACCACCTTGCTGTGAAGTATGTCCACGAGAGAGATCCCTTCGGACCCATGCTTCCTGCAAAAGTTTGAGAACATGGTTAAGCCAAACTCTCCTCTATTGCTCGTCCTCAACTTCTTGATCTGCAGGCCAAGCTGACCCTCCACAAGCTTCTTGAACTCCACAAACAAGCGGAACATGTTCGACTTCTCCTACATGAAGTATACCCAAAAATACCTCGTATAGTCATCCACCAAAATCAGCATGTACCTGCTGCCTCCAAGACTGGTAGTGACGGTCGGCCCTACCAGGTCACAGTGAACAACCTCCAAAGGTACTTTGCATCTGGACCACGCCTTATCAACCGTAAAGCGATAAGCTTCACTGTGTTGACATCCCGCGCATGCTTGACCGTCGACGTAGGATGATAATCTAGGCAAGCCTCTTACGAGTCTCCTTACCGCCATTGCTTTCAGCTTGTCCATCCCCACATGCCTAAGTCTTTCATGTCAGATAGCTGCACTATCACTGGCCTTTATCTGATCTGCATCTGAACTTGTTGATGACCCAACCAAGTTCTTCTCCTTACTCCCAGTATGAGCAGCATTCATCCAGTGCAAGACAACCTTACACTACTTCTTGAGGTGACCATGCTGCTTGCATCTATAGTACCTTGGTCCTTCCTTTCTCTTCTAATCACGCCTAGAAGGACCAACCTTAGCAGCCACCCTCACCTCCTCCTTGAACAACCCATCAAGGGACGTCCAAATCTTCGCAGCTGACCGACATCCGCTGATGTGGTGCAAGAGCTCCGATGAGATAACCTGCTTGAGAATAGACTCCGCTTCACATTTGTCTCCTTCCAAGCTCTCATCCCTCAACATTGCCAGCAGTAACCTCTTGCTTTTTGGTTCCGCACGCCACCTCCAAAAGGTCCTCGCAAAGAAGATAGCTCTCCATACAATACTTCCACTGCTTAAAGTTAGTCTATGTTAGGAGATCAATACCAAGACCTCTTGCAAATCCTGCTTCCATGCCTCTAACACTGGTTCCCTCTTCACAAGAACAACTTTTAGTTGATCATTGCTTATCCACTCCAAACTCCCTCTGATACCATGTTGAATTTTCCGGATCTTGGAGTGAGCAGGAGTTATCTCAACTAGAAGGTTAAATCAAACAGAGGCATCATCAACAACAAGAGTCTTTATTGATAACAACAGTCATCTTACAAAGCGAGACATACATGGCGAGACATGATTCGCCAAAATAACCAAAGGGAAAGCAAACAACTACAAGGCAAAACAAACCGCGCGGACTAAACCAGTAGCCGCCGGTTCTACTGTTCCACTATGGAGTCCACACAGACCGCCAGGTCGCCAGACTGCAAACGAAGTCGTGCGGACTACCCGTTATTCCAATGCTGAGCTCAAGCCGCCAATCTGCAAGCCGCCTAACCGCGAGGTCGCCTAGCCGCTAGACCGCACAAGCTGCTGATGCTGAACTGAATAGGTCGCCTGAAGCAGATGACTTATTGAACCCAGAAACTAGTTGCCAAAGAGAAAGACCGCTTGGTCGCTGTCCGCAGCCTACTGTTTAACGCATGTTGCTAACCGCTGAGTCCGCACTGTCCCTGACCGCAATCAGAGTCAAATCCTGGCTTTCCATCGCTATCCACATAACCAGCACAATACAAACCGGTCAACTCCTTCAACCCCCGCAGATACCTAAATCCAGTCCGCAGTAACTGTTTGCGAGTTCACTTACTGTTCATTCGCCCATACAATTGATATGATGGGGGGTCCTATTTATAGGCACGATGAGCAGTGTGGTCACCGCCCTAACTGATAGGATCACCGCCTCATCTCGCAGCAAGAACAAGTGTATCCGCATGCCGCGGATACACATCCAGTTCGCCGCGACCTGTGTAGGATAGCCAGACCGCCTAAGCATCACCAAGGCCGGACAACGACCCAGTCTGCCTTGTCACCAGAGGCCAATCTGGAAGACAGCAACACGTAGACTCTACAGCAACACCTTGTCTGCTTAACCGCAGACACAGGACCAGTCCGCATACCCTGAGCCCGCAGGCACGCCACCAAGACAGCTGCTGGACTCATCAGACATAGCATCAGTCCGCACGCCTTGCGGACGCAACTCCAGTCCGCATTCCCCAAGCTTGCAACCAAGGCACATGGCACTGCTGCCGAGCTAGGAGGACAGAGAAGCAGTCCCCGCTTAACTGCGCGATCTCCCCAGACTGAGCCAAACCTGGACTTGGTTCTGAACCAACCAAGTCCACTCCACCAGACCCAAGGGCCAGTCCGCACTTACTGGCGGACACTAGATCCATCCCGCCTGCCTCGGCGAACTCCAGCACCTGTCCGCAGTAATTGGCGACCTCCGCTGCTTCCGCTTGCCTCTCCACCAGAGCTAGACTATCTGCCAAGTCGGTCTGCCGAGCTCCAGTCCAGTCCGCTCCTTTCCGGACTCTGCGGATAGATTCGCTATCCGCCCGGTTACCTTCTGCGATCCAACTGTCTGCTGAGCATAAGCCGGCTAGCTTGCCGCCTCCTCTGCTCGCATAGTCCGCGCAAACAGACTGCCCATGCCGCCAAAGAACCTGCCGTCTGCAACAGCTCTGCCGACCTGGCAATCCGCCAGTCCTGTCCGCATAGTCCGCACGGACAGGTCGCCCAGTTCGCCCTGGTTGTTCAATCACCCACTTTCACTTCATCATTTTCAACTGCTTCGATAGGAGTAATAATCCTTAGTGGGTGACCTTCTCAAATTGCTCGTAGCCACATATGAAAAAAAGACAGAAACGCGTCGTTTAGCGTTGGCTCTATTTGTTTGGGCGTTTCGCCGTTCTGTTTTGGGCAAACGCCGCCGGAAGGAGGGTAAACAAATGAACCCCCGACGGCGTTTGCTCCGTTTCCACCCGCCCGCCTTGAGAAACGCCTCAAAAAGCTCCGTTTGGAGAAGCCACCTCCCCCCTCCGTTTCGAACACTCCGTTTCAACCCACCGGATCGACCCGCCACCGCCAAATCACATGAAGCCTTAGTGTGGGTTAAAACAATACTTTTGACAAAATATACTATCAAAACATTTTTTTATAGTGTTTAGCTGCATTTGAACCGTCGTACATATGGAGGCGTTTGTGGAAACGCCGGCAAATCACCGCGGTTGGAAGCGCCGCGAAAAACATGACGGTGTTTCATAGAAAAGGGCGCTATTTAGGCTCTGTTTGACATTCCGGCGGGGCGCCGTTCCGGTCTGAACGAGCCGGAGAAAGGCCGTTTGGCGAGCTCCGGGCGAGAACGGCCGGCGTAAAAGGGTTCCAGCCCGTTGTTTTTCATGCTCGTAGGCGGAGCACCGGTCGACCGTTCTAAACCGTCGTTTCCTCTCTCCTTGCTGGCCTCCTGCCGGCCCGACATGTCAAACAGAGCCTTAATAACCGAACCGACAACGTTTTATTTTTGAACTCGCCGCGAATGCAACGATATTTTAAAATAAAAATTGGCGCTTAGGCTGCGTTTTGCTTGTGAAAAACTCCACAAAATGACACCAACATCCGCAGTGCTTTTATACAGCAAACAACACTAATAATTTGTTCTTTGTGTTAAATTTTCTCAACGTGGTCAGCAAGATAGCCCAAACACCAAATTAATATCTTCGGAACTATCCAGTTCGCACGCTGAACCTGCGGAACACCCAAGGACTAGAGGTTTCACCCAACAACACAATGGAAGCACAAGAAGGTCTTATTAAGCATTCACTTTTTTACAATCCGAGGCATACATAGCGAGACATGATTTCGCTAGTATTACAGCTGAAAACAGAAAGAACAAAAAAACAAGCCGGGCGGACAGCACTCCAGTCCGCCGAGACCGCCGAGACCGCTGAGCTCGCCCAAGCTATGCTGCAATCCGCCGAATACCACGGAGTCCGCCGAGACCGCAAGGCCGCGCGGACACACCGTTATTCGCCTCCTGCTGAACCTGAACCGAGGAACTCCCCTACCCGCCTGAAGCCGGCGGACAGGTTATTGATGCTAGGAAAGTTGAAACAGAACTGACAAGCCGCAGAGTGACCTCCTGCTGAGTCCGCAGAGACCGCACACTTCCAAGCACTGACCGAAGTCAAAGCCAAGCTCCTGGCTCCTTGAAGTTATCCGCGCGACCTGCACACAGCAAACCGTCAGCCTGAAACAATCCGCGCGGACTGGAAAACACAGACCGCAGCACTCGCCCAACCCAATTTACTGTTCACTCACGTTACACAGGTTACTGTAGATGTGCCAGGGGGGTCCTATTTATAGGCCAGGTGAGGAGTGTGGTCACCGCCCAACAGATAGCGACACCGCCCCAGTCCGCGCGAATACAAACCACCGTCCGCTCAGTCCGCGAGGACTTAGCCGGTCACCAAGGAAACCCGCCAGGAGCAAGGCAACCGTTGACGAACCCTCTCCAGTCCGCCTGTGCTAGGCGGACAAGGCACCAGCCCGCAAAGCACCAACCACTGCACGACAGCAACCCCCTTCAATGGCTGTCCGCACCAACCCGAGGCAGTCCGCAAGACCCACACCTCAATCCGCCACAAGTCCACGACCAAAGGCAGCTAGCAACAGTCCGCCCGGTCACAGCGGACTCGGCGGACACGGCGGACACCATGAACTTGGCACAAGGTGTGACCAAGCCCAAAACCATCAAGGAATAATGCGAGCATGGCGGACGCAAGTTCTCGTCCGCCAAACACTCCAGCACAGATCGCCATCAGTCTGCGAGCACCTCGCTTTTGTCCGCAGTAGCTCCAAGCCGGACTCCAAACACCAGTCCGCCAACTGGTCTCCACAGCAAGACCTGCTGTAACACCAGAACTTGACAAGGCCTCAGCCAAGCTCTAGGCTCAGTCCGCAACAGCCAAAACCGCGGACACGCCAGTCCGCAAGGCTTCCCGCGAACGCGAACCAACCCGCCAACAGCACAAGCTTGCACCCGCGGCCACTGAGCAATGCACCAGTCCGCAAGCCTCTCTATCCGCAGATACCAGGCCGCACCAAACCGCGGACTCCATGCAACAACCCGCTCAACACAGCCGGCTTCCACCAGACTTTACACCAGGCCGCAAACCGCAGTCCGCCCAGTCCGCCCAGTCCGCCAAAGCTGTCCGCCCCAGTCCGCGCGGCCTGTCCCGTCACCCACTTCCACTTCACAAATTTCAACACTCCCCCTTGAAGTGAGAAGTGGTGACCAAGCCCAGCAAGCTGCGCAAACGTTCAAAGGGCCCCTTCGACAGCGGCTTCGTGAAGATGTCAGCAAGATTATCTTCACTCCGAACATGCCCGACCAGCAGAGATCCTTCCAACACCTTCTCCCTGATGAAATGGTGATCAATCTCTATATGCTTGGTCCTGGCGTGACACACTGGATTGTTAACCAGTTTGAGAGCACTCTCATTGTCACCCCGGAGTAAAGTAGGCCCTTGCACTTCTTCATGGACATCCTCTATAAGTCTCCTCAACCAAACGGCTTCCCGAGCAGCCAAGGCCGAAGCCTTATACTCCGCCTCCGTGGTTGAAACCGACACCGAGTCCTGCTTCTTGCTACACCACGAGATGCTAGCTGAACCGCAAGTGAACACATAACCTGAAGTAGACCTCCGATCATCCGAATCACCGCCATAGTCAGCATCCGTGTACCCGAGCAATGCAAACTCTGCATCCCTTTCATAGAGGAGTCCCATCTCAGAAGTCACCTTGACATACTTCAGAATTCCTTTTGCCGCCAACAGATGAGATTTCCTTGGTTCAGCCATATACCGACTTACTCGGCCAACAGCGTAAGCTATATCCGGCCTTGTAATCGTCAGATAGATCAAGCTCCCAACAAAAGCCCTGAACACCAAGGGATCATTAAGCACCCTTCCCTCATCTCGTCGAAGCTTCAGCCCAGGTTCCAGTGGATTAGAGCACTTCTTCCCTTCGCCCATGCCAAATCGCTTCACAATACGATCAGCATATCCCTTCTGGCTAATGAGAATCCCGCACTCCTTCGTCTCCACTTCCAGACCGAGAAAGTGCTGCAACTCTCCCAAGTCCTTCATCTCGAAGCGTATAGCAAGCTCAGCCCTGAGCCTTGCTACTTCCTCCTCCGAATTCCCTGTGATGATCATGTCATCCACATACAGTAGGACCAAGACCCTTAGCTCTCCCTTCTTCTTGACGAACAAGCTAGAATCCGAGTTAGAAGCAAAGTATCCACAGAATTGCAGGTACTCTGCAATCTTCCCATACCACGCTCTTGGAGCTTGCTTCAACCCGTAGAGAGCCTTCCTGAGTTTGCAGACATAGTCCGGATGCTTCTCAGAGACAAAACCAAGCGGCTGATCCATGAAGATGTCCTTGTCAATCTCTCCGTAAAGAAAGACATTCTTCACATCGAGTTGCCACAACCTCCATCCCTTGCTAGCAGCCAAGGCGATCACCACTCTTACAGATGTCATCTTCGCAACTGGACTGAATGTCTCCTCATAGTCTTCTCCATACTGCTGTGAGAATCCTCTAGCGACCAGGCGAGCCTTGAACCGATCAATGCTCCCATCAGCCTTCTTCTTCAACTTATACACCCACTTGCAAGTAACCGGAGTAATGCCATCAACCTTGGGCACAAGATCCCAGGTTTCATTCTTCTTCAGAGCATCAATCTCTTCTTTCATGGCACCATCCCACTCCTTCACTCCAGTGGCCTCGTTGAAGTTTGCAGGCTCTCGCTCATCCAGAGGACCTGCAAAGAAGCAGGAGACAAAGCTCACTGCATTCCCTTCACAGTACCGAGCCGGTGGCTTAATCACCCTCTTCGATCTCCGAAGACACGGCTCCTTGCTCACGGCTTCCGTTGCTTCTTCAGGCTCCACTCCTACCTGGGGCAAGCATTGAGCAGTGCTCCCCCTGCTTCCTGAGCCAGAAGGCTCAGCCTCGGAGTTCGAAGCAACAGGAGCTGCTGGTGAAACAGCAAGCTCCTCTTCCAAGCCTTCAGCCGCCACCACCGGTGCTTCATCAACCTTGCTACTTCCGGTTAGCTCCACCGAGCCACCTCCATATGACGTCAGCTCGTCAAAGACAACGTCTCTTGACACCACGAACTTCTTCGTCACAGGGTCCATGCATTTCCATCCCTTCTTCCGCTCATCGTAGCCAACAAAGACAAGTTTCCTTGCCTTCGCATCCAGCTTTGTCCGTGTAGCATCCGGGACATGCACATAGCAAGTTGAGCCGAACACCCGAAGGTGTCCAACACTCGGCTTCTCCTTCAGCAACAGCTCAACAGGAGTCTTCATGTTGATAGGGCTGAGTGGCATCCGGTTGATGACATAAGCAGCACAAGACATTCCCTCCGCCCAAAAGGACCTTGGGATATCTTTCGCATGCAGCCAGCATTTGCAGGTTTCCGTCAAATGACAGATCTTCCGCTCCGCTACCCCATTTTGTTGTGGAGTGTGAGAACAAGTAAGCTCCCGTTGGATCCCGTGCTTCCTGCAGAAGTTAGAAAACTCGGAGGAAACAAATTCACCCCCGTTATCAGTTCTAAACTTCTTAATCCGCAAGCCAAGCCGGCCTTCTACCAACTCCTTGAACTCCACGAACAAATGGAAGGCTTCCGACTTCTCCTTTAAGAAGTACACCCAAGTATACCTTGAGTAGTCATCAACCAAGACAAGCATGTATTTACTTCCACCAAGGCTGGCAGTAACAGTCGGTCCCATCAGGTCGCCATGAACACACTCCAATGGTTTCTTGCTCCTTGTTTGTGATTTATCAAATGGAAGGCGATGTGCCTTACCATATTGACAGCCCGCACAAACATGCCCATCACCAAAGGAGGACAACATCGGCAACCCCCTCACCAGACTTCTACTAGCCATCGCCTTCAGCTTGTCCATGCCAACATGCCCCAGCCTTTCATGCCAGATAGCAGCACTATCATTGGCCCTCATCCTATCAACATAGGCACTGGTGGAAAGAACAAACAAGTTCTTCACCCTCCTCCCAACATGAGCAACATCAGCCTTCACCGCTGATACGTTGCGAAGGAACCTCACGTCTGTTGGCCCAAACAGAACGTGAAACCCAGCGTCCACCGCGTTGGTCACCGAGAAGAGGTTCTTCTTCATGCCCGGCACGTGATACACACTCCTTAACGTGAGTGGCCCCTGATCACTACCCAAAGACACGACCCCCTCCTTCTCTACTGCATAAACAGTATTATCAGCAGTGATAATAGCTTCATTACCTGAGTAAGCCTGCATGGAGGTGAACTTCGACTTGTCTCCGGTGAGGTGATGACCACACCCGGAGTCGACGATCCACTCGCTGTTGAAGTCCTCAGCAGATAAGGCCCGGACACAAGTGCCCGTCATGAAAGCTCCTCCCCATTCTGCTTCTTCACTTCTCGAGCAGCCTTCCTCCTTTTCCGCAGCATGCCCAGGCTGCAGTTTGACCTTGCAGTCCCGCTTGAAGTGCCCTCGCTGATGACACCGGTAGCACTTCAGATTCTTCTTCCAGTCCTTAGGAGCATTGCTCCTCTCCGGCGGAAACGAAGTTGAAGTCTCCTTCTCAACAGCGGCCTGCACCTTCTTCTTCTTCTTCTTCTTCCCTTCCCATCCCTTCTTCTTGCCTGAGAAGAGAGCCTCGCTGCCTTCCTGATTCAGGTTCACTCCAGCCATCTGCCTTGCTAAGCTCTCCTGCGAGGCAAGCAGATTCTCCAGCTCCAGCAGAGATGGCTGAGTAGCCCACCCCTGAACAGATGTGACAAAGGCCACATACTCCTTCCGCAAGCCGCGGATAATGTGCCTCTTCATCTTTGCCTCAGAGATAGGCTCATCAGGATCCAGTGCCGACAGCTCAGCACACAAGCTCTTCATCTTTAAGAAATATTTGGAGATGGAAAGGTCTCCCTGAGT
Source organism: Platanthera guangdongensis (assembly GCA_039583875.1). Taxonomy (NCBI): domain Eukaryota; kingdom Viridiplantae; phylum Streptophyta; class Magnoliopsida; order Asparagales; family Orchidaceae; genus Platanthera; species Platanthera guangdongensis. Next base: position 128,459,947 of record CM077161.1, on the reverse strand, counting down.
TGCCCTGGCCAACTCATTCTCCAGGAACTGCAGCCGCGCCACATTCTTCCTATTGAACAACTCATCAATGGTTGTCCAAATATCAGCAGCCGACTCACATCCAATGATGTGATCAAACAGCTCCGGAGACACAGCTCTCTTCAGAATGAACTCTGCCTTAGCATTTGTTCTTCTCCAGAGCCTCACCTGCTCAGTAGTACCAAACGCAGCAGTAACTTCCTGTCTGTCGTCACCACCGACGACTTCCCACAGCTCCTCGCCAAGAAGATAACTCTTCATGCACGACTTCCACTTCTTATAGTTAGTCAGCGTTAAGAGTTCAATGCCCAGACCTCTTGCTAAGCTTCCTTCCATTGCAACCACCTGTTGGTACCCTTCAGCAGCTTCCGAGCAACAACACAAGTTGAGCACCACTCAATCACTGAGTAACAACACTGGTTGACTTCCGCTCACGCAACTGAACCACCGAAACCTCAGGAACCTGGCTCTGATACCATGTTAAATTTTCTCAACGTAGTCAGCAAGGTAGCCCAAACACCAAATTAATATCTTCGGAACTATCCAGTTCGCACGCTGAACCTGCGGAACACCCAAGGACTAGAGGTTTCACCCAACAACACAATGGAAGCACAAGAAGGTCTTATTAAGCATTCACTTCTTTACAATCCGAGGCATACATAGCGAGACATGATTTCGCTAGTATTACAGCTGAAAACAGAAAGAACCAAAAAACAAGCCGGGCGGACAGCACTCCAGTCCGCCGAGACCGCCGAGACCGCTGAGCTCGCCCAAGCTATGCTGCAATCCGCCGAATACCACGGAGTCCGCCGAGACCGCAAGGCCGCGCGGACACACCGTTATTCGCCTCCTGCTGAACCTGAACCGAGGAACTCCCCTACCCGCCTGAAGCCGGCGGACAGGTTATTGATGCTGGGAAAGTTGAAACAGAACTGACAAGCCGCAGAGCGACCTCCTGCTGAGTCCGCAGAGACCGCACACGTCCAAGCACTGACCGAAGTCAAAGCCAAGCTCCTGGCTCCTTGAAGTTATCCGCGCGACCTGCACACAGCAAACCGTCAGCCTGAAACAATCCGCGCGGACTGGAAAACACAGACCGCAGCACTCGCCCAACCCAATTTACTGTTCACTCACGTTACACAGGTTACTGTAGATGTGCCAGGGGGGTCCTATTTATAGGCCAGGTGAGGAGTGTGGTCACCACCCAAGAGATAGCGACACCGCCCCAGTCCGCGCGAATACAAACCACCGTCCGCTCAGTCCGCGAGGACTTAGCCGGTCACCAAGGAAACCCGCCAGGAGCAAGGCAACCGTTGACGAACCCTCTCCAGTCCGCCTGTGCTAGGCGGACAAGGCACCAGCCCGCAAAGCACCAACCACTGCACGACAGCAACCCCCTTAAATGGCTGTCCGCACCAACCCGAGGCAGTCCGCAAGACCCACACCTCAATCCGCCACAAGTCCACGACCAAAGGCAGCTACCAACAGTCCGCCCGGTCACAGCGGACTCGGCGGACACGGCGGACACCATGAACTTGGCACAAGGTGTGACCAAGCCCAAAACCATCAAGGAATAATGCGAGCATGGCGGACGCAAGTTCTCGTCCGCCAAACACTCCAGCACAGATCGCCATCAGTCCGCGAGCACCTCGCTTTTGTCCGCAGTAGCTCCAAGCCGGACTCCAAACACCAGTCCGCCAACTGGTCTCCACAGCAAGACCTGCTGTAACACCAGAACTTGACAAGGCCTCAGCCAAGCTCTAGGCTCAGTCCGCAACAGCCAAAACAGCGGACACGCCAGTCCGCAAGGCTTCCCGCGAACGCGAACCAACCCGCCAACAGCACAAGCTTGCACCCGCGGCCACTGAGCAATGCACCAGTCCGCAAGCCTCTCTATCCGCAGATACCAGGCCGCACCAAACCGCGGACTCCATGCAACAACCCGCTCAACACAGCCGGCTTCCACCAGACTTTACACCAGGCCGCAAACCGCAGTTCGCCCAGTCCGCCCAGTCCGCCAAAGCTGTCCGCCCCAGTCCGCGCGGCCTGTCCCGTCACCCACTTCCACTTCACAAATTTCAACACTTTGCTATCCAAATTTCCAATGCCTATACAGCAAACACCACCTACTTGCCAATATACAGCAAACACCACCAATAAAACAAAAAGATAATAGAGGTGGGTAACCTCCTACTTGCCCTATTGCTGCATTCCAAATTTTCAATGCCTATTGTTAACCTTGAAATCGGCGATCCATCTCAAGGCAGCCAACTCGCTCGTCGCGGCCTGCCCCGGGTTCCTCCTGGAGGCCGTGATTCCCTAGGGAGGGCGGACAAAATTCTCTGTCCCCTCAGGCCGCGCGGCTTGCGCGGTCTCAGCGGTCTGACCGACCAGGCCGCGCGCTTTCCCTTGGTCGGCAGGGGCCGCGGACTGCTTCCGCAGCCCGCCTCTGCAGGCCACCCCCCTTTTTTCAGCTTAACCGCAAGGTTGTCTCCGCAGGACTCTCTCTGCCGGACTCAACTCCCTATCCGCCCGGGCCGGCAACAAGCTGCGTCCTTTGCAGGAACTAGCCGCTCTTTCAGCCAGCTCCTGCAAGTCATTCCTCAGGAACACCAGACCGCTCCAAACTGACAAGCACAGATGGCGACCTGCGCCCAAGTCGCCAGCCAGCTACCGCGGTTTCTGCCTCGCCAATATGCGCGGTCTGCCTCGTCAAGATCGGCAGGTCACTCAGTCCTTGCCACCTGCAGCATGGGCAGCCGACTCCTCCAGCCCGCCTACAGGGCATGGACTCCAACTCCGGCTACCTTCCAGGACCAGCAGCAACGTCCAAGTTCCTCGCGAGCTGGGCGAACTCGAAGTGCGATCAATACTTCCAGTTCGCCTTCATTGGTGAACCCCAACAGCCTCAACTGGCAGGCTCTCCATCTCCAACGTAAGCGGACTCAGCTTTGCAGCAGCCGCGGACTCGGCGGACTTGGCGGACCCTCTATGTAGTCCTCCTTTCCTTAGCCAGCACCAACTTCACGACAGTAGTAGTAGTAGCAGACTTCTCCCTTAGTCCGCAGTCTTGGCGCGGACTCAGTCAGTAGTGGCGGACTCCTTCCAGCCCGCCAGGCATCAGATCCTCCAGAAGGCAGTACCATTCCGCATAACCTCGTGCGGACTCGCCGGACTCCGCGGGCACTCTCCTGCTCGCACCCCTTATAACTCGCTCAGTTTAGCAGCGGCGGACTCAGCGGATTCTCCTTGCAGTTCGCCGCTTGGCCTCCAGCATCCGCCACCCCAGCAGTAGGTGGACAGTCCCAACTCAGTAGTGACGGACTCCGCAAACCCGCATCGCAGTCTGCCACTAAGTTTCCCATTTTGCCGACAGCAGCACCGACTTCAGTACCAAGCCCCAATCCGCGCGGGCTATTGCGGGCACGGCAGACTCCATCTCCTTCTCGCTCGAGTTACCGTCTCACCAGTGGTAACATCACCGCAAGCCGTTACCCCCTAGGGCCTATAAATAGACCTCCATGCCTCTCATGGAAGGAGGAGGATGATCGCCAAAGTGCTCGAGCTCAAAGTAAGCCAGCAAGCCCTCCTCCTGTGGACTCTTTTCTCACACCGCACCCCTCTCTGTGCCTTTAGTCGCGCGGCCTGCTGGCCTCTGGTTCTCTAGTCGGCGCGGTCTCTCGTTTACCTTAATCGCGCGGCCTTCTGACTACGCTCTACAGTCCGCGCGGCCTATTCTGGCATTCTTCTTCCTTAGCCGCCAGCTTCCTTCTTGTACCCTTTATTGCTTTCTTGTAAAGGTGTATTGGCAAGCTTGTAACTCTCACTATTAATTAAAGGAAAGCCCGTCGCACGAGTGACATTTTAGCCGCGGCGGGCGAAGTCTGCTGTTGCCGCTACTAGCGCCCCCCCTCCGCTCTCCCTTCTTCCTAGCTCAGCTCCCTCGGCAACCAACCTGCAAGCGCAACCATCATAATAACCGTCTGCTCGACAGCTCCTGATCAACCTCCTCCTGTGCTCTCAGCAACCCTCTCCTCTATCCCCGCAGCTCATTGACAAGTGCTTGCTCCACTCTCGAGCACTCAGAAGCTTCCTTCCTTCCTCCTCCCCCGCAACCTTCATCCTTCTTCCTCTCCTAGCTTGTGAGACCGAACACAGCCCTCCGTGTTAACTAGGCGGTGTCGTTTTCACGCATCAACAGTTAACACGCGGCCTTCAGATCGTAATAGACGATGAACAACGACAGTTACCCATATCAGATTGTCAGCCAGCTGAAAATTTTGCTCCAAGTCCTAGAGATGATCCTCTCTAGGAGGCCTTCGAGCAATCACATCGTGAGAATGCTCAGCAGTTCCAAGCAATCAACCAAATGCTCGCTATGATCACGCAGCGACTAGACTCTCAACCTGCAACAGCTCTAGTTGCTTCAGCTACTCCGATCAATCTAGCCCCAACATTAGATCATCAGCAAGCTTGTCGTCCAGCTTGCCCGCCGGTCTATCCTCCCTACATAGCAACCTTCCCGCAAGGGCCTGCAGCTCCTCTGCGGCCTAAAGATGAAGAATTTGCTGCTTGCCAAAACTTCTTCCGGGAAGCAGCCCGGGGAAGCCCTACTAGATTTCTCAACTTTCAGGGAAGTCATCCTTACCCTGCAACTCCTTCATTTGCTCCTTCTGCAGCAACTTTTCCCTTTTACCCTCATGCTCCTTTTGCAGCTGCAGCTTATGCTCCTTTTTATCCTTATGCTATAGGAGAACAGGAAGAGCCTTCGCCATTTGTAGAGAATGTTCGTCATGAACCAACTCCAGCAAATTTCAGAGAACCCCGATTACCAATCTACACCGGAGAGACTGATCCAGTGAAGCATCTTCAAGCCTTTGAATCAGCCGTTACTCTCAAAACCCTTTCAGATGCAACCAAGTGCAAGCTCCTTGTAACAACCTTTGATGGGAAAGTGAGGGATTGGTTCTATGGTCTTCGCCCTCACTCCATCACTTCCATTGCTAATCTGCGAAGGGAGTTCTTGCTCAGATTCTCTACCTCAACCAAGAGAAATTGCAGTAATGAAGCCCTCTTTGAGATCAAGCAGCGCAGCAATGAAACTTGGTCTCAGTTCGTTGATCATTTCCAAAGAGAAATTTTGGACATCGAGATTGTCAGCTAAGAAATGTACCGATTGGCTCTTATCCACGGTCTCCGTGAAGGGCCTCTCAAGTTTGAAGCCAATGTCCATGCACCAAGAACATACCAAGAGTTGATTGCCTTAGCCAACTCATACATCCGAGGCGAAAAAATCAACCCAGGCTTCGTCTCCAAGCTCATATCAGAGAAAGATACTTTTCACAAGCAGCCTCCAAGGTCTCCTCACAATGATTTCCCAACTCATTCGAGGAAAGGAAAAAGGTTTCAGCACCATCGATACCCTTTCCTGAGCCGTGATCGTGCTCAAAATTCATTACTACCGCTAGCTTCTTCTCAAACAGCTGCAGTTTGCCATCAGCAAGATGATGACTTGCATGTGTCTGAACTAGATAAAGCAGTGCTAGAAGTAAGCCAGATCATGAAAGATAGGGCTAGCCACAAAAAGCCTTACCGACCAGCTGATCAAAGGCCTAGGGATTCAGAGCCTTACTGTGAATTCCACAAAGAGCCAGGTCACCTGACTGAGAACTGCCGAGCACTCCGCTAGCTTGTGAAAAGAATGCTCCGGCAGGGTAAGATGCGTGACCTGCTTCCCAAAGAAGATCGCCCTGATCCAGCAACCTCGAAGGGCAAAGAAGTTGCAGATGTTCCTTGCTCCTCAAAGGGAGTGAACCTAGTCGAAGAACACCCTCTCCTCGTTGTTAAAAAAACTGTTGAATGCTTCGATGTCGATGACGAGGGTGTGCTTGGAAGGCTATTCTAAGCCAGCAAAGGACTTCGTAGTCCTCCAAATTCTCTCACAACCTGAAAGAAATTGTACCTAATAACCTAGAGGGGGGGGGGGTGAATATGTGACTAAATCTTTTTATACTTTTTAGGCAGATTTCAGATTATATCACAGAGTTATAATTTCTTCTTCACAGAAATCAATCAGCAATCACAGAATCAAACATGCACACAGTGAACACACAGATTTATAGTGGTTCCACAAGGTTTGGGTACATCCACTTTCCCCCTTCGCCTATCTAGTAGTGTACTAGATTCGGCCAAACTCCTCCACTATCTCAGATCCTCAGATCTTACACTCAGAACCCCAAACAGGTTCCTACAGCTCAGGTGAAAGATATGGTACCTAAACACCTAGAGGGGGGGGGGGTGAATAGGTGACCTAATCCTTTTCTAACTTTGTTGGCAGCCAAACTGTTATAACACAGATTTCTAACTACTTTTGCACAGCAAACAGCAATAACAAAACATACACAGCTAATCCACAGCACAAGCACAGCACAGCACACAGTGTTTTATAGTGGTTCCCCAAGATATGGGTACATCCACTTCCCCCTTCGCCTATCTAGCAGTGTACTAGATTCGGCCAAACTCCTCCACTGTCTCAGAACCCAAATTGGTTCCTACCTCAGGCCCAAAGCCTTACAACTCAGCTTTATCCCAAAGCCTACACTTAGCCACACGGGCCTACAGTCAGCCAATCAAGGCCTACACTCAGCCAACAAGGCCTACACTCAGAGATCTTAATCTCCTACACTCAGGCTCACAAGCCCTACCCTCAGCCTTTATAATTATAGGCTTATAATTCTCTCAGATCCAAAGGATCCTACAAGTTAAAATGTATTACAAACAATAACTCTACAACTCAGAAAGATAAGAGGGGAGTTGAGAGATTCTTGATGAGTTCTTGGAAGAACTCAGCTGGATCCAATCTGACTTAGCTTTATTCAAAGCTTCTTGAGTAGAACTGAATAAGACTGAATCCTCCTGCAGTAGTTCCTTGACCTCTGCTACTTAAGATCCAGAATTGAATCTGAATCCTTCTTCTCAGCTTAGTTCCAAAGGCTGATTTCTTGGATGGAGCCCTCTCTCTCCAACTTCTTAGATCTGCACATGAACTGCTAGATCTTCTTGTGTTGATACTCTGAGTACCACTTTAAAGATTACTTCAACAATATGATCAACCTTGACAACAATCTGATCAACAACTTCAACTCCTATTTCTGTAAACTGTGGGTGCCTATTTATAGGCCTTATTCATGGTAACCGGCTGATCCGGTTCATAACTGACTTCTGACATCTCTGACAGTTGCAGTAGACCGGCTGGAACGACAGCTGTCATGTCATCCAGTCACTTCTTGAAAATCTCTAACTGTCTGTAAGTGTCGAGACTTTCTGTCTTTAAGTGTCGACACTTATAGTCCAAGTGTCGACACATGTTGTGTAAGTGTCGACACAAGTCTACAAGGTGTCGACACAACTCCTTGTATATCTCGACACAGATTCTTCTGCATGTGTCGACACTGAAATTGAGTGTCGACACAAGTACTTGTTCTTCTAGCTTTTGCTGTATTCTTCTAAGTGTCGACACATCTCCTTTGTGTCGACACATCTTCTTGTGTTGAATCTGTCAAGTGTCGACACTGCTTCTTGGTGTCGACACATAGTCTTTTATGTTAATTCTTGCTGAGTGTCGACACAGCTCCTCGTGTCGACACACCTTCTTCTTGTTGAGACTCCAGCTGAGTGTCGACACATTCCCATAGTTTCGACACTTGTACTTATAATAATTTGTTGTTTTTTCTGTTCTTTGCTAAATGTCGACACAGCTTCTTGTGTCGACACTTTCTTCAAGTGTTGAGTCTTTAGCTGTGTGTCGACACATTGTTCTGGGTATCGACACATACTTCAAATGCTGACTCTTCTGTTGAGTGTCGACACATTGTGCTGGGTGTCGACACTTACTTCAAATGCTGACTCTTCTGTTGAGTGTCGATACATTGTGTTGAGTGTCGACACTTGCACTTACACTCTGCATACGTTTGCTGAGTGTCGACACAGCTCCAAGTGTCGACACTTTCTGGTGTAGACATAGCTTCACTGGGTATCGACACAGCTCCTTGTGTCGACATAGCTTCTCTGCACTTTTCTACACTGAGTGTCGACACAGCTTCAAGTGTCGACACTTTCTGTCTGGTGTCGACTCTGCATCCCAGGTGTCGACACAATGACTCCAAGTGTCGACACTGCTTGTCTGGGTGTCGACACAAGCTTTTTTAAGTGTCGACACTTTTCCTCTGGGTGTCGACACATGGACTTAGAAACTTTTTGCTTCAGTTCAGTGATTTCTTAACCTACACAAGTAAACTCAACATACATCAAATACATTATGATGTATATCATTGAGTTGGGTGAGGCTTCTTCAAATCAGGTATATTTGACCAATGTACCCAACAATCTCCCCCTATTTGGAGAAGTCATAACCCTTAGTCAATGATATACACCATTCATAATTAAAAATAACAAAATGATGTAAAGTAGATTATAAACAGCAGGGTAAACATAAACATGTAATAATTCACACATGTATACACATTCAACATTGCAGAACAAACAAGAAATAGACACATTCAACATTGCAGAACAAACAAGAAATAGACACATTCACAGAACAATCATGAAATATATTTATCATAAATTGTTCTAACATTTTTCTAATACATCTTCAATGGTTTACAAAAATGTTTTTCATTCAAAAGATTACAACAATCTTCAAGTCAATTCCTAATCTATTTCTGGTCTGGTTCTTTGAAAACAATGCCTTTGCCAGGTTGAACTTGAGCTTTGACAGGGGCTTCAGCAATTTCAGCAACAGCAGGCTTCTTGCCTTTAAGATCTTTCTTTTTGAGCTCTTCTGCCTTGATCTTTTGTCTCTCAAAATAATGATATGGCTTTGGAAAGTACTTGCTAGGCTCCACTGCAGTAGGAGGTAGCTTTCCCATCTTTGCCTTTCTTTTATACTGAACTATTGCCTCCTGCCTGATCTCATGTTTTCTCCATTCGGCCTCAGAGAACCATTTGTTCCTGTCATTCATGTTGTCTTTGGCAGCTTTCCAGGCAGTTAAAATTATATTTCTAGAGGTAGGGCTCCATTGCTCAAAATCTGGCTTTTGTTCTGCTTGTTCCCTAAACCTCTTTTTAGACAGCCTTGTCTCTTCTTCTTTGTTCATAGCCTCTTGCAGAGCTTCAGAAATAGGTTGAATAACCTTTTCAATATGAACATTGGCCTTGCCCTCAGGTGGGCTATACATTGTGCTGACATCTGCTTGAACCATGTCAAAATCTGGAGGTGGATAAATCACTTGAGCTACCTCTGGTTGCTCACCTCCAAGATATGCAGTTTGAATTCCTGATTCAGCAACATTATCATCATCACAGAGTGGAGGATAGCCCAGTGTAGCTCTGATGGAGTTAGATATCCATTTGGCATGGTCAGAGCTAGCTTTGACTAAGACTCTCTTCTCCTTTATGACTTCTCTGGCCATATGGTCTCTGACATCATCCTTTTGAAACCTTATCTGACTGTCCAAGTATCTGATTCCCTCTTTGAAAAATGGTTTAAGCTTTTGCAGTTGTTCAGAGATAGCTTTCTGAGAGGCTTGGATGGCAGTCTTGACAGCAGAAAGTTCCTCTTGAAAGGCTTTGTCAAATCCAGCTTTAGCAGCAGCAGTAGAGGTAGAAGGGTCTTCAGCCTTGTTCTTTAACTCAGTGATGATAGCATTATGAGAATCAGTTAGATTGTCATTCATCCTTATCTAATTTTCCAGTACATATCCTTATTTTAATACTATATCATCTACCTGTACTTTGATCTTCTCTTGGTGTGTAGCCAGATACACAACTGCATTTCCACCCTTGTGGAAGCATTCAGTCATTTCTTTCTTGTTAAGGTTCATCTCAAACCTTATATACTTTATTTCTTGTGCCATATCAAACTGTAAAGTCTTGTGCCCTTCATCTACATAAGTCTCTATAGCCTTTCTTTGCTCATCCAATTTTATCTGTAGGGCAACCATTAAAGCACTATAATCAGCAGTTGGAGCTTGCTGAACTACAGGCTGTGGGGCAATGGATTGCAAAGCTTTCTTATAACTCTGACTTCTCCTCTTGAAGACATAGAGTTTCTTCTTCTTAGCCTTTGCAGCCTCATCTTCGTCAGATTCTGAAGTGCTGGCTATTTCAACCCTTTCCTGAGGGCTTGGAGGTTTGTCAGCTTGCACAGCAGGTGCCTTCACAGTTTCTGGCCTTAAAGGCTCTTCCAGAACTGTCATTTGCTCCCCCTCAGCAGCAGCACTCTTATCTTCAGCAGCAGCATCCTTGTCCATATCAAAATCTTCTTGATCTAGATTGAGGAATAAATCCTCCATGGTGTATTCTGGTGGTGAAGAAGCTGGAGATGTTCTTGGTTCTTCAACCATAGGATCAGGAATAACTTCTTGTACAGCAGATGTGTCTTCTCTAACAGCATCTGGTGCTTGAGTATTCAGCTGAGTTTGCTGAAGATCATTAGATAAATCAACATCTTCTATAATATAGTCTAAAATTTTGAGGTCAGTGAGTACCTCTTGGATGATGACTGTGGCTTGCTCACTGTCCAGAGTAGAGGGTTCTTCTACTACTGGAGGCTCCCCCTGGCTCTGATCCCTGTGGATGGGGCTAGCCTGTGGTAGCTCCCCCTGGATCTCAGCAATATCTTCAGCAGCAGGGGTCTTCTCTGTAGCCACTTCCTCTTGATCATCAGGAGTGAAAACAACTTGTTCTTCACTCCCTGAACTGCTGGAGGACTCCTGTGCCACAGGAGCTGTCTTCCTCTTCTTCCTTGAAGGAGAATCTTTCTTAGTAATTGTCTTCTCTGGGGTAGGCATTTCCTTGGACAACACCCTGTCCCATCTGGAAAATATCCTTTGATCCATCTTCCTCATGTGGTTGATCTTACTTCCTGCAGCTGTATTCATTACCTCTGGTATGGTACCAGCTAGGTAGAGACTAAGTATTCTGCCCAGGTTGGGCTTCTTCAGACTCTCCTTGATCTTGTCAAACACTATCATTGACCAGTCTGTTTTCAGAGTAAAGATTATCCTTGTCATGATTCCAAACATAGAGGCAGACACCCTGTCATGCCCTCTAGGCTTACTGAGAATAACCTTGCCCACAATCTCAGACATGAATTTTCCTTGACTGTTCATGCCTTTCCTGTTAAAGACAGATCCTATCTTCATCTTTGGATCAAGTCCACACCAGGTAAGAGCTTCCCTGGTCTTGGATGCAGTTACTTCTTCTTCATCTTGTGTTTTAGGTAGCTGGAGTACCTTCCTCAGACTTTTTGGTGAAATCTTGACCTTAGATCCATGAACTCTGGATTTGATTCTGTATCCAGATTCATCGACAGTAGCTCCATTAAGGAATTCAAGAACTTCCTTCTTCCAAATCTTTGTTGGTTCTGAAACCAAGTATTCTAGTCTAGAATTGGCGACTAGGGTTACCACCGACTGGATTTCTTGATCTGCGTCGTCGAACGCGCCGCGCACTAGCTCATAGCCCTCGTTAACGTTCTCCTCAAGCTTGGGTGCCATTAGGGTTGAAGAATTTGTCTTTAGAAAAGAGAGGTGTCGACATAGTAGTTTTGGTCTCGAAACTTTGAAAGCGTGTCGACAAACAAAGACAGAACCCTATTTATACCTTTCTGATTTTGAAGATGAACAGGCGGGACAGCTAGCTTAAGATGTGTCGACACTGGAAATAAGTGTCGACACAGACTTATAATGTCTCGACACACATGTGTCGACACAAGTTTAGTCTTCAGATTTTATGTGTCGACACTTGTTTATGTGTCGACACAATATATCTCGACACGTTGTCGAGACTTTACTTAGAAAATTCTGAGTAAAACATAAGTGTCGACACCACATTGGATGTGTCGACACCTACTTGACATGTGTCGACACTAACATTCTGAAGTGTCGACACCAATATCCTAGATGTGTCGACACCTTTTTCCTGAAGTGTCGACACTACTATTCTGTGTCGACATAGACTTGTCTATGTGTCGACACCTTTTTACTTAGCCAATTTTAATTCTGTAAACTTAGTCTAAGTTAATCATTCCTAGTTCAATTTTGAATCTATTGAACTTAGCTTCTTCTAGGGGCTTAGTATACATATCAGCTAGTTGTTCATCTGTTTTAACATATTCAAGTACAATATCATTTCTTTCTACATGCTCCCTAAGAAAATGATATTTAATTTCAATATGTTTTGTTCTACTATGAGATACAGGGTTGTTAGCTATTGAAATAGCACTTGTAGAATCACAGAAAAATGGAGTTCTACTTACCTGAAATCCATAGTCCTCTAGCTGATGTTGAATCCACAGAAGTTGAGCACAGCAACTTCCTGCAGCCACATACTCTGACTCTGCTGTGGAGATAGCCACACTGGTTTGTTTCTTGCTACTCCATGAAATTAGTCTCCCACCTAGGAATTGACAAGTTCCAGTAGTGCTTTTTCTATCTTCTTTGCATCCTGCAAAGTCTGCATCTGAATAACCTGTTAGATCAAAATCTCCATTCCTAGGGTACCAGAGGCCTAGATAGGGAGTGCCTTTTAGATATCTCAATATTCTTTTGACTGCAGTCAAATGAGACTCTTTAGGGCAGGCTTGATACCTTGCACAAACACATGTAGCATACATGATGTCTGGTCTACTAGCAGTCAAGTATAGTAGGGAGCCAACTATCCCTCTATACAAGGTTTCATCTACAGGTTTTCCTGCATCATCCTTGCTAAGAGACATACTTGACCCCATAGGAGTCTTCATGGTGCTGGATGAATCCATACCATATTTCCTTATGAGTTCTAGGGTGAACTTGGACTGACATATGGATAAACCACTTTCAGTCTGTTTAACTTGGAGACCCAAGAAAAACTTCAGCTCTCCCATACTACTCATCTCAAACTGACTTTGCATAAGCTTTGCAAACTTTTTGCAAAGGCTACTTTCAGTAGACCCAAATATAATGTCATCTACATATATTTGGACAAGTATGACTTTGCCTCTAGATTCCCTAAGGAATAGAGTCTTATCTATTTTCCCCCTTGAAAACTTGTTCTCAATGAGGAAACTAGATAGGGTTTCATACCAAGCTTTAGGAGCCTGTTTTAACCCATATAAAGCTTTCCTAAGTCTAAAGACATGATGAGGTAGAGTTGGATCAACAAAACCTGAAGGCTGCTCCACATAGACTTCTTCCTTAAGATTACCATTTAAGATTGCTGACTTGACATCCATCTGGTAAACCTTGAATCCTTGATAGGTTGCATAGGCCAAGAACATCCTTATGGCTTCCAGTCTGGCTACTGGAGCAAAGGTTTGATCAAAATCAATATCTTCTTCTTGCCTATATCCTTTTGCAACCAGTCTTGCTTTATTCTTTATAATGACCCCTTGTTCATCCATCTTATTTCTGTAAATCCACTTAGTTCCTATTACATTGTGGTCTTTAGGTTTTGGAACCAGTTCCCAAACATTGCACCTCTTGAACTGATTAAGCTCTTCTTGCATTGCTTCAGTCCATTGTGGATCTTGTATTGCTTCTTCAAATTTCTTAGGTTCAACTTGAGATAAAAAGCTGGAGTAGATTGCTGCATTCATGTATCTGCTCCTGGTTTGAACTCCTTGTCTTGGATCTCCAATAATCTGCTCTACTGGATGATCTCTAAGATGCCTATTGGCTGGAGGCATCCTAACTTCAGGTTGAACCTCCTCAGCATATGCATCATGCTGTACTCCTTGTATTTCTTCAGCAATTGGCACATGTATTTCTCCCCCTAGACAACAGCTATTGTCTTCTACTTGCTGTCTTGCAGCAGGCACCTCTTCTATAGTAAGCTTGTCCAATTCCTTTGTCAAACCTGTGGGGCTGCATACATTGCTAGACAACTCATTGTTAATAAGTTTTGTCTCATTAAAAACTACATGCACTGATTCTTCTACAACTTGTGTAGTCAAGTTGTAGACTCTATAAGCCTTACTATTATTGCTGTACCCAACAAAAATTCCCTCTTGGGACTTAGCAGCAAACTTAGTCAAGTAAGACTTCCCATTGTTAAGTATGAAGCATTTGCAACCAAAGATCCTGAAGTAGGATAGGTTTGGTTTCCTGCCTTTCACAACTTCATAGGGGGTCTTGTTTAGCCTTTTAGTGATGGTAGCCCTATTTATAACATGGCATGCATTGTTAACTGCTTCAGCCCAGAAATACTCTGGCAGTGATGTATCACTTAGTAGGGTTCTACCAGCCTCTATCAAGGTCCTATTCTTCCTCTCAGCAATGCCATTTTGCTGAGGTGTTCTAGGTGAAGAGAATTCTTGAAATATCCCAAGGTCTTCACACAGTTTTGTCATGCTATCAGATTGAAATTCAGTATCATGGTCACTTCTAATTTTGACCACTGTACAGTTTAGTTCATTCTGAATTTGCTTGACAAAGCTAAGGAAGACACTAGGTGTTTCAGATTTCTGTCTTAAGAAGAACACCCAGGAAAACCTTGAGTAGTCATCAACAACTACAAAGGTATAGACCTTCCTACCTAAGCTGTGAACTGGCATTGGACCAAAGAGATCCATATGCAAGAGGTATAAACACCTCACAACATCTTTGTTATCTATGCTTCTAAAGGTGGATTTAGTCTGCTTGCCCTTTTGACAAGCTGAGCAAATACCATCTTTGACACACCTAACTTGAGGACCATTCCTCACTAACTCTTTGCTAAAGAGTTTGCTAATAGTCTTGTAGTTAAGATGGGCTAGCCTCTTGTGCCATTTGACACAATGAGAGACTGTCTCATCAGCTACAAGACAAACTGGAGAACCATTGTTCTCAATCATAATGTCTAGACAGTAGACATTCCTCTTCCTATATCCTGTCAAAATGATCTCTTGATCACTTGACATCTTGATATGACAACCATTTTTAACAAATGAGATGTCATACCCTACATCACTTAACTGACTTATACTTATAAGGTTGTGTTTCAAGCATTTAACATAAGCCACTTGAGTAATGGTAACTAAGTTTGAAGAAATGTTACCAAACCCTTTGATGATTCCTTTTTCAGAACCACCAAAGGTCACTTTAGGACCATTTTTGATTGGAATATAGTCCTTCAGTAGTCCCCTTGTTCCAGTCATATGTCTGGAACATCCACTATCCAAGTACCATGTAGGGGTATGGCCACTTGGATTCACCTGCAAAACAAATTAATGAACCTTAGAACCCAAAGTATTCTTGGGTCCTTGGTGATTGTTAGTTTGCAATTTGACAAACCTACCTACTAGCTTTCCAACAGGTAGTTTGGAACTCACTTTGGCACTCACATTGTGCCAACAGTCTACTGCAAAATGGCCAACTTTGCCACAACACCAACATTCAAATTTATTGTACCTTTGCTTAGGTACTGCCTTGGCTGTCTTGACTACAGCAGGCTTGTTGAATGTTGGGGCTTTGCCCTTGGACTTATACTTGGACTGATCAGTCCCTGCAGGTCTAACAAAACCCAGTCCAGCCTTGCCTTTATGATGAACAAATTCATCAATTAAAGGTAGTACTGATTTAGGTTTTGAAAACCTAGCAACAAGCTCTCTCTTTCTGAAGATTGATCTCCAGTTTCTTAATTTGATCATTATTATAGGTGATAGTTCCCATCTGAATCACTGTAATGTGTTTCAGCCTGGCTATCTCATTCAGTTTTTGATCAAATTGCTTCTCAAAATCTGTTGCAACAACCTTGAGATCAGCAATCTCCTTTGCCTGACTTTTGGCTAGGGTCTTGCTTTTCTTGTAGGCTTGCAACAGTACCTTATATTCATCTATAAGCTGATGAATATCTTCCTCAGACTCAGATATATTCTCATCACTTGATGAAGAAGAATCTGATTCTGAACTAGAACAAGAAACTGAATTTAAACTTGAACTTTGTACCTGACTGGGTCTTGGCTGCTCCAGGATTTTGGCACTCTCTGTCAAAGCCATTAGCCCTTGGCAATGACTATCTTCTTGTTCATAAATTGACTCCAAGATCTTCATGAATTCTTCCTCTTCTTTTTCTGCAAACAGTCCTATGTAGGCTTCAGCCTCAGACTCAGTTTCTGAAGAAGAGATATCTGATAGAGTCTTCTCCTTCTTAGCAACAAAAGACTTTTCTTTATTCCCTTTGAAGTGAGTCTTTTTCCTGTCACCAGATTCCTTTCTCTTCTCTGGACAATTTGCAATAACATGGCCCTGTCTATTGCAGCAATAGCAAACAATCTTTGAACTAGTTGCCTTGCTTGATTTTGTCCTTTTCTTGTCATTCTTTGAAGATCTCTTTTTCTGATAAGAGTCTTCCTTTCCTAGTGATGTAGAAGGCCTTGACCTCCACTGTTTCTTTTTCAAAAACTTCTGAAAGTGTCTAGTGAAAGCAGCAAAGTCTTCATCACTGTCACTGCTCTTAGACTTTATGCTGACAGACTCATCAGACTCTGATTCAACTACCTCTGGAGGTGGAGTTGAAGACTTATTCCTGCACTTTCTGGGAACTTCTGTCTTGAAAGCAACAGTTCTTTCTTTGTGCTCAGCCCTTGTTGATTTCTCCTCCTCTTTTCTCACTGTTAACTGCATTTTATAAGACAATAGCTTGCCAAACAGTGTGGGAGGAGGAATTTCCCCCAACTTAGCCATTTCTCTTATGGCACAGATCTTGGTGTCCCAATCTTTGGTTAGGGACCTTAAGAACTTGTCATTTAGTTCATAGTTAGTGAACTCTCTTCCATAAGACATGAGTTCATTAACTATTCTGTAAAATTTCTTATAGCACTCAGTGATGCTATCACCCTTTCCTTGCCTAAAGCTTTCATACTCCTGATTTAGTAAGGACTTCCTATCTTACCTAACTTCTTCAGAACCTTCCATATAGACAATGAGAGTATCCCACATCTCTTTTGCTGTCTTATAGTGAATTAAGTTCTGAAAAGTGGCATCATCAATGACACTCACTATTATGTTTTGTGCCCTCTTATCCATGGTGGCTAGGACAATTTCATCCTTAGTCATCTCAGAGAAATCCTTTGGGGTTCTCTGATTTGCATCTAGAACTGAAATCTTCATAGGCACATAAGGCCCTTCCTTTACTGTAATGTAGATTCTAGGGTCTGAGGCCTCAATAAATAGCCTTAACCTTTCTTTCCAGATCCTAAAGATCTCCTTCCTGCATATGGGTAATTTCATGGAACCCAATTCCTTGTGATTCTCATAGGAACCCATGTTTCTTGATTTTCTTGAATTTCTTGAATCTGTGTATTCCCTTACGCTGAATCTGCCAAACAGGATCTCCTCAGACTGTTAGTCCCTGTTTTGAGGAACCTCCCTCTGATACCACTTGAAAGATATGGTACCTAAACACCTAGAGGGGGGGGGGGTGAATAGGTGACCTAATCCTTTTCTAACTTTGTTGGCAGCCAAACTGTTATAACACAGATTTCTAACTAATTTTGCACAGCAAACAGCAATAACAAAACATACACAGCTAATCCACAGCACAAGCACAGCACAGCACACAGTGTTTTATAGTGGTTCTCCAAGATATGGGTACATCCACTTTCCCCCTTCACCTATCTAGCAGTGTACTCGATTCAGCCAAACTCCTCCACTGTCTCAGAACCCAAATTGGTTCCTACCTCAGGCCCAAAGCCTTACAACTCAGCTTTATCCCAAATCCTACACTCAGCCACACGGGAATACACTCAGCCAATCAAGGCCTACACTCAGCCAATAAGGCCTACACTCAGAGATCTTAATCTCCTACACTCAGGCTCACAAGCCCTACCCTCAGCCTTTATAATTATAGGCTTACAATTCTCTCAGATCCAAAGGATCCTACAAGTTAAAATGTATTACAAACAATAACTCTTCAACTCAGAAAGATAAGAGGGGAGTTGAGAGATTCTTGATGAGTTCTTGGAAGAACTCAGCTGGATCCAATCTGACTTAGCTTTCTTCAAAGCTTCTTGAGTAGAACTGAATAAGACTGAATCTTCCTGCAATAGTTCCTTGACCTCTACTACTTAAGATCCAGAATTGAATCTGAATCCTTCTTCTCAGCTTAGTTCCAAAGGCTGATTTCTTGGATGGAGCCCTCTCTCTCCAACTTCTTAGATTTGCACATGAACTGCTAGATCTTCTTGTGTTGATACTCTGAGTACCACTTTAAAGATTACTTCAACAATATGATCAACCTTGACAACAATCTGATCAACAACTTCAACTCCTATTTCTGTAAACTGTGGGTGCCTATTTATAGGCCTTCTTTATGGTAACTGGCTGATCCGGTTCATAACTGACTTCTGACATCTCTGACAGTTGCTGTAGACCGGCTGGAACGGCAGCTGTCATGTCATCCAGTCACTTCTTGAAAATCTCTAACTGTCTGTAAGTGTCGAGACTTTTTGTCTTTAAGTGTCGACACTTATAGTCCAAGTGTCGACACATGCTGTGTAAGTGTCGACACAAGTCTACAAGGTGTCGACACAACTCCTTGTAAATCTCGACACAGATTCTTCTGCATGTGTCGACACTGAAATTGAGTGTCGACACAAGTACTTGTTCTTCTAGCTTTTGCTGTATTCTTCTAAGTGTCGACACATCTCCTTTGTGTCGACACATCTTCTTGTGTTGAATCTGTCAAGTGTCGACACTGCTTCTTGGTGTCGACACATAGTCTTTTATGTTAATTCTTGCTGAGTGTCGACACAGCTCCTTGTGTCGACACACCTTCTTCTTGTTGAGACTCCAGCTGAGTGTCGACACATTCCCATAGTGTCGACACTTGTACTTAGAATAATTTGTTGTTTTTTCTGTTCTTTGCTAAGTGTCGACACAGCTCCTTGTGTCGACACTTTCTTCAAGTGTTGAGTCTTTAGCTGTGTGTCGACACATTGTTCAGGGTGTCGACACATACTTCAAATGCTGACTCTTCTGTTGAGTGTCGACACATTGTGCTGGGTGTCGACACTTACTTCAAATGCTGACTCTTCTGTTGAGTGTCGACACATTGTGTTGAGTGTCGACACTTGTACTTAGACTCTGCAGACGTTTGCTGAGTGTCGACACAGCTCCAAGTGTCGACACTTTCTGGTGTAGACACAGCTTCACTGGGTGTCGACACAGCTCCTTGTGTCGACATAGCTTCTCTGCACTTTTCTACACTGAGTGTCGACATAGCTTCAAGTGTCGACACTTTCTATCTGGTGTCGACTCTACATCCCAGGTGTCGACACAATGACTCCAAGTGTAGACACTGTTTGTCTGAGTGTTGACACAAGCTTTCTTAAGTGTCGACACTTTTCCTCTGGGTGTCGACACATGGACTTAGAAACTTTTTGCTTCAGTCCAGTGATTTCTTAACCTGAACAAGTAAACTTAACATACATCAAATACATTATGATGTATATCATTGAGTTGGGTGAGGCTTCTTCAAATCAGGTACATTTGACCAATGTACCCAACATCAGGCCCAAGGCCCTACAACTCAGTCTTCTCCAAAGACCTACACTCAGCCTTCAACAAGGCCTACACTCAGCCACAAGGCCTACACTCAGCCACAACAGGCCTACACTCAGAGAATTAGATCTCCTACACTCAGGCACACAGGCCCTACCACTCAGCCTTTATAATTACAGGCTTACAACTCAGATCCCTAAGGATCCTACAAGAAAATATAGAATACAAAATGTATACCTACAACTCAAAAAATGAGAGATGAGTTGACAGGTTCTTGATGAGTTCTTGGAAGAACTCTGCTGAGATCAACCTCACTTGGGTTTCTTCAAAGCTTCTTGAATGTAAAACACAATAGGATTGATTCTCTGCAGCTGATCTTCAATCACCGCAACTTAAGATTCAGAACTAGGTCTGAACCCTTCTTCACAGTCTGGTTCCAACGGTTGTCTTCTTGGAAGGAGCTCTCTCACTCCAACTTCTTAGATCTTCACTTGATTCTTCAATGAATAGCTAGATCTTCTTCTTTGATTGTTGATCTCTTGTTGTTAATCTTATGGACCTTAATCATCTCTGTTGATAGAATAAACCTATTTATAGGCCTTCTTCATGGTGACCGACTGATCCGGTTCCTAACAGCTTTCTGACAACTCTGACAGTTGCAGTAGACCGGCTAGAATGGCAACTGTCAAGTCATCCAGTCAGTTCTTGAAATATCTGTAACTGTCTGAAAGTGTCGAGACAGCCTGTCTTAAAGTGTCGACACTTATAGACTAAGTGTCGACACAAGTAGACTAAGTGTCGACACAAGCCTTCAAGGTGTCGACACAACTCCTTGTGTTGTAGAATTTGCTTCTCGACACAGCTTCTTCATCATGTGTCGACACTGATATTGTGTGTCGACACAACTCCTTGTTCTTCAGTACTTTAGTTGATTTCTTGTAAGTGTCGACACAACTCCTTTCTATCGACACATCTTCTTGTGTTAAACTTGTTCAGTGTCGACACATCTTCTTGGTGTCGACACATGACTTCTGTGTTGATACTTGTTGAATGTCGACACAGCTCCTTGTGTCGACACATCTTCTTCTGTTGAGACTTTTGCTGAGTGTCGACACATTCTTCTTTGTGTCGACACTTGTACTTAGAATTTTGTTGAACTTTGCTAAGTGTCGACACAGCCTCCTAGTGTCGACACTTTCTTCATGTATTGAGTCTTCTGCTGAGTGTCGACACATCATCCTAGTGTCGACACTTTATTCAAGTGCTGAGTCTTCTGCTATGTGTCGACACATACTTCATTATGTAGACACTTATACTTATACTCTGCTGACTTTTGCTGAGTGTCGACACAGCCTCCAAGTATCGACACTTTCTGATGTAGACACAGTTCCTCTGGGTGTCGACACTTATTCTAAGTGTCGACACTGCTTCTCTGGACTTCTCTTCATTGAGTGTCGACACAACCTGTATGTGTCGACACTTTCTGTCTGGTGTCGACTCTGCATCACTGGTGTCGACACAAGTACTCCAAGTGTCGACACTGCTTCTCTAGGTGTCGACACAAGTCTTCTTAAGTGTCGACACTTTCCTTCTGGGTGTCGACACATGGACTTAGAAACTTTTCATCTTTCCCTGCAAATACTTAACCTGCACAACTAAACTCAAAATACATCAAATACATTTTGAAGTATATCATTGAGTAGGGTGAGGCTTCTTCAAATCAGGTATATTTAAACCAATGTACCCAACAATCTCCCCCTATTTGGAGAAGTCATAACCCTTAGTCAATGATATACACCATACAAAATAAAATTACAGTATGATGTAAAATAGGATTATTCAATCAGGGTAACATAAACATGTATTAAACAAAACATGTATACACAGATATCATCTCAGAACAATTATGAAATAAATTTATCACACATCACATTGTTCTAACAACTTTGTCATATTCATTATACAAAAGTTTACAGAGTGTTTAAAATCAAAAGATTACAACTGTAAACTAAAGATAAATCTATTCTATTTTTGCTCAGCCTCCTTAATAATTATGCCCTTCCCAAACTGTATCTTCGCTTGCACAGGGGCTTCAGCATCTTTAGTATCAGCAGGCTTCTTGCCTTTAAGATCCTTCTTCTTTAGCTCTTCAGCTTTAATCTTCTGCCTCTGAAATTAATGATAAGGCTTGGAAAAGTACTTGCTAGGCTCCTGGGCATTAGGAGGTAGCTTTCCAATCTTTGCCTTTCTTCTATATTGCACTATGGCTTCTTGCCTAGATTCATGCTTTCTCCATTCCAGCTCAGAATACCACTTATTTCTGTCTTGAATATTATCCTTGGCAGCCTTCCATGCAGTTAAGATAATATTTCTTGAAGTGGGGCTCCACTGTTCAAAGTCAGGCCTTTGCTCAGCTTACTCTCTGAACCTCTTCTTAGACAACTAAGTCTCTTGTTCTTTGAGCAACAAGGCTTCTTGTTCTTTTAGTATGGCCTCAGATATTGGTTGAACCACCTTTTTTATGATGACATTTTGTTTTCCCTCAGGTAGGTTATACATAGACTGTATGTCTGCTTATATCATATCAAAGTCTGGTGGAGGATAGATCACCTGAGCTACTTCAGCTTGCTCACCTCCAAGATAAGCAGGATTGATCCCAGACTCTGCCACATTATCATCATCACATAAAGGAGGATAACAAAGAGTGGCTCTGATAGAATTAGAAATCCACTTTGCATGATCAGAGCTGGCTTTGACTAACACCCTCTCCCCCTTTATGACTTCTCTTTCCATGTGATCTCTTAGATCATCCTTTTGAAATCTTATTTGGGCATCCAAATAGTTTACTCCATCTTTAAAGAAAGGTTTCAACCTTTTGAGCTTGTCAGTTATAGCCTTCTGAGAATCTTGAATAGCAGTCTTAACAGCAGTTATGCCCTCTTGTAAAGCTTTATCAAACTCTGCCTTAGCAGTAGTAGTAGATGTAGTCTGTCTAGCAGCTATATTCTTCATCTCTGTGACTATTGCATTGTGTGAAGCAGTTAAATTATCATTCATCCTGAGCTGGTTCTCCAGAATATATCCTTGCTTCAGTGCAATATCATCCACTTGAGCTTTTATCTTCTCTTGATGTGTAGCCAAGTAGACCACTGCATTCCCTCCCTTGTGGAAGCAGTCAGTCATCTCCTTCTTATTTAGATTTATCTCAAATCTAATAGACTTATTGTCATGGGCCAGATCAAACTGTAGAGACTTATGCCCCTCATCCATATATGTTTCTATTGCTTTCATTTGCTCATCAAGCTTTATTTGCATAGCAACCATCAAAGAACTGTAATCTACAGATGGTGCTGGCTGTGGTGTAGGCTGTGGTGCAATAGTTTGTAAAGCCTTCTTATAATTCTGGCTCCTTCTTTTAAATACTTGGAATTTCCTTTTCTTTGCTCTTGCAGCCTCCTCATCTTCAGAGGCTGATGTGCTTGCTATTTATACCCTCTCTCTAGGTAGCTCCTCAACATCCTTTTGCTTCTCAGGCTCTTTCCTTGCAGTTTCTTCTAGAATTACAACTTGCTCTCCCTCAACTTGAGCATTCTCCCCCTCAGCAGCAGCACTTTCCTTCTCAAAGTCTGTTTGGTCCAGATTAAGGAAGAGATCTTCCATGGTAAACTCTTGTTGAGGTTGTGATGGAGATTCTCTTATCTCATCAATTACTTGATTTGATTCCACTTGATCTACAACATATGTGTCCTCCATGACAACATCTTTGGGTTGGCTATGTGTTGGAGTTTGCTGATTAACATTATATAATGAATCAGACAAAACATCATCCTCAAAAGGAAAATCTAATGCATTAATCTTAGTGATTACCTCAAGTATAGTTTGAGTGGCTTGTTCACTTTCTAGTGGAGATGGCTCTTCCACTATAAGAGGCTCCCCTGGATAGAATCCTGGTGAAGAGGGCTAGCCTGTTGTATCTCCCCCTGCCTCTCTGCATCAACCTGTCCAACCGGAGACTTTCCAGCAATTCCAGTGTCTTCTTCATCAGGAGTGAAGACAACTTGCTCCTCAGAGCTGCTAGATGAATCTTGAGCCACTGGAGCTATCTTCTCCTTCTTCTTTTGGGGTGTTACCTTCTCAGGTGTTGACAATTCCTTGGTCAAGACCCTATCCCATCTTGAAAAGATTCTCATGTCCATCTTTCTCATGTGATTGATCTTTGATCCTGCAGCTTGACTCATTACTTCTGGTATACTACCAGCCAAGTAAAGACTAAGAATCCTACCCAAATTTGGTTTCTTCAGACTCTCCTTAATCTTCTCAAATACTACTACAGACCAATCAGTATTTAGCTGGAAGTTTAACCTTGTCATTAGACTGAATATATATGCTGAAATCCTGTCATGTCCTCCAAACTTGCACAGGATCACCTTGCCAACAATTTCAGAGAGAAATTTTCCTTGGCTGTTCATTCCTTTCCTGTTGAACACTGATCCAATTTTCATCTTGCAATCCAGGCCACACCATGTTAAAGCTTCTCTGGTCTTAGAAGCAGAGACCTCATCTTCTTCCTTAGTCCTTGGTAGGTTTAGTACCTTTCTTAAACTCCTAGGTGAGACCTTCACCTTTTCTCCATGAACCCTGGACTTAATCTTTAGTCCAGATTCATCTATAGTAGCTCCATTTAGGAATTCCAGAACTGCTTTCTTCCAAATCTTTGTCGGCTCTGAAAGAAGAAAATCTAACCCTGAGTTTGCAACTAGGGTTACCACATCCTTGATCTCTGATTCTGCATCATCAAACGCAAGCCACACCAGTTCATAGCCTTCGTTCATGTTCTCCTCGAGCTTGGGCGCCATTAGGGTTTGAAGAATTTGAATTGAGAGAAGAGAGGTGTCGACACACAGGTTTAGTCTCGAAACTTTGGTGAGCGTGTTGACAGTCAATGGCGAAATCCTATTTATACCTTTCTAGGATTGAAGATAAAAGGGCGCGTCAAGAAACTTAAATTGTGTCGACACTGTTAAAAAGTGTTGACACAGACTTATAATGTCTCGACACCTATGTGTCGACACAAGTATAGTCGACAGAATATATGTGTCGACACTTGTTTATGTGTCGACACCGCTAAGCTTGAAACTTAGTCGAGACTTTACTCCACTAAGTCTGCATAAATTCTAAGTGTCGACACCACCTTGGATGTGTCGACACCTACCCTGTATGTGTCGACACTAATTTTCTGAAGTGTGGACACCAACTTTCTAGATGTGTCGACACCTTTTCTCTGAAGTGTCGACACCAATTCTCTGTCTCGACACAGACAACTCTGTGTGTCGACACTATTTTACTTAGCCATTTCTGTAAACTTATTCTAAGTTTATCATACCTATTTCAATTTTAAACCTATTGAATTTGGTTTCTTCTAGGGGCTTAGTATACATGTCAGCTAGTTGATTATCAGTATTAACATACTCCAGTGAAATATCTTCTTTTTCTACATGTTCCCTTAGAAAATGTTAATTTATTTCAATGTGTTTAGTTTTACTATGGGAAACAGGATTGTTTGCAATAAATATAGCACTAGTAGAATCACAAAATAGTGGAGTTCTACTTACTTGAATACCATAATCTTCAAGCTGATGTTGTATCCATAGAAGTTGAGCACAACAACTTCCTGCAGCCACATATTCTGATTCTGCTGTGAAGATAACCATACTTGTTTGCTTCTTGCTACTCCATGAAATCAGTCTACCACCTAGGAATTGAAAGGTTCCAGTTGTACGTTTTCTGTCTTCTTTGCAGCCTGCAAAATCTGCATCTGAATAACCTGTTAGTTCAAAATCTCCATTCCTAGGGTACCAAAGGCCTAGAAAAGGAGTGCCCTTAAGATATCTCAGAATCCTTTTGACTGCTGTCAAATGAGACTCTTTAGGGTATGCTTGGTACCTAGCACAGACACATGTAGCATACATGATATCTGGTCTACTTGCAGTTAAATACAGAAGGGAGCCAACTATCCCTCTATACAAAGTCTCATCTACAGGTTTCCCTGCATCATCTTTGCTAAGAGACATACTTGACCCCAAAGGAGTTTTCATGGTACTGGAAGATTCCATACCATACTTCCTTATCAGTTCTAGGGTGAACTTAGACTGGCATATGGATAAACTATTCTCAGTCTGTCTAACTTGTAGACCCAAGAAGAACTTAAGTTCCCCCATACTGCTCATCTCAAATTGTCCTTGCATTAGTTTTGCAAACTTTTTGCAAAGACTACTTTTAGTCGACCCAAATATTATGTCATCTATATATATTTGGACTAGTATGATCTTGCCTCTGGATTCCCTAAGAAATAGAGTCTTGTCTATTTTCCCCCTTGTGAATTTATTCTCAATGAGGAAACTAGACAGGGTTTCATACCAAGCTCTAGGGGCTTGTTTTAACCCATACAAAGCCTTCCTAAGTCTATAGACATAATTAGGTTGAGTTGAATCAACAAAACCTGATGGCTGTTCCACATAGACCTCTTCCTTTAGATTACCATTCAGAAAGGTTGACTTAACATCCATTTGGTAAACTTTAAATCCTTGATAGGTTGCATAGGCTAGGAACATCCTTATGGCTTCCAGTCTGGCTACTGGAGCAAAGGTTTGATCAAAGTCAATACATTCTTCCTGCCTATATCCCTTAGCAACTAGTCTTACTTTATTCTTGACAATCACTCCATGTTCATCCATCTTGTTCCTAAAGATCCACTTGGTTCCAATTAAGTTGTGGTCTTTTGGTTTAGGAACAAGCTCCCAGACTTTGCATCTCTTAAACTGATTCAGCTCCTCTTGCATTGCATCAATCCAATGAGGGTCTAGGATGGCTTCTTCAAACTTCTTTGGCTCTACTTGGGATAGAAAACTGGAGTAGAGTACTGCACTCAGATTTCTGCTCCTTGTTTGTACCCCTTGTCTTAGATCACCAATGATTTGATCTGCTGGATGATCTCTTTGATGTCTATTAGCTGGAGGCATCCTGGCTTCAGGTTGAATTCCTTCAGCTTCTTCAACTTGATGCACTCCTTGGTCTTCTTCTGCATTAGGTACATGTAGTACTCCCCCTAAACAACAACCACTATCATCTACATGCTGACTTGCAGTAGATCCTTCTTCAATAGTGAGCTTGTCCATCTTCTTAGTCACACCTGTGGAGCTGCAAATACTTCTAGATAACTCATGGTTTATAAGTCTAGCTTCATCAAATACTACATGTACTGATTCTTCTACAACTTGAGTAGTCAAGTTGTAGACTCTTTAAGCCTTACTATTGTTGCTGTACCCAACAAAGATCCCCTCTTGGGATTTGGCAGCAAACTTGGTTAAGTAAGACTTTCCATTGTTAAGTATGTAACATTTACAACCAAAGATCCTGAAGTAGGAAAGGTTTGGTTTTCTGCCTTTCACAATCTCATAGGGGGTCTTATTGTGGCCCTTAGTGATAGTGGCCCTATTAATTACATGGCATGCAGTATTAACTGCCTCAGCCTAGAAATATTCTGGAAGAGATGTGTCACTTAATATGATTCTACCAGCCTCAATCAAGGTCCTGTTTTTCCTTTCAGCAATGCCATTTTGCTGAGGTGTTCTTGGTGAAGAAAATTCCTGAAATATCTCAAACTCTTCACATAGTTTTGTCATACTATCAGACTGAAATTCAGTACCATGGTCACTTCTTATTTTGACCACTGTACTATCTAACTCATTCTGAATTTGTTTGACAGAGCTATAAAAGATATTAGGTGTTTCAGATTTCTGTCTAAGGAAGAACACCCAGGAAAACCTTGAGTAGTCATCTACAACCACAAATGTGTAGACCTTCCTACCTAGGCTGTGAACTGGCATAGGACCAAAGAGATCCATATGCAAGAGGTATAAACATCTCACAGCATCTTTGTTCTCAATGTTATTAAAGGTGGATCTAGTCTGCTTGCCCTTTTGACAAGCTGAACATATTTCATCTTTAATACACTTAACTTGAGGACCATTCCTCACTAACTCCTTGCTAAAGAGTTGGCCAATTATCTTGTAGTTAAGATGGGCTAGCCTCTTGTGTCATTTGACACAATGAGAGACTTTCTCATCAGCTACAAGATACACTGGAGAACCATTGGTCTCACACATAATGTCTAGGAAATAGACATTTCTCTTTCTATAACCAGTCAAAATGATCTCTTGATCATTTGACCTCCTGATATGACAATCATCTTTGACAAATGAGATGTCATATCCTAAATCACTCAGTTGACTTATACTAATAAGGTTGTGTTTCAAACCTTTAACATAAGCCACTTGAGTAATAGTTATATGGGTGCTAGAAATGTTACCAAAACCCTTGATGATTCCTTTTTCAGAACCACCAAAGGTGACTTTAGGACCATCCTTGATTGGTGTGTAGTCCTTCAGCAATCCCCTAGTTCCAGTCATATGTCTAGAACATCCACTGTCCAAGTACCATATTGGGGCATGACCACTTGGACTTACCTGCAAAACAGATTAGTTGACCTTAGAACCCAAAAACTTCTTGGTTCCTTGGTGCTGGTTAGTTTGCCTCTTAACAAAGCTACCTGCAGATCTTCCAACAGGCAGTTTGCTACTCAATCTGGCATTAGTATTATGCCAATAGTCTATGGCAAAGTGGCCTACCTTGCCACAGCACCAGCACTCAAATCTATTGTACCTTTGCTTAGGTACAACTCTAGCTGTTCTATCTAAAGCTGGCTTTTTGAGTACTGGGGCTTTGCCCTTAGACTTGGACTGAACAGTCCTAGCAGGTTTAGTAAACCCCAGTCCAGCTTTACCCTTATGAGGTATAAACTCATCAATCAAAGATAGAACAGACTTTGGTTTAGAAAATCTAGCAACAATGTCTCTCTCCTTCTGAAGACTAGTCTCCAGACTTTTGATTTGATCATTCTTGAATGTTATAGTCCCCATCTGAATAATAGTTATGTTCTTCAGTCTGGCTATTTCATTTAATTTTTGATCAAACAACTTCTCAAAATCTGTTGCAGCCACTTTGAGACTTGCAATATCCTTAGCCTGACTCTTGGCCAAGGATTTGCTTTTCTTAAATGCTTGCAACAGAACTCTATATTCATCAATCAATTGATGAATATCCCCTTCAGATTCAGACCCACTGGCATCACTTGATGCTGATGTAACTGAATCTGAACTAGCACTAGAAATTGAACTTAAAGAACAATTTTGTACCTGACTAGGTCCAGGCTGATCCTAGATTTTGTCACCTTCTGTTAATGCCATCAGTTCTTGACACTGATTGTCCTCTTGCTCATATATAGAGTTCATTATCTGGATGAACTCCTCTTCCTCTTCTTCAGCAAACAGTCCTATGTATGCTTCAGCTTCTGACTCAGTTTCTGAAGAAGATATGTCTGACAGGCTTTTGTCCTTCTTGACAACAAAGGACCTTTCCTTCTTGCCCTTGAATTGAGTCTTCTTTTTATCATTAGACTCTTTCCTTTTCTCTGGACAGTCTGCAATAACATGTCCTTGTCTGTTACAGTAATAACATACAATTTTTGATAGAGTTGCTTTACTTGACTTGAGCTTTCTCCTATCTTTCTTTGATGACTTCCTGTTTTGATAATAGTCATCTTTTCCCTGTGATGTGGATGGCTTTGTCCTCCACTGTTTCTTCTTTAGAAACTTCTGAAAATGTCTTGTGAAAGCTGCAAAGTCCTCATCACTCTCACTGCTTTCTGAATCATCTGACTCAGTCTCAACAACCTTTGGGGGTGGAGATGGAGACTTACTTTTGTATTTTCTGGTGGCTTCTGTCTTGAATGCCACTGTCCTTTCTTTATGCTCACTTCTTGTAGTCTTCTCCTCTTCTTTCCTCACCATCAACTGCATTTCATAGGATAGCAGTTTTCCAAACAAAGTTGGAGGAGGAATATCTGCTAACTTGGCCATTTCCCTAATGACACAGATCTTGGTGTCCCAGTCCTTTGTTAGGGACCTCAAGAACTTATCATTCAGCTCATAATTGCTGAATTCTCTTCCATAGGACATTAGCTCATTGACAATCCTATAGAATTTCTTATAACATTCTGTTATGCTATCAGACCTACCTTGCCTGAAACTTTCATATTCCTGGTTTAACAAAGACTTTCTGTCTTGTCTAACCTCTTCTGAGCCCTCCATGTACACTATAAGAGTATCCCATATCTCCTTTGATGTCTTACAGTATATCAAGTTTTGAAATGTAGCATCATCTATGGCACTCACAATGATATTCTGAGCCCTCTTGTCCATGGTGGCCAGAATAATCTCCTCTTTTGTCATTTCAGAAAAGTCTTTAGGTGTTCTCTAATTGGCATCAAAGACTGAAACCTTCATAGGCACATATGACCCTTCTTTAACTGTGATATAAATTCTAGGGTCTGAGGCTTCCATAAATAGGCTCACCCTTTCTTTCCAGATACCAAAAATCTCTTTTCTGCAAATGGGCAACTTCATGGATCCAAGTTCCTTATGATTCTCTGTTGAACCCATGTTTCTTGATTTTCTTGATTCTACACTTTACTTATACTGAATCTGCCAACAGGATCTACTCAGATAGTTAAGTCCTTTTTGAGTAACCTCCCTCTAATACCACTTGAAAGAAATTGTACCTAATCACCTAGAGGGGGGGGGGTGAATATGTGACTAAATCTTTTTATACTTTTTAGGCAGATTTCAGATTATATCACAGAGTTATAATTTCTTCTTCACAAAAATCAATCAGCAATCACAGAATCAAACATGCACACAGTGAACACACAGATTTATAGTGGTTCCCTAAGATTTGGGTACATCCACTTTCCCCCTTCACCTATCTAGTAGTGTAATAGATTCGGCCAAACTCCTCCACTATCTCAGATCGTCAGATCTTACACTCAGAACCCCAAACAGGTTCCTACAGCTCAGGACCAAGGCCCTACAACTCAGTCTTCTCCAACGACCTACACTCAGCCTTCAACAAGGCCTACACTCAGCCATAAGGCCTACACTCAGCCACAACAGGCCTACACTCAGAGAATTAGATCTCCTACACTCAGGCACACAGGCTCTACCACTCAGCCTTTATAATTACAGGCTTACAACTCAGATCCCTAAGGATCCTACAAGAAAATATAGAATACAAAATGTATACCTACAACTTAGAAAATGAGAGATGAGTTGACAGGTTCTTGATGAGTTCTTGGAAGAACTCTGCTGAGATCAACCTCACTTGGCTTTCTTCAAAGCTTCTTGAATGTAGAACATAATAGGATTGATTCTCTGCAGCTGATCTTCAATCACTGCAACTTAAGATTCAGAACTAGGTCTGAACCCTTCTTCACAGCCTGGTTCCAACGGCTGTCTTCTTGGAAGGAGATCTCTCACTCCAACTTCTTAGATCTTCACTTGATTCTTCAATGAATAGCTAGATCTTCTTCTTTGATTGTTGATCTCTTGTTGTTAATCTTATGGACCTTAATCATCTCTGTTGACAGAATAAACCTATTTATAGTCCTTCTTCATTGTGACTGGCTGATCCGTTTCCTAACAGCTTTCTGAAAACTCTGATAGTTGCAGTAGACCGGCTGGAATGGCAGCTGTCAAGTCATCCAGTCAGTTCTTGAAATATATATAACTGTCTGAAAGTGTCGAGACAGTCTGTCTTTAAGTGTCGACACTTATAGACTTAGTGTCGACACAAGTAGACTAAGTGTCGACACTAGCCTTCAAGGTGTCGACACAACTCCTTGTGTTGTAGAATTTGCTTCTCGACACAACTTCTTCATCATGTGTCGACACTGATATTGTGTGTCGACACAACTCCTTGTTCTTCAGTACTTTAGTTGATTTCTTGTAAGTGTTGACACAACTCCTTTGTGTCGACACATCTTCTTGTGTTGAACTTGTTCAGTGTCGACACATCTTCTTGGTGTCGACACATGTCTTCTGTGTTGATACTTGCTAAATGTCGACACAGCTTCTTGTGTCGATACATCTTCTTCTATTGAGACTTTTGCTGAGTGTCGACACATTCTTCTTTGTGTCGACACTTGTACTTAGAATTTTGTTGAACTTTGCTAAGTGTCGACACAGCCTCCTAGTGTCGACACTTTCTTCATGTATTGAGTCTTCTGCTGAGTGTCGACACATCATCCTAGTGTCGACACTTTCTTCAAGTGCTGAGTCTTCTGCTGTGTGTCGACACATACTTCATTATGTCGACACTTATACTTAGACTCTGCTGACTTTTGCTGAGTGTCGACACAGCCTCCAAGTGTCGACACTTTCTGATGTAGACACAGTTCCTCTGGGTGTCGACACTTATTCTAAGTGTCGACACTGCTTCTCTGGACTTCTCTTCATTGAGTGTCGACACAACCTGTATGTGTCGACACTTTCTGTCTGGTGTCGACTCTGCATCACTAGTGTCGACACAAGTACTCCAAGTGTCGACACTGCTTCTCTGGGTGTTGACACAAGTCTTCGTAAGTGTCGACACTTTCCTTCTGGGTGTCGACACATGGACTTAGAAACTTTTCATCTTTCCCTGCAAATACTTAACCTGCACAACTAAACTCAAAATACATCAAATACATTTTGATGTATATCATTGAGTAGGGTGAGGCTTCTTCAAATCAGGTACATTTAAACCAATGTACCCAACACAACCATGATGGGTTATCTCTACTCTTACCCTTGCAAACATTCCCTTTAAAAAACACTTCTTAGTGTTCATTCTTGCTTTTCAACAAAGCTTTTATCAGGGATCTCATACTGACACAGTTCCCTTCTTGTATTGCTTCCTCCTCTATTCTCTCTTCTCCAAGAGATCCCTGAGCCACAGAGATGTCGCCGAGTCTTTCTATAGGCCCCCTTGGGATTGGATTCTGGCGTAAGACCATAGTGACCACATATCGCGAGGAGATTTCGCATATGTGTGTAGTGGGGGCTATCCAACTCTCATGCAAAGGAATACTAAACTTTGGATCCTACCCGACATCTAACACAGAGTGCGTGCTAGGGAGGCCCCATGTGTTAGCTCTACTGTACTCTGTTAGGATGCATCACAGTTACGGTGATCTTTGATTGACAAGCAATGACGACCAAGCATAGCCTTGTCTCTTCGATCATCTCACGACTATGATGGCCGAGCGTTCTCTAGTGCTCCCAATCCATGCTTTACCGGGGTCCTCTACTCCACTGATCAATCCACAGACAAGCTATAGGACTCTTGGCGCAACCAGTCTCATTGATCAGTGATGTAGTAACCCGAAACATGTGATCAGTGCCTCTAGCAATCCTTCTCAGGATTTCCCTTGCTTTTCTCCTTTGTGCCCTCCTAGAGGATGCGCGGCCAGCCTGCTTTGATTAGGACTATACTCGGGATGACTTTTCTCAGGCAAGCGATGCATAAGGCCCATGGGTGATCTCCTATGGCAGCATCAAGTCTTTCTTAGTCATCTCCGAGTATAAACCTCTTTTTTGTCAACTGCCTTCTTTCACAGGTGAACAGGTTAATCCGACCTACCAAAAGGATTTTGAAAGAAATAGTGCCTAACCACCTAGGGGGGGTGAATAGGTGTACTTTTCTTTTTAAATTTAAGACAAACACTGAACAATTAAACTTGTATTTGCAATTTTCTACAACAATTCAGCACAGCTAGCTCAGCAATCAAAGAAATAAACAAACACAGAGTGCACACAGATTTTTATAGTGGTTCCCCAAGGTCTGGGTACATCCACTTTCCCCCTTCGCCTATCTAGTAGTGTACTAGATTCGGCCTAACTTCTGCACTTCTCCTCAGATCCTCAGATCCTACAGCTCAGAACCCCAAACAGGTTCCTACAACTCAGAGTGTCCCCACTCTTACAACTCAGGCATAAAGCCCTACCACTCAGTCTTCAACAAGACCTACACTCAGGCTAAACAGCCCTACCTCAGTCTTCAACAAGGCGTACACTCAGAGAATTGATTCTCCTACACTCAAGCTCAAAAGCCCTACCTCAGCCTTTATAGATTTAGGCTTACAACTCAGATCCTTTAGGATCCTACAAAAAGATAATAAAATATTTTTAGATCACCACTCAGTTTGAGAGAATGAAGAGGGCAATCTTCTTGATCAGTTCTTGATAGCACTGATTCAGGAGATCAACTTTGTCTTTGCTTTCTTCAAGGCTTCTTGAGTCTGAACTCAGTAAAGATGATCTTCTTGAAGTAGACCGGCTGGCAACTTCCTTCTTAGGATGGAGAAATAAATCTGGATCCGACTTTGCAGTCTGGTTCAGAATCTGCTTCTTAAGATATTTGATTAATAAGTATCTTTCTTGACTTTAATTACTGGAGTTCTCTCTCTCCAAGTAAATCTGAAGTTTTTCAGAATACTGATTTACAGTTTTCTCTGGATCTGTCTTGATCTTCTTAAATTTTAATCTTCTGATTGATGATTCAATAATTATGATCAATCCTTCTTCTGTTGAAGGAGAAACACCTTTATATAGTCTTCCTCCAAGGTAACCGGCTGATCCGGTTTCTAACGAATTTCTGACAGCTCTGACAGTTGCAGTTGACCGGTTGAAATGGCAGCTGTCAAGTCATCCAGTCACTTCTTGAAAATTTTGTCTCTGTCTGAAAGTGTCGAGACTGATCTTCATTATGTGTCGACACAAATAGACCAAGTATCGACACAAGTGGACTAAGTGTCGACACTAGCCTTGATGATGTCGACACAACTCCTTGTGTTGTTGTAACAGCTTCTCGACACTGCTTCTTCAGAATGTGTCGACACAGATTCTGTGTGTCGACATAAGCCTCCTGTTGAATGTGTCGACACTGATTCTGTGTGTCAACACAAATACTTCTTCTTTAACACTTAGTTGAATTCTGCTGTGTCGACACATCTCCTTTGTGTCGACACATGCCTTCTTGTGTTGAAACTTGCTGACTGTCGACACATCTCCTTTGTGTCGACACAAGTACTTTAACTTTGTTGAAGCTTGCTGAGTGTCGACACAGCCTCCTGGTGTCGACACATTTGATGTTGACAAAGCTTCTCTGAGTGTCGACACTGCCTCTAAGTGTCGACACAGATTATGTTGACAATTCTTCACAGTGTGTCGACACTGCCTATATGTGTCGACACTTTTCTTCTGGTGTCGACTCTGCCTTTCCTGGTGTCGACATAATTACTCCAAGTGTCGACACAAGCCTTCATAAGTGTCGACACATCACCTCTAGGTGTCGACACATGGACTTAAAAAATTTTCTGCATTTCCTGCAATTACTTAACTTGCACATATAAACTCAAAGCACATCAAATACACCTTGATGTATATCATTGAGTAGGGTGAGACTTCTTCAAATCTGGTACATATTTTCCAATGTACCCAACAATCTCCCTCTATTTGGAGAAGTCATAACCCTTAGTCAATGATATACACCATACATAACAAATACACATTATGATGTATAATAATATTATATGACATGGTAAATACTAAACAAAACATGTATAAACAATCATCTCAGAATAACAAATGTAATAAATTGAACATTAAACATTGTTTTGTTACAATTTCCAAAAGTTTCATTAATCAAAAGTTTACATGGATTTTAATGCAAATGATTATAAAGTTGTAAAATTAAGAAAATTCTATCCTATGGCTGCTCTGGCTCCTTGATAACAATGCCCTTTCCAGATTGAATCTTGGCTTGAACTGGAGCATCATTGTCATCAGCAAGCTTCTTTCCCTTAAGATCTTTCTTCTTCTGTTCTTCAGCCCTTATCTTCTGTCTCTCAAAATAATGATAAGGCTTAGGGAAATACTTGTTAGGCTCCTGTGTATTAGGAGGTAGCTTCCCTAGTTTAGCCTTTCTTCTGTATTGTATTATGGCTTCTTGCCTAGCTTCATGTTTTATCCATTCTTAGTTAGAATACCATTTACCCCTCTCTAGGAAATTATCCTTTGCAACCTTCCAAGCAGTCAGTATAATATTTCTAGAAGTTGGGCTCCACTGCTCAAAATCAGCCCTTAACTCTGTCTGTTCTCTGAACCTCTTCTTAGATAATTGACCTTCTTGCTCTTTCAATACTGCCTCTGGCACAGGCTGTACTACTTTCTCAATGATCACATTTTGAGCACCTTCTGGAGGGCTATACATAGATTGTATCTCTTGATGTATCATGTCAAAATCTGCTGGAGGGTAGATCACTTGAGCCACTTCAGCTTGCTCACCTCAAAAAATAGCAGGATATATACCAGATTCAACAACATTATCATCATCACATAAAGGTGGATATCCAAGGGTAGCTCTGATGCTGTTTGAAATCCATTTAGCATGGTCAGAGCCTGCTTTGACTAATACCCTCTCCCCCTTTATGACTTCTCTTTCTATATAATCCCTAAGATCATCCTTTTGAAATCTGATCTGAGCATTTAAATAGTTAACACCATCTTTATAAAAAGGTTTTAACCTTTGGAGCTTCTCAGTGATAGCCTTTTGAGAATCTTCAATTGCAGTTGTAATAGCAGTGAGATGTTCTTGTAATTGCTTGTCAAACTCAGTCTTGGCAGCAGTCCTTGCTGCAGTTTGAGCAGCTGCTATATTCTGTATTTCAGTTACTATCACATTATGTGATTCAGTTATATTGTCATTCATTCTAATCTGGTTTTCCAGGACATATCTTTGTTTCACTGCCATATCATCAACCTGTGCCTTTATCTTCTCCCAATGAGTAGCCAGATATACCACTACATTGCCTCCTTTGTGGAAACAATCAGTCATTTCCTTCTTCTTTTGATTTACATCAAATCTAATAGATTTTATATCTTGAGCCAGATCAAATTGAAGGGATTTATGTCCTTCATCCATATATTTTTCTAGAGCCTTCCTTTGCTCATCCATCTTTATTTGCAAAGCCACCAATAAAGAACTATAATCAGCAGTTGGAGCTTGTTGTGGAATAATGGTTTGCAGTTCTTTCTTATAGGTCTGGCTTCTCCTTTTGAAGACCTGTAGCTTTTTTTCTTGGCTCTAGCAGCCTCTTCATCTTCAGAGTCAGAAGTACTAGCAATGTCTACTCTATCCTGTGGAGTAGGGGCAATTCCTTCTCTTCTCTTGGTAGCTCCTCAACATTCCTTTGCTCCTCAGTCTCATTTCTAGCAGTCTCCTCATGAAACTCTACATGCTCCTCCTCAAGGTTAGCTGACTCCCCCTCAACAGCTGCTTTATCTCCCTCAAAATCAGTCTGTAGTAAATCAGGGAATAACTCTTCTAGTGTAAACTCCTGTTGAGTATGGACTGGAGAATCTCTTATCTCAGGAGCATTTTCTGCAACTGATGTGTCTTCCATGACAACATCTTGTGGTTGACTATGTATCTGAGTTTACTGATCAACATTAATTAATGATTCAGTCAATACTTCATCCTCAATAATGAAAATTGGTTGATTAACTTCATTGATTACCTCAAGAATTATTTGGGTTTCCCTTTCACTATCTAAGTGAGTTGGCTCATCCACATGTTGAGGCTCCCCTAGAGTGGATCCAGATAAATGGGGCTAGCAGATGGTAGCTCCCTCTGCCTCTGTGCATCTTCAGGTCTTACTGGTGTCTGTCTAGCATTTCCAGCCTCTCCATCATCAGAACTAAAAACTACCTGCTCTTCTGAGCTACTGGAGGATTCAGGAGCCACAATGGCTTTCTTCTTCTTCTTCTGATGAGAAACTTCCTTTTCAGGAGTAGGCATTTCTTTTGTCAACACCCTATCCCACCTTGAGATAATCCTAACATCCATTCTCCTCATATGGTTTATTTTAGAACCTGCAGCTTGGTTCATGACTTCTGGGATACTTCCAGCCAAGTACATACTCATAATCCTACCCAGATTGGGCTTTTTTAGACTTTCCTTTATCTTTTCGAACATCACTGCTGACCAATTATTTTTTAGTTTGAAAATGATCCTTGTCATTAAACTGAACATGTGAGCTGAGATTCTATCATGCCCACCTGGCTTGCTCAGAATTACCTTTCCTACTATTTCAGATAAAAACTTTCCTTGTATGTTCATCCCTTTCCTGTTAAAAACTGATCTAATCTTCATGCTTGAATCAAGTCCACACCATTGCAGTGCCTCCCTTATCCTTGATGCAGGTACATCTTCCTCTTCATTAGTTCTAGGGAGATGTAGAACTTTTCTTAGACTTTTCTGGGTGATTTTTACTTTTGCCCCATGGACTATGGACTTAATCTTGAGTCTAGTTTCATCAAGTGTAGCTGCGCTAAAGAATTCGAGGACCTCTTTCTGCCAAATCTTGATTGGCTCTGAAACTAGATACTCTAACCCAGTCTCTGCAACTAGGGTTACAACACCGTGAATTTCTGGTTCTGCGTTGTCAAAGGCATGTCGCACGAGCTCATAACCTTCATTGATGTTCTCTTCTAGCTTGGGCGCCATTAGGGTTTGGAGAAATTTTGAATTTAGATAAAAGAGATGTCGACACACAAGTTTGGTCTCGAAACTATGGTGAGCGTGTCGACAAACAATGGTGAAGACCTATTTATACCTTTCTAAAATTGAAGGTGAAAAGGCGCGTCAAAATACTTGAAATGTGTCGACACTGTTGAAAAGTGTTGACACTTACTTCTAATGTCTCGACAACTATGTGTCGACACAAATATAGTCGACAGAATATATGTGTCGACACTTATACATCTCAGCTCAACGATTAGTCGAAACTCTACTCGACGAATTCTGTGTAAATCCTAAGTGTCGACAACACCCTGGATGTGTCGACACCTACTCTGGATGTGTCGACACTAATTCTCTGAAGTGTCGACACTGACTGTCTAGATGTGTCGACACCATTTCTCTGAAATGTCGACACCACTTCTATGTGTCGACACAGACAACTCCTTGTGTCGACACCATTTTACTTAGCACATTTTTAAACTATACTAAGTTTAACATTCCTAATTCAATTTTAAAATTATTGAATTTGGTTTCATTTAGGGGCTTAGTAAACATATCAGCAATCTGATTATCTGCTTTAATATATTCTAGAGAAATGTCCTCTTTTTCTACATGTTCTCTAAGAAAATGGTATCTAATTTCTATGTGCTTAGTCCTACTATGTGAGACAGGATTATTAGCTATAGAAATTGCACTTGTAGAATCACAAAATAAAGGTGTTCTACTTACTTGAATACCATAATCTTCTAGATGGTGTTGAATCCATAAAAGTTGTGCACAGCAGCTTCCTGCAGCAACATATTCTGACTCAGTTGTGGAGATGGCCACACTGATCTGCTTCTTACTGCTCCAAGACGCCAGCATTCCACCTAGAAATTGACAGGTTCCTGTAGTAGTCTTCCTATCTTCCTTGCAGCCTGCAAAATCTGCATATGAATAACCTGTCAGTACAAAATCTGCATTCCTAGGGTACCAAAGGACTAGATAAGGTGCGCCGTTAAGATATCTCAAAATCTTTTTGACTGCAGTCAGATGAGATTCTTTAGGGCATGGTTGGTACCTAGCACAGATACATGTAGCATACATGATATCTGGTCTACTAGCAATCAAATACAGTAGGGAGCCAACTATCCCTCTATACAAAGTTTCATCTACAGGTTTCCCTGCATCATCTTTGCTTAGATACATGCTTGAACCCATAAGAGTTTTCATGGTAGTGGATGATTCCATACCATACTTCTTTATTAACTCTAGGGTGAACTTAGACTGGCATATGGACAGGCCATCTTCAGTCTGTCTAACTTGGAGACCCAAGAAGAACTTAAGTTCCCCCATACTGCTCATTTCAAATTATCCTTGCATAAGTTTTGCAAACTTTCTGCAAAAACTACTTTCTGTAGACCCAAATATTATGTCATCTACATATATTTGGACTAAGATAATCTTGCCTTTAGATTCCCTAAGGAATAGAGTCTTGTCTATTTTCCCCCTTGAGAATTTGTTCTCAATAAGGAAACTAGACAGGGTTTCATACCAAGCCCTTGGGGCTTGTTTTAACCCATATAAAGCCTTCCTAAGTCTATATACATAATCAGGTTTAAGAGAATCAACAAAACCTGATGGCTGCTCTATATAGACTTCTTCCTTCAGATTTCCATTCAGAAAAGCTGACTTTACATCCATTTGATATACCTTAAACCCTTGATATATTGCATAGGCAAGGAACATCCTTATTGCTTCCAGTATTGCTACTGGAGAAAAGGTTTGATCAAAATCAATACCTTCTTCCTGCCTATATCCCTTTGCAACAAGTCTAGCTTTATTCTTTATGATGATTCCATTCTCATCCAACTTGTTCCTAAAGATCCACTTAGTTCTAATGATGTTGTGGTCTTTTGGTTTAGAAACTAGCTCCCAGACCTTGCATCTTTTGAACTGATTCAGCTCCTCTTGCATGACATCAATCCAATGAGAGTCTAGAACTGCTTCTTCAAATTTCTTTGGTTCTACTTATGATAGGAAACTACAGTAAAGAACTGTACTCAGATTCCTGCTTCTTGTTTGCACTCATTGTCTGGGATAACCAAATTTTTGATTGACTGGATGATCCTTTAAGTGTCTATTTGCTGGAGGTAGTCTGTCTTCAGGTTGAACTCCTCCAGCCTCTTCATTTAACTGTACCTCTTGGTCTTCTTCTGCATCTAGAGAGTCTTGTACTCCCCCTGGACAGTAGCCACCATTTTCCACTTGCTGAGTTGTAGTAGAACCTTCTGTAATGGTAAGCTTGTCCATCCTATCAGTTATACCTGTAGAGCTGCAAACACTACTTGGCAATTCACAGTTAATGAGTCTTGTTTCATCAAAGAATACATGTACAGACTCTTCTACAACTTGAGTAACCAAGTTGTAGACCCTATAAGCCTTACTATTGTTGTTGTACCCAACAAAGATCCCCTCTTGGGATTTGGCAGCAAACTTGGTTAGATAAGACTTGTCATTGTTAAGTATATAGCACTTGCAACCAAAAATCCTGAAATAGGATAAATTTGGTTTTCTTCCCTTCACAATCTCATAGGGAGTCTTTTTGTGACACTTGTTGATAGTAGCCTTATTGATTACATGACATGCAGTGTTTACTACCTTAGCCCAAAAATATTCTGGGAGAGAAGTGTCACTCAATAGGGTTCTACTAGCCTCTATCAATGTTCTATTCTTCCTTTCAGCAATACCATTTTGCTGAGGTGTTCTTGGTGAGGAAAATTCCTGAAAAATCCCAAATTCTTCACAAATATTTATCATACTTTCAGACTGAAATTCAGTTCCATGGTCGCTTCTGATTTTGACCACTGTACTATCTAACTCATTCTGAATTTGTTTAACAAAACTATATAAGATACTTGGGGTTTCAGATTTTTGTCTTAGGAAGAACACCCAGGAATAGCTTGAATAGTCATCAACTACCACAAATGTGTAGACCTTCCTTCCTAGACTGTGAACTGGCATAGGACCAAAAAGATCCATATACAAGAGGTATAGACACCTCACAGAATCCTTGTTCTCAAGGCTATGAAAGGTGGATTTGGTCTGCTTGCCTTTTTGACATGCTGAGCATATCCCATCCTTTATACACTTAACTTGAGGACCATTCCTCACTAACTCTTTGCTAAAGAGTTGGTCAATTGTCTTATAGTTAAGA
The DNA here is from genome assembly GCA_039583875.1 of Platanthera guangdongensis. Taxonomy (NCBI): domain Eukaryota; kingdom Viridiplantae; phylum Streptophyta; class Magnoliopsida; order Asparagales; family Orchidaceae; genus Platanthera; species Platanthera guangdongensis. The sequence goes on along the minus strand of CM077161.1, from coordinate 128,418,694 downwards.
TGAGCCAGACTCTTGTGCCATTTAACACAATATGAGACTCTCTCATCAGCTACAAGACAAATAGGAGAAACATTGTTCTCACACACAAAGTCAAGACAACAGACATTTCTCTTCCTATATCCTGTCAAAATGATCTTTTGATCACTTGACCTTTTGATATGACAACCATTTTTGACAAATGAGATGTCATATCCTAAATCACTCAGCTGACTTATGCTAATGAGGTTATGTTTCAAACCCTTTACATAAGCCACTTGAGTAATTGTAATCAGGTTACTAGAAATGTTACCAAAGCCTTTGATAATTCCTTTTTCTAAACCACCAAAGGTAACTTTAGGGCCATCCTTGATAGGTGTATAGTCCTTCAGCAACCCCCTTGTTCCAGTCATGTGCCTGTAACATCCACTGTCCAAGTACCATATAGGGGCATGGCCACTTGGACTCACCTGCAAAACATATTACTTAACCTTAGAACCCAAATAACTCTTGGGTCCTTGGTGCAAGTTAGTCTAACTTTTAACAAAACTACCTGTAGCTATTCTAGCAGGCAGTTTGCTACTCTCCTTGACACTTGAATGGTGCCAACAATCTAAGGCAAAGTGGCCTATCTTGCCACAACACCAGCACTCAAACCTGTTGTACCTTTGTTTAGGTACTACCCTGGCTAAAGTATCTACAGCAGGCTTCTGGTTTTGTGTTGGGGCTTTGCCCTTAGATTTGTACCTAGCAGTCTAGGCAGGTTTTTTAAACCCTAATCCAGCCTTACCCTTTTGATTTACAAACTCATCTATCAAGGGTAAAACAGATTTAGGTTTAGAAAAGCTAGCCATAATATCTTTCTCCTTCTGAAGTCTAACCTCCAGATTTCTAATCTGATCATTCTTGAATGTGATTGTGCTCATTTGAATAACAGTTATGTTCTTCAATCTGGCAATCTCATTCAGTTTTTGATCTAATAACTTGTCTGAATCAGCAACAGCCAATTTAAGACTAGCAATCTCCTTTGCCTGAGTATTGACCAAGGTTTTGCTTTTCTTCAAGGCCTGCAACAAGTCCATATATTCATCAATTAACTGATGAATATCTCCTTCAGATTCAGACACACCCACATCACTTGATGCAGATGTATCTGATTCTGACTCAGTACTATAAATTGAACTAGAAGAACAACTTTGTACCTTACTTGGTCCAGGCTGATCCTGGTTCTTGTCTCCTTCAAATAAAGCCATCAGCCCCTTGCACTGATGGTCCTCATGCACATAAATTTAGTTCATTAGATGCATGAACTCATCTTCTTCCTCTTCAACAAATAATCTAATATAGGCTTCAGCTTCTGATTCTGTTTCTGAATATGACTGATCTGTCAGACTCTTGTCTTTCTTAGCAACAAAATACCTTTCCTTTTTGCCCTTAAACTGAGTCTTATTTTTGTCAGCTAACTCCTTCCTCTTTTCAGGACAGTCAGCCACTACATGTCTATGTCTATTGCAGTAATATCACACAATCTTTGAAGATGTAGCTTTGCTTGGCTTGGACCTGCTTCTGTCATTCCTTGATGACTTCCTTTTCTGAAAGTAGTCATCTTTTGGCTGAGAAGTGGAAGTCTTAGACCTCCACTGCTTCTTCTTCAGAAACTTTTGAAAATGCCTAGTAAAAGTAGCAAAGTATTCATCACTTTCACTGCTATCTGAATTCTTGCTATCTGTATTATCTGTTACAGCCTCAGCAATTATTTGAGGTGGAGATGGAGACTTGCCTCTATACTTCTTAGTGACTTCAGTCTTGAAGGCCACAGATCTTTCCTTGTGCTCCACTCTAGTAGTCTTCTCTTCCTCCTTTCTAGCCATTAACAACATCTCATAAGATAGCAGTTTTCCAAACAAAGTTGGAGGAGGTATATCAGCTAGTTTGGTCACTTCCCTAATTGCACAAATCTTAGTATCCCAATCCTTAGTCAGAGATCTTAAGAACTTGTCATTCAGCTCATAGTTGCTGAATTCTCTTCCATAGGACATCAACTCATTAACTATCCTATAGAACTTCTTGTAACATTCTGTAATGCTATCAGACTTTCCTTGTCTGAAGCTTTAATATTCCTGATTTAACAAGGACCTCCTATCTTGTCTTACTTCTTCTGATCCCTCCATATAAACTATTAATGTGTCCCACATTTTTTTAGATGTTTTACAATGAATTAAGTTTTGAAATGTTGCATCATCAATGACACTAACAATTATATTTTGGGCTCTCTTGTCCATAGTGGCCAGAATGATTTCATCTTTAGTCATTTCAGAGAAGTCCTTGGGAGTTTTCTGATTGGCATCCAGAATGGATATCTTCATTGGCACATATGGGTCTTCTTTGATTGTAATGTATATCCTTGGGTCAGAAGCTTCCATAAAGAGTCTAACCCTCTCTTTCCATATGCCAAATATCTCTTTTCTATATATTGACAATTTCATGGACCCTAGCTCTTTGTGATTCTCACTAGAACTCATTTTCTTGATTCTTGTTTGTTATGAATCTGCCTACAGGATCTTACTCAGACTGTTAAGTCCCTTTTTGAGTAACCTCGCTTTGATACCACTTGAAAGAAATAGTGCCTAACCACCTAGAGGGGGGGTGAATAGGTGTACTTTTTCTTTTTAAATTTAAGGCAGAAACACTGAACAATTAAACTTGTATTTGCAATTTTCTACAACAATTCAGCATAGCTAGCTCAGCAATCACAGAAATAAACAAACACAGAGTGCACAAAGATTTTTATAGTGGTTCCCCAAGGTCTGGGTACATCCACTTTCCCCCTTCGCCTATCTAGTAGTGTACTAGATTCGGCCTAACTTCTGCACTTCTCCTCAGATCCTTAGATCCTACAGCTCAAAACCCCAAACAGGTTCCTACAACTCAGAGTGTCCCCACTCCTACAACTCAGGCACAAAGCCCTACCACTCAGTCTTCAACAAGACCTACACTCAGGCTAAACAACCCTACCTCAGCCTTCAACAAGGCCTACACTCAGAGAATTGATTCTTCTACACTCAGGCTCAAAAGCCCTACCTCAGCCTTTATAGATTTAGGCTTACAACTCAGATCCCTTAGGATCCTACAAAAAGATGATAAAATATTTTTAGATCACCACTCAGTTTGAGAGAATGAAGAGGGCAATCTTCTTGATCAGTTCTTGATAGCACTGATTCAGGAGATCAAATTATTCTTTGCTTTCTTCAAGGCTTCTTGAGTCTGAACTCAGTAAAGATGATCTTCTTGAAGTAGACCGGCTGACAAATTCCTTCTTAGGATGGAGAAATAAATCTGGATCCTTCTTTGCAGTCTGGTTCAGAATCTGCTTCTTAAGAGATTTGATTAACAAGTCTCTTTCTTGACTTCAATTACTGGAGTTCTCTCTCTCCAAGTAAATCTGAAGTTTTTCAGAATACTGATTTACAATTTTCTCTGGATCTGTCTTGATCTTCTTAAATTTTAATCTTCTGATTGATGATTCAATAATTGTGATCAATCCTTCTTCTGTTGAAGGAGAAAGACCTTTATATAGTCTTCCTCCATGGTAACCGGCTGATTCAGTTTCTAACGAACTTCTGACAGCTCTGACAGTTGCAGTTGACCGGTTGGAATGGCAGCTGTCAAGTCATCCAGTCACTTCTTGAAAATACTGTCTCTGTCTGAAAGTGTCGAGACTGATCTTCATTATGTGTCGACACAAATAGACCAAGTGTTGACGCAAGTGGACTAAGTGTCAACACTAGCCTTGATGGTGTCGACACAACTCCTTGTGTTGTTGTAACAGCTTCTCGACAATGCTTCTTCAGAATGTGTCGACACAGATTCTTTGTGTCGACACAAGCCTCCTGTTGAATGTGTCGACACTGATTCTGTGTGTCAACACAAATACTTCTTCTTTAGCACTTAGTTGAATTCTGCTGTGTGTCGACACATGCCTTCTTGTGTTGAAACTTGCTAAGTGTCGACACATCTCCTTTGTGTCGACACAAGTACTTTAACTTTGTTGAAACTTGCTGAGTGTCGACACAGCCTCCTGGTGTCGACACATTTGATGCCGAGAAAGCTTCTCTGAGTGTCGACACTGCCTCTAAGTGTCGACACAGATTATGTTGACAATTCTTCACAGTGTGTCGACATTGCATTTATGTGTCGACACTTTTCTTCTAGTGTCGACTCTGCCTTTCCTGGTGTCGACACAATTACTCCAAGTGTCGACACAGCTTCTCTAAGTGTCGACACAAGCCTTCATAAGTGTCGACACATCACCTCTAGGTGTCGACACATGTACTTAAAACCTTTTCTGCATTTCCTGCAATTACTTAACCTGCACATATAAACTCAAAGCACATCAAATACACCTTGATGTATATCATTGAGTAGGTGAGGCTTCTTCAAATCTGGTACATATTTTCCAATGTACCCAACAGATTTCCAGCATTCACTTTGCTTATGGTCATCTTATATGCATTGCCTGCTCAAAGCTCTACCAGGATGTATCAGACATTTCCTCTACTATTTGGTCATATCGGCCTTATCAACAGTTAACACTTGCAAGTCTTCTCTCAGGTACTTGCAAGCTCCTTTCATATATGTATGTCTGCTCCTAACTCTTTTCTTGCAGAGACTAGCAAACACTTTCAGGACTTCTCTCAGGTACTTGCAAGCTTCTTTTGTATATTGTCTGCTTCTAACTCTCACTTTGTAGAGATCAGCAGACCCTTGCAAGTTTCTTCACAGGTACTTGCAAGCTATTTTCATGTTTTGTCTACTCCTAACTCTCTTCTTGCAGAGATCAGCAGACCCTTGCAAGTTTGTTCACAGGTACTTGCAAGTTACTTTCATATAATGCGCCTACTTTTAACTCTTCTTTTGCAGAGACCAGAAGATACCTGCAAGTTGCCTTCAGGTATTTCCAGCTTTCTCTACTCCCGAATTTGTCTCTAAACCTCACTTTTGCAGAAACCAGCAAAGACTTGCAAGTTCCTTTCAGGTACTTGCAGCTCATTTTTCCTTCTTGTATACTCTTTATCCTTCCTTTTTTGCAGAGCATAACAGGTGCTTGGAAGCCTCCATCAGGTACTTGCAAGTTATTATATTTCTATATTTTCCTCTCACTTTTATTTTGCAGAACTTAGTGGAAGACACATCTTCTTCATTTTGCAAAGGCAAACTCAGGTACGCACAAGATGTACCACCCATACATGCCTACCCTAACTTTCTTCTTGCAGGAAAGTAGACAGCCAGCACCAAACTCCTAAGGAGAGGCTTCAGGTTCCATCTCTCCTTGCCCCCTTCTCTTTCCATTGGGGTGGATCACGATTTTCGTGGGTCTCCAACTTTTTCGAAGTTCTATCTGGAACTTAAAAAAGTGCGGGGATTATGTTAACCCCGAAATCAGCGATCCTTCCCAAGGCAGCCAACTCGATCGTCGCGGCCTGCCCCGGGTTCCTCCTGGAGGTCGTGATTCCCTAGGGAGGGTGGGCAGAATTCTCTGTCCGCTCAGGCCGAGCGGCTTGCGCGGTCTCAGCGGTCTGACCGACCAGGTCGCGCGCCTTCCCTTTGTCGGCAAGGGCCGCGGACTGCTTCCGCAGTCCGCCTCTGCAGGCCGCCCCCTTTTTTTCAGCTTAACCGCAACGTTGTCTCCGCAGGACTCTCTCTGTCGGACTCAACTCCCTATCTGCCCAGGACGGCAACAAGCCGCGTCCTTTGCAGGAACTAGCCGCTCTTTTAGCCCGCTCCTACAAGTCATTCCTCAAGAACACCAGACCGCTCCAAACTACCAAGCACAGATGGAGACCTGCCCCTAAGTCGCCAGCCAGCTACCGCGGTTTCCGCCTCGCCAACATGCGCGGTCTGCCTCGTCAAGATCGGCAGGTCGCTCAGTCCTTGCCACCCGCAGCATGGGCAGCCGACTCCTCCAGCCCACCTACAGGGCGTGGACTCCAACTCTGGCTACCTTCCAGGACCAACAGCAACGTCCAAGTTCCTCGCGAGCTGGGCAGACTCGAAGTGCGATTAAGACTTCCAGTCCGCCTTCATTGGTGAACCCCAACAGCCTCAACTGCCAGGCTCTCCATCTCCAACGTAAGCGGACTCAGCTTTGCAGCAGCCGCGGACTCGGCAGACTTGGCGGACTCTCTATGCAGTCCGCCTTTCCTTATCCAGCACCAGATTCTCGGCAGCAGTAGTAGCAGACTTCTCCCTCAGTCCGCATTCTTGGCGCGGACTCAGTCAGTAGTGGCAAACTCCTTCCAGCCCGCCAGGCATCAGATCCTCCAGAAGGCAGTACCAGTCAGCATAACCTCGTGCGGACTCGCCGGACTCCCACAACTCAGCAGTGACGGACTCCGCAAACCCGCATCGCAGTCCGCCACTAAGTCTCCCATTTTGCCGACAGCAGCACCGGCTTCAGTACCAAGCCCCAATCCGCGCGGGCTATTGCGGGCTCGGCGGACTCCGTCTCCTTCTCGCTCAAGTTACCGTCTCACCAGGGGTAACGTCACCGCAAGCCGTTACCCCCGCGGGCCTATAAATAGACCCCCATGCCTCTCATGGAAGGAGGAGGATGATCGCCAAAGTGCTCAAGCTCAAAGTCAGCCAGCAAGCCCTCCTCCTGCGGACTCCTTTTCTCAGACCGCACCCCTCTGTGTGCCTTTAGTCGCGCGGACTGCCGGCCTTTGGTTCTCCAGTCCGCGCGGTCTCCCGTTTCCCTTAACCGCGCGGCCTGCCGACTACGCTCTACAGTCCGCGCGGCCTCCTCTAGCATTCTTCTTCCTTAGCCTCTAGCTTCCTTCTTGTACCCTTTATTGCTTTCTTGTAAAGGTGTATTGGCAAGCTTGTAACTCTCACTATTAATCAAATGAAAGCCCGTCGCAAGAGTGACATTTAAGCCGCGGCGGGCAAAGTCTGTTGTTGCCGCTGCTAGCGGCCCCCCCTCTCCCTTCTTCCTAGCTCAGCTCTCTCGGCAATCAATCTGCAAGCACAACCGTCATAATAACCGTCTGCTCGACAGCTCCTGATCAACCTCCTCCGCTGCTCTCAGCAACCTTCTCCTCTATCCCCGCAACTACTTGACAAGTGCTTGCTCCACTATCGAGCACTCAGAAGCTTCCTTCCTCCTCCCCCGCAACCTTCATCCTTCTTCCTATCCTAGCTTGTGAGAGCGAACACACCCCCTCCGTGTTAACTAGGCGGAGCCGTTTTTGCGCATCAACACCTATCACATGCAGTAATATATTGGCCAGGTTAATTAATTATTTGTACATGGACATAAAAACCCATTCTCCACAATAAAACCATGAAAAACAACAACTAGATGAACCTGGATATTGAAAATGTGTATTAAGAAAATAAAACTATTTTAAGAGATAAAACTAAGGCTCTGTTTGGGGTACTTATTTTCACAGGTCAAGCGGTTACAACTGCATGAACTAAATCTTAATTATGGTCCGATTCATGCGATCATAACCGCTTGACCAGGAAAAATAAGTCCCCCCAAACAGAGCCTAAGGCTCCGTTTGGCACGGTGGTGGCGGTCATGAATATGAGGGCCCTCACATAAGGAACTCCATCCACTTTTATGGTCAAACGGATGATGTTTGTTAGGTGATCCTTAACTTATGACGGTTTAACCCATGCTTTTAACGACCGCCACCACGGTGCCAAACAGAGCCGAACACATTATAACTAAAATTTGACAATTATATGGAAGGAAACAACATTGATACAAAGATTATGAAAATTCCAAAGTCAATAGAATTAAGGATTGATATAATAAATAGCATGATGAACATGGGCAAAATCATACATATTTCTAATATTGTGTTTCAAATTCATGATCCTTCCAAGCTCTTCAGCTGTGAACATCACCCTCTTTACTGCTTTGAGTATTAAATAGAAATTCGCTGTTCAAATTTCTGTCTGCATTAACGTAAAAAAACATGCTAAAAAATGAGTAATAATCTAAAAGCGATCGAAAAAGATTTTCCTCAATCAAATAATATATGAAGAAGAAAAAACAAATGCTGATCATTAAGAAAAAACAATCAGCATTCATTCTTTCTGTTGCGGGTTACTCAAGACTCTTGGTAGATCGGATTAAGTTGGACCGTCATAGCTCGCAGAGCGGTTGAGCGTGCAAACAGTCACGAAAAAAGTAGAAAGTGGACAAGAAAATTTTTAACGTGGAAAACATGTGAATTGTGTGAAAAACTGCGTGGCCGGTTCTGTGCCGACCAAATTTCACTATTTACGGGTGTTTACTTGGGGTTTTTAGAGAAGGCGAGAGTGACATACCGCTCCTCATTACAATTTGTGGGAGGGGGGGGGGGGGGGGGGGGGGGGGGGGGGGGGATGCCTGAAGGGTGACAGGCCACTGCTCGAGAAGCTTTATGTTAGTCTTCGTCGGTGCAGAGAGAACGCAAACCGGAGGATTGACAGGCTTCTTCTTGTACTCGGAGGTTGCTGAAATTGTTGAAGTGAATGTGGGGATTTATCAGGTAGACCGCGCGGCCTGGGCGGACAGTCTTGCGGACTGGTGGTGCGGCCTGAGCGGTCTGATGTTGAGGATGGGGTGTGTCCTCGGAGGTAGCCGTGCGGATATGTTGAATATCCGCGGTCTTGTCGGACTGGGTTGGAGTCCGTGGAGTTCGTTCTATGCGTACTGTTCTTGGAGCTCAGGAGATCGGCATTGGCCTGTGCCCTTGATCTCCTCTGGTGGTGCGGTTAAGAGGTAACAGCGGAGTTCGCGGTTCGGCGAACTGGATTAGAGCTGGCGGACTGTTGTTCTTTTCCGCAGAGCTCGCGCCAGAGGTTCACTGGTTAGGCACTTGGTCACGATCTCTGACAAGTTCAGATTGAACGCGGAGTCCGCAATGTCCACTGGTTGACCAGGTGCTCTGTTCCTTTGGTCGTGGACATTGTTGTTGCGGGCTGGTGTGGTGACCGCTGGGATGCGGAGTGGCTTCTATCCAGCCTCCTTGATGTCAGGAGGATAGGCTGGTGTCTGGCCTTGTCCTTGCGGACTGGGCGGACTGCTTTGTGGTAGCTGCGGGTTGGGGTGGTGTTTCTATCTACTAGGACGGTGACCACACTCCTCTCCTCGCCTATAAATAGGACACCCTATGACATCACTATTATCTGAATGAACAGTAAGTTAAACGAGGGTTAATTGTTGCGGCCTCGAATTTTCTGTCCGCGCAGTTTGAGAAGGATAACCGGTTTGTTGTTTGCAGGTTGTGCAGCTAGCACTGAGAAGCTAGGATTTTGGTGCCGACTGCGCTCCGGGATCAGTGGAGCTTGCGGTTAACAATCAGCGGTTTGCAGCAGGTCGAGGTTGTGGCCAGACAGTCTTCTCTCCTTCAGCTTTCCTAGTCAATAACTTGTCCGCCGGTCTCGGCGGTCTGTTCTTTAGTTCGGCAGCGGCTTTGTTCGCGGACTCTGGCAGCTAGGCGATCTCTACGGTCAGGCGGCTTGCAGAGAGCGGACAAAGGTGTTCAGTAGAATAACGTGTTGTCCTCGGTCTACACGGACTCCGTAGTTCAGTTCGGTGCAGCAGAAGCTTGGCGATCTCGGCGGTCTCGGTGGTCTCTGAGGTAGTCCGCCCGACTTGTTGTTCTTGCTTTGTTTCTATGCTCTTCCTTTGTATATAGGCGAATCATGTCTCATCATGTATGTCCTTCATTGTAAAGAAGATTATTGATAATACAAGACTTGTTTATTTCCTTCTATTATTTCTGATTTATTGAGCTTGGTTTATGGTTGAGTGTTCCTGCGCATGGTTCCCGTTTTCCATTTGATCAGGGTGTCATCTTGATAGCTTCGAAAATTTTACTTGGTATCAGATCTATCTCCTTGATCATCTTGAGGAATTTTAACATGGTATCAGAGGGAACGGAGGTTTGAGCAGTGATCAACCATCAGTTGTGCTCGGTACTTCTGGAAGTTAATATATCAGTGGTTATTGCAATGTAATGTGGGTCAGCAAGAGGTCTTGGTATTGAGCTTTTAACGCTGACCAACTTTAAGAAGTGGAGGTTGTGCATGGAATGTTATATTCTGGGTGAGGATATTTGGGAGGTCGTCTATGGTGACGACAAGCAAGAAATTACTGATTCAACTGGTACTGCTGAATAGGTGAGATCTTGGAGGAAAATGAATGCAAAGGCTGAGTTTACTCTAAAGCGGACTATCTCACCGGAGCTCTTTTATCACATCGTTGGATGTCGATCAGCTGCTGAGATTTGGACTTCCCTTGATGGGTTGTTCAACAAGAATAATGTAGCGCGGCTATAGTTCTTGGAGAATGAGTTGACGAGAGCCATTCAGGGAGACTTGTCTATCTCAATGTTCTTCCTGAAAATGAAGAATCTATGTGCTGAGATATCAGCGTTGGACCCTGATGAGCCTATTTCGGAGGTGAATCTCAAGAGTCACATCATCCATGGCTTGTGGAAGGAGTATGTGGTCTTTGTGACCTCTGTTCAAGGTTGGGCCACACAACCATCATTGCTAGAGCTGGAGAACTTGTCGGTTTTGCAGGAGAGCGTAGCAAGGCAGATGACCAGTATGGCTGTCTATAGAGGAGACAATGAGGCTCTCTTCTTAGGGAAGAAGAAGAGATGGGACAAGAAAAAGAAACCTGCTGGTGATGGTCCATTAACTTCATATCAGCAAGAGTAGAGTTACTCCTCTGAGCGTGTTAAGCAGAAGAAGTTATCGAAGTGTATGGATCCTACGACAAAGAAGTTTATTGTATCAAGAGATATTATCTTTGATAAACTGACGTCATATGAAGGTAGCTATGTTGAGCTGCATGAGAGCAGGTCTAATGATGGGTAGGTGGAAGATGTTAAGGATCTTCTGGTGGAGCTATCGATGTCACTCGGAGCTCCAGGTGTTTCAAGCTCCGGGGTGGAGGCTGCTAGTTCAGGAAGTATGGGGAGCGTTGCTCCAAGTTTGCCTGAGAACGAAGCTGGTGCAAAAGGCGCAGCGGAGGTGGTCAGTAATGTTTAGGCCCTTCAGAGATCAAAGAGGACCATTAAACCACCAGCTCGTTATAGTGAAGGAAACATGGTGAGCTTTGTCTCCTGTTTCTTCGCAGCCCCCGTGGATTAGCGGGAGCCTTCAAAGTTTGAATACTCAACTGGAGTCAAGCAGTGGGATGAATCTATGGATGAGGATATGGCAGCCCTCAGAAGGAACGAGATTTGGGACTTTGTGCCTAAGTTTGCTGGCATTACTCCTGTGACATGTAAGTGAGTGTACAAACTGAAGAAGAAGGCTCATGGAAGTATCGAAAGATACAGAGCTCGTCTGGTTGCTCGGGGGTTGTCCCAACAGTACGGCGAAGACTATGAAGAGACGTTTAGTCTAATTTCCAAGGCGACTTTAGTGCGGGTGGTGATCATATTGGCTACTTGTTAAGGGTAGAAGATGTGGCAACTTGATGTAAAGAATGTTTTTATTTGCGGGGAGATAGATGAAGACATCTTCATGGTTCAACCACCAGGTTACGTATCTGAAGATCATCCGGACTACGTCTGCAAGCTTCAGAAGGCTCTTTATGGGTTGAAGCAGGTTCCACGGGCATGGTATGGGAAGATCGCAGAATACCTCTAGTTCTGCGGATACTTTGCCTTTTATTCAAATTCAAGCATGTTCATAAAGAAGCAAGTGGAGCTTAATGTCTTGGTTCTGTTGTACATGGACAACAAGATCGTCACGGGGAACTCTGAGGAGGAGGTATCTAGGCTCAGGGCCGATCTAGATGTTCGGTTCGAGATGATGGATTTGGGTGAGCTCCACCACTTCCTTGGACTCGAGGTTGAGAGGAAGAAGAGCGAGATACTCGTCTCTCAAAGGGCTATACTGAGTGGATCGTTCATCGATTTGGTTTGAGGAAGGGAAAGAGTAGCTCCACTCCTCTGGATTATGACTAGAAGCTTTGACGAGATGAGGGGAGGATTCTTCCTAATTGTTAACCCAGAAATCAGCGATCCTTCCCAAGGTAGCCAGATCGCTAGTCGCGACGTGCTCCAGGTTCTCCCTAGAGTTCGCGACAAGTCCAAGTATAGGCGGACAGATTTCTTTGTCCTCCCCGATTGCATAGATATCACATGACCTGCGGTATGGCGGGCCGCTCCCACAGCTCACCCTCATAGGCTGCACGGTTAGGCCTGCTAACTATGCAACATTTTTCTTGCAGGAGGCAATCTAAAGCAATAAGGGGCGATCTGTGCGATCTATTCCTTCAGTCCGCCAGGTCGCCAGACCGGCGTCAACCATGGACCAACTCAACCGTTGTGGGCTCAGCGAACTCACTCTCCGGATCGCTATAAGACGGATTCCATCTCCCCTATAGGGGGGCCTGCTGCCTCAGGCCGCCCACCAGGGGCGGCCTCCAGCCTCAGGCCGCCCACCAGGGGCGGCCTCCAGCCTCAGGGCGCCCACCAGGGGCGGCCTCCAGCCTCAGGCCGCCCACCAGGGGCGGCCTCCAGCCTCAGGCCGCCCACCAGGGGCGGCCTCCAGCCTCAGGCTGCCCACCAGGGGCGGCCTCCTGCCTCATGCCGCCCACCAGGGGCGGCCTCCTACTTCTCAGGCCGCCCCCTCTGCTTCCTCAGCCGCCCACCACGGGCGGCCTTTTGCTTCTCAGGCCACCCCCTCTGTTGCCTCAGTCGCCCACCAGGGGCGGCCTCCTACTTCTCAGGCCGCCCCCTCTACTGCCTCAGCCGCCCACTAGGGGCGGCCTACTGCTTCTCAGGCCGCCCCTCTGCTGCCTCAGCCGCCCACCAGGGGCGGCCTCCTGCTTCTCAGGCCGCCCCCTCTGCTGCCTCAGCCGCCTACTAGGGGCGGCATCCTGCTCCTCAGGCCGCCAACCAGGGACAGCCTGCCTTCCTTCTCCCAGTCCGCCCAGTCGGGCAGCTTTCTCGCCGAGTCCGCACCAAGTCTCCATGATGACGTCACTGGTCCCTGCTTCTAGAAGATTTTCCCCAGGCCTATAAATGGCCACTTATGCCTCTCATTTGGGACGACGTGCGGGAGGAAAACTGCCGCTACCAGCAAGACCTGCAAGCTCAGTTTTCTAGTCCTCCATAGTTGATCATCAAGGCCTGCGTACTCATTTTCTAGTCCTCTACAGTTGATCATCAAGGCCTGCAGACTCATTTTTCCAATCCTCCACAGTGGATCATCAAGGCCTGCAGACTCAGTTTTCCAGTCCTCCATAGTGGAACATCAAGGTCTGCGGACTCAGTTTTCTAGTCCTCCACAGCTTGCCATCAAGCAGTGAGGCCTGCTAGCATCATCTTTTCCTTAACCTCTGGCAACTTCTTCCTTAGCCGCCAGCTTCCCCCTTTGTACCGTTTATTGCTTTCTCATATAAAGGTGCATTAGCAAGCTGTAATCTTGTTTCTTGATTAAATAAAAACCTTGTCGCAAGAGTGGCATTTAAGCCGCGGCGGACGAAGTCTGTTGTTGCCACTATTAGCGGCCCCCTCTGTTCTTCTCTTCTCTCGGTCTCAACCATCAAAGCTCAACCGTCAAAGTAACCGTCTGCTCGACAGCTCCTGATCAACCTCCTCCGCTGATCATCAAGCTTCTCCACAGATCATCAACCTTCTCTGCTGATCATCAGCCTCCTCCGCTGATCATCAAACTTCTTTGCTGATCATCAACCTTCTCTGCTGATCATCAAGCTCCTTCGCTGACCATCAAGCTTATCCATTGATCAACCTCCTCCACTGATCATCAAGCTTCTCCGCTAATCATCAACCTTCTCCGTTGATCATCAGCCTCCTTCGCTGATCATCAAGCTTCTCCGCTGATCATCATCATTCTCTGCTGATCATCAAGCTCCTCCGCTGATCATCAAGCTTCTACGCCTATCATCAACCTCCTCCGCTAATCATCAAGCTTCTCCGTTGATCATCAACCTTATCTTTTGATCATCAAGCTTCTCTGATAATCATCAAGCTTCTCCGCTGATCATCAACCTTTCCGGCTGCTCTCAGCAAACCTCTCCGCTATCCCCTCAACCCACTTCTTCACCTAGCTTATGAGATCGAACAACCCGTTAACTAGGTGGTGCTATTTTCGCGCATCAACACTAATCCCATAGTGTTTTGAGCTCTGCTTGGGAACTTTATTGACCTGACGATTACAAGGCCAGACATTGCTTATGTTGTAGGCTGAGTTAGTCGTTATATGGCGGAACCAAGGATACCTCATTTGGTAGGGCGAAGAATATTTTGAAGTATATGAAGACTACTTCTGATATGGGACTCCTGTATAGGAGGGACACAAGCTTTTCTCTGTATGGCTACACTGATGCTAATTATTGGGGAGACTCAGACGATTGAAAGTTGACGTCTAGTTATATTTTCACATGCCGATCCGCGGGTATTTCATGGTGCAGTAAAAAGCAGGACTCAGTGTCCCTCTCTACTATGCAAGCAGAGTACAAGGCTTCAGCCTTGGCAGCTCGGGAAGCCATTTGGCGAAGGAGGCTAGTAGAGGATATCCATGAATAAGTAAGAGATCCAACTCTGTTTCGCAGTGATAATGAGAGTGCCATGAAATTGGTTCATAATCTAGTTTGTCACGCAAGGACCAAGCATATAAAGATCGAGTAGCACTTCATTTAGAGGAAGGTGTTGGATGGGTCTCTTATGGTTGAGCATGTACAGAGGGAGGAAAACATTACGGATATCTTCACTAAGCCGCAGTCGAAGGGGCCATTTGAATGGTTACGGGGACTGCTGGGTTTGGTCACCACTTCTCACTTCAAGGGGGAGTGTTGAAATTATTGAAGTGAAAGTGAGGATTGATCATGAAAGTACAAGTTAGATCTGATATACTCTAGAGGGGGGTGAATAGAGTATGGTGTTTGCTAAAAACATTTTACAACAGTTGTTGTATTCCTAAGTGAACAGGGAAGCAAATGAACTACAGCAACTATCTAATCAAAAAGCAATCACAAACCACAGCCAGAAAATAAAAGAAAGTAAGAAACCAGATGACACAAGGAGCTATAGTGGTTCTCCAATCAATCTGGGTACATCCACTCTTCTACCACACTAGGTAGGAATCCACTGTAGGATGAGTTGATCAGGTGTCCTGGGCACCAATGAGCTTTTGATAAGTTGCTCAAAAACCAAACCAGATATTTTGATTAGGTGTCTTGCCACCACTGAGTTTTGACAAGGTCTCAGAAACCAGCACAAACTTTTGAAGGGAGTTTGATAAACCCTTTACAGCAGAGAGAGAGAGAGAGGGAGATGATCTTCTCTGTCAACAATCAGAGAGAAGATAGTGGATGTTGTCAAAGCTCCCCCTGAGATCTATAGTTGTTCAGGAAGTGAAGCTTTGCAGTAGAGTGATAGGCCTTCAGAAAATTTGATCTCCAGCAAAAGATGATTTCAGCAGCAGCTGAAATGTGTGTTATCTGGAGTCTTGAATGATGTTGGCCTTCGAACACTGGAATCAAAAGGGATCTGAAAATTTCAGTATGTTGATCTCCTTTTGTGATGTGTGTTCTTGTATGAGTTCTAAGACTGTGAATATCTGCAGCTCTTTTCCTTGTTGTTGTTGTTGATGATGTTATTCTGTGTTATTCTATTCCAGCAAAATATGAATATATCTTTTATTCCTTAGATCTGAATGAATATTTCTCTGTCCAAGATAGCCGTTAGCCTATCATAAATGACTTCCTTAACTACATTTTGTTTTCTGGAGGAAAGTCCAATAAAAACATTCCTTTGAAAATCCCTTGAAACTTGCTCCAGATTAATTGAAACAGCTACAAGATTCTTGAAATAAATGCTGAGAATAATTCCATAACTGTCTGAATTTGAATCTTGAAAAATGTCGATCTCTCCAGAAAAACATCGAACTGAGCTCCACTATCGTTGAACTGAGCTCAAGGACTGGACTTAGACTGAAACAGAGATCGTCGATATGAGCTCAACTATCGTCGAACTGAGCTCAGAGATAGAGAAACAAACTGGAGACAGGAGCATCGATCTGAGCCAAAAGATCGTCGAATGGAGTTCGACGACTTGTTGAAGTTGAGCTCAGAGATCGTCGAATGGAGTTCGACGATTTGTCGAAGTGAGCTCAGCGATCGTCGAATGGAGTTCGACGATTCGTCGTCCTGAGCTCGATGAAATGACTTAGTCTCTAGAACTGAAATATCTGGTCTTGAGGGCAGCTTTCAAACCTAAATACTAACCCTTAGACTCAATTCTAATTGACCTTTAGATCTATATAAGGAGGTCAAAATAGATTTCCTAAAATACATAGTGATCCTTGCCCAAATCAGTAATAGGGTGTTCCAACAATCTCCCCCTATTTGGGTTAGGATTACTATTTACAGATATTGGAAAAATAAAAACATACAAAGCAGAGATATAACAAACAGGACATTGTAGAGACACAGACATTATCTCAGATAGTTCAGAAAACAAAATATATTGTCATCTTACAGAATCATTCTTTTTCCTTGCTCTTTATGAGAACTATTTCTCTGTTGGGATTGAGAGCTTCTTTCTTAGATCTTTTATCATCAGCTGCACCTAGAGAGGTTTGTTGCTTTGGCCTGGGCACTACAGCTTCTGGATGCAGTTTCATATAGCTTTCTGAATCAAAAAATTTACTGGAGGAGTATCTCTCAAGTTCTTTCTTTTTTTGATCTGATAAAGTAGTGATATTTGAAGTATCTCTTCCTTGTTCTCTAGCTTTCTTGATTTGATCCAAAGCAGCCAATTCTTTCATTCTTGCTATCCATGAGGTGGGGTTATTTTCTGGATCTTCAAATGGAACAGGAGGCTCATATCTATTTGAAGAATTATCTGGAGGAGCTCTGGAAGAGACTAGTTCTTTCAGCTTATAAGGGAAGGGACCAGAAGTAGTGTCAGATGGACCTTGTCCTTCCCTTGGATAAGGATGTTGCCTGGAATATCCTTTAGAATACACTTTGAGTTCTCTCTGATTTCCTCTGTACTGTGCTCTTCTGGACTGGTAACCTCTAGATTGATTTCCTCTGTACTGGGATCTTCCTTGAGGTTGATATGAGCTTTGGCTTCTGGCAGAAGATTGGAAAGAAGAACTACCACCTGCACCTGCATCAGGTGAGGGAGGAGGAGGAGGAGGATTGAAATGGGAAGATCCTTTGTCATACTTTCTTTTCTTCTTCATAGCTTTCAGTTGATTCCTGGAGTATTGCATCCAAGGTTCTGTGATAGGGCAATCATGCAGTATGTAGTATGGAATGTCATTTGTATCTTTCACTTTTTCTGGAAGAACTCTCTTCATAGCCTTGCTTCTAGCTTTCTTTTTCCTTGCAATTGTTGTAGAGGAATCATCTGAGTCAGTCCTAAACTGATCACTGTCTGAGCTTGGAGGATTATCATACACTGCATCAATCCTTTTGAGGTAATCTTTCTATTGTTGAGACTGAGCAGGAGAAACAACAGAAACAACAACAGTAGCAGCAGCAGCAGGAAGTGGAGTAGAAGCAACACTGGCAGAAGGAGTTATGACAGCAGATTCAGAAACAATAATTTCAGAAACAGAAGCTACAGCAGCAGTAATAGAAGTAGTAGTAAGAGATGAAACTGGAAAGTCAACTTCAGAAGGAGCAACAGCAGCAGTAACAGCAGGCTCAAAAACAAATGCCTCTGTCATATGCATGTCCTCAAAAATAGCAATATCAGAACTAACAGAAACATCAATAACAGCAGTAGGAGCAGCAGTAGTAGGAGCAGCAGAAGAAGCAGTGTCAACAGCATTGAAGGAATGTATATAAGAGCTTATCAAGCTGGGGTCACATCTGGAAATAGGCACAATGGCCTTAGTAATATCTTCAGAATGCTGGACTGGAAGGTAGTTGAAGTACACAGAATCAAAAGCTGGCAACAGTGACCTGAGGTCCACTGTGATGAATGCAACTGAAGCTACTGGAGCTTGGACTGAGGATACTATAGCAGGCAATCTTTCAACTTCATAAGGCATCTCCCCCTGCCTAGATTCAGTGAGAACTGGATCAAGGCACCCATAAGAAGGGATTGCCTGAGAAGGAAGAAAAGAAGAAAGTCTGGCAGACAGTTCCTGAACTGTTTTTAGAAGTGGAGCCAAAGAGGTCTCCAGCAAGAGGGATAACTATCAGCTCATATAACCTGTCTGCAAGGGCTGGAAGAATTACTTGCTCAAGAGGGACTTGAGTAGAGGTAGGGATGGATGAGGTAGAGATGAAGTTTGGAGCAGCAGGAGATGTTGGTGGAGAACCTGTGGATTGTGGAAATGATGGTTGGGAATTGGAATTGTGGAGATGGAAGATAGTGGAATTGAAATGGATGGTGTGAAGGATGGTTGAGCGATTATGTCCTGAAGGAGTTGTTAATAAGAGGAAGATGAGGATGGTGGCTCAGGAGGGGATGAAAGAGAATCATCCATATAGAAATCATCTATAAGAGTGAAAGATGGAATATGAGAGGATGAGTGAATATCCAGGTGTGGGTAGTGATGTAGAGGATGAAAGATTTCTTCAATGAATGGTGGAGTTGGAGAAGGAATTGAAGTTGGAGATGGGGTGGAAATTGTGATGGTGGATGTGATTGTAGTAGATGAAATAAGAGGTGGAGGAGGAGGAGAAGAAGCAGGCAAGTCTTCTGCAGGGGCAGAAACCTGAGGGGAAGAGACTGAAGCAGTCCTTGTGCCTGAAGTAGAAATTGCAGAGGGCCTGCTGGGCTTGACAATCTGCCTGTCCCATTTTCCAAATAGGGCATAGGTAAGCCTCTTGGAGGCATTGATGTGCATCCCACTGGAAACAAGCAGTGCATGGCATTTATGGTGGAGGAACAGCCCTAAAATCCTTCCAAAATTAACAAACTTCTTGTTAATCTTTTTCTTAATCAAATCAAAGAAAACTTCTCCCCAGTTGAGTTGCTTCTTGTCCACTAGGGCACCCATCAAGCAGAGCTGATACCTAGATATAGTATCATGAGCTGAGTGTTTTGCCAACAACATTTTTCCAACAACATCAGCTAGAAATCTGTACTCAACAGACAAATTTTTCTTAAGTAATTTGCTAGGGTTTGCTTCTGAGTGTCCCATCCTTTCAAGCATATTAGAAAATTACTCTCTAGAAAGCTCAACAGAATCTTCTCCAGATTTCAATTGAAAAACCTCTGTTAAGGCAGCAGGTGTTAGAGATACCTGGGTTCCTGAGATGCTTCCAACCACTGTATTCTGATCCAGGTTATGGGCAGTATACACCCATTACTTTATCTCATCTGCAGCTAATTTGATCCTTATAGTCATTATGGTAACTAGCTTTTGATCTTTGAAGAGTTCCAGAATATCCTTGAAGATTTCATCGCTGTTATTGAAAGAGTCCACGTCGATGTCAAATCCAGCGTCAAATTTCATTGCGTCCAAGATGGCGACTGAAACTGCCATTGATTCCTGAAAAAATGAACAAACAAATGACCAAGTGTAGAGAAGTTTGGAGGGAAAGAGAAAATTTGCAGAGAGTATGAAAGCGCAATGGGAGAACGACTGCCGAAAAATGAGTTTTATATTAGGGTTCGACGCAGAAAAGGAAAGATCGTTGAACTCTGTTCGAAGATCTAGGCTTCTAAAGGAAACTGAAAGGTCATCAACATCGACGATCTCCGTTCGACAAAATTGTAGAGCATCGAGCTCCGTTCGACGATCGCTGACCTGAAGAAAGATAGTTTAGCACTATCTGAGAAGCGATGAACTCAGGTCGACGATTACTGAAATCGTCGATCTCCGTTCGACGATCTGGGGCAAAATCGTCGAGCGCAGTTCAGAGAACAGAAACACTCTATACACTAGAAAATGTCAAGATGTTTGCCTAGTCTTGGTCATTTTTATAATTTTAAAATCTTGGATCTGATTTTAGACTTTCTCCATCTAACATTTCTAACTGATTCAAGAAGAATGTATGTTTCTTTTCATCCAAGGGTTTGGAGAAAATATCTCCCCTTTGCAAATCAGTTGGGATATATTAAAGTTCAATTTTATTTTTCTCAACATTATCCCGTAGAAAGTGATGCCTACTTTCTATGTGTTTTGTCCTACTATGGAGGGCTGGATTTTGTGCTATGGAAATAACACTAGTATTATCATAAAATATTTTAGACTTTTCTAAGTTGTAGCGATAGTCTAGGAGTTGATTTTGAATCCATAAGATTTGTGAACAACAACTACCTGCAGCCATATATTCAGCTTCAGCAGTTGAAGTTGACGCAGATGTTTGTTTCTTGCAAAACCAGGAGACAAGTCTGTCACCAAGAAACTGACAAGTTCCACTAGTGCTTTTCCTATCTATTCTGCATCCAGCATAATCAGCATCTGAAAATCCAGTTAAGTCAAATACTGAATCTTTTGGATACCAGAGACCTAGATTTGGACAACTTTTTACATACCTAAGAATCCTTTTTACTAAGGTTAGGTGCGACTCTCTGGGGCTCACTTGGAATCTAGCACATATGCATGTAGCAAACATTATGTCAGGTCTAATAGCTGTAAGGTACAATAAAGAGCCAATCATTGCTCTATATGTTGTCTGATCAACAGGTTTCCCATGTTCATCAACATCTAATATAGCATTAGTAGGCCTAGGTGTTTTGATACATGATGCTTCAGACATACTGAATTTATTAACCAATTCTTTTTTATACTTGGTTTGAGAAATAAATATGTCTTCAGCATGTTGTTTGATTTGCAATCCTAGAAAGAATGATAGCTCACCCATGCAACTCATTTCAAATTTAGAATACATTAGGTTGGAAAACCTTCTGCACAAATTTGAATCAGTACAACCAAATATAATATCATCTATATAGATTTGTACTAGTAGGGTATGGGACTTATGGGTTATAATAAAAAGAGTTTGGTCTACTCTACCCCTTATAAACTCATTTTTCAGAAGAAAGCATGCTAGGGTCTCATACCATGCTCTAGGAGCTTGCTTTAGACCATATAATACTTTATGCAATTTGAAAACATAGTCAGGATGAGTTGAAGAGATAAAACCTGGGGGTTGTCTGACATAGACTTCTTCTTTGATATCTCCATTGAGAAAGGCACTCTTTACATCCATCTGGTATACTTTGAATCCTTTCTGTGTTGCATATGCTAAGAAGATTCTTATGGCCTCTAACCTTGCAACTGGTGCAAAGGTCTGGTCATAATCTATCCCTTCTTCTTGAGAGTACCCTTGAGCAACTAGCCTTGCCTTGTTCCTTACAATGACTCCTTGATCATCCAATTTATTTCTGAACACCCACTTTGTTCCAAAAATGGAGTGATCCTTTGGCCTTGGTACTAGTTCCCAAACTTTGTTCCTTTCAAATTGATGTAACTCTTCTTGCATTGCAATGATCCAGTGTGGATCTTGCTCTGCATCTTGAATGGACTGAGGTTCAATTTGAGAATGGAAGCAAGTGTGCATCAGGTTTTTGTTTACCTGATTTCTGGTTTGCACACCAGCTGAGATGTCTCCAATCACTTAGGAGATTGGATGGTCTCTTGATGTTACTAAATCAACAGGAGATGTTGATTGTTCACCAACCTGTGTTGTTGTTTCCTCTTGTGGTACAACAACTGGCTCTTCAAGAAGTTTCTCTTCAAGATGTTGAATGTCTTCTTCATCTTCACTGCTTTCCTCTTTTTGAATGATTTGTAACTTGTCGAAGTCTTCAGCAAGAGAGTGTACCTGCAAAGGTTCTATGGTAGAAGTATTCTTCTCCTTGAAAGACATGTTAGATTCATCAAAAGATATATGAACAGATTCTTCAATTTTGAGAGTTGATTTATTATATACCTTATAGGCTTTACTGATCATGGAGTATACCAGAAACACTCCTTCATCAGCTTTAGCTTGAAATTTTGCTAAGTATTTCTTGTCATTATTATGAATGTAACAAATACAACCAAAAATTTTAAAGTAATCTACTTTAGGTTTCTTCCCTTTGAGTAATTCATAGGGAGTCTTGCCCTTCAGTTTATGTATTAAACTACTATTCAACACATAGTTGGAGGTGTTCACTGCCTCTGCCCAAAAGGATAGAGGAAGGTGAGCATCTGACAATAATGTAGTAGCAGATTCAATACGGGTTCTATTTTTCCTTTCAGCTACCCCATTTTGTTGATGAGTTCTAGGAGCTGAGAAAGTGTGCCTTATCCCTTCACTCTGACAGAACTCTTGCATAAGAAGAGAATCAAACTCTATCCCATGATCACTTCTGATCAGGGTAATGTGAGTATTGAACTCACTCTGTATGCATTTGAGAAACTCTGTCAAACACTTAAAGTTATCAGACTTCTTCCTCAGAAAGAACACCCATGTGAATCTAGAGAAGTCATCTACAACCACTAAAGTATAAGATTTCCCTCCTAATCTTTGTACTGTAATGGGTCCAAAAAGATCCATGTGTAATAGATACAAAATCCTAGGTGAATCACTCTTATTATGTGACTTGAAACTATTTTTGGTTTGCTTGCCTAATTGACAAGCCCTGCAGAGTCCTTACTTCTTGTAGGGCCCAGAAGGTAGTCCTCTAACAAGGTTGTCCTTGGATAGCCTAGCAATGGTTCTAAGGTTTATATATCCTAATCTCTTATACCACAGTTCATTAAGTCTACTAATAGAGTTAAACAAGCAAATATCAACTTCAGTTGAAAGAAAGTCTACTAAATAGATGTTACCTTTCCTTTTACCTGTCAACACAGTTGTGTTGTCCTCTGATTTGATCTTGCATAAGGATTTGCTAAAATTCACTTGGTAGCCTTCATCACATAGTTGACTGATGCTGATCAAGTTGTGCTTCAGTCCTTCCACATAGGCTACTTTCTTGAATGTGTCTGTGCCAATCTGGACTGCACCATATCCTTTTGTTAGCCCAAAGTTTGAATCACCAAATATTACTTTGGGTCCAAGCTTGGCTTTGAAGGATGTGAAATTGTCCTTGTTTCTTGTCATGTGCTTTGAGCACCCATTATCCAAATACCATTGTTGGTTTGATGTTGGATAGGTCTTCACCTGCATATAAAGCAATTTACTTGTTTTTGACCGAGTTTAACTTGTACCTAGGTTGATAACCTTTGAATTCAGAAATAAAAGACATCCCTGGTTGGCTCTTATAGCCTTCAAGATGATATCTCCTTGGAGGTATTATCCATTCAGTATTAGGGTTAAATCTTTGGGATGAAGGATCTCTAGGATTGAACTTTGATTTACCTTTGAAAAAGTTTTCAAAACTCTGATCTCTGCTTGACGATCGTTGAGCTGAGTTCGACAATCTTGGGTTAGATCGTCGAGCTCCGTTCGAAGATTGACTGTGGCAGAGTTCAGGGTTTAGAGATCGTCGACCTGAGTTCGACGATTTAGCCTGAGATTGTTGATCTGCATTCGACGATCGTCTAGCTCCGTTCGACGATTTCTGTTGAACTCTTGTTTTCTTGGGTAAGTCAGAATTCTTCCTAGCTACCTCAACAACTCCCTTACCTTTATCAAAGATAAATTTAATTGGGGTTGTTAGTACTATAGGTTGGCTGGATGAAGCACCCAAGCCCATTGTACTATTGAATCTTGAGTTCATTGTGCTTGTGATGTCCATTAGCTTGATACTTCTCCCATTGAGGGATTCTTCAAGCTTCTTGGCCTCTGATACTTCACTTTTCAGTGAAACTATCTGCTCCCTACAACATTCCAACTCCTCAGAGAGTTTGAGGTTTTCTGATTTTAAAGTACTGTATTCAGATAATTGATTTCTGAGAGAAATGATTTCCTTCTCAGATTTTAATAAATCTAAACATAGTGCTTTAAACTCGCACTTGAAGTCCTCAGAATTAAAATCAAAAGAACTTATTACCGGGTCCTCTTCAGATTGAGTCTCTGATTCTGACTCTGACTCTTCTGCATCAGAACTTTATTGTGAGGCATTGATAGCCATCATGCAGAATTCCTTTACATCAGCATCATCTTCATCATCACTAGAGCTGGATGAACCTTCTGATTCTTCTTCTGTCTCACTCCAAGTTTCAGCAACAAATCCCTTCCTTGTATGTTTGTTCTTGATGGAGGAGGGTTTGCCATTGCTGCTCTTCTTGAAGTCCTTTTCTTTTCTCCTTTCTTTCATGTCCTTTTTGTCCTTGTTTTTATTTTCTGGACAGTCAGGCACAATGTGGCCTGCTTTCCTGCAACCAAAGCAAATAATTTCTTTGTTATTTGATTTGTCATACCTTAGCTTGTCATGCTCTCTGTATGATCTTTTCCTGAAATCCATCCTGGCCATTTTGTAAAACCTTTTGGCCAGAAGGCTTAGCAGCTCTTCATTGGGGACCTTGTCTTCAGGCTGATCTTCAGTGGCTTTGAAAGCTATTGATTTCTCCTTTCTTATAGCTGGTGAGGCAGCCTTCTGCTCTTCTTCTCTATTCTTGATGAGCAGCTCATAAGACTTGAGCTTTCCCAAGAGAGCTTCAGTTGTGATCTCATTTAGGCTTTTGGCATCCTTGATTGGCCAGATCCTTGAGTCCCAAGTGCTTGGGAAGCACATTAGGATTTTATCATTGAGCTCAGTCAATGAGATCACCTTGTCCAAAGTTTTCAGCTCATTGACTATGAGACTGAGTCTATTATATATGTCTGCTACTGACTCAGTTTCTCCTTTCCTGAAATTCTCATACTAGGTTATGAGATGAGATCTTCTATCTTTTCTCTCATCAGCAGATCCTGAGACTATCTCAGATAACTTGTCCTAGATGTCCTTTGCTGAGTTGCATTCAACTACCTTTTGGAATATCTCATCAGACATAGTCTGGGCTAGAATGTTCATAGCTTTTGCATCAGCCAGTTTCCATTTCTTTATTTCTGCATCTGTTCCTGAAGGGGATGGAACATCACTTGTACTTGTATTCTCTGGAGGTCTTAAACACACTGTCAAAACAGAATTGAAAATGTCCTCATCAATAGAGTTCATGTACAGTCTAATCCTTGCCTTTCAAAGTACAAACTTAGATAGATTGCACACTGGAGATCTGGTGCTAGCATAATCTTTGTTTTGGGCCATGTTTTGTGAAGAAATAATTCTAATAACAAAATCAAAACAAGCAGATCTAACTAGAGGGATCTTTGGGTTCAGGTGTTAGCCTGTGCAACCACTAAGGTGTGGTATTTTAACCAACCTGGAAGATGTGGTATTTATAACCAACCTGGAAGATGTGGTATCTTTAACCAACCTGGAAGATGTGGTATTTTTAACCAACCTGGAAGATGTGGTATTTTTAACCAACCTCCCTCTGATACCAATTGAAAGTGCAAGTTAGATCTGATATACTCTAGAGGGGGGGTGTGAATAGAGTATAGTGCTTGCTAAAAATGTTTTACAACAGTTGTTGTATTCCTAAGTGAACAAGGAAGAAAATGAACTATAGTAACTATCTAATCAAAAAGCAATCACAAATCACAGCCAGAAAACAAAAGAAAGTAAGCAACCAGATGATATAAGGAGCTATAGTGGTTCCACAATCAATCTGGGTACATCCACTCTTCTACCACCCTAGGTAGGAATCCACTGCAGGATGAGTTGATCAGGTGTCCTGGGAACCAATGAGCTTTTGATAAGGTGCTCAAAAACCAAACCAGATTTTTTGATCAGGTGTCTTTCCACCACTGAGTTTTGATAAGGTCTCAGAAACCAGCACAAACTTTTGAAGGGAGTTTGATAAACCCTTTACAGTAGAGAGAGAGAGAGAGGGAGATGATCTTCTCTGTCAACAATCAGAGAGAAGATAGTGGATGTTGTCAAAACTTTCCCTGAGATTTATAGTTGTTCAGGAAGTGAAGCTTTGCAGTAGGGTGATAGGCCTTCAGAAAATTTGATCTCCAGCAAAAGATGATTTCAGCAGCAGCTGAAATGTGTGTTGTCTGGAGTCTTGAATGATGTTGGCCTTTGAACACTGGAATCAAAAGGGATCTGAAAATTTCAGTATGTTGATCTCCTTTTGTGATGTATGTTCGTGCATGAGTTCTAAGACTGCGAATATCTACAGCTCTTTTCCTTGTTGTCGTTGTTGATGATGTTATTCTGTGTTATTCTATTCTAGCAGAATATGAATATATCTTTTATTCCTTAGATGTGAATGAATATTTCTCTGTCCAAGATAGTCGTTAGCTTGTCATAAATGACTTCCTTAACTGCATTTTGTCTTCTGGAGGAAAGTTCAATAAAAACATTCCTTTGAAAATCCCTTGAAACTTGCTCCAGATTAATTGAAACGACTACAAGATCCTTGAAATAAATGCTGAGAATAATTCCATAAATGTCTAAATTTGAATCTTGAAAAACGTCGATCTATCCAGAAAAACGTCGAACTGAGCTCCACTATTGTTGAACTGTGCTCAGAGACTGGACTTAGACTGAAACAGAGATCGTCGATCTGAGCTCAACTATCGTCGAACTGAGCTCAGAGATAGAGAAACAAACTGGAGACATGAGCGTCGATCTGAGCTCGAAGATCGGCGAATGGAGTTCGATGACTTGTTGAAGTTGAGCTCAGAGATCGTCGAATGGAGTTGGACGATTTGTCAAAGTGAGCTCAACGATCGTCGAATGGAGTTCGACGATTCGTCGTCCTGAGCTCGACGAAATGACTTTGCCTCCAGAACTGAAATATCTGGTCTTGAGGGCAGCTTTCAAACCTAAATACTAACCCTTAGACTCAATTCTAATTGACCTTTAGATCTATACAAGGAGGTCAAAACAGATTTCCTAAAAGACATAGTGATCCTTGCCCAAATCAGTAATAGGGTGTTCCAACAGATCAGGTAGACCGCGCGACCTGGGCGGACAATCTTGCAGACTAGTGGTGTGCCCTGAGCGGTCTAGTATTGCGGCCTGGTGGTGTGTCCTTGGAGTTTCCATGCGGATAGGTTGAATATCCGCGGTCTGGTCGGACTGGGTTGGAGTCCGTGAAGTTTGCACTATATGTAATGTTCTTGGAGCTCGGGAGATCGGCATTGCTTGTGCCCTTGATCTCCTCTGGTGGTACGGTTAGGAGGTAATTGTGGAGTTTGCGGTTAGGCAAACTGGATTGGAGCTGGAGGACTATTGTTCATGTCCGCGGATCTCATGCCAGAGGTTCACTAGTTGGGGACTTGGTCACAATTTGTGATACGTTCAAATTGATTGCAGAGTCCGCAATGTCCGCTAGTTGACCGGGCGGTCTGTGCCTTTGGTCGTGGACATCGTTATTGTGCGCTGGTGCGGTGTCCGCTAGGATACGTACTGGCTTCTATCTGGTCTCCTTGATGTCAGACGGATAGGATGGTGTCCGGCATTGTCCTTGCGGACTGGGCACACTGCTCTGTGCTAGCTGCGGGTTAGGGTACTGTTTCTATCTACTAGTGCGGTGACCACACTCCTCTCCGTGCCTATAAATAGGTCCCCCCCCCCCCCCCGTGACATCACAATTATCTGAATGAATAGTAAGTTGAATGTGGGTTAATTGTTGAGGCCTCAGATTTTCTGTCTGCGCGGTTTGAGAAAGATAACCGGTTTGTTATTTGTAGGTTGTGCGACTGGCACTGAGAAGCCAGGATTTTGTTGCTGACGACGGTCAGGGATCGGTGGAGCTTGCGGTTAACAATCAATGATTTGCAGCAGGTCGTGGGTGCGGCAAGCTAGTCTGATCTCCTTCAGCTTTCCCAGTTCAATAACTTATTTGCCAGTCTCGGCGGTCTATTCTTCAGTCCGGTAGTGGCTTTGTTCGCGGACTCTAGCAGCTAGGCGATCTCTGCGATCAGGCGGCTTGCAGAGAGCAGACAAAGGAGTTTAGCAGAATAACGGGTTGTCCGCGGTCTATGCGGACTCTGTAGTTCAGTTTGGTGTAGCAAAAGCTTGGCGGTCTCGGCAGTCTCGGTGGTCTCTGAGGCAGTCCGCCCGGCTTGTTGCTCTTGCTTTGTTTGTATGCTCTTCCTTTGTACATCGCCGAATCATGTCTCGACATGTATGTCATGCCTTGTAAAAAAGATTGTTGCTAATACAAGACTTGTTTGTTGCCTTCTGTTGTTTGTGATTTATTGAGCTTGGTTTATGGTTGAGTGTTCCTGCGCCTGGTTCCCATTTTTTGCTTGATCAAGGTGTCATCTTGATAGCTTCGAAAATTTTACTTGGTATCAGAGCTATCTCCTTGATCATCTTGTGGAATTTTAACAGAGGCTGGAGCAGAATGTGCTTGCAGACGGCGAATGAGTGATGGTTGTCGGGCGCTGAGTGTTATGCTAGCGGTATGTTGACGACAGAGTGTGAAAAGCACTATACTCGGAGAAGAGCATGACCTTCAAAGGCTCCTCGGGGTGCTTAAAGATCTTCAAAGGAGGCGACGAAGATATATGAAGATCTTATGGGTGATTACAGTAGTTATGCAGTTATCCGCAGATCATAACCAACATTTTTAATAATTGTAGCCCAATTTAATATAGTTCGACGAGCATATTATTTTAATATTTTTTTTATATTCAGACAAGTATTTTTTGTTTATTTACATCGGCCCATTTCAGGTAGTTACACTGATGATTACGTAGGTGGTTACCCGCACAACGAATGATAGAGATCACGCAGAGGTGATCAGATGGAGGAGGTCGAAGAGGGGCCAACTGGAGGGGAGCCCGGCCGGAAGGGTCGATCGGGTATACAACAGCCTCACAAAGGCCAGTCGGGCATCGACCCAACGGAGGGTGGCCTGATGGAGGCTGCCCAAGAGTCGCTCTCGTGGTTACCGGCCTGGGGGAGGCCGTTCAGACATTGGCCTTGCGGGAGCCGACCGGGCAGTGCCCGCGCAGGACTCGTGGCATCCTAGTAGGTGGAGGCCGCCCGGGCCTCGGCCGGGCGGAGGATGGTCGTGAGGAGGCCGGCCTAGTGAAGTTTAGCTGTGTGGTGACCGGCCTGGCGCCGACCTCGCAGAGATCGACCAGTTGGCGCCCATGCTGGCCTCACATTGGCCATCCAGGTAGAGGTCGTTGTCGCATAGTGGGGTTTTACAGCTGTGGGTGGTGCTTGCGGAGGCAGCAACGACCATGGATGGTTTATTGCGGGCGGTTAGGATGACAAAAAAGGATCATGTGTGCGGATAACACTTGGATTGGGCGCGTAGCTCGATTACGAGGTGGTTTTACCCAAAACCTCATACCAACTTAATGGGGGTGATGGAATTCTGTCTTTTTGCAGCCCAGAATTCCTATAAATTTTGGGTGGCCCTGTCATTTGCCCCTAATGTCCCTCGTATTCGGAGCGAGAGCGAGAGAAGAGTGTGGACTTTTTGATTGAGTTCGGATTGCGGAGACCATGGTGGAGGTGAGTGGAGGGGCGCTGGATGAGACGAGCGGAAGCGGTGGAAATGCCATGTTGAGGTGCGAAAGAGAACGACGCGGATTGCGGGTGTGCACACAGCCGTGGAGACTCCTGCGCATGGGACGCTGGGAGGGGACGAACGGGTACCCGCGCGAGGCACACCCACACACACTTGATCAAGGGGGTTCCTACACCCATGGAATGTGTGTAAGATGCGCCCGGATGCAGGGTGCATGCAAGGCATGCCCGCACACGGGGTGTCCCCTCACATACTACGCACATGGCACTCGTGCGCGCCACGTGCGTGCTCTTGGGGTGCCCCCATGTGTATAAAAAGCTAAACGCGCAAAGGGGTTCCCTTGCAATGCGCATGGATGTGGAGCATGCCCTTACATGGTGTGTGCATACAAGTGTGCTTGTTTTCATAGAATGGTACCATGGGTGAAGTGATGGTGACGGACGTGTTGAGGCTCACAACAATCAACATTGGCTCGAGTTCGAGAGTAGGACGGACTATCGTCATGCAAATACATTGTTTGGCTACATCCAAAATACCTGTGGTTTACCCTAGCTTTGGGAGTCGATGTCATCACTTGAATGGGCGTGAGCGAGAGTTTGCAATGATGTTGGGGTTTGCTGAGCTCCACGAGTTGGCATACCCCGTCATCATCATATATTTATTCGTGGAGGAGAAGCGCATGTTATTTTTCGGGCTTTCTACTGATCCAAAGCGTGCTGCTGCGGTGCTGCTGGTTCGTGATTGAAAGAGGAAGCTTATGTTCAATGGATTCAGTGACTTGGATCCTAAGACTTAACCTTATACTTGTCCAAGAGAGTGTCCTGAGGAGGCAGCTCCTTATAGCTTTAGGGGTTATGGGGCTACGCCCATTGATACTGACCTTGAGGTCCTGGGCTCTTCTACCCCCAGGCTCCTCCTGTGGAGGCTCTTGCGTCGCTGCCGATGATGGGGAAGCGCATGTCTTCATCCTTGGAGGTGATGAATATCCCGATGCACAAAAAACTTTCTTTTGTTTCATTTGTTGTTTTGTATTGTATCTGACTCCTTTCTTTTAATGGAGATCTAGGCTTTTGTCAACATAGCGCTCATGTGTAATGACCACTATGTGAACCTGAAAGATGGGTATCTGGCACTTCTGGAGAAGCTCATGGGAGTGGATAATTCCCTTTCTAATTTACGGGGTAGTTAGGACTAAGACTTGTCTCCCTTCTAATAGATTGAGTCTGGGCTTAAGGCGAAGCTGGAGGAGGCGCGGGCAGCACTTCTGATGGAGAAGGCCTTTGTGAAAAAGATTGTGCGTCTACTAGAGAGCTTGCAAGGGGATGTGACCTGCCTGGAGACTGAGTTGGTACTTCGAAGTCCTAAGTGGAGCGCCTTTCTTTACAAAAGCGTCTTGCTGAGAAGAAGGTTGTATGAGTTGCCGAGTTTAAGGTCTCTCTTGACTACATGCAAACTTACTTCTTACTTTCTAAGGAGATCCAGGAGGAGGTTTGGACCAAAAAGGTTGAACCCGCGATGGAGAATGTACAAGAGGTAGACCTTAGGCATGGATTGTCAAAGGCTCTGTGGATGGTGTCCCGGAAGTGCGAGTGTGATGTTGCAGGTTTTGACTTTGATGATCTCTTTGAGGATGAGGGCTCGGGATCTGACTCTAATGTCAATGTGGTGGCGAGTAGTAGCCTTGTCTTTCTATCTTTATGCATTTTTATATATGTATTTATATACTTTTGTCGTTTCTTGATGAGGTATCATCATTTGTATCTGGATTGTGTAACGACTTTGTTATTGTTTACGACGTCTTGTGCGCGCTTTATATGTTGCTTCTTTGCTAATAACTTGTTTTGGCGTATAGCCTTGTTTTGTTTTGATTGAGCTAGTGCAGTGCTGGCACTGTTACTTTGTGCATGACTACAATCTCCTTTCTAGATGTTTATGGTTTGAGGATGAGACAAAGACGAAATCATAACCTACTACCAGCGCAAAGGGCGAACATTTCTAGTCGGGTAGTAAAAGGTCAGAGCTTCGATCTGGGGGTGTCACTAATGGGTTGGCGGTAGAAAGACGAGACCCAGACAACATCATAACCTAGTACCACGATGAAGGGTGAACATTTCTAGCTAGGTAGTGAGAGGTCAAGAAAACCGAGCTGGGGGTGTTGTTGATTATGGAGGTGAAGGGCAGACTTTTGAACCTGGGCAATCACGAGGGGGCAGGTACTAAAGGCATCGTGGACTACTGCGGGTGAGAAGGGTGAACCTTCGATCCCGGATAGTAAGAGGACATATGGGCAAGGCCTCAGAGAGACAACCATGGGAAAACCATACCAACCATTTGGAAAACACGAGCGGGGGGGGGGGGGGCGAGGGGTGCTGGCGATGCCGCAAACTACCAAGGTGGAGAAGGGCAAAACCTTTGATCCGGGGCAGTGAGAGGTCACGAGGGAAAGGACTCAGAGAGATGTCAAGGGGAAGACCTACTAGCCATTTGGTGAACATGAGGGGGCAGACCCTAGCGATGTCGTGACCAACCATGGTGGAGAAGAGCGAGCCTTTGATCCGGGCAGTGAGAGATCACAAGGGCAAGGCCCTGATGGCGTTCCATATTATAGGGGATGAGGGCTAACCATCGAGCCGGGATAATGAGGGCTACCATTCTGTGGTTGTTGTATTCCCATGTGGACAGCCCTTAAGCATTTATGCAATGGCAGAATTAGAAGCAAATAAAGCAAATTGCATTAAAAGAGAACTAGAGTATGTGTACAAGCGCAGACTCGCAACTTTATAGTATGATTGTTTTTAGCATAAACAAGAAGTAGAATAATCAGATATCAATTAATCCATAATATAAAAGGGCTCTCCTGCCTGATTCTTAAATTTTCTTCAAGTTTGATTTTGAGGAGAATGGTAGTAGTGGGCACTAGTCTGGAAAGTGTACATGAATGATCGTTGGAGTATAGCGGTGTAGTCGAAATTTGCTTGAATGATGATTAATTGCATGTCATAGGTCATTTGTATGGGAGTATCCCCTAAAGTGATTGGGAGGATGATGGTCCCAAGGACCAACACTGGTGAAATGCCTGGCATACGTGTGCTGGTCGACTTTATTTCGATGCTTCCATTTGACAACTTGAGTTGTAGTGGTGTTGACATGAATAACACGTTGACTGTGATTTCGTCATCGACCACGATTCGACTTATCTGAGTTGGGAGCTCTCCAATAACTGCACTGATACTCATCGGACTTTGGTGTGGGGATGTTCCTTCCTTTGTTTGAATATGTCAAAATTTATCAATGATCCCTAGGGTTGAAAATCATTTTATTTACCCTCTCAGGAGATTGCATCTTCTGTATCTTGGTCGAGTCCTTGGTCCCTTTTATAATACTTAGACAAATCTCCTCAATTCGGGGTGAGCGGTCCACGCCTTTGCAGGGCTGGGTTATTCTAGCTGACAAGAAAGAACTTAACCTGAGAGAAGTTGAGCGGGGTAAAGTTCTGCGATGATGCTGTCCATACTCACAAACATTAGCGTGATGCCCACAACCTCTTTTTCGTGCTAGCTAAAGGTTATTTTTTGCTTCCTCTTTTCGATCTTCTGCATGCATGATTCTTCAGGAGCGATTCTCTCGTCAATTTGGGTGTCGTACTGGTCAATGAAAAGTTGAGATAATTCCGCAAAGATGTTAATACCCCTTCCTTTAGGGAGTAAAACCATGTGTGAGCCTGCCCCTTTAAATTTATCGGGAACGTTTGACACAAGAGTTGGTCCGAGGCATTGAATACGTGCATGATAATGTTGAAAATTATGAAGTGAAAGTGGTTGAATAAGCAGACCGCGCGGTCTGAGCGGTCTGAGTCCGCGGCCTGGATGGACTGATGTTGCGGCCTGGGTGGACTGGCCAGGATGGACTTGGTGGCTTGGTTGATCTAATGGAGTGGCCTGAGCGGCCTGTCTATGGCGGTCTGGTGGCGGTGCTCAGCTCGACTTGCGGTTCTACAGATCTCATTCTTGATGTAACCAGGCGGAATAGCAGGGAGTTCGCAGGAAGGTGGCAGACTTAGTTGGTGTCTGCAGAGTCCATTATGGCGGACTGGATTTTGGTGATTGCGAGATCAACATTGGTCCTTGCCTAGTTCTCCGGTGATGCGGTGGGTGATAGCCGCATTCATTGGTGGCGGACTGTCCATGGAGTTGGAGGTATAGCTTCGTGTCCATCGGGCTCGCGCCAGTTGTTTGGTGGGTTGCTGGACTTGATCATACTGTGTGACAAGTCCAGGGTGTTCACAGTGTCCGCAGAGTCCGCTGTTGACTGGGTGATGTGTCGTTTGGTCGTGGACTCGTGCGGCGGGCTGAGACTGTGTTCTCGAGCTGTGCGGACTGTCGCCTTGTCCCCATATAGCATGCAGACTGATGCAGTATGGACTATGGCTGTGTATGTGTGCTGTGCAATGTGGCGGACTGGTGCAGTGCTTACGAGCAGTGCGGGCTGGTGTCGTGTCTGCTTGTAGTGTGCGGACTAATGCAGTGAATGGGATGTTGTTGTGTCCACGTACTGCAATGTGTGCAGACTAGCGCGGTGTCCGCCTGGTGGCAGACTGACATTGACTTGGCTCCTGACGAGTTGGCTGGAGTCCGGCCTAGTCCTTGCGGACTCGGTGGACTGGGTTTTGCTAGCTGCGAGCTGGGGTGGTGACTCTATTCACTAGGGCAGTGACCATACTCCTCACCCTGCCTATAAATAGACCCCTGCGATACTTCTACAATAACTGAGTGAACAATAAGTTGAGCGTAGATCAATTATTGTGGACTCGGGTTTTCAAGTCGTGCGGTTTGAGATTTAACTGGTTGCAGTTTGCAGGTTGTGCGGCTAGCACTGTGAAGCTGGACATCAAGTTCTGATCAAGGTCAGGAAGCAATGAAGCTTGCGGTTTACAATCAGCAGTTACAACAGGTCGTGTGTGGCGGCCAACCAGTTTCTCTGCATCGATTGAAGTCTAAGTTCAATAACCAAGTTGCGGTCTCAGCTGGCTTGGCGGTTTGTTCATCCAGTTCGGTGGCAGCTTGTAGAGCGGGCGTCAGCAAAATAATGGGTTGTTCGCACGGTTTGTGTGAACTCCGTAGTTCAGAGTAGCAGCAGTGGCTTGGCGGTCTCGGCGGTCTCGGCGGACTCAGCGGTCTCTGAGGTAGTCTGCCCGGCTTGAAGATTGTTTTGCTTTACTTCCCTTTGTACTTAGCGAAATCATGTCTCGCCATGTATACCTAGACCTGTAAAGTTTGATAGTTGATTAATGCAAGATCTGTGGTTGCTCTTCATTGTTACTGATACATAGCTCTGTTTATGGTTGGAGTTTTCCTACGTCTAGTTCTCGCTTTCCGCTTAATCAAGTGATCAGCTTGATAGTTTTGGAAGTGTGTGCTTGATACCAGAACTACAAGTTGATCTGCTTGTAGAAATTTCAACATGGTTTCAGAGGGAATAGTGGCTTGAGCAGTGAGTTGTGATCAACCTCAGATAGGGCTGAGCATATTATTCGAAACTCGAAGGTCGCTTGAAAATCGTTCGAAAATTGAGTCGAATCGGAATCGGTTGAAATTTATTCGAAACTCGAAAGTCGCTCGAAAATCGTTCGAAAATTGAGTCGAATCGGAATCGGTTAAAATTAATTCGACTCAATTCGAGTCGATTTCGCGCCAGCCCTGAATCGCTCGAAATATGATTCGAATCAACTCGAATTAATTAAAAACATTATGTATTTATTAATATATTCTTATTTTAAGATTAAAAATAACAAAATTTAAACCTAAATAAAAAGAATAAAGGCTTTAAATGTTTCATTTGCTAAATTTATAGGTTGTCCAATTTAATTTTGAGCAAACTATGAATAAAACGAAAAATTTCTCAATTTCGTGCCAATTTGATTCGAGTTCGAGCCAACCCGATTCGAATTCGAGCCGACCCGATTCGATTTCGAGCTAACTCGGAATCGAGTCATTTCGAGTCGAGCCTACTCGACGAGTCGATTTCGAGCCGAGTTCGAGTCGAAAATTTCGATTTTGAGCCGAGCCAAAATCGCTCGAACTCGACTCGATATCAGCCCTAACCTCAGATTGTGCACGACGCTTCTGGAAGCTTTTGTGATCAGTGGTGATTTGCAATTGAAGGTGGCTACGAAAGAGGTCTTGGAATTGAACTTCTTACAACGACTAACTTCAAGAAGAGAAAGTCGTTATGAAGAACTATCTCTTGGGCGAGGAGTTGTGGGAGGTCGTCGGTGGTGACAACAAGCAAGAGGTTACTGCTGATACTAGTACTGCTGAGGAGTTGAGAGTCTGGAGAAGGATGAATACAAAGGCAGAGTTTGCTCTCAAACGGGATGTCTCACATGAGCTCTTTGATCACATCTTAGGATATGAGTCTGCTGCACAGATTTGGACAACCATTGATGGGTTGTTCAACAAGAAGAATGTGACAAGGTTGCCGTTCTTGGGGAATGAGTTGGCTAAGGCAACTCAAGTAGATCTCTCTGTGTGAAAGTTCTTTCTCAAGATGAAGAACCTGTGCGCTGAAATATCAGTATTGGATCCTGATGATCCCATCTCTGAAGCAAAGTTGAAGAGACACATTGTTCGCGGTTTGCGGAAGGAATATGTGGCCTTTGCGACTTCCGTGCAAGGGTGGGAAACTCAACCTTCTCTACTGGAGCTGGAAAACTTGCTAGCGTCACAGGAGAGCTTTGCCAGGCAGATGGCTGGTGTGACTATTTCTGATTGTGGTTTTGAAGCTCTCATCACTGAGAAGAAGAAGAAGAGATGGGAGAAGAAGAAGAAGAAGAAGTCGGCTGCTGAAGAAGGGCCTTCAACCTCTTATCAATAAGAGAGGAGCTCTGCTCCTAAGAAGAACTGGAAGAAAGAGTTGAAGTGCTAGATATGCAATCGGGTAGGCCACTTCAAGCGCGACTGCAAGGTCAAGTTACAACCTGGGCATATTGTAGGCAAGGAAGGAGCTTGTTCCAGTACTGAGGAAGCCGGGTGGGGAGGAGCCTTCATGACAAGCACGTGTGTTCGTGCTCTTGCTACCGTCGACTACCAAGATGATTGGATAGTAGACTCAGGGTGTGGTCATCACCTCACTGGAGACGAGTCTAAGTTCTCATCACTACAACCGTTCTCAGGTAATGAAGCAACTATTATAGTTGATGATTCTATTCATTCTGTAGAGAAGGAGGGTGTTGTTTCCTTGGATAGTGCTCAGGGTCCGATTACTCTAAGGAGTGTGTACCACGTTCCTGGCATGAAGAAAAACCAATTCTCAGTGACCAACGCAGTTGACGCGAGCTTTCATATTCTGTTTGGCCCAACAGAAGTTAGGTTTCTCCGCAATGTATCAGCGGTTAAGGCTGATGTTGCTCATGTAGGGAGAAGTGTAAGAGATTTGTTTGTTTTATCAACAAACTCTTATGTTGATCGGATGAGGGCCAATGATAGCGCGACTATCTGACATGAAAGACTAGGGCACGTGGGGATGGACAAGCTGCAGGCTATGTCAATGAGGAGCTTGGTGAAATACTTGCCGAAGTTTTCCTCCTACGCAGATGGCCACGTTTGCGCGGGATGTCAGTATGGTAAGGCTCATCGCCTTCCGTTTGATAAGTCACAAATGAGGAACAAGGCACCATTAGAATGCATCCATGGTGATTTGATGGGGCCAAAACTAACTGCTAGTCTTGGAGGCAGCATATACATGATGGTATTGATTGATGATTACTCAAGATACACTTGAGTGTATTTCATGAAGGAGAAGTCGGCGGCTTTCCAATTGTTTGTGAAGTTCAAGGAGCTGGTGGAGGGCCGGCTTGGCTTGTGGATCAAGAAGTTCAGATCAGACAACGGTGGTGAGTTTTCTCATCTGAGTTCTCTAACTTCTACAAGAAGCACGTGATACAGAGGGAGCTCACTTGTGCTCATACTCCACAACAAAATGGAGCAGCGGAGAGGAAGATCTGTCACTTGACGGAAACTTGCAAATGCTGCCTTCATGCAAAGGGCATTCCCAGGTCCTTCTGGGTGGAAGGAATGGCCTGCGCAACTTATATCATCAATCGGATGCCTCTAAGTCCGATCAACATGAAGTTTCCTGTGGAAATGATGTTTATGGAGAAGCCGAGTGTGGAGCACCTTCGGGTGTTTGGATCAACCTACTATGTTCATATCCCGGATACTCAGAGGACCAAGCTTGTTGCGAAGGTGAGGAAGCTCGTCTTTGTGGGCTATGATGAGCGGAAGAAGGGGTGGAAGTGCATGGATCCTATGACAAGGAAGTTCTTTGTTTCTAGAGACGTTGTCTTTGATTAGCTTACGTCATATGGAGGTGGCACTGTTGAACTGTAGGAGAGCAGGGTTGATGAAGGGCAGTAGGAAGCTGCTGAAGATCTTCAGGTGGAGCTGTCTGTGTCACCAGGAGCTCCCGTTGCTTCAAGCTCTATGGCAGAAGCATCTAGTTTGGGAAGCAGGGGGAGCGATGCTCTAAGTGTACCCAGGAACAGAGTTGGTGCTGAAGAAGCAGTGGAGGTGGTAAGCAAGGAGCAGCCTCTTCGGATATCAAAGAGGACCATTAAGCCACCAGTTCGGTATTGCGAATGAAACACGTCGAGCATCGTCTCTTATTTCTTCGCAGGCCCCTTGGATGAGTGGGAGCCTTCAAAATTTGAAGAGGCCACTGGATTAAAGGAGTGGGATGATGTCATGGATGAGGATATGGCTGCCCTCAAGAAGAATGAGACTTGGGACTTAGTGCCCAAGGTGGATGGCTTTACACCTGTTAATTGCCAGTGGGTCTGCAAGCTGAAGAAGAAGGCAGATGGAAGCATCGAATGAAATAAGGCTCGCCTTGTATCTTGGGGTTTTTCGTAACAGTATGGCGATGACTATGAGGAGACATTTAGTCCTGTGGGGAAGATGACATCAGTACAAGTGGTGATAGCTTTGCGGCTTGCTAGGGTTGGAAGATGTGGCAGCTGGACGTAAAGAAGGCTTTTATTTACGGCGAGATTTACAAGGACATCTTCATGGATCAGCCGTTCGGGTACATATCTGAAGAACATCCAGACTACGCCTGCAATCTCCAGAAAGCGCTTTATGGGTTGAAGCAGGCTCCTTGAGCCTAGTATGGGAAGATTACAGAATACCTCTAGTTCTGCAGGTATATTGCTTCAAACTCAAACTCGAGCCTCTTTGTCAAGAAGAAGGAGGAGCTTCTAGGCCTAGTATTGTTGTACGTGGATGACATGATCATCACGTGGAACTCCAAGGAGGAAGTAGCTAGGCTCAAGACAGAGCTAGCTATCAGGTTCGAGATGAAGGATCTGGGTGAACTCCACCATTTTCTTGGACTTGAGGTGGAGATGAAGGAGAGCAGCGTACTCATGTCCCAGAAGAGCTATGCGGAACAGATCGTTCAATGATTCAGCATGCAGGAGGGGAATAGTAGTTCTACTCCATTTGATTCAGGAATCAAACTTCGGCGGGATGAGGGGAGGATTCTTCCGGATCCTTTGGTGTTTCGGGCTCTAGTTTGTAGTCTTATTTACCTGACGATTACAAGGACAGGCATTGCTTATGTGGTTGGCCGAGTAAGTCGGTATATGGTGGAACCCAAGAAGACTCATCTGATGGCGGCTAGGAATATCTTGAAGTACGTGAAGGCAACCTATAACATAGGTCTCCTATATAGGAGGGTGAAAGATAGTGGATAAATCTGATTACTCTAGAGGGGGGGGGGGTGAATAGAGTAACTTAAAACTTTTGGTTGTTTTAAAGTTTATCAGAGTAAAATAGGTGATATTAATAGTAGTATAAAAACGAAATGCAAACTAATATAAACTATCACAGCACAGCAAGAACAAAACTGAAAATGATCACACACAGACAACACAAGAATTTTATAGTAGTTCCCCAAACTAGGTACATCCACTCTTCTACCACCATGGTAGGAATCCACTATCAGGTTTTTGATCAGGTGACTGCCACCACAAGATCTATTTCCAGGGAGATCTCACAACCCTTTACGCTTTTGATCAGGTGCCCAAAAACCAAGGATAAACTTTTGAAGGGAGTTAATAAACCCTTTATACAGGAGGTTGAGAGAGTTGATGGTGTCTTCTCTTTTCTCTATACAACAGAGAAGACTAGTGGCATTCTGTTGTCAAGGCTCCTTCTGTAATAATGAATGGTTCAGAACTTGGAGCCTTGCTCAGGGTGCAGGTCTTTCGCCTTATCTTGAAGTAATCCAGGAACTCTCTGTCTGATTCAGATTTATTGTCCTTGAATGTCCCTGGAGTAGAAGTTGAATAAGGATTCTTGATATTGATGGTTGTTCTCTTCTTCAGTCTTCAGAAAGATCCAGTGGAAAATGGGTAGTTTTCAGCACAGAGAAGAAGCAGATATTCTTCTATATATTTTTGTTTCTCTTCTTTGTATTCTCTTGTGTACAACTTCTTGTTTGATGTCGAGACTCTGTCTATCTTGTCTGAAAAGAGAAAAATCTCTTTTATATTCTGCTGTCAAAATTCTCCTTTGAAATTTGAATTCCACGCATTGATTGCTGATTGATTCTGGAGAATGAAACAGCTGGAATATCCTTTAATGAGTTTCCCCAACTATCCCAATAAATTAAGCAAGTAATTAATCCTGATGAAAATCATAATTAATGCTGCCAATAACGGCTATATTCAGGGGAATATGAGCATTAATTACTCAGGAAATCACTGCTGAGAAATATAATAAATCAGGACAGAATAAGGAAAACTTCTAAGTCTAGCTTGGGACAGAATTCGTCGAGCTCTGAACAAAATTTGTCGACTGGAGTTCCAAGTTCGTCGAGCTAATAATTCTTGTTCGTCATCCTGAGCTCAGCGAACTGCATTCTGGAAATAACTGGTCAATTCTGTGCTCTAAGTGTGTCGAGCTAAGAGTCTGTCTTCATCGAGCTGAGTTTAGAGAAACTAAACTGAAAAGAATATGTTGAAGTTAAATCCCAGATTTCTTCGAGCAGAGAATCTGTCTGAATGAAGAGATAGTCCAACTGAGCTCGAATATCATCGAGCTCAACTCAGAGAAGTAACTCTGAGTTCGTCGATCTGCGATCGACGATCGTCGAGCTGAGTTTGAAGAATTTCGAACTGATAATTTTTAACTCTGAATTCTTCTAAGTCTGGGTCTAATGAGGTCCACTGATGGCTGGTCCATGAAGGTTGAACCTAGTGACTAGACTAAACTCTAGGACTCACATACTTGACCCTGGCTATATAATGTGGGTCAAAACTCATCCTAATTAGTGAACCTAGCCCAAATCCAAACTAGAGATCCAACAATCTCCTCCTATTTGGGTGAGGTCACTAATACAAACAAAAGAAAACAATCACAAAGCATAATAAAATATATCTGGCAGAAAAATAAAATATCCAACAGATATTTACACTGGTGCTTTATGATTAACAGAATAAAGTTCAGAAAATAAAAACTAAACATAACAGTTATCTGTTCTTCTTTGGTTTTTCCTTGTCAACTTTGTCTGATTTATCAGAGGGCTATCTGAATGTGATTTCTCTATTTTTATTTGCTACTTCTCTTTTTGACATAGTCATGTCAGCTGCTCCAATGATATTGACAGAAGTTGCTCTTGGAACAACAACCTCTGGATGTAAACTCATATAAGCATCAACATTGAAAAAATGCTTAGCTTTGTCATACCTTTTTAATTTCTCTCTTATGTAGGAAGACATTGTAGTATATTGAGAGGGATCTTTGCCTTCTGTTTTAGTTTTTTTATCAGAGAGAGTCCAACTAGTTCTTGAAATCTAACCATCTTTGAAGTATTTTCTTGATCAGGATCAACAAAATGAACTGTTGGAGATTCAGGTCTTTCAGAACTATTATCTTTTTTAGATTGATCAACTTCAGATACTTTCTATTGCATGCTTTGCTTCTGATATTGCTGTTGTTGTCTGTTGCTACTTGAAGAATGTTTCTACTGATTGCTTCCTTGAAAATGATATCTTGAAGATCTACCTTGTTGCCTTTGGTATGTTTGAATGTAAGAGGTAGATCTCTAAGATACATTCCCTGAAGCACCTACTGCTGGAGGAGGAGGAGGAGGACCTCTCCAATTCCTTTGAGAAGGAGGAGGAGGAGAGTACATTCTGCTCTTCTTCCTTGCTTTTTGCTCATTCTTTGATGGCCACATCCATGAAGGCATCCCTGGGTAAGGTGTAATCTTTTGCAAAATATAGTAGGGAGTGTCTGCATTTGGATTGAGCTGGGGAACATCCTTAGTAGGAGCTTTCCTTTTCTTATCAATCTTCTTCTTAGCTTTTGGATCATCAGATTCATCAGAATCTTCATCATCATTATCATCATCAGAGGATCCTGGAGGATTGTCATACAAAGCATCAATTGCCTTCAAGGCTTCCTTGGAGATTTGCTTTTTAGCTTGAGGAAGCGCTTGAGGTTCTAAAACTTCTTGTTCAACAACACTTTCAGAAATAGTTTTATTCTATTCTTCTATATCTGTAAGAATAATTTCATCCAGCTCTGGTAAAGGACTATCATCCATTTTATAGGTAGGAGGGGAGAGAGCTTTTGCTATGGAGTAGAGACTTGTTCAAGAACATTCCCAGTCATATGTTATTCTGTAATCACTAGTGCTGCAAAACTTGCCTATAGTTGATTAACAACTTCAGGGCTTATTGGGGAAGTATAACAAACTATAGCCATAGAGTGCTTTGGGCAGACTTCTGGAAGATAATTCAAATAAGTTGTGTCAAAAGAATTTAATAAATTGTAAATATCTACTATGGGATTAACAAGACAATCACCAATAGTCAAAACTTCTGTCAAGTCAACATGCTCATCTGTACAAGACATATCAAAATTAGTTGTTGTCTCAACTGTTATAATCATATAAACATCTGCATCTGCATGCTCATCTATCTACAAAACTGTTGCTGCTGCTGCTGGAGGAGAGGAAACTGGAGCTTCTTCACTGGATATCTCCCCCTGCCTGGTTTTAGAGGGTCCTAAAGCCAGGTCCCCAGAAGAAGGGACAGTGGGTGCAGCTGAGATGAGGGCAGAAAGGGATGCAATGGAATCAAAAAGAGGTTTAATGGCCTCTTCTATAAGCAATGAGATAAGGGGAGTGAGGATTTCCAGAAGGGAGGGAATGGAAGGGGAATCCATTTGCATGAACTCAAAGGGTGTCTGAGTTAATATAGAAGGATGGAGGATGGATAATGAAGGGAAAGTAGTGATGTCTGTCATTGGCTCATCATGGGGTGATGGAGTATTGAAGGGAGATGGTAGCAAAATAAAAGATGGAATGGATGAGAGGTTATGGAGTGGAATGTCATCTAGATGATGAGGGAGTGGGGATTGAGGAAGTGAGGAAGGAGGTAGTGTGGTAAGATCGGGAGATTGAACTTGTGTTGGTTGATGTTCAGGAGATTGAATTGGTGTTGGAGTATGAGCTGGAGATGAGGATAGTTGTTGGAGGGTTGATGAAGGAATTGAGATTTGTGGAGGCGTAGGTTGTTGAGATAGAGGTGTTGGAATCTAGGTGGATGGAATTGTGGTGGAAGGAACAACTTCTGGGAGTGGGGGATCAGCTATTACAGCTCTTGTACCCTCAGAAGCTCTGGAAGAGGTTGACTCCATGGAGGGCTTTGGGATTATCCTCTCCCACCTTCCAAACAAGACACATGTTAGCCTTTTGGAGACATTAATGAATATGGTCTGGGAGACCAGGGATTCAGCTGCCTTTTCCTGTAGGAAAATGCCCAGAATTCTTCCAAAACATACTTCTTTCTTACTATTCTTCTTCTTGA
Organism: Platanthera guangdongensis; assembly: GCA_039583875.1. Lineage (NCBI taxonomy): Eukaryota > Viridiplantae > Streptophyta > Magnoliopsida > Asparagales > Orchidaceae > Platanthera > Platanthera guangdongensis. Next base: position 128,375,400 of record CM077161.1, on the reverse strand, counting down.
TCAAGTCAAACAGAATACTTGATCAATTTACTGGTTTCTTATTTAGTACTGCACACATTACCAGAAATTATTGTCTGGTAATATAGTCACGAGCAGTAGGCTTTCCTAGCAATACCTTACCCACCATATCGACTAAAAATTTGTATTCCGAAAATAAATTTTTCTTTAATAATTTATTTGGGTTCTCTCCAACATGACCCATTTTGTTCAACATGTCATCATACTCAGAATTATCAATCTCTATATCTTCTTCACCATTCATTATGAAAGTGAGGGTTAGTTCTACAATACTCTAGGGGGGGTGAATAGAGTATATGTGCAATAATAAAAATTATTACAGCTTTTGATGTAAGTTAAATGTGCAGAACTAATAAACTACCAAGCAATAAACCTAAAGCACAAGCACAAACACAAGCACAGCAAGAACACATGAAAAAGGGCAACCAGACGACAAAAGAATATTATAGTGGTTTCCCCTAACTGGGTACATCCACTCTTCTACCACCCTGGTAGGAATCCACTCAGGGTTTTGATCAGGTGTCCTGTCACCACAAGATCTGCTTCAGGTAGATCTAGAAACCATTTAGGCTTTTGATCAGGTGCCTAAAAACCAATAGGTTTTTGATCAGGTGCCCTATCACCAATGAGCTTTTGATCAGGTGCTCAAAAACCAGGAATCACTTTTGAAGGGAGATGATAACCCTTTATACAGGAGGGGGGAAGAGAGTGATGGAAGTCTTCTCTTTCTCAATATACAACTGAGAAGACTATGTGGATTCAAAGATGTTGTCAAAGCTCCCCCTGAGATTGAAAGGGGTTCAGGATGGGAAGCTTTGCGCAGAGTGATAGGCCTTCAGACTTTGAGCCTTGACCAGAGGAATCTTCAGGAGCTTCTGACTGATATGTTGTTTGTTGTCCTTGAAGTTGTCCTGCAGAGATAAGGAAGAGGAAGACTCTTGATATTGTTTGATTGTTCTTCTTCTTCTTATAGCTGATCTTCTTCTTTCCTCTAGCTTCTACTTTTTGTCCAAATCCTGAGAGAGAGGGCCAAGAGAATATATGATGCAGACTATTTTTCTTTTATTGTCTGACTGTGTGTTCTATTCTCTGCTTGTATCCAAAAGACATTTGAATTCCTTCTGACTGTAATGACTAATTGATTCCCGAGAATGGTAAGTGCTTTGGGAATCAATTAGCATTAACTCCTGATTAATTCCATAATTAACTTGTTCTCCAAACAACTATATTCGTGAGAATGTATGACATTAAATCTGATGGCTAATCTCCATTAATTAAGCAATAATTAATGCTGCCAGCTGTAACTAATGTGCTGGAATCCGCCAACTATAATCTTCTTGAAATCATCGACTAGAGCTCGTAGATCGTCGAGCTCAATTTCTATTTCGTCGAGCTGAGAAACTGTCGAGTACACTGATCGTCGACCTGAGTTTGACGTTTGTCGAACTCAGCTAGATTTCATCGAGCTGAACTTCTGTTGATTTCGTCGACCTGCGTTCGACGTTCGACAAACTGAGTTCGACTATCGTCGAACTGATTTTCTGACTGCTTCAATTCTGGAATACTGGAATGTGTCGACACAAGTTGATGTCTACACAATTGTTGTTGGTGTCGACACAGTTGGTGTCGACAGATGATCTGTGTGTCGACAACTTCTTCTGGTGTTGACACAGCCTGGCTATCTAGTGTCGACACAATCTTGCTCAAGTGTCGACACAACATTTCCCAAGTGTCTACACAGTCTGTCTGGTGTCGACACAGACTTTATTCTGGTGTCGACACAATTTGGTTGAGTCTTCGATATGTTGTTGTAGGCTGATCCATGAGATGTTGACTCTTATCCTAGACTATAGAAATAAACCTATGACCCTGGCTATACATTTTAGGTCATTCTAAGCAAACCTAATTGTGATCCTTACCCAAATCAGAACTAGGGTTCCAACAATCTCCCCCTATTTGGGTGAGTACACTATTTACATAAATAACAAATAAACCTGATAGTGATCCTTGCCCAAATCATGACTAGGGTTCCAACAATCTTCCCCTATTTGGGTGAGGACACTATGTACATAAATACAAGTAAAATACAAGGCAATTAAATACAATTAAATCTGGATCATGCACTTCTGTTGTTGCTGTTGCTGTTGTTACAGCTGTTGTTGATCCTTGACCAAATATGTATCATTATAATATGTTGTTGTTGCTGCTATTACTGGAATTGCTGCTACTGCTGGAATTGCTATTACTGCTGGAATTTCTGCAGCTTCATTTACAAGCATCTCCCCCTCCTTGGTTGTAGTAAGCACAGGAGCCATGCCCCTAAATGAAGATGGGGCAGCAGAGATGGCAGAGATTTTAGTAGATAGTGTTCCTGCTTGAATTTCCATGAAATCACTTTGCCTTGCCCAAATCTGATTAGGATCATAACTTAGAGAGTTAACAGCCTCTCTCTTCATCCACTGAATTGTCCTCTATATTGGATGGAAATGTATCTTTTGATTATTATTAGATACCACTATTCCTCTGTGGTAAGATAGGTCTTTACCTGCTGTTGAAACCACCCGTCACCACACATCTTCCCAAAACCCCGAGGTAGTAGGAAGGGGGTACGGGGGTACATAAACACCAAGGACCACCCGCTGCAGGCGATGTGGGACTAATCCATCCACGTGATGGCGGGGATATTCCGCCACACGGGTGGCCCACCGCGGTCAACACCCAGACCTGGAATGCGATGGGGAAGCCCAAATATGCGGTCCCACGCAAACCCAATCACGCTAGACCTTGGTTCTCAACACACCCCCGCAGCGGGATGGCTTTGATACCATGTTGAAACCACCGTCACCACACATCTTCCCAAAACCCCGAGCTAGTAGGAAGGGGGGACGGGGGTACATAAACACCAAGGACCACCCGCTGCAGGAGATGTGGGACTAATCCATCCACGTGATGGCGGGGATATTCCGCCACACGGGGGCCCCACCACACTCAACACCCAGACCTGGAACGCGATGGGGAATCCCAAATATGCGGTCCCACACACACCCAATCACGCTGGACCTTGGTTCTCAACACCTGCAAAGAGAGATTAGAAATTCTTGACCCTGATTAACTTGGGTCTTGGTTCTCTTTGATAATAATCAAAAATAAAAGAGCATTTAGGTTGATCCGTGTATCCAAGTGGATGATATTTCCTAGGAGAGATTATCCACTCATTGAAAGGATTATTAAAATGGTGACTTTGAGGATAAGATTTAAGAGAGCAAAAATTTTTGTTAATAGAATCTGTGGTCGACGATTTCTGGTTGGATCGTCGAACTGAGTTCGACGATGTTGGATGAGATCCTTGATCTCTGTTCACAGAATGATAATAATTGTTTTATGTGGTCCATTTTCGTCGATCTCTATTCGAAGAATTATATTCATTTCGTCGAGCACAGATTCCTGAATAGTTCAAGTCAAAATCTTTGTTCAGAGTTCGTCGATCTGAGTTCGACGAATAGTATTGATTTCGTCGATCTCCGGCCGACGAATTATTTTGAACTAAGATTTTCTGAAGATTTTTACCAAATAATCTGAAGTCGGTTTTAAATGTTTTTGAAGAAAAATTAAGGTGAAAGATTACTTGATCTGTTGATTCTTCATCAGAATCTGATTCTCCATCATATTCAGAATCTCTATCATAGCTGCTGTAAGATGCATTGATTGCCATCAGACAAAATTCCTTTGCCTTAGCCTCTTCTTCTTCACTGGAGATGGAAGATGTGGGTTCATCTTCTGTGTCACTCCATGTTTCAGCCACAAATCCTTTGTCCTTCTTTTTGTGCTTGTTGGAAGAGGGCTTGCAGTAATGCTTGCTTCTTGATTCCTTCTCTCTAGTAGGGGTTTGGTCATATCTTGGCTTGCTGTCATTTCTGGATGACTCCCTTCTGAAGTCCTTCTTTGTCATATTATAAAATCTTTTAGCAAACAGGCTCATTAGTTCTTCATTTGTTAATGCAGCAACTATCTTCTCAACAGCCTTGAAAGCAATGTTGTGCTCTCTTCTTGCTGGAGGAGGAGTTCTTTGCTCTACTGCTTCTCTGTTCTTGATTAATTGCTCATAAGATTTGAGCTTTCCCAGGAGAGATTTAGTTGAAATCTCATTCAAGTTTCTAGCCTCTTTGATTGGCCAAATCCTGGTATCCCATGAGATTGAGAAGCAAATTAGGATTTTGTCATAAACTTCTGTCAATGTGATTTCTTTATCCAAGGTTCTTGGCTCACTGATGATGGAGCTAAGCCTATTGTACATCGCTTCAACTGTTTCTTCTTCATCCTTTCTGAATTTTTCATATAGTGTGATAAGATTTGATCTTCTATCTTTCCTCTCATCTGTTGAGCCAGCAACCATGTGGTTTAGTGAATCCCAGATTGCTTCGGCAGAGGTGCACTCAGCCACCTTCTGAAAGATGTTATCTGACATGGTCTGAGCCAATATGTCCATAGCTTTGGCATCAGCAAGCTTTAGCTTTTTCTGGGCTTCTGAGGCTGCAGATAGTGTAATGGGACCTGACAAAATAGAATTGTATTTATCTTCATCAATAGAGTTCATATACAATCTAATTCTTGTCTTCTAGATGGCAAATCTATTTAGGTTGCACACTGTAGGTCTGGTGCTTGCATAATCCATGTTCTTTGTTGTAGCTGTGTATAAACTCTAAATGGGAATAAATAAAATAAATATGTAGATCTAACAAAGGATCTTTGGTTCAAGGGTTAGCTTGTACAACCAAAGAAACCTCCTCTGATACCAATTGAAAGTGAGGGTTAGGTCTAAAATACTCTAAAGGGGGGTGAATAGAGTATATGTGCAATAATAAAAAATTATTACAGCTTTTGCTGTAAGTTAAATGTGCATAACTAATAAACTACCAAGCAATAAACCTAAAGCACAAACACAAGCACAGCAAGAACACATGAAAAAGGGCAATCAGATGACACAAGAATATTATGGTGGTTCCCCCTAATTGGGTACATCCACTCTTCTACCACCCTGGTAGGAATCCACTCAGGTTTTTGATCAGGTGCCCTGTCACCACAAGATCTGCTTCAGGTAGATCTAGAAACCCTTTAGGCTTTTGATCAGGTGCCTAAAAACCAATAGGTTTTTGATCAGGTGCCCTATCACCAATGAGCTTTTGATCAGGTGCTCAAAAACCAGGAATCACTTTTGAAGGGAGATGATAATCCTTTATACAGGTGGGGGGAAGAGAGTGATGGAAGTCTTCTCTTTCTCAATATACAACTGAGAAGACTATATGGATTCAAAGATATTGTCAAAGCTCCGCCTGAGATTGAAAGGGGTTCAGTATGGGAAGCTTTGCGCAGGGTGATAGGCCTTCAGACTTTGAGCCTTGACCAGAGGAATCTTCAGGAGCTTCTAACTGATATGTTGTTTGTTGTCCTTGAAGTTATCCTACAGAGATAAGGAAGAAGAAGACTCTTGATATTGTTTGATTGTTCTTCTTCTTCTTATAGCTGATCTGCTTCTTTCCTCTAGATTCTACTTTTTGTCCAAATCCTGAGAGAGAGGGCCAAGAGAATGTATGATGCAGACTGTTTTTCTTTTATTGTCTGACTGTGTGTTCTATTCTCTGCTTGTATCCAAAAGACATTTGAATTCCTTCTGACTGTAATGACTAATTGATTTCCGAGAATGGTAAGTGCTTTGGGAATCAATTAGCATTAACTCCTGATTAATTCCATAATTAGCTTGTTCTCCAAACAGCTATATTCGCGAGAATGTATGACATTAAATCTGATGGCTAATCTCCATTAATTAAGCCATAATTAATGCTTCCAGCTGAAAGGGGAAACTAGATCTGATATACTCTAGAGGGGGGGTGAATAGAGTATATGGTGTTTTTTAAAACATAAGGAAAAACTTTCGCAAAGCTTTACAACAATTGTTGTAATGAGTGTAAGCAGGGAAGTAGAAATAAAATAAACCACAAAACTAAGCTATGCAGAAACTAAACAGAAGAAAATCTAGGCCAGAATCATAAAGAAAACATGCAGAACCAGATGACACAAGGAAATATAGTGGTTCCCCAACTTGGGTACATCCACTCTTCTACCACCCTAGGTAGGAATCCACTACAGGATGAGTTGATCAGGTGTCCTGGGCACCAATGAGCTTTTGATAAGGTGCTCAAAAACCAAAACAGATTTTTTGATCAGGTGTCTTGCCACCAATGAGCTTTTGACAAGGTGCTCAAAAACCAGATTCAAACTTTTGAAGGAAGTTTGAAAAACCCTTTACAGAGAGGGGGTTGAGAGAGTTATGGCAGTCTTCTCTTTCTCAAGCAACTGAGAAGACTATGTGGATTCAGTGATGTTGTCAAAGCTCCCCCTGAGTCCTTGAAATCTTCAGGAAGGTGAGCTTTGCTGAGGGTGATAGGCCTTCAAAGATAGATCTCCAGTAGAAGATGATTTCAGCAAGCTGAAATGTTGAGTGTCTGGAGTCTTGAGATGATGTTGGCCTTGAACACTTGAGAGCTGAAGAGATCTGAAAATGTTTGAAAGCTTGATCTCTTTTTGATGAGTGTTCTTCTGAATTCTTGTTGACAGAATATTATTCAGAGTCTCTGTATATTGAGAGGTGTCCTGTTCTTGTCAATCTCTATTCTCTTGTTTCTTGTCTATTCTCTGTTTGATTCAAAAACATTCTATCTTTTATTCTCTGAGTCTGAATAGAAAATTGCTCTGTCAAAGATAGCCGTTGGTCTAAATTAATTACAACCTTAATTGCATAATATGTTCTGAAGGAAAGTCCACTGAATTGTTCCTTGAAAAATTCCTTGAAACTTGCTCCAGAAGTAAATGAAAATGGCTGGCAGATCTTCTGAATTAAATGCAGAATAACTTCTATCTGATTTGAATTTGAATTCTGAAAGATAACTGAAATCGTCGAACTGAGCTCTGCTATCGTCGAGCTGAGCTCAGCGAACTTGAAAGATGTAAGCAGCAGAAAATCGTCGTTCTGAGCTCAAAGATCGTCGAATGGAGCTCAGAGATAAGGATCCAGAGCATAGCCAAAATCGTCGACCTGAGCTCAGCGATCGTCGAATGGAGTTCGACGATATTGAGAAGTTGAGCTCAGCGATCGTCGACCAGAGCTCGACGATATTATGAGGCTTGAGCTCAGCGATCGTCGAATGGAGCTCGACGATCTAGCAAAGTTTGAACTAGACGATCGTCGACCGGAGTTCGACGAAACGTCGTGCTGAGCTCGACGATTTGGACTTAGTCTCCAGAAAAACTTGGGTCTTCAGGCAGCTTTCAATTCCAGACTACTGATCCTTAGACTCAATTCTAATTGACCTATTATCTATACAGAAGGTCAAACACAGATTCCTAGAGACATAGTGATCCTGACCCAAATTAGTAATAGGGTGTTCCAACAATCTCCCCCTATTTGGGTTAGGAAAACTATTTACAGACATATGAAAAACAAACAACATCATAAAAAAGAACAGAAACAACAGAAGCTAGACATTACTGAACCATCACAGAGATATATATAAATATGATATCCAGAGGGCAGTCAGAAAAACCAAGAATTATCACCTTACAGAGTTATTCCTTTTCTTTGCCTTTTACCAATTTAATTTCTCTGTTAGGATCTAAAGCTTGTTTTTTTGATCTGGTATCATCAGCTGCACCCAAATAGATTTGCTTTGATGTCCTGGGAACCACTGCAGCTGGATGCAACTCCATGTACCTTTCTGCATCAAAAAATTTGCTGGAGGCATACCTTTCTAATTCTTTTTGCCTTTGTTCTGACATTGTGGTGATGTTGGAAGTGTCTAGGCCTTTTTCTTTTGCTTTCTTTATCTGATCCAAAGCAGCCAGCTCTTTCATTCTTGCAGTCCAAGCCATAGGATTTTTCTCAGGGTCCTCAAAAGGAACAGGTGGCTCATACCTGTTGGAAGAAGTTTCTTGAGGAGTCCTGACAGTCAAATTATCTTTGAGCTTGTAGGGAAAAGGACCAGAAGTAGTGTCAGATGGAACATGTCCTCCCCTAGAGTAAGGGTGCTGCCTGGAGTGTCCTTTAGAGTAAACCTGAGTTTCTCTTTGGTTTCCCCTATATCCTCCCCTTCTAGAGTAAGACCCCCTAGACTGGCTTTCCCTTTGGTATGTTCTTGCATGAGGCTGGTAGGGAGCCTGGCTTCTAGCAGGGCCTGAGCTTGCAGAGCTGCCACCTGCACCTGCATCAGGTGGAGGTGGTGGAGGAGGATGAGGGTGCTTGGACTGAGAGGAACCTTTCTCATATTTCCTCTTCTTCTTCATAGCCTTCAACTGGTTCTTAGAGAATTGCATCCAATGCTCAGTGATTGGGCAATTATGCAGAATATAGTATGGAATGTCATTGTCATCTCTAATCTTGGCAGGAGGGACCCTTTTCAAAGCCTTACTTCTTGCTTTCCTTTTCTTAGCAATTGTGGCAGATGAGTCATCAGAAGCAGTGTCATAGTCCTCAGATTCTGAACTCTGTGCATCATACAAAGCATCAATCTTCTTCATCAAATTTTCTTTTAACAGAACAGCAGCTGATGGGGCAACAGAAACAGCAGATGTAACAGATACAGAAGCAGTAGATGTTACAACAAATACAGGAGCAGCAGTAGTTACAACAGAAACAGCTTCAGAAACAGCACTAGCAACTTCAGGAGAGACAGCAGCAGCTTCAGAGACAACAACTTCTACAGCAGGCTCAAAATCAACAGCCTCTGTCATCAAAAGATCCTGGGATGAGGGTATATCAGAGACATTCCCTTCAGCAGCAGATATAACTCCAGAGGCAGATACAGCCTTGTCTTCAGCAGCAGCAGCAGCAACATCAGAAGCAGCAGTCACTGACAGAAGAAAATCAGAAATGATTTTGGGGTCACAGCAAGAGAAGGGCACTAGAGCCTTGGACATATCTTCAGAGGGCTGGACAGCCATGGGCTCTGGGAGGCAGCAGTAGTAAGCAGTATCAAAAGTAGATAGCAGAGACCTTAGGTCTATTGTTATGACTGGAATAGCAGCAGTAGCAGAAGCAGAAGCAGCAGTAGTAGCATCAGAAACAATAGCAGGAGGAGCAGCAGCAGCAACAGCAGCATGGAAGCTGGCTTCATAGGGCATCTCCCCCTGCCTGGATGCAGAGACCTGTGCATCAAGGCACACTGCTGGGGGTGCTGCTATAGGAGTAAGGAAAGAGGACAGCCTGGCAGAGAGAGCTGCCACTGATTGTTGTAGAGGAGCTAAAGAGGCCTCCATGAGAAGGGAGAGCCTAGGTGCAAGGAGCTCATACAACTGATCAGCAAGGGCTGGGAGATCTACATGCTCAAGGGGAGCAGAGGTAGAGGGTACAGGAATGGCTGATGGAGCTGGAGGAGGAGAGCTGAAGGGTGGAATGAAAGGTTCAGGAGAGGGGATGGTAGAGATGGAAGATAGAGGGATGGGTATGGAGGGAGTGAAGGTGGGTTGATCAATAATGTGGTGGAGGAGGTCTTGGAAAGTTGTGGAGGAAGATGGCAATTCTGGAGGAGAGGAGGGGGAATCATCCATATAGGATTCATCCAAAAGTGTGAAGGAGGGAATTGATGGAGATGAGGTGACAGCTGGTGGGGGATAGGAGAATAGGGGGTGGAAGAGGTCTGCTGGTGGAGATGAGATTGTAGCTGGAGATGGAACAGATGTTGGAGATGGGCTGGAAATGGTAATGGTGGAGGGTGCTGGAGTGGTGGATGGAATTGGTAGGGTTGGGCTTGGAGGAGGGGAAGCAGCAGCACTGGCAGCAGGCAGGTCTTCTGCAGGGGCAGAGACCTGGGGTGGAGTGACTCTTAGAGTCCTGGTGCCTGAAGGGGCAGATGGAGATGGCCTGCTAGGCTTGGAGATTTGCCTGTCCCATTTGCCAAAAAGGGCACAGGTGAGTCTCTTGGAGGCATTGATGTGCACTCCAGAGGAGACTAGCAGGGAAGGACACTTAGCCTGGAGGAAGATTCCCAGTATTCTTCCATAATTCACAAAAGTCTTGTTTATCTTTTTCTTCAATAAATCAAAGAATACTTCTCCCCAGTTCAAGCTTTTTCTATCTACCAGAGCTCCCATAAGGCAGAGCTGATATCTGGAGATTGTGTCATGAGCAGAATGCTTGGCCAAGAGAACCTTGCCTACTACATCAGCCATAAACCTGTATTCCACAGACAGGTTCCTCTTAAACAGCTTGCTAGGGTTCCCCTCAGGATGACCCATCCTGGCAAGTACATCAGCAAACTCTTCTCCAGAAAGGTCAGCAGAATCTTCACCATTCCTCAAACCAAAAACCTCTGTCAATACTGTTGGGGTCAAAGGTACCTGGGTGCCACCAATAGAACCAACTATGGTATTGTTGTCAAGGTTGTGGGCAGTGTAAACCCATTCTTTAATCTCATCAGATGCAAGTTTGATTCTGGTTGTCATCAGGGCAGACAGTTGCTGATCTTTGAATAAGGTGAGAATATCCTGGAAGATTTGATCGGTTGTGTTGAAGGAGTCGAAATCGATGTCAAAGCCGGCATCGAATTTAATGGCGGCGAGCACAGCAACAGAAACGGCCATGGTACCTGCAAAAAAAAATCAACAGACAAAACGACCAAGAGTAGAACTGTTTGGAGGGAAGAAAAGTTTGCAGAGAAATTGAAAGCGCAAGAGAGAACGACGACGAAAAAAGAGTTTTATATTAGGGTTCGACGCAGAAAAGGAAAGATCGTTGAACTCAGTTCGACGATCGAGGCTTCTAAAGGAATCTGAAGAGACTCCAAAATCGTCGATCTCCGTTCGACGATCTGGAAAGGCGTCGAGCTCCGTTCGACGATCGTTCAGTGAACAAAATCGTCGAGCGCCGTTCGACGATCGTTGACCAGAGGGGATAGTTCATGCTGTCTGAGGGGTGCTGAACTCAGTTCGACGATTCTGGAAATCGTCGAACTCCGTTCGACGATCTGTGGGGAAATCGCCGAGCGCAGTTCAGAGATCAGAGAAATCCTAGACACTAAGGAGAATCAGAATTTTGCCTAGTCTTGGTCAATTTTTAGCTTTCAAAATCTTGAGTATTATTTAAGACTTCCTCCATCTAACATTCCTAACTGATTTAGGAAGAAGGTATGTTTCTTTTCATCCAAGGGCTTGGTGAAAATATCTCCCCTTTGTAAATCAGTTGGGATATACTGCAATTCAATTTTATTCTTCTCAACATTATCCCTTAAGAAATGATGCCTAATCTCTATATGTTTTGTCCTACTATGGAGGACTGGATTTTGAGCTATAGAGATAGCACTAGTATTGTCACAAAAGATTTTTGACTTCTCTAAGGTGTAGCCATAGTCTAGGAGTTGATTTTGAATCCACAGTATTTGTGAACAACAACTGCCTGCAGCCATATATTCAGCTTCAGCAGTTGAGGTTGACACAGATGTTTGTTTCTTGCAAAACCAAGAGACAAGTCAATCACCAAGGAACTGACAAGTTCCACTGGTGCTTTTCCTGTCAATTCTGCATCCAGCATAATCAGCATCAGAGAATCCAGTTAACTCAAATGCTGAATCTTTTGGATACCAGAGACCTAGATTTGGACAACTTTTAACATACCTAAGAATCCTCTTTACTAATGTGAGGTGTGACTCTCTAGGGCTAACTTGAAATCTAGCACATATACATGTAGCAAACATTATATCTGGTCTACTAGCTGTAAGATACAGTAAAGAGCCAATCATTGCTCTATATGTTGTCTGATCAACAGGTTTCCCATGTTCATCAGCATCCAATACAGCATTGGTAGGCATGGGTGTTTTCATACAAGATGCCTCAGACATGCCAAATTTCTTAACCAGCTCATTAGCATATTTGGTTTGAGAAATAAAAATGCCTTCAGCATGTTGTTTGACTTGCAATCCTAGGAAGAAGGATAGCTCACCCATGCTACTCATCTCAAATTTAGAATGCATTAGTTAAGAAAATCTTCTGCACAATTTTGAGTCAGTAGAACCAAAAATGATATCGTCTATATAGATTTGTACTAGTAGGGTATGGGACTTATGGGTTCTAATGAAAAGAGTTTGGTCTACTCTACCCCTTGTAAAACTATTTTCCAAAAGAAAGCATGCTAGGGTCTCATACCATGCTCTAGGAGCTTGCTTGAGACCATATAATGTTTTATTTAATCTAAAAACAAAATCAGGATGAGTTGGAGAGATAAAACCTGGAGGTTGTCTGACATAGACTTCCTCTTTGATGTCTCCATTTAAGAAGGCACTCTTGACATCCATCTGATAAACCTTGAAGCCTTTGTGAGCTGCATAAGCTAAGAAAATCCTGATGGCTTCTAATCTTGCAACAGGTGCAAAGGTCTGGTCGTAATCAATTCCTTCTTCTTGAGAATATCCTTGGGCAACTAGCCTTGCCTTGTTCCTTATTATTACTCCTTGATCATCCAATTTGTTTCTGAATACCCATTTTGTTCCAACAATAGAATGATCCTTAGGCTTGGGCACTAGTTCCCATACTTTGTTCCTCTCAAATTGATGCAACTCCTCTTGCATGGCAATGATCCAGTGTGGATCTTGCTCTGCATCTTGAATGGACTGAGGTTCAATTTGAGAAAGGAAGCAGGTGTGCAACAGGTTTTGGTTGACCTGATTTCTGGTTTGCACACCAGCTGAGATTTCTCCAATTATCTGGGAAATTGGATGGTCTCTTGATGTTACTAAATCAACAGGGGGTGTTGATTGTTCACCAACCTGTGTTGTTGTTTCCTCTTGTGGTACAACAACTGGCTCTTCAGGTTGTGCTTCAATATGTTGAGCATTGCTTTCATCTTCACTGCTTTCATCCTCTTGAGCAACCTGTAGCTTGTTCATATCTTCAACTAGAGAGTGTTCCTGCAAAGGTTCTATGGTAGAAGGGATCTTCTCCTTGAAAGACATGTTAGTTTCATCAAATGAAACATGAACAGATTCCTCAATTTTCAATAATGATTTATTGTAAACCCTATAGGCCTTGCTGATCATGGAGTATCCCAGAAACACTCCTTCATCAGCTTTGGCTTGAAATTTTGCTAGATGTTTCTTATCATTATTGTGAATAAAATAAATGCAACCAAAAATTTTGAAATAGTCAACTTTAGGTTTCTTCCCTTTGAGTAATTCATAGGGAGTCTTTCCCTTCAGTTTATGTATCAGGCTTCTGTTTAGCACATAGTTGGAGGTGTTCACTGCCTCTGCCCAGAAGGATAGAGGTAGATGAGCATCTGACAACAATGTAGTGGCAGATTCAATAAGAGTTCTATTTTTCCTTTCAGCTACCCCATTTTGTTGAGGAGTTCTAGGAGCTGAGAAAGTATGCCTGATCCCTTCACTCTGACAGAACTCTTGCATAAGAAGAGAATCAAACTCTGTCCCATGATCACTTCTGATCATGTCAATGTGAGTATTGAACTCAATCTTTATACATTTGAGAAACTCTGTCAGACACTTAAAGTTATCAGACTTCTTCCTTAGAAAGAACACCCAAGTGAATCTAGAGAAGTCATCTACAATCACTAAAGTGTAGGATTTCCCTCCTAGGCTTTGTACTGTGATGGGTCCAAATAGATCCATGTGTAACAGATACAATATCCTAGGTGAATCACTCTTATTAAGTGACTTAAAACTGTTTTTAGTTTGCTTGCCTAATTGACAAGCCTTGCAGAGTCCTTCCTTCTTGTAGGGGCCAGAAGGTAGTCCTCTAACAAGATTGTCCTTGGAGAGCCTAGCAATGGTTCTAAGTTTTAGGTGTCCTAATCTCTTATGCCATAAAACATTTGGTCTACAAACTGAGTTGAATAAACAGATATCTATAGTAGTTGAAAGAAAGTCTACTAAGTAGATGTTACCTTTCCTTTTACCTGTCAACACAGTTGTGTTGTCCTCTGATTTGATTTTCCATGAAGTTTTGCTGAAGTTCACCTGGTAGCCTTCATCACATAGCTGACTGATGCTGATTAAGTTGTGCTTCAGTCCTTCCACATATGCTACCTTCTTGGAGGTTACAGAACCAATCTGGACTGCTCCATATCCTTTAGTTTGTCCAAAGTTGGAATCACCAAAGATAACTTTGGGTCCAAGCTTGGCTCTAAAGGAATTTAGGTTGTCCTTGTTCCCTGTCATGTGCTTAGAGCACCCACTATCCAAATACCATTGCTGGTTAAATGTTGGATAGGTCTTCACCTGCACATAAAGCAATTTACTTGTTTTTGACCCAGTTTACCTTGGGCTTAGGTTGATAACCTTTAAATTCAGAAATGAAAGATATCCCTGGCTGACTCTTATATCCTTCAGGATGATATCTCCTTGGAGGTATAATCCATTCAGTATAAGGGTTGAAGGTTTGGGATGAAGAACCCTTAGGATTCAATTTTGACTTGCCTTTGAAAAAATTTCCAGAGCTTTGACCTCTGTTCGACGATCGTGGAGCTGCGTTCGACGATCGTGGGTCCGATCGTCGAGCTCCGTTCGACGGTCGACTATGGCTGAGGTCAGGTATATGGGATCGTCGAGCAGCGTTCGACGATCTTGGCTGAGATCGTCGATCTGCGTTCGACGATTTATCCTGAGATCGTCGAGCTGCGTTCGGCGATCGTCGATCTTCATTCGGCGATCGTCGATCTCCGTTCGACGATTTGTGCTGGACTTTGGTTTTCTGAGACAGATCAGAATTTTTTCTGGCAACCTCTACAACTCCCTTTCCCTTGTCAGAAATGAACTTGATAGGGGTTGTTAGAATAATAGGTTGGCTAGATGAGGCACCCAAGCCCAGTGTACTGTTGAATCTGGAGTTCACTGTGCTTGTGATGTCCATCAGCTTGATGCTTCTCCCATTGAGAGATTCTTCAAGCTTCTTGGCCTCAGATAGCTCACTCTTCAGTGAAGCTATCTGTTCCCTATAGTTCTCCAACTACTGAGAGAGTTTGAGGTTTTCTGATTTTAAACCACTTTGTTCAGATAATTGACTTCTGAGAGAGATGATCTCTTTCTCAGACTTTAGCAGGTCTAAACATAGTGCTTTAAATTCAACTTTGAAATCTTCTAAAGTGAAATCAAAAGAGCTGATTACCTGATCTTCCTCAGGCTGAGTCTCTGAGTCTGACTCTGACTCCTCTTCCTCTGAGTTGTGTTGTGAGGCATTGATTGCCATCATGCAGAATTCTTTTTCCTCTGCATCATCCTCATCATCACTTGAGCTGGAAGAGGCTTCTGACTCCTCTTCTGTATCACTCCAGGATTCAGCAACAAATCCTTTCCTTGTGTGCTTATTTTTGCTGGAAGAAGGTTTGTTATTTCCATGCCTTTTGGAGTCCTTCTCCTTTCTTCTTTCTTTTCTTTCCCTTCTGTCCTTGTTCTTGTTTTCTGGACAGTCAGGAACCATATGCCCTGGTTTCCTGCAACCAAAGCAAATAATGTCTTTGCTATTGCCAATGGACTTGTCATACCTTGGCTTGTCTTGCTCCTTGTATGATCTTCTTCTGAAGTCCTTCCTGGCCATCTTATAGAATCTTTTGGCCAACAGGCTGAGAAGTTCATCATTGCTTGTGGCCTTTTCTTCAGGCAGATCCTCAGCTGCCTTGAATGCAATAGTCTTCTCCTTTCTTGTGGCTGGAGAAGCAGCCTTCTGTTCTTCTTCTCTGTTCTTGATGAGTAGCTCATAAGATTTGAGCTTACCCAACAAGGCTTCAGTGGTAATCTCATTTAGGCTTCTGGCATCTTTAATTGGCCAGATTCTTGAATCCCAAGTGCTGGGGAAGCACATTAGGATCTTGTCATTGAGTTCTGTCAGTGAGATTTCTTTGTCTAATGTCCTCAGTTCACTGACAATTAGACTCAATCTATTGTACATGTCTCCCACTGACTCAGTTTCTCCCTTCTTGAAGTTCTCATATTGGGAGATGAGATGAGATCTTCTGTCCTTTCTCTCATCAGCTGAGCCAGAGACAATTTTTGAAAGCTTGTCCCAGATCTCCTTGGCTGAATTACATTCAGCTACCTTCTGAAAGATGTCATCTGACATTATCTGAGCTAGAATGTTCATTGCCTTGGCATCAGCTACCTTCCACCTTTTGATGTCAGCATCTGTTCCTGATGGAGGTGGAACAGCATTTGTGTTTGTGCTCTCTGGAGGTCTTGGACACACTGTTAAGACAGAATTAAAAATATCTTCGTCAATAGAATTCATGTAGAGTCTAATCCTTGCTTTCCAAAGTGCAAACTTTGACAGATTGCACACTGGAGGTCTGGTGCTAGCATAATCTTTGTTCTGGGCCATGATTTGTGCAAGCTAAATCTAATACTAGAATACAAAAGAAGGATCTAGTTTGGGATCTTGGGGTTCAGGTGTTAGCCTGTACAACCACACAGATATGGTATGCTTAACCAACCTCGCTCTGATACCAATTGAAAGGGGGAAACTAGATCTGATATACTCTAGAGGGGGGGTGAATAGAGTATATGGTGTTTTTTAAAACATAAGGAAAAACTTTCGCAAAGCTTTACAACAATTGTTGTAATGAGTGTAAGCAGGGAAGCAGAAATAAAATAAACCACAAAACTAAGCTATGCAGAAACTAAACAGAAGAAAATCTAGGCCAGAATCATAAAGAAAACATGCAGAACCAGATGACACAAGGAAATATAGTGGTTCCCCAACTTGGGTACATCCACTCTTCTACCACCCTAGGTAGGAATCCACTGCAGGATGAGTTGATCAGGTGTCCTGGGCACCAATGAGCTTTTGATAAGGTGCTCAAAAACCAAAACAGATTTTTTGATCAGGTGTCTTGCCACCAATGAGCTTTTGACAAGGTGCTCAAAAACCAGATTCAAACTTTTGAAGGGAGTTTGAAAAACCCTTTACAGAGAGGGGGTTGAGAGAGTTATGGCAGTCTTCTCTTTCTCAAGCAACTGAGAAGACTATGTGGATTCAGTGATGTTGTCAAAGCTCCCCCTGAGTCCTTGAAATCTTCAGGAAGGTGAGCTTTGCTGAGGGTGATAGGCCTTCAAAGATAGATCTCCAGCAGAAGATGATTTCAGCAAGCTGAAATGTTGAGTGTCTGGAGTCTTGAGATGATGTTGGCCTTGAACACTTGAGAGCTGAAGAGATCTGAAAATGTTTGAAAGCTTGATCTCTTTTTGATGAGTGTTCTTCTGAATTCTTGTTGACAGAATATTATTCAGAGTCTCTGTATATTGAGAGGTGTCCTGTTCTTGTCAATCTCTATTCTCTTGTTTCTTGTCTATTCTCTGTTTGATTCAAAAACATTCTATCTTTTATTCTCTGAGTCTGAATAGAAAATTGCTCTGTCAAAGATAGCTGTTGGTCTAAATTAATTACAGCCTTAATTGCATAATATGTTCTGAAGGAAAGTCCACTGAATTGTTCCTTGAAAAATTCCTTGAAACTTGCTCCAGAAGTAAATGAAAATGGCTGGCAGATCTTCTGAATTAAATGCAGAATAACTTCTATCTGATTTGAATTTGAATTCTGAAAGATAATTGAAATCGTCGAACTGAGCTCTGCTATCGTCGAGCTGAGCTCAGCGAACTTGAAAGATGTAAGCAGCAGAAAATCGTCGATCTGAGCTCAAAGATCGTCGAATGGAGCTCAGAGATAAGGATCCAGAGCATAGCCAAAATCGTCGACCTGAGCTCAGCGATCGTCGAATGGAGTTCGACGATATTGAGAAGTTGAGCTCAGCGATCGTCGACCAGAGCTCGACGATATTATGAGGCTTGAGCTCAGCGATCGTCGAATGGAGCTCGACGATCTAGCAAAGTTTGAACTAGACGATCGTCGACCGGAGTTCGACGAAACGTCGTGCTGAGCTCGATGATTTGGACTTAGTCTCCAGAAAAACTTGGGTCTTCAGGCAGCTTTCAATTCCAGACTACTAATCCTTAGACTCAATTCTAATTGACCTATTATCTATACAGAAGGTCAAACACAGATTCCTAGAGACATAGTGATCCTGACCCAAATTAGTAATAGGGTGTTCCAACACCAGCTGTAACTAATGTGCTGGAATCCGCCAACTGTAATCTTATAAAAATCGTCGACCAGAGCTCATAGATCGTCGAGCTCAGTTTTTATTTCATCGAGCTGAGAAACTGTCGAGTACACCGATCGTCGACCTGAGTTCGACGTTTGTCGAACTCAGCTGGATTTCATCGAGCTGAACTGCTACTGATTTCGTCGACCTGCATTCGACGTTTGTCGAACTGAGTTCGACTATCATCGAATTGATTGTCTGACTGCTTCAATTCTGGAATACTGGAATGTGTCGACACAAGTTGATGTCTACACAATTGCTGTTGGTGTCGACACAGTTGGTGTCGACAGATGATCTGTGTGTTGATAACTTATTCTGGTGTCGACACAGCCTGGCTATCTTGTGTCGACACAATCTTGCTCAAGTGTCGACACAACATTTCACAAGTGTCGACACAGTCTGCCTGATGTCGACACAGACTTTCTTCTGGTGTCGACACAATCTGGCTGAGTCTTTGACACACTGTTGTAGGCTGATCCATGAGATGTTGACTCTTGGCCTAGACTATAGAAATAAACTTATGACCCTGGCTATACATTTTGGGTCATTCTAATAAAATCTAATTGTGATCCTTACCCAAATCAGAACTAGAGTTCCAACACATTAGACCAAAAATTTCAGTTAAGATTGCTGGGGTTAAAGAGACTTGGTAACCGGATATTGTGTCGGTCATCGTGTCGGCATCTGGAGTTGAGGAAGGGAACACCCATTCTCTTATTTCAGTACCTGTTATCTTTATTTTGGTTGTCATGAAGTTTTTCAGCTCTTGTTCCTCAAATAGTTTCAGTATATCCAGGAAGATTTGATCGGAATGTTGGAATGATTCAAAATCTATATCGAATCTCATGTCATACTTCATTGCCGCCAAACAGCTCGCCGGAATTGTCATTGATCGCCTGCAAAAGGAAACTGAAAGATCAAGTGCAAGGGGAATAGAAAGCGCGAGATGGAGCTCGAAGAAAACCTAGTTATATGGTTTTCAGAATATGAAGCGGCAGACTCCGTCCTGCGAAATAAACAATATTCTTCGATCTGAGTTCGACGAAATATTTTATTGACAAAAGAGTTTGTCGATCTCAGTCTGAAGAAGAGAAAACATTTCGTTGTGCTCGGGTCGATGGAACTTTTCTGAAGCAATATCGTTGATCTCAGGTCGACAAATTTCTCAAGAACATTTCTCAGTTCATCGATCTCCGTTTGACGAACTGTGGCAAATTCTTCGACCATAGACAGAAAGTTAAATTAATGCTTCTCCATTTATCATGCCTAGCTGATTCATAAAGAACAGATGTTTCTTCTCATCCAAGGGTTTGGTGAAGATATCTGCCTTTTGCAAATCAGCAGAGACAAAGGTGAGATTAATTTTCTTTTTGTCAACACACTCTCTAATGAAATGATGTCTTACATCTATATGCTTAGTTCTACTGTGATGCACTGGATTCTGTGAAATATAAATTGCACTGGTATTGTCACAAAGTAGAGTTGAATTATTTAAGTTGACACCATAATCTAGGAGTTGGTTCTGAATCCACAGTATCTGTGAACAACAACTGCTAGCTGCAATATACTCAGCTTCTGTTGTTGAGGTAGATACAGATGTTTGCTTCTTGCAAAACCAAGACACTAGCTTATTACTAAGGAACTAACATGTCCCTGATGTGCTCTTTCTGTCACTCTACATCTAGTTAAGTCAGCATCAGAGTATCCAGTTAACTCAAATTCTAACTCAGTTGGATACCAGAGTCCTAAATTAGGGCAACTCTTTATATATCTCAAAATCCTTTTTAAGAAAATAAGGTGAGATTCTTTAGGGTTCACCTGGAAACTAGCACAAAGACATGTATCAAATATAATGTCTAGTCTATTTCCTGTAAGATATAACAGGGACCCAACAATGACCTTATATAATTTCTGATCTACAGGTTTCCTATGTTCATCAGAATCAATCACAGCATTTGTAGCCATAGGTGTTTTCTTAGCTGAAGCATCATCCATCCCAAACCTTTTTATCAGCTCCTTAGCATACTTGGATTGGGATAAGAAGATGCTATCAGAGGACTGCTTCAGTTGGAGACCAAGGAAGTAGGAGAGCTCACTCATGCTACTCATTTAAAACTTGGAATCCATAAGGTTGGAGAACCTTTTGTATAGTTTGGAATCTATAAAACCAAATATAATGTCATCTACATATATTTATACTAACAAAATTTTATTATGATGATGTTTAATAAACATAGTCCTATCTACTATGCCTCTAGAAAAGTTATGCTCTAAGAGAAATCTAGCTAAGGTTTCATACCAAGCTCTTGGAGCTTGCTTTAGACAATAAAGAGCCTTATGCAATTTGAAAACATAAGATGGATGAGTAGGAGAAATAAAATCTGGCGGTTGATCTACATAGACCTATTCTTTTAGTTCACCATTTAGGAATGCACTTTTGACATCCAATCGGTATACTGTGAACTTCTTGTAGCCTGCATAAGCTAGAAATATCCTGATTGCTTCAATCCTTGCAATATGGGAAAATGTTTGGTCATAGTCAATGTCTTCCTCTTGTTTATAGCCTTGAGCAACTAATCTTGCCTTGTTCCTTATGATAAGACCTTGAGCATCAAGTTTGTTTCTAAATACCCATGTACTTCCAATGACTGGGTAGTCATTGGGTCTTGGAACTAAATCCCAAACTCTACATATCTCAAATTGGTTGAGCTACTCTTGCATTGCAATGATCTAGTGTGGATCTTGCTTGGCATCTTTAATGGATTGGGGCTCAGTTTGAGATATGAAGTAGACATGCATCATGTCCTGGTGGAGTTGATGCCTTGTCTGCACACCCACTGATATGTCTCTAATCACATGAGATACATGGTGATCTCTAAGTGTGACTAATTTAGTAGGAGGAGTTGGTTGAGCAACAGCTTGAGGAATTAATTCCTCTTGTGGAATTATATTAGTTGTTGGAGGTTCTTCACTGAGTTCAGTGTCTTCATCTTCACTATCTTCAGTAATATGTGGAGAAAGTTGTATAACAACCTCATTGGTGAGGGTCAATTCATCCAACTCCTCACACAGGTGTGGTTCCTGCAAGTTCTCACTGGTAGAATGAATCTTCTCCTTATAAAACATATTAGTTTCATCAAAAGAAATGTGAATAGATTCTTCCATTTTCATAGTTGATTTATTGTATACCCTATAAGGCTTGCCTACTTGGGAATATCCAAGAAAAAATCTTATTTCAGCCTTGCCTTCAAACTTTCTAATGTGTTCTTTGTTGTTGTTATGAATGTAACAAATGCAACCAAAAATTCTAAAATAGTCTACTTTAGTTTTCTTCCCTTTGAGTAGTTCATAGGGGGTCTTGCCCTTAAGTTTGTGTATCAAACTTTTATTCAGTACATAGTTTGTTGTGCTCACAGCCTCTGCCCAAAAGGATATGGGCAAGTGAGCATCTGCAAGTAATGTGCCTGCAGCTTCAATCAGTGTTCTGTTTTTCCTTTCAGCTACCCTATTTTGTTGAGGAGTTCTGTTGGGTCCGGCGTTCCTTCATTTGACCCGTGGCGCTCTTCTACTTATTTAAGAAATTAAGTAGCACTCTTTCCAACAGTCCGGGCTTTTGGAACAGTTGGTTATGCGCTTGATCCTTCAATTGGTATCAAAGCCAGGTTACGGGTTCAAGACCGGGGGAGCGCTATTAAATCCTGATTTTTCCCTTCTACCTGTGTGGGTCCGGCGGGTCAGGCAACCGTGGACATGTGGTAACCCCACCTCTGAGCCATGTGGGCTATGTGGTAACTCCACCTCTGAGCCGACGGGTTGTGCTGGACGCCGGGGGGGATTGTTGGGTCCAGCGTTCCTTCACTTGACCCGTGGCGCTCTTCTACTTATTTAAGAAATTAAGTAGCACCCTTTCCAACAGTCTGGGCTTTTGGAACAGTTGGTTATGCGCTTGATCCTTCAAGTTCTAAGAGCAGAGAAATAATGCTTGATACCTTCCTTTTCACAGAATTCTTGTATGGGAAGAGACTCAAACTCAGTAGCATGATCACTTCTGATCAATGCAACTAGAGTAGAGTACTCAATCTTTATGCTCTTAAGAAAGTCTGTAAGAACCTTGAAGTTATCTGACTTGTTTCTCAAGAAGAACACCCAAGTGAACTTTGAGAAGTCATCAACAATTACAAAGGTATAAGACTTCCCTCCTAGACTCTGTACAACAATGGGTCCAAAGAGATCCATGTATAGAAAATACAAAATCCTAGATGAATCACTTTTATTAAGTGACTTAAAACTATTTTTTTGTTTGTTTGACTATTTGACTAGCCCTGCAAAGGCTTTCCTTCTTGTAGGGGCAAGAAGGCAATCATCTAACAAGGTTGTCCCTAGAGAGTTTAGCAATGTTTTTCAGGTTTACATGTCATAATCTCCTATGTCAAAGATCATTATTATTACTAGTTTAGTTAAACATACATATTTCAGTTTTAGCTGATTTAAAATTAACTACATAGATATTTCTTACTCTAGTACCAGTTAATACTACTTGGTTATCTACAGAAGTAATAATACAGGAAGTTTTGTTAAATGATACCTGAAACCTTTTATCACATAACTGACTTATGGATATAAGGTTGTGCTGCAGTCCACTTACATAAGCAACCTTCCTGAAGGTGACTACTTCAATTTTGACATTTCCATATCCTTCAGTCTGGCCATAATTGGAATCACCAAATATTATTTTGGGTCCTAGCTTAGACTTGTAGTTGATTAAGTTGTCTTTGTTTCCAGTAATATGTTTTGAACAGCTACTATCCAGATACCACTGTTGCTCTGTGGTGGGATAGTCTTTCTCCCGCAAAAAGATAGATTAGCTATTTTTGACCTAGGTTACCTTGAATCCTTGCTTATTTACATAATTTAAGCTGGAAATGTAAGAGTATTCTGGTTGATTTTTATAACCTAAGCGGTGAAATCTTCTAGGTGGAATTATCCACTGGGTGAATGGATTAACACATTGTCTTGGTTGATTAAATGTTCTATATAAATTAAAGTTTCTAATATTATGAACTGGGTTCGAAGAATTTTGGTAAGTTCATCGATCTGAGTTCGACGAATGGGGATGAGTTCGTCGAACTCCACTCAGAGAATGAAAGTATTCATTCTCTAGGCCCCCATGTTGAAGCCAAATATGACCTCAACGACAGTTCGAAGAAAAGGGGGTGCAGCCAAAACCTACTTCTCTCAAGTCTCAACCCTCGACTGGACTCAAAGGACCTAAGACTGACCCAATTGCCTCAGCAGGGAGGTCCCACCTCACACCCAGAAGATCTCTGAGAGCTTCCCCTCCAAAGCCAAAGCTGGGCTAGGAGCTTCTCAGAAAGCACTGGAATTTGAGAGATAATGATCGCTTGCCTTCCAAAGAGCCCTTATGGGTCTATTTATAGTTTTTGCTGTCTTGAGATTACTGAAATGCCCCTAGTTGGTCAGCCAATAGACGAATCCCGCTGTTTTTCTGAGGGCACCTGGGGTAAATTTACCTGAGGGCAATCTGGTCATTTAACCCTAGGCCTTGGGCCCCACTCGGTGAGAGCTGTGCCGAGGTCCTCCTACTCAGAGCCTGGCGCGAACGCTCTCGCCTGCTTACAGGCGAGAGCCCTATGAGATTGAAGCCTGGCGCAAGAGCGAGCGTTCCCGCACCGACCGCGCTTCGATGATCTTGGCCCGTTGTTCTCCGTTCGACGATCCGGTTGCAATCGTCGATCTTGGATCGATGATCTGGCGCGATCGTTCCCGCCTACTTTGGGCGAGATATTTCTTAGGGCGGGAACCCCTTCGGCTATCCCCAACTGCGACCATTGTGTCTCCTGGTCTGGCTCAGCAAATATGGAGTTGTACACAATCCCCGCTCTTTTTGAGCTAGCACCGCGCTCGAAAAGATATGTCCAACCCCGAAAATATTCGCTGAGCAAGTGTCAACATCAGGGAATCTTTCGGTGGGTCGTACGGTGCCTATAAATATGTGTGCCGATAGACGGCCATAATACTTCCCTCGAGTTGCCATTCTCCCCCTGAGCTCTCGCCCACTTTCGCGATGCCTTCCAAGCGCGCCGACAAACCGCTTCCGCAGGATCTGCAGGACCGCATCAACGCGGCTCAGGCGTGAGCCAGGGCTAACAGCGCCCTGGTTGCCCCATGGCTGGCGAGAGATTCGTCGGCCGCTGAGCCTTCTCTGCCCAAGAAGAAAAAGAAGAGGGCGAAGGTGGTGCAGCGGGACCTGCCCCACAAGAACAGGAGCCCGCCTACCCCAACCCCTAGCCGCGCGGACGGCCCCTCGCCGCGGAAGGTATGCTCGGTTTGCCAATTATTGAAAACACCAGCTGCTCAGTAGTTGACGCGATATTTCTCGCAGGAGACGATTCCCAATGCTGTCGCGTCCCTGCGAGAACCCCTGGATCCATCCTCTAGCCATCTTGAGGATCAACCGCGGGTTCCGGAGGTGGCTCCTCCACCTGACCCGAACACCGCAGGTAACTGTTCCCCTCTCGTCCTTAACTCAAAACTTTGAATGCTGAACTATTTTCTCGCAGCGCCAGCTTCCGCACCGCCAGATTTCGCCACCCGGGAGAGCGGGGTGAGAGCTGCGAGTCAGCCTGCCCCTGCGGTCGATTCCTTCCTATCGGCGGGAGGAAATGTTGCTGAGTCCTTCGTGCCTTTGTTAGACGCCAGCCCTCCTGCGGGAGAGGAGACCCGCTTCCCCGCTCCCGACCAAGCCGGGATCACCATTCGCAAAGTTTACCCCCCCCCCCCCCCCCGGAAAAGGAAAGCTAATCCATCTCCTCTTTAGAGCTGAGGGGGGAGCTGGGCCTTCTCGCCTGCCGTCAACCGGGCGGTCTCGTCATGCCTAAGGTACATGGAAACTTTACCACAGCTATCCTTTAATTGTCGCTAAAATAGGGACTCTTTTGACAGGGGACCTGGGCTCGCGGCTTGGAGCTGAGGTAGAGGAAGAAGACGAAGAAGAAGAAGGCGAGGGTGAAGATGGCAAGAGCTCT
Organism: Platanthera guangdongensis; assembly: GCA_039583875.1. Lineage (NCBI taxonomy): Eukaryota > Viridiplantae > Streptophyta > Magnoliopsida > Asparagales > Orchidaceae > Platanthera > Platanthera guangdongensis. The sequence continues at coordinate 128,350,191 of CM077161.1, read as the reverse complement.
CCCTTCCCTTCATCTGATGAGATGGAGGAGATCCTGACCAGTGCCGGGAGCGCGAAAAGGCGGGGGAAGAAGATCGTCGTCGTCCTGTCGAAGCTCATCCGGCGAGAGCGAGTCCGTGACCTTGCGGTAAAGGAGTTCCGCCAGTCAGTAGAGAAGAGGCTTGAGACCCTGGAGCGGGATTATCTTATCGGCGAGATGGACCGGCCGGGTGGAGCTACCGCCGGATCCTCACCCGAGAGGTGCATCGAGCGAATCCGGGATTTGTCTCGCCGGGTTGACCTGAGATGCAACGTTCTGTCGTCCTACTTCAACCCGCAGGCGCCACCCCGGACCAAGCTGCGGGACCGAGGAAAATGGCGGTGGGTGCAAGGGAAATGGCTCTGGGAGCCTTACTGAAGCGCGAGACCTCCCCTCCTCTTCCCCAGGCCTTCCCTTCTCTGATGTACCCTTATTTACTTGCTTAGGGTTGTAACTAATGATTCTGCACTTATCGCTTATTATTATTTTTATCCCGTTCTCGCTCAGCGAGAACAATAACTCAGTTTTTAATACTTTATTAATGTATGCGTGAGTTATTCTCTCGGGTCCTTGGGTGGCGAGAGCCACCTTGTTTCCGCCCACCTTGCCCGTCGCACGCTATCTCGCAACGTTTGCGCTAGTCACTTAGTCAATTGGTCACTGTCAAACTCGGGCGGGAAAAACGAAGCGCCGCTGACCTAGGGCGCGCCGTCTGTACCCTCGCCGCCTTTCTGAAAACAGCCATCATTACCACAGTTTTCTATAAATAGTAGGCTCACCTACCACATTCATTTCTCCGATTCCAGTCTCTCTCCTCTTCTATTGCTTTCGCGGCCTTTCCAGAGTTCACACCCGTCTCCGCCTTCTCCTGTCGTTCTCGTGCCGCTATCGCTCTCGCCATCTTCTTGAAGTTCTCGCCTTCAAACCTTCTATCACGATGCTGGGCGGGGGTGAAGGACGATCCAACTGCGCGGAAGCTTTCCAAAAGCATCTTTTCCCTTCCTGCACTCTCACCGTGGATGAGTTCAACCTGATCGAGACTCAGCACGTTCCCGTCGGCTTCACCGCGCGGAACTCGGGTAATCACGACAAAGTAAACACCGCAGGGGATGGGGAGCTCACTATCCCTATTGAACACTTCGAGGTGGGCTTCCGCCTCCCGCTGTGGCCTGAGATACGGCAGGCCCTCCGGTATTACGGGGTGGTTCCCGCGCAGCTGAACCCAAAATCAGTTGCTATTCTTGTGGCATTCATATGCTACATACGGTCCGAGAGGATCGAGTTCAGCTTGTCGATCTTCCGCAAGCTGTTTACTTTCCGCACAAAAGGAGGCGTGGTTTTCTTCTCAGGCCAGCTGCTCAAGACAATCGGTCTCGCCAACAAGCACTATCACTGGGGCGAGAAGTTCATCTACGTTTCTGGCGACTTCAGGAACGTACCTCTCGCCCCCATCTAATATGAGGATGCCGCCTACAAGCCCCCCTCCTTGGGCTCGCGCGAGAGCGCTCTTCTTGAGTTCTTCGGAACCAAGGACTTCGACGTCCTCTACCTTCGGCGAGACGCCGATTCTCTCCTCCCTATGCTCCCAGGAGAAGGTAAAGACTCGCCTTTCTCTCTCCTCCTAGCCTTCTTCAAAGTTGGAACTTAGTATTACCGTTTTCGCAGGAGAGCGCGAGATCCCCGTTCTCTAGCCCTTCGATGAGGCTCGTGCCGGCGGGAGCCAACCTTCAAAAGACCCGCTGGCTCTTGCAAAGGCCGCTGCTCATGCCTGCCATACAGAGCCGCCCCCACCTTCTTCTGGAGTTGCGAAGCAGAAAACCGGAGCCCCTGCGTCTCAACCAATCAAGAGACCCAGGGCGACCGACACCGAGAAGGGCAAGGCCGTCGTGGTGCCGCCCGTCCAACCTCTCCCTGCCGGCCGCTCCTTTGAGGAGGTCTTGCAGGCAGTAAGCAAGATTGCGGCCACCAGGGGCGGCCCCGAGACTCCTGCCAAGAACCCTCGGGCCCCTGGTGCCGCAGAGAGCGAGGGTGCCTCCACCGGGACCTCCGGCCAACCCCTGTCTGAAGAGGTGTCGCGAGGCCATCGCAACTTTGGTATCGGCATGAGGTGCTTGGACGCGGAAAACAAGCCGCTGCTGCAGTGGGATCCTGATGCCAACAAGGTCTCGATCTCGTCCTTCTTGCCAAGCTGGGCAGAGCGAGACGAGGTCACCGGCGAAGCTTTCGCCCTAGGGTATTGCCTCTACAGCCGGGAGGACGCCAGCGTCTACGACAGGATGTCGACCCGGCTGCTGGCCTATGACTCCACTCGCGCTCTGATGCATGGGTTGGAGCTTGCACACATGTGTGCCTGGCGGAGCATCACGATAGACCGCAACTTTAAGGACATGTTCAAGGCCAGGGACGATGCAGTGGCTCAGGTGGCTACTTTGGCCAAGGAGCTGGCCGTGGCCCAGCAACTGTTATCCTCGCGCCAAGCGGAAGGGGTAAGCGAGATCTTTCCCAATTGCTTGCTCTCGCCACCTTAACTCCTTTATGCTAACCTTTCGCTGTTCAGGACTCTGCCCAAGCCGTGCTTTGCGAGGAGCTGTCCCAAGCCCGCTATGACAATATTCTCATGCGGGAGCAGATCGCGTGTCTCGAGGCGAGTGCGGCCCCTCCGTTGGATGAGAGACTGAAGAGCCGATATTACTCGGTTTATGATATCGACAAGCTGCTCCAGGGGAATGCGCAAGCTACGGTAATGTTGACGCTGGAGACGCTGCGAGACATCAACTGCTGGGATGGGAGGGGCAAAGACATCACTGCTCCACATCTAGTTCCATGGCTTTTCGAGCCCATCCCGAAGCCCTCGGGCGCCCCTGATACCCCTCCCTCGGATGTATCAAAGTTCCCTGCAGCGGGTGGCGAGACCTCCGGGGGGAGCTCCAACAAAAGCTCCAGCGGGAGCTCAAGCGGGAGTTCTGAGGGGTACAGTTTGTCTCCTTGAGGGCCCCCTTCTCGCTTTTCCTTTTCGCCTCTATGTAAAGCGCGAGACGCTATCATTTTGTACCTGTATATAGTATTGTTAATGCAAAAGTTTTTCTTGCGAACATCCCATCCTGTTATTTGTGAATGCGTTCGATGTTACTGTCGTGGTTGAATGTTTTTGGCGTGTGCTTCTGCCAAGGCCCTTGCCCTCCTAGGAAATCATTCCTTAGCGATGGATCAGCAAGAACCCGCTGCAACCTGCCAGCCGGAAGCGTGACTCTCGAACCCTTAGGACGGGACCATCCCCTTTAGACTGCGCGAGTCCCCTCTGGCCCGTCGCATAACGATCTCGCCTGTTTGTTCGAGAACATTGAGAGGAGACTTCTTGGCGAAAGCCTCCCCACCGCGAGATCCCTTTGATGGGGACTTCCCTGCCGAGATCTATCCCTGCCGAGATCTATCCCTGCCGAGATCTATCCCATCTTTTTCATTTTTCATTTGGCATTCCCAATGTGCCTCCTGCCTTGTCCAAATCAAGCCAACCAGACCAAACCTATCCCCCACAGGCGAGCCTTCGGACCTGCCAGCTAGATGAGAGCATGCGCAGTGGGTCTACCTGGGGCCGAGCCGAGCTCGGGGTGCCGATGAAGATCTCAAACCAACCAAAACTATCCCCCACAGGCGAGCCTTCGGACCTGCCAGCTAGATGAGAGCCTGCGCAGCGGGTCTACCTGGGGCCGAGCCGAGCTCGGGGTGCCGATGAAGAAATCGAACCAACCAAACTTATCCCCCACAGGCGAGCCTTCGGACCTGCCAGCTAGATGAGAGCCTGCGCAGCGGGTCTACCTGGGGCCGAGCCGAGCTCGGGGTGCCGATGAAGATCTCAAACCAACCAAACCTATCCCCCACAGGCGAGCCTTCGGACCTGCTAGCTAGATGAGAGCCTGCGCAGCGGGTCTACCTAGGGCCGAGCCGAGCTCGGGGTGCCGATGAAGATCTCGAACCAACCAAACCTATCCCCTACAGGCGAGCCATCGGACCTGCCAGCTAGATGAGAGCCTGCGCAGCGGGTCTACCTGGGGCCGAGCCGAGCTCGGGGTGCCGATGAAGATCTCGAACCAACCAAACCTATCCCCCATAGGCGATCCTTCGGACCTGCCAGCTAGATGAGAGCCTGCGCAGCAGGTCTACCTGGGGCCGAGCCGAGCTCGGGGTGCCGATGAAGATCTCAAACCAACCAAACTTATCCCCCACAGGCAAGCCTTCGGACCTGCCAGCTAGATGAGAGCCTGCGTAGCGGGTCTACCTGGTGCCGAGCCGAGCTCGGGGTGCCGATGAAGATCTCAAACCAACCAAACCTATCCCCCACAGGCGAGCCTTCGGACCTGCCAGCTAGATGAGAGGCTGCTCAGCGGGTCTACCTGGGGCCGAGCCGAGCTCGGGGTGCCGATGAATATCTCAAACCAACCAAACCTATCCCCCACAGGCGAGCCTTCGGACCTGCCAGCTAGATGAGAGCCTGCGCAGCGGGTCTACCTGGGGCCGAGCCGAGCTCGTGGTGCCGATGAAGATCTCAAACCAACCAAACCTATCTCCCATAGGCGAGCCTTCGGACCTGCCAGCTAGATGAGAGCCTGCGCAGCGGGTCTACCTGGGGCCGAGACGAGCTCGGGGTGCCGATGAAGATCTCGAACCAACCAAACCTATCCCCCACAGGCGAGCCTTCGGACCTGCTAGCTAGATGAGAGTCTGCGCAGCGGGTCTACTTGGGGCCGAGCCGAGCTCGGGGTGCCGATGAAGATCTCAAACCAACCAAACCTATCCCCCGCAGGCGAGCCTTCGGACCTGCAAGCTAGATGAGAGCCTGCGCAGCGGGTCTACCTGGGGCCGAGCCGAGCTCGGGGTGCCGATGAAGATCTCAAACCAACCAAACATATCCCCCACAGGCGAGCCTTCGGACCTGCCAGCTAGATGAGAGCCTGTGCAGCGGGTCTACCTGGGGCCGAGCCGACCTCGGGGTACCGATGAAGATCTCAAACCAACCAAACCTATCCCCCACAGGCGAGCCTTCGGACCTGCCAGCTAGATGAGAGCCTGCGTAGCGGGTCTACCTGGGGCCGAGCCGAGCTCGGGGTGCCGATGAAGATCTCGAACCAACCAAACCTATCCCCCACAGGCGAGCCTTCGGACTTGCCAGCTAGATGAGAGCCTGCGCAGCGGGTCTACCTGGGGCCGAGCCGAGCTCGGGGTGCCGATGAAGATCTCAAACCAACCAAACCTATCCCCCATAGGCGAGCCTTCGGACCTGCCAGCTACATGAGAGCCTGTGCAACGTTTCTACCTGGGGCCGAGCCGAGCTCGGGGTGCCGATGAAGATCTCAAACCAACCAAACCTATCCCCCACAGGCGAGCCTTCAGACCTGCCAGCTAGATGAGAGCCTGCGCAGCGGGTCTACCTGGGGCCGAGCCGAGCTTGGGGTGCCGATGAAGATCTCAAACCAACCAAACCTATCCCCCATAGGTGAGCCTTCGGACCTGCTAGCTAGATGAGAGCCTGCGCAGCGGGTCTACCTAGGGCCGAGCCGAGCTCGGGGTACCGATGAAGATCTCGAACCAACCAAACCTATCCCCCACAGGCGAGCCTTCGGACCTGCCAGCTAGATGAGAGCCTGCGCAGCGGGTCTACCTGGGGCCGAGCCGAGCTCGGGGTGCCGATGAAGATCTCGAACCAACCAAACCTATCCCCCATAGGCGATCCTTCGGACCTGCCAGCTAGATGAGAGCCTGCGCAGCAGGTCTACCTGGGGCCGAGCCGAGCTCGGGGTGCCGATGAAGATCTCAAACCAACCAAACCTATCCCCCATAGGCGAGCCTTCGGACCTGCCAGCTAGATGAGAGCCTGCGCAGCGGGTCTACCTGGTGCAGAGCCGAGCTCGGGGTGCCGATGAAGATCTCAAACCAACCAAACCTATCCCCCACAGGCGAGCCTTCGGACCTGCCAGCTAGATGAGAGGCTGCTCAGCTGGTTTACCTGGGGCCGAGCCGAGCTCGGGGTATCACAAAACATACGACTATGTTATGTTATAAAAAATTTGACACTAGTTAAGTGAGAATCAATCGATGTAATATAACAAGTTTATTTTTGAGATACATGGTTACATCCTTCCCCTTCACGGGTAGAAGTGTTTTAGGTCATCTCCGCTCCAGGTGTGGCTTAGGGCCCTCCCCTCCACGTCCTGGAGGTAGTATCCTCCCATTCCGAGGACTTCCTTCACTATGTAGGGACCTTCCCAGTTCGGGTGGAGCTTGCCCACGGGGGCCGACCTTCCTGCTGCGACGACCTTTCTCAGCACCAGATCTCCCTTAGCAAACTGTTTGATCCTGACATGCTTATCAAAATGCTTGGTCATCCGTCTCTTGATCTCTTCTTGCCTGATAGCCGCCACGTCTCGCAGTTCCTCCACTATATCTAGCAAGAGGCGATGCCCCTCCTCATTCTCCACCCTCCAAGCCTCGTCTCCTTCGCCCGCGGCTCTGACTCGCGGGGACCGGACCTCAAACTCCACTGGTAGGACGGCCTCACACCCATGAGGGAGCTTGAAGGGGGTCTCACCGGTGGCCGTGTTTGGGGTCGTCCGCAAGGCCCACAGGACCGAGGGGAGCTGTTCCACCCAGTTTCCCTTCAAGTTCTCCACCTTCTTCTTTAGTAGGTTTACAATGATTTTGTTTGCCGCTTCCACCTGGCCGTTACTCCGAGGGTGATGGACGAAGGCAAACCGGAGATCTATCCCTATTTCGGCGCAGAAGCTGATGAACTCCTTGCTGGTAAACTGGGGGCCGTTATCAGTCACTATGGCTTGGGGCAACCCATGTCTGCAAATAATCTCCCCCCAGACGAAGTTCCTTATGACCTGCGAGGTGACCTTGGCCAAGGCTTTAACCTCTAGCCACTTTGAGAAATAATCAACCATGACCAAGAGGAATCTCCTCTGCCCACTAGCCTTAGGAAAGGGCCCAACCAAGTCCATTCCCCATATAGCGAATGGCCACGGTGCCGTGATACTCCGGAGCCTCTGAGCTGCCAAGAGCTGAAGGGGGCGTAGAGTTGACATTTCTGACACCTCCTCGCAAACTCCATGGCATCCTTCCTTAGGGTGGGCCAAAAGTACCCCTGCCTGACCACCCTTGCCTCCAGCGTCCTTCCTCCAGAGTGACTGCCGCACTCACCCGAGTGCACCTCCCTTAATATCTTCAGAATCTCTTCTTCGGTCGCACATCTAGCTAGGAGCCCTGACAACATCTTACGATGTAGGCCCCCCTCCATCATTAAGTAGTGAGCTGCTTTGCGCTTGAAGCTTCTCCTGACCTTGGTCCCCTCGGGCAGTTCACCGGTGGTTAGGAAGGTCACAAATGGATCCACCCACGAGGGTTGCCGATCCACCACCATCAACTCTCCTTCCTCGATAGCCGGTCGGAATAGTTCCGTCAAGGTCCCTCCTCCCCGAGGTCCGAACTTGGCTAATCGATCAGCAGCAGCGCTCTCTTCTCTGGGGACGTGTTGGATGGAGAACGTCTGTAACCCGCCGATGATCGCCCTTACCTTGGAGAGGTATCTGATGAGGGTAGGCTCCCGAGCTTCAAACTCTCCCCGGATCTGCGATGATACTACCTTTGAATCGGTGAAAGCTTCCACATCCCGAATCTCCAGCTCCTTTGCCAGGCGGAGGCCGGCGATAACGGCCTCATACTCCGCTTGATTGTTGGTCACGTGGAAATGTAGAATGACTGCTTGCTCTATGGTTACCCCCTGAGGACTTGTCAATACCACCCCTGCCCCGAGGGAGTGTCTTCCCGAGGCCCCATCAACCATCAACTTCCATGCTTCTCGAGGTTGCTGCTCCCCGCCCTCGACCTCAACGACGTAGTCTGCTCGAAAGTCCGCCACTGCCTGCGCCTTGATGGAGAGCCTTGGGACAAAGGAGATGTCGAACTCGCTTAGCTCAATGGACCACTTAGCCAATCTCCCCGAGTGCTCCACTCCTTCGAAGATCTTGTGGAGAGGGTGGTCAGTCACCACCCTAATCGAATGTGCTTGAAAGTACGGCCGGAGTTTTCTTGCCGAGATGACCAAGGCGTAAGCGAGCTTTTCAAGGATAGGGTAGAGAAGCTCTGCTTTCCTCAATATCCGGCTAACGTAGTAGATGGGCAGCTGCTTCTTTCCTTCCTCCCTTACTAGGACGGAGCTCACCGCCTCCACTCCTATCCCGAGGTACAAGGTCAGGTCCTCTCCTTCCTTTGGGCTCTGAAGGAGAGAAGCCTGAGAGAGTTGTCTTTTCAACCCTTGTAAGGCCTCTTCGCACTCGGCTGTCCATTCGAACCTTTGATTCCCCCGCAGCACCTTAAAGAATGAAGAACACTTATCTCCTGCCCTGGAGAGGAACCTGCTTAGCCCAGCCAGCTTGCCTGTCAAGCGCTGGACCTCCTTGGCGTCGCGAGGTGACTCCAAATCCAGGATGGCCTTGACCTTGTCCGGGTTGGGCTCCACCCCTGCCGGAGTCAGGAGATGCCCGAGGAACTTCCCGCGGCTAGCCCCGAAGACACACTTCAAGGGATTCAGCCTCATTTTGAACCTTCTCAAGGTGGCGAATGTTTCCTCCAGATCTTGTAGGTGCGAAACCATGCATTTGCTTTTGATCATTAGGTCGTCAACGTAGACCTCCAAGTTTCTCCCCCTCTGATCCCGGAAGACTCGATCCATCATGCGCTGATAGGTAGCCCCTGCGTTCTTTAACCCAAAGGGCATCATCTTGTAACTGAAGCATCCCTCCCTCGTGATGAAGGAAACATCCTTGGTGTCAGGAGGGTGCATCCGGATCTGGTGATAACCTGAAAAAGCATCTAAAAAGCTCATGACAGAAAAACCGACGGCTGAATCAACCAGTGCGTCGATTCGAGGCAGGGGGTAGCAATCCTTAGGGCATGATTTATTCAACAAAGAAAAGTTAATACACATTCTCCATTTACCACCTCCCTTCTTTACCATTACCACATTGGAGATCCAGCCTGGATACTGGATCTCTGAGATGAAGCCCGCCTCCAGGAGCTTCTTGACCTCCTCGCGAATGGACTCCTCCAGCTTGGTGGCGGTAGCTCTCATCTTTTGACGGATGGGGCGAGTGCGGGGGTCCAAGTTCAGGCGGTGGCAGGCTACGTCGGCGTCGATGCCCGGCATGTCCACCGCGCTCCAAGCGAAGATATCGACGTTGCTTTGAATGCAAGCCCGCACCTGCTCCCGGGCCTCGAGACTCAAGCCCCCGCTGACCCGCACCCTTTGTACTTTCCCTGCGCTGTTGAAGACCTCCATCTCCACCACTTCTTCGGCCGGTTCCAGCCGCGACTGCTCCCAACCAGCCCTTGCCTCTTCCTCCAGTTCCAGCTCTCCTCTCTCTCCCTCCTCCTCAATCTCCATCGCTTCTACCCGCCCCTCCTGCTGCTGCTCGACCCCTACGCCCCTCGGGGCCTCTCCCTCAACTCCTCCTGCCGCTTGCCCTCCTACTTCCAACGCCCCTTTCGGGCTCTCCTGCTCCTCGTCCCGCCGGACCACCTACACATCTCCTTGCAGCTTCTCAGTCTCCTCTTCTCCGACTTCCTCCCTAGCTATCCCTCTTGCCTCCTCTAGGACCATCTCCTCTTCCTCCACAACCTCCTGTAGGGCTGCCATCTCTATCTCCAACTCTTCTGCCTCCGCCATCCACGAAATGGTGTTGACTGCTGTAACGTAACATTGCATTGCCACCTTCGGGTCCCCTCTCACCCTAACCTGCACCCCCCCCCCCCCCATTGTTGAACTTGAGGCACTGATGGAACGAGGAGGGAACGCAGTGAAAGGCGCTGATGAGGGGGCGCCCGAAGATGGCATTATAGCTGCTCGGGGCATCCACGATCACGAACCTACAGTTCCGCGACACGCCCCCCAACCTTACGTGTAACCCTACTCCTCCTTCTACCTCTTTCCTCTCTCCGGAGAACCCGAATAGAGGTCCATCCGACGCCAAGACCCTCTTCCCTTCAACCCTCATCTCATCAAAGGCCTTCTTCAAGATGACATTTACTGAGCTCCCGTTATCCACCAGTATCCTTGAGACCGTATATTTTTCCACCGCCGTCTGGATTACCAGGGCGTCACAGAAAGGGTCCTCATAGTCTGGCATGTCCGCTGATGAGAAAGTAATCTTCTCTTATGGTGGGGGAACCTGTGAGGTGGAGGCCACCCCCCTTCGGTACATGGTTTGCAGGCTCCCCTTGCGGGTTGCCTCAATCCCCACTCCTCTGTGAATCACCCCGATTCCCCCCCGGGTCCCTACATCTACCCGATCTTCACACCTATCTTCCGCCTCGCCTTACTGCACCTCCACTATCCTCACCGATGGATCTTGCCCCCCTGCTCCTCTCGCTTCCCTTAACTCTAAGAATTCCGGACAGGTGGCCGTCACGTGACCTTCCTCCTGGTGGAAGTCACAAAAGAGCAACGCCTCCCCGCCCCTTCTTCCATCTCCCCTTCCTCTTCTACCTCCTCGAGCTCCTCTGGCTGCTCCTCTACCTCTTCCTACTTCCATGGCCTCCTGCGGTGGTGGGGGACGACCCCTCGGCTCCTGTCTCCATGCCGGTCAGTCGAACCTCCGGGGCTCCCGCAGGTTATCTCTCCCCTGGAAGCCTTCTCCTGGGCCCTGGGGGCGACCATCCTGGGGCCTCCAACCTAACCGGTTGTTCGGCTCCCGGGCCCCCCATCCCTGCTGCTGCCCAAACCTTCGGGGATCTTCCCTTCTCCTTTCTTCCCTTTGCTCCCTCTGTTCCCTCGGCTCCTTCTGTCTTCCCGCTGCTGGTTCCTTCACATCGTCCTCTGCTAGCTTGTCCAACTTCCTGTCAAAAGTTGGGTTTGCTCTCTCGAAGTCAATTTCCTTTGCCGCCCTGTCCATGAGCTCCTCAAAGGAGAGGGGAGGCACCCTTTTCAACTCCATGCTAAAGAATCCCGGTCTCAGCCCCAGGGTGAAGGCCAGCATCAGTGCGTACCCTGGGACCTCCTAGACCAGGATGATCTCTTCCTGAAACTGGTCGACATAGTGACCCAGCATCTCCTCCGGCTTCTGCCTCACCGCAAACAGACACTCCGCTTCCTTCTTCCGCTTCTTCGAGGTAGAGAACCTCAACAGGAAACTTCTCCGCAGATCCTCAAAACTGTAGATCGATCTTACTGGCAACTAGTGGAACCAGTCTCGAGCCTTCTCCTTCAGCGTGATGGCAAATAGCCGGCACTTGAAGGCATCTGTCATCTGCCTTATTGATACAATGTCTTCAAACCACTGTACGTGCTGTACAGGGTCATCCTTCCCCGAGTAGTAGGACATGTCGGGCTCCCGGAACCCCTCCGGTACCGGAGCTGAGATGATGAGCTCGCTAAATGGGCTCCCGCCTCCTGCCTGGCGAGAAGGTACGTCTCGCAGCCTCAGCTGACTTGACCGATCTGCGAGACCGTGCCCCGGGAAGAGCTCCCGCACTGCCGCTTCCTTCTCGCCCAGATCCGTCAGCGTCTCCTTGCCCGAGAGCTGGCTCTGGCCCGGGAAGAGTTCCCGTGCTGCCACGTCTCTCTCGCCCGCCTCCCCCAGGACCTCCATTCCCGGGCGCTGCCCTGGGGCGTTCTCGCCTAAGAGCGGGACCTCTTCTATCGGGACCTGAGGGGTGGCCCACTCGCCTCTCGCCGAGAAGGCCAAGCTGATCGTCTGCAGAACCTCTCGCCTGAACTCATCCAGCATCCTCTTTGTCGCTTCCTCTCCCCGGGTGGGGGAGCCTCCAGAACCTGACCCTTCACCTTCACCTCCAGCCATTGGACAAAACTCAAGGCTTTCTTGTATCGGCTGCCTTCCACGCTCATCGCACCAGAACTGTTGAAGCCAAATATGACCTCAACGAGAGTTCGAAGAAAAGGGGGTGCAGCCAAAACCTACTTTTCTCAAGTCTCAACCCTCGACTGGACTCAAAGGACCTAAGACTGACCCAATTGCCTCAGCAGGGAGGTCCCACCTCACACCCGGAAGATCTCTGAGAGCTTCCCCTCCAAAGCCAAAGCTGGGCTAGGAGCTCCTCAGAAAGTACTGGAATTTGAGAGATAATGATTGCTTGCCTTCCAAAGAGCCCTTATGGGTCTATTTATAGTTTTTGCTGTCTTGAGATTACTGAAATGCCCCTAGTTGGTCTGCCAATAGACGAATCCCGCTGTTTTTCTGAGGGCACCTGGGGTAAATTTACCTGAGGGCAATCTGGTCATTTAACCCTTGGCCTTGGGCCCCACTCGGCGAGAGCTGTACCGAGGTCCTCCTGCTCAGAGCCTGGCGCGAACGCTCTCGCCTGCTTACAGGCGAGAGCCCTATGAGATTGAAGCCTGGCACAAGCTCGAGCGTTCCCGGGCCGACCGCGCTTCGATGATCTTGGCCTGTTGTTCTCCGTTCGACGATCCGGTTGCAATCGTCGATCTTGGATCAACGATCTGGCGCGATCGTTCCCGCCTACTTTGGGCGAGATGTTCCTTAGGGCGGGAACCCCTTCGGCTAGCCCCAACTGCGACCATTGTGTCTCCTGGTCTGGCTCAGCGAATATGGGGTTGTACACCCCATATCGTAGATATCGGGTCGGTGAACCATACTGGTTTCGTCGATCGTAGTTCAACGAATAATTATAATGAAAGTTTGTGCTCAGAGTTCGTCGACTTGAGTTCGACGAACTGTACTTATTTCGTCGATCTGAGTTCGACGAAATCTACAGAACATTGTTATGGTTAGGATCTTTCTTATTCTTTCTCTTTTTTCTTATTCTTTTGTTTTAATTCTGATTATTTGACATTATTATCTATCTTTTATTTGCCCTTTTTTGAAACAAATTTTATTGGAGTAGTTAAGATATTCTTCTGAATTAGAGGGTGTTGGCTTAATGAAGCACCTAAGCCCAGCTTGTCATTAAGCTTGACATTCACTGTGTTTGTGATGTCCATCAGCTTGATACTTCTCCCATTTAGGGATTCTTTAAGTTGTCTTGCATCAGCCAATTCAATTTTTAATGAGATGATTTGTTCTTTAGCTAGGGTTAATTCATCTTTTAATTTGATATTTTCAGAAAGGAAGTTTTCTTGATCAATTAATTTTTCTCTATGATATTTAATATCTTTTTCGGAATTAATTAAATCAATGCATAAAGATTTTAATTCAGTTATAAAATTTTTTGAATTGAAATCAAAGGAAGATAATACCTGATTTACCTCAGATTCAGAAGGTTTTTAACTGTCTGATTGCTCAGCTTCAGATAGGCTGCTTGATGCATCAATGGCCATCAAACAAATCTCCTTTGCCTTAGCATCTTCTTCATCTTCACTGGAACTAGAATATGAAGATTCATCTTCAGTTTCACTCCATGTCTCAACCACAAAGTCTTTCTCCTTCCTTTTATTCTTGCTTGAGGAGGGCTTGCTGTAATGCTGCTTCCTAGGTTCCTTTTCTCTTCTTCTTTCCTTTTTTTATTCTCCGGACACTCTAAAATAAAGTGTCCTGGCTTCCTGGAAACAAAGCAAACAACTTCTTTAGTTACGGTCTTGTCATACCTTTGTTTGTCATCTTCCTTAGATAACTTTCTTCTGAAATCCTTCTTTGCCATCTTGCAAAATCTCTTGGCTAAGAGACTAAGAAGTTCTTCACTAGCTGTTGGAGCTTCTGTTTCTTCTGAAGCTTTGAAAGCTATGTTTTGTTCATTTCTTACTACTGGAGGATTTTTCTGCTCTACAGCTTCTCTTGTCTTTATTAGTTGTTCATATGATTTGAGATTTCCAAGAAGAGATTCAATGGAAATCTCATTAAGACTTCTGGCCTCCTTGATTGGCCATATTCTGGAATCCCATGAGCTGGTGAAGCACATGAGGATTTTGTCATTGACTTCTGTGAGGGTGATGTCCTTGTCCAGAGTCTTTAGCTCATTGATGATTGAGCTTAGTCTGTTGTACATGTCACTCACAGACTCAGATTCAACTTTCTTGAAATTTTCATACTGGGAGATGATATTAGATCTCCTATATTTTCTCTTATTTGCAGATCCAGCAACCATCTGGTTAAGTGAATCCCAGATAGCTTTGGCTGATGTGCACTCAGCCACTTTCTGGAATATGTCATCTAACATAGTCTTTGCTAAGATTTTCATGGCCTTGGCATCTGCTATCTTGGCCTTCTTCTGAGCATATGTCCACTCAGGTGGTGGAACAACATATGTGTTGGAAGTTGCAGTATTGGTAGCCACTGAAGCTTGTGGTCCTGTCATAATAGAATTGTATATGTCTTCATCAATAGAGTTCATATAAAACCTAATTCTTGCCTTCCAGATAGCAAACTTATTCAGGTTGCAAACTGGAGGTCTGGTGCTTGCATAATCTTTGTTCTGTGTCATGATATGAAATAAACAGAAAAACTAGGAAAAAGGAAATTCAGATCTATCAAGGACCTTTTGGTTCAAGTATTAGCTTGAGAAACCAAAGGAACACTGCTCTGATACCAAATGAAAGATAGGGGATAGATCTGATTACTCTAGAGGGGGGGGGGGGGGGGTAAATAGAGTAACTTAAAACTTTTGGTTATTTTAAAGTTTATCAGAGTAAAATAGGTGACATTAATAGTAGTATAAAAAGAAATGCAAACTAAGCTAAACTATCAAAACACAGCAAGAATAAAACAGAAAATGATCACACACAGACAACATAAGAATTTTACAGTGGTTTCTCAAACTGGGTACATCCACTCTTTTACCACCCTGTAGGAATCCACTATCAGGTTTTTGATCAGGTGACTGCCACCACAAGATATATTTGCAGGGAGATCTCACTATCCTTTAGGCTTTTGATCAGGTGCCAAAAAACCAAGAATAAACTTTTGAAGGGAGTTAATAAACCCTTTATATATGAGGTTAGGAGAGTTGATGGTGTCTTATCTTTTTTCTATACAACAGAGAAGACTAGTGGAATTCTGTTGTCAAGGCTCCTTTTGTAATAATGAATGGTTCAGAACTTGGAACCATGCTCAGGGTGTAGGTCTTCAGCCTTGTCTTGAAGTAATCTAGGAACTTTTTGACTGATTCAAAGTTGTTGTCCTTGAATGTCCCTAGAGTAGAAGTTGAAGAAGGATTCTTGATATTGATGGTTGTTCCCTTCTTCAGTCTTCAGAAAGATCAAGGGGGAAACGGGTAGTTTTCGGCACA
Source organism: Platanthera guangdongensis (assembly GCA_039583875.1). NCBI lineage: Eukaryota > Viridiplantae > Streptophyta > Magnoliopsida > Asparagales > Orchidaceae > Platanthera > Platanthera guangdongensis. The sequence goes on along the minus strand of CM077161.1, from coordinate 128,334,921 downwards.
GAGAAGAAGTAGATTTTCTTCTATATATTTTTGTTTCTCTTCTCTATATTCTCTTGTGCACAACTGCTTGTCTGATGTCAAGACTCTATCTATCTTGTATGAAAAGAGAAAAATCTCTTTCATATTCTGCTGTCAAAATTATCCATTAAAATTTGAATTACAAGCATTGATTGTTGATTGATTCTGGAGAATGAAATGGCTGAAATATCCTTTAATGAGTTTCCCCAATTGTCCCAATAAATTAAGCAAGTAATTAATTCTGAAGAAAACCATACTTAGTGTTGCAAATAACGGCTATATTCAGGGAAATATTATCATTAATTACTCAAGAAATCACTGCTGAGAAATATAATAAATCAGGACGGAATAAGGAAAACTTCTAAGTCTAGCTTGTGACAGAATTCGTCGAGCTCTGAACAGAATTCGTCGACTGGAGTTACAAGTTCGTCGAACTGATAATTCCTGTTCATCGACCTGAGCTCAGCAAACTGCATTCTGGAAATAACTGGCCAATTCTACGCTCTAAGTTCGTCGAGCTAAGAGTTTGTCTTCGTCGAGCTGAGTTCAGAGAAACTAAACTGGAAAGAATCTGTTGAAGTTAAATCCCAGATTTCGTGGAGCAGAGAATTTATCTGAATGAAGAGATCGTCAAACTGAGCTCGAATATCGTCGAGCTCAAATCAGAGAAGTAACTTTGAGTTTGTCGATCTGCGATCGACGATCGTCGAGCTGAGTTCGAAGAATTTCTAACTGATAATTTTTAACTATGAATTCTTCTAAGTCTGGGTCTACTGAGGTCCTCTGCTGGCTGGTCTATGAAGGTTGAACCTGGTGACTAGCCTAAACTCTAGGACTCACAGACTTTACCTTGGCTATACAATGTGGATCAAAACTCATCCTAATTAGTGAACTTAGCCCAAATCTAAACTAGGGTTCCAACAGAGAGGCACAAAGTTTATTCCTCAAGGATACTCGGATGCTGATTACGGTGGAGATTAAAACGATCGTAAGTCAACATCTGGTTACATCTTCACTAGTGGATCAGGGAGTATTTTTTTGGTGTAGCAAGAAGTAAGACTCAGTGTCCGTCTCTACTACGGAAGCGGAATACAAGGCTTAAGCCTTGGCAGCTCGGGAAGCCATTTGGCTCAGGATATTAGTATAGGACGTCTATGAAGAAGTGCGGGGTGCTACTCTGCTGAGCGGTGACAATGAGAGTGCCCTAAAACTGGTGAATAATCCAGTTTGTCACGCTCAGCCTAAGCACATCGAGATTGAGCATCACTTCATACATGATAAGGTGTTGGAGGGATCTCTGATGGTGGAGCATGTGCGGAGTGAAGAAAACATCGCAGACATCTTCACGAAGCCATTGTCGAAGGTGTCGTTTACATGGTTATGATGATTGCTGGGTTTGATCACCACTTCTCACTTCAAGGGGGAGTGTTGAAAATTATGAAGTGAAAGTGGTTGAATAAGCAGACCGAGCGGTCTGAGTCCGCAGCCTGGGCGGACTGATGTTGTGGCCTGGGTGGACTGACCAGGATGGACTTGGTGGCTTGGTTGATCTAATGGAGCGGCCTGAGCGACCTGTCTATGGCGGTCTGGTGGCAGTGCTCAGCTCGACCCGCGGTTCTGCAGATCTTGTTCTTGATGTAACCGGGCGGATTAGCAGTGAGTTCGCAGGAAGGTGGCAGACTCAGTTGGAGTCCGCAGAGTCCATTATGACATACTGGCTTTTGGTGATTGCGAGATTGGCATTGGTCCTTGCCGTGTTCTCCGGTGATGCCGTGGGTGACAGCAGCATTCATTGGTGGCGGACTGTCCATAGAGTTGGAGGTCTGGCTTCGTGTCCGCCGGGTTCGCGCTAGTTGTTTGGTGGGTTGCTGAACTTGATCACACTGTGTGACAAGTCCAAGATGTTCACAGTGTCCGCAGAGTCCCTTGTCGACTGGGCGATCTGCCTGTTGGTCGTGGACACGTGTGACGGGATGAGACTGTGTTCTCGCACTGTGCGGATTGTCGCCTTGTCCGCGTATAACATGTTGACTGATGCAATATGGGTTGTGGCTGTGTCAGTATGCTGTGCAGTGTGGCGGACTGGTGTTGTTCTTGCGAGCAGTGCGGTCTGGTGCCGTGTCCGCTTGTAGCGTGCGGACTAACGTAGTGAATGGGATGTTGTTGTGTCCACATACTGCAATGTGTGCGGACTAGCGCGGTGTCCGCCTGGTGGCGGACTGACCTTGACTTGGCGTCTGACGAGTTGGCTGGAGTCTGGCCTAGTCCTTGCAGACTCGACGGACTGGGTTTTGCTAGCTGCGAGCTGAGGTGGTGACTTCTATTCACTAGGGCGGTGACCGCACTTCTCACCCAGCCTATAAATAGACCCCCCCCTGATACTTCTACAGTAACTGAGTGAACAGTAAGTTGAGCGTAGATCAATTGTTGCGGACTCGGGTTTTCAGGTCGCGCGGTTTGAGATTTAACTGCTTGTTATTTACAGGTTGTGCGGCTAGCACTGTGAAGCCGGGCGTCTGGTTCTGATGAAGGTCAGGAAGCAGTGAAGTTTGCGGTTTACAATCAGCAGTTCCAGCAGGTCGTGTGTTGCGACCAAACAGTTTCTCTCCATCAATTGAAGTCTAAGTTCAATAACCAAGTCGCGGTCTCGGCGGGCTTGGCGGTCTGTTCATCCAGTTTGACGGCAACTTGTAGAGCGGGCGTCAGCAGAAAAACGGGTTGTCCGCGCGATTTGTGCGGACTCCGTAGTTCAGAGTAGCAGCAGCGGCTTGGTGGTCTCAGCGGTCTCGGCGGACTCAGCGGTATCTGAGGCAGTCCGCCAGGCTTGAAGATTGTTTTGCTTTATTTCCCTTTGTACTTGGCGAAATCATGTCTTGCCATGTATGCCTAGTCCTTTAAAGTTTGATAGTTGATTAATGCAAGATCTGTGGTTGCTCTTCATTGTTACTGATACATAGCTTTGTTTATGGTTGGAGTGTTTCTGCGCCTAGTTCTCGCTTTCCGCTTAATCAAGGGATCAGTTTGATAGTTTTGAAAGTATGTACTTGATACCAGAAATAGCAGTTGAACTGCTTGTAGAAATTTCAACAGATAGTTGCATAGTGTCTAATATATAAAAAATGGTGATTCGTTTTGTCAAACTTCTCAATATTAGGGAGGTAGAAGTCACGTGGAATAGGGTGTACCCAGACCTCTAGTGCTAATGGCAAGTGGTCATAGAATGGGCAGGGACTTGGAGAAGCATGTTGCTTGTCATACTCACATTTTTTTATGGTTGTGCAATAAATTACTTTATGAGTGGGCTCCTTAATCGTACGCCTGATATCGACCATGCTTGGATGACAATGAAGATGAGCTATTGGTTCTTGGGAAGATGAGCTACTTGAACTAGAGAAATTTTTTTCTAGGTCGTAGAGCTTGTGGGTGAAGTACTCGGCCAAAACAGAATGTGGACTTTGCGGGGGCAATCTGCCTTGCTCAGGGGCGGAGCTGTAAGTGTGAAGCGTTTCTTTGTTTGTTAGATATTCCCTAATATGGCGTACACATTCTTTCAATATAGCAAGAGATGTCCGAATGGTTCTATCTGATGTGTTGAGGTGCAAGCGGGAGGGCGGTGGCTTAGTCTTGAGTATCACTATGCAGAGGATACCATCTTCCAGGCCTTCTTTGATCTTTGGAGAACTCATTTTCTATATACGATATCAAACTGTTGCAGGCCGCTCAAGGCTCTTGGTAGACTGAGCTAAATAGGACCGTCTTACTCTACAGAGCAGGAAAATGCGTAAACAGTCACACAAAAACTAGAAAGTGAACAAGAAGGTTTTTTAATGTGGGAAACTCGTGAACTGAATGAAAAACCACGCGGTCGGATCAGTGCCAACCAAACTTCACTATTTGCGGGTGTTTACAGGTGATTTTTAGAGAAGCCGACGGCAATAGACCACTCCTCATTGCAATTTGGGGGGTGGGGGTGGGGGGATGCCAAGAGGGTGACAAGACACTGTTTGCAAAGCTTTAAGTTAGTCTTCATCGGAACAGATAGCAAGCAAACCGTAGGCTTGGAAGGCTTGTTCTTCTACTCAAAGGTTGGAGCAGAATGTGCATGCCAACATTGAATGAGTGATGGTTGCTGGGCACTGAGTACTACACAAGTGGTGTGTTGACACAGAAGTGTGCAAAACACTTTGTACATAGGAGAGCATGACCTTCGATGATTCCTCGGGGTGCTTGAATAACTTCAAAGGAGGAGACAAAGATCTCTGAAGAGCTATGATGCGTAGGGGGAGGAATCTGAGAGGAGAGAAGGTGAGAATGAAGGGAGGCCTGAAGTCCTATTTATAAGCGTCAGGTGTGATTACGATAGTTATACGGTTATCCGCAGACCGCAACCACCATTTTTACCAATTACAACCCAAATTAATATAGTTCGACACACATTATTTTAATAATTTTTCTATAGGCAAGCTAATATTTTTCTGGCTATTTACACCCACCCATTTCAGGTAGTTACAATGGTGGTTATGTGGGTGGTTATCCGTACAACAAACATCAGAGATTGCGCAGAGGAGATTAGACAGAGGCGATTAGACGGTCGGAGGGGAGCCTGACCGAGAGGACCGACCAGGCGATCGTCTGCCTCATGGAGACCGGTCGGGCCGAGGCCGCCCGGGCGCCATCATGGAGGCCGGCCTGGTGGAGGTTGGTCGGGCACTGACCTCGTGGAGGCCAGTTAGGGCACCGGACTTGCGGAGGTCGGCCCTATGGAGGCCGCCCGGGCGCCGACCTCGCAGAGGTTTGCCCCGCGGAGGCCGCCCGTGCGCCGACCTCATGGAGGACTATTGGGTGCCGACCTCACGGGTCTGACCTCGCAGGCTAGTATTTTTATGCCTATTTACACCCACCCATTTCAGGTAGTTACACTGGTGGTTACGTGAGTGGTTACCCGCACAACGAACGGCGGAGATCGCGCGAGGCGATTAGAAAGTGGTGGTGAGGCGAGGTCGAAGAGGGGCCGGCCGGGAGGGGCAACCGGGAGGCCGTCATCCTTACGAAGACCGGTCAGGTAGAGGCCGCCTGGGGACCGACCTCATGGAGGCCGACCCGACGGTGCCCACTCGACCATCGGCCTCGAGGAAGCCAGTCATGGCTCCGGCCGGAGGCCGCCCTGGCGTTGACCTCTGGAGGCCGACAGATAGAGGCCACCCGGGAGCCAGCCTTGGGAGGCTGGCCGGCGGTGGCCGCCAGGGCGCCGACCTCACGGATGCCGGCGCGACGGAGGCCGCCCGGGCGCCAGCCTTTTGGAGGTTTCCCCGCCTGGCCACCAGCCTCGCGGAGGCCGGCCCGACGGAGGCCACCCGAGCACGGGCCTCGAGAAGGCCATCGGGCGCCGGCCTCACGGAGGCCGGCCCGGGTGCTAGCCTCGCGGAGGCCGCTCGGGCACCGACCTCGCGGAGGCCGGCCAGGAAGAGGCCACCTGGGCACTGACCTCGTGGGTCCGACCTTGCAGGTCCGACCTTGCGGGTCCGGCCAGGAGGCGCCCGTGCTGGCCTCGCGAGGTCTACCAGGCGAAGGCCACCCGGGAATCAACCTTGCGGGGGCAAACCTGGATGCGTCCGCGTTGGCCTCGCGGGGGCCGGGAGGGCGGAGGCCGCCCGGGAGTCGGCCTCGTGGAGGCTGGTTGGACGGAGGCCAGCCAGGTACCGGCCTCGCGGAGGCCGACCTGACGGCGCCTGTGTCGGCCTCGCGAGGGGCCGGCTTGTTTGAGGCCTTCCTGGCGTCGGCCTTGCCGAGGCCAGCCGGTCAGAGGCCACTGGAGCGCCGACCTTGTAGAGGCTGGACGGACGAAGGCCGTGGCCGCATGTGGGGAGTTGCGGCCTCGGGCGGTGCATGAGGAGGCGGCGACCATCTTGGATGGTCGGTCGCGGCAGTTGAGACGACGGAAAGATCGCACGCGCGAATCGCACTTGGATCTGGTGCGTAGATCGGGTGCGAGGTGGTTTCTCCCATAACCTCCAACCAAGTTAGTGGTCGTGATGGAATTCTACTGTTTGCAGTCCATAATTCCTATAAATTGTGGGTGACCCATCACTTTCCATTTAAGATGATATATCAATAATACGGTCAGCATAAATAATAAGGAAAATGTTCGATGTTGTTTAAATAAAAGCATCAAACTTCAGAATTAAATTAGTTCCAAGCTAAATACAATAGAAATAGATATTATAATCTAAGAAATGCAACATTAGAAACTAAGAAGTGGTCTCATTGTTTGATCATTCTAAACAAAAATATTTGATCAAACAACCAATTGTTTGAGCTAACACTAGCATGTACCAAAATTACAAGCCTAAAATATGGCAAAAACAAATTCACAAGATACGACCGTCTTGTTCTCCTTGACCGACTGCTATCAAATGTGTTCATTAGTCATTCAAAGTAAGTCACACATTTGTACACAATTCAAAGCCATTTTTGTTATATTTTTAGTTGCTAACTCTTGTAATATGATTCGTTTGAGGTGAATCATTAGAAATGATTGTTGAAAATCATGAAGTGAAAATGGGTGATGGAGCAGACCGTGCGGTCTGGGTGGTCTGAGTCCGCGGCCTGGGCAGACTGTTGTTGAGGCCTGGGTGGTTAGTGGTCAGGGTAGTCTTGGCGGCATGGGCGTCTAGTGCAGCGGCCTGGGCGGTTTGGTGGCGGTGCTCAGCTCAGCCTGCGGTTCTGCAGATCTTGCTCTTGAAGTAACCAGGCGGTTTGGAGATTAAAACCGCGGAGATGTGGCGGACTCGGGTAGAGTCCGCGGAGTCTGTTTTGGCGGACTGGTTTTGGAGATCGGCATTGGTCCTTGCCGGTCCTCCAGTGTTGCGGTGGGTGATCGCCGCGTTCATGGTGGCGGACTGTCCATGGAGTTGGCGGTCTGGGTTTCGTGTCCGCTGAGCTCGTGCCAATTGTTTGGTGGGTTGCTGGACTTGGTCACACTGTGTGACAAGTCCAGGGTGTTCGTTGTATCCACAGAGTCCGTTGTTGACCGGGCGATCTGCCTGTTGGTCGTGGACTTGTGTGGCGGGCTGTGGCGGTGTTCTTGAGCTGTGCGGACTGTCGTCATGCACGCGTATAGCGTGCAGACTGATGCAGTATGGGTTGTAGCTGTGTCCGTGTTCTGTGCAGTGTGGCGGACTGGTGCTGAGCCTTCAGACAGTGCTGGCTGGTGTCGTGTCTGCATGTAGCGTGCGGACTGACGTAGTGAATGAGATGTTGTTGTGTCCGCGTGTTGCATGTGTGCGGTCTGGCGCGGTGTCCGCCTAGTGGTGGATTGACCTTGACTTGGCGCCTAGCGAGTTGTTTGAAGTCGGGCCAAGTCCTTGTAGGCTCGGTGGACTGGGTTTTCTTAGCTGCGAGCTGGGGTGATGTTTCTATTCAGTAGGGCGGTGAACACACTCCTCACCCCGCCTATAAATAGACCCCCCCCCCCCCGGCACGTCTACAGTAACGCTGTGAACAGTAAGTTGAGCGCAGATCAATTATTACGGACTCGGTTTTGCAGGTCGCGCGGTTTGAGATTTAACTTGTTGTTGTTTGTAGGTTGTGCGGTTAGCACTGTGAAGCCGGGCGTCTGGTTCTGATCAAGGTCAGGAAGCAGTGAAGCTTGCGATTTACAATCAGCGGTTGCAGCATGTCGCACTTAGCAGCCAACCAATTTTCTCTCCAGCAATTGAAGTCTAAGTTCAATAACCAGATCGCCAGTCTCGGCGGACTTGACGGTCTGTTCATTTAGTTCGGCGGCGGCTTGTAGAGCAGGCGTCAGCAGAATAACGGGTAGTCCGCGCAGTTTGTGCGGACTCCGTAGAATCAGAGTAGCAGCGGTTTGGCGGTCTCGGCGGTCACGGCGGACTCAGCGATCTTGTAGGCAGTCCGCCCGGCTTGGAGTTTGCTTTTGCTTGTTTTCTTCTCATTGTACTTGGCTAAATCATGTCTCGCCATATATACCTTGCTTTGTAAAGTTGATAGTGGATTAATGCAAGATCTACGTTTGCTCTTCATTTTCTCTGATACATAGCTCAGTTTATGGTTGGAGTGTTCTTGCGTCTAGTTCTCATTTTTCGCTTTATCAAGTGATTAGTTTGATAGTTTTGGTAGTGTTTGCTTGATACCAGAACTACCAATTGATTGATTTGTGAAATTTCAACATGGTATTAGAGGGAACAGTGGCTTGAGCAGTGAGCTGTGATCAACCTCAGATTGTGCTCGGTGCTTCTGGAAGCTTTTGTGATCAGTGGTGATTTGCAATGGAAGGATCCTACGGAAGAGGTCTTGGCATTGAACTTCTTACAGCCACTTTAAGCGCGATTGCAAGGTCAAGTTGCAACCTGGGCATGTTGCAAGGTCAAGCTGTATCTGTGTGCTGTTCCAGTTCTGAGGAAGCCGGGTGGGAGGAGCTTTCTTAACAAGCACGTATATTCGTGCTCTTGACACTGTTGACTACCAAGATGACTGGATAGTAGACTCGGGGTGTGACCATCACCTCACTGGAGACGAGTCGAAGTTCTCATCTCTGCAACCGTTCTCAGGTAATGAAGCAATTATTACAGCTGATTATTTTGTTCATTCTGTAGAGAAGGTGTGTGTTGTTTCTTTGGAGAGTGCTCAGGGTCCGCTTACTCTAAGGATTGTGTATCATATACCCGGCATGAAGAAGAACATCTTCTCGGTGACCAATGCAGTCGACGTAGGCTTTCATGTTCTGTTTGGCCCAATAGAAGTAAGTTTTCTCTGCAATGTATCAGCGGTTAAGGCTGATGTTGCTCATGTAGGGAGAAGAGTAAGAGACTTGTTTGTCTTATCAACAAGCTCTTATGTTGATCGGATGAGGGCCAATGATAGCGTGGCTATCTGGCATGAGAAACTAGGGCACGTGGGGATGGACAAGCTCAAGGCTATGTCAATGAGGAGCCTGGTGAGAGTCTTGCCGAAGTTATCCTCCTTCGGAGATGGCCGTGTTTGTGCGGGATGTCAGTACGGTAAGGATCATTGCCTTCCATTTGATAAGTCACAAATGAGGAGCAAGACACATTGGAATGCATCCATGGTGATTTGATGGGGCCAACAATAACCACTAGTATTGGAGGCAGCAGATATATGCTTGTGTTGATTGATGATTACTCAAGATACACTTGAGTGTATTTTATGAAGGAGAAGTCGACAACTTTCCAATTGTTTGTGGAGTTCAAAGAGCTGGTGGAGGGCAGACTTTGCTTGCGGATCAAGAAGTTCAGATCAGACAACGGTGGTGAGTTTTTCTCATCTGAGTTCTCTAGTTTCTGCAGGAAGCATGGGATCCAGAGGGAGCTTACTTGTGCTCATACTCCACAACAAAATGGAGTAGCGGAGAGGAAGATCCATCATTTGACGAAAACTTACAAATGTTGGCTTCATGCAAAGGGCATTCCCAGGTTCTTCTGGGCGAAAGGAATGGCCTGTGCAACGTATGTCATCAATCGGATGACTCTAAGTCCGATCAACATGAAGTCTCTGGTTGAAATGATGTTCAAGGAGAAGCCGAGTGTGGAACACCTTCGGGTGTTCGGATCAACCTGCTATGTTCATATCTCGGATGCTCAGAGGACCAAGCTTGATGCAAAGGTGAGGAAGCTTGTCTTTGTGGGCTATGATGAGCGGAAGAAGGGGTGGAAGTGCATGAATCCTACGACAAGAAAGTTCTTTATTTCAAGAGACGTTGTCTTTGATGAACTGACGTCATATGGAGGTGGTACTGTTGAACTGCAGGAGAGCAGGGTTGATGAAGGGCAGGAAGAAGCTGCTAAAGTTCTTCAGATGGAGTTCTCTATATCACCAGGAGCTCCAGGTGTTTCAAACTCTGGGGCTGAAGCTTCTGGTTCGGGAAACAGGGGTAGCGATGCTCCATGTGCGCCCGAGAATAGAGTTAGTGTTGACGAAGCAGCGAAGGTGGTGAACAAGGAGCAGTCTCTTCAGAGATCAAAGAGGATCATTAAGCCACCAGCTCGGTATTACGAAGGAAACACGGTGAGCTTCATTACTTGTTTCTTCGCAAGCACTTTGGATAAGCGGGAGCCTTCAAAGTTTGAAGAGGCAACTGGAGTAAAGGAGTGGGATGATGCTATGAATGAGAAGATGGCTGCCCTCAAGAAGAATGAAACCTGGGACTTGGTGCCCAAGGTGGATGACATTACTATTGTTACTTGCAAGTGGGTCAACAAGCTGAAGAATGCAGATGGAAGCATCGAGCGGTATAAGGCTCGAATTGTAGCTCGGGGGTTTTAACAACAGTATGACGAGGATTATGAGGAGACATTTAGTACTGTGGCAAAGATGAATTCAGTACGGGTGGTGATCTCTTTGGCGACTTGTCAGGGTGGGAAGATGCGGCAGCTAGATATAAAGAATGCTTTTCTTTATGGGGAGATTGACAAGGACATCTTCATGGATAAGCCGCTCGGGTACCTATCTTAAGAGCATACAGACTACATCTGCAAGCTCCAGAAGGCACTCTATGGGTTGAAGCAGGTTCCTCGATCCTGGTATGGGAAGATTGCAGAATACCTTTAGTTCTGCCGATATATGGCTTCAAACTCAGATTCGAGCCTCTTTGTTAAGAAGAAGGGGGAGCTTCTAGTCGTAGTCGTTTTGTACGTGGATGACATGATCATCATGGGGAACTCCAAGGAGGAAGTAGCAAGGCTTAGGGCAGAGCTAGTTATTAGGTTCGAGATGAAGGATCTGGGTGAACTCCACCATTTCCTTGGACTTTAGGTGGAGAGGAAGGAGAGTGTGAATACTTGTATCTTAGAAGGGCTATGCAGAACGAATCGTTCAGCGATTCGGCATGCATGAGGGGAAGAGTAGCTCTACTCCATTTGATTCTGGCATCAAACTTCGGCGGTATGAGGGGAGGATTCTTTCGGTTCCTTTGGTGTTTCGGGCTCTAGTTGGGAGTCTTATTTACCTGACGATTACAAGGCCAGACATTGCTTATGCGGTTGGCCGAGTAAGTAGGTATATGGCGGAACCCAGGAAGCCTCATCTGATGGAGGCTAGGAATATCTTGGCCGAGAGGATCTATCTTAGTAGCGTGAGCAAACTATAAGGGAGGAGTTCCCTAAGCTATTTCTCTAAGGTAATCAGATGCAATGTTTACTTTTTATAATTTTCCCGTAATGTCAAATTTCGGGACCAAATTTCTTTAAGTGGGGGAGATTTATAACGTCCCAAATTTCCTAAGGTGGAAGATGCTTCTTAGGGTGTTATAGCTTGGCGGTAGCTAGTTACCGCGCGGTGGTAGCTCCAGGGTTTGCGTCGAATGCGTGGAGTTCTCGAGAAAACATCGAGCTCTCGGGAAAGATGTTACTGCGCGGCGGAAAGTTATTACTGCGCGGCGGTAGCAGGGGAATTAATCTGGCAGACCCCACAGGAAGCTATCACATGGCGACAGTGTTACCACTGGCGATAACTAGGGCAATTTAATTGATATAGTTATCGGTAACCTACCACGTGGAGGTAGAAGTTAGTGCGTGGCCATAGCGGTGTGTGAGGTATCATAACTGACGTCCTCTATCGTGCGGCGTCAGCGTCCAATCGCACGGCGATAGTGAAACAGTAACGTCATTGGCCACGTATCGGCCTGTGATTGGAGGGTTTGGACGGTTGCGCTCGAAATGAGGGGTTGAATTAAGGTACCACGCGACGGTAGGTAGTTACCGCACGGCGGTAGCTAGTTACCGTGTGGCGGTAGCCTGGTTTATATACCTGGTTTGGCCGTTTTCACTTCATTTTTCTTCTGGATTTGAAGTTGGCTTGATTTTCCTAGAGGAGGAGTAGCAGCGCCGGAGGGTAAATCTCGCCACCGTTGGAGTTCCGAATCTTCGATTTGCAAGTCGAGTCTGGATCTGTGTAGGCAAGATCATTGCGGTCGCATTCATCCATCTAGATCTTTGACATGGCACCAAAGATAATGCAAATGGTAACGTTCCTCAACTTGGACATGTGAAGTCCTCTTCCTTTTGCATATGATTCCCTCCTCCGCGAGTGTGCGTTGAGCGTGAGGTTTTCCTTCGGGTAGATACGGTATTTTCCCGTAGTTTTTGCATATAGAGTTCGGAATCGAAGTACGAATATAGGCATGATGTGTGAAGCCTTTACAACCCCGTGTCCGGCGAGCAAGGTCGCCAGGAACCAGACAGATTGGGCCGAAGGAAGTAGGCGAGCTCGACGGTAGAAAAGCCGAGCCAGAGCTCGGCATTCATTGACCAGAGATCGGCATTCGTCGACCGGAGATCAGTATTCGCCGACCCAGAGCTCGGCATTCGCCGAGCTAGTCCCAGCTCGCGACCTCGCAACAGAACTCGGCAACAGCAGGCGAGCAGGATGTGCCGAGGTGGTCAAGCTCCCCAACTCGCCTGGATGAATGAGGTACTTTTTACTGTTTTGCCCCCGCTGGTCTGCCTATATCCCTTCAAAATAGCGAAGTTTGGCTGTTGGCAGACCCAGCCAAGGGTTTTCTAGTAATTTCAGGTCAGTTCTTTTGGTTATTGGCAATTCAGATTCCAAAAACTATAAATAGGACCCAAGGGGTACCCCAGAATGCATGTTTCATGCGCCTTCCTGCTCCAGTTTTCAAGTGCTTTCTGAGGGTACCTTAGCTCGGCCTCTGGCTAAGGAGGGGAAGCGCTCTAAGATCTTCCGGGTGTGTGGTGGGACCTCCCCGCCGAGCCCTTGGGTCGGTTGTTCCTTGTTTTCTTTGTTGTTTTGCTTGCAGGAGTAAAGTAGGCGCGAGACCACCCCTTCCCCAAGGGAGAACTCCACGGGAGACCGAGAAACCGGTTTCAACATTTTGGTGCGGTGAGCGTGGAGCGTGGTTAGTGCAGAAAAGCTTCAGCGAGTTCGATGATAGGACAGGGATCTGACAGGCCGAACTCCCCCCCCCCCCCCCCCGGCCTCTCGCCACGGTGGGGATGTTTGAAGATTTCAGGAATGAGGTGTTGAGCCTCGTCAAGTTTGCACTCGGCGCACGGGCCGAGTGATAGACTCCAGCAGTCTAAATCGCGGCTGCCCCCACTTTGGGCAAGGACGCCCCCGGCAGGCGAGCTGGGAAGGAAGTGGCTGAGGAAGGCCGGGGGTGAGAGCTCCCCGGGCGCGAGCTCTTCCCTGGCACGGCAAGCCGAGGCCGGTTCGGTGAGCTGGGCTCGCGAGACTCGCCAGCTCGCCCAATGGGGGGAGGAAGCCCCTTTAGCGAGTTGGTCTCTTCAGCCCCAGTTCCAGATGGGTTCAGGGAACCCGAGATGTCCTACTACACCGGAAAGGGAGACCCGGTCCAGCATGTTCAGTGGTTCGAGGACGTAGTCTCCATCCGACAGATGTCGGACGGGTTCAAGTGCTGACTCTTCGCTATCACCCTCAGGAAGAAGGCAAGGGAGTGGTTCCATCAGCTACCGGCCAGCTTCATCTACTGCTTTGAGGACCTGCGTCGGCGGTTCATACTGAGGTTCACTACCTCGAAGAAGAGGAAGAAGGAGTCAGAGTCCCTATTCCACATCAAGTAGGGGGTGAATGAGATCCTGGGGAGCTACGTGGACCGGTTCCAGGAGGAGGTTACTCAGGTCCAGGAGATGTCTGGCCATAGTCTGATGATGGCTTTTACCCTGTGCCTGCAGCAGGGGTTCTTCAGGATGGAGCTGAAGAGAGTCCCCCCCCCCTCTCCTACGAGGAGCTGATGGAGAGGGCGACGAGAGAAGTCGACGGGGAGGCGTCAAACCCGGAGTTTGTGCGGAAGCTGGCCAGGTTGGCCACAGAGGAGAAGAAGGAACCAAGAGGAGGAAGAGGAAAGGAGGAAAGGAGAGGAGAGCCCCGACAAAGGGAGCAAAGGTAACTCCAGTGGCAGCAGGAGTCGAGGTGGGGGCATCAGAAGCCCGACCGTCGACTGGGCTGGAGACCTGAGTGGCAAGGGCAAGGGCCACAAAGTGGATACCATGGAAGGGATCACTATCAGGGGAGGCAAGATCAGTTCCACCCCTCAGGCTGGAGGCAGGCCCAGAGGCCCCGACTCCCCGACCAAGAGGAGGCTTTGGCCATAGCCTTGGTGGAGAGGAGGAGAATAGTAAGGAGGAGGAGGAGAGAGGTTAGGGTGGTGTTGCCCTATTGCGACTTCCATCAGGAGGAGGGGCACGCCATAGCCACGTGCCCGGAATTCCTTGAGATGAGAGGGAATAGGGAGAAGCCGCAGCAGCAGCAGGGACGACAAGAAGTGAGGATTGAGGAGGTACTGCCTCGGGCGGAGGAGGACCGTTCCGAAGACCGGGTGGATGTTGGAACCCGAGGAGGGATCAGAGTGATCCACGCGGGTGGGGGGGGGGGGGGGGGGGGTGGGGGTCGAGGCTTCCCGCAAGGCGAGCCTCCATACCATGTACCGTCGGAGCGTTGCCTCCACATCCTAGACCCCGCCCCCAGAGGAGAGAATCACCTTCTCCAGAAGTGATATGCCAGATCACGAGGATCCATTCTGTGATGCGCTAGGTATCAAGGCACCCATCGAGAATTTTATCGTCTCTCGGATCCTCGTTGACAACGGGAGCTCCATCAATGTCGTCTTCAAGAAGGCGTTTGACGCAATGAAGGTATAAGCAAAGAGGGTGCTGGCCTCAGACGGACCCTTGTTTGGGTTTTCGGGGGAGAGGAAAGAAGTGGAGGGAGGAGTAGGCCTCCATGTTACAGTGGGGGGTAGGGGCAGTCCAGGAACTGCAGGTTCATCAATGTGGATGCCCCCAGCAGCTACAGCGCCATATTCAGGAGGCCCCTTATCAGCGCCTTGCACTGCGTCCCCTCATCATTCCACCAATGCTTAAAGTTCAACGCTGAGGGGATTCAAGTCCGGGTCAGGGTGGACCCAAAGGTGGCACGGGAGTGCTATGTCACTGTGGTGAACACCATCTCTTGGCAGGAGGGAGCCGAGGAGATGGGGCGAAAAATGGAGGAAGCTGAGTAAGAAGAAAGGAGGGAGGAGCTAGAGATGGAGAACTGCGCAGAGGAGGCGGCGACAGGAGGAGACCAGGAGGAGATGGCCGAAGTGATGGCCGTGGAAGAAGAGGCGGAGGTGGAGATTCCGGTCTCAGAAGAGAGGGATGCTGAAGGATGGGGAGAGCAGTCCAGGTTGGAGGCTACGGAGGAAGTGGTGGATTTGGAGGTGCTCACCCGTGGAGGCAGGGTGGAGAAGGTCCGCGTCAGCGGAGGGCTGACCTCGGAGGTCCAAGACAGGATGCTGGAGTGCATACAAAAGAATGTGGACATCTTCGCTTGGGACGCCGCGGAGATGCCGGGGGTTGACACGGATGTAGCCGGCCACCGCCTCAATCTGGACCCGGGAACACACCCCATTCAATAGAAGAAGAGGTCCACTGCTGACAAGCTTGTAGAGCCCATCAGAGAGGAGGTGGCAAAGCTCCTAAAGGCTGGCTTCGTGTCCGAGATCCAATACCCCGGTTGGGTCTCCAATGTGGTCATGGTCAAAAAATGGGACGGCCGATGGAGGATGTGTATCGATTTTTCTTTACTTAATAAAGCTTGTCCTAAGGACTATTATCCTTTGTCTCGAATCGACGCGCTGATTGACTCAGCCGTCGGTTTTTCTATAATGAGTTTTCTAGATTCTTTTCAGGTTATCATCAAATCAGGATGCACCCCCCGGACATCAAGGATGTCTCGTTCATCACGGGGGATGGATGCTACTGTTACAATATGATGCCCTTCGGGCTAAAGAATACGGGGGCGACCTACCAAAAGATGATGGATAAGGTCTTCAAGGAGCAAAAGGGGAGGAATTTGGAGGTGTACGTGGATGACCTCATGATCAAAAGTCGGAATATGGACTCCCACCTACGAGACCTAGAGGAGACCTTTGCAACCCTGCGCAAGTACAAGATGCGGTTGAATCCCCTAAAATGTGTCTTCGGGGCTAGCAGGGGAAAGTTTTTGGGACACCTCCTCACCCCTGCAGGGGTCGAGCCGAATCCTGATAAGGTCAAGGCTATCTTAGAGCTGGGGTCGCCGCGGAATGCTTAGGAGGTACAGCGGCTGACGGGGAAGCTGGCAGGGTTGAGTAGGTTCTCTCCTGGGCAGGGGAGAAGTGCTCCCCCTTCTTCAAAACATTGAGGGGTGGTTGAAAGTTCGAATGGACCAAGGAGTGCGAGGAGGCATTCCGGGCCCTCAAGATGCAGTTGACTCAGGCTCCGCTACTACAAGGGCCGAAGGAGGGCGAGGACCAGTTTTTATATCTCGGTGTCGGGGTGGAGGCCTTGAGCTCCGTTCTAGTTCGTGAAGAGAGGAAGAGACAGCTCCCCATTTATTACGTGAGCCGGGTCCTGAGGAAGGCTGAGCTCCGGTACCCGATTTTGGAGAAGCTGGCTTTCGCCCTGATCATCTCAGCCCGGAGACTGCGACCTTACTTCCAGGCACACTCAATCCGAGTCGTGACTGACCATCCTCTCCGCAACATCTTTGAGGGGGTGGAGCATTCAGGCAGGATGGCCAAGTGGTCGGTGGAGTTGAGTGAGTTCGACGTCTCATTCGTTCTGCGGCTCTCGATCAAAGCTCGAGCGATGGCCGACTTCTTGGCTGACTATGTGACTGAAGTGGCGGTGGAAGAGCTCACCCGTCCGCCTCCTTGGAAGGTGAAGGTAGACGACGCCTCGGGGAGGCATTCCCTAGGAGTGGGGGTGATCTTGGAGAGCCCTCAGGGGACTAGAATTGAGCAGACGGTGGTGGTGCACTTTCCCATCACCAACAATCAAGCCGAGTATGAAGCCGTAATAGCAGGGCTACGCCTGGACAGGGAGCTAGGGGTGTTGTACATGGAGGTTCTTACCGACTCCATGGTGGTAGCTTCCCAGATCAACGGGGAGTTTGAGGCGAGGGAGCCTACCATGCGGTTGTACTTAGCCAAAGTGAAGGGGGTCATAGGCACTTTGCAAACCTTCTCCATCTGACACGTGCCCAGGGAAGAAAACGAACAGGTCGACCAACTAGCAAAGCATGGTCCCCAGGTGGGGCGTACCATCACCGACCTATTCCGCCCCTCCATCGAAGATGGGGAGCTCATGGAGATTGATCAACAGACTTCATGGATGGACCCAGTTGTAACTTTCCTCTCCACGGGAGAGTATCCGGAGGGGGCAGACAAGAAGAAGCTAAGGCACAAGTCGGCGTACTACCTCCTCTAGGACGGGCAGTTATACAGGAAGACACTCTCGGGGATGTTGGCTCGTTGCATGGCCAAAGGGAAGGTACAAAGAATCTTGGAGGAAGTCCACTCCAGAGAGTGTGGGAGCCACTCCGGGAGTCGGACCCTGGAAGGAAGAATTGTCAGGCAGGGGTACTTCTGGCCTACCCTGAGCCATGACACAATGGAGTTCGCAAGAAGGTGCCATAAATGCCAGCTGTTTGCCCCCTCCAGCTATAGCCGGCCCAGCGACTCAAAAGTATCACGGCCCCCTGACCCTTCGCCATTTGGGGAATGGATTTGGTTGGGCCATTCCCCTAGGCCATTGGGCAGAGGAGGTTCCTCCTAGTAATGATCGACTACTTCTCCAAGTGGTTGGAGGTGAAGCGCCTAGCCAAGGTGACCTCCCAGGTTATCAGGAACTTTGTTTGGGGGGAGATCATCTGCCGCCATGGGCTGCCCCAGGCCATTGTCACAGACAACGGGCCCCAGTTCGCCAGCGCTGAGTTCACTAGCGTCTGCGAGCAGCTTGGAATCGACCTCAGGTTCTCCTCGGTCCATCACCACAGGAGCAACGGGCAGGTGGAGGCCGCGAACAAGATTATCGTCAACCTCCTCAAGAAGAAAGTGGAGAATTTGAATGGGAGCTGGGTGGAACAGCTTCCCACAGTTCTTTGGGCCCTAAGAACCACCCCTAACACGAACACTGGAGAGACCCCCTTCAAGCTCTCTCATGGGTGCGAGGAAGTACTCCCCGTGGAGTTTGAAGTCCGAACACCTCGAGTTGTTGCGTCCAATGAAGGTAGTGAAGAATGGCAGGCCGGGAACAAGGAAGAGTTGAGGCTCTCCTTTGACATGGTGGAAGAGCTGAGGGACCTTTCCGCCATCTGACAGGAAGAGGTAAAAAGGAGAATGACCAAGTACTTTGACAAGCATGTCAGAGTCAAACAGTTCATGGAAGGGGATTTGGTACTGAAGAAGGGGGACGCAGCAGGGAGGTCGGCATCCGTAGGGAAGCTTAACCCCAGCTGGGAGGGGTCGTTTATTATAAAAGAGGCCCTAAAATCGGGAAGTTACCGACTTCAAAATGTAGAGGGTGAGACCCTGAGTCTCACCTGGAGTGGTGACGACTTAAAACATTTTTCCCCTAAAGCATGTAAGCGATACTTTGATTGTAATAAAATTCTTCAACAC
The DNA here is from genome assembly GCA_039583875.1 of Platanthera guangdongensis. NCBI lineage: Eukaryota > Viridiplantae > Streptophyta > Magnoliopsida > Asparagales > Orchidaceae > Platanthera > Platanthera guangdongensis. The sequence continues at coordinate 128,316,464 of CM077161.1, read as the reverse complement.
TTCAAGTACGGTCAAAGCTAACTTGCATGGAGAGATGGTATTAATAGTGGACCCCGAGCAGATCCCGCTGCCAGGCTCTCACCTAGCTGGCAGGGCAGGAAGTCACTCGGTGTCATCCTTGCCCTCGAGCAGATCCCGCTATCAGGCTCTCACCTAGCTGGCAGGGCTGGAAGTCACTCGATGGTATTGATAGTGGACCCCGAGCAGATCCCGCTGCCAGGCTCTCACCTAGCTGGAAGGGTAGGAAGTCACTCGGTGTCATCATTGGCCTCGAGCAGATCCTCCTGTCAGGCTCTCACCTAGCTGACAGGGCTGGAAGTCACTCGATGGTATTGATAGTGGACCCCGAGCAGATCCTGCTGCCAGGCTCTCACCTAGCTGGCAGGGCAGGAAGTCACTCAGTGTCATCCTTGGCCTCGAGCAGATCCCGCTGTCAGGCTCTCACCCAGCTGGCAGGGCAGGAAGTCACTCGATGGTATTGATAGTGGACCCGGAGTAGATCCCGCTGCCAGGCTCTCACCTAGCTGGCAGGACAGGAAGTCACTCGGTGTCATCCTTGGTTTTGAGTAGATCCCGCTGTCAGGCTCTCACCTAGCTGGCAGGGCTGGAAGTCACTCGATGGTATTGATAGTGGACCCCGAGCAGATTCCGCTGCCAGGCTCTCACCCAGCTGGAAGGGCAGGAAGTCACTCGGTTTCATCCTTGGCCTCGAGCAGATCCCACTGTCAGGCTCTCACCTAGCTGGCAGGGCTAGAAGTCACTCGATAGTATCGGCCTTGAAATTTCCAGGTAAAGATCAAGACGTTTCGAATGCCAAGGAATAAGGTGAAAGAGGTTCTGCATAGGCGAGCTCGGGCTCACCTAACCCAGCTCGGCATCTGCAAGAGGATTCCGCACAGACGAGTTTGGACTCGCCCAGATCAGCTCGGCACTGGCAAAGGGGGTGGCAAGCCATGTCTCAGGACCTCATTGAAGGGAGGAGAGCCAGGCCAGGGCGCTTCACCCCTTTGTCTATTTCCCTTAGAAGAATTTTTTGAGTTCAACCTGGACGACTCGCGGGCGAGATGAGGTGGCGTAACAAAGACAAAAAGCAGCCCGTTCCCGAATCGCCTAGAACTCGGCAAACACTCGAAACATACCCACTCGCGAGCGCGAACTCATGACTATCCTACTCACAGAGTCTACCTGCGCGAGGTCGCCTGGGGAAGTATTCGCAGATGTACAAAACACAGTAAATAGCACAAAAACTATGTGGCACGGGTATGAACAAAACCTTTCTTTAATTAAATAGAGGTGTTTACAGAAATGTTTATAGGGGCTCGCTTCGGCGAGTAAACCAAAAAAGAAAAGTATACACATTCAGGCCTCCACACCCCCCCCCCCCCGACGGACTGGTCCTCGCCTCCACCCGACTGGTCTGGGAAGCCCTTCCCGTACATCGCATCCAAGCTGTCCTCTTTCTCGCTAGGCGGCGTCGCCGGGAACAGGCTCGGCATCAGATCCCGGGCCGACATCTCCTTGCATCCTTCCATCAGCACCCCCGTATCCTTCATAATTTGGAGGGTGCACTCGGCAGCTTGGATGGAGTTGATTCGCAGCCTCTCGGTGAGATCGGCCTCGCCAAAGATCCGCGGCCTCGTGTATGGGAGGGAAGGATCGACGTCATGGGCTGGGAATAAGATCTCTGCCTGGCGGCGGACCTCGCGGCTGAGGTGCTGATTCTCCTCCTTCAGCTTCACGTTCGCCCCCTCCAGCTCGGCAAGGCGGGCGCGCAGCTGGCTAAGCTCCTCCACTTGCTCGGCATTACGAGCCTGAAGATCCCCTGCGGCCTTGGCGTCCTAGTAAAGAAAACATCTGGTTTGGCATCAACGCAGAATGTTCTAAGTGAAAGAGAAGGGGAGTGCTTGACATTTACCAACCCGTCGGAGGTCTAGGCGAGAAGACCCTCAGCGATGCCAAGCCATCTCGCCTGATCAGCAACTTTGTCCTTAGCGACGTCGCGAGCGTGCTCAGCTTTCTGGAGTTGATTGCTGAGGGCGAAGCTGCGGCAAGTCAGCATATGGTGGAGCTCCATGGTCCGCAGGTGGTCCTGCAGACCCTCATGGCCGAGCTGCAGGAGGGTCATATTCTTGTAGGCCTCGGCATCCTCGCGGCCATAGAGGCTGAAGCCGAGGGCATAGGCATGACCGGTGGCGGGCTCGCGGTCATGCCAGGATGGGTGTAGGGTGGAGATGGAGACCCGGTGGGCCAGCTCATCCCACTGCAGCATGATTTCTCCCTCCGAGTCCTTCCACCTCCCCCGGAAGTTGAAGAGGGGATGTTGCTTCGGCGATGCGCGCTCGCGGGCCTCCCTCTTCGCCGATGGAGGATGGGAGATCGCCACCACGGAAGAAGGGCTCTCGCCGCCTTTGCGGCTCTTGCTGGTAATCTCCTTCAGCGGGCTCTCCGGCGACGCGTCGGGAGGGGTCTCAGATGAGCTGATGTATTTGGGGCTGGATCGATGTTGTTGTTGGCCCCGCGAAGACAACAGGGCTTTCCACATCTTCTTTGGCAGCCGCTGGCAGTTTGGCGGAGTGGGCCCCGCGTCGTAAGGTCGCCTCTTGCTGGAAGAGGGTTGGGAGAGGGCCTCCTCATCTCGGCAGGCCGCCGCCGCCTTCTTGCGGGCGAAGGGGTCCGGGCGCGACCCCGGATCCGGGAACGGCGGGTTCGCAGGAATTATCCGCTCCCCTGCAGAAAAATACTTGGAAAATATTAGGATAAACTCAGCAGCAATGTGGCGAGCTCGGCCGTCGGGTGAGCTCGACAAGAAAAGAAGAGAATGATACCTTCGCCAGGGAGAACGGGGGGGGGGGAGGGGAGCGAGTCGAGGCCCCTAAGCAGGAAGGCGACCTCGAAGTCCTTATGGAGGAAATACTTGTGGAGCTCGACATCGTTGCCAGACACGGCCGGTGGGCGCTATGCCTCCTCGCCCTTCTGCTGGGGCGAGTAGGGGATGTTGCCGAGATCGCCCTTGATGAAGGTGATCTTGGTCATCCAGGTGTGGTGCTTGTTTGTGATCTCGTGAACCTTGATCAGCGAGCCGCCGAAGTAGGCGACCCCATCTGGCGTCGCCTTGTAGGAGAACAGTTTCCTGAACACTGTTAGGTTGAACTCGATACTCTCCCGCCGGAGGTAGCTCGTGAACGCCACCATCATCGCGATGGCGTTTGAGTTTAACTGCGCGGGTACCACGTCGCAGTACTTCAGGATTTGCCGGATCTCCAGCCAGAGGGGGAGGCGCAACCCCACCTTGAAATGCGAGATGGGGAAGGCGAGCTCGTCCTCGTAGAAAGTGTTGATAGCCTCTCCCTCCCTCGACCTGCGCGCCTCGAACCCCGACGGCACATACCCAGCCTTGAACTCCACGAGCTCCACCTCGCTGGTGTGCCCCTCAAAGAAGCAGTAATCAGTAAAGTGTTGCGCGCACTAGGAGCGGTCGTCGGCATCAGTATTGGTCTTGCCCTTATTCGCAGAGGAAAAAGCGGAGCGCGAGCAGAGATAGAGAAAAGTGCAGAAAGAGAAGGAAAGAAAGCAATAAAGGCACAATACGGGGTTGGTGAGGGGAGGGGGGCTATTTATAGGAAAAGAAATCTGGGGCAGGCTGTCCAATCGGTTCAGCTCGCCGCCTCAGCGCGCCGCCCCAGCTCACCAACCCCAGCTCGTCACCTCAGCTTGCCGACTTTCGGCGCGTCCCAATCAAGGCTAAGTCAAACATTGTCGTATATTATTCGAATGACATGTCCAAGAATATTCTAAAAACTACTTATTACAGATCAAGTTCATGAACAAAAGGGTGGGGCGCGCGAGCAGGGGGAGCATCAGGATGCGAGTACCGGTCGGCTCGGCAAAGGAGCCGCCCACTTACCTACCCCGGCCTCGCGACCCCCGCCCCCCAGGATGCCGCGCGCGGAGCAGCTCGCGGATCCTTCCTGAATTCCTCTGCGCCACCGAGAGGCCATCATCTATCTCGTCCAGAAGTCGGGAAGGGGACATTAGCTCGCCAGCCTGGCCGCTTTGCACCTCATAGGCGAGACGCGCATAGTCACATTGGAGCGTCTCGTTGACCCCCTGCACCTCACGCAGCCCGCACACCAGCTTCTTGAGGAGATTGACATCCCTCCTCGTCAGCTCGCCTTGATCCACCTCAGGACCCAGGTAAGAGTCCAGCAAGCTTGGGGAAGGGAGGGGAGAGTAGTGGGCTGCCCGCAAAGATTCCTCGGCAGCGAATTGGCTGGGGAGAGCTGTGAAGACAAGTATCAGCAAGAAGGGGAATGCAAAAAAAGTTCATGGGGCAAGAGTCAAAGCAAAATTGACCTGACGAGCTCGGCGGCTCATAGGAGATACGGGGAGGGATGAACCTCAGATCCTTCCCGCGACCTGGGCCACGAGTCCCCGGCGAGAGGAGCTCTAATCCCGGGGTGGGGATGGTTCCCAGACCCGCCCCCGCGACCACATCAGTTTGCCGAGGAGAGGAGGCGTGAACCGGCGAGTTCGGCCTCTACGAGCTCACTGGCAGGATCCCAAAGAGAAGAGGCGGGTCCTGGGGACGGTTGTCCGCTGCCATGAATTGCGAGTCCGCGGGAGTCGTCTCGCCTCGCGGTATGGGCTCTTGCGGCGTGGCACCCCTCATGTCATCAGGTTGACCATCCGGGTCGTCGCCGACTACGTCAACCTCTCTATCCTTCTCAAGAATTGTCCGAGTGGAAGAGCCGGTCTTGCGCTCCAGGGTGGCCCTCAAGTCGTAGTAAATGGGCTCGGCCGCCTGAGGGAATGACTTCGACCTCTTGGAGCCGGGCTCGGCAGAATCTATTTGAGTAACTCTGGCAGGAACCGCCGTCAGAGCGGCTATGCGAGCTGCAGAAGCCTGGCAAGCTCGGTCTAAGCATTCTTGAATCTCCTTGGGAAGCGGCATCTTGGCAGGGTTAGAGCAAAGGGAATGACAAGAGTCAGGCAGGTGAGCAGGTGAATATATATAGCCGCAGGTGGACCCCACTCGAAGATTCCCTCCAACTCGTCAACCCGCACTCGCCGCACACTTAGCGTTGGATGTTTATTTCCGAGCTTTGCCAAGCTCAAAAAGAGCGGGGATTATGTACAACCCCGTGTCCAGCGAGCAAGGTCGCCAGGAACCAGACAGATCGGGCCGAAGGCAGTAGGCGAGCTCGGTAGTAGAAAAGCCGAGCCAGAGATCGGCATTCTTCGACCAGAGATCGGCATTCTTCGACCGGAGATCAGTATTCGTCGACCCCGAGCTCGGCATTCGCCGAGCTGGTCCTAGATCGCGACCTCGCAACAGAACTCAGCAACAGTAGGTGAGCAGGACCTGCCGAGGTGGTCAAGCTCCCCAGCTCGCCTGGATGAATGAGGTACTTTTTACTGTTTTGCCCCCACTGTTCCGCCTATAGCCCTTCAAAACAGCGGAGTTTGGCTTTTGGCAGACCCAGCCAAGGGTTTTCTGGTAATTTCAGGTCAGTTCTCTTGGTTATTGGCAGTTCAGATTCCAAAAATTATAAATAGGACCCATGGGGTACCCCAGAATGCATGCTTCCTGTGCCTTCCTGCTGCAATTTTCAAGTGCTTTCTGAGGGTACCTTATCTTGGCCTCTGACTAAGGAGGGGAAGCACTCTAAGATCTTCCAGGTGTGTGGTGGGACCTCCCCGCCGAGCCCTTGAATCGGTCGTTCCTTATTTTCTTTGTTGTTTTGCTTGCAGGAGTAAAGTAGGCGCGAGACCACCCCTTCCCCAAGGGCGAACTCCACAGGAGACCGAGAAACCGGTTTCAACAAAGCCCATCTGGACAGGTTGGTCTGGATTGGCGATGTTTTTCATTATGCTTGTATTGGCCGGAGAAGAGTCCGTGATGTTTGTTTTCCGGGTTTCTACACGGTAGATTGCAGCAGGGAACCTTGGGGACTAACTCCACGGAGCACCCGAAGATTGGGTAGAATCGCATTTCTGTCAGATACCGCGCTGCGGTAGTGATACTGCAGACGGTAACTCTTTGGGAGCTTTGTTTGTGGCCTATGTCATGGAGACCTGGGGCCTGAGATGTGGGGATGAGAGCTCTGGGAGCCCAGCCAGGTGGTCTGAGCACCACCCGTGTATCATAACTGGGTTATGTATTGTCTGGAGAAATGGGAATGGGGAGTCCGACCCTCATCGTGGTAGTTTTTTCCCGGCGATGTGAGCAACAGGAAATGGCCAAACCAACCCAGTAGCTATGTGGTGCGTCTATTGGTAGTGTTACATGTCGCAGGCATTGTTACGGGTCTTAGGCCTTACGCAGGCCATAAAAACTACCAAAATGCTCATGTTTGTTTCCTTCTTATGGACGGTGGTGAGTCCCTAGTTTTTGTCTGGAAACCGAGAATGTGCCCTGAGAGCATGGGGTGTGTGGCCGTTCGTTCCTACACATGTGGTGAAGTGTGCTTAAATTGCAATTTCATTACTATATTTGGTTTTGCTAATATATTGCAGGGAAGGATCTCCACCACCCCGAGTAAGGGGCGGGGTCGTTATAATTTGGTCATCTTTAGCTGACCGTTGTCTTGTTTTGCCACCGTTTGGTGGATCGTTCTTGCAGAAACAGGTGAGCCAATTGGCAAGTAGCGGGCTAAAGCCCTTGATGCAGTGTTGGCCCTTGAATGCCGAATCGAAGTGTTTACTTTGTTATTTTCATGTATGACCTGCATGCGTGGCGAAGAATGTAAAAAACCTTTATTTATGAAAACATTGTAAGGCCATAAAGCCAAGACTATATGTGTATTTGTTCTTTCATTCCTTCTTTGGGTTGTATTGGACATTAATGTTCTGTGATGAGTTTTTCTAACATATTTAAAAGCTTTCTCTAGAATTCTCTGTGTTAGGTTTTGATATTGTTTCATTCCTACTTTGGGTTGTAGCTGAATGTTTTGTTTAAGAAAACATTGTAAGAAGAAAATGGTGATTTGCGGCTTACTTCAAGCGTCAAACTGTTAAACAAATATTCTGGCCGATATAGTCGGTATGGGCCTTCAAGTGTTTGTCTAGCCAATGTGGTCTATATTGTCCTTCAAACCTTTAGCTAATATTATCTATATTATACAACCCCAATTTACCGACCCTTGTCCAGATTGCGCCCAACCAGTGCAGGGGTGAGCCTATCAGGAGAAACTAGGTCAGGCGAGGCGACCTTGCGCCTCTCCAAGGACGACCGCGAGCTAGCCTCCCCATCCAGATGCTAGCTCGCTGAACTAGCCCCTAAGGCAAGGGAGATCAGGTGTCGAGGCACACACAAGCGAGGTGACCCCCATCCTCTCCATGAACTTGCCTCGGCGAGGAGAGCTAGTACACCCTTCCGTCTACTTGAATTTCATCCTTATCTACCCATAGCACTCTCAAACAGCGAGATTTCGCTATCTGAAGGCCAATCAGGGGTGCCAATAGCAAAAACCAAAAGGCAGAGACCTCTATTTCCAGGCCATAAAGATAATTTTGCCCCTAGTTTGGGTTTTTCCTATAAATAGACCCCCAAAGCACCTTGGAGAGGCATACCCAATCTCCTAGAGATCCTTAACTTCGGAGAATTTTTACTCCGTGCCATCAAAGGTGTCGAGCTATTTGAGAGCGCTATGAAAGACTATAGATCACAAAGCTCATAATTCTTTCACTTTCTTCTTAGCAAGATATCTATTAAGAAGATTCAGAACACTTAATGCAATAAGAGTCCGCAGATATTTACTGAAAGAAGACTCAACTTAGAAGACTATTCTTCTTCTTTTCTCTTACACATTCACTTTTTATAATTAAGTAAATAGTTTTGAGAATTCCTCTTTAAAGCATTTAATCTAGCTCAAGATTTCCTTATCAAAAGATCTAGTTATGTGGTTCAAGATCTCCTTACCAAAAGATCTAGCTGGTTTTGAGAGTCTCATTATCAAAAGACTCGGTCAATGGTTCTGTAGTCTCCTAATCAAAAGTCTCAAGGCATTGTGATAGTGTATTCCTACCAAAGTAGTAGAAGAGTGGATGTACTTAGATTTTGGAGAACTACTATATTTTTGATATCTTCTATGATGTGCCTTATTTGTGATGTGTTTCTCCAAATCCAAGTATTTTGTGATTATTTTATAGTTGTGATTCATTGGATGCTAATATGAGAATGTTTAAATAATTTTATCAAATATTTTAAATATTTATTCACCCCTCTAGTGAATTCTTATAGGTATAATTGATAATTATTCACCCTTTCAAAACCAACCAAGCTCCTCTATTTTTCTAAATTTGGATAATCTTCTTGTTCCTTGCTACTTAGTTTTTCTCCTAGGCTTACCAGGGTCAATAATGGATTGCATTTGTCCATGTCGAACTTTAGAGGAGAACAACTATATACCTTCCATGAGAGATTAATATCCGCCTAGGAGTTTGTTTAATCTGTGTGCCTAATAATAAGTTTAAGCAGTTGAGGTCAGACATCTCATAGTGGTTTTTCATATTGGCTTTGAATTCTTCAATCATTTCAGGGTGGTTATCGCTGACAATAAGATTGTCTGTATAGATGCATATTATTAAGATATTTTCTTCTTCATTTTTGATATAGAGGTATGGTGCATTTGATATTTTATGAACTTGATGAGAGTTGCATAAGTATTGGTCGATGTTGAAGTTCCAGGCACGCTAAATTGCTTTAGGCCATACAAAGCTTTACAAAGTTTATATCCCTTTCCTTTCTCCACTATTTCATATGCTCGTAGTTGTGTCTTTTATACTTCTTCATTAATTATGTCATTGAGAAAGGAAGATTTAACATTTAACAGGAAGACAGGCAGAGCGTGTTGGGAAGAAAATGCAATAACAAGATGAATCATATCCATCGCGGCAACATAGGTAAACGTTGTAAAAGTAAACCTGCATTGAAACCAAATCAGCATTAATGATAATTAAAGTAACTTGCTTAGTATTCCTAAATACCTCTTTGGCTTCTATTCAACATTTATTTCTCTGTTTAATGACTGTATCATGAATGTTCCTCTATCGGGTATAAATACCCAACTAATGTAATGTTTTTCAATGAAGTAAAAAATTTGCCTTTCCATTTTGTATTCCCCTGCTTTTTCATTTCTCCTGCAAAAGTAAAATCATCATTAACAGTAAAATCCACCTAACAGTGGTATCAGAACAGGATATAAGCACGATCCTTGTATTTTATCTCATCCATTATCATGAGCTCATCATCTACCACTTTCCCTTTATCATATTCTCATTATTCAATTCCCATTTTTACTGGAGAACTCTTTGAGCACTGGCGCGATAAAATGGAGACATTGCTGAGGTCCCAAGACCTCTGGAACCTTGTACGAGAAGGTATTCCACCCGGCAAAGCAGCAGAAGGAGCCGTGCCTAAACCCAGCAAAGAAGATGCCAAGAAGGACGCGTTAGCACTACATATCATCCAGCAAGGGGTCTCCACAACCATTTATCCAAGAATCATGGGATCTAAAACTTCTCATGAAGCTTGGGTAAGGCTTGAAGATGAGTACAAAGGCAACAAAAAGGTACTTAAAATCAAAATTCAATCCCTTAGACGTCAATTTGATGCGATAATGATGAAAGAGGGAGAAACATCACAAGAATACTTTGCCAAACTAACTGGTATTGCAAACCAAGTCAGAGCTTTGGGAGGAGCTCTTGAGGAACCCCAGATCGTTGAAAAAATTCTTCGATCCCTAACCAAACGCTACAACCATATTGTTGCAGCAATTATGGAATCACATGACATTGAAGAAATGTCTGTGACTGAATTGCTTGGATCTCTTCAGTCACATGAAGACCTATTTTTCTGTGAAAACACGGGTTTAGAAAAAGCCTTCCAAACAAAAGTATCATTTGAAAACAAATCTGAAAAGAGGAAGAAGTTCACCGGTTACAGAAACTTTCAACACACAAAACAAAAAAAACCAGGAGACAGAGAGGTTTCAAGAAATAAAGAAATGACTCCCACTGGTCTAGGTTGTATCATTTGCAAGAAACAAAATCATGCCACCAAAGATTGTTTTTGGCGTTGTAAAACTTGCAAAATCCAAAATCATTCAGAAAAGAACTGTTGGTTTAAGCCCAAACAAGAAGCAAAAACGGAAGCAAAAATCACGGAAATCAGTGATGATCAATTTCTCTTTACCTGCAAGAAATCAGAAAGTGTTGATTCACCCACGGATTGGTTTATTGACAGTGGGTGCTCCAACCATATGGTTAATAATCTAGCCTACTTTATCTCCTACGATGATAGCTTTAAATCAGAAGTAACTCTGGGAGATGGAAAAAAGGAAGTCATTGAAGGGAAAGGAACAGCGTCTGTCATTACATTGGAGGGGGTACAAAAATTTATTAATGAGGTCCAGTATGTGCCAACCCTAGCACACAATTTACTGAGTGTTGGTCAATTGCTCAGGAAAGGCTATAAAATTGTGTTTGATCACAAAAGATGTCACATATATCAACCTCAGTCAGACCTTGTTGCTGCCACCGCTCACATAAACTCAAGCAATATCTTTACTATAGATTTAAAGCCCACCAAGAACCTTTCCTTAGCTTGCACAGAGAATAAACTCACTCAGCTTTGGCATAATAGATTGGGCCACCTCAATTTCCATTCCTTACATCATATGCATCAACACCAACTGGTAGATGGGCTGCCAAAAATTACAAAAACAGAGCATCATTGTGATACCTGTGCAAGGAGCAAGTCTCACCGTCAACCCTTCCTTCTGTCAGCACAAAGAAGAGCATCACAACCACTAGATCTACTTCACATGGACTTATGGGGACCAGCCACCACACCATCATTGGGGGGCAAACGGTATTTCCTGCTCATTGTCGACGATTACAGTCGATATATGTGGATAATGCATCTAGAACAGAAATCAGATTCATTTCTGCAGTTCCAAGCCTTTAAACTTCAAGTAGAAAATCAATTGGAGAGACACATCAAAACCTTGAGGAGTGATAGAGGAGGAGAGTTTTTATCTACTAACTTCAATACCTTTTGTCAAGATGCAGGAATTCATAGGGAACTCACGGCTCCTGCCTCACCTCAACAGAATGGGGTGGTGGAAAGAAGGAACCGCACAATAATAGAGATGGCAAGAGCAATGGTGATTCAAAAGGCTCTTCCAAAAAGCTTCTGGGCAGAAGCAGCCACCACAGCTGTGTATCTGCTGAACCGGGTTCCCACCAAGGCTCTTCACCAAATAACACCATATGAAGCTTTGTTTAAACAAAAGCCCTCTATTGCCCATCTCAAGGTATTTGGCTCTATTGCATATGCGCATAAAAATATTGAGAAGCATGATAAATTAGATGAAACCAGCCAAAAATGCATACTTCTGGGTTACAGTGAGCAGACAAAAGGATATCGTCTCCTGGAACCTAGAAGTGGCAAGCTAATAATCTCAAGGGATGCAATCTTTCATGAAGAGGAAGCCTGGATTTGGGAAAACCAGGGGGCATCAGATAAAGAACCCTACCAAGTTGTTCAACCACTGGCGGTTGAGCTGGAGACAACTCCAAACTCCATCCAAGACAGCGGCGAAATCATCGAGCCAGAGCACTATGAATCTGAGTTTTCATCATCATCGCCCAGAAAATATCGCTCCCTGAAGGATATCTACCAGACTGAAAACGTTGCCATGTTCACCTCAACACCAACAACATTTGAAGAAGCAGCAAAGAATGAGAATTGGAAAGAAGCCATGCAACTTGAAATAAAAGCTATTCAGCAAAATAAAACTTGGTCACTGGTTGCAAAACCCAAAAACCGTCTTATAATTGGTCTTAAGTGGGTCTATAAACTCAAGCAAGATGAAGATGGCAACATCCAAAAGTACAAAGCATGGTTGGTAGCCAAAGGCTACTCTCAAAGGCAAGGAGAAGACTATGATGAAACTTATGCACCGGTGGCCCGTATGACAACTATTCGTCTAATTCTTTCATTTGCAGCACAACACAACTATCCAGTGTTCCAGCTGGATGTGAAGACGGCGTTCTTAAATGGAGAACTCACTGAAGAAGTCTACGTTCATCAACCACAAGGCTTTGAGAAGAAGGGAGAAGAAGAGAAAGTCTATAGACTGCACAAGGCCCTCTACGGGCTCAAGCAAGCACCCAGGGCCTGGCATCAAAACATTGATGCATATTTCATAAAGGAAGGATTTATACGAAGCACACTTGAGGCCACTCTCTATATCAAAACTTCTGGTAAGGATAAAGTCCTTATAAGATTATATGTAGATGATCTAATTGTCACCGGATCCAGTCCAGAAATGATTCAACATCTTAAACAAAGCATGAAAAATCACTATGAGATGACGGATTTAGGGACACTAAAGTTTTTCCTGGGCTTTCAAATCAAGCAAATGGCGGGCAGCATTTTTCTATCTCAAGAAGCCTATGTTAAAGCTCTGCTCACCAAATACAAGATGGAGAAATGCAATCCTGCCATCACCCCAATGTCCACCACAGAAAAATTGTGTGCCAAGACAGAAGAAGAAGAAGCAACAGACAAGGAGGGATATAGAAGTCTGGTCGGAAGCCTTATCTATCTTACCAATACAAGGCCATACATAGAAAATGCAGTGAATATACTAGCCAGATTTGTCAGCAATCCCTCTATAGCCCACTCCAATGCAGCAAAACGTGTGCTACGCTACCTACAAGGCACAAAAAGGCATGGAATTCTCTATCAAAATAGTCAGGATAATGCCCTTAAAGGATTTACTGATTCAGATTGGGCTGGGAGTATCGACGACCGAAAAAGCACCGGGGGTTTTATCTTTTTTGCAGGATCAAGCCCTATATCTTGGAGCTCACGCAAACAACGATCAGTAGCCCTCTCATCCACCGAAGCAGAATACATGGCTCTCAACTCTGCTGCGTGTGAGGCCATTTGGCTTCATCGTCTCAAGAAGGAAATAGAAGGAGAAGGGAAAGAAGACTCAGAAGGGGTAAAAATATTTTGCGACAACTCCTCTGCCATCGCACTTTCTAAAAACCCGATATACCATAGTCGGAGCAAGCACATCGAAATTCGCTACCATTTCATCAGGGAGCTGTTGGAGAAGAAGGAGGTCGAGCTGGTGTTCTGCCCCACCAGGTGTCAACTCGCAGACATCCTAACGAAGCCCTTGCCACGGGATCGATTTCTGGAGTTAAGGAACAAGATAGGTGTAATCAATAATACTGATTTAGAAGGGGTGTAAAAGTAAACCTGCATTGAAACCAAATCAGCATTAATGATAATTAAAGTAACTTGCTTAGTATTCCTAAATACCTCTTTGGCTTCTATTCAACATTTATTTCTCTGTTTAATGACTGTATCATGAATGTTCCTCTATCGGGTATAAATACCCAACTAATGTAATGTTTTTCAATGAAGTAAAAAATTTGCCTTTCCATTTTGTATTCCCCTGCTTTTTCATTTCTCCTGCAAAAGTAAAATCATCATTAACAGTAAAATCCACCTAACAAACGTTTCATCATAGTCGTGTCCCAGAACATGTGAGTAACCTTAGGCAACAAGTCATGCTTTGCATTTCACTTGCTCGCCTTCATCATTAACTTTAGTTTTGCAGATCAATTTCAAGCCTATAATTTCTATGTCAGTTGCTTTATGGACAAGGGCCCAGGTTTGATTCTTCTTGACCATACGTATTTCTTTGTCCACGTCTTCTTTCCACTTTGGTTGGGAGGCATCTTCTTCATATCTTGTTGGAGTACCTAAAAAAAGAGTGAGGCTATAGTTTTCATAAATTTCTGTAAGAGATCATGTTTTTTTGGATTGTCGATGATGATACCCTGGGCCCATGTCTGAATGTGATGATATTGAAGAATCATCTTGTGGTGCAGTTTGCTCAAATAGGTGAGCAACACATGTTGGAGGGACATGAATGGCTTGAGCGAAGGAATCGTCACTCCTAGAAGTTCAAACTTTGGGTCTGACTGCCTAGACAAACTACCACCTACATTGAAGACGACATCTCTAGATATAATGAGACATCTTATTGTGGGATGAAAAAGACAATAGCCTTTGTATTGTTGACTATGGCCAATCATAATTCACTTTTGGCTCTTTTTTATCGAGCTTCTCTAATTTTTCTGAAGGAATATGTTGGTAGGCAGTACAATTGAATACCTTTAGGTTGTCGACTGAAGGTTTTCTATTATATAGAACTTCAAAGGGAGTTGAGTTTTTGAGAGCCTTAATTGCAGATTTGTTGAGGAGATAGACGATAGTGAAAGATGCTTCAACCCAGAGGATTTCTTGTAGTCTTTTTGAGTGGAGCATACAACGAGCCATTTCGAAAACAGTTCGATCACGTCTTTCTACAATCCTGTTTTAATCTACAGTGTTGGGAGTAGTATGTTCTCAATGAATTCCATGATCTAAGCAAAATTGAAGAAAGTTGGTTAAGAGAAATCGCCGCCACGATCACTGATTATCATCTTGATTTGTTTATTTAATTGTTTCTCAATAAGTTTTTTTAATATTTTGATTTCTTTGAAAGTTTCTACTTTCTTTTCCTAAAAGAAAATCCACATGAATCAAGAGATATCATCGACAATGAGTATGAAATACTGTTTACCTCTAGGGGTTGGGGTAGATGCAGGACCCCATAGATCTATATAAAGCAGTTGAAATGGCTCTTTGCTTCTCCAAGTGGCAGTTTTGGGAAAAGGAAGAAGATAAACCTTTCCTAATCGGCACCCTTCACAAAATTCTTTGTCAAACTTGATTTTGGGAAGACCTCTAACCATCTCTTTCTAGCATATGAGTTATAAGTATTGATAGTTAATATGACCAAAACAATCATGCCAAAGTTTGGTTGGAGTATACTCTATGGTGAGGTGATAGGTAGGAAGTGGTTGATTTGTGTTTTATAGAGAGTGATTGAGTACACTTTGTTGTTTGTTGTTCTGGTGAAGAGAATCTTCATTCTTGAGGAAGTATGAATGATATGTCAATCATTTTTTTTCAAAAATGAGAGTGTATTTGTAACGCCCCGAAACTCAAAAGAGCAACGGGGGAAGTTTTGGGCCAGATTTGGAATCTGGCAGTAGGCACACGGCCTGGGACACGGGCGTGTCCCAGGGCGTGTCAGACTGGAGTCGACGACTTGGCCGCGAAGTCGACGAATTTCGGTCGACACTTTGTCGAGACAAGGCACACGGCCTGAGACACGGGCGTGTCTCAGGGCGTGTCGATCCCGTGTCGACGATCGGCCCGGGGTGTCGACGATTTTTGCTTGACGAAGTGTCGAGACAGGGCACACGGCCTGAGACATGGGCGTGTCTCACGGCGTGTCCAGCCCGTGTCGACAACCGGCCCGGGGTGTTGACATTTTTCGCTCGACGAAGTGTCGAGACAAGGCACACGGCCTAGGACACGGGCGTGTCCAAGGCCATGTCATGTGGTCGACGCACTTCACTCGACGAAGTATCGAGACCGTAAACACAGCCTGGAGCCCAGGCGTGTTCGAGTGGACACGGGTTAGGACACGGGCGTGTCCAAGAACCCGTGTGAGTCTCGGGTTGTTTTCGGGCTAAATCGATGGGGGCACACAGCCGACCACATGGCCGTGTCAGTTGGAACACGGGCGTGTCAGGTCGAACACGGGCGGTGAGTGCGGTGCTTTTCATCCGCTTACTTTTCCATGCCACCAAGGAAGAACGCTAGTGTAACGATTCTCTTTTTGAGCATGTGAACCTCTCCTTCTTTGCATAGGAAGCCCTCTCTCGCGAGTTTGAGGTGAGTTGGAGGCGTTCCTTCGGGTAAATATGTAAAGTCCCCGTTGTTTAGAGTCCGTATTCGAGAACGGACATAGGCATGATGTGTGAAGCCTACCCAAACATGTTGGTCTGGATCGGGGATGTTGCATTGCATAAATGCCGGAGAAGACTCCGTGCGATTGTTTGTTTTTCGGGTTTTCTACATGGTAGATTGCAATATGGAGCCTTGGGGATTAACCCAAAGGTGCACCCGAAAAACTGGGCGGATGCGTGATCTTGCCAACTTGGTGGCCTGAGAGCCAACTTGAACATAACCAGGTTATGTGAATTGTGATGGAAACGGGACTCGGTAGAAGTTTGACCTGCGCATGTGGTTTAAATTACCGTTGCGATGTGAGAACGGGTCAGATGGAACTGTACCCGTTCTATGTCGTTCGGGTTAAAGAGACCTAAGGTTACGTGGCACTTGCCGTTGGCATAGATGAGGGTCTTCGGCGGTGTATGGTTTTAATTACCGTGACCCCTGCTGGGAAGACAAATTGTTCATTATTGGGCCGTCAAAAGGGATGGTGGTGAGTCGACAGACTTAGACTGTGTTCACCGAGAATGTGCCCTGAGTGCACGGGGTGTGTGGCCGTGTGAGCCTACGCCTATGATGTAATGTATATTGCTATACTGCTTGGTTGTGCTAATAAGTGCAGGGAAGGAGCATCGCCGCCCCGGGTTGGGGGAGCGATCGTTATAATTTGGTCAGCATTGCTGACCGTTGCCTTTCTTTGCCACCGTGCGGTGGTTTTGTTGCTTGCAGGTGCTGCTGGACCAAGCGGTCAATAGCGGGCTAAAGCCCAAATTGCGAAGCCGGCCCTCGAAGGCCTAATTGGAGTGTTTACTGCTTTTACTCATATATGACCGGCCTGCGTACCGTGGTTTGTAAAACATGTAATATTGAAGTAAAACATTTTGTAAGGCCTTAAGGCTTGTACTCGTGTATGTACGACATTCCTATTTGGTATATTAGTGGACATTCGTGCTCTTTGTGCTGGGTTCTTTATTGCAACTTAAACTACTTCCGCTAGAATGCTCTATGTAGGACGTTATGATTGGTTGGATGGTTTCCATTGAGTAACCACCTGGTCTGTCTATGGTATATGGCGTCGGGCCCCGACCAGACCTACTGCTATATGCTATGTGACGGATAGGGGGTGTTACAATTTGGTATCAGACTAATGGTTTTGGTCGGTCTTAACATGAATTCGTGGACGTATTATTTTTAAGGGGTGGTGAGCACATGTGTGTGCGTCATCTTTATAACAGTAAAAGAACCCATGAGTGTCCACTTAGGAATGAAAATACACGTGTTTGAGGAACCTGCGTGTTCCTATAATTGTTGTTTGTAATTTTATTTGGTCACTTAACGGTGTTTTGTACCACTATAGGTGACCAGAAGTGGTGCTGGGCCGTCAGAACGTCGAGTTTTTGAGGCTAGCAGTACACCTAATGAAGCTCCTGCAACACCTCTATCAGCTGAGACCATACGATTGGTGGCTGAAGCAGTGTTGACCATGAGTAATGCGCAGCCTGCAAGGATAACGCAGCAGCCCGCTCCTGCGATGGAGCAGGTACCGCTGTAAGCGGCTGAGCCGAGGAGAGTGGAACAGGTAGTAGTGGAGCCGTTGGTGCCAAGGAGGGCAGCCGAGAGATAGCTCAAGCATGTCATGAGCTTTAATCCTCTGGTATTCTCGGGGTTGGGAACCACATCTCAAGCTAAAGACTGGCTCTCCAGGGTGAAGAGAGGCATGACAGCAACGGAGATGGAGGAGTGGCAAATTACCACCATTGCTATGTTTCTTTTGTACGGTGAAGCGAGAATATGGTGGGAAGGATTGGAGCTGCATCTATTGAGAGGTAGGTAACCTGCTGATGTCTCGATGGAGGAGTTCTCGAGATTGTTCTTGGCTAGATACCTCCCTTCGGCGTAGAGGATAGCGTTGGAGAACGAGTTCCTGAAGTTGGTACAAGGGGACAGTAGCATGGTTGAATATCTCCACGAGTTTACTAATTTGAGTCGATATGCTAGCTCCACCATTGCGGATGAGGAGCGCAAGACGAATCGATTCTACGAAGGTTTGAGAGATGAGTTGAGATTACTACTCTCGGGGCCAATGACACAGGGTTTCTTGACCTTGGTCAACACGGCCCGGTCCTTGGAGAAGGACATAAAGAATGTTCAAGCGAAGAAGAACGTTGGTGAGAAGAAGTCTGGGTTCAAAGTGCCTACTACTTCAAAGTCCGGCTATCGGAGATTCTTCAAGAAGCATAGGACTTCGTGTCCAGCTCCTTCATCTGGTGCTTTTGGGGCGACTACGGGTCGAACCCCGGGCGCGTGTTTTACTTGTGGAAAGCCGGGGCACTTTGCCCGTGATTGTTGGAGCGGACGTCCCAAGTCCGAGAGAAAGCTGGGAGCAACTTATGAAGAGAAGGGCAAGGCGGTGGAGTCGACCGCATCCCACTATGCTCCGGCCCAACCAAGAGTATATAATATTGGCCAACAGGAGGCCATCAAATGGGCGGATATGGTGACAGGTACGGTTTAATTTATAGCAAGTTAATATCTTTAAATACTTGTTATGCACATGTTACCTTACCACTGCTTGTTTAGGTTTTGTTTTGATTTGTGAAAATCCGGAAAGTGCACTCTTCGATACGGGAGCTTCACACTCCGTCTTATCCGAGGGATTTATATCACGCATCGGAGTCCCTTCTTCGATGGAAAAGGATAAGTTGGATGTGTTGTTGCCCAACGGGTGTTCGATGCGCGCAGATAGGATCTGCGATGTTAAGATTCGTATTGGGAATCAGGAGTTCGATCTGCAAGCGTCGTTACTTCCGTTGGTGGAGTTTGATGTTATATTTGGCATGGACTGGCTCTCGGAGCAGCAGGCCTATATTGATTGTGGTCGTAAGGAAGTGAAGTTGGGAGCAAGTCGTGAGATGACTTTTACGGGCTTAAAGGGGTCGAGCAAGACGTTGATGTCTGCTGTTCAGGTGGTGAAGGCAGTTCGTGCCGGTGCAGAACTGTTCTTTACACTAGTAGAGGTTGCGAAGCCGAAACCCGCGTTGGATAGTATATCAGTGGTAGCTGAGTACCTTGATGTGTTCCCCGTAGATCTTCCTGGAGCCCCGCCGCAGCGGGAGATAGATTTTCTGATTGAGCTAGTACCAGGTGCAAAGCCTATGTCACGATCTCCATATCGGCTAGTGCCTAAGGAAATGGCGGAGCTGAAAGTTCAACTGCAAGAGTTGTTGGAGCAAGGGTATGTGCGCCCAAGTTCTTCGCCTTGGAGCGTGCCGGTCCTCTTTGTTAAGAAGAAGGACGGAAGCTTGAGGCTATGTATTGATTATCGGGAACTCAACAAGTTGACGGAAAAGAACAAGTACCCGATCCCCCGAATCGATGATCTTTTTGATCAGTTGGTCGGGTCGACGGTGTACTCGAAGTTGGATCTCAAATCCGGGTACTATCAGCTGCGAATAAGGGAAAGTGATATCCTGAAGACAGCATTCAGTACGGGATACGAGCATTATGAGTTTACGGTCATGCCGTTTGGGCTGACTAATGCGCCGTCAGTGTTCATGGATTTGATGAACAGGACCTTCAGGGAGTACTTGGACCATTTTGTGATCGTCTTCATCGACGATATATTGGTGTCCTCGCAGAGTGAGGAAGATCACTACAAGCATCTTCATTTAATTTTGGAGACGCTAAGAAGGAATCAGTTGTATGTCAAGTTCTCAAAGTGCGAGTTTTGGTTATCCTCAATGGCGTTCCTCGGTCATATAGTGAGTGGAGAGGTTATTGCTGTGGATCCGGCGAAGATTGTTGCGATACGGGAGTGGCCTAAGCTTTCTACAGTAGCGGAATTCCGGAGCTTTCTGGGGCTTGCCGGCTATTATAGGCGCTTCGTGGAGAACTTCTCGCGGATAGCGTTACCTCTCACCACTTTGACGAGGCAGGAGCAGAAGTTCGTTTGGACGTCGAAGTGCGCGCGAGCTTTTGAGGAGTTGAAATGTCGGTTGACCACGGCGCCTGTGCTGAGTTCGCCATGTGGGACCGAAGGCTATGAGATCTATAACGATGCTTTGGGCAGTGGTTTGGGTTGCGTGCTACTGCAACACAGAAGTGTGATAGCTTATGGCTCGAGACAGCTGAAGGTGCACGAGAGAAATTATCCGGTCCACGCCTTGGAGTTAGCGGCCGTGATTTTTGCCTTGAAGCTGTGGAGACACTATTTGTACGGTGTGAAGATTGATATCTACACTGATCATAAGAGCCTGAAGTATCTGATTGATCAGAAAGATCTGAATATGCGGCAGCATAGATGAATGGAGTTCCTGGGGGACTATACATTCAAGATCCACTACGTACCTGGTAAAGGGAATGCGGTTGCGGACGCGTTGAGTCGTCGGGCCCCAGCTCAAGCCAATTGGTTGTCGATCCATGACGAGCAGTTGGTTCGGGAGTTGGAGGCGTTGGATATTGTTTGTGTGGATAAGCAATCAAGTGCTGAAGCAGTACTGAATTGGACTGAAGTCCAATATGACCTGGCTGATCGGATTCGGCAGGCTTTGGATATGGATGTCCTTATGAAGCAGTTCATGGTACAGGCTCTGGATGGGTCAAATTCCCAATTCGTTGTGGAGGACGAATTGCTTTGGAAAGACGGTCGTCTGTGCGTCCCAAGTGTGGGCAATTTGCGGGTGGAATTATTGCATGAGGCACACCATACCGAGTACTCGATTCACCCGGGGATCACGAAGATGTACCGTGATGTAAAGAAACTGTTTTGGTGGCCGGGTTTGAAGAAAGATGTGGCGCTCTACGTAGCGAAGTGCCAAACTTGCGCCTTGGTGAAGGCGGAGTGCCAAAAGCCGGGAGGATTTCTTAAGTCCTTGCCTATTCCGGAGTGTAAATTCGATGACATCTCTATGGACTTTGTGCACGGTTTGCCAAAGTCGCAAAAGTGGAACGACGCCATTTGGGTGGTCATAGATCGGCTAACGAAGGTGTCGCATTTCATTCCGCATAGGAAGGATGATCCGGTGGAGAAGTTTGCAAAACTGTATGTGGATAATATAGTGCGTCTTCACGGTGTGCCCCGCAGCATTGTGAGTGACCGTGATGGAAGGTTCACGTCCAATGATTGGAGGCTAGTGCAGCAAATGTTGGGAACAAAGCTGAAATTCAGTATAGCCTTCCATCCGCAAACGGATGGGCACACCGAGAGGGTCAATAGAACTATGGAAGACATGCTTTGCATGTGTGTCTTGGATTTTGGAAAGCAATGGGAAGACCATCTTTATTTGGTGGAGTTCGCATACAACAATAGCTATCAAGCGAGTATTCAAATGGAGCCCTTCGAGGCCCTATATGGTAGAAAATGTCGCACACCGTTGTCTTAGCTAGAAATGGGTGAGTCAAAGTTGTATAAGCGATTAGAAGTGGAGGATGCTACTTCGTTGGTGCGTACCATTCGGGAGAGGTTGCTTGTCACTCAGGACCGACAAGCGAAGTACTATAATGCCAAGCACAGGAACGCGGAGTTCGCTGTGGGAGACTATGTGTACTTAAAGATCAAGTCGTTCAAGGGTGTCTCGCGGGTGCGGCGACTGAAAAAGCTAAGCCCGAGGTACCTTGGGCCATTTGATGTTTTGGAGCGAGTTGGTGAAGCAGCCTATTGGTTGAAGCTCTCAGTGGAGCTAAGTGGTTTACATGATGTATTCCATATTTCAGTGCTACGGAAGGGGGTGAAAGAGCCTTCGCAAGTGATCGCGGTTGATCAAGTGCTGGTGGATAGAGGGCTGACGATAAAAGTCAAGCCCGTGCGGATTGAGGACTCGGAGGTCAAGCAGCTACGCAATAAAGAGATCAGGATGGTCAAGGTCCGATGGGACAATTGCGGTCGTGAGGAGCTCTCTTGAGAGCGAGAGCAGACTATGCTTGACGAGTATCTAGAGTTGTTCCGCTCAGGTACAATTTAATTTTGTAAGTGTCTTTCCTTTATATATAATTTCGTGGACGAAATTCTTTTAAGAGGGGGAGAGTTATAACGCCCTAAAACTCAAAAGAGCGACGGGGGAAGTTTTGGGCCAAATTTGGAATCTGGCAGTAGGCACACGGCCTGGGACACGGGCGTGTACCTGGGCGTGTCAGACTGGAGTCGACGACTTGGCCGCGAAGTCGACGAATTTCGGTCGACACTGTGTCGAGACAGGGCACACGGCCTGAGACATGGGCTTGTCTCAGGGCGTGTCGAGCCTGTGCCGACGATCGGCCCGGGGTGTCTACGATTTTCGCTCGACGAAGTGTCAAGACAGGGCACACGGCCTGAGATATGGGTGTATCTCAGGGCATGTCCAGCCCGTGTCGACAACCGGCCCGGGGTGTCGACATTTTACGCTCCACGAAGTGTCGAGACAAGGCACACGACCTAGGACACGGACTTGTCCAAGGTCGTGTCATGTGATCGACGAACTTCGCTCGACAAAGTGTCGAGACCGTAAACACGGCCTGGAGCCCAAGCGTGTTCGAGTGGACACGGGTTAGGACACGGGCGTGTCCAAGAACCCGTGTGAGTCTCGGGTTGTTTTCGGGCTAAATCGATGGGGGCACACGGCCGACCACACGGTCGTGTCAGTTGGAACACGGGCGTGTCAGGTCATACACGGGAGTGTCGGATGCCCGTGTGTTGTTCCAGGCGCGTTGATTTTGACGGCGAATGGGGGACACGGCCCTGGACACGGGCGTGTGCCAGGCCGTGTTCGGTCCAGATTGTACATTTCAGGCCCGAATCAAGGCCGTTCGTTTCTTTAATTTGGGATCCAATGGCTGGGGGTTGTTCCTGATGAGATATACCCGGGATTGGACCTTTGAAACCCTCACTTTTACTTGAGTGGTTCCCTTTCTAAAGTCTAGAGAGAGAGGAGAGCAAAGGAGGAAGAAGAAGCTAGATCTGGCCATTGGAGGAGCTTCGAAGCTCCAAATCGCGAGCTGACTTCGGATCTACGGAGGCAAAGAGAGTGCGGTGCTTTTCATCCGCTTACTTTTCCATGGCGCCAAGGAAGAACGCTAGGGTAACGATTCTCTTCTTGAGCATGTGAAGCTCTCCTTCTTTGCATAGGAAGCCCGCTCTCGCAAGTTTGCAGTGAGTTGGAGGCGTTCCTTCGATTAGATATGTAAAGTCCCCGTTGTTTCGAGTCCGTATTCGAGAACGGACATAGGCATGATGTGTGAAGCCTACCCGGACATGTTGGTCTGGATCGGTGATGTTGCATTGCATAAATGCCGGAGAAGACTTCGTGCGATTGTTTGTTTTTCGGGTTTTCTATGTGGTAGATTGCAACAGGGAGCCTTGAGGATTAACCTAAAGGTGCACCCGGAAAACTGGGCGGATGCATGATCTTGCCAACTTGGTGGCCTGAGAGCCAACTTGAACATAATCAGGTTATGTGAATTGTGATGGAAACGAGACTCGATAGAAGTTTGACCTGCGCATATGGTTTAAATTACCGTTGCGATGTGAGCACGGGTCAGATGGAACCGTACCCGTTCTATGTCGTTCGGGTTAAAGAGAACAAAGGTTACGTGGCACTTGCCATTGGAATAAATGAGGGTCTTCAGCGGTCTATGGTTTGAATTACCGTGACCCATGTCGGGAAGACAAATTGCTCATTATTGGGCCGTCAAAAGGGACGGTGGTGAGTCGACAGACTTAGACTGTGTTCAACAAAAATGTGCCCTGAGTGCACGGGGTGTGTGGCCGTGTGAGCCTACGCCTGTGATGTAATGTATATTGTTATACTGTTTGGTTGTACTAATAAGTGCAGGGAAGGAGCATCGCCGCCCCGGGTTGGGGGAGGGATCGTTTTAATTTGATCAGCATTGCTGACCGTTGCCTTTGTTTGCCACCGTGCGGTGGTTTTGTTGCTTGCAGGTGCTGTTGGACCAAGCGGTCAATAGCGGGCTAAAGTCCAAATTGCGAAGCCGGCCCTCGAAGGCCTAATTGGAGTGTTTACTGCTTTTACTCATGTATGACCGGCCTGCGTGCCGTAGTTTGTAAAACATGTAATATTGAAGTAAAACATTTTGTAAGGCCTTAAGGCTTGTACTCGTGTATGTACGACATTCCTATTTGGTATATTAGTGGACATTCATGCTCTTTGTGCTGGGTTCTTTATTGCAACTTAAACTGCTTCCGCTAGAATGCTCTGTGTAGGACGTTATGATTGGTTGGATGGTTTCCATTGAGTAACCACCCGGTCTGTCTGTGGTATATGGCGTCGGGCCCCGGCCATACCTACTGCTATATGCTATGTGACGGATAGGGGGTGTTACAGTATTCATTATGAGTGAGTTGTCTTACACTTAAGAGGTTCTGTGCATAGCTAGGAACCTACTGAATACCATGGATATGTTTAGTGCCACCATTTTTGTTTTGATTGAGATAGTGCATTTCCCTTTGATACTGGGCGACTTTCCATTGCTAAGAAAGACTTCTGACTGATATGATTCATCACTGGTAATAAAAGCAGCTTTATTATGTGTCATGTGGTTGGAGCAGCTAGATCAACGTATCATTTGTCATAGATTTTGTTGATGTTCTTACTACAGGTGTAGAATAGGGACCCAGACCTGTTATCTTTAGCGTAGAAAGCCTCTTCTCTAGGTTTAGAGCAATAATCTTTTTCAATGTGTGGGGTGCCTGCATTTTTTTGCATTTGAAGAAGTAATCTTTGTTCTCGTGGTTGTTTTTTTGCAAAGAGTCTAGTAAAGAGTTGGCTTTCTGGGAATGAAGGTGTTTTGCTTATTTGGATAGTGTTGGAGAGTTGTCAGAGGTTGGTTTGTATGATACTGTGGAGTGTGGGGAGGTTGGTTTTGGTAGTATGGAGGATTTGCAAGAAGGTCGTTTGGGTGTGTTGGGTGATACTATTGTGAATGGTACTGATGATTTGGTCGTGGGTAATTTTGTTGCAGATGGATTTTGTTGGGATGTGGATGTTTAGATTGAGGGGATTTGCCTTTTTCATTAAATCTAGGGTGAGTTTTAGAGTAGTACACTTGATGGTCATGTGAAAATTGATCACTAATATTTGTGTTTGAGGGAGTGAACTTGAGTTGGTTGTCATGAAATGGGAAAATTTTTGGGGACGGGTCGCGTTCACAAAAGTAGGAACGGGTGTAAATAAATATGATCGCGGGCCCCACAATCCAACTGTATTGTAAGTTCTATATTGTTCAAATTCAATTGTATTTCAAGTTCTATCTGTCTGAAATCCAACTACTGTATTTCAAGTTCTGTGTTGTTCAAATCCAACTGTATTTCAATATATATCTATCTGAAATATAGTTGTATTTCAAGTTCTTTGTATTTCTTATGCAACTGTATTTAATTTAGTCTGTACAACTGGATTTCTTTCGGTTTATTTAAACTCGTTCCTACATTTGGGAACGAGACCCGTTCCCAAAAACTTTTCCATGAAATGAGGGATCACTAATGTGTGCATGGGTGGTTTGGGAAATGAATAGTATTTGGTTTTTTGGTTCCTTTTCTTCTCTGAGTATCCTATTCTCATGGGACTAAAGAGAGAACTTGAGTTCAGTGATATTTAAGTTCTCGATATCTTTTGAATTTTTGATTGCAGCAACAACATGCTTTTACTTTTTGTGAAGATTTTTTAAAATCTTTGGCACAATTTGTTTATCATCGATATGATGATACTACCAAAGTTTCGAATTTTGTTGACAATGTTGGTGTTGTGGGCAAAAATGTCTTGTATGGTTTGATTTTCTTGCATACGAATGGAATCAGTTTTTTCAAAGGGTTTCTAACTTGATAAAGATGACATTTTTTAAGCCCTTGAACTATTCTTACAGAGTATCCCAAGCATACTTAGTGCTCCTGATTCTCATGGATCTTGGAAAAATAGCATTGGCAGATGAATATGCCACCATTCTTTACTACTTCCCATAAATCCAAAGAGATGAAGATAGTTTCGATCTTAATGATCAAAAAGTCGTGCATGTCCCCCATTGGTAGATGATGAGCTTATGGAGGGATTTCAAAATGAGAGTGAGCAAGTCCCTTGATCGAATAACATGATCATTTCAACCGGCTCTTATACCACTTTAAGAGAAAACAACATTCAAAGAAAGGAAGAGAAACATGAAATTTTCATATTGATTTATTTGTTCATAAAACAAGGATATATATAGCCATAAACCCACCATTAGCATTTAATGCAAATATTATTAAATCTAAGGTTGCTTTTGGTACGACTTTTTGCAGCTTATTTGTTCCGGTGACGTTAAAAAAAATGTCATTGGCATAGAATGTATGTTTAGTATCACAAATGTTATAAAAAGAAACTTGTTTGAGGCATAAGATTTTGGAATGACAATGACATTTTTGTCCGATCTCACCGGAGCAAATAAGTCGTGATAAACCGCGCCAAACACAGCCTAAGCAGCGACATAATGAAGATGGATGACATGATCGCATTTCCAAGAGGGAGTAGATACGACATTGAGCCCAGAAAAGACAACGTTAGATCAGCGTGGATGATGAGAGTGGAGGCGGCATTAGGGCCGGAAATGACTGCTTTGGATCTAAAGTTCATGCATTAGGAACAAAATCTTATACTTTGCAAATCTTAGGGACTAAAACCCTCAAAAATTTACTTCAGGACTGATTTCATGATAAAACTACCAAACCATGGGGACTGAAATCACCTTGTTTGCGGAGAATTTATTCTAAACTGATCAGGCTCGATCTCCTCTACCTGCCCCCATTAAGAGATATTTAGGTGTGTATCTCGTACCATGTGAGATGGAATACAGTCGTATGATGCGCGTCAAAAAACGTGCTGAAAAGAAGATGTGCTTAATATATTGTCGGATATTCTTGTAAAATCCTGGTCGCACGGTGATCCTCGTGAGAGTAACACACCTACTTTTGAGTTGCCCCCATTACATATCTTTTGTTAATTTCTAGAATAATTTTTCTGTGTGTGGAGCGTATATGGAGTATGGTGCACAATGTTAAATTTTCTCAACGTGGTCAGCAAGATAGCACAAACGCCAAATTAATATCTTCGGGACTACCCAGTTCGCACGCTGAACCAGCGGAACACAAGGACTAGAGGTCTATGCACAACAAAACAATGGAAGCACAAGCAGGTCTTTATACATTCACTTCTTTACAAAGCAAGGCATACATAGCGAGACATGATTTCGCTAGTATAACAGCTGAAAACAGGAAGAACCAAAAACAAGCCGGGCGGACAAAACCCGGAGTCCGCCGAGACCGCCGAGGTCGCCGAGGTCGCCGAAGCCGCCCGAACTATGCTGCTATCCGCCGAATACCACGGAGTCCGCCGAAGCCGCGAGGCCGCGCGGACACACCGTTATTCGCCTCCTGCTGAACCTGAACCGAGGAACTCCCCTACCCGCCTGAAGCCGGCGGACAGGTTATTGATGCTGGGAAAGTTGAAACAGAACTGACAAGCCGCAGATCGACCTCCTGCTGAGTCCGCAGAGACCGCACACTTCCAAGCACTGACCGAAGTCAAAGCCAAGCTCCTGGCTCCTTGAAGTTATCCGCGCGACCTGCACACAGCAAACCGTCAGCCTGAAACAATCCGCGCGGACTGGAAAACACAGACCGCAGCACTCGCCCAACCCAATTTACTGTTCACTCACGTTACACCAGGTTACTGTAGATGTGCCAGGGGGGTCCTATTTATAGGCCAGGTGAGGAGTGTGGTCACCGCCCATGAGATAGCGACACCACCCCAGCCCGCGCGAACACAAAACACCGTCCGCTCAGTCCGCGAGGACTTAGCCGGTCACCAAGGAAAACCGCCAGGAGCTAGGCAGCAGATGACGAACCCTCTCCAGTCCGCATAAGCTAAGCGGACAAGGCACCAGCCCGCAAAGCTCCAACCACTGCAGGACAGCAACCTCCTTCAATGGCAGTCCGCACCAACCCGAGGCAGTCCGCAAGACCCACACCTCAGTCCGCCACAAGTCCACGACCAAAGGCAGCTAGCAACAGTCCTCCCGGTCACAGCGGACTCGGCGGACACGGCGGACACCATGAACTTGGCACAAGGTGTGACCAAGCCCAAAACCATCAAGGAATAATGCGAGCATGGCGGACGCAAGTTCTCGTCCGCCAAACACTCCAGCACAGATCGCCATCAGTTCGCGAGCACCTCGCTTTTGTCCGCAGTAGCACCATGCCGGACTCCAAACACCAGTCCGCCAACCGGTCTCCACAGCAAGACCTGCTGTGTCACCAGAACTTGACAAGGCCTCAGCCAAGCTCTAGGCTCAGTCCGCAATAGCCAGAACCGCGGACACTCCAGTCCGCAAGCCTTCCCGCGAACGCGAACCAACCCGCCAACAGCACAAGCTTGCACCCGCGGCCACTGAGCAATGCACCAGTCCGCAAGCCTCTCTATCCGCAGATACCAGGCCGCACCAAACCGCGGACTCCATGCAACAACCCGCTCAACACAGCCGGCTTCCACCAGACTTTCCACCAGGCCGCAAACTGCAGTCCGCCCAGTCCGCCCAGTCCGCCAAAGCTGTCCGCACAGGCCGCGCGGCCTGTCCCGTCACCCACTTCCACTTCACAAATTTCAACACTCCCCCTTGAAGTGAGAAGTGGTGACCAAGCCCAGCAAGCTGCGCAAGCGTTCAAAGGGCCCCTTCGACAGCGGCTTCGTGAAGATGTCAGCAAGATTATCTTCACTCCGAACATGCCCGACCAGCAGAGACCCCTCCAACACCTTCTCCCTGATGAAGTGGTGATCAATCTCTATATGCTTGGTCCTGGCGTGACACACTGGATTGTTGACCAGTTTGAGAGCACTCTCATTGTCACCCCGGAGTAAAGTAGGCCCTTGCACTTCTTCATGGACATCCTCTATAAGTCTTCTCAACCAAACGGCTTCCCGAGCAGCCAAGGCCGAAGCCTTATACTCCGCCTCTGTGGTTGAAACCGACACCGAGTCCTGCTTCTTGCTACACCACGAGATGCTAGCTGAACCGCAAGTGAACACATAACCTGAAGTAGACCTTCGATCATCCGAATCACCGCCATAGTCAGCATCCGTGTACCCGAGCAACGCAAACTCTGCATCCCTTCCATAGAGGAGTCCCATATCAGAAGTCACCTTGACATACTTCAGAATTCCTTTTGCCGCCACCAGATGAGATTTCCTTGGTTCAGCCATATATCGACTTACTCGGCCAACAGCATATGCTATATCCGGCCTTGTAATCGTCAGATAGATTAAGCTCCCAACAAGAGCCCTGAACACCAAGGGATCATTAAGCACCCTTCCCTCATCTCGTCGAAGCTTCAGCCCGGGTTCCAGTGGAGTAGAGCACTTCTTCCCTTCGCCCATGCCAAATCGCTTCACAATACGATCAGCATATCCCTTCTGGCTAATGAGAATCCCGCACTCCTTCCTCTCCACTTCCAGACCGAGAAAGTGATGCAACTCTCCCAAGTCCTTCATCTCGAAGCGTATAGCAAGCTCAGCCCTGAGCCTTGCTACTTCCTCCTCCGAATTCCCTGTGATGATCATGTCATCCACATACAGTAGGACTAAGACTCTTAGCTCTCCCTTCTTCTTGACGAACAAGCTAGAGTCCGAGTTAGAAGCAAAGTATCCACAGAATTGCAGGTACTCTGCAATCTTCCCATACCACGCTCTTGGAGCTTGCTTCAACCCGTAGAGAGCCTTCCTGAGTTTGCAGACATAGTCCGGATGCTTCTCAGAGACAAAACCAAGCGGCTGATCCATGAAGATGTCCTTGTCAATCTCTCCGTAAAGAAAGGCATTCTTCACATCGAGTTGCCACAACCTCCATCCCTGGCTAGCAGCCAAGGCGATCACCACTCTTACAGATGTCATCTTCGCAACTGGACTGAATGTCTCCTCATAGTCTTCTCCATACTGCTGTGAGAATCCTCTAGCGACCAGGCGAGCCTTGAACCGATCAATGCTCCCATCAGCCTTCTTCTTCAACTTATACACCCACTTGCAAGTAACCGGAGTAATGCCATCAACCTTGGGCACAAGATCCCAGGTTTCATTCTTCTTCAGAGCATCAATCTCTTCTTTCATGGCACCATCCCACTCCTTCACTCCAGTGGCCTCGTTGAAGTTTGCAGGCTCTCGCTCATCCAGAGGACCTACAAAGAAGCAGGAGACAAAGCTCACTGCATTCCCTTCACAGTACCGAGCCGGTGGCTTAATCACCCTCTTCGATCTCCGAAGACACGGCTCCTTGCTCACGGCTTCCGTTGCTTCTTCAGGCTCCACTCCTACCTGGGGCAAGCATTGAGCAGTGCTCCCCCTGCTTCCTGAGCCAGAAGGCTCAGCCTCGGAGTTCGAAGCAACAGGAGCTGCTGGTGAAATAGCAAGCTCCTCTTCCAAGCCTTCAGCCGCCACCACTGGTGCTTCATCAACCTTGCTACTTCCGGTTAGCTCCACCGAGCCACCTCCATATGACGTCAGCTCGTCAAAGACAACGTCTCTTGACACCACGAACTTTTTTGTCACAGGGTCCATGCATTTCCATCCCTTCTTCCGCTCATCGTAGCCAACAAAGACAAGTTTCCTTGCCTTCGCATCCAGCTTTGTCCGTGTAGCATCCGGGACATGCATATAGCAAGTTGAACCGAACACCCGAAGATGTCCAACACTCGGCTTCTCCTTCAGCAACAGCTCAACAGGAGTCTTCATGTTGATAGGGCTGAGTGGCATCCGGTTGATGACATAAGCAGCACAAGACATTCCCTCCGCCCAAAAGGACCTTGGGATATCTTTCGCATGCAGCCAACATTTGCAGGTTTCCGTCAAATGACGGATCTTCCGCTCCGCTACCCCATTTTGTTGTGGAGTGTGAGAACAAGTAAGCTCCCGTTGGATCTCGTGCTTCCTGCAGAAGTTAGAAAACTCGGAGGAAACAAATTCACCCCCGTTATCAGTTCTAAACTTCTTAATCCGCAAGCCAAGCCGGCCTTCTACCAACTCCTTGAACTCCACGAACAAATGGAAGGCTTCCGACTTCTCCTTTAAGAAGTACACCCAAGTATACTTTGAGTAGTCATCAACCAAGACAAGCATGTATTTGCTTCCACCAAGGCTGGCAGTAACCGTCGGTCCCATCAGGTCGCCATGCACACACTCCAATGGTTTCTTGCTCCTTGTTTGTGATTTATCAAATGGAAGGCGATGAGCCTTACCATATTGACAGCCCGCACAAACATGCCCATCACCAAAGGAGGACAACATCGGCAACCCCCTCACCAGACTTCTACTAGCCATCGCCTTTAGCTTGTCCATGCCAACATGCCCCAGCCTCTCATGCCAGATAGCCGCACTATCATTGGCTCTCATCCTATCAACATAGGCACTGGTGGAAAGAACAAACAAGTTCTTCACCCTCCTCCCAACATGAGCAACATCAGCCTTCACCGCTGATACGTTGCGAAGGAACCTCACGTCTGTTGGCCCAAACAGAACGTGATACCCAGCGTCCACCGCGTTGGTCACCGAGAAGAGGTTCTTCTTCATGCCCGGTACGTGATACACACTCCTTAACGTGAGTGGCCCCTGATCACTACCCAAAGACACGACCCCCTCCTTCTCTACTGCATAAACAGTATTATCAGCAGTGATAATAGCTTCATTACCTGAGTAAGCCTGCATGGAGGTGAACTTCGACTTGTCTCCGGTGAGGTGATGACCACACCCGGAGTCGACGATCCACTCGCTGTTTAAGTCCTCAGCAGATAAGGCCCGGACACAAGTGCCCGTCAAGAAAGCTCCTCCCCATTCTGCTTCTTCACTTCTCGAGCAGCCTTCCTCCTTTTCCGCAGCATGCCCAGGCTGCAGCTTGACCTTGCAGTCCCGCTTGAAGTGCCCTCGCTGATGACACCGGTAGCACTTCAGATTCTTCTTCCAGTCCTTAGGAGCATTGCTCCTCTCCGGCGGATACGAAATTGAAGTCTCCTTCTCAACATCGGCCTGCACCTTCTTCTTCTTCTTCCCTTCCCATCCCTTCTTCTTGCCTGAGAAGAGAGCCTCGCTGCCTTCCTGATTCAGGTTCACTCCAGCCATCTGCCTTGCTAAGCTCTCCTGCGAGGCAAGCAGATTCTCCAGCTCCAGCAGAGATGGCTGAGTAGCCCACCCCTGAACAGATGTGACAAAGGCCACATACTCCTTCCGCAAGCCGCGGATAATGTGCCTCTTCATCTTTGCCTCAGAGATAGGCTCATCAGGATCCAGTGCCGACAGCTCAGCGCACAAGCTCTTCATCTTTAAGAAGTATTTGGAGATGGAAAGGTCTCCCTGAGTTGCCCTGGCCAACTCATTCTCCAGGAACTGCAGCCGCGCCACATTCTTCCTATTGAACAACTCATCAATGGTTGTCCAAATATCAGCAGCCGACTCACATCCAATGATGTGATCAAACAGCTCCGGAGAGACAGCTCTCTTCAGAATGAACTCCGCCTTAGCATTCGTTCTTCTCCAGAGCCTCACCTGCTCAGCAGTACCAAACGCAGCAGTAACTTCCTGTCTGTCGTCACCACCGACGACATCCCACAGCTCCTCGCCAAGAAGATAACTCTTCATGCACGACTTCCACTTCTTATAGTTAGTCGGCGTTAAGAGTTCAATGCCAAGACCTCTTGCTAAGCTTCCTTCCATTGCAAACACCTGTTGGCACCCTTCAGCAGCTCCGAGCAACAACACAGGTTGAGCACCACTCAGCCACTGAGTAACAACGCTGGTTGACCTCCGCTCACGCAACTGAACCTCAGAAACCTCAGCAACCTCCCTCTGATACCATGTTAAATTTTCTCAACGTGGTCAGCAAGATAGCCCAAACGCCAAATTAATATCTTCGGGACTACCCAGTTCGCACGCTGAACCAGCGGAACACAAGGACTAGAGGTCTATGCACAACAAAACAATGGAAGCACAAGCAGGTCTTTATACATTCACTTCTTTACAAAGCAAGGCATACATAGCGAGACATGATTTCGCTAGTATAACAGCTGAAAACAGGAAGAACCAAAAACAAGCCGGGCGGACAAAACCCGGAGTCCGCCGAGACCGCCGAGGTCGCCGAGGTCGCCGAAGCCGCCCGAACTATGCTGCTATCCGCCGAATACCACAGAGTCCGCCGAAGCCGCGAGGCCGCGCGGACACACCGTTATTCGCCTCCTGCTGAACCTGAACCGAGGAACTCCCCTACCCGCCTGAAGCCGGCGGACAGGTTATTGATGCTGGGAAAGTTGAAACAGAACTGACAAGCCGCAGAGCGACCTCCTGCTGAGTCCGCAGAGACCGCACACTTCCAAGCACTGACCGAAGTCAAAGCCAAGCTCCTGGCTCCTTGAAGTTATCCGCGCGACCTGCACACAGCAAACCGTCAGCCTGAAACAATCCGCGCGGACTGGAAAACACAGACCGCAGCACTTGCCCAACCCAATTTACTGTTCACTCACGTTACACCAGGTTACTGTAGATGTGCCAGGGGGGTCCTATTTATAGGCCAGGTGAGGAGTGTGGTCACCGCCCATGAGATAGCGACACCACCCCAGCCCGCGCGAACACAAAACACCGTCCGCTCAGTCCGCGAGGACTTAGCCGGTCACCAAGGAAAACCACCAGGAGCTAGGCAACAGATGACGAACCCTCTCCAGTCCGCATAAGCTAAGCGGACAAGGCACCAGCCCGCAAAGCTCCAACCACTGCAGGACAGCAACCTCCTTCAATGGCAGTCCGCACCAACCCGAGGCAGTCCGCAAGACCCACACCTCAGTCCGCCACAAGTCCACGACCAAAGGCAGCTAGCAACAGTCCGCCCGGTCACAGCGGACTCGGCGGACACGGCAGACACCATGAACTTGGCACAAGGTGTGACCAAGCCCAAAACCATCAAGGAATAATGCGAGCATGGCGGACGCAAGTTCTCGTCCGCCAAACACTCCAGCACAGATCGCCATCAGTTCGCGAGCACCTCGCTTTTGTCCGCAGTAGCACCATGCCAGACTCCAAACACCAGTCCGCCAACCGGTCTCCACAGCAAGACCTGCTGTGTCACCAGAACTTGACAAGGCCTCAGCCAAGCTCTAGGCTCAGTCCGCAATAGCCAGAACCGCGGACACTCCAGTCCGCAAGCCTTCCCGCGAACGCGAACCAACCCGCCAACAGCACAAGCTTGCACCCGCGGCCACTGAGCAATGCACCAGTCCGCAAGCCTCTCTATCCGCAGATACCAGGCCGCACCAAACCGCGGACTCCATGCAACAACCCGCTCAACACAGCCGGCTTCCACCAGACTTTCCACCAGGCCGCAAACTGCAGTCCGCCCAGTCCGCCCAGTCCGCCAAAGCTGTCCGCACAGGCCGCGCGGCCTGTCCCGTCACCCACTTCCACTTCACAAATTTCAACAGGATGCATCTGCTCCTTCCATCAAACAAAAACACCATTAAATGAACAGCATGAATCCATCCCGTGCACCATGCTCATATACGTTGAGCGCACAAAAAATTTTCTCCAGGGGTTGCAGCCACACGAATGGAGAAGGAATCGCTTTTCGTAATTAAAAAAAATAACAATTTGTTTGACATGCTGGAGAGGGGAACAATGAGTTGATATGAGGTGATGTTCTGTGGACTTGTTGCCCTACCACCGCTCCAGCATCAACATTTTGTTTCTGAATATATATTTAATTATTTGTTATAAGAGATAAGTATGTCTAGGAAAGTTCAATTTTCAAAAGAAAAAAAAAAGAATATTTTATCCCATGCTGTGTAATTTTAAAAAGAAGAAATTAATTAATTATATATATATATATAATACAATCACTTGTTCATATGGGAAATAATAAATATTATTATATATACTACTCACCATAACAGTTTAAAATCTTTGCCAAGATTGTGTTTTCTATTTAATTTATTTTGTCTTCAAGTAGTTTGTGTTGGTTTAGAATAGTGATTGCAATGATTTATATGTTTAATTTAAGCAAAAATGTGGTTTCAGTGCCATAAATCTATAACTTTTCAGAAATTTAGGCTCTGTTTGGGGGACTTGTTTTTACCGGTCAAGCAGTTACGATTTAAGGTCTGTTTCATACGATCGTAACCGCTTGACCTGTGAAAATAAGTCCCCTCAAACGGAGACTTAATCAGTGCCATAATTTTATATGTAATATCTAAGGCCGTAAACTTTATAAAGTAATTGATTTCTGGCACTAAACTCTTAATTCTGTTAAATGCATGCTAATGAAAAAGGTAAAATTAGGTCTTTTTAGAAATGACAAGTAGAATAAAATGGAATTAAATATGAGATTCTCTATGTTAATCAGTTATTTTTAAAATAGCACCTAATGTTCATATGAAACAAAATTAAAAATAGATTAATGTCATGTTTAAATATCAGATTCTCTACATTAACTGACATGTTTAAATATAATTGAATTTCTTCAGCTCACCAATAGATTACTGAATATTCACTCTTACTATACAGTTTTTTTCAAGGTTTTAAGAATCGGAGCGAAGCATAAACCGGTGAGTTCAAAGGTTCAAGATCTGATCGTTTGGACCGGTCGGACCGGGGTTGAACAATGATGTTAGATAATAATATATTATTGAAATTTGTGAAGTGGAAGTGGTTGACGGGACAGGCCGGGCGGCCTGGGCGTACAGCATGGCGGACTAGGCGGACTGTGTTGTGCGGCCTGGTGAAAAGTCTGGCGGAAGGCGGCTGTCTTCTGAGCGGGTTGTTGCATGGAGTCCGCGGACTATGCGGCCTGGTTTCTGCGGATAGGGTGTTTGCTGATTGGCTTTGCCAAGGAGCGGCCTGAGTGGATGGAGGCTTGCGGACTGGTGCATTGCTCAGTGGCCGTGGTGCAAGCTTGTGCTGTTAGGCGGTTTGGCTCGTGTCCGCGGGAAACTTGCGGACTGATGTGTCCGCGGTATTGGCTGTTGCGGACTGAGCTTAGAGCTTGGCTGAGGCCTTGTCGAGCTCTGGTGGTACAGCAGGTGCTTTGCTGTGGAGGTCTTTGGCAGACTGTTTTTGGAGTCCGGGAGATGGCTGCTGCGCTGGACAGGAGTGCGAGGAGCTCGCGGACTGATGGCGGTCTGTGCTAGGGTGTTTGGCGGACGGGAGTTTGTGTCCGCCATGCTCACATTGGCCTTTGATGGTTTTGGACTTGGTCACACTTTGTGCCAAGACCATGGTGTCCGCGGTATCCGCCAAGTCCGCTGTGATCGGGCAGACTTTTGCTAATTGTCTTTGGTCGTGGACTTGTGGCGGATTGAGGTGTGAGTCTTGCGGACTGCCTCGGGTTGGTGCGGACAGCCATTGAAGGGGGTTTGCTGTCCTGCAGTGGTTGGAGCTTTGCAGGCTGATGCCTTGTCCGCATAGCTTGGGCGGACTGGAGAGGGTTCGCCAATGGTTGACTTGCTCCTGGAGGTTTTCCTTGGTAACCGGCTAAGTCCTTGCGGACTCGACGGACGGTGTTTTGCTAACGCGCGGGCTGGGACAGTGTCTCTATCTCTAGGGCGGTGACCACACTCCTCACCTCGCCTATAAATAGGACCCCCTGGCAGGTCTACAGTAACTTGAGTGAACAATAAGTTGGGTTGTGCAAGGAGCTGCGGTCTGAGTTGTCTGTCCGCGCGTATTGTTTCAGTGCTGACGTTTGCTGTGTACAGGTCGCGTGGTTTGCTTCAAGGAGCCAGGAGCTTGGCTGTAACTTCGGTCAAGTACTTGGAAGTGTGCGGTCTCTGCGGATTCAGCAGGAGGTCGCTCTGCGGCTTGTCAGCTCTGTTTCATCTTTACCAGCTTCAATTACCTGTCCGCCGGCTTCAGGCGGGTAGGGGGTGTTCCTCAGTTCAGCTTCAGCAGAAGACGAATAACGGTGTGTCCGCGTGGCCTCGCGGCTTCGGCGGACTCTGTGGCTATTCGGCGATTTGCAGCTTAAGTTCGGGCGATCTCAGCGTCCTCGGCGTCCTCCGCGACCTCGGCGGTCTCGGCGGACTCCGGTGCTGTCCGCCCGGCTTGAATTTTTTGGTGCTTTCTGTTTACAGCTGTTATACTAGCGAAATCATGTCTCGCTATGTATGCCTCGTGGTGTAAAAAAGTGAATGAATAATAGACCTGCTTGTGCTTCCATTGTTTGTTGGAATTAACCCTTGTTCCATGGTTTTCCGCTGGTTCAACGTGAGAACTGGGTAGTTCCGAAGATATTAATTTGGCGTTTGGGCTATCTTGCTGACCACGTTGAGAAAATTTAACATGGTATCAGAGGGAGGTTCAGTTGCGTGAGCGGAAGTCAACCAGCGTTGTTACTCAGTGACTGAGTGGTGCTCAACCTGTGTTGTTGCTCAGAGCTTCTGAAAGGGTGCCAACAGGTGTTTGCAATGGAAGGGAGTTTTGCAAGAGGTCTGGGCATTGAACTCTTAACGCCGACTAACTTCAAGAAGTGGAAGTCATGCATGAAGAGTTATCTTCTTGGCAAGGAGCTGTGGGAAGTTGTTGGTGGTGACGACAGACAGGAAGTGATTGCTGTGTTCAGTACTGCTGAGCAGGTTAGGCTCTGGAGAAGAACAAATGCTAAGGCGAA
This sequence comes from Platanthera guangdongensis, assembly GCA_039583875.1. Lineage (NCBI taxonomy): Eukaryota > Viridiplantae > Streptophyta > Magnoliopsida > Asparagales > Orchidaceae > Platanthera > Platanthera guangdongensis. The sequence goes on along the minus strand of CM077161.1, from coordinate 128,278,945 downwards.
GTTCATTCTGAAGAGAGCTGTGTCTCTGGAACTGTTTGATCACATCATTGGGTGTGAGTCGGCTGCTGATATTTGGACAACCATTGATGAGTTGTTCAATAGGAAGAATGTGGCGCGGCTTCAGTTCCTGGAGAATGAGTTGGCCAGGGCAACTCAGGGAGACCTTTCCATCTCCAAGTACTTCTTAAAGATGAAGAGCTTGTGTGCTGAGCTATCGGCACTGGATCCTGATGAGCCTATCTCTGAGGCTAAGATGAAAAGGCACATTATCCGCGGCTTGCGGAAGGAGTATGTGGCCTTTATCACATCTGTTCAAGGGTGGGCTACTCAGCCGTCGTTGTTGGAGCTGGAGAATCTGCTTGCTTCGCAGGAGAACTTTGGCAAGGCAGATGGCTGGAGTGAATCTAAATCAGGAAGGCAGCGAAGCTCTCTTCTCAGGCAAGAAGAAAGGATGAGAAGGGAAGAAGAAGAAGAAGGTGCAGGTCGTTGGTGAGAAGGAGACTTCATCTTCGTATCAGCCGGAGAGGAGCAATGTTCCTAAGGACTGGAAGAAGAATTTTAAGTGCTACCGGTGTCATTAGCGAGGGCACTTCAAGCGGGACTGCAAGGTCAAACTGCAGTCTGGGCATGCTGCGGGAAAGGAGGAAGCTTGCTCGAGAAGTGAAGAAGCAGAATGGGGCGGAGCTTTTATGACGGGCACTTGTGTCCGGGACTTGTCTGCTGAGGACTTCAACGGCGAGTGGATCGTGGACTCCGGGTGTGGTCATCACCTCACCGGAGACAAGTCAAAGTTTACCTCCATGCAGGCGTACTTAGGTAATGAAGCTATTATCACTGCTGATAATACTGTTTATGCAGTAGAGAAAGAGGGGGTCGTGTCTTTGGGTAGTGATCAGGGACCACTCACGTTAAGGAGTGTGTATCTCGTGCCGGGCATGAAGAAGAACCTCTTCTCGGTGACCAATGCGGTGGACGCTGGGTATCACGTTCTGTTTGGGCCAACAGACGTGAGGTTCCTTCGCAACGTATCAGCGGTAAAGGCTGATGTTGCTCATGTTGGGAGGAGGGTGAAGAACTTATTTGTTCTTTCCACCAGTGCTTATGTTGATAGAATGAGAGCCAATGATAGTGCTGCTATCTGGCATGAGAGGCTGGGCCATGTTGGCATGGACAAGTTGAAGGCGATGGCTAGTAGAAGTCTGGTGAGGGGGTTGCCGAAGTTGTCCTCCTTTGGTGACGGGCATGTTTGTGCGGGCTGTCAATATGGTAAGGCACATCGCCTTACGTTTGATAAATCACAAACAAGAAGCAAGAAACCATTGGAGTGTATTCATGGCGACCTGATGGGACCGACGGTTACTGCCAGCCTTGGTGGAAGCAGATACATGCTTGTCTTGGTTGATGACTACTCAAGGTATACTTGGGTGTACTTCTTCAAGGAGAAGTCGGAAGCATTCCGTTTGTTTGTGGAGTTTAAGGAGTTGGTAGAAGGCCGGCTTGGCTTGCGGATTAAGAAGCTTAGAACTGATAATGGGGGTGAGTTTGTCTCCTCCGAGTTTTCTAACTTCTATAGGAAGCACGGGATCCAACGAGAGCTTACTTGTGCCCACACTCCACAACAAAATGGCCTAGCGGAGCGGAAAATCCATCATCTGACGGAGACTTGCAAATGCTGGCTTCATGCGAAAGATATCACAAGGTCCTTTTGGGCGGAGGGAATGTCTTGTGCTGCTTATGTTATCAACCGGATGCCTCTCAGCCCTATCAACATGAAGACTCCAGTTGAGCTGTTGCTGAAGGAGAAGCCGAGTGTGGGACACCTTAGGGTGTTCGGTTCAACTTGCTACGTGCATGTCCCGGATGCTTCACGGACAAAGTTGGATGCGAAGGCAAGGAAACTTGTCTTTGTTGGCTACGATGAGCGGAAGAAGGGATGGAAATGCATGGACCCAATGACGAAGAAGTTCGTGGTATCCAGAGACATTGTCTTTGACGAGCTGACGTCATATGGAGGTGGCTCGGTGGAGCTAACCGGAAGTAGCCATGTTGATGAAGCACCGGTGGTGTCTGCTGAAGGCTTGTAAGAGGAGCTTGTTGTTTCACCAGCAGCTCCTGTTGCTTCGAACTCCGAGGCTGAGCCTTCTGGCTCAGGAAGCAGGGGGAGCGCTGCTCAATGCTTTCCCCGGGTAGGAGTGGAGCCTAAAGAAGCAACGGAAGCCGTGAGCAAGGTGCCGATTCTTCGGAGATCGAAGAGGGTGGTTAAGCCACCGGCTCGGTACTGTGATGGGAATGCAGTGAGCTTTGTATCCTGCTTCTTTGCAGGCCCTCTGGATGAGCGAGAGCCTGCAAACTTCAACGAGGCCACTGGAGTGAAGGAGTGGGAAGATGCCATGAAGGAAGAGATTGATGCTCTGAAGAAAAATGAAACCTGGGACCTTGTGCCCAAGGTTGATGGCATTACTCCGGTTACTTGCAAGTGGGTGTATAAGTTGAAGAAGAAGGCTGATGGGAGCATTGATCGGTTCAAGGCTCGCCTGGTCGCTAGAGGATTCTCACAGCAGTATGGAGAAGACTATGAGTAGACATTCAGTCCAGTTGCGAAGATGACTTCAGTAAGAGTGGTGATCGCCTTGGCTGCTAGCAAGGGATGGAGGTTGTGGCAACTCGATGTGAAGAATGCCTTTCTTTATGGAGAGATTGACAAGGACATCTTCATGGATCAGCCGCTTGGTTTTGTCTCTAAAAAGCATCCGGACTATGTCTGCAAACTCAGGAAGGCTCTTTATGGGTTGAAGCAAGCTCCTACAGCGTGGTATGGGGAGATTGTAGAGTACTTACAATTCTGTGGATACCTTGCTTCCAACTCGGATTCAAGCTTGTTCGTCAAGAAGAAGGGAGAGCTACGAGTCTTGGTCCTGCTGTATGTGGATGACATGATCATCACAGGGAATTCGGAGGGGGAAGTAGCAAGACTCAGGGCTGAGCTTGCTATACGCTTCAAGATGAAAGACTTGGGAGAGTTGCATCACTTTCTCGGTCTGGAAGTGGAGAGGAAGGAGTGCGGGATTCTCATTAGCCAGAAAGGGTATGCTGATCGCATTGTGAAGCGGTTCGGCATGGGCGAAGGGAAGAAGTGCTCTACTCCACTAGAACCTGGGCTGAAGCTTCGACGAGATGAGGGAAGGGTTCTTCACGATCCCTTGGTGTTCAGGGCTCTTGTTGGGAGCTTGATTTACCTGACGAATACAAGGCCAGACATTGCTTATGTTGTTGGCCGAGTAAGTCGATATATGGCTGAACCAAGGCAATCTCATCTAGTGGCGGCAAAGGAAATTTTGAAGTATGTCAAGGTGACTTCTGACATGGGACTCCTCTATGTAAGGGACTCGGAGTTTGCATTGCTCGGGTACACAGATGCTGACTATGGCGGTAATTCGGATGATCGGAGGTCTACTTCAGGTTATGTGTTCACTCGCGGTTCAGCTAGCATCTCGTGGTGTAGTGAAAGATATGGTACCTAAACACCTAGAGGGGGGGGGGGGTGAATAGGTGACCTAAACCTTTTTAACTTTTGTTTGGCAGCACAACAATTATTTCACAGATTATTACAGTTAACAGCAATTACAGAAATCCCACAGTAAAGCCACAACACAGCACAGCACAGCAGACACACTAATTTTATAGTGGTTCCCCAATCTTTGGGTACATCCACTTTCCCCCTTCGCCTATCTAGCAGTGTACTAGATTCGGCCAAACTTCTCCACTAGCTTAGAACCCAACAAGGTTCCTATCTCAGGCCCAAAGCCTTACACTCAGCCAAATGGCCTACACTCAGCCACCCAGGCCTACACTCAGCCAATCAAAGGCCTACACTCAGAGTTTTTCAACTCCTACACTCAGGCACCAAGCCCTACCCTCAGCCTTTATAAAATAGGCTTACAATCACTCAGATCCAATGGATCTTACAAGTTATAATAGAAAATACAAATGCTAACTCTACAACTCAGAAAAGATGAGAGGTGTTGAGAGTTTCTTGAAGAGTTCTTGGAAGAACTTAGCTTGATCCAAACTGACTTAGCTTTCTTCAAAGCTTCTTGAGTAGAACTGAATTAGTCTGAATCTTCTGCAGTTGATCCTTGATCTCTGCTTCTTGAAATCCAGATGACTCTGAATTCTTCTTCTCAGCCTTAGTTCCAAAGACTGAATCCTTGGTTGGAGCTCTCTCTCTCCAACTTCTTAGATCTGCAGTTGGACTGCCTGATCTTCTTGTGTTGATCCTCTGTGTATCACTTCTTGATTTAGTCTGATCAACCTCTTAAGTTATTCTCACAACAAGTAATGATTGTGAACTTCTTAACAACTATATCCACTACATTTCTGTAAACTATGGGTGCCTATTTATAGGCTTCCTTCATGGTAACCGGCTGATCCGGTTTATAACAAACTTTTGACTTCTCTGACAGTTGCTGTAGACCGGCTGGATTGGCAGCTGTCATGTCAACCAGTCACTTCTTGAAATTCTCTAACTGTCAGTTAGTGTCGAGACTTTCTGTTCTTAAGTGTCGACACTTATAGACCAAGTGTCGACACATGTTGTGTAAGTGTCGACACAAGTCTACAAGGTGTCGACACAATCCCTTGTATGTCTCGACACAGTTTCTTCTGCATGTGTCGACACTGAAATTGAGTGTCGACACAAGTACTTGTACTTCAGTCTTTATCTGTATTCTTCTAAGTGTCGACACATCTCCTTTGTGTCGACACATCTTCATGTGTTGAAACTGTCAAGTGTCGACACTGCTTCTTGGTGTCGACACAAGTCTTCAATCTTGTTTCTTCAGCTGAGTGTCGACACATTCCTTTAGTGTCGACACTTGTACTTAGAATATTTTACAACTTTTCTATTCTTTGCTAAGTGTCGACACAGCTCCTTGTGTCGACACATCTTCAAGTGTTGAGTCTTCTGGTTATGTGTCGACACATTGTGCTGAGTGTCGACACATGCTTCAAGTGTTGACTCCTGTGAGTGTGTGTCGACACATTGTGTTGAGTGTCGACACATTCTTCATATGTTGACTCTGCTGATTGAGTGTCGACACGTTGTGTTGAGTGTCGACACTTGTACTTAGTCTCTGCAGAATTTTGCTGAGTGTCGACACAACTCCAAGTGTCGACACTTTCTGGTGTTGACTCAGCTCTTCAAGGTGTCGACACTTCTGCTAAGTGTCGACACAGCTTTTCTGCATCCTTCTACACTGAGTGTCGACACAGCGCCAAGTGTCGACACTTTCTGACTGGTGTCGACTCTTCTTCCCAGGTGTCGACACAATGACTCCAAGTGTCGACACTGCTTGTCTGGGTGTCGACACAAGTCTTCTCAAGTGTCGACACTTTGCCTCTGGGTGTCGACACATGGACTTAGAAATTTTCAGCTTCAGTCCAGTGTATATCTAACCTGCACAAGTAACTCAAACAAACATCAAATACATTCTGATGTATATCATTGAGTTAGGTGAGGCTTCTTCAAATCAGGTACATTTGACCAATGTACCCAACAATCTCCCCCTATTTGGAGAAGTCATAACCCTTAGTCAATGATATACACCACTCATAATTAAAAATTACAAAATGATGTAAAACATATAAATGACAACAGGGTAAACTTGAACATGTAATAAAGCACACATGTATACTTATTAAACATTGCAGAACAATTAAGAAACACACATATTTCAGAACATTCATACTATATTTATCATATACTGTTCCAATAATGTTCCTTATACATTTTCAATGAAGTATTACAATGTTTTTCTCTTAACAGATTACAACAAGCATCAAGTTAATTCCTAATCTAGTGCTGATCAGGTTCTTTGATAACAATCCCTTTTCCAGCTTTAACTTGAGCTTTCACAGCAGCAGCAGCAGGCTCAGCTTCAGCAGTCTTCTTCCCTTTTAGATCTTTCTTCTTCTGTTCCTCAGCCTTGATCTTTTGCCTCTCAAAATAATGATAGGGCTTAGGAAAGTACTTGCTAGGCTCCACAGCTGTTGGAGGTAGCTTTCCTAACTTGGCCTTCCTTCTATATTGGACAATTGCTTCCTGCCTACTCTCATGCTTTCTCCATTCAGCCTCTGAGAACCACTTGTTTCTCTCATGGGCATTGTCCTTGGCAGCTTTCCAGGCTGTAAGAATTATGTTCCTAGAAGTAGGGCTCCATTGTTCAAAATCTGGCTTTTGTTCAGCAAGTTCCCTGAACTTCTTCTTTGACAGCCTAGTTTCTTCTTCCTTGTCCAAAGCCTCTTGCATTGCAGCTGTGATAGGTTGAACAACCTTTTCCAAAATAACATTTGGCTTGCCAGCAAGTGGACTATACATTGTGCTTACATCAGCATGTATCATTTCAAAATCAGGAGGTGGATAGATTACATCAGCCACTGCCTGTTGCTCACCTCCAAGAAATGTTCCTTGAATGCCAGATTCAGCCACTTCATTGTCATCACACAGGGGAGGATATCCAAGTGTAGCCCTGATAGAATTTGAAATCCATTTTGCATGCTCAGAGCTGGCCTTGACTAACACTCTCTCCCCCTTTATGACTTCTTGGGCCACATGATCTCTCACATCATCTTTCTGGAATCTGATTTGGCTATCCAAATACCTTATGCCCTCTTTAAAGAAAGGTCTAAGCTTTGTAAGCTGTTCTGAAATGACCTTCTGTGAGTCTTTTATTGCAGTCTGTACAGCAGCAATCTCTGCTTGAAAGAGTTTATCAAAATCAGCTTTGGCAGCAGCAGAGGAAGTTGAAGGTTCAGCTGACTTATTCTTGAGTTCAGTGACTATTGCATTGTGAGATGCAGTCAAGTTATCATTCATCCTCAAATGATTCTCCAGCACATAGCCTTGTTTTACTGCTATATCTTCTACTTTCTCTTTAATTGTTTCTTGATGTTTAGCTAGATAGACCACTGCATGAGCACCCTTGGTAAAACAATCAGTCATTTCTGTTTTATTAAGGTTCATTTCAAACCTTATAGACTTGATTTCCTGGCCCAGATCAGATTGTAGTGCTTTGTGCCCTTCATCAATATAAGTTTCCAAAGCCTTCCTTTGTTCATCCATCTTGATTTGCAAGGCAAGCAGTAGAGCACTATAATCTGTGGATGGAGCTTGTTGAACTAAGGAATGTTGAGCAACAGTCTGGAGAGCCTTCTTGTAGCTCTGGCTCCTCCTCTTGAAAACAAAGAACTTCTTTTTCTGAGCTTGCTCTGCTTCATCATCTTCAGATCCTGATGTACTGGCTATATCCACCCTATCCTTAGGGCTGGATGGTTTTTCAGTATGCACATCTTGTGCCTTCTCAGTATCTAGCCTGATAGGCTCTTCTTGAATATCCAAAGGCTCCCCTTGGATATCAGCTGGCTCCTGAGGAGCAGGTGACTTTGCTGCAGTCACATCTACTGGACTTTCAGGAGTGAAGACCACATGTTCTTCACTGCCTGAGCTGCTGGATGACTCTTGAGGCACAGCAGCTGTCTTCCTCTTCTTCCTGGGAGGAGAGTCTCTCTTAGAAGCTTGCTTTTCAGGGGTGGCCAAGTCCTTTGACACCAGCACCCTTTCCCATCTAGAGAATATTCTGGAGTCCATTCTCCTCATATGATTGATCTTAGATCCTGCAGCAGAGTTCATTACCTCTGGAATTGATCCAGCCAGGTAGAGACTTATTATCCTGCCCAGATTGGGCTTTTTCAGGCTTTCCTTTACTTTCTCATAAACCACCATTGACCAATCTGTCTTCAGAGTGAAGATGATTCTGGTCATGATATTAAACATAGAGGCTGACACCCTGTCATGCCCTCCTGGTTTGCTTAGAAGAACCTTGCCTACAACTTCAGACAGGAATTTGCCTTGATTGTTCATCCCCTTCCTGTTGAAGACTGATCCTACCTTCATCTTTGGATCCAGTCCACACCAAGTAAGAGCTTCCCTGGTCTTAGAAGCAGTTACTTCCTCTTCTTCTTGAATCTTAGGTAGCTGAAGTACCTTTCTTAAAGACTTGGGTGATATTTTGACCTTGGTGCCATGCACCCTTGACTTAATCCTGTAGCCTGAGTCATCTACAGACGCGCCAGAAAGGAATTCAATGACTTCCTTCTTCCATATTTTCGTTGGTTCTGAAACCAAGAATTCCAATCCTGAATTTGCAATTAGGGTGATCACTGATTTGATTTCTTCTTCGCTGTCGTCGAATGCGCCACGCACCAGTTCATATCCCTCGTTTACGTTCTCTTCCAGCTTGGGAGCCATTAGGGTTTTGAGAATTAGTCTTGAGATGAGAGAAATGTCGACACAAGAGTTTAGGTCTCGAAACTTTGAAAGCGTGTCGACAATCAAAGACAGAACCCTATTTATACCTTTCTTGTTTGAAGACGAACAGGCGGGATGAATTTCTAATGATGTGTCGACACTGTCAATAAGTGTCGACACTGACTTATAATGTCTCGACACTCATGTGTCGACACAAATTTAGTCAACAGATTTTATGTGTCGACACTTGGTTAAGTGTCGACACCACTATACTCGACATGTGTCGAGACTTTACTTAGAAAAATTCTGAGTAAAACTTAAGTGTCGACACTTTATTGGATGTGTCGACACCTACTCGACATGTGTCGACACCAACATTCTGAAGTGTCGACACTAACTTCCTAGATGTGTCGACACCATTTTCCTGAAGTGTCGACACTTACTATTCTGTGTCGACATAGACTTGTCTATGTGTCGACACCTTTTTACTTAGCCAATTTTTGTTCTGTATACTTGGTCTAAGTTTATCATACCTAGTTCAATTTTGAACCTATTAAACTTAGCTTCTTCTAAGGGCTTAGTAAACATATCAGCTATCTGATTATCTGTTTTAACATATTCAAGTGCAATATCATTTCTTTCTACATGCTCCCTAAGAAAGTGATATTTTATCTCAATATGTTTAGTTCTACTATGTGATACAGGATTATTAGCTATGGAAATAGCACTTGTAGAATCACAATAAAGTGGAGTTCTACTTACCTGACATCCATAGTCTTCTAGCTGATGTTGAATCCATAGAAGTTGAGCACAGCAACTTCCTGCAGCTACATATTCTGACTCAGCTGTGGAGATGGCCACACTGGTTTGCTTCTTACTACTCCATGAAATGAGTCTTCCACCTAGGAATTGACAGGATCCAGTTGTGCTCTTTCTATCTTCTTTGCATCCTGCAAAGTCTGCATCTGAATAGCCTGTTAGATCAAAATCTCCATTCCTAGGGTACCAGAGGCCTAGATAAGGTGTGCCCTTTAGATATCTCAAGATTCTCTTGACTGCAGTCAAGTGAGACTCTTTGGGGCAGGCTTGATATCTGGCACAAACACATATAGCATACATAATGTCAGGCCTACTTGCAGTCAAGTATAGAAGAGAGCCAACTATCCCTCTATACAAGGTTTCATCTACAGGTTTCCCTGTATCATCCTTGCTTAGAGACATACTTGACCCCATAGGAGTCTTCATGGTACTGGATGAATCCATACCATACTTCCTTATGAGTTCTAGGGTGAACTTTGACTGACATATGGACAAGCCACTTTCAGTCTGTTTAACTTGGAGACCCAAGAAAAACTTCAGTTCTCCCATACTACTCATTTCAAATTGACTTTGCATAAGCTTTGCAAACTTTTTGCAAAGGCTACTTTCAGTAGACCCAAATATGATGTCATCTACATATATTTGGACAAGTATTACTTTGCCTCTAGATTCCCTAAGGAATAGAGTCTTATCTATTTTCCCCCTTGTGAACTTGTTCTCAATGAGGAAACTAGATAGGGTTTCATACCAAGCTCTAGGAGCTTGCTTTAACCCATACAATGCTTTCCTAAGTCTATAGACATAATGTGGAAGAGTAGGATCAACAAAACCTGAAGGCTGCTCCACATATACTTGTTCTTTTAAATTACCATTAAGGAATGCTGACTTCACATCCATTTGGTATACTTTGAATCCTTGGTAGGTTGCATAGGCCAAGAACATCCTTATGGCTTCCAGTCTGGCTACTGGAGCAAAGGTTTGATCAAAATCAATACCTTCTTCTTGCCTATATCCTTTTGCAACCAATCTAGCTTTATTCTTAATGATGATTCCTTGTTCATCTAACTTGTTCCTGTAGATCCACTTTGTTCCTATCACATTGTGATCTTTAGGCTTTGGAACCAGCTCCCAAACCTTGCACCTTTTGAACTGATTGAGCTCTTCCTGCATTGCTTCAGTCCACTATGGATCTTGTATAGCTTCTTCAAATTTCTTTGGTTCTATTTGAGACAGAAAACTTGAATATACTGCTGCATTCTGATTTCTGCTCCTTGTCTGAACACCTTGTCTTGGATCTCCAATGATCAGCTCCACTGGATGATCTCTTAGATGCCTGTTGGCTGGAGGCATCCTTACTTCTGGTTGTACTTCTTCAGCATCTTCATCATGCTGAGTTCCTTGAACTTCTTCAGCTCCTGGTACATGTAGTTCTCCCCCTGGACATAAGCCATCTTCTTCTACTTGCTGTCTTGCAGCAGGTACATCTTCTATGGTAAGCTTGTCCATCTTCTTAGAAAGACCTGTGGGGCTGCACACACTACTAGATAACTCATTGTTAATAAGAAGTGTCTCATCAAAAACTACATGCACAGACTCCTCTACAACTTGTGTAGTCAAGTTGTAGACTCTATAAGCCTTACTATTACTGCTGTACCCAACAAACACTCCCTCTTGGGATTTGGCAGCAAACTTAGTTAAGTAAGACTTCCCATTGTTAAGTATGAAACATTTACAACCAAAAATCCTGAAATAGGATAGATTTGGTTTCCTGCCTTTCACTACTTCATAGGGGGTCTTGTTTAACCTTTTAGTGATGGTAGCACTATTTATCACATGGCATGCAGTGTTTACTGCTTCAGCCCAGAAATATTCTGGCAGTGATGAATCACTTAATAGGGTTCTACCAGCCTCTATCAAGGTTCTATTTTTCCTTTCAGCAATGCCATTTTGCTGAGGTGTTCTAGGTGAAGAGAATTCTTGAAATATCCCATAGTCTTTACATAGTTTTGTCATGCTTTCAGATTGAAACTCTGTACCATGGTCACTTCTAATTTTGACCACTGTACAGTTCAATTCATTCTGAATTTGCTTAACAAAACTATGAAAGACACTAGGTGTTTCAGATTTCTGCTTTAAGAAGAACACCCAGGAAAACCTTGAGTAGTCATCAACAACTACAAAGGTGTAGACCTTCCTACCTAAGCTGTGAACTGGCATTGGACCAAATAGATCCATATGCAAGAGGTATAAACACCTCACAGCATCCTTGTTGTCAATGCTTCTAAAGGTGGATTTAGTCTGCTTGCCCTTTTGACAAGCTGAGCAAATGCCATCTTTGACACACTTAACTTGAGGATCATTCCTCACTAACTCTTTAATAAAGAGTTTGCCAATAGTCTTGTAATTAAGATGAGCAAGCCTCTTGTGCCATTTGACACATTGAGAGACTGTCTCATCTGCTACAAGACAAACTGGAGAACTATTGTTCTCAACCATAATGTCTAAACAATAGACATTTCTCTTCCTATATCCAGTCAAAATAATCTCTTGATCACTTGACTTCTTGATATGACAACCATTTTTAACAAATGAGATGTCATACCCTACATCACTTAATTGACTTATACTTATAAGGTTGTGTTTCAACCCTTTAACATAAGCCACTTGAGTAATGGTAACTAAGTTTGAGGATATGTTACCAAACCCTTTGATGATTCCTTTTTCTGAACCACCAAAGGTCACCTTTGGACCATTCTTGATTGAAATGAAATCCTTCAGTAGTCCCCTAGTTCCAGTCATGTGTCTGGAACATCCACTATCCAAGTACCATGTTGGGGTATGGCCACTTGGATTCTCCTACAAAACAAATTACTGAACCTTAGAACCCAATGGTTTCTTGGGTCCTTGGTAACTGTTAGCTTGCAACTTAACAAGGCTACCTACAGGCTTTCCATCAGGTATCTTGTTACTACCTTTGGCACTCACATTGTGCCAACAGTCCAAAGCAAAGTGGCCAATTTTGCCACAGCACCAACATTCAAATTTGTTGTACCTTTGCTTAGGTACAGGCTTGACTGACTTAACTACAGCAGTCTTAGTGAATGTTGGGGCTTTGCCCTTGGACTTGGACTGATTCTGAACAGTCCTAGCTGGATTAACAAATCCCAGTCCAGTCTTTCCTTTATGATGAACAAAATCATCAATCAAGGGTAGCACTGATTTAGGTTTTGAGAACCTAGCTACTAGCTCTTTCTCCTTCTGAAGATTAATCTCCAGTTTCTTAATTTGATCATTCTTAAATGTAATGGTACCCATCTGAATCACAGTAATGTGTTTCAGCCTGGCCACTTCATTCAGTTTTTGATCATAATTCTTCTCATAATCTATTGCAGCTGCCTTGAGATTAGCAATTTCCTTGGCCAAATTTTTGGCTAGGGTCTTGCTTTTCTTATAGGCTTGCAATAGTACTTGATATTCATCTAGGAGTAGATGAATATCTCCCTCAGACTCAGATATATTCTCATCACTTGATGAAGAATACTCTGACTCTGAACTAGAACTGGAATCAGAACTTTGAGTTAAACATTGTACCTGACTGGGTCCTGGCTGCTCCAGGTTTTTGGTACTTTCAGTCAAAGCCATCAGTCCTTGGCTTTGACAGTCTTCTTGCTCATAGATAGATTCCATGATCTGCATAAACTCTTCTTCTTCTTCAGCAAATAGCCCAATATAGGCTTCAGCATCTGTCTCAGTATCTGAAGAAGACATATCTGAAAGAGTCTTCTCATTCTTTGCAACAAAGGACTTCTCCTTCTTTCCTTTGAAGTGTGTTTTCTTTTTGTCACTGGATTCTTTCCTTCTTTCAGGACAGTCTGCAATAACATGGCCCTGTCTATTGCAGCAGTAACAAATTATCTTGGATCCAGTTGCCTTACTAGTCTTGGTCCTTTTCTTGTCCTTCTTTGAATGCTTCTTTTCCTGATACTGAACCTCTTTCCCTTTGGAAGATGAAGGTCTAGACCTCCACTGTTTCTTCTTAAGGAACTTCTGAAAATGTCTGGTGAATGCAGCAAAGTCTTCATCACTTTCACTGCTTGTAGATTTTGTACTTTCAGACTCTTTAGATTCTGATTCAACTACCTCTGGAGGAGGAGTTGATGACTTGGTCCTGCTTTTTCTGGGTACATCTGACTTAAAGGCAACAGTCTTTTCTCTGTATTCAGTCCTTGTTGACTTTTCTTCTTCTTTTCTCACTGACAATTGCATCTCATAAGATAACAACTTGCCAAAAAGTGTGGGAGGAGGAATTTCTCCCAACTTTGCCATTTCTCTGATGGCACAGATCTTGGTGTCCCAGTCTTTGGTGAGGGACCTTAAGAATTTATCATTCAACTCATAGTTTGTGAACTCTCTTCCATATGACATGAGTTCATTTACAATTCTATAGAATTTCTTGTAGCATTCAGTGATGCTATCTCCTCTTCCTTGCCTAAAGCTCTCATATTCTTGATTAAGCAAGGACTTCCTATCTTGCCTTACTTCTTCAGAACCTTCCATATAGACAATGAGGGTGTCCCACATTTCTTTTGCAGTTTTACAGTGAATAAGGTTCTGGAAGGTGGCATCATCAATTGCACTAACTATGATGTTCTGTGCCCTTTTGTCCATAGTTGCTAGGACAATCTCATCCTTGGTCATTTCAGAGAAATCCTTTGGAGTCCTCTGATTTGCATCCAATACTGAAATCTTCATGGGCACATATGGCCCTTCTTTGACTGTGATGTATATCCTAGGGTCAGAGGCTTCCATAAAAAGCCTAACCCTCTCTTTCCAGATCCCAAAGATCTCTTTTCTGCATATAGGTAGTTTCATTGAACCCAACTCCTTATGATTCTCTGAAGAACCCATGTTCTTGATTTTCTTGAAACTGTTTCCTGTTTCCTGACTTATACTGAATCTGCCAAACTGGATCTCCTCAGACAGTTAGTCCTGATTTTGAGGAACCTCGCTTTGATACCACTTGAAAGATATGGTACCTAAACACCTAGAGGGGGGGGGGGTGAATAGGTGACCTAAACCTTTTTAACTTTTGTTTGGCAGCACAACAATTATTTCACAGATTATTACAGTTAACAGCAATTACAGAAATCCCACAGTAAAGCCACAACACAGCACAGCACAGCAGACACACTAATTTTATAGTGGTTCCCCAATCTTTGGGTACATCCACTTTCCCCCTTCGCCTATCTAGCAGTGTACTAGATTCGGCCAAACTTCTCCACTAGCTTAGAACCCAACAAGGTTCCTATCTCAGGCCCAAAGCCTTACACTCAGCCAAATGGCCTACACTCAGCCACCCAGGCCTACACTCAGCCAATCAAAGGCCTACACTCAGAGTTTTTCAACTCCTACACTCAGGCACCAAGCCCTACCCTCAGCCTTTATAAAATAGGCTTACAATCACTCAGATCCAATGGATCTTACAAGTTATAATAGAAAATACAAATGCTAACTCTACAACTCAGAAAAGATGAGAGGTGTTGAGAGTTTCTTGAAGAGTTCTTGGAAGAACTTAGCTTGATCCAAACTGACTTAGCTTTCTTCAAAGCTTCTTGAGTAGAACTGAATTAGTCTGAATCTTCTGCAGTTGATCCTTGATCTCTGCTTCTTGAAATCCAGATGACTCTGAATTCTTCTTCTCAGCCTTAGTTCCAAAGACTGAATCCTTGGTTGGAGCTCTCTCTCTCCAACTTCTTAGATCTGCAGTTGGACTGCCTGATCTTCTTGTGTTGATCCTCTGTGTATCACTTCTTGATTTAGTCTGATCAACCTCTTAAGTTATTCTCACAACAAGTAATGATTGTGAACTTCTTAACAACTATATCCACTACATTTCTGTAAACTATGGGTGCCTATTTATAGGCTTCCTTCATGGTAACCGGCTGATCCGGTTTATAACAAACTTTTGACTTCTCTGACAGTTGCTGTAGACCGGCTGGATTGGCAGCTGTCATGTCAACCAGTCACTTCTTGAAATTCTCTAACTGTCAGTTAGTGTCGAGACTTTCTGTTCTTAAGTGTCGACACTTATAGACCAAGTGTCGACACATGTTGTGTAAGTGTCGACACAAGTCTACAAGGTGTCGACACAATCCCTTGTATGTCTCGACACAGTTTCTTCTGCATGTGTCGACACTGAAATTGAGTGTCGACACAAGTACTTGTACTTCAGTCTTTATCTGTATTCTTCTAAGTGTCGACACATCTCCTTTGTGTCGACACATCTTCATGTGTTGAAACTGTCAAGTGTCGACACTGCTTCTTGGTGTCGACACAAGTCTTCAATCTTGTTTCTTCAGCTGAGTGTCGACACATTCCTTTAGTGTCGACACTTGTACTTAGAATATTTTACAACTTTTCTATTCTTTGCTAAGTGTCGACACAGCTCCTTGTGTCGACACATCTTCAAGTGTTGAGTCTTCTGGTTATGTGTCGACACATTGTGCTGAGTGTCGACACATGCTTCAAGTGTTGACTCCTGTGAGTGTGTGTCGACACATTGTGTTGAGTGTCGACACATTCTTCATATGTTGACTCTGCTGATTGAGTGTCGACACGTTGTGTTGAGTGTCGACACTTGTACTTAGTCTCTGCATAATTTTGCTGAGTGTCGACACAACTCCAAGTGTCGACACTTTCTGGTGTTGACTCAGCTCTTCAAGGTGTCGACACTTCTGCTAAGTGTCGACACAGCTTTTCTGCATCCTTCTACACTGAGTGTCGACACAGCGCCAAGTGTCGACACTTTCTGACTGGTGTCGACTCTTCTTCCCAGGTGTCGACACAATGACTCCAAGTGTCGACACTGCTTGTCTGGGTGTCGACACAAGTCTTCTTAAGTGTCGACACTTTGCCTCTGGGTGTCGACACATGGACTTAGAAATTTTCAGCTTCAGTCCAGTGTATATCTAACCTGCACAAGTAACTCAAACAAACATCAAATACATTCTGATGTATATCATTGAGTTAGGTGAGGCTTCTTCAAATCAGGTACATTTGACCAATGTACCCAACATGTAGCAAGAAGCAGGACTCGGTGTCGGTTTCAACCATGGAGGCGGAGTATAAGGCTTCGGCCTTGGCTGCTCGGGAAGCCGTTTGGTTGAGGAGGCTTATAGAAGATGTTCATGAAGAAGTGCAAGGGCCTACTTTACTCCGGGGTGACAATGAGAGTGCTCTCAAACTGGTTAACAATCTAGTGTGTCACGCCAGGACTAAGCATATAGAGATTGATCACCATTTCATCAGAGAGAAGGTGTTGGAAGGATCTCTGCTGGTCGGGCATGTTCAGAGTGAAGATAATATTGCTGACATATTCACGAAGCCACTGTCGAAGGGGCCCTTTGAATGCTTGCGCAGCTTGCTGGGCTTGGTCACCACTTCTCACTTCAAGGGGGAGTGTTGAAATTTGTGAAGTTGAAGTGGTTGACGGGACAGGCCGGGCAGCCTGGGCGGACAGCATTGGCGAACTAGGCGGACTGGGCAGACTGTATTGTGCGGCCTGGTGAAAAGTCTGGTGGAAGCCGGCTATCTTCTGAGCGGGTTGTTGCATGGAGTCCGCGAACTATGCGGCCTGTTTTCTGCGGATATGGTGTTTGCTGATTGGCTTTGCCAAGGAGCGGCCTGAGCGGATGGAGGCTTGCGGACTGGTGCATTGCTCAGTGGCCGTGGTGCAAGCTTGTGCTGTTAGGCGGTTTGGCTCATGTCCGCGGGAAGCTTGCGGACTGATGTGTCCGCAGTATTGGCTGTTGCGGACTGAGCTTAGAGCTTGGCTGAGCCCTTGTCGAGCTCTGGTGGTACAGCAGGTGCTTTGTTGTGGAGGTCTTTGGCGGACTGTTTTTGGAGTCCGGGAGATGGCTGCTGCGCTGGACAGGAGTGCGAGGAGCTTGCGGACTGATGGCGGTCTGTGCTAGGGTGTTTGGCGGACGGGAGTTTGTGTCCGCCATGCTCGCATTGGCCTTTGATGGTTTTGGACTTGGTCACACTTTGTGGCAAGACCATGGTGTCCGCGGTATCCGCCAAGTCCGCTGTGACCGGGCAGACTGTTGCTAATTCCCTTTGGTCGTGGACTTGTGGCGGATTGAGGTGTGAGTCTTGCGGACTACCTCGGGTTAGTGCAGACAGCCATTGAAGGGGGTTTGCTGTCCTGCAGTGGTTGGAGCTTTGCGGTCTGATGCCTTGTACGCATAGCTTGGGCAGACTGGAGAGGGTTCGCCAATAGTTGCCTTGCTCCTGGCGGTTTTCCTTGGTAACCGGATAAGTCCTTGCGGACTCGGCGGACGGTGTTTTGCTAACGCGCGGGCTGGGGCGGTGTCTCTATCTCTAGGGCGGTGACCACACTTCTCACCTCGCCTATAAATATGACCCCCTGGCAAGTCTAAAGTAACTTGAGTGAATAGTAAGTTGGGTTGTGCAAGGAGCTGCGGTTTGAGTTGTCTGTCCGGGCGGATTGTTTCAGTGCTGACGTTTGCTGTGTACAGGTCGCGCGGTTTGCTTCAAGGAGTAAGGAGCTTGGTTGTGACTTCAGTCAAGTACTTGGAAGTGTGCGGTCTCTGCGGATTCAGCAGGAGGTCGCTCTGCGGCTTCTCAGCTCTGTTTAATCTTTGCCAGCTTCAATTACCTGTCCGCCGGCTTCAGGCGGGTAGGGGTGTTCCTCAGTTCAGCTTCAGCAGAAGACGAATAACGGTCTGTCTGCGCGGCCTCGCGGCTTCGGTGGACTCCGTGGCTATTCGGTGGTTTGCAGCTTAAGTTCGGGCGATCTCAGCGGACTCGGCGACCTCGGAGATCTCGGCGGTCTTGGCGGACTCTGGTGCTGTCCGCCCGGCTTGAATTTTTTGGTGCTTTCTGTTTACAGCTGTTATACTAGCGAAATCATGTCTCGTTATGTATTCCTTGTGGTGTAAAGAAGTGAATGAATAATAGATCTGGTTGTGCTTCCATTGTTTGTTGGAATTAACCCTTGTTCCTTGGTTTTCCGCTGGTTCAACGTGAGAACTGGGTAGTTCCGAAGATATTAATTTGGCGTTTGGGCTATCTTGCTGACCACGTTGAGAAAATTTAACATATATTATATAATATTTGTTATAAATTTATAGCATATTACATATCATATAAATATCAAATTGAGCTCAAATATCAATAAATATTATAATTGATAGGTTACACCATCATTTATAAGGAAGGTTCTCCCATGATCTCCCCAAAAGAAAGGGGAGATCATGAGGTTGACTAGTCAACCCCACCTCCCATGATGAGGAGAACATGGGGGGTGGAGCCCACTCTCTCTATCTCCAAAACCGCCCCCTTCAGGGGGAAACCGCCGCCGCTGGACTAGACGCCGGCCGCCGCCGGCCTGGCCGGCCGCCGCCTCGCTTGCTGGCGTAGGCCGCGGCCAGGACGCCAGGCCAGCCTTGCCGCTGTAGGCCGCGGCCAGGATGCCAGGCCAGCCTTGCCGCTGCAGGCCGCATCCAAGCCGCCAGGCCGCTAGCAGCCTGGCCGCAGTCCGGGCTCGAGGCCAGGCCGGCCTTGCCGCGGGAGGCCGCGGCCAAACCGCCGGGCCGGCGGCGGCATGGCCGTTGACCGGGGTCATGGCAAGGTCGGCCTTGCCGCCGCAGACCACGACCAAACCGCTAGGCCGCCGGCCACGCCGCCGACCAGGCCCCCGCCAAGCCGCTGGCCGGCCGCCTCCACCGCCCGGCCACCCCACCACCATGGACGGCCTGCCACCGTCCGATCATGGCGGGCTTTCCTCACCGTCCAATCTGGTGGGTAACCACCCACTAACCCACTACATTGGTGGTGGAGCCCGCCAAGAACCTCTCCTGGAGGCTATAAAAGGAGCCTCAGGGCTTCCTCATTCTTCACTTTTTGGCTCCTGGTCATCTTCTTCCTCAGGTCAGAGCCCTGCCATACTCCTCCCTCAAGTCATCCTCCAGCCACCTCGAGCCACCGCGAGCCCCCATGAACCACTAGAGCACCACCAGCCGGAAAACACCCAAGTCCCAAAGCGAGCAGAGGAGGAAGAAGACGATCCTTGTAAGTAGGCGCGCGACGGACCAACAATCCAAACTACAGAGCACCAGTGCCGCCACTCGAATTCCAGTACCCAAAACGCTCCCACGACGCAACCTGTTGCCCGCAGGGAGCTGTAGTCCTCTTCTCTCACCTCAAGTTGTAACGGGAGCGGCCTGTCGCCCCGATTCTCCAAACGCACTGTAATAAAAAGCAGTTAGTGGATTTAGACCGGCACAGATCTGGTCACGTAGTGTTTTACCCAATTGAGGGTTTTTCCACGTCATCACATCCTGAGTCAACCTTTCATTTTCCCTGATTGTGTGCGCGCTCGACACCCCCCCCCCCTCCGAAAGCTTAGGCGGTCCAATTGAATTTAGTCTGACCGGGGCATCGAGTTAGCCCACAACAGTTTGGCGTCGTCTGTGGGAATATCGATTCCCAACATCCTTCAGAAGTAAAGACCTCCCTCTTTGCAACATCCAAGCTCCGCTTCAATGGCAAAAAGAAGCGCCCGCACAGCTGAAGGATCTGTCCCAGAAAGAAATACTGAACCAGCACGCTCCCACTCTCTGGTGGACGTGCCATTGACCGCAGAGGCCGCTTCCACTCCTGCCACCGCCCTCGAGGAGCGAGTTCAACAAATGGAGGAGCAGCAGACTGAGATGCTTGCTCTGCTCAGGACTCTAGGAGCTCCTCCTCCTCCTCCTATAGTACCAGATAACCCTCCACCACCAAGTCATGGCAGGGCGCAAGAAGCTCCAAGACAAGAGGCGCCCGAGGAATACTCTAACGCCGCCGACTCCACTCACCAGGCCCATGGAGGAACTGAAACTGGGCAACACTGCCACAACTGGGGAGACGAGTCCCGACTTCCCCCACTCGAGAGGTTCACCCGGGAAGAGATTTGAGAAGTGATCGCAGAAGAATACCGGCAAGACGGCCAACTGGACATTCATATTCGCCGACCACTCTGCCGCACCACAAATCCTGGCTCATCCAATTCCTCATGGTTTTAAGCTGCCGAACATCGAGATGTTCGATGGAACAGACGACTCGTCGGAGCATGTCAACCACTTCATTACCATTATGAGGATCTACAACGCGTCTGATCAGTTACTCTGCAAAGTGTTCCCAACCACTCTCAAGGGGCAGACTCGCACATGGTTTCACTCCTTGAGGGTGGGCACCATTCCCAACTTCACAGAGCTAGCAAGACAGTTCGTGGATCAGTTTATAGCGAATCGAAGGATTGTCTGCGACCCTTCCCACTTATCAGGTATCCGTCAGAATGAAGGGGAGTCTTTGAAGGACTTCTTTCACAGGTTTTCTACAGAAGCCCGCCAAATCCCAGGTGTCGACCCGGAGCTGTTAAGAGGGGTGTTCCTTGGGGGTCTCCGTCCTGGAAGTTTCTATTTTGCATTAATGAGGGAAACCATCCCTAGCTATCCCGATCTCGTACACCGTATAGAGGCATAGATCGCAGCCGACGAGGCTATTGAAGCACATCGTCAACAGTTCGACGAGAACTAGAAGCGTAAGAGGGAGAAGGAATCAGCTCCTCAATACCAAGAAGGAAGATTCTGGGAAGAACATCAGAACGGGCAACGCCGACGTGACCAACAGAGAGATCAACCGCCTCACTATTACATGCCCCTCAATACCTCTACAACAAACGTGCTTTATGCAATCCAAGGCAGCGAGGCGCTCCACAAGCCCAGACCCCTCGCTAGAAATACAGGGGACCAAATAAAGTACTGTGAGTTCCACCATCAATGAGGGCATGATACAGAAGACTGCTCAAAACTTAAGGAGGAGATCGAGCATCTCATCAAGCAAGGCAACCTGGGGAGATTCTTATAGGGCTGAGCACCAAATCCGCTGAAAGGAAATCAGCCAACCACTTGCTAGAACGGACTGGGGGACAACCCCAAAGTCGACTAGCCCAAGAGAGGGATTCATTCCTATCAGCGAGTCTCTGCCTGTTGTAGCATTTATCAGTTTTACTTTCTTACGAATTCTTCATGCTAGTTTCCAAAAGAACAGTCTTACGACTGTAACTCTAATAACTTTAAAAGCTTTCTTATTTTAGGTCTATAGAAGGCGAGTATCATCTGCGCAATTTGAAAGACATACTCACTTTGTCCAGGTATAAAGGCGTCCTCTTATACTCACAGTAACTGCCTTCGGGCAATGCACTCCTTACAACAACTGTTTTCGGGCAGCGCGCTCCTTACAACAACTGCCTCCGAGCAGCGCGCTTCTTATAGCAACTGCCTCCGTGCAGCGCGCTCCTCACAACAACTGCCTCTGTGAAGCGCGCTCATTACAACAACTGCCTCCGGGAAGCGCGCTCCTGACAGCAACTGCCTCCAGGCAGCGCGCTTCTTACAGCAACTACCTCCATGCAGCGTGCTCCTCACAGCAACTTCCTCCGGGCAGCGCGCTCCTTATAGCAATTGTCTTCGGGCAGCGCGCTCCTTACAGCACGTGCCTCTGGGCAGCACGCTCCCTACAGCACCTGCCTCTGGGCAGTGCGCTTCTGACAGTACCTACCTGTAACACCCCCACCTATCACATGACATATAACGGTGGGTCCGGCCGGGGCCCCACGCCATATAGCACAGACAAGCAAAGGAGTCACGTGTGGTAATCAAACTCTACTCGTGTCCTTAACTCATTCCATTCTAGCGCAGCATTTTTCTTGTTACCATGAACTCAAACCAGAATGTCCACCCATATATAAACACCACATTTATATAAACACACCAGGAATGTATACAACTCACACACCCTGGCCTTAAGGCCTTACAAGTTTCTCTTTACACAACAACAATTTCGTACATCGGCACGCAGGCCGGCCACACATGAAATCCAACCACGATTCTTCACAAGGCCTTCAAGGGCCTATATCAGCACGCTCGCTATTTCCTTTATTCTTTCCAAATCGCAGCACCTGCAAGTTATCATCCAAACCAACACAGAAAACAAAGTAACGGTCAGCATTGCTGACCCATTATAACGACCCTACCCCCTACCCGGGGTAGTGGTTCCTTCCCTGTATACAGTGCTTCCTTTCTCATCAAGCATCAACAAACATCACCAAATCACATAACTAGATCATTCTCTTTATTCCACTAACTAACAAACACATCACATCACAAACGCTGGAATCCACCAACGCTCCGTGCACGCAGGGCACCTTCTTGGCGTACCGGAATCCACCGTCGTACACCGCTGTCTCTCGAGGTGTTAACTTGTTGGTTGACCGGCCCTAGTTCACCAGCTCGCAGGCTGGCGACATCCCGCCCAAGCCACTCAGAGGTCCATCCTCACAGCATCACAACCAGAGCAGACCGACCCACACTCCGTGGTGTAGCAAGCCGGGTTTATCTAAGCTCCCCAGGCAATGTCTAACCATCGGTCCCCCTCCTAATCCGATCGACCCACACCATGTGGTGCAGCAACCCGGGTTTAACTCGGCTCCCCTAGCATTGCCGCCCATCGATCCCTTCCTTAACTAGATCAACCCACCCTAGTGGTGTAACAGGCCGGGTTTATCATGAGCTCCCCAGGAGTGCTACCAATTGATCATCTCATAACTAGGAGCTTCACCAAAGCCTCCTCACAAGCAGTACATCCATACATTCATCACAGTAAAATCCATTTTGCACATCATCAAAGTCACGGAGTCTTCTCCGGTTTACCCATGAAGATCACCAATCCAGACTACCGGTCCAGATGGGCTTCACACAGCATGCCTACACCGTACTTCATATTTCCGGCTCTAAATGCAGACACAACAAAGGAATCACTTCCGCGATCCACCTCTTGGTGGAGGATTCCAAGCACATGTATAGAGAAAGGACTTCGATGTCCAAGAAGGAGATCGTTACCCTTGAAGATCGCTTCGGCGCCATGAAGTAGCCGGAGGGAAGTCACCGCCTCGGCTCTGCCTTCACGAATCCGCTCTCGGATCTTCGATCCGCACTCCGCAGCTCCTACAGCAGCTGGAACTCTCCTCCCTTCCCTCTTGCCTTAGCCTTTCCCCTTTTCTTCCTTAGAATGAACATGAAGAAGAAGAAGAAGAGAAGATAAGGGATTTATCTTCAAATCTCGGCCTCCAAGACACCTGGACAAAGCCCAGCCACTGGATCCAGGAAGAGGGAAATAAACGGCTCAGATCTGGCCAGAAAACCCAAAACACGGCCTGACACGCCCTGTGACACGCCCGTGTCACAGGCCGTGTCCCCCTAAAGCGGCAGGCAACCGACTCAAATCAACCAGTACACGCCCGTGTGACACGCCCGTGTCACGGCCGTGTACACGACACGCCCTCAGACACGCCCGTGTCTGAGGCCGTGTGCCTCAAGGAAAATAATCCCAATCCAACCCGAGACTTCACACGGCCTGGCACACGGCTGGGCACACGCCCGTGTTCCTGGCCGTGTGCACCAGGACACACCCGTGTCCTTCTAACACGGCCTAACCCGAGACGTCGAACTAAATTCGACGCCCACTGATACGCCCTGTGACACGCCCGTGTCACAGGCCGTGTCCTCACGGGAAACCCGATACTCGACGATCGTCGAGAATACTCGCCGAACAAACGACACGGCATCCGACACGGCCGTGTCCTGGGCCGTGTGCCCCACTCTCGACGATATCCCGCGAAAATCGTCGACACCAAGGCCCGATCGTCGACACAACCCGACACGCCCTGCGACACGCCCGTGTCGCAGGCCGTATCAACTGACACGCCCTGGGACACGCCCGTGTCCCAGGCCGTGTCACCCAAGCCTGAACCCAATTTTGCTCAAAATGACCCTCTTGACTTCAGGGTGTTACAATCCTCCCCCCTTCAAATAATTTCGTCCTCGAAATTTGACTTCAAATAGCCAATGAGGCACAATCCTTTCAAATCAACAAGCCTTCGCACACACTAACAAACAGACAACACAACAAACATCCCTAGCTGCCACTTGTGCACCTTCAACCACATAAGACCTCAAAACAAAATAACCGAATTGATTCCATCACAAGCACAAGTGCACCAAGCGATTATAGAGCTCGACAACTATAAATATCAAAACATCATTAAAGTGATGCACATCACATATTATTCATCACACCTTATCTCAAAACATCAGTTACAGACACAACTTCCAGAATATTCACATCACCGCTCACTTCTGCTCAGCCTCGCGATTTTGAAATTCACGATTTAACGATAAATGAACCGCTCGAGGCCAAATGTCACCAACTGAGCTTTGCGGCTCCTGTACTTCCATCGCATGCAATCTAGGTTGCGTCCGGGGTGCAGATGACTCGGCCACTGCTTTCCCTTTTTCTTCATATGACGCACCTGTCTTTTTCTCACTCCCTGGAGGGGCATTCCAACAAAATTTCGCGATATGTCCTGGCTGCCCACACTTATAGCATATACGTGTATCCACACGTCCTGGCCCATCCGTTGCCTCCGAAGAAACAGTCGACGGAGCTACGTCCACCGGCCTAAATCTTTTCTTTTCTTGTCGTCGAAACGCTGATTGATCCACTTGCGACATTTTAACGTCGGACTTTTCCCTTGCCAGTCTCTTATTCTCTCGAACTCGCTTCATATCCTTCTCCAAGGCACGAGCTATATCGACCAACGCCTGAAAGCCTTGGCTCACTGAACTCGGAAGTGCCAATCTCAGTTCATCCCGCAATCCTCCATAAAACCGATTTGTCTTTCGCACTTCCTCCGCAAAGGTCGATCCCGCATATCTTCCCAATCTTGTAAACTCGTGCAGGTAGGTATCAACATCTTGCTCACCCTGCACCAAGCTGAGAAACTCATTTTCCATTGCAATCCTCTGCGACACTGGCACATACTTGGCTAAAAATATTTGGGAGAATTCCTCCATCGAAATCTCTGTTAAACCTCGACCTGCCAAGTGATGCACTTCAATCTCATCCCACCACAATCTCGCATCGCCTTCTAACAGAAACGTGGCCAACGTCACTTTCTGCTCTTCTACCGTCCTGATTGCGGTTAGGATTCGTTTTACTCTTGCCAACCAATCTTCTGCCTGCGTTGGTGAAAGCGCTCCACCAAACGTAGGTGGGTGAAAGTGCATAAAACGTGACAATGCGTCGTCACTTGCTTGCGCTTCCACCACCTCGGCAGCATGCTCTTGCCTTCCACCCGGTCTTGCCTGTCCAGCAGGTTGTGCTTGTAACACTGCAAGTACTGTCTCCGCCACCACCCGTATGGCCTCTGCCGAGGGAGGCATCGGCGCTCCCACGGGTGCTGCACTTTCATCCGACCGCTGAGGCTCAGACGGCCCAGCTCCATCCCTCGCCACCTATCAATGTACAGAACACCATTAAATTCTTCCAAATCATAACGGTACTGGTACATTGACTACACACGCACGCACATCATGTGCATGACATACATTCCTAGTGGACATTCATGAGTTCATTTATGTTCTCTCCTCCCAAACAATCTAAACCTGGCTCTGATACCACTTTGTAACACCCCCACCTATCACATGACATATAACGGTGGGTCCGGCCGGGGCCCCACGCCATATAGCACAGACAAGCAAAGGAGTCACGTGTGGTAATCAAACTCTACTCGTGTCCTTAACTCATTCCATTCTAGCGCAGCATTTTTCTTGTTACCATGAACTCAAACCAGAATGTCCACCCATATATAAACACCACATTTATATAAACACACCAGGAATGTATACAACTCACACACCCTGGCCTTAAGGCCTTACAAGTTTCTCTTTACACAACAACAATTTCGTACATCGGCACGCAGGCCGGCCACACATGAAATCCAACCACGATTCTTCACAAGGCCTTCAAGGGCCTATATCAGCACGCTCGCTATTTCCTTTATTCTTTCCAAATCGCAGCACCTGCAAGTTATCATCCAAACCAACACAGAAAACAAAGTAACGGTCAGCATTGCTGACCCATTATAATGACCCTACCCCCTACCCGGGGTAGTGGTTCCTTCCCTGTATACAGTGCTTCCTTTCTCATCAAGCATCAACAAACATCACCAAATCACATAACTAGATCATTCTCTTTATTCCACTAACTAACAAACACATCACATCACAAACGCTGGAATCCACCAACGCTCCGTGCACGCAGGGCACCTTCTTGGCGTACCGGAATCCACCGTCGTACACCGCTGTCTCTCGAGGTGTTAACTTGTTGGTTGACCGGCCCTAGTTCACCAGCTCGCAGGCTGGCGACATCCCGCCCAAGCCACTCAGAGGTCCATCCTCACAGCATCACAACCAGAGCAGACCGACCCACACTCCGTGGTGTAGCAAGCCGGGTTTATCTAAGCTCCCCAGGCAATGTCTACCCATCGGTCCCCCTCCTAATCCGATCGACCCACACCATGTGGTGCAGCAACCCGGGTTTAACTCGGCTCCCCTAGCATTGCCGCCCATCGATCCCTTCCTTAACTAGATCAACCCACCCTAGTGGTGTAACAGGCCGGGTTTATCACGAGCTCCCCAGGCGTGCTACCAATTGATCATCTCATAACTAGGAGCTTCACCAAAGCCTCCTCACAAGCAGTACATCCATACATTCATCACAGTAAAATCCATTTTGCACATCATCAAAGTCACGGAGTCTTCTCCGGTTTACCCATGAACATCACCAATCCAGACTACCGGTCCAGATGGGCTTCACACAGCATGCCTACACCGTACTTCATATTTCCGGCTCTAAATGCAGACACAACAAAGGAATCACTTTCGCGATCCACCTCTTGGTGGAGGATTCCAAGCACATGTATAGAGAAAGGACTTCGATGTCCAAGAAGGAGATCGTTACCCTTGAAGATCGCTTCGGCGCCATGAAGTAGCCGGAGGGAAGTCACCGCCTCGGCTCTGCCTTCACGAATCCGCTCTCGGATCTTCGATCCGCACTCCGCAGCTCCTACAGCAGCTGGAACTCTCCTCCCTTCCCTCTTGCCTTAGCCTTTCCCCTTTTCTTCCTTAGAATGAACATGAAGAAGAAGAAGAAGAGAAGATAAGGGATTTATCTTCAAATCTCGGCCTCCAAGACACCTGGACAAAGCCCAGCCACTGGATCCAGGAAGAGGGAAATAAACGGCTCAGATCTGGCCAGAAAACCCAAAACACGGCCTGACACGCCCTGTGACACGCCCGTGTCACAGGCCGTGTCCCCCTAAAGCGGCAGGCAACCGACTCAAATCAACCAGTACACGCCCGTGTGACACGCCCGTGTCACGGCCGTGTACACGACACGCCCTCAGACACGCCCGTGTCTGAGGCCGTGTGCCTCAAGGAAAATAATCCCAATCCAACCCGAGACTTCACACGGCCTGGCACACGGCTGGGCACACGCCCGTGTTCCTGGCCGTGTGCACCAGGACACACCCGTGTCCTTCTAACACGGCCTAACCCGAGACGTCGAACTAAATTCGACGCCCACTGACACGCCCTGTGACACGCCCGTGTCACAGGCCGTGTCCTCACGGGAAACCCGATACTCGACGATCGTCGAGAATACTCGCCGAACAAACGACACGGCATCCGACACGGCCGTGTCCTGGGCCGTGTGCCCCACTCTCGACGATATCCCGCGAAAATCGTCGACACCAAGGCCCGATCGTCGACACAACCCGACACGCCCTGCGACACGCCCGTGTCGCAGGCCGTGTCAACTGACACGTCCTGGGACACGCCCGTGTCCCAGGCCGTGTCACCCAAGCCTGAACCCAATTTTGCTCAAAATGACCCTCTTGACTTCAGGGTGTTACACTACCTCTATGCAGCGCGCTCCTCACAGCAACTGCCTTCGACCAGCGCACTCCTTACAGCAACTGCCTCCGTGCAGCGCGCTTCTTACAACAACTGCCTCCGTGCAGTGCTCTCCTCACAGCAACTGCCTTTGGCCAGCGCGCTCCACCCAAAAACTGCCTCCGAGCAAGAGTACAGCAACCGCCCTCGGGCAGCATGCTCCTCACAACAACTGTCTCTGGGCAGCGCGCTCCCCACAGCAACTGCCCCCGGGCAGCGCGCTCCCCACAACACGGTCCCCACAGCACGCTCTTCACCACATCTACCTCCGAGTAGGGCGTTCCTTGTCATACCCGGATTGAGCATTTACATTCTCTTCAATTGGTCCATAACCAACTAAGCCGCAAGCCCGACTCCCGCAAACTCCTAGTAGGGGCCTGCCCCCCTCACAGCAAAGCCGCGATTACAATCCGCACAAACCAAGCCATGAGCCAGCCTTACGCAAACTAAGCTGCGACTACAACCCACACAAAGTAACGCCATAAGTCAAACTTATAATGGACTCAATACAAGCTGGCACAAGTTGCTGCGAACCTCCACCCGTTCGCCACCATCGGAGCGAATGTCGCACCAATCTCGGGATTGGTCCAAGGAAAGCCGTCCTCCATGCTCGCGAAAGAATGCTGCTAAGCCCATAATTCGGGCAATTCCAACAGGGACAAATTGTGAAAATGGCACCCCACAGAACTTCAAGATCTTAATAACCTCCTCACACAGCGAAAAACGGAAGCCATACCTCAGAAAAACCTCGCAAATCGTCAGCCAGCCACGAGGAGGATTCTGGACTCGCTCCTCGGCACATGGGATCCTCACCTCCAAACTAACAGGAAGACCATATTTCTTCCTCCAAATCTCCACACCGTCTTCGGTTAAAGAGGAGTGCAGGCGCATCGGACCAGAAGAGCGTTTCGAGACATGAACAGCGCAAAGATAAAAGGGGTCAGGTTTGCCCAAACTACGCGCAAAACAAGCGTGCGCCACACACCCAGTCAAAGGAAAAAAAGCCGCCCGTGCAGTCCTGCGTGCACGAGGCTCGATATGCAACCGGCCTGGGCACGAGCGCGTCCTGGGCCTGCGCGGCCTGGGCAGGCGCGGCCTGGGCACGCGTGGCCTGGGCGGGCGCGGCCGGGGCGGGCGCGGCCGGGGCGGGCGTGGCCGGGGCGGGCGCGACGGGGGCGGGGGCGGCCGAGGCGCGCGCGCGGCCTGAGCGCGCACAGCCTGGGCGGGCGCGGCATACCGCGCACGTGGCTTTAGAGCGCGCGACCTGCCGTGCACACGGTCTGCTTCTCGGACGACCACGTGCGGCCTACCGCGCACGGCCTACCGCCCGCGGCCACCCGCGCCCGCGGCTTGGGTGCGCGGCCTGCCGGCCAGGCCTCCCGAGACACGAGCCAGGCCGCGCATGGCCACGTTCAGCGTTTTCACTGGCTGACCCTCTTGCGACAAGATCACCCCGAGTACCTTCGAAACACTGCCCTTCACCACATCATCACACGCGCGCAGCAGGAAATCCTTCTTCCCACGCGCGCAGCGCTCTCCGACAAGAAGAATTTGAGGGGCAATTGATGAGTTACACCATCATTTATAAGGAAGGTTCCCCCATGATGTCCCCTAAAATGACAGATCATGGGGTTGACTAGTCAACTCCACCTCCCATGATGAGGAGAACATGCGGGGTGGGGCCCACTCTCTCTCTCTCTCTCCAAAACCACCACCTTTAGGGGGAAACTGCCGCCGCCGCCGGACTAGCCGATGGCCGCCGCCTATCTTGCCGCCGCAGGCCGCGGCCAGGCCGCCAGGCCTGCCTTGTCGCCGCAGGCCGCGGCCAGGCCGCCAGGCCCGCCTTGCCACAGCAGGACGCGACCAGGCAGCCAGGCCGGCCTTGCCGGCGCAGGCAGCGGCCAGGCCCCCAGGCCAGCCTTGCCGCCGCAGGCCGCGGCCAGGCCGCCAGGCCAGCCTTGACGCCGCATGTCGCGGCCAGGCCGCCAGGTCGGCCTGGAAGCCGCAGGCCGCGGCCAAACCGTCAAGCTGTCAGCGGCCTGGCCGCTGGCAGGGCCTGTGGCCAGGTCGGCCTTGCCGCGGGCGGCTGCGGCCAAGCCGCCAGGCCGGCGGCGGCATGACCACTGACCAGGCTCGCGGCCAGGACGGACTTGCCGCCGCAGGCCGCGGCCAAGCCGCCGGCTAGGCCGCCGCCGGTCCGCCGGCCGGCCGCCTCCACTGCCCGACCGCCCCATCACCATGGACGGCCTGCCCACCGTCCTATTATGGTGGGCTTTCCTCGCCGTCCGATCTGGTGGGTAACCTCCCACAAACCCACTACATTAGTGGTGAGGCCCGCCATGAACCTCTCCTGAGGGATATAAAACGAGCCCCAGGGCGTCCTCATTCTTCACTTTTTGGCTCCTGGCCATCTTCTTCCTCAGGTCAGAGCCCTGTCGGACTCCTCCCTCAGGTCATCCTCCAGCCACCTCGAGCCACCGCGAGCCCCCACGAACCACCAGAGCACCACCAGCCGAAAAATGCTCAAGTCCCAAAACGAGCAGAGGATGAAGAAGACGATCCTTACAAAAAGGCACGCGGCGGACCCTCAATCCGAGCTACAGAGACCAGTACCGCCACTCGAATTCTAGTACCCAAAACGCTCCCGCGACGTAGCATGTTGCCCGCAGGGAGCTGTAGTACTCTTCTCTAAACTCAAGCTGTAACTGGAGCGGCTTGTCGCCCCGATTCTCCAAACGCACTATAACCGCAAGCAGATAGTAAATTTAGACCGGCACAGATCCAGTCGCGTGGTTTTTTACCCAATTGAGGGATTTCTCCACGTCATCACATCCTGAGTCAACCTTTCATTTTCTCTGACTGTGTGCGCGCTCGACCCCCCTGAAAGCTAAGACGGTCCAATTGAATACGGTCCGACCGGGGCATCGAGTTAGACCGCAACAATAATTATAATATATATAATAAAAATCATACGCATACACGCAATAATAAATATTGTACCAAAAATCGAATAATATTTAAAAATTTATATTTTTATTTAACCTAAATAATAATATTGTAACTAAGTTTTAATTAGTTAATAACAATATTTATTTTTATACTTAATTTAATAATATATATTTTATTTATATTCTACGTCTATATTTTTTTATAAAAATGTTATTATTATTATTATATTTATTTATATATATAATAGTTTCATATTCAACAACAAAATGTACTTGTTGGAGTGGTCATGATCACTTTATTATTAGGATAGGTCCTGAGTTCGAATTTGTGCAGTGTGCTTTTATTATTATAAAAAAAAAATCCGAAAATACTTGTGGTTGGCCTGTCCGGTTCGGTTTTTAAAACTCAAATTTTTTTAAATAAATTGATGGAATAACACTCATCATGAGTGTTAAAAAATAATGTTCATATTTTCCACAATACATCAAAAATATCAGTGACAAAATGATAATACACTAAGGCTGCATTTGACACGACTTATCGCGACTTATTTGCTCCTGTGAGGTTGGACAAAAATGTCATTGTCATGTCAAAATCTTATGTCTAAACTAGTTTCTTTTTTGTAGCATTTATCATACCAAACATACATTCTATAATAATGATATTTTTGTCCAACCTCACCTGAGCAAATAAGTTGTGATAAGCTGCGCCAAACGCAGCCTAAGCAAGACAATTGCTATACAAAATTCAGCTCCTCCAAAAAGGCAACCACATCTAAAGAGATCTAATAGAAAGATCAAGTATTAGTTTATCATGTGTTTATGAGCATATAGATAATAATTGGAGCATACCAAATGTCAAGGTTTCTTACAATTCATTTTATTCTTCCCTATTAAACTACATTTAGAACATGTAATTGTGACATGCTTTCAACTCATCTTTGTTGTGCACAGCTCCTCATTTGCATCCACATTTTTTTCTAAGTAATCCGGCCATTACGGGCTTATCGTCGAGTAGATGGTAGAATTAAGTGGCTGATATAGTTTGTCATTAATTTGACCAATTGCTTGGAAGTATACTATGATTATAACAAGACATATAGGTTTATTTTTTTGAAGCACTCTGGTATGTACATGCATATACAAACTTGTTTATATTTAAGTAATGCATGCAATTTATAGTATGATGATAAGATATACCAATAACTCTCCATTTTTCACACGAGGAAAAATTATTATCCAAGAAAATTACAAACTATTCAGGCACACATACTACCTCAAATGATTTGTCCTTTGATCAAAATTCATAAGGGCATCCGCATTCCACAGTGTTAGCCTCCTCTTTAAATTTTTTAGGGCAATTTTTGGGTTCACATAACTGACTTGTTTCTTCATCCTACTTCTTATGTTAGCCCATTTACCAATCAAATACCACACATGAATTTAAGCATTGTTAGTATTGATTTTCCCACATATCTAATATAATACGGTTGAATGCATCCAACATTTTGTTTACAATCACATCGAAAATTGGATGTTCACTAAAAGCATGTTTACACCATAAATATTTATTTATAACATAAAGGTGATCCTTTGTCATAAATAGATTCAATCTCATTCCTCACACATCACCCTTACCAATTCAACCCCTCTAGGTTGCATTGGAAGCCTTCTATAACAAACATTTCAAAGGTTTGCTAGGATAAATTTTTTTAGAAACTATTGTAAAGATGTCACACACAAAATTGATGATCAACACCAGAATACGATTCTTTAAATGTTTTTATGGGGTTCCCCCTGATTTTTCTAAGTCAATCCGGGAGGATTTCAGCCAAAGACACGAGGGGAAGCCAACCCGTCTGAACAAGTCACGCGCTCAACCTGCACTCATCCAGAGCCCTAAAAATCACCCCAAAAGAAAGGGCGGAGCCAAGCACGGACACCCAAGCACAGCGCACGCGCGCGGAGCACGCGCGCGTGCTCCCTGCACGTGCGTGCAACACCCAAGCATGTGCGTGCTACCTGCGCGCGCGTGCGCAGTTCGCAGGTACGCTCAACCCTCGGAATTTGTTCTGCTCCCTCTCTGGTCCGCTCAACGCTCAACACTCACTTGGACGCTTCAGTGAGCCCAAAAGAAGGAATAAGAGAATGCTCTCACAGGTGCTCTCAAGGACGAATCGTAGAAGCT
The DNA here is from genome assembly GCA_039583875.1 of Platanthera guangdongensis. Taxonomy (NCBI): domain Eukaryota; kingdom Viridiplantae; phylum Streptophyta; class Magnoliopsida; order Asparagales; family Orchidaceae; genus Platanthera; species Platanthera guangdongensis. The sequence continues at coordinate 128,245,765 of CM077161.1, read as the reverse complement.
CCGTGGACTTAGCTTTGTTGTAAAATCTGGTACACACACATGCACAACTATAAATATTGCAGGTTACAAGAATACAGAAAACGGCCACAAAATTTATATAATGAAAATAAAATTCAATACAAGCAAAAACTGGAGGAAAAATGACCGTCCGGTGAATACGCAGTGAATGCATCAGACACGCACGATCTGCGGCGAGAATCTGAGATTTGGACAGCAATCCGCCTCGCGGACGCACAAGGTTCACCGGAACCTTCAACGTCGAGATCCGGCGTTCAACCGCACCAATACCGGAGAACAACGTCACCACCGGAGAACAACGCCACCACCAGATAACAATGGCGCCACCGGAGAACAACGCCACCACCGGAGAACAACACAACCACCGGAGAAAATCAACGTCGAGGCTAACTGCACCCACGCACATCATCGACACCACGCCTCTCCCTCCAAAGAACGTCCACTGCAACGCCGGCGACAAACTCTAACAAGCCCGGCGGCAACTCCCTCTCTCAACGTCGGCGGCTACCTCCTCCAAGACCGACGACAACCTCAAGGCCAACAGCCTCTCCAAGTGCATGAGCGAGAGAGAGGGGAGAGAGAGGGGCTGATCTTCAATCTCCAAGGTGGCTGAAACCTTCTCACAGGCGGCTCCACCTTCCAGAGTGTTCAGGCGGCTATGCACTTTCTCACCGGCTACATGGTCGGTTATATTCACATAGGTAAGGAATTCAATTTAATCTCTCCCTATTAATTGGTAACTCACGGCAATCCAAAAAAGAAAAGAATTATTACTATTTATTTTTCCTTGGTTTCGTCGCTCTCTCCAAACCAAAAACAACAACAATCCACCACCTTAGTTTGGGAACCAGAGCCACCACTTGTACGAAGCACTCCTTGCACAAAGCATCATCTGCACTAGACATCAACTGCGCGAAGCAACACTGCACGTAGCACGATGTGCACTATGCATTATTCTGCACGAAGCACCACCTCAAGAACCTGTGGCGTCAGCCGACCTGCTCCAGTCAACTCATCCCTGCTCGGGCTCAATCTCTGAATGTCGACGCAACTGGATCGCTAAATCTGACTCGCCTAGTCAGACTACCAGAAGGGCAATCCTCTGCAACATCTTGACCATCAACTCTATCAGCCGCAGAAATCATGGGCACACCACCTCGCATAGTGGTCCCCATCAGCCGGTAAAGACTACTGCACTGCATAGCTAGCATGAGCACGATACATCCTCGCATCACCATAAGAACTCCACCTCTCGTCGCAAAACTGCATCCTCTCGAGTCTAGTTTGCTCAGCGATATCAAATTCTTGCGTAGCTTAGGTACCGGGTGTACCCGCTTAAGCCTACGCACTTCTCGATCATGCATCCTGATGTCCACCGTCCTTGTCCTCGTGACCTCACATGTTGAGCCGTCACCTAGAAAGACCAACCCAGTTTTCACCTCCAGTGAACCGAATCCCTGCATCTGAGCAAATGTGTTGTGAAGAACCAGAATCCAGTATCCTGCTATCTGAGTCACATGGACTCTCAGTAATGAGGAGAAATACATCACTATCATGTGTCGTAGCTACTGCCGCCTTGCCCGCACCCTGGACTTCCCCAGAAATCTGTGCATGTTGTTGACAATGTCTAATGATATGGCCACTATGCATGCAATGGTAGCACGTCATTACCTTACTCGATGCGGATCTGACCCGTGCACTTCCAGATCCCTTCCCGAACTGCCTCCCTCGTCATCCTCCTACTGCTAAAGCATGCTCACCCTCAGGAGCGGTGTCCGACAGCATCTGACTGGATAGTAATGCAGACATGATCTGCTCCACGTCTACTATATCCTTCCCATACAGTAGGGTGGTCTGCATGTGCTTATACGATGCCAGGAGTGAGATAAGAAGCAATAAGGCTTTGTCTTCTTCCACCACCTTCATACCAACCACATATTGTCGGCTCAAAAGTTCATTGAACAGTTGAAGTGTATATGCAGGTTACCACCTTCCTGCATCTTCAGGCCGTATAATCTCTGCTTCAGTAACAACCGCATGGTCAACGACTTGCTCATGTAAAGTCCCTTCAGCTTCTCCCATAGCATGTCAGCGGACTCTTCAATACCGACGTTGAAGAGCACCTTGTCGTCAACGCACAACCCGATAGTGCTAGTGGCACGCTCATCCATCTCCGTCCACTCAGAATCCTTCACCTGACAGGGCAAAGTATCACGCCCCGCAGCACTTGGATCAACCCCTACTCAACCAGCATATCCTTGACCCGAATATACCATAGGCGAAAGTTCCCGCTACCTTCAAATTTCTCCACCGAATATCTGGCCAACACGGTGTTCTTCCCTGCCATAGCTCTCTGCGGTAGCTCTAGGCAATATGATTAATTCGCGGATCAGATCTGGGAAGATAGGGAGTGGACTGATATCATCATCTACTGTTGACCCAAACCTAAAACCGGAAAGTCCAATCAGTCACCTACTCGCAAACTCCCTCTGATACCACTTGCTGTAAAATCTGGTATACATACATACACAACTATAAATATTGCAGGTTACAAGAACATAAAAAACAACCATAAAATTTATATAATGAAAATAAAATTCATTACAAGAGAAAACCGGAGGAAAAATGACCGTCCGGTGAATACGCCATGAATGCACCGGACACACACGATCCGCGGTGAGAATCTGAGATCTGGACTGTAATCCGCCTCGCGGACGCACAAGGTTCACCGGAAACCTTCAACGTCACGATTCGATGTTCAACCACACCACCACCGGAGAACAGCGCCGCAACCGGAGAACAGCGCCACCACCGGAGAACAACGTCACCACCCGAGAAAATCACCATCGAGGCAAACTGCACCAACGCACGCCACCGACACCACGCCTTTCCCTCAAAAGAATGTTCATTGCAATGCCGATGATAAACTCTAACAAGCCCGGCGGTAACTCCCTCTCTCAACGATGGAAGCTATCTCCTCCAAGACCGACGACAACACTCAAGGCCAATGGCCTCTCCGAGTGCACGAGCGAGAGAGAGAGAGAGAGAGAGAGAAGAGAGAGAGGCTGATCTTCTATCTCCAAGGTGGCTGAAACCTTCTCACAGGCGGCTCCTCCTTCAAGATTGTTCAGGCGGCTATGCACTTTCTCACCGGCTACCAGGTCGGTTATATTCACATAGGTAAGGAATTCAATTTAATCTCTCCCTCTTAATTATGAAGTGAAAGTAGGTGATGGAGCAGACCGCACGGTCTGGGCCGTCTGAGTCTGCGGCCTGGGCGGACTGATGTTGCGGCCTGAGCGGACTATTATTGCAGCCTGGGTGGTCTGCGACCAGAGTAGACTTGGTGGCTTCGGCGTCTTATGGAGCAGCCTGAGCGGTCTGTTTGTGGCGGACTGTTTGTGGCGGTCTGATAGTGGTGCTCAGCTCGGTCTACGGTTTTGCTGTTCTTGCTTCTGTAGTAACCGGGCGGATTGGAGATTATATCCGCGGAGATGTGGCAGACTTACTTAGAGTCTACGGAGTCCGCTATTGCGGGCTGGTTTTTGAGATCGGCTTTGGTCCTTGTCGAGCTCTCCGGTGATGCGGTGGGTGATAACTGCATTCATGGTGGCGGTGTTGGGTACATTGGAAAATGTGTACCAGATTTGAAGAAGCCTCACCCTACTCAATGATATACATCAAGGTGTATTTGATGTGCTTTGAGTTTATATGTGCAGGTTAAATAATTACAGGAAATGCAGAAAAGTTTCAAGTCCATGTGTCGACACCTAGAGAAGAAGTGTCGACACTTATGAAGGCTTGTGTCGACACCTAGAGAAGCTGTGTCAACACTTGGAGTATTTGTGTCGACACCAGGAAAGGCAGAGTCGACACTAGAAGAAAAGTGTCGACACATACAGGCAGTGTCGACACACTATGAAGAATACTCAACGTATATCATGTCGACACTTAGAGGTAGTGTCGACACCCAGAGAAGCTTAGTCGACATCTAATGTGTCGACACCAGGAATCTGTGTCAACACACTGAAGGCATTATCGACATCAACTGTGTCGACACACAGGACTTGTGTCAACACACAGCAAGTTTCAACACAGTTAAAGTAAAGAAGTATTTGTGTTGACACACTCAGCTAGTATCAACAACAAAAGAAGTTGTGTCGACACAAAGGAGATGTGTCGACACTCAGCTAGTATCAACAACAAAAGAAGTTGTGTCGACAAAAAGGAGATGTGTCGACACACAGCAGAATTAAACTAAGTTTTAAAGAAGAAGTACTTGTGTCGACACACTCAATCAGTGTCAACACACTCAACAGAATCAGTGTCGAGAAGTTGTCATAACAACAAAAGAAGTTGTGTCGACACCACCAAGGCATGTGTCGACACTTAGTTCACTTGTGTCGACACTTAGTCTATTTGTGTCGACACATAATGAAGAACAGTCTCGACACTTTCAGACAGAGACAGTGATTTCAAGAAGTGACTGGATGACTTCACAGCTGCCATTTCAACCGGTCAACTGCACCAGTCAAAGCTGTCAGTAAGTTGTTAGAAATCGGATCAGCCGGTTACCATGGAGGAAGACTATATAAAGGCTTTCTCCTTCAACAGAAGAAAGATTTTTTCAGACGATTAAGAAGATCAATGCAGATCCAGAGAAAACTGTAAATCAGTATTTTGAAGAAACTTCAGATTTACTTAGAGAGAGAGAACTCCAGTAATTGAAGTCAAGAAAGAGACTTGTTTAATCAAATCTCTTAAGAGGCAGGTTCTGAACCAGACTGCAAAGAAGGATCAAGATTTAATTCATCATCTTAAGAAGGAAGTTGCCAGCCGGTCTACTTCAAGAAGGTCAACTTTTACTGAGTTCAGACTCAAGAAGCCTTGAAGAAAACAAAGACAAAGTTGATCTCAGGAATCAGTGCTATCAAGAACTGATCAAGAAGGTTGTCCTCTTCATTCTCTCAAATAGAGTGGTGACATAAAACTCTTTATTATCTTTTTGTAGGATCCTAAGGGATCTGAGTTGTAAGCCTAAATTTATAAAGGCTGAAGTAGGGCTTTTTAGCCTGAGTGTAGGAGAGTCTATTCTCTGAGTGTAGGCCTTGTTGAAGGCTGAGGTAGGGCTGTTTAGCCTGAGTGTAGGTCTTGTTTAAGACTGAGTGGTAGGGTTGTTTTCCTGAGTTGTAGGAGTGGGGACACTCTGAGTTGTAGAAACCTGTTTGGGGTTCTGAGCTGTAAGATCTGAGGATCTGAGGAGAAGTGCATAAGTTAGGCCAAATCTAGTACACTACTAGATAGGCGAAGGGGGAAAGTGGATGTACCCAGACCTTGGGGAACCACTATAAAATCTATGTGCACTCTGTGAATGTTTATTTATGTGATTGCTGTGCTGATAGCTGTAGAATTTACATTTGCTGCTTAGTATATACAACAGATTTTTTGCCTTTAAAGTAAAAAAGAAAAGTACACCTATTCACCCCCTCTAGGTGGTTAGGAACTATTTCTTTTAAGTGGTATCAGAGGGAGGTTGCTCAAGAAAGGACTTAACAGTCAGAGTAAGATTCTTAAGACAGATTTAAGTATCAAGAAAGAATCAAGAAAATGGGTTCAGGTGAAAATCACAAGGAGCTGGGGTCAATGAAATTGTCAATATGTAGAAAAGAGATATTTGAAATATGGAAAGAGCGGGTCAGACTCTTTATGGAAGCTTCTGACCCAAGGATATATATTACAGTCAAGGAAGGCCCATATGTGCCAATGAAGGTATCCATTCTGGATGCAAATCAGAAAACTCCCAAGGACTTTTCTGAAATAACTAAAGATGAAATCATCCTGGCCACTATGGACAAGAGAGCCCAGAATATAATTGTTAGTGCCATTGATGATTCAACATTTCAGAACTTAATTCATTGTAAAACCTCTAAAGAAATGTGGGACACATTAATAGTCTATATGGAGGGATCAGAGGAAGTAAGACAAGATATGAAGTCCTTGTTAAATCAGGAATATGAAAGCTTCAGACAAGGAAAGTCTGATAGCATTACAGAATGTTACAAGAAGTTTTATAGGATAGTTAATGAGTTGATGTCCTATGGAAGAGACTTCAGCAACTATGAGGTGAATGACAAGTTCTTAAGATCCCTGACTAAGGACTGGGACACCAAGATTTGTGTCATTAGGAAAGTTGCCAAACTTGCTGATATACCTCCTCCAACTTTGTTTGGAAAACTGCTATCTTATGAGATGCAGTTAATGGCTAGGAAGGAGGAAGAGAAGAATACTAGAGTGGAGCACAAGGAAAAGTCTGTGGCATTCAAGACTTAAGCCACTAAAAAGTATAGAAGCAAGTCTCCATCTCCACGTAAAATAATTGCTGAGGCTGTCACAGATAATTCAGATAGCAAGAGTTCTGATAGTAGTGAAAATGATGAAGACTTTGCTGCTTTTACTAGGCACTTTCAAAAATTTCTAAAGAAGAGGCAGTGAAGGTCTAAGCCTTCCACTTCTCAGCCAAAAGATGACTACTATCAGAATAGAAAGTCATCCAGGAATGATAGAAGAAGATCCAAGCCAAGCAAAGCTACATCCTCAAAGATTATGTGCTATTGCTGCAATAGACAGGGACATGTAGTGGTTGACTGTCCTGAAAAGAGGAAGGAGTCAGCTGACAAAAAGAAGACTCAGTTTAAGAGCAAAAAAGAAAAGTCCTTTATTGCTAAGAAAGACAAGAGTCTGACAAACCAGTCATCTTCAGAAACAGAATCAGAAACTGAAGCCTACATTGGATTATTTATTGAAGAGGAAGAAGATGAGTTCATGCAGCTAATGAACTCAATTTATGAGCATGAAGACCATCAGTGCAAGGGACTGATGGCTATATATGAAGGAGACAAGATTCATGATCAGCTTGGACCAAGTAAGGTACAAAGTTGTTCTTCTAGTTCAATTTATAGTATTGAGTCAGAGTCAGATACATCTGCATCAAGTGATGTGGGTGGGTCTGAATCTGAAGGAGATATTCAATAGTTAATTGATGAATATAGAGTCTTGTTGCAGGCCTTGAAGAAAAGTAAAACCTTGGCCAAAACTCAGGCAAAGGAGATTGCTAGTCTTAAGTTGGCTGCAGTAGATTCAGAGAAATTATTAGATCAAAAACTGAATGAGATTGCCAGATTGAAGAATATAACTGTTATTCAAATGGGCACAATCACATTCAAGAATGATCAGATTAGAAATCTAGAGGTTAGACTTCAGAAAGAGAGAGATAGTAGCTAGTTTTTCTAAACCTAAATCTGTTTTACCCTTCATAGATGAGTTTGTACCACAAAAGGGTAAGACTGGATTAGGGTTTAAAAAACCTGCCTAGACTGCTAGGTCCAAATCAAAAGGCAAAGCCCCAGCACAAAACAAAAAGTCTGCTGTAGATAATTCAGCCAGGGTAGTACCTAAACAAAGGTACAACAGGTTTGAGTGCTGGTGTTATGGCAAGATAGACCACTTTGCCTTAGATTGTTGGCACAATTCTAGTGTCAAAGAGAATAGCAAACTGCCTGCCAGAAGAGCTACAGGTAGTTTTGTTAAAAGTCAAACTAACTTGCACCAAGGACCCAAAAGTTATTTGGGTTCTAAGGTTAAGTAATCTATTTTGCAGGTGAGTCCAAGTGGCCATGCCCCTATATGGTACTTGGACAGTGGATGTTCCAGGCACATGACTGGAACAAGGGGATTGCTGAAGGACTACACACCTATCATGGGTGGCCCTAAAGTAATCTTTGGTGGTTCAGAAAAAGGGATCATCAAAGGTTTTGATAACATTTCTAGTAATCAGATTACTATCACTCAAGTGGCCTATGTAAAGGGTTTGAAACACAACCTCATTAGCATAAGTAAGCTGAGTGATTTAGGATATGACATCTCATTTGTCAAGAATGGTTGTTATATCAAAAGGTCAAGTGATCAAAAGATCATTTTGACAGGTTATAGGAAAAGGAATGTTTATTGTCTTGACTTTGTGTATGAGAACAATGTTTCTCCTATTTATCTTGTAGCTGATGAGAGAGTCTCTCATTGTGTCAAATGACACAAGTGGCTAGCCCATCTTAAATACAAGACTATTGGCCAACTCTTTAGCAAAGAGTTAGTGAGGAATGGTCCTCAAGTTAAGTGTATAAAGGATGGGATATGCTCAGCTTGTAAAAAAGGCAAGCAGACCAAATCCACCTTTCATAGCCTTGAGAGCAAGGATTCTGTGGGGTGTTTATACCTCTTGCATATGGATCTTTTTGGTCCTATGCCAGTTCACAGTCTAGGTAGGAAGGTCTACACATTTGTGGTAGGAGATGACTATTCAAGATATTCCTGGATGTTCTTCCTAAGACAAAAATCTGAAACCTCAAGTATCTTATATAGTTTTGTTAAACAAATTCAGAATGAGTTGGACAGTACAGTGGTCAAAATCAGAAGTGACCATGGTACTGAATTTCAGTATGAAAGTATGACAAAACTGTGTGAAGATTTTGGGATTTTTCAAGAATTTTCCTCACCTATAACACCTCGGCAAAATGGTATTGCTGAAAGGAAGAATAGAACATTGCTAGAGGCTGGTAGAACCCTATTGAGTGACACTTCTCTCCCAGAATATTTTTGGGCTGAGGCAGTAAACACTGCATGTCATGTGATCAATAGGGCTACTATCACCAAGTGTCATAACAAGACTCCCTATGAGATTGTGAAGGGCAGAAAACTAAATTTATCCTATTTCAGGATCTTTGGTTGCAAGTGCTATATACTTAACAATGACAAGTCTTATCTAACCAAGTTTGCTGCCAAATCCCAAGAGGGGATTTTTGTTGGGTACAACAACAATAGTAAGGATTATAGAGTATACAACTTGATTACTCAAGTTGTAGAAGAGTCTGTACATGTAGTCTTTGATGAAACAAGACTCATTAACAATGAATTGCCAAGTAGTGTTTGCAGTTCTATAGGTTTAAATGAGAGAATGGACAAGCTTACCATTGTAGAAGATTCTACTGCAACTCAGCAAGTGGAAAATGGTGGCTGATGTCTAGGGGGAGTACAAGACTCTCTAGATGCTGAAGAAGATCAAGAGGTGCAGCTTAATGAAGTGGCTGGAGGTGTTCAACCTGAAGAAAGACTACCTCTAGCAAATAGACACTTAAAGAATCATCCAGCTGATCAAATAATTGGTGATCCTAGACAAGGAGTGCAAACAAGAAGCAGGAATCTGAGCACTATTCTTTGCTCCAGTTTCCTATCACAAGTGGAACCAAAGAAATTTGAAGAAGCAGTTCTAGACCCTCATTGTATTGAGGCCATGCAAGAGGAGCTGAATCAGTTCAGGAGGTGCAAGGTCTGGAAGCTTGTTCCTAAACCCAAAGACCACAATATCATTGGAACAAAGTGGATCTTTAGGAACAAATTGGATGAGAATGGAATCATCATAAAGAATAAAGCTGGACTTGTTGCAAAGGGATATAGACAGGAAGAAGGTATTGATTTTGATCAAACCTTTGCTCCAGTAGCAAGACTGGAGGCAATCAGGATGTTCCTTACTAATGCAACATATCAAGGGTTCAAGGTATTTCAAATGGATGTAAATTTAGCTTTCCTAAATGAAAATCTAAAGGAAGAAGTCTATGTAGAGCAACCTTCAGGTTTTGTTGATCCTCTCAAACCCGATTATGTTTATAAACTTAGGAAGGCATTGTATGGGTTGAAACAAGCCCCAAGAGCTTGGTATGAAACCCTGTCTAGTTTCCTCATTGAGAACAAATTTTCAAGGGGGAAAATAGACAAGACTCTATTACTTAGGGAATCTAAAGGTAAGATAATCCTAGTACAAATTTATGTGGATGACATAAAATTTGGGTATACTGAAAGTAATCTTTGTAGGAAGTTTGCAAAACTTATGCAAGAAAAATTTGAAATGAGCAGTATGGGGGAACTTAAGTTCTTCTTGGGTCTCCAAGTTAGACAGACTGAAGATGGCTTGTCCATATGCCAGTCTAAGTTGACCCTAGAGTTAATAAAGAAGTATGGTGTGGAATCATCCACTACCATGAAAACTCCTATGGGGTCAAGTGTGTCTCTAAGCAAATATGATGCAGGGAAACCTGTAGATGAAACTTTGTATAGAGGGATAGTTGGCTCCCTATTATATCTGACTGCTAGTAGACCAGATATCATGTATGCTACATGTGTCTGTGCTAGGTACCAAGCATGCCCTAAAGAATCTCTTCTGACTGCAGTCAATAGGATTTTGAGATAACTTAAGGGCACACCACATCTAGGCCTTTGGTACCCTAGGAATAGAGATTTTCTACTAACAGGTTATTCAGATGCAAATTTTGCAGGTTGTAAGGAAGATAGAAAGAGTACTACAGGAACCTGTCAATTTTTAGGAGGAAGGCTGGTGTCTTGGAGCAGTAAGAAGCAGACCAGTGTGGCAATCTCCACAGCTGAGTCAGAGTATGTGGCAGCAAGAGGTTGCTGTACACAATTATTATGGATTCAGCACCAGCTAGGAGACTATGGTATTCAAGTAAGTAGAACACCTTTGTTTTGTGATTCTACAAGTGTCATTTCTATTACAAATAATCCTGTCTCATATAGTAGGACTAAGCACATAGAAATTAAATACCATTTTCTTAAAGAACATGTAGAAAAAGAGGACATTTCTCTAGAATATGTTAATACAGATAATCAGATCGCTGATATATTTACTAAGCCCCTAGATGAAACCAAATTCAATAATTTTAAAATTGAATTAGGAATGTTAAACTTAGAATATGTTCATAAAATTGGCTAAGTAAAATAGTGTCGACACAAGGAGTTGTCTGTGTCGACACATAGAAGTGGTGTCGACAATTCAGAGAAATGGTGTCAACACATCTAGAAAGTCTGTGTCGACACTTCAGCGAAATGGTGTCGACACATCTAGAGTAGGTGTCGACACATCCAGGGTGGTGTCGACACTTAGTTTTAACACTAATATCGTCGAGTGAAGTATCGACTAATCGTCGAGCTGAGATGTATAAGTGTCAACACATATATTCTGTCGACTATATTTGTGTCGACACATAGTTGTCGAGACATTAGAAGTAAGTGTCGACACTTTTCAACATTGTCGACACATTTAAAGTATTTCGACGCGCCTTTTCACCTTCGATTTTAGAAAGGTATAAATAGGTCATCCACATTGTTTGTCGGCACGCTCACCATAGTTTCGAGACCAAACTTGTGTGTCGACATCTCTATTCTCTAAATACAAGATTTCCCCAAACCCTAATGGTGCCCAAGCTAGAAGAGAACATCAATGAAGGTTATGAGCTAGTACGACATGCCTTTGACGATGCAGAACTAGAAATTCAAGGTGTTGAAACCCTAGTTGTAGAGACTGGGTTGTAGTATCTAGTTTCAGAGCCAATCAAGATTTGGAAGAAGGAGTTACTCGAATTCTTTAGTGCAGCTACCCTTGATGAAACTGGTCTTAAGATTAAATCCAAAGTCCATGGAGAAAAAGTAAAACTCACCCAGAAAAGTCTAAGAAAAGTTCTACATCTATCAAGAACTAAAGAGAAAGAAGATGTACCTACATCTAAGACAAGGGAGGCACTGCAATGGTGTGGACTTGATTCATCCATGAAGATTGGATCAGTTTTTAATCGGAAAGGCATGAACATGCAAGGAAAGGTCGTGTCTGAAGTAGTAGGGAAAGTGATTCTGTGCAAGCCAAGTTGGCATGATAGGATATCAGCTCACATGTTCAGTTTAATGACAAGGATCATTTTCAAACTAAAAACTGATTGGTCAACAATAATGTTTGATAAGATTAAGGAAAGTCTGAAGAAGCCCAATCTGGGTAGAATTATGAGTTTATACTTGGCTGGAACTATTCCAGCAGTGATGAACCAAGCTGCAGGTTCTAAGATAAATCACATGAGAAGAATGAATGTTAGGATTATCTCAAGGTGGGATAGGGTGTTAACCAAGGACATGCCAACTCCAGAAAAAGAAGTTCCTCAACAGAAGAAGAAGAAGAAAGCCATTATGGCTCCTGAATCCTCAAGTAGCTCAGAGGAGCAAGTAGTTTTTAGTTCTAATGAGGATGAAGCTGATAAGGAAGAAGCTGATAATACTGGAAGGTCACCAGTAAGAACTGAAGATGCACAGAGGCAGGGGGGAGCTACCATCTGCTATCCCCATCCACCTGGATTCACTCTAGGGGGAGCCTCAACATGTGGATGAGCCAACTCACCTAGACAGTTAAAGGGCAACACAAACCATTCTTGAGGTAATCAATGAAGTTAATCAATCAATTTTTCATATTGAGGATGAAGTATTAACTGAGTCTTTAATTAATGTTGATCAGCAAACTCAGTTACATAGTCAACCACAAGATGTTGTCATGGAAGACACATCAGTTGATGATAATGCTCCTGAGATAAAAGAATCTCCAGTCCATACTCAACAGGAGTTTACTCTAGAAGAGCTGTTCCCTGATTTATTACAGACTGATTTTGAGGGAGAGAAAGCAACTTTTGAGGGGGAGAAGGTCAATCTTGAGGGGGAGCATGTAGAGTTTCATGAGGAGACTGCAAGAAATGAGAATGGGGAGTAAAGGGTGCAGGGGGAGTAACCTAAGACTACACAGGACTTGCATCCTAGTCCTAAAGATAGAGTATATATTGCCAGTACTTCTGCTTCTGAGGATGAAGAGGCTGCTAGAGCCAAGAAAAGAAAGCTACAGGTCTTCAAAAGGAGAAGTCAGACCTATAAGAAGGCTCTGCAAATAATTACTCCACAGCCTACCCCAACATCTGATTACAGCTCTTTGTTGGTGGCTTTGCAGCTCAAAATGGATGAGCAAAGGAAGGCTCTAGAAAAATATATGGATGAAGGAGATAAATCACTTCGATTTGATCTGGCTCAAGACATAAAATCTATAAGATTTGAAGTCAATCAACATAAGAAGGAGATGACTGACTGCTTCCACAAAGATGGAAATGTTATTGTTTACCTAGCTACTCATCAGGAACAGATAAAGACTCAAGTGGATGATATAGATGTAAAATAAGGATATGTTCTTGAGAATCAGATTAGAATGAATGAAAATCTAACTGAATCACATAATGTGATGGTAACTGAAATGAAGAATATTGCAGCTGCTCAGACTAAAGTAAGGACTGCTGCCAAGGCTGAGTTTGACAAGAAATTACAAGAAGGAATAACTATTGTCAAAACTGCTATTACAGATTCTCAAAAGGTTATTTCTGGACTGCTGCTAAAGTTGAGGGGTTTTTATAAAGATGGAGTTAATTATATGGATGAACAGATCAGGTTTTGAAAGGATGATCTCAGAGATCACATAGCTAGAGAAGTTATAAAGGGGGAGAGAGTTTTAGTCAAAGCTGGATCTGACCATGCTTCATGGATTTCTAATAGCATCAGAGCCACACTTGGCTATCCACCCCTGTGTGATGATGATAATGTAGCAGAATCTGGTATACATCCTGCATATTTTGGAGGAGAACAAGCTGAAGTTGCTCAGGTGATCTATCCACCTGCAGATTTTGAAATGATACATCATGAAATCCACTCAATGTATAGCCCTCCTGAGGGAAATGACAATATTATCATTGAGAAAGTAGATCAGCCTGTGCCAGAGGCAGTATTAAAAGAGCAAGAAGCTCAATTATCTAAGAAGAGATTCAGAGAAGAGGCAGAATTATGGCCTGATTTTGAACAGTGGAGCCCAACGTCTAGAAATATTATACTGACTGCTTGGAAAGCTACAAAGGACAATATTCTAGAGAGGGGTAAATGGTATTCTGAAGAAGAGTGGAGGAAACATGAAGCCAGTCAAGAAGCCATAGTGCAGTATAGAAGAAAGGCTAAACTTGGGAAGCTACCTCCTAATGCACAGGAGCCTAGCAAGTATTTCCCTAAGCCTTATCATTATTTTGAGAGACAAAAGATAAGGGCTGAAGAACAGACGAAGAAAGATCTTAAGGGCAAGAAGCCTGCTGATGACACTGATGCTCTAGTTCAAGCCAAGATTCAATATGGAAAGGGCATTGTCATCAAGGAGCCAGAGCAGACATAGAATAGAATTTTCTTAAGTTTACATTTTGTAGTCCTTAGTATTAAAACATCTATGTAAACTTTTGTTCATGAAACTATTGGAAGTTGTAACAAAACAATGTTTAATGTTCAATCTATTACATTGTTATTCTGTGAAGATTGCTTATACATGTTTTGTTTAGTATTTACCCTATCATATAATACGGTTATACATCATATTGAGTATTTGTTATGAATGGTGTATATCTTTGACTAAGGGTTATGACTTCTCCAAATAGGGGGAGATTGTTGGGTACATTGGAAAATGTGTAACAGATTTGAAGAAGCCTCACCCTACTCAATGATATACATCAAGGTGTATTTGATGTGCTTTGAGTTTATATGTGTAGGTTAAGTAATTGCACTAAATGCAAAAAAGTTTCTAAGTTCATATGTCGACACCTAGAGAAGCAGTGTCGACACTTATGAAGGCTTGTGTCGACACCTAGAGAAGCTGTGTCGACACTTGGAGTATTTGTGTCGACACCAGGAAAGGCAGAGTCGACACCAGAAGAAAAGTGTCGACACATACAGGCAACGTCGACACACTATGAAGAATACTCAACATATATCATGTCGACACTTAGAGGCAGTGTCGACACCCAGAGAAGCTTAGTCAACATCCAATGTATCGACACCAGGAAGCTGTGCCAACACACTGAAGGCATTGTCGACATCAACTGTATCGACACACAGGACTTGTGTCGACACATAGCAAGTTTCAACACAGTTAAAGTAAAGAAGTACTTGTGTCAATATAAAGAAGATGTGTCAACACTCAGCTAGTATCAACAACAAAAGAAGTTGTGTCGACACAAAGGAGATGTGTCGACACTCAGCTAGTATCAACAACAAAAGAAGTTGTGTCGACACAAAGGAGATGTGTCGACACACATCAGAATTCAACTAAGTTTTAAAGAAGAAGTACTTGTGTCAAAAAACTCAATCAGTATCGACACACTCAATAGAAGCAGTGTCGAGAAGCTGTCACAATAACAAAAGAAGTTGTGTCGACACTACTAAGGCATGTGTCGACACTTAGTTCACTTGGGTCGACACTTAGTCTATTTATGTTGACACATAATGAAGAACAGTCTCGACACTTTCAGACAGAGATAGTGATTTCAAAAAGTGACTGGATGACTTGACAACTGCCATTTCAACCGGTCAACTGCACCTGTCAAAGCTGTCAGTAAGTTGTTAGAAACCGGATCAGCCGGTTACCATGGAGGAAGACTATATAAAGGCTTTCTCCTTCAACAAAAAGAAAGATTTTTTCAGACGATTAAGAAGATCAATGCAGATCCAGAGAAAATTGTAAATCAGTATTTTGAAGAAACTTTATATTTACTTGGAGAGAGAGAACTCCAGTAATTGAAGTCAAGAAAGTGACTTGTTTAATCAAATCTCTTAAGAAGCAGGTTCTGAACCAGACTGCAAAGAATGATCAAGATTTAATTCATCATCTTAAGAAGGAAGTTGCTAGCCGGTCTACTTCAAGAAGATCAACTTTTACTGAGTTCAGACTCAAGAAGCCTTGAAGAAAGCAAAGACAAAGTTGATCTCAGGAATCAGTGCTATCAAGAACTGATCAAGAAGGTTGCCCTCTTCATTCTTTCAAACAGAGTGGTGACCTAAAACTCTTTATTATATTTTTGTAGGATCCTAATGGATCTGAGTTGTAAGCCTAAATTTATAAAGGCTGAGGTAGGGCTTTTTAGCCTGAGTGTAGGAGAGTCTATTCTCTGAGTGTAGGCCTTGTTGAAGGCTAAGGTAGGGTTGTTTAGCCTGAGTGTAGGTTTTGTTGAAGATTGAGTGGTAGGGTTGTTTGCCTGAGTTGTAGGAGTGGGGACACTCTGAGTTGTAGGAATCTGTTTGGGGTTCTGAGCTGTAAGATCTGAGGATCTGAGGAGAAGTGCAGAAGTTAGGCCGAATCTAGTACACTACTAGATAGGCGAAGGGGGAAAGTGGATGTACCCAAACCTTGGGGAACTACTATAAAATCTGTATGCACTCTGTGAATGTTTATTTTTGTGATTGTTGTGCTGATAGTTGTAGAATTTACATTTGCAGCTTAGTATATACAACAGATTTTCTGCCTTTAAAGTAAAAAAGAAAAAGTACACATATTCACCCCCCTCTAGGTGGTTAGGCACTATTTCTTTCAGGCGGACTGTCCATGGAGTTGGTGGTCTGGGTTTCGTGTCTGCCATGCTCGCACCAGTTGTTTGGTGGCTTGCTGGACTTGGTCACACTCTGTGACAAGTTCAGGGTGTTCGCAGTGTCCTTAGGGTCCTCGGTTGACTAGGTGGTCTACCTTTTGGTCGTGGACTCTTACGACGAGCAAAGGTATTGTTCTCGAGCTGTGCAGACTGTCGTCATGTCCGCATATGGCATGCAGAACGATGTAGTATAGGCTGTGGTTGTGCCTGTGTGTTGTGCAGTGTGGCGGACTGGTGGTGTGCTTGAGGACTATGCGGGTTGTTGTTGTTTCCGCATGTAGCATGCAGACTGATGCAGTGTATGGGATATTGTTGTCCGCATGCTGCATGTGTGCAGACTGGCGCAGTGTCTGCCTGGTGGCAGACTGACCTTGACTTGGTGCCTGGAGGGTTATTTGAAGCCCGGCCAAGTCCTTCCGGGCTCGACGGACTAGGCTTTTATAGCTGCGAGATGGGGTGGTGACTCTATTCACTAGGTCGGTGACCACACCCCTCATCCCGCCTATAAATAGACCCCCCCGGCACATCTACAGTAACAGAGTGAAGAGTAAGTTGAGCGTAGATCAATTGTTGCGGACTTGGTTTTCCAGGTAGTGCGGTTTGAGATTTAACCCGTTGTTGTTTGCAGGTTGTACGGCTAGCACTGTGAAGCCGGGCGCCTGGTTCTGATCATGGTTAGGAAGCAGTGAAGCTTGCGATTTACAATCAATAGTTGCAGTAGGTCGCAGGTGGCAGCCAACCAGTTTCTCTCCCCAAATTGGTCTAAGTTCAATAACCAGGTCGCCTGTCTATGCGGACTTGGAGGTCTGTTCATTCAGTTCGGTGGCGGCTTGTAGAGCAGACATCAACAGAATTACGGGTTGTATGCGTGGTTTGTGCGGACTTCGTAGAATCAGAGTAGCATCAGCGGCTTGGCGGTCTCGGCAGTCTCAGCGGTCTCGGCGGACTCAGCAGTCTTGGAGACAGTCCGCCTGGCTTGAAGTTTGCTCTTGTTTGTTTTCTTCTCATTGTACTTGGAGAAATCATGTCTCGCCGTGTATACCTTGCCTTGTAAAGTTGATAGTGGATTAATGCAAGATCTGTGTTTTTTATTCATTGTGTCTGATACATAGCTCAGTTTATGGTTGGAGTGTTCCTGCGCCTAGTTCTCATTTTCGCTTGATCAAGTGACCAGCATGATAGTTTTGGAAGTGTTTGCTTGATACAAGAACTATCCGTTGATTGACTTGTGAAATTTCAACATGGTATCAGAGGGAACAGTGGCTTGAGGAGTGATCTGTGAACAACCTCAGATTGTGCTCATCGCTTCTGGAAGCTTTGTGATTAGTGATTGTTTGCAATGGAGGGAGCTTATAGAAGTGGTCTTGGTATTGAGTTTCTGACAGCGACTAACTTCAAGAAGTGGAAGTACTACATGAAGAGCTATCTCTTGGTTGAGGAGTTATGGGAGGTCGTCGGTGGTAACGACAAGCAAGAGGTTACTGCTGCTATTGGTACTACTGAGGAAGTGAGAGTTTGGAGAAGAACTAATGCTAAGGCAGAGTTTGCTCTCAAACGGGCTGTCTCAAATGAGCTCTTTGATCACTTCTTAGGATGTGAGTCTACTGCAGAGATTTGGACAACCATTGATGGGTTGTTCAACAGGAAAAATGTGGCTAGACTGCAGTTCCTGGAGAATGAGTTGGCTAAGGCAACTCAAGCTGATCTTTCCATCTCTAAGTTCTTTTTGAAGATGAAGAATTTGTGCGCTGAAATATCAGCATTGGATCCAGATGAACCCATCTCTGAAGCAAAGTTGAAGAGGCACATAGTTTGCGGGCTACGGAAGGAATATGTGGCCTTTGTGACTTCCGTGCAAGGATGGGCAACTCAACCTTCTCTGTTGGAGCTGGAAAATTTGTTAGCATCACAGGAGAGCTTGGCCAGGCAGATGGCCGGTGTGACTATCTATGAAGGAGGTAGTGAAGCTCTGATCACTGAGAAGAAGAAGAAGAGATGGGATAAGAAGAAGAAGCCTTCTACTGAAGAAGGACCTTCAACCTCTTATCAACAAGAGAGGAGCTCTGCTCCTAAGAAAAACTGTAAGAAAGATTTGAAGTGTTATAGATGTAATCAGACATGACACTTCAAGCGTGACTGTAAGGTCAAGTTGCAACCTGGGCATGTTGCAGGAAAAGAGGGAGCTTGTTCCAGTTCTAAGGAAGCCGGTTAGGGAGGATCTTTCTTGACAAGCATGTTTGTTCGTGCTCTTGCCACCGTTGACTACCAAGATGACTGGATCGTCGACTCAGGGTGTTGTCATCACCTCACTGGAGACAAGTCGAAGTTCTCATCTCTGTAACTATTCACAGGTAACGAAGCAATTATTGCACCTGATGATTCTATTCATTCTGTAGAGAAGGAGGGCGTTGTTTCTTTGGAGAGTGCTCAGGGTTCGCTTACTCTAAGGAGTGTGTATCACGAACCCGACATGAAGAAGAACCTCTTCTCAGTGACCAATGCGGTTGACGCGGGCTTTCATGTTCTGTTTGGCCCAACAGAGATAAGGTTTCTCCGCAACATATCAGCGATAAAGGCTGATGTTGCTCATGTAGGGAGAAGAGTAAGAGACTTGTTTGTTCTATCAACAAGCTCTTATGTTGATCGGATGAGGGCCAATGATAACGCGACTATCTAGCATGAGAGACTAGGGCACGTGGGGATGGACAAGCTGAAGGCTATGTCAATAAGGAGCCTGGTGAAAGGCTTGCCGAAGTTGTCCTCCTACGGGGATGGCCATGTTTGTGCGGGATGTCAGTACGATAAGGCTCATCGCCTTCCATTTGATAAGTCTCAAACGAGAATCAAGGCACCATTGGAATGCATACATGGTGACTTGATGGGGCAAATAGCAACTGCTAGTCTTGGAGGCAGCAAATATATGCTTGTGTTGATTGATGATTACTTAAGATACACTTGGGTGTATTTCATGAAGGAGAAGTTGGCAGCTTTCCAATTATTTGTGGAGTTCAAGGTGCCGTTGGAGGGTTGTCTTGGCTTGCAGATCAAGAAGTTTAGATCAGACAACGATGGTGAGTTTGTCTCATCTGAGTTCTCTAGTTTCTGCAGGAAGCACGGGATCCATAGGGAGCTTACTTGTGCTCATATTCCACAACAAAATAGAGTAGCAGAGAGGAAGATCTGTCACTTAACATAAACTTGCAAATGTCGGCTTCATGCTAAGGACATTCCTAGGTCCTTCTGGACGAAAGGAATGGCTTGAGCAACGTATGTCATCAATCGGATGCCTCTAAGTCCGATCAACATGAAGTCTCTGGTTAAAATGATGTTCAAGGAGAAGCTGAGTGTGGAACACCTTCGATTGTTTGGATCAACCTGCTATGTTCATATCCCGGATGCTTAGAGGATCAAGCTTGATGCAAAGGAAAGGAAGCTTGTCTTTGTGGGCTATGATGAGCGAAAGAAGGGGTGGAAGTGCATGGATCCTGCGACAAAGAAGTTCTTTGTTTCAAGAGACATTGTCTTTGATGAGCTGACGTCGTATGGAAGTGGCACTATTGAACTGCAGTAGAGCAGCGCTGATAAAGTGCGGGTGGAAGCTGCTGAAGATCTTCAGATAGAGTTGCCTGTGTCACCAGGAGCTCCAGGTGTTTCAAACTATGGGGCTGAAGCTTCTAGTTCGGGAAGCAGGGGGAGCGATGCTCTAAGTGTGCCCGGGAACAGAGTTGGTGCTGAAGAAGCAGTGGAGGTGGTGATCAAGGAGCAACCTCTTCGGAGATCAAAGAGGATCATTAAGCCACCAGCTCAGTACTACAAAGGAAACACGGTGAGCTTCGTTACTTATTTTTTCGCAGGCCCCTTGGATGAGCGGGAGCCTTCAAAGTTTGAAGAAGCTGCTGGAGTAAAGGAGTCGGTTGATGTCATGGATAAGAAGATGGCTGCCCTCAGGAAGAATAAAACTTGGGACTTGGTGCCCAAAGTGAATGGCATTACTCCTGTTACTTACAAGTGGGTCTACAAGCTCAAGAAAAAGTTGGATGGAAGCATCGAGTGGTACAAGTCTTAGCTTGTAGCTCGGGGGTTTTCTCAACAGTATGACAACAATTATGAGGAGATGTTTAGTCTGGTAGCGAAGATGACTTCAGTACGAGTGGTGGTCTCTTTGGCGGCTTGTTATAGTTGGAAGATGTGGCAGCTGGACGTTAAGAACGCTTTTCTTTACGGGGAGATTGACAAGGATATCTTCATGAATCAACCGCTCGGGTACATATCTGAAGAACATCCAGACTACATTTGCAAGCTACGGAAGCGCTTTATGGGTTGAAGCAGGCTCCTTGAGCCTGGTATGGGAAGATTGCAGAATACCTCTAGTTCTGCCAGTATCTGACTTCAAACTAAGATTTGAGCCTCTTCGTCAAGAAGAAGGGAGCTTCTAGTCCTGGTGCTGTTGTACGTGGATGACATGATCATCATAAGGAACTTCAAGGAGGAAGTAGCTAGGCTCAGGGAAGAGCTAGCTATCAGGTTTGAGATGAAGGATCTAGGTGAACTCCACCATTTCCTTGAACTTGAGGTAGAGAGGAAGGAGAGCGGCATACTCGTGTCCCAGAAAGGCTATGCGGAACGGATCGTTCAGCGATTCGGCATGCAGGAGGGGAAGAGTAGCTCTACTCCATTTGATTCTGGCATCAAACATTGGCGGGATGAGGGGAGGATTCTTCCGGATCCTTTAGTGTTTCGGTCTCTAGTTGGAGTCTTATTTACTTGACGATTACAAGGCCAGACATTGCTTATGCGGTTGGCTGCGTAAGTCGGTATATGGCGAAACCCAGGAAGCCTCATCTGATGGCGGCTAGGAATATCTTGAAGTATGTGAAGGCCACTTCTGACATGGGTCTCCTGTATAGGAGAGGCACAGTTTGTTCTTCAAGGGTACTCTGATGCTGATTATGGGGGAGATTCAGACGACCGGAAGTCAACATCCGGTTACGTCTTCACTTATGGATCATGGAGTATTTCTTGGTGCAACAAGAAGCAAGACTCGGTGTCCGTCTCTACTACGGAAGCGGAATAAAAGGTTTCGGCTTTGGCAGCTCGGGAAGCTATTTGGCATAGAAGACTAGTAGAGGATGTCTATGAAGAAGTGTGCGGTCCTACTCTGCTGAGCGGTTATAATGAGAGTGCCCTGAAATTGGTAAATAATCCAGTTTGTCTCGTTCGGACCAAGCACAACGAGATTGAGCACCACTTCATATGGGAGAAAGTGTTGGAGGGATCTCTGATGGTGCAGCATGTGCGGAGTGAGGATAATGTCACGGATATTTTCACGAAGCCATTGCCGAAGGTGCCATTTACTCAGTTATGAGGATTGATGGGATTGATCACCACTTCTCACTTTAAGGGGGAGTGTTGAAAATTATGAAGTGAAAGTGGGTGATGGAGCAGACCGTGCTATCTGGGCGGTCTGAGTCCGCGGCCTGGGAGGACTGATGTTACGGCCTGGGCGGACTGTTATTACGGCCTGGGTGGTCTGCGGCCAGAGTAGACTTGGCGGCTTCGACGTATTGTAGAGCAGCCCGAGCGGTCTGTATGCGGCGATCTGATAGCGGTACTCAACTCGGTCTGCGGTTCTGCAGTTCTTGCTTCTGTAGTAACTGGGCGGATTGGAGATTATATCCACGGAGATGTGGCAGACTTATTTAGAGTCCGCGAAGTCCGCTATTGCGGATTGCTTTTGGAGATCGGCTTTGGTCCTTACCGAGCTCTCCGGTGATGCGGTGGGTGATAGCCGCATTCATGGTGGTGGCTGTCCATGGAGTTGGCGGTCTGGGTTTCGTATCTGCCATGCTCGCACTAGTTGTTTGTTCGTTTGCTGGACTTGGTCACACTCTGTGACATGTTCAGGGTGTTCGTAGTGTCCGCAGAGTCCGCTGTTGATCGGGCGGTCTGCCTTTTGGTCGTGGACTCTTGCGGCGAGCTGAGGCATTGTTCTCGAGCTGTGCAGACTGTCGCCATGTTCGTGTATGGCATGAAGACTGATGCAGTATAGGCTGTGGTTGTGTCTGTGTGTTGTGCAGTGTGGCGGACTGGTGGTGTGCTTGCGGACCGTGCGGGCTATTGTCGTATCCGCATGTAGCATGCAGACTGACGCAGTTTATGCGATGTTGTTGTCCGCGTACTGCATGTGTGCGGACTAGAACGGTGTCCGCATGGTGGCGAACTGACCTTGACTTGGCTTCTGGCGGGTTGTTTGAAATTCGGCCAATTCCTTGAGGACTCAGCGAACTGGGTTTTGCTAGCTGCGAGCTGGGGTGGTGACTCTTTTCACTAGGTCGGTGACCATACTCCTCATCCCGCCTATAAATAGACCCCCCTGCATGTCTACAATAACAGAGTGAACAGTAAGTTGCGCGCAGATCAATTGTTGCGCACTCGGTTTTCCAGGTCGTGCGGTTTGAGATTTAACTGGTTGTTGTTTGCAGGTTGTGCGGCTAGCACTGTGAAGCCGGACGTCTAGTTCTGTTCAAGGTAAGGAAGCAGTGAAGCTTGCGGTTTACAATTAGTAGTTGCAGCAGGTTGCAGGTGGCGGCCAACCAGTTTCTCTCCTCAAATTGGTCTAAGTTCAATAACCAGGTTGCCTATCGCGGACTTGGTGGTCTGTTCATTCAGTTCGACGGCGACATGTAGAGCAGACGTCAGCAGAATAACGGGTTGTCCGCGCGGTTTGTGCGGACTTCGTAGAATCAGAGTAGCAGCAGCGACTTGGCAGTCTCGGCGGACTCAGCGGTTTTGGAGGCAGTCTGCCCAGCTTGAAGTTTGCTCTTGTTTGTTTTCTTCTCATTGTACTTGGCGAAATCATGTCTCGCCCTGTATACCTTGCCTTGTAAAGTTGATACTGGATTAATGCAAGATCTGTGTTTGCTATTCATTCTCTCTAATACATAGCTCAGTTTATGGTTGGAGCGTTTCTGCGCTAGTTCTCATTTCTGCTTGATCAAATGACCAATTTG
Source organism: Platanthera guangdongensis (assembly GCA_039583875.1). Taxonomy (NCBI): domain Eukaryota; kingdom Viridiplantae; phylum Streptophyta; class Magnoliopsida; order Asparagales; family Orchidaceae; genus Platanthera; species Platanthera guangdongensis. The sequence continues at coordinate 128,222,364 of CM077161.1, read as the reverse complement.
ATATTTTTGGAAGTGTTTGTGAAAGAATTGGTTTCAAGATGTCCTAAACACCTAGAGGGGGGGGGTGAATAGGTTCAATTCTTTTTCTAACTTAGGCAGACAAATCTATCTAGTTTAGTAATTTATTCAGCAGATATCACAGCACAACATTCACATACACACAACATTCCACAGATTGCGCACCAGATTATTAGTGGTTCCCCAAATGATGGGTGCATCCACTTTCCCCCTTCACCTATCTAGCAGTGTACTAGATTCGGCCTAACTTCCTTCTTTCTTCTCAGATCCGCAGATCTTACAGCTCAGAACCAAGAATGGTTCCTACAACTTAGAGTGAATCCACACTCCTACAACTCGGGCACAAGCCCTACCTCAGCCTCTTTCACAGGCCTACAACTCAGAGTGAAACCCCACTCCTACAACTCAGGCAAAATCCCTACCTCAGCCTCTTTCACAGGCCTACAACTCAGGGAAAAGATTCCCCTACCTCAGGCACTCATCCCTACCTTAGCCTTTATAATTTAGGCTTACAACTCAGAAAAATAAATCTTCTACACTCAGATCTATTACAGATCCTACAAAAGTTATTGATAAAAAGATAATAATATCTTCAACCAGATGGAGAGAGAATTGGTTGAAGGCTTCTTGATCAGTTCTTGATAGACTGATTACTTAGGGATCAACCTGTCTTAGCTTCTTCAAAGCTTCTTGAATCTGAACAAAGTAAGGTTGATCTTCATTGTGTTAGAGTTGATCTTCAATCAGCTTCCTTCTTATTCAGAAATTTATCTGAATTCTTCTTCAGAATTGAACTGAATTCTTCTGGCAGACTGTTCAGGATCTGCCTTGACTGGAAGAGGACTTCTCTCCTTCTTATTTTTTTCTCTCGACAATATGTTGACTGTTTCTTCTTTCTCTTTTTTTGGATCCTCAATCCTTTAGAGATTATTCTTTATTCACTGATCGTGTTCACGTTCACTTCTTCACAATTGATTGTTATCCCAATTATTATGAGAGCATATATATATAGGCTTCATCCATGGTTACCGACTATTCTGGTTCCAAACGGTCTTCTGACACCTCTGACAGATGTGACAACAATGTCAGTAATTACAGCTGTCAAGTCTCCAGTTGTATTACTTCAACCTTCATTGGACTTTGACTCAGCAACAGAGACTGTCGAGTGAATACTTCACATGTGTCGACACACAAAGTCCATGTGTCGACACAAGTCTTGATGATGTCGACACAGCTTCACTTTTACTTCTCGACACAGCTTTTGTGGAATGTGTCGACATAAGTCCTGTGTTTCAACACAATCACTCTTGTCTTGACAAAGTTGGTGTCGATAGAATTCTGTTGTGTGTCGACACAAGTTTTGTGTATCGACACAGTCGTTGTCGACAGAATTCTGGAATGTGTCGACAACTTCTCTGTGTGTCGACACAAATTCTGGGTGTCGACACAATCTGTCCCTTGGTGTCGACATAGCGTTGTCGACATATTTTTTGTTTGTCGACACAAATTCTGGGTGTCGACATAATCTGTCCCTTGGTATCGACACAGCGTTGTCGACAGATTTTCTGTGTGTCGACATAAATTCTGGGTGTCGACACAATCTGGCCCTTGGTGTCGACACAGCCATTCCTAAGTGTCGACACTTGTACTTAGAAAATTTTTCTTCTATTTACTTAACCTGCACATGATAACTCAACACAACATCAAATACAACTTGATGCATATCATTGAGTTAGGTGAGGCTTCTCCAAATCTGGTACACATTTTCCAATGTACCCAACAATCTCCCCCTATTTGGAGAAGTCATAACCCTTAGTCAATGATATATATCACTTATAATAAAATAAACAATATGATGTATATAAATAAAAGAAGTATATTATATCATCACAGAATATAATACAAACATAATAATCATGAATCATTGTTTTGTTTAAACTTCAAAAAAACGTTTGTTAACAACAGATTACATAGATTTTAAAACTGAAGATTACAATGTTCTAAGATCTAGTCAATCTATCCTAAGGCTGATCAGACTCCTTGATCACTATGCCTTTGCCAGACTGGACCCTTGCTTGTACTGGAGCTTCAGTATCTTCAGCTGGCTTCTTGCCTTTGAGATACTTCTTCTTAAGTTCTTCAGCCTTAACTTTTTTCCTTTCAAAATAGTGATAAGGCTTGAGAAAGTATTTACTGGGCTCCATAGCTGTAGCAGGTATTTTTCCAGCCATGTGATTCCTTCTGAACTGATGTATAACATCTTGTCTCTGCAAATATTTGCTCCACTCAAATTCAGAATACCACTTGCCTCTATCATGCATTTTGTCTTTGACAGCTTGCCATGCAATGAGTATTATATTTCTGGAGGTGGGACTCAATCTTTCAAAATCAGGCTTCAGCTCAGCCTACTCTCTAAACCTTTTCTTTGAGAGTTGAGCTTCTTTCTCTTTATTCAATTCTGCCTCTGACATTTCAACTTCCTCAATATTCACATTCTGAACCTCCTTTGGAGGACTATACATGTGTTGAACAACATTTTGAATACCTTCAAAATCGGCAGGGGGTAAATAGTTTGAGCTACTACCTGCTGAGCCACTTCATTATAAGCAATTTGAATGCCTGATTCAGCAGTATTATCATCATCACATAGGGGTGGATATCACAGATTTGCTCTAACAGCATTTGTTATCCATTTAGCATGCTCTGAGCTAGTATTGACTAACACCCTCTCCCCCTTTATGACTTCTCTTTCAACATGATTTCTGAGATCATCTTTTTGAAATCTGATTTGATTAGCTATGTTGTTGGTGCCTTTTGTATAATAAGCTTTAAACTTCTGTAGCTGAGCAGATATGATCTTTTGAGAGGATTGAATGGAAGATTGGAAAGTGGCTAAATCTTCTTGAGGTTTCTTATCAAACTCTGACTTCTCTTTAGCCCTTTCCTCAGTTAATGCAGTTGCCGTATTCTTTAACTCGGTAACAATCACATTATGTGATTCAGTAAGATTATCATTCATTATAATTTGATTTTCTAGGACATATCCTTATTTTACCACTATATCATCAATCTGTGTCCTTGCCTCTTATTGCTGCTTGGCCAGATAAACTACAACATTACCTCCCTTATGGAAGCAATCTGTCATCTCCTATTCTGATTGACTTCAAATCTTATTGATTTAATGTCTTGAGCCAAGGTGAACTAGAGGTCTTTGTGACTTTCATCCATATATTTCTCCATGGCTGATCTTTGTTCATTCAGTTTAACTTGCAGATCCACCAACAGTGAACTGTAGTCAACTGTTGGGGCTAGTTGTTGAGGTACTATTTGCAAATCCTCTTGTAGCTTAAGCACTTCTTCTTGTAGACCATCAGTTTCCTTTTCTTTGCATTTGAGGCTTCCTCATCATCTTCAGAAGCTGAGGAACTGTCTATATCAACTATCTCTTTAGAACTAGAGTACAGCTCCTTCTCAGTCCTAGTCAACTCCCCCTCAGTCCTTGCCTCCTGAATATCAGGAAATAACTCTTCAAGAGTGAATTCTTGTTGAGTTTGTACAGGTGAAACATCTGTATCTTGTACAGTTAATGGAGCATCATCTAATGCAGATGTATCATCCATTGGTATATCCTGTGCAGGGATGTTGTCATGGTTTGTCTCAAGGAGAGTTTGAGTGGTTGTTTCACTCTCTAATGTAGCTTGCTCTTTCTCATGAGCAATTTTTGAAGGCAATTCCTCTTGTTGAGCTGGAGAAAGCTCATTGGCTCCCCCTAGATGAAGCACATCCTGAACTTGATCTAGTTAGATGGTGCTTTCTAGAATATGCTCCCATTGCATCTGACTATCATCTACATTCTTAGGTGCAGATGATTTCCTTGCAGATTCTTGTTGTTCTTCATCTGAACTGAAGATCACTTGTTCTTCTGAATCACTAGAAGATTCAGGTTTCCTGCGGGTTGTCTTTTTCTTTTTCAGTTGTGGTTGTTTCTATGGTGTAGAACCATCCTTTGCCAGAACTCTTTCCCACCTGGATAGTATTTTCATATCCATCCTTCTCATGTGGTTTATCCTAGATCCTATTGTGTGGTTCAATACTTCAGGAATGTTCATTGCCAGATACAGACTCAGTATTATTCCTAGATTGGGTTTCTTCAAACTTTCCTTAATCTTTTCAAAGATCACAGCAGACCAGTTAGTTTTTACTCTGAAAATAACTCTTGTCATTAAGGTGAACATATAGGCTGAGATCCTATCATGTCCTCCTGGTTTGCAGAGAATTACTTTTCCCATAATCTCTGAAAGAAACTTTCCTTGGGAGTTCATCCACTTCCTCTGCATTGATGATTAAATCTTAGTGGTGGGATCCAGTCCACACCATTTGAGAGCTTCTTTTGTCATTGAAGATGTGACTTCATCATCTTCCTGAGTCTTGGGCAACTGTAGTGTCTTCCTCAGACGCTTCTGTGTAAGTTTTACCTTGCTTCCTTGAATTGATGACTTAATCTTCAATCCAGTTGAATCCAGGGTTACTGCTATATAGAATTCAAGAACCTCCATCTTCCAGATCTTGGTAGGTTCTGAAACTAGATATTCCAAACCACTTTCTTTGATTAGGGTTATCACATCTCTGATCTCAGTCGCAGCACTCTCAAAAGCATCACGAACTAATTCATAGCCTTCGCTGATGTTGTTCTCCAATTTTGGCGCCATTGGTGACGAGAAATTTGAGGAGAAGAGAGATGAAGGTTTATCGACTCAAAGATTTGGTCTCGAAAATGTTGAGAGCGTAGTCAACAAAGTTGTTCTATGACCTATTTATATGTTTTTCAACACAGAAGGTCAAAAGGCGGGGTAATAAATACTTAATGTGTCGACATTGTATAGATTGTGTCACACAGACTTCTAATGTCTTGACAGAGTCAGACAACACTATGTGTCGACACAGTTTGTGATGTGTCAACACAGACTTCTTAACAGTCGACTATAATATCTGCGTGTCGACACAGACGACTATATGAATCGACATTACTATCTAAATGATAGAACTTCTATGTGTCGACACCAAACTCTGAGTGTCGACACCACTGCCGCACCACTATTTTATTGCGTCGACACAACTTTCCTTATGCGTTGACACTAACTACTATATGTCGACACAGATTTCCTTTTGTGTCGACATCAACTACTATATGTCGACACAAATTTCCTTTTGTGTCGACATTGAATTACTTAGTCAGATTTACTAAGTTACTCTAGTTTTAACATGCCTAATTCAATTTTAAAATAATTGAATTTAGTTTCATCTAGTGGTTTAGTAAACATGTTAGCAATTTGATTATTTGTGGTGACAAATTCCAAACAGATATCTTCTTTTTCAACATGCTCTCTAATGAACTGAAATCTAATTTCTATATGCTTTGTTTTGCTATGTGATATAGGATTTTTTGCAATAGAAATAGCACTTGTAGAATCACAAAATAGTGAAGTTCTACTTACCTTGAGACCATAGTCTTCAAGTGGATGTTGAATCCATAAAAGCTGAGGACAGCAACTGCCTGCAGCAACATATTCAGACTCAGCAGTGGAAATTATCACACTTGTCTACTTCTTACTGCTCCATGACACCAATCTACCACCTAGAAACTGACATGTGCCAGTGGTGCTCTTTCGATCTTCTTTGCAACCTGCAAAGTCTGCATCTTTAAAACTAGTCAGTAGAAAGTCTTTATTCTTAGGGTACCAAAGACGAATATTAGGTGTGCACTTAAGATATCTCAAAATTCTTTTAACTGCAGTATAATGAGATTTCTTAGGGCTTGCTTGGTACCTAGTACAGACACATGTAGCATACATAATCTCTGGTCTACTAATAGTTAAGTATAGAAGGAAGCCGATTATCTCTCTATATAAAGACTCATCTATAGTTTTCCTGCATCATCTTTGCCTAAAGGCATACTTGTCCCCATTGGAGTTCTCATGATGGTGGATGACTTCATACCATATTTCTTAATTAACTCCTTGGTGAATTTAGACTGTGATATGGACAAGCCATCATTAGTCTGTCTTATTTGGAGTCCCAAGAAGAATTTCAGCTCACCCATACTGCTCATCTCAAACTTCCCTTGCATAAGTTTTGAAAACTTCCTACAAAGGTTGTTTTCTATTGATCCAAAGATTATATCATCAACATAAATCTGGACTAGGATCATCTTGCCCTTTGACTCCTTAAGGAATAAAGTCTTGTCTATTTTATCTCTTGAAAATTTATTCTCAATGATGAAGGTAGACAAAGTTTCATACCAAGCCCTAGGGGCTTGTTTCAAACCATATAAGATTTTCTTAAGCCTATAAACATAATCAGGATAAAGTGGATCAACAAAACCTGAGGGTTGTTCAACATAGACTTCTTCTTTCAAATTATCATTTAGGAATGCTGACTTGACATCCATTTGGTATACTTTGAAACCTTGGAAAGCAGCAAAGGCAAGGAATAGCCTTATTGCTTCCAACCTTGCCACTGAGGCAAATGTCTGATCAAAGTCTATGCCATCTTCCTGTCTATAACCTTTGGCAACCAGTCTTGTTTTGTTCTTCACTATGATGTCATTTTCATCTAGTTTGTTCATGTAGATCCACTTAGTCTCAATAATATTATGATTTTAGTTTTGGAACCAGCTCCTATACTTTACACCTTCTGAATTGATTCAGCTCCTCCTATATTGCATCAATCCAGTTGGAGTCGTGTATGGCTTCTTCAAATCTCTTTGGTTCCACCTATGAGAAGAAACTTGAGGAAAGCACTGTGTTCAAGTGTTTGCTTCTGGTTTGCACACCATGTCTTGGATCACCAATAATTTGGTGTGCTGGATGATCCTTTAGATCCCTTATTGCTGGAGGCATTCTATCAGCAATTTGAACTTCTTCAATTTCTCCACCATGCTGTACTTCATTATCTTCAATGTCAGCTTGTGGATATTATGTAGCGCCCCGAAACTCAAAGGAGCAGAGGGGAATATTTTGGGCCAATTTGAGTTCTGACTGCAGGCACACGGCCTGGGATACGGGCATGTCCCAGGGCGTTTCAAGCCTGTGTCGACACTAAGGCGCGAAGTCGACACTTTGGTCTCGACATTGTGTCGAGACTGGGCACACGGCCTGCGACACAGGCGTGTCGTAGGGCGTGTCGACCCGTGTTGACACTTAGCCATGAAGTCGACACAGTGCTTCGACGTTGTGTCGAGACACGGCACACGGCCTGCGACACGGGCGTGTCGCAGGGCCTGTCAACCCGTGTCGACACTCGTCCCGCGAAGTCGACACTTTGGTGTCGACAGTGTGTCGAGACATGGCACACGGCCTGCGACACGGGCGTGTCGCAGGGCGTGTCGACCCGTGTCGACACTTAGCCGCGAAGTGTCGAGACCATGTACACGGCCTGGAGCCCAGGCATGTCAAGGTGACACGGGCAAGGACACGGGCGTGTCCTAGAACCCGTGCAGTGCTCGGGTTGAAAACGGGAGAAAATCATGGGGTACACGGCCAGCTACACGGCCGTGTCAGGTGGAACACGGGCGTGTCAGCTCGAACACGGGCGTGTTCGATACCCATGTGAGGTTCCAGGTGATTCGATTTTGACGGCGAATGAGGCACACGGCCCTGGACACGGGCGTGTGCCAGGCCGTGTTCGGTCCAGATTGGGCATTTCAGTCCCGAATCGAAGCCGTTCATTTCTTTGACTGAAGATCCAACGGCTGGGGGTTATTCCTGAAGGGATATACCCGGGTTTTGACTTAGAAAACCCTCACTTTTTCCACTTATCCTCTTTCTAAATCCTTGGAGAAAGGAGAGCTAAGGCAAGAAGAAGAGGAGCTAGATCCGCCATTGGAGGAGCTTCGGAGCTCCGAATCGCAAGCCGACTCCGGATCCACGGAGGCAACGCAAGTGCGGTGATTTCCATCCGATTACTTTTCGATGGCGCCAAAGAGGACCGCAAGGGTAACGATCCTCATCTTGAGCATGAGTCGCTCTCTTTCTTTACATAGGAAGCCCGCTCTTGCGAGTTTGCGGAGAGTTGGAGGCGTTCCTTCGGGTAGATATGTGAAGTCCCCGTTGTTTAGAGTCCGTATGCAAGAACGGACATAGGCATTTTGGTTGAAGCCTACCCGGACATGTTAGTTCGGATCAGTGATGTTGCATTGCATAAGGCCGGAGAAGACTCCGTGCTATTGGGTGTTTTTCGGGTTTTCTACGCGGTAGATTGCAGCAGGGAGCCTTGGGGACTAACCCAAAGGTGCACCCGGAAAACTGGGCGGACACGAGGTCTTGCCAACTTGGTGGCCTGAGAGCCAACTTGAACATAACGGGGTTATGTGTCTTGCGGTAGAATTGGACTCGGTGAAAGTTTGACCCGCGCAAATGGCTTAAATTGCCGTTGCGATGTGAGCACGGGTTAGATGGAGCCGTACCCGCTTTATGTCGATCGGGTTAGAGAGACCTAAAGTTACATGGCACTCGCCGTTGGCATAAATGTGAGTCTTCGGTGGTCAATGGCTTAAATTGACGTGACCAATACCAAGAAGACGAATTGCTCATAGGAATGGCCGTTTAAGTGGCGGGGGTGAGTCCGGAATGTTAATGGCTTTAATTGACGTGACATCGACCGGTTCACCGAGAATGTGCCCTGAGTGCACGGGGCGTGTGGCCGTGCGAGCCAACGCCTGTGATGAAATGGTTATGGTTATAAATTGCTCGCTTATGCTAATGAAATGCAGGGAATGAGCATCGCCGCCCCGAGTTGGGGGCGGGATCGTTATAATTTGGTCAGCATTGCTGACCGTTGCCTTGTTTTGCCACCGTGCGGTGGATTGTTGCTTGCAGGTGCAGCTGGACCAAGCGGTCAATAGCGGGCTAAAGCCCTTTTTGCGAAGCTGGCCCTCGAAGGCCCAAATGGAAATGTTTTCTATTTTATTCATGTATGGTCGGCCTGCGTGCCGAGGTTGGTAAATCATGTAACAAACAAGTGAAACATTTTGTAAGGCCTTAAGGCCGACTTTTGAGTATTTTGTAATAACATTCCTTTTGGTATTAGTGGACATTCATGCTTGTTGCTGGGTTCTTGTTTACAACTTATATAAACTGCTTCCGCTAGAATGCTCTGTGTAGGACGTTGAGATTGGTTGGATGGTTTCCATAAGTAACCACCCGGTCTGTCTGTGGTATATGGCGTCGGGCCCCGGCCGGACCTACTGCTATATGCTATGCGATGGATAGGGGGTGTTACAATTTGGTATCAGACTACTGGTTTTGGTCGGGCTTGAATTGAATTCGTGGGCGAATTCTTTTTAAGGGGTGGTGAGCACATTGTGTGCGTCATCGTTATAACAGTAAAAAGAACCCATGAATGTCCACTTAGGAATGAAAATACTCGTGTTTGAGGAACCTGCGTGTTCCTATAATTGCTGTTTGCAATTTATTTGGTCGCTTAACGGTGTTTTGTACCACTATAGGTGACCCGAAGTGGTGTTGGGCCGTCAGAACGCCGAGTTTCTGAGGCAAGTAGTGCACCGGATGTTGCTCCTGCAACACCTCTATCGGCTGAGAATATTCGATTGGTGGCTGAAGCGGTGTTGGCCGTGATAAATGCGCAGCCTGGGAGGCAAGCGCAGCAGCCCGCTCCTGTGATGGAGCAAGTACCTCTTCAAGAGGCTGAGCCGAGGAGGGTGGAGCAAGTGGTTGTGGAACCAATAGTGCCAAGGAGGGCAACTGAGAGGCAGTTGAAGCATGTAATGAGCTTTAACCCTCCGTTATTCTCGGGGTTGGGAACCCCATCTCAGGCTGAAGACTGGCTCTCTAGGGTGAAGAGAGTCATGACAGCGACGGAGACGGAGGAGTGGTAGATGACCACCATTGCTACGTTCCTGCTGGACGGTGAAGCGAGGATGTGGTGGGAAGGTTTGGAGCTGCATCATCTGAGAGGTAGACAACTGATAGACGTTCCGATGGAAGAGTTCTCGGGATTGTTCTTGGCAAGATACCTCCCTTCTACTCAGAGGATTTCAATGGAGAATGAATTCCTGAAGTTGGTGCAGGGTGAGAGGAGCGTGGATGAATATCTCCACGAGTTTACGCGGTTGAGTCGTTATGCTAGCTCCACCATCATGGATGAGGAGCGCAAGACTAATCGTTTTTATGAAGGCTTGAGGGATGAGCTGAGATTGTTACTGTCGGGGCCAATGACGCAGGGTTTCTTAACCTTGGTCAATACTGCCCGGTCCTTGGAGAAGGACATGAAGAGTGTGCAAGCGAAGAAAGGCTTGGTTGATAGAAAATCTGAGTTTAAAGTGCCGACTACCTCAAAGTCCGGCTATCGGAGGGCTTTCAAGAAGCATAGGACTTCGGGTCCAGCTCCTTCTGGCGCTTCTGGGGCGACTACGGGTCGGACCCCGGGTGCGTGCTTTACGTGCGGAAAGACGGGGCATTTCGCCCGTGAGTGTTGGAGCGGACGTCCTAAGTCCGAGAGGAGGCCGGGAGCCACTTATGAAGAGAAGGGAAAGGCGGTGGAGTCGACCGCATCCCACTATGCTCCGGCCCAACCAAGGGTCTACAATCTTGGCCAACAGGAGGCCATTAAACAAGCTGACGTGGTGACAGGTACGGTTTAATTTATAGCAAGTCAATTCCTTTATATGCTTGTTATGCACATGTTACCTTACCACTACTTGTTTAGGATTTGTGTTGATTTGTGAAAATCCGGCACGAGCACTCTTTAATACAGGAGCTTCACACTCCTTCTTGTCCGAAGGATTTATATTACGCATCGGAGTCCCTTCTTCGATGGCGAAGGATAAGTTGGATGTGTTGTTGCCAAATGGGTGTTCGATGCGAGCGGATAGGATCTGCGATGTTAAGATTCGTATTGGAGAGCAGGAGTTTGACCTGCGGGCGTCCTTACTTCCGTTGGTGGAGTTCGACGTCATATTTGGAATGGACTGGCTCTCGGAGCAGCAGGCCCATATAGATTGCGGTAGCAAGGAAGTCAAGCTGGGAGCAAGTCGTGAGACGACTTTTACGGGCTTAAAGGGGTCGAGCAAGACGTTGATGTCTGCTCTTCAGGTGGTGAAGGCGGTTCGTGCTGGAGCAGAACTGTTCTTTACACTAGTGGAGGTTGCAAAGCCGAAGCCCGCGATGGATTGTATTTCAGTGGTATCGGAATACCCTGATGTGTTCCCCGCAGATCTTCCTGGAGCCCCGCCTCAACGGGAGATAGATTTTACTATCGAGCTAGTGCCAGGTGCAAAGCCTGTGTCACGATCTCCGTATCGGCTGGCGCCTAAGGAAATGGCGGAGCTGAAAGTTCAACTGCAAGAGTTGTTGGAGCAAGGGTATGTGCGCCCGAGTTCTTTGCCTTGGAGCGCACCGGTCCTCTTTGTTAAGAAGAAGGACGGAAGCTTGAGGTTATGTATTGATTATCGGGAGCTAAACAAGCTGACTGAGAAGAACAAGTACCCGATCCCCCGGATTGATGATCTCTTTGATCAGTTAGTCGGGTCGACGGTGTACTCGAAGTTAGATCTCAAGTCTGGGTACTATCAGCTGCGGATAAGGGAGAGTGATATCCCGAAGACAGCGTTTAGTACGAGATACGGGCATTACGAGTTTACGGTCATGCCGTTTGGGCTGACTAATGCGCCGTCAGTGTTCATGGATTTGATGAACAGGACGTTCAGGGAGTACTTGGACCATTTTGTGATCGTCTTCATCGACGATATCTTGGTGTACTCGCAAAGTGAGGAGGATCACTTCAAGCATCTCCATTTGGTGTTGGAGACACTCAGGAGAAATCAGTTATATGCCAAGTTCTCGAAGTGCGAGTTTTGGCTATCCTCAGTGGCGTTCCTCGGGCATATAGTGAGTGGAGAGGGTATTGCTGTGGATCCGGCGAAGATTGTTGCGATACGGGAGTGGCCTGAGCTTGCTACGGTAGCAGAAGTCCGGAGCTTTTTGGGGCTTGCCGGCTATTATAGGCGCTTCGTAGAGAACTTCTCGCGGTTAGCGTTACCTCTCACTACTTTGACGAGGAAGGATCATAAGTTCGTTTGGATGTCGGAGTGCGCGCGAGCTTTTGAGGAGTTAAAGTGTCGGTTGACCACGGCGCCTGTGCTGAGTTCGCCGGTTGGAACCGAAGGCTATGAGATATATAGTGATGCTTCGGGCAGCGGGTTGGGTTGCGTGCTATTGCAGCACGGCAGCGTGATAGCTTATGGCTCGAGACAGCTGAAAGTGCACGAGAGGAATTATCCGGTCCACGACTTGGAGTTGGCGGCCGTGATTTTCGCCTTGAAGCTGTGGAGACACTATCTGTACGGTGTGAAGATTGATATCTACACCGATCACAAGAGCCTGAAGTACCTGATTGATCAGAAGGATCTGAATATGTGGCAGTGTAGGTGGATGGAGTTCCTGGGGGACTATACTTTCAAGATCCACTACGTGCCTGGCAAAGGGAATGCGATTGCAGACGCGTTGAGTCGCCGAGCCCCAGCTCAAGCCAATTGGCTATCGGTGCATGATGAGCGGTTGGTGCAGGAGCTGGAGGCGTTGGAGATTGTTTGTGTGGATAGACAATCTAGTGCTGAAGCAGTGCTGAATTAGACTGAAGTCCAATATGACCTGGCTGATCGGATACGGCAGGCTTTGGATATGGATGCTCATATGAAGCAGTTCATGATAGAGGCTCTGGATGGGTCAAATTCCCAATTCGTTGTGGAGGACGGATTGCTGTGGAAAGACGGTCGTTTGTGCGTCCCAAGTGTGGGCAATTTACGGGTGGAGTTGTTGTATGAGGCGCACCATACCAAGTACTCGATTCACCCGGGGAGCACGAAGATGTACCGTGATGTAAAGAAACTGTTTTGGTGGCCGGGCTTGAAAAAGGATGTGGCGCTATACGTAGCGAAGTGCCAAACTTGCGCCTTGGTAAAGGCAGAGTGCCAAAAGCCGGGAGGATTTCTTAAGTCCTTGCCTATTCCGGAGTGGAAATTCGACGACATCTCTATGGACTTTGTACATGGTTTGCCAAGGTCGCAGAAGGGGAACGACGCCATTTGGGTGGTGGTCGATCGATTAACAAAGGTGTCGCATTTTATTCTGCATAGGAAGGATGATCCGGTGGAGAAGCTGGCAAAGCTTTATGTAGATAATATAGTGCGGCTTCATGGTGTGCCCCGCAGCATCGTGAGTGACCGAGATGGGCGGTTCACGTCCAATGATTGGAGGCTGGTGCAGCAAATGTTGGGAATAAAGCTGAAGTTTAGCACAGCCTTCCATCCGCAAACGGATGGGCAGACCGAGAGGGTCAATAGAACGATGGAAGACATGCTTCGCATGTGTGTCTTGGACTTTGGAAAGCAATGGGAGGACCACCTTTATTTGGTGGAGTTCGCATACAACAACAGCTACCAAGCAAGTATTCGGATGGCGCCTTTCGAGGACCTTTATGGTAGAAGATGTCGCACGCCGTTGTCTTGGTTAGAAACGGGCGAGTCAAAGTTGTATAAGCGATCGGAAGTGGAGGATGCTACTTCTTTGGTAAGGACAATTCGGGAGAGGTTGCTTATCGCTCAGGACCGGCAAGCAAAATACTATAATGCCAAACACAGGAACGTGGAGTTCGCTGTGGGCGATTATGTATACTTGAAGATCAAGCCGTTCAAGGGTGTCTCGCGGGTGCGGCGATTGAAAAAGCTAAGCCCGAGGTACCTTGGACCGTTCGAGGTTCTGGAGCGAGTAGGAGAAGCGGCCTATCGGCTGAAGCTTTCAGTGGAGCTAAGTGGTTTACATGATGTATTCCATATTTCGGTGCTTCGGAAGGCGGTGCAAGAGCCTACGCAAGTGATCGTGGTCGATCAAGTGCCGGTGGATAGTGGGCTAACGACAAAAGTCAAGCCCGTGCGGATTGAGGAATCAGAGGTCAAGCGGCTACGCAATAAAGAGATCAGGATGGTCAAAGTCCGGTGGGACAATTGCGGTCGTGAGGAGCTCTCTTGGGAGCGAGAGCAGACGATGCTTGATGAATATCCGGAGTTGTTTCGCTCAGGTACAAATTTTAGTTTTGTACATGTTTTTCCCTTTATGTAATTTCGTGGGCGAAATTCTTTTAAGAGGGGTAGAGTTGTAGCGCCCCGAAACTCAAAGGAGCAGAGGGGAATATTTTGGGCCAATTTGAGTTCTGGCTACAGGCACACGGCCTGGGACACGGGCGTGTCCCAGGGCGTGTCAAGCCTGTGTCGACACTAAGGCGCGAAGTCGACACTTTGGTCTCGACATTGTGTCGAGACTGGGCACACGGCCTGCGACACGGGCGTGTCGTAGGGCGTGTCGACCCGTGTCGACACTTAGCCGTGAAGTCGACACAGTGCTTCGATGTTGTGTCGAGACACGGCACACGGCCTGCGACACGGGCGTGTCGCAGGGCGTGTCAACCCGTGTCGACACTCGTCCCGCGAAGTCGACACTTTGGTGTCGACAGTGTGTCGAGACATGACACACGGCCTGCGACACGGGCGTGTCGCAGGGCGTGTCGACCCGTGTCGACACTTAGCCGCGAAGTGTCGAGACCATGTACACGACCTGGAGCCCAGGCGTGTCAAGGTGACATGGGCAAGGACACGGGCGTGTCCTAGAACCCGTGCAGTGCTCGGGTTGAAAACGGGAGAAAATCATGGGGTACACGGCCAGCTACACGGCCGTGTCAGGTGGAACACGGGCGTGTCAGCTCGAACACGGGCATGTTCGATACCTGTGTGAGGTTCCAGGTGATTCGATTTTGACGGCGAATGAGGCACACGGCCCTGGACACGGGCGTGTGCCAGGCCGTGTTCGGTCCAGATTGGGCATTTCAGTCCCGAATCGAAGCCGTTCATTTCTTTGACTGAAGATCCAACGGCTGGGGGTTGTTCCTGAAGGGATATACCCGGGTTTTGACTTAGAAAACCCTCACGTTTTCCACTTATCCTCTTTCTAAATCCTTGGAGAAAGGAGAGCTAAGGCAAGAAGAAGAGGAGCTAGATCCGCCATTGGAGGAGCTTCGGAGCTCCGAATCGCAAGCCGACTCCGGATCCACGGAGGCAACGCAAGTGCGGTGATTTCCATCCGATTACTTTTCGATGGCGCCAAAGAGGACCGCAAGGGTAACGATCCTCATCTTGAGCATGAGTCGCTCTCTTTCTTTGCATAGGAAGCCCGCTCTCGCGAGTTTGCGGAGAGTTGGAGGCGTTCCTTCGGGTAGATATGTGAAGTCCCCGTTGTTTAGAGTCCGTATGCGAGAACGGACATAGGCATTTTGGTTGAAGCCTACCCGGACATGTTAGTTCGGATCGGTGATGTTGCATTGCATAAGGCCGGAGAAGACTCCGTGCTATTGGGTGTTTTTCGGGTTTTCTACGTGGTAGATTGCAGCAGGGAGCCTTGGGGACTAACCCAAAGGTGCACCCGAAAAACTGGGCGGACACGAGGTCTTGCCAACTTGGTGGCCTGAGAGCCAACTTGAACATAACGGGGTTATGTGTCTTGCGGTAGAATGGGACTCGGTGAAAGTTTGACCCGCGCAAATGACTTAAATTGTCGTTGCGATGTGAGCACAGGTTAGATGGAGCCGTACCCGCTTTATGTCGTTCGGGTTAGAGAGACCTAAAGTTACATGGCACTCGCCGTTGGCATAAATGTGAGTCTTCAGTGGTCAATGGCTTAAATTGACGTGACCAATACCAAGAAGACGAATTGCTCATAGGAATGGCAGTCTAAGTGGCGGGGGTGAGTCCGGAATGTTAATGGCTTTAATTGACGTGACATCGACCGGTTCACCGAGAATGTGCCCTGAGTGCACGGGGCGTGTGGCCGTGCGAGCCAACGCCTGTGATGAAATGGCTATGGTTATAAATTGCTCGCTTATGCTAATGAAATGCAGGGAAGGAGCATCGCCGCCCCGAGTTGGGGGCGGGATCGTTATAATTTGGTCAGCATTGCTGACCGTTGCCTTGTTTTGCCACCGTGCGGTGGATTGTTGCTTGCAGGTGCAGCTGGACCAAGCGGTCAATAGCGGGCTAAAGCCCTTTTTGCGAAGCTGGCCCTCGAAGGCCCAAATGGAAATGTTTTCTATTTTATTCATGTATGGCCGGCCTGCGTGCCGAGGTTGGTAAATCATGTAACAGACAAGTGAAACATTTTGTAAGGCCTTAAGGCCGACTTTTGAGTATTTTGTAATAACATTCCTTTTGGTATTAGTGGACATTCATGCTTGTTGCTGGGTTCTTGTTTACAACTTATATAAACTGCTTCCGCTAGAATGCTCTGTGTAGGACGTTGAGATTGGTTGGATGGTTTCCATAAGTAACCACCCGGTCTGTCTGTGGTATATGGCGTCGGGCCCCGGCCGGACCTACTGCTATATGCTATGCGACGGATAGGGGGTGTTACATATTGTACTCTCTATGGATAACAACCATCATTTTCCTCATCCTGCCTTGCAGTTTAGTCTTCATTAATGGTCAGCATGTCCAACTTTTCTTTTAAACCTATTGAGCTACAAGAATTTCTAGACAACTCACATTAATTAGCTCAGATTCATCAAACACTACATGAACAAATTTTTCTACAACTTGTGTAGTCAAGTTGTAGACCCTATATGCCTTATTGTTATTGATGTACCCAACAAATATCCCATCTTGGGATTTGCCAGCAAACTTAGTTAGTTGAGACTTGTCAGTGTTAAGCACATAACACATACTACCAAAGATCCTAAAGTAGGATATGTTTGGTTTTCTGCCCTTCATAATCTCATAGGGTGTCTTTTTGTGGCTCTTAGTTATGGATGCTCTATTGAGAACATGACAAGCAGTATTTACTGCCTCAGCCCAGAAATATTCTAGGAGATTAGTGTCACTTAGTAGAGTTCTACCTACCTTAATAAGAGTCATATTCTTTCTTTCAGCAATTCCATTTTGCTGAGGTGTTCTTGGTGAGGAGAATTCTTGATGAATCCCTAGTTCTTCACAAAACCTTGTCATACATTCATACTGAAATTCAGTTTCATGGTCACTTTTGATTTTGACCACTGAATTGTTACGTTCATTCTGAATTTGTTTAACAAAGTTATGAAAGATAGTAGGGGTTTCAGATTTTTGCCTCAAAAAGAAAACCCATGTAAATCTAGAATAGTCATCTACTAACACAAAAGTATAGACTTTCCTACCTAGACTATGAACTGGCATAGGACCAAATAGATCTATATTCAAGAGGTACAAACACCTCACAGAGTCTTTAGTATCAAGACTATGAAAAGATGATTTGGTCTACTTGCCTTTTTGACAAGATGAACATATACCCTCTTTTATGTACTTAAACTGAGGACCATTCCTCAATAACTCTAAACTATAGAGTTGGCCTATAGTCTTATAATTCAGATGAGCTAGCTTCTTCTGCCATTGGACACACTGAAATGCTTTCTCATCTGTAACTAAATATACAGGAGAGTTCATGTTTTCATAATCAAAATTTAAATAATAAACATTCTCTTTTCTATAACCAGACAAGATCACCTTCTCATCACTTGTCCTTTTAATCTGACACTCATTCTTAATAAATGAAGTGTCATACCCAAGATCACTCAGCTGACTTATGCTTATCAAGTTATGTTTCAAACCTTTTACATAAGTCACTTGAGTGATTGTTATAGAACTAGTAGAAATGTTACCAAACCCTTTGATGACCCCTTTTTCTGATCCACCAAAGATCACTTTGGGTCCACTCTCTATGAGAGTATAGTCCTTTAACATTCTTCTTGTTCCAGTCATATGCCTGTAACATCCACTGTCCAAGTACCATATAGGGGTATGGCAACTTGGACCCACCCGTTGGGTACATTAGAATGAATGTACCTGATTTGAAGAAGTCTCACCCCACTCAATGATATACATCAAAATATATTTGATGTATTTTGAGTTGCCTTGTGCAGGTTACGTATTTGCAGGGAAAGCAGAAAAGATTCTAAGTCCATGTGTCGACACCCAGAAGGAAAGTGTTGACACTTAAGAAGTCTTGTGTCGACACCCAGACAAGCAGTGTCGACACTTGGAGTAATTGTGTCGACACCAGGAATGCAGAGTCGACACCAGACAGAAAGTGTCGACACATACAGTTTGTATCGACACTCAGTGAAGAGAAGTCCAGAGAAGCAGTGTCGATACTTAGCACTAGTGTCGACACCTATAGGAACTTTGTCTACACCAGATAGTGTCGACACTTGGAGGCTGTGTCGACACTCAGCAAATTTCAGCAGAGCCTAAGTATAAGTGTCGACATAATGAGGAATGTGTCGACACACAGCAGAAGACTCAGCACTTGAAGAAAGTGTCGACATAAGAAAGAATATGTCGACACTCAGCAGAAGACTCAATACATGAAGAAAGTGTCGACACTAGGAGGCTGTGTCGACACTTAGCAAAGTTTAATAAATTCTAAGTACAAGTGTCGACACAAAGGAGAAGTGTCGACACTCAGCCAATGTCTCAACAGAAGCAGAATGTGTCGACATAAGGAGCTGTGTCGACACTCAGAAAGTATCAACACAGAAGGCAGGTGTCGACACTAAGAATATGTGTCGACACTCAGCAAGTTCAACACAAGAAGATGTGTCGACACAAAGGAGTTGTGTCGACACTTACAAGAATTCAACAAAGTACTGAAGAACAAGGAGTTGTGTCGACACACAATATCAGTGTCGACACATAATAAAGAAGCTGTGTCGAGAAGTAAAATCTACAACATAAGGAGTTGTGTCGACACCTTGAAGGCTAGTGTCAACACTTAGTCTACTTGTGTCGACACTTAGTCTATAAGTGTCGACACTTTAAGACAGACTGTCTCGACACTTTCAGACAGTTACAGATATTTCAAGAACTGACTGGATGACTTGACATCTGCCATTCCAGCCGGTCTACTGCAACTGTCAGAGTTGTCAGAAAGCTGTTAGGAACCAGATCAGCCGGTCCCCATGAAGAAGGCCTATAAATAGGTTTATTCTGTCAACAGAAAGATGTGGTCCATGAGATTAACAACAAGAGATCAACAATCAAAGAAGAAGATCTAGCTATTCATTGAAGAATCAAGTGAAGATCTAAGAAGTTGGAGAGAGAGAGATCCTTCCAAGAAGACAACCGTTGGAACCAAGCTGTAAAGAAGGGTTCAGACCAAGTTCTGAATCTTAAGTTGCAGTGATTGAAGATCAGCTGCAGAGAATCAATCCTATTGTGTTCTACATTCAAGAAGCTTTGAAGAAAGACAAGTGAGGTTGATCTCAGCAGAGTTCTTCCAAGAACTCATCAAGAACCTATCAACTCTTCTTTCTTTTCTCTTAGTTGTAGGTATATTCTTTGTATTCTAAATTTCTTGTAGGATCCTTAGGGATCTGAGTTGTAAGCCTGTAATTATAAAGGCTGAGTGGTAGGGCCTGTGTGCCTGAGTGTAGGAGATCTATTTCTCTGAGTGTAGGCCTGTTGTGGCTGAGTGTAGGCCTTATGGCTGAGTGTAGGTCTTTGGAGAAGACTGAGTTATAGGGCCTTGGGCCTGAGCTGTAGGAACCTGTTTGGGGTTCTGAGTGTAAGATCTGAGGATCTGAGATAGTGAAGGAGTTTGGCCAAATATAATACACTACTAGATAGGCGAAGGGGGAAAGTGGATGTACCCAAACCTTGGGGAACTACTATAAATCTGTGTGTTCACTGTGTGCTTGTTTATTCTGTGATTGCTGATTGATTGCTGTGAAGAATTGATTATAACTCTGTGGTATTATCTGCCAAAAAGTTTAAAAAGATTTAATCACCTATTCACCCCCCCCCTCTAGGTGATTAGGTACAATTTCTTTCAAGTGGTATCAGAGCCAGGTTACTCAAAAAGGACTTAACTGTCTGAGTAGATCCTGTTCGTAGATTTTGTGAAATCAAGGACATATTCAGCATAATCAAGAAAATCAAGAAAATGGGTTCAACAGAGAATCATAAGGAACTTGGATCCATGAAGTTGCCCATTTGCAGAAAAGAGATTTTTGGCATCTGAAAAGAAAGGGTGAGACTGTTTATGCAAGCTTCAGACCCTAGAATTTATATCACAGTTAAAGAAGGGTCATATGTGCCTATGAAGGTTTCTGTCTTAGATGCAAATCAGAGAACACCTAAGGATTTTTCTGAAATGACAAAAGATGAGATTGTTGAAGTATTTGACCGGGCGGCCTTGCGGTCTTGTCCATCGGTTTGTTGACCGAGCGGTCTGGCGGTCTCCTCAGAAGCCTGGAGACCGGGCGGTCTATCGATCTCGTGTTGCGGACTGTTCTATCCTGATGGAGTTGCCGAGCGGTTAACTCATTTGTCTAATCGCGCGGCCTATGCGGTCTCCTTTATTTCTAGCCGCCCAGTACTATAAATATTTAGTCCCACATTGTTTATTTGTACTCTCACATATCCCCTCCATTCAATAAATGGGAGGTCATACCTTTGTAAATGATATCTTTTTGGATAATAAAATTTCAATTATTCAAAACTCAATCTGTTTTCTCTTGCTAGTTCGCTACTTTTAACATGGTATCAGAGCCTTCGATCTACTCCTCCTGATTCTGTGTCTTCCTGTCCGCGCGGCTTGTCGTAACGGTTTGCATCCTATCCGCGCGGCCTCCTCCTCTCCTTGTTGCTGCCCTCTATGTGCGCGACTTTTTGTCTCTTCTAAGTCACCGCCTCTTCTCGCAGCGCCCTGCTTCTGTTCGCGCGGCCTGTCCTCTAGCCGTTCGACTTCTTCCCCTTCTTCTCGCAGCGCCCTGTTTTCCTCCTGCTTGTGTGCGCTCTCTGCTTCTCGCGGCTTGTTTTCTGCCTTACGCGACCTGTCGTCGCGGCTTGTCTTCTCCTCTGTCCGCTGCCCTGTTCGCGCGGCTTGCGACTTATTCTAGTCGCTACTTCTTGCTTCCTCTTCTCTTCTGTTCGCTCGGATTTTTCAGTCCGCGTGACCTCTTTCCCGCTGTGCCTTTGTTTGCTTTCTGGCCACTTGTGTTCGCGCGGCTTCTTCCTTTTCAACCATTACGGTTTCTTGCTGTGTTCGATGACTACTTCCGGTCTCACCACCCCCGTTATCTCCACCACTCCTACAGCTCCTTCTCCTCCTCCTCCTTCGGGCAACCTTGGCACCCTTTCTAAGCTGGTTGGCTCCAACTATCCCGATTGGAGCGTTTCTTTCACCTTCCTTCTTCGCTCTCAGCGCAAGCATCATCACCTCACCGATGACCCTACTCCTCGTACCTCTCCTGAGTTTGATGACTGGGATGCGAGAGATGCTCTTGTTCGCACTTGGCTGGCCAACAGCCTCTCTGATGAGTGCCTTCCCGTCATTCGTCATGATGAGACGGTCAAGGCCGCCTGGCTTCACCTTGCTGCTCTCTATTCCAAGGGGGGCCAGATGTCCCGCATTTATACTCTCTATGCGGACCTCTTCGCCTGTCCTTCTATGTCTCCTGCTGCGGTTTATCAGCAGGTTCAGGCTCTTGGTGCTGAAATCCTCCAGAATCGCCCCTTCTCGGCGGACTTGGCCGACCAACACAAACACTTACAGGAACTCCTGATTGTTTGTTATCTTCTCCGTCTTCCCGATTCCTATGATATGATCCGCCAACAGATCCTGGGTGAGGCAGAATCTCCTACCTTGGATGCCACCGCAGCTCGCATTGCCGCTGTTACTTCGCTGCTTCAGCGGCCTGTGTTGGCCTCCCCACCTTCCCAGGACTCCTTTGCTCATCAAGCTAAGAGGGGGGGCCCTAGTGGTCGTGGTTACTCCGGCGGCCGGGGGTCGTCCCGGTTCCTCTGCTCTCACTGTGGTCGCACCGGCCATTCTGTTGACCGCTGCTGGCAGAAACGGCCTCATCTTCGCCCTTCCGGTGATGCTCCTTCTTTGGCCTCCGCCTCTTCTCGGTTGTCTGCTTCTGTAGCCACGAGGTCAGGTAGTGCCCACGTCGTTACCCAAGGTAAATGGCTGATTTACTCTGGTGCTACGAATCATATGACGGGCAACCCTCATTGCTTCTCCCATCATGAGACACATGACCGCTTACCCCCGGTTCGTGTGGCGGATGGTTCACCGTCCCCGGTTCATGGGACGAGCATGGTTCAACTCACCCCATCGCTTTGCTTGGAGGACACTCTCTATGTCCCAAAGTTCCCGTGCAATTTATTATCTGTTACTACTTTATGCCGGCAACTTCAGTGCTCTGTCTTGTTCACTCCAACTACTTGTTCTTTTCAGGACCCGAGGACCCAGCGGACGATTGCTACTGGGACTTAGAGTGGCGGCCTCTACTTCCTCGACGATGTTTCCGCTCTGTCCTCCTACTCCTCCTCCACCGATCTCCTTCAGTGGCATCTTCGCCTTGGACATCCTCCTCCTCAGATTCTTCGCCAGCTTCTGCCTCACTTACCTCCTACCAGTTCTCCGCTCAACTGTGATGCGTGTCAGATTGACAAACATCATCGCTCCTCCTTCCCTCCGGAGCAAGGACGTGGCTCCTCTCGCCCGTTTGATCTTATTCATTCTGATGTATGGGGTCCGGCCCCTACCCTCACTATTGGTCGAGGTAGTTACTATTTTGTCACTTTTATAGATGATTTTTCACGATGTACTTGGGTGTATCTATTAAAAGATCGCTCTGAACTCTTTTCTATGTGGCAATCATTTTATTTTATGATTCAGACTCAGTTTGACCTGTCTATTAAAGTTTTACGTTCTGATAATGCCAAAGAATATCTTAATCATGAGTTCTCCTCTTTTTTTCACCAACATGGTCTTCTTCATCAAAGTACTTGTGTTTACACCTCCCAGCAAAATGGGGTGGCGGAGCGCAAAAACCGTCACCTCCTTGATGTTGCTCGTACTCTCAGGACGCAGATGCACGTACCTCGCCCCTACTGGGGCTACACTGTCCTACTCGCCTGCTACCTCATCAATTGCCTTCCCTCCACAGTTCTCCACGGCCAGACCCCCTTCTCCATTCTCTACCCCCACAAGGAACCTTTTCCTCTCCCTCTCCGTGTCTTTGGCTGTACGGCCTTTGTTCACACTCCCTCTGCTACCCGCGACAATCTTTCCCCCCGTTCCACCAAGTGTGTGTTTCTGCGGTACTCTACCACTCAGAAAGGCTATTGATGTTTTGACCCCCTTCTCCGCAAGCAATTTGTCTCCGCGGATGTGACCTTTTTTGAGAATGCTTCTTACTTCTCTCCTACCTCCTCTCTTCCTCCTGATCTCTCCGTTCCCTCCACGCCTCTCGACGTCCCCCCACCTCCGCCTCCTCCTCCACTGTCTCCTTCCCTGTCCGTCTCCCCACCCACCCCTCCTCCCTCTTCTCCGCCGCCGTCGCTCTCTAGTCCCGGGCCAGCCTTCTCCGCCACTAACGCTCCGGTCGCTGACGCTCCGTCGACCTGGACCTTCCCATTGCTCTTCGTAAAGGGGTGCGGGCGTGTACTCAATACCCGCTTGCGGCAGTTGTTTCATATGATCGGCTTTCTACTTCTCACAGGTGTCTTGGCTATCTCCGCTACTTCTACTCCCCGCACCTACCAGGAGGCTCTTACTATCCCTCATTGGAAGTCTGCCATGGATGAAGAGATGGCTACTCTTACTAAACGGGGTACCTGGACCCTTGTTCCTCCTCCCGTGGGCACGGATGTGGTTGGCTGTCGCTGGGTCTTCGTTGTGAAGTTTCGACCCGACGCCACTGTGGATCGCTACAAGGCCCAGCTGGTGGCCAAATGATTCACTCAGACTTATGACATTGATTACTTTGACACTTTTTCTCCGGTTGCTCGCCTCAGAACCATCCGGGTTCTTCTCTCTGTGGCTGTTAACCGGGATTGGGCTATTTCCCATCTTGATGTGAAGAATGCTTTTCTCTATGGCGATCTTCAGGAGGACGTTTACATGGAGCAACCTCCTGGGTATGTTGCTCAGGGGGAGACACGCGTATGACATTTGAAGAAGGCCATTTATGGCCTAAAGCAGAGCCCTCGGGCGTGGTTCGACAAATTTAGTGGTATTGTGGCTACCATCGGCTTTATAAGGAGTTCGGCCGATCACTCCTTATTCATTCGCAAAACGGCCTCGGGACTGGTGGTTTTGGCAGTATGTGTGGATGATATTCTTCTTACTGGCGATGATCGAGATGGGGTGGACTTCACGAAGAAGCACCTCCGTCAACACTTGGTCACGAAGGATATGGGCTCCCCAAAATACTTCTTGGGGATAAAAATCTCTCGGAAACCTGACTCGTTGGTCCTCTCCCAACGGAAGTATGCCCTTGATCTTCTACAAGAAGACGGATTGACAGGTGCCAAACCGGCTCGGTTTCCCATGGATATTGGAGAAGACAAAACGTGGACGGATGATTCGCCTCTTCTATCTGATGTCACCATGTACAGACGTTTGGTTGGCAAACTCATCTATTTCACGGTGACTAGACCCGATATCGCCTATGCTATAGGCAAGGTCAGTCAGTTTATGCAAGCTCCCAGGGAGTGCCACCTTCAGTCTGCCCTAAAGATTTTAGAGTATATCAAAGCAGCTCCAGGCAAAGGGCTTATCTTTCAGAAGAATGGTCATCTGAGGGTTGAGGCCTGCTCAGATTCTAGTTACGCGGATGACAAAGGTGATCGTAAATCCACATCAGGTTTTTGTATCTTTGTTGGAGGAAATCTGGTGAGTTGGAAGAGCAAGAAAGAGTCTGTTGTCTCCAGATCCAGTGCAGAAGCCGAATAACGGAGTATGACGTCAACCACGTGTTAGTTAAAGTGGTTGCGGGCTCTCATGCTTGACCTAAGGGAGGTCTATGACTATCCGCTTCCTATGTTCTATGATAACAAGCCCGCCATATACATATCCAGAAATCCAGTCTTCCATGAGAGAACAAATCATATAGAGGTTGACTGCCACTTCATTCGGGAAGAGATTTTGAAGAAACAGATCTGTACACCATTTGTCACCTTTGACAAAGAATTGGCAGATATCTTCACAAAGCCGATCTCTACTTCCTTCTTCCACGTTTGTGACAAGCTGGGCATGATTGATATATATGCTCCAGCTTGAGGGGGAGTGTTGAAGTATTAGACCGGGCAGCCTTGCGGTCTTGTCCAGCGGTTTGTTGACCGAGCGGTCTGGCGGTCTCCTCAGAAGCCTGGAGACCGGGCGGTCTATCGATCTCCTGTTGCGGACTGTTCTATCCTGATGGAGTTGCCGAGCGGTTAAGTCAATTGTCTAATCGCACGGCCTATGCGGTCTTCTTTATTTCTAGCCGCCCAGTACTGTAAATATTTAGTCCCACATTATTTATTTGTACTCTCCCATATCCCCTCCATTCTATAAAAGGGAGGTCATACCTTTGTAAATGATATCTTTTTTGGATAAGAAAATTTCAATTATTCAAAACTCAATCCGTTTTCTCTTGCTAGTTGAAAGTCCACCTAGTGTCGGCTATGTGCACCTATGGGGGGGGGATAGGTGACGTGTGGTTCTTTTGCGGAATTTACAGATGTACCTGCACAATAAAAACAATAGACACCGCACACAGAATACACAGCAAATTTATAGTGGTTCCCCGACTTGGGTACATCCACTTTCCCCCTTCGACCTATCTCCCCAACAAGGGACGACTCGGTCACTTCACCAACGGGATTGAAATCCAATCCCTGCACTAACGGAAGGAGCCCTTCCACACGTGAGAGTCAACACTCCCACAACCTGGGTTGCACCCAACCCTTACAACACGGAACAAAAGTTCCTTTATAACAAAAGTAAATATGGAATGTATATGAAATACAAACTTCTTTCGGAGACTACGATGTTCCTCTTCGTTCGACGACGTGTTCTCGAGGTCGATGAGGAGTCTACAACCTTGGTCTCTCTTGGAGAAGATCTCCCCGAAACCGGCGGCGGCACACGAGCGGCGGCTAGCTTTGGGATCGGCGGCTACGATAAAAAGTGGCTGCAGAACTTGGAGATCTAAACTTCGTAGCGAAGCAAGCTAGGTCTACCAACGGTCACTCTAGGATCAGTCGTCTCGATCGATTCGGACGGGGGAGTTTTCCCGGTCAACAAATCGAGAGACAAGAGATCTCCGGATAGACGCGTGAGACCCAAGTCTTGCTAAGCTTCTGTCACCGGAGATCGGGAAGAAGAGCGATCAGCAGCGGCGACCACTTCACGCGAGCGGCGCCGGCGGAGCGGAGCGATTTCGCGAAGTTAGGGTTACGTCGCCGTTGGATTTTCTTTCTCTCTTATCCGTGGATTTACTGTTCAAAAGTACCTGAGTATAAATACTGTAGGATTCTCAAATATGACCGTTTGTGGGACCCACAAATGAAATCCCCAAAATCCGGTTCAAACAAATCCAAAAGCAGAATCCGGTTCAGCAGCATTCTGAGAAAACGCCAAGTAAAAATCGGCGAGAATCGCAGACGATTCTCGACGAATCGGCGAGAATCACCAAGTGATTCTCGACGATTCGTCGAGAATTGTTTGTGATTCTCGTCGAATCACTTGTCGATTCTCAACGAATTGGACTTTGTATTCATGGGCTGCTTGACCACAGGTTCGGCGGGAATTACAAGTGATTCTCGCCGAATCTTACTTGGCACCATTTTGAGATGGCCAGAAGGAGTCGGCGAGAATCACTGATGATTCTCGACGATTCGACGAGAATCACCTAGTGATTCTCGATGATTCGGCAAGAATCACTTGGTGATTCTCGTCAAATTTGCCTTGGACGATTTTTCGTCTTCCACCCCTGGAGTTGCTTCTTGATCCTCTGTGCTCCTTGTCTTCTCTTGCATATGAGCGACCCTGTACTTGAAAGTAAGTGCACTCCAATAGAGAGAGTACACATAGGCCAACACACTGATCTGCTCAACGAGGGATTACGTCGTGCAGACCCGTGTATATTGACCTACTGCACCCTGACATCGGTGTGCACTTAGCGTGGAGGTACTGCAAGTACAACATAAAATGTTTCGTCAAATACATTGTGAATTCATCTTAGCTTGACAGGGGGCTTCCTCAAATCTAGGTAATCGTGGATACAATACCCAACAATCTCCCCCTATTTGACGAAGCCAAAACCCTACTAGCTAAGATGAATAACACCTATCAAATAATAATTATAGCATTTAAAAATTAATTATGCAACACAAGAGAATAAATGCAATCAGAACAGGACTTGAGTCATTCACACATTCAAGAATATATATATATACCAAGAGAAATATATTCACATATAAGTCAGAATTGTTCACACGACAGTAATAATTGTTAAATGTTCTTAATACACCGTGACCAGCTATAAAATAATGACTATTTGTCCTTAGCTCCGTCACCCTTAAGAGTTTGCGCCAAGTACTTTTTGCTCTGCCTTTCCATGTATTCCTTGGGCTTCGGGTAGTACCTAGGAGGAGCAACTTTGTCAGGATCCTTGTTGTTTCTGAAGAAAATGTTGCGTTTCGCTTCAAATGCTTTGTGCGTCTCCCATTCATACTGGCTATATGCTTCATTTCGATTTATCTCTCCTCTTTCTTGCAGCCGGAAGGTGTCTAGGATGATGTTCCTTGAAACTGGGCTCCACCTTTCGTTTCTTACATCCTCCTCACTCAGTCTGATCCTCTTTTCAGTTGGTGTCTCCTTTGATGTCCCTTCCTGAACTTTCCTCTTTCCCCTTGCTTTAGCTAAAGCATCCTGGTCAAACATACGTCTCAGCTTAGATTTGGAGATGGCCCTAGCGTCAGCTTCATCAGTGAAAATATCAGCAGCACTTGTACTTACCTCCTCAGCGATATGTACTTCCTCAGCAGCCTTAGAAGTCTCAGGAGCCTGAACACCGGCAGGTTGGTCAGGTAGGACGACTCCTAACGTGCCCAGTGCCTGTTGTAGCATCCACCAGCAACTCTCATAGACGTATTTGCTTGATTGGGCAAAGTTTGCATCCATGCTTTCTTGGAGCTCGGCCAGCTTAGCGATATACTCCTTCTCCCCCTTTTTGGCTTCGTCAGCTATGCAATTGGCATATGAGTGCAAGGAGTCATCAATATGCTTAGTTGTCTTGCTGAATTCAGTGATTAGGGCCTGCTGATTTGCATTTAAAGTGACCATGTTACCATCAAATTTCTGAATATTGTTGGCCACAACGTGTGCGTTCTAATTGACAACAGCCAGAGTATCAGTAGCCTTTTTCAAGCCGGCCATTAACAGTGTGACAGCTTCGCCGGCCGCAGTATACTTTTCTTCGAACTTCTTCTCCATCATATCCAGTTTGTGGTTGATTGCCACCATATTCTTCAGCATGAGATATTCAGAAGTCTTAATCTTTTGCAACATTGTTTTCTGAGCTTTATCAAAAGAGGTTTTAAGCTCATTCACGATGCCCTGAATTATATGTACAGTGTGAATGGCTAG
Source organism: Platanthera guangdongensis (assembly GCA_039583875.1). Taxonomy (NCBI): domain Eukaryota; kingdom Viridiplantae; phylum Streptophyta; class Magnoliopsida; order Asparagales; family Orchidaceae; genus Platanthera; species Platanthera guangdongensis. Next base: position 128,193,829 of record CM077161.1, on the reverse strand, counting down.
GTCATCTCGTAGTGGAATACCCGGAGGCACTTCTTGGCCTTGCTCTGGCTCGGCAGCAGACGCATCAGTAGAGCTGGATACAATCACAGCTTCTATTGGAGGAATGTTGGTGGCCTCATTTACCTCCCCCTCCACTGGTGCAGACTTATCAGTAGGAGGTTCATCAGTATCCGGAGATTCAAACACTTCATGGCCCTCATTTACCTCGTCCTCTCCGTCCTCATCCAAAAACTCATCCATATCAGCATCTTCTTCCACTTCTTGATCAGCAGTGTCCAGTGCCTCAGCTTCAGTTCCGTGGGTGTTTCTGTTCAGGACCTCCTCATCCTCCAACCCAGGTTCACTTTCTTCATGAACTTCTGCCACCGCATCCCTTGCCACCTGGGCGATTTCAGATATTATATCCATATGAGTGGGTAGAGTCTCCCCCTCGATTCCTGCAGTCACAGTATCAGGAATTTCACCGGGGGAGGTTGTTGGAGATACATCCTCTTGCTCTTCCACAGCCGGCTGCCCGATGCGCCGCTCCCATCGATCAAACACAGTAGCATCCATCTTTTTCAAGTAATGTAGAGGAACTCCTTTGCTCATGTCAAATTTGTCTCCGTTGAGCTGGTTGAGATATAGACTGATAATGCGGCCGAAGCTTGGAGTGCCCAGAGTGTCCTTGATCTTTTGAAACATCAACTCTCCCCAGTTGAACCTCTTTATGCAGACCACGGCTATGAGAATTTTGAACATATCTCCGGAGATATGATCATGGGAGCCTGGCTTACAGATGAGTACTTTTCCTATGATGTCGGATAGGAGCTTCCCTTCTTCATTCATCTCTTTTCGCTTTACTGATCGAGTGCCTCTTGGTAGACCGCAGAACAGGAGGGTTCTGGCTTTGTCCTCGTCCTCCAAATAGTCTTCCTGCTCCGCACTTGAGAGCTGCAGGTAGCGAGTTAGCTTACTGGCAGACATCTTTACCTTAGTCCCAGCCACCTTGCTCTTGATGATGGAGTCTCTGTCTCGGAGCCTTGCGGTAGAGAAGAACTCCAGCACTTCTTTATCTAAGACTTTGCAAGGATGCTCCAATATGAAGGTTAGCCCGGCTTCTTCCAGCATGAGAATGATGTTCCGGAACTCGTCCGAGGCATGAGAAAAACCAGTGCGAACCAGCTCGCAACCAGAAATCAAGCCTGCAGTCGTCCTTGGGGCCATTGAGGATCTAGAAAGAAGCCCGACTCTAAACATTAGTGAACATTCAAAAGGAGAACATCACTTGGGGTTCGGCCTTGGAGCCATTGAGGAGGAGGTTACCTAAGGGCTTACACGCAAGTGAGTTGATGAGCTTCGGGAAGATCCTCGGTGGAGAGAAGAGTATCCCGTGGGGTGCGGCCTTGCTAGTACCTTGCGGAGAGAAGATGGTCACACACAGCAGCGATTCGACGGCGTCGACAAGAGCGTCGGAGGGCTGCGGGTGTCGGCGAGTTCGCGGAAGTGCCCGTGCGCGAGTCTTGGGGAGTTCTCTTGCGCGAGGGTCGTCGGGTGTGCTCTTGCGCGAGTCGTTAGGAAGGCAAACGGGAGAAGGTTGTGAGAGGAATTATCTTTCGGCGGGATTTATATCAGTCGTCGGGATTCTTAAGGAAGCCGAGCGGTCGGCGAGCTCCTTCGGCGGGATTCGACGGGATTTATCTAATTTGGCGAGATATAAAATGGGTCGGCGGGATTCGGAGTATATATTGATGTTTGTCTTGACACTTCGGGAAGCATTGCACGATTTTCAAATTCTTCGAGTGTCAAGTTAACACAAGATTAATAAATACATGTTTATTATAACGACAATCTATTTGGATTTGAGCGAGACTTCTCCAGACACTTTTTGATGTCAATTGTGATTTGTCGAAATTCGCAATGATATATCTTTGTTAACCTTTTATTGATGTGTAATGGTTTGCATGCCTCGAGGTAATCTCTCCTTAAAGGTGCACACATATATGATAAGCATAAGTATACTTATACACAAGGATAAAAATATATATATATATATTTAATTTGAATGAGGATGCATCATGACACAAGTCCATGAACTGATCAAAGTTACCTGGGATTTGGAGAGTTATCGTTTTAGTCCCACAGATAGAACATATTAGTAGCTTGAAGTGAGTATGCTCAACAGGTAGCACATCTGTTATTGCAGACGCTTGTTCCAAATTAGCCTTGAGCCACCTACTGTCCAGATCCCATCGTAATTAAGGGGACCTAGACTACCCTGCAAAACAGAATTACTTTACCTTAGGAACCCAAATCATATTGGGTCCTAGGTTTCTATTAGCATGAGCACGCAACTGCCTTCCTTCAGAAAACCTGTCCGGAAGACTACCCCTGTCTCTAGAACATGGATAACCCCTTGCTGTGGGCACAGAGGGATTGTGCCAACATTCAATCGCAAAGTGTCCCACTTTGCCGCAGCACCAACAAGAGTGAATGTTGTATCGCCGTTTTCGACCTGAACTAGTGACTGATGTAGTCACGGTCCTAGGTCTAAAAGGGATAGGGCATGTTCTTGTCGCACAAATTCCTCTTCCATCGAGGCATGAGGAAGGGTGAAATGAATGCATGATGTGAGCGTTATGAGGCCGAGAAGGTGGTGCCATTCTTTCAGACATCTTCCTTGCTGGGGCTCCATGAAGCCTGACATCCTGACTTCTATTCTCCCTATCCCGTGTCCTCGAATGGAGAGAATTCCTCTGTGGACTAGGACATGCAGATCCACACTTTGTTGAGGCAGTGGCCGTGAATACAAAGGGCTCAGAATGAGCCTTAGGTATTTCCTCATGGGTTGCCATGACGCCTCTTGCACTATGGACGTTTCCACATGGGGACAATTCACCCTTGCAGTGACCACGATTATTTCTGTGGTCATACCTGAAGGCATGATGAGTTGCCTTCCCGCTTGGAGTGGGAGGTCGGAACACCGTTTCCCCATTTCTCCATCCCTGGATAATCCGGGAGATCCACCCGGTTTCTTGTTTTCTCTTTATAGCATCAACTTTGGAAAAGTTAGATACTATACGTTTCTCATTATCTAGACTATTCTCTAGAGCTGAGATCTTAGAGTCCTTGATCTTGTTGGACGCCAATTGGAGAACCAACAAGATCTTCAGTCGAGCAATCTCTCGAGCTTGCTCCTCAGCAAGTAGATTGCTTTCCTGAAGGGCTCTCTTCAGGGAATCAGTATTTTCTGGAGGAGAGCAGTTTCTGTTTTCAGAAAAGTCAAAATATGTGGGACAGGATGAAGATGATACCTGCTCATCTGGGTTATTGTCATTAGAATCAGTGACCAATGGTTCTTCCTCGTCGGAGCTGCTTTCCTCACTATCTTCTTCAGTCTCTGACAAGGATACTGGAGCTCTGATGCAATCCGAAGGATCCTTGCATTCATCTTCAGAAGTGAGAACCCCCACATATGCTTCATCCTCAGATTGGCAGCAAATTTCAGCTTCCTCTGACCCCCCCATCAGCTCTGAGATCATCATCCACAGAGATTTAGCCGTTTTACATTTTTCCAACCTGGAGCGAGAGGCTCCAGACCAGACATCCATAATAATTTGTCGAATCCTCTGGTCCAGTTGGAAAAATGAGAGTTCCATCTCTGTCATCTCAGGAATGCACATGGGCACTTGGGTCCCCGAGTCGGTGGTCTTCATGGGGATAAATGGACCCTCTTCCAGGATGAGGGATGCTCGTGGATCGATGGCATCCAGGTGAAATAACACTCTCATCCTCCAGATAGGATAATAATCCTTTGTGCATGCAGGGAGTTTGAGTGGCAATACGTCATAATCCAGATCCATGCTTCTGACACTGGTGGCAGGATTCACCTCAAGGTGTTAGCCTTTTTGTTGAGGAACCTGGCTCTGATACCACTTGAAAGTCCACCTAGTGTCGGCTATGTGCACCTATGGGGGGGGATAGGTGACGTGTGGTTCTTTTGCGGAATTTACAGATGTACCTGCACAATAAAAACAACAGACACATCACACAGAATACACAGCAAATTTATAGTGGTTCCCCGACTTGGGTACATCCACTTTCCCCCTTCGACCTATCTCCCCAACAAGGGACGACTCGGTCACTTCACCAACGGGATTGAAATCCAATCCCTGCATTAACGGAAGGAGCCCTTCCACACGTGAGAGTCAACACTCCCACAACCTGGGTTGCACCCAACCCTTACAACACGGAACAAAAGTTCCTTTACAACAAAAGTAAATATGGAATGTATATGAAATACAAACTTCTTTCGGAGACTACGGTGTTCCTCTTCGTTCGACGACGTGTTCTCGAGGTCGATGAGGAGTCTACAACCTTGGTCTCTCTTGGAGAAGATCTCCCCGAAACCGGCGGCGGCACACGAGCGGCGGCTAACTTTGGGATCGGCGGCTACGATAAAAAGTGGCTGCAGAACTTGGAGATCTAAACTTCGTAGCGAAGCAAGCTAGGTCTACCAACGGTCACTCTAGGATCAGTCGTCTCGATCGATTCGGACGAGGGAGTTTTCCCGGTCAACAAATCGAGAGACAAGAGATCTCCGGATAGACGCGTGAGACCCAAGTCTTGCTAAGCTTCTGTCACCGGAGATCGGGAAGAAGAGCGATCAGCAGCGGCGACCACTTCACGCGAGCGGCGGCGGCGGAGCGGAGCGATTTCGCGAAGTTAGGGTTACGTCGCCGCTGGATTTTCTTTCTCTCTTATCCGTGGATTTACTGTTCAAAAGTACCTGAGTATAAATACTGTAGGATTCTCAAATATGACCGTTTGTGGGACCCACAAATGAAATCCCCAAAATCCGGTTCAAACAAATCCAAAAGCAGAATCCGGTTCAGCAGCATTCTGAGAAAACGCCAAGTAAAAATCGGCGAGAATCGCAGACGATTCTCGACGAATCGGCGAGAATCACCAAGTGATTCTCGACGATTCGTCGAGAATCGTTTGTGATTCTCGTCGAATCACTTGTCGATTCTCAACGAATTGGACTTTGTATTCATGGGCTGCTTGACCACAGGTTCGGCGGGAATTACAAGTGATTCTCGCCGAATCTTACTTGGCACCATTTTGAGATGGCCAGAAGGAGTCGGCGAGAATCACTGATGATTCTCGACGATTCGACGAGAATCACCTAGTGATTCTCGCCGATTCGGCGAGAATCACTTGGTGATTCTCGTCGAATTTGCCTTGGACGATTTTTCGTCTTCCACCCCTGGAGTTGCTTCTTGATCCTCTGTGCTCCTTGTCTTCTCTTGCATATGAGCGACCCTGTACTTGAAAGTAAGTGCACTCCAATAGAGAGAGTACACATAGGCCAACACACTGATCTGCTCAACGAGGGATTACGTCGTGCAGACCCGTGTATATTGACCTACTACACCCTGACATCGGTGTGCACTTAGCGTGGAGGTACTGCAAGTACAACTTAAAATGTTTCGTCAAATACATTGTGAATTCATCTTAGCTTGACAGGGGGCTTCCTCAAATCTAGGTAATCGTGGATACAATACCCAACACTAGTTCGCTACTTTTAACAAAGATTATTCTGGCCACCATGGACAAGAGGGCTCAGAATATCATTGTGAGTGTCATAGATGATGTTACATTTCAGAACTTGATACACTGTAAGACATCTAAGGAGATGTGGGATACTCTTATAGTGTACATGGAGGGTTCAGAAGAAGTGAGACATGACAGAAAGTCTTTGTTAAACCAAGAATGTGAAAGTTTCAGGCAAGGTAAGTCTGATAGCATAACAGAATACTATAATAAATTCTATAGGATTGTCAATGAGCTAATGTCCTATGGAAGAGAATTTAGCAATTATGAGTTGAATGATAAGTTCTTGAGGTCCCTAACAAAGGATTGGGACATCAAGATCTTCGCCATAAGGGAAATGGCCAAGTTAGTAGATATTCCTCCTCCAACTTTGTTTGGAAAACTGTTATCTTATGAAATGTAGTTGATGGTAAGGAAAGAAGAGGAGAAGACTACCAGAATTGAGAATAAAGAAAGAACAGTGGCATTCAAGACAGAAGCCACCAGAAAATACAGAAGTAAGTCTCCATCTCCACCTCCAAAAGTGGCTGAGACTGAGTCAGATGATTCAGAAAGCAGAAAGTCTGAAAGCAGTGAGAGTGATGAGGACTTTGCAGCATTCACAAGACACTTTCAGAAGTTTCTAAAGAAGAAACAGTGGAGGTAAAAGCCATCCACTTCACAGGGAAAAGATGACTATTATCAGAACAAGAAGTCATCAAAGAAAGACAGGGGAAAGCCCAAGTCAAGCAAAGCAACTTTATCAAAAATTGTATGCTATTGCTGTAACAGACAAGGACATGTTATTGCTGACTGTACAGAGAAAAGGAAAGAGTCTAATGATAAGAAGAAGACTCAATTCAAGGTCAAGAAGGAAAGGTCCTTTGTTGCCAAGAAGGACAAAAGCCTGTCAGACATATCTTCTTCAGAAACTGAGTCAAAAGCTGAAGCATACATAGGACTGTTTGCTGAAGAAGAGAAAGAGGAGTTCATCCAGATAATGAACTCTATATATGAGCAAGAGGACATTCAGTGCAAAGGACTGATGACCTTAACAGAAGGTGACAAAATTCAGGAGCAGCCTGGACCTAGTAAGGTACAAAATTGTTCTTTAAGTTCAATTTCTAGTGCTAGTTCAGATTCAGTTACATCAGCATCAAGTGATGCCAGTGGATCTGAATCTGAAGGGGATATTCATCAGTTGATTGATGAATATAGTGTTCTGTTGCAAGCATTTAAGAAAAGCAAATCCTTGGCCAAGAGTCAGGCTAAGGAGATTGCAAGTCTCAAAGTGGCTGCAACTGATTTTGATAAGCTGATTGATCAAATGTTAAATGAAATAGCCAGACTGAAGAACATAACTGTTATTCAGATGGGAACTATAACATTCAATAATGATCAAATTAGAAATCTGGAGACTAGTCTTCAGAAGGAGAGAGACATTGTTGCAAGGTTTTCTAAACCAAAATCAGTTCTACCTTTGATAGATGAGTTTATACCTCACAAGGGTAAAACTGGACTGGGGTTTACTAAACCTGCTAGGATTGTTCAGTCCAAGTCTAAGGGCAAAGCCCCAGCTCTCAACAAGCCTGCTATAGATAGAACAGCTAGGGTTGTACCTAAGCAAAGGTACAAAAGATTTGAGTGCTGGTGCTGTGGCAAGGTAGGCCACTTTGCCATAGACTGTTGGCACAATTCTAGTGCCAAGATGAGTAGCAAACTACCTGTTGGAAGATCTACAAGTAGATTTGTTAAGAGGCAAACTAACCAGCACCAAGTACCCAAGAATTCTTTGGGTTCTAAGGTTAACTAATCTGTTTTGCAGGTGAGTTCAAGTGGTCATGCCCCAATATGGTACTTGGATAGTTGATGTTCCAGGCACATGACTGGAACTAGGGGATTGCTAAAGGACTTCACACCAATCAAGGATGGTCCTAAAGTCACCTTTGGTGATTCTGAAAAAGAAATCATCAAAGGTTTTGGTAACATTTCTAGCACCCATATTACAATTACTCAAGCGGCTTATGTTAAAGGTTTGAAACATAACCTTATTAATATAAGTCAACTAAGTGATTTAGGATATGACATCTCATTTGTTAAAGATGGTTGTCATATCAGGAGATCAAATGATCAAGAGATCATTTTGACTGGTTATAGAAAAAGAAATGTCTATTGCCTAGACATTATGTGTGAGAACAATGGTTCTCCTGTGTATGTTGTAGGTGATGAGAAAGTCTCTCATTGTGTCAAATGGCACAAGAGGATAGCCCATCTCAACTACAAGACAATTGGCCAACTCTTTAGCAAAGAGTTAGTGAGGAATGGTCCTCAAGTTAAGTATATTAAAGATGTGATATGTTCAGCTTGTCAAAAGGGCAAGCAGACTAGATCCACCTTTAATAGCATTGAAAACAAAGATGCTGTGAGGTGTTTATACCTCTTGCATATGGATCTCTTTAGTCCTATGCCAGTTCACAGCCTAGGTAGGAAGGTCTATACATTTGTGGTTGTAGATGACTACTCAAGGTTTTCCTGGGTGTTCTTCCTTAGACAGAAATCTGAAACATTTAATATCTTTTATAGCTTTGTCAAACAAATTCAGAATGAATTAGACAGTACAGTGGTCAAAATAAGAAGTGACCATGGTACTGAATTCCAGTCTGATAGTATGACAAAACTATGTGAAGAATTTTGGATATTTCAGGAATTTTCTTCACCAAGAACACCTCAGCAAAATGGCATTGCTGAGAGGAAAAATAGAACCTTGATTGAGGCTGGTAGAACTCTATTAAGTGACACATCTCTCCCAGAATATTTCTGGGATGAGGCAGTTAATACTGCATGTCATGTAATTAATAGGGCTACCTGTACAACCCCGTGTCCGACGAGCAGGTCCCACCAGGGAGGTTGAGCAGACCTGGTCCCGCGACCCGCACACGAACTTCAAAACAGATATACGGCAGAAGGGCTGGCCCGCTCCCGCCCATTTCAGGCGAGCGAGCCGGCGAGGCGAGCGAGCGGGTCGCGCGAAGAGTCCTTGGCCAAAGCAGATAAGTTTGGCGACCCGCGACTGGCGAGTCGATCGGAGTCGCGGTGACCGCCGGCCAACCCCCCACACGCGACCTGGCTGCCAGTCCGCCCGGCAGAAGACAGGCAGCTCGCCCGGCTCGGCTCGCGCTCGCCCAGGGAGGATAGACGAGCCACGAGAGCCAGGTCGCGCCCGCCTCCCGCGTGGGGAATTGGAGGCGAGACCAGGTTGGACTGCGCATAGCTGCTCGGGACAGCGGAGTCTGGCTGTTTGCAGACCCAACCAAGGGCTTTTTGGTATTTCCAGGTCAGTTCTTTTGGTTATTGGCAGTTCAGATTCTGGAAATCTATAAATAAGACCCAAGGGGTACCTCAGAGGACACGCTTTCAGTGCCTCCTGACTCTCATTTTCGAGTGCTCTCTGAGGGTACCTTAGCTCGGCTTCTGGCTAAGGAGTGGAAGCGCTCAAAGATCTTCCGGGTTTGTGGAGGGACCTCCCTGCCGAGCCCTTGGGTATGTTCTTTCTTGTCTCTTTCGTTGTTTTTCTTGCAGGAGCAAAGTAGGTGCGAGACCACCCCTTCCCCAAGGGTCGAACTCCACAAGAGGCCGGATTCCGGTTTCAATATTTTGGTGCGGTGAGCGTGGAGAGTGGTCAGTGCAGAAAAGCTTCAGCGAGCTCAATGACGGGAGATCAAGGATCCGACAGACAGGACTCGCCCCCCCCCCCCCCCCCGCCTCTAGCAACGGTGGGGATGTTGGAGGATTTCAGGAACGAGGTGCTGAACCTCGTTAAGTTCGCCCTCGACGCGAGGGCCGAGTGCTCGACTCCGGCAGCCCAGATCGCTGCCGCCCCCTCTTTAGGCGAAGACGCTCCTGGAAGGCGAGCCGGGAAGGAAGTGGCTGCGGAAGGCCGGGGGAGCGAGCTCTCGGGGCGCGAGCTCTTCCCCGGTTCGGCAGGCCGAGGCCTGTTGAAGTTGAAGACCGCGCGGTCTGGCGGTTTGTCTCAGCCGGCTTGGAGGCCGGGCGGTCTGGCGGTCTACTCTGGCGGTCTCTATTCCTCTCTGGTGGTAGCCGTGCGGTTAGCCCTGCTATCTAACCGCGCGGCCTGTGCGGTTTGTTTTGTATAGTCCGCTTAGTCCTGTAAATTTTAGTCCCACATCTCTTATTTGTATTCTCTCATCTCTCCTCCATTCTATATAAAGGAGGGCATACCATTGTAATAGACACCTTTTTTGGATAATAAAGTTTCAATTATTCAAAAGCTTATCCGCTTGTTCTCTACTTTTCGCTTCTTTTTCGCTACTTTCTAACATGGTATCAGAGGACACGGTCTTTTCCTCCTGATTCTGTGCGCTCTCTGCTTCTAGCGGCTTGTTTTCCGCTATCCGCAGCCTCTTTCGCGACTTGCCTTCTTTTCTGTCCGCGCGGCTTGTTTCTATCCGCACGGCTTGTTTTCTGACCGCTGCCCTGTTCGCGCGGCGTGCTTCTTGTTCTCTTCTCCTGGTGCCTTTTCGCAGCGACCTGTTTCCTTGTCGCCGCGCTCCTTGCTCTTTCTTGCATCTCCTCGTCTTTGCGGCTTGTGTCTACCCGCTGCGGACTTCTTCTCCCTGTCCGCTTCTGCTTTCCCCTATCCGCTTGCCCTTACATTCGCGGTTTGCTGCTGTGGTCTGCCTGACCGTGCGGGTTGTTCCTTTCTCACCCGCATCTTGGTCGCGGTCACCTGCCCTTCTCCTCTCTTCTGTTCGCTCGGCCTTTTTCAGTCCGCGCGACCTCTTCCCCGCTGTGCCTTTGACCTCTTGCTAGCCGGTGCTGTTCGCGCTACCTGTTATTCTCCTCTACCCGTTCCTGCTTGCTAGTCGCGCCGGCCTCATCTTTTGCCGTGCGACCTGTTCTCCTCTGTTCGCCCGCCTTTTTCAAGCCGTGCGACTTCTTTCCCTCTGCTTTGCTCTCCTTTTTGGTCGCGGCCTTCCTAGCCGCCCGACCTGTTGCTGTTCGCCCGGCTTGGTGCTCTTTTCTCTTCTTGCGGCTTGTTCTTCTCGTCGCGGCTTGCTCCTCTCTTGCCTCCATGGCTTTTCCCTCCAAAGGCCTGTCCGCCTCCGTGGTCACCTCTTCTGGTAGTGCTCATGTTGTTACTCATGGCAGATGGCTCATCGACTCTGGTGCAACCAATCATATGACTGGAAATCCTCAATATTTCTCTCTTCTTGACACACATGCTCAGTTGCCCCCGGTCATTGTTGCTGATGGATCTCCCTCCCCGGTCCATGGGACGGGCATGGTTCAAGTCACTCCCTCTCTCTGCCTGGCTGATACCTTCTATGTGCCCAAGTTTCCGTGCAACTTATTATCGGTTACTTCTTTATGCAAGCAACTACGGTGTTCTGTCATATTCACCCCTAGCTCTTGTACTTTTCAGGATCCGGTTTCCCACCGGACGATTGCTACCGGGACTGAGAGTGGTGGCCTCTACTTCCTCGACAACGTTTCTGCTTTCTCCGCCTTCTCCTCCTCCTCTACAGATCTTCTCCAATGGCATCTTCGCCTTGGACATGCTCCTCCCCGAATTCTCCGCCAGCTCTTGCCGCACCTCCCTCCTCATCCTCCTCCTCTCAACTGTGATGCCTGTCAACTTGGCAAACATCACCGCTCATCCTTCCCCCCAACGCAGAGTCGGGGCTCTTCCCGTCCGTTCGACCTCGTTCACTCTGACATATGGGGACCCGCTCCTAACCTCACCATCGGTCGGGGTAGTTCCTATTTTGTCACCTTCATTGATGATTTCTCTCGATGTACGTGGGTATATCTTCTCAAAGATCGCTCCGAGCTGTTCTCTGTTTGGACCTCCTTTTATTCTATGGTTAAGACTCAGTTTGATACGTCTATTAAACTCCTTCGTTCTGACAATGCTAAGGAGTATCTTAGCCACGACTTCTCCTCCTTTTGTCTTCACCATGGTGTTATTCGTCAAACAAGTTGTGTCTACACCTCCCAACAAAATGGGGTGGCAGAACGCAAAAACCGTCACCTCCTTGATATCGCTCGCACTATGATGGCTCAAATGCATGTTCCTCGCTCCTATTGGGGATATGCTGTCCTCCTCTCCTGCTATCTCATCAATCGCCTTCCCTCCACAGTTCTCCACGGTGCTACCCCCTTCTCCATTCTTTATCCAGACAAGGATCCCTTTCCTCTTCCTCTACACATCTTTGGGTGCACCGCTTTTGTGCACTCTCCCGCTGCCACCCGTGACAAACTCTCCCCCCGTGCCACCAAATGTGTCTTTCTGGGCTACTCTCCCACTCAGAAAGGATATTGCTGCTTTGACCCTGTTACCCGCAAGCAATTTGTCTCTGCGGATGTCACCTTCTTTGCCAATGCCTCTTACTTCTCTCCCGCTTCCTCTTCTACTCCTCCTGCCCCTACTTCTCATCCCCACCCATCTATTCCCTCTGCTCCCACTGCTGTTCCGCCCTCTCCACCCAATCCACCATCTTCCCCATCCTCATCATCTCCTCCCTCTACTACGCTTTATCCCTCCACTCCGCTGCCATCTCTCTCTACTCCCGGGCCAGCTCTCTCCACCACGGATACTCCGGATACTGAGGCGCCTGCTGACCTGGCCACTGAGGCGCCTGCTGACCTGGCTACTGAGGCGCCTGCTGACCTAGATACTAAGGCGCCTGCTGACCTGGATCTCCCGATTGCTCTTCGCAAAGGGGTTCGGGCTTGTACCCAACACCCGCTTGCTGCAGTTGTTTCCTATGATCGTCTTACCCCTTCTCGCCGAGCTTTTGCACTGGCTATCTCGGCCACTGCCACCCCCCGTTCCTACCAGGAGGCCCTTACTATTCCTCATTGGAAAGTTGCCATGGATGAGGAGATTGCTACTCTCACTGAACGGGGTACCTGGACCCTTGTTCCTCCTCCCTTCGGCACAGATGTTGTTGGCTGTCGCTGGGTCTTCGTGGTGAAGTTTCTACCGGATGGCAGTGTGGATCGTTATAAGGCTCGCCTGGTTGCCAAGGGTTTTACCCAAACTTATGGGATTGATTATTTTGACACTTTCTCTCCCGTGGCTCGTCTCAGCACTATTCGGGTTCTTCTCTCTGTGGCTGTCAACAGGGATTGGCCTATCTCGCAGCTCGATGTTAAGAATGCCTTCCTCTATGGTGATCTGCAGGAGGATGTTTACATGGAGCAACCTCCTGGGTATGTTGCTCAGGGGGAGACACGGGTATGCCGGCTAAAGAAGGCTATCTATGGCCTCAAGCAGAGTCCTCGTGCCTGGTTTGACAAGTTCAGTGGCATTGTTGCGGCCATTGGTTTTACAAGAAGCTCAGCAGATCACTCCTTGTTTGTTCGGAAAACCGCCTCTGGTCTTGTTGTTCTTGCGGTTTATGTTGATGACATTCTTCTTACTGGCGATGACCAGGATGGGATATTGATGACCAAGAAACACCTTCGTCAACATCTGGTCACAAAGGATATGGGCTCCCCGAAATACTTTCTGGGAATTGAAATCTCTAGAAAGCCCAACTCCATGGTCCTTTCACAACGGAAGTATGCTCTTGATCTTTTAAAGGAGGCAGGACTGACTGGTGCTAAACCTGCTCGTTGTCCTATGGCTGTTGGAGAAGACAAAACTTGGACAGATGACTCACCTCTTCTCTCCGATCCTACGAGATACCGGCATCTGGTGGGCAAGCTCATATATCTCACGGTAACCAGACCGGACATCTCTTATGCTGTTGGCAAGGTGAGCCAGTTCATGCAAGCTCCGAGGGAGTGTCATCTACAGTCTGCTCTAAGGATATTAGAGTATATTAAAGCTGCTCCAGGGAAAGGCCTCCTATTTCAGAAAAATGGTCACCTTAGGGTTGAAGCATACTCTGATTCAAGCTATGCGGATGACAAAGGGGACCGCAAATCGACTTCAGGTTTCTGCACATTTGTTGGAGGCAATCTTGTGAGTTGGAAGAGCAAGAAATAGTCTGTCGTTTCCAGGTCCAGTGCAGAGGCGGAATATCGCAGCATGGCATCGACTACATGTGAGTTGAAGTGGTTGCGGGCTCTCATGCTTGACTTAGGAGAGGTTTACAACTATCCTCTTCCTATGTTCTGTGACAATAAGGCCGCGATACACATTTCCAAAAATCCGGTCTTTCATGAGAGAACAAAACACATAGAAGTCGACTGTCATTTTATTCGGGAAGAAATATTGAAGAAACAGATTTGCACTCCATTTGTTACTTCCGACAACGAGTTGGCAGATGTCTTCACCAAGCCAGTGTCCGCTTCCTTTTTCCACATCTGCGACAAGCTGGGCATGATCGATATATATGCTCCAGCTTGAGGGGGAGTGTTGAAGTTGAAGACCGCGCGGTCTGGCGGTTTGTCTCAGCCGGCTTGGAGGCCGGGCGGTCTGGCGGTCTACTCTGGCGGTCTCTATTCCTCTCTGGTGGTAGCCGTGCGGTTAGCCCTGCTATCTAACCGCGCGGCCTGTGCGGTTTGTTTTGTATAGTCCGCTTAGTCCTGTAAATTTTAGTCCCACATCTCTTATTTGTATTCTCTCATCTCTCCTCCATTCTATATAAAGGAGGGCATACCATTGTAATAGACACCTTTTTTGGATAATAAAGTTTCAATTATTCAAAAGCTTATCCGCTTGTTCTCTACTTTTCGCTTCTTTTTCGCTACTTTCTAACAAGGCCGGTTCGGCGAATTGGGCTCGCGGGACTCGCCGACTCGCCCGGTGGTTGGAGGCAGTCCATTCAGCGAGCTGGTCTCCTCAGCACTAGTGCCAGAAGGGTTCAGGGAGCCCGAGATGTCCTACTACACCGGGAAAGGAGACCCGATTCAGCACGTCCAATGGTTCGAGGACGTGGTCTCCATCCGTCAGATGTCGGACGGATTCAAGTGTCGTCTCTTCGCCATCACCCTCCGAGAGAAGGCAAGGGAGTGGTTCCACCAGCTGCCGGCTAGTTCCATCTATTGTTTTGAGGACTTGCGCCGAGGGTTCATGTTGAGTTTCACGACCTCAAAGAAGAGGAAGAAGGAGTCTGAGTCCCTGTTCTACATAAAGCAGGGGGTGAACGAGACATTGGGGAGCTGTGTGGATCAGTTTCAGGAGGAGGTTACCCAGGTCTAGGAGATGTCGGGCCACAGTCTGATGATGGCCTTCACCCTGGGCCTGCAGCAGGGTTTCTTCCGCATGAAGCTGAAGAGAGTTCCCCCCCTCTCCTACGAGGAGCTGATGGAGAGGGCGACGAGAGAGGTCGACGGGGAGGCGTCGAATCCGGAGTTCGCAAGAAAGCTGGCCAGATGGGCCACCGAGGAAGAGAAGGAGTCGAAGGGAGGAAGAGCGCAGGAGGAGAGAAGGGGGGAGCCCAGGCAGAGGGAGCAGAGGCAGCTCCAAGGGCACCATCCGGGGTGGGGGCGTCAGGAGCACGACCGTAGGCTGGGGTGGAGACCAGAGTGGTAGGGGCAGGGTCCACAGAGGGGGTACTTCGGAAGGGGTCACTATCAGGGGAGGCAGGACCAGTTCCACCCACCGGGCTGGAGGCAGGGTCAGAGGCCTCGGCTCCCCGATCAGGAGGAGTCCATGTCCATAGCTCTGGGAGCAAGGAGGGGGATCATGAGAAGGAGGAGAAGGGAGTTCAGGGTGGAGCTGCCCTATTACGACTTCCATAAGGAAGAGGGGCACGCAATGACCACGTGCCCGAAATTCCTGGAAATGAGAGGGAATAGGGGGCGGCAGCAGCAGCAGGAGGAAGCGCGACAAGAAGTGAGGATCGAGGAGGTCCTGCCTCGGGCAGAGGAGGATCGTTGCGAGGACTGAGTTGATGTCGGGACCCAAGGAGGGATTGGGGTGATCCACGGGGGAGTGGGAATCGAGGCTTCCCTCAAGGCAAGCCTCCACACCATGTACCGGCGGAGCGTCGCCTCTACGTCCCAAACCCCACCGCCAGAGGAGAGGATCACCTTCTCCAGAAGTGATATGCCAGACCACGAGGATCCGTTCTGTGATGCGCTGGTCATCAAGGCCGCCATCGAGAATTTCACTGTCTCTCGGATCCTCGTGGACAATGGGAGCTCCGTGAACGTCATCTTCAAAAAGGCGTTTGACGCGATGCAGGTGGAGGCTAAAAGGGTGTTGGCCTCGGACGGGCCCTTGTTCGGGTTCTCGGGAGAGAGGAAGGAAGTAGAGGGAGAAGTTGGCCTCCATGTCACCCTGGGGGGCAGTCCCGAAACTGCAAGTTCGTCATTGTGGAAGCCCCCAGCAGCTACAGCGCAATCTTCGGGAGGCCCCTGATCAGCACCTTCCGCTGCGTCCCCTCATCTTTCCATCAGTGCCTGAAGTTCAACGCTGAGGGGGTGCAGGTCAGGGTTAGGGGAGACCCGAAGGCAGCGCGGGAGTGCTACGTCACCGCGGTGAACACCATCTCTTGGCAGGAAGGAGCCGAGGAGATGGGGCGGAGGATGGAGAAGGTCGAGCAGGAAGCCGGAGGGGTGGAACTGGGAGTGAAGGACTGCGCAGAGAAGGCGGAAGGAGGAGACTTGGAGGAAATGGCCGAAATAAGGGTCGTGGGAGGGGAGATGGAGGTAGAGGTCCCCGTTCCGGAGGAAGGGGACGCCGAAGGATGGGGGGAGCGATCCAGGCTGGAGGCGGCGGAAGAAGTGGTGGAGCTGGAGGTGCTCACCCGGGGAGGAAGGATGGAGAAGGTTCACGTCAGCGGAGGGCTGACCCCGGAGGACCAGGGCAGGATGCTGGAGTGCATCCCGAAGAACATGGACATCTTCTCCTGGAACGCCGCGGATATGCCGGGGGTTGACGCGGATGTGGCCTGCCACCGCCTCAACTTGGACCCGGGGACACGCCCCATTCAGCAGAAAAAGAGATCCACGGCGGACAAGATGGCGGAACCCATCAGGGAGGAGGTGGCGAAGCTCCTCAAAGTTGGCTTCGTGTCCGAAATTCAGTACCCCGGCTGGGTCTCCAACGTTGTGATGGTCAAAAAAGGAGACGGCCGCTGGCGGTTGTGTATCGATTTTTCCCTTCTTAATAAAGCTTGTCCTAAGGACTGTTACCCTTTGCCTCGGATCGACGCGCTGGTTGATTCCGCCGTCGGCTTTTCTGTAATGAGTTTTTTAGATGCCTTTTCAGGTTACCATCAGATCAGGATGCACCCCCCGGACATCAAGGATGTCTCATTCATCATAGGGGACGGCTGCTACTGCTACAAGATGATGCCGTTCGGGCTGAAGAACGCTGGGGCCACCTACCAAAAAATGATGGATAGGGTCTTCAAGGAACAGAGGGGGAGGAACTTGGAGGTGTACGTGGACGACCTCATGATCAAGAGCTGGGATGTGGACTCCCACCTCCGGGACCTGGAGGAGACGTTCGCCACCTTGCACAGATACAAAATGCGGCTGAATCCCCTTAAGTGTGTTTTTGGGGCTAGCCGGGGGAAGTTCTTGGGGCATCTCCTCACCCCCGCGGGGGTCGAGCCGAATCCAGACAAGGTCAAGGCCATCTTGGAGCTAGGGTCCCTACGGAATGCAAAGGAGGTCCAACGGTTGACAGGGAAGCTAGCAGGACTGAGTCGCTTCCTTTCTCGGGCAGGGGAGAAGTGCTCCCCCTTCTTCAAAACGCTGAGGGGAGGCCAGAGGTTTGAATGGACCAAGGAATGCGAGGAGGCATTCCAGGCCCTCAAGGCGCAGTTGACACAGGCTCCGCTGCTCCAGGGGCCGAAGGAGGGTGAGGATTTGTTCTTATATCTCGGGGTCGGGGCAGAGGCCTTGATCTCCGTCTTAGTACGTGAAGAGGGGAAGAGGCAGCTCCCCATTTATTATGTCAGCCGGGTCCTGAGGAAGGCCGAGCTCCGGTATCCGATCCTGGAGAAGCTTGCATTCGCACTAATCATCTCGGCTCGGAGGCTACGACCTTACTTCCAGGCACACTCGATCTGAGTGGTGACCGACCATCCTCTCCGCAACATCTTCGAGGGGGTGGAGCATTCAGGCCGGCTGGCCAAGTGGTCGGTGGAGCTAAGCGAGTTCGATGTCTCCTTCGTTCCGCGGCTCTCGATCAAAGCTCAGGCGATGGCCGACTTCCTGGCCGACTACGTGGTAGAAGTAGCGGAGGAGGAGCTCACCCGCCAGACTCGTTGGAAGGTGAGGGTGGATGGAGCCTGATAAGTAATATTTACGCGTATTTTTACTATAATATTTAGTTTAATATTTAGTTTTAATTAATCATATTTTATTTATTTTGTTTAATAAATTATATCTTTTTGATATCTGTTAAATAATTTAAGCCTTATTTATTTTTGTAGGATTTATAACTATTTTTAGTATTTATTTTAGTTTAATAATTAATATAAAATTAATAATAATTTATATATTTTCATTTACAAATCATTTATTTTATATTTTAGTTTACTAATTTTATATATATTTATTTTTGTAGGTTTATTGACGTGGTCGCGCTCCCGCCGTTTGCAAAAGAAATATTTACCGAAGTCATCATGTTGGCCGAGCAATTCATGCAGTCTACATGAAACCAAGTCAAAGTCTCGCTGCACTCGTTCAAGCCGATCAAGCATTTCATGTCGCAACCACCCATTCAGCTCTTCTTCATGCAAGCTCATGACAAATATATTATTATGCATTGATGCCTCCACGCCATCATCGCCAACTCTCAAAATGACTAGCGCGAAGCAAGTCTTCGACATTCAACTGTTTTCATCATTCTCATGCACAACGCCATCGCCGTCAACTTTTTATGTCAAAGCCGCCACCTCATCATACAACCTACATCACCACTCCTTTCTCCCTATAAAAACTGCCCCAGTTAAATACATGCACTTTATTATTATTATTACTATAACCCTTTACTTCCCCTCTTCATTTTTTCATGAAACCGCTAGCTCATCTTTATTCCATGAAACCACCACCTTTATATTCTTCTTCATTATCTCCTCCCTCCATAAACCTCATCTTAAATATTTGATAAATATTTCATGTTTCAACTCCATCTTAATTTTAGCAATTATGTCCACCATTCATCTCCTCTTTATAAACTATGAAACTCCCTCATTTAATTTGGTTGTTTTTTCATATATTTCATTAATATTTAATTATTATTATCACTTTATTTCCCTCCTCTTACCCTTGGCCTTCCAACCTTTCATGTGTCTTTCATCCTTTCTTTTTTCCTATAAATAATGGCCAAGGGGGAATGATGAGGAGAGTCCACCATTCGGGTTGAAAATCGGTTTGTGTGGCTTATTTTCGGGATATCATTGGAGTTAGTTTTATTTTATGAAATTTTATTTTATTTGCAATATAGTTTAGATTTTTCTTTTCATGCAATTGTACTCTTTTATTTCATAGTGATATTTTTCAAAACTTATAAAATCTTCATCAAGTTTTTGGCGCCGTTGCCGGGGAACATTTTGTTGATATTTTGAAAGCGCGAATTTTATTACTTTTATCACTCTCTTTCTCTTTCCCCAATTCTTTTTTATTTTCTTTTTCAAATTCATTTTCATTAGGTAACAGTTGATTTATTTTCCTTTTATAAGAAAATGTTATCACAATTGGCCCCCAAAATTGCAGAGCTTCAAAATCAACTAGATATTTTGAAAGCCGCAAGACAGTGCCAAATTTCTTGTTCTTATTGTGGTGCTCCGCATCATCGTGATAATTGTTATTATGATTATTATAAAAATTTTTTTTATGAAAATAATTTTGAAATTAACAATTATCCCCACTTTGATACTGCTTCTGCTTCAAATTTTCATGAAACTAATTTTTCCAATTCACATATTTTTCGTGAAAATAATTTTTCAAATGCGAATAATTATTTTGATTTAAATAATTTTTCCTCTAACTCTGTTTTTGGTTTTTCTTGTTCGCAAGATCTACCAGAAAATTTTCTGAGTTATGAGAACAATTATTTTGATCCTAATTTTTGTTCTTCTTTTAGCACACCACAACCGTCTTCTTCTAATTTTGGGGATTTTACGCAATTCATATTTGATCCTCCCCAAAATTTAGAAAACATTATTCCTTGTTCTAATGATTCTTCACCCTCTTCCAATTGTTCACCTAATGCGGATTATGAATTTTCATGTGCCCCCTTGGTGACTTATTCTGAAGAGTAGGAAGAATTATTATATTTTACGGTCATGGGCACACCGGGTGAAATAGAAGAAAAACATACTGCTTCTCCTATTTCTCCTGATTTTCCATCTCATCATGAATTCTCTAACTCCGCTTATGAATTTTTAGACAGTGACATTCATGAAACTATAGTGCCTAGTAATTTTCTTTTCGATAACAACTCTATTTTAGAAAATAAACAACCTATACCTAATCATATAACTTCACAAGAGTCTCCTCATTGTGAAGATTTTTCTGATGCGCTTCTCCTTGATTTATCTTTCACTAATGATTTTCATGTAGTAAATGAGCCGTTGCAATATAATGTTGTCCCCGACCCATTTGCCGCTCATCTAGAAAGATTCAAATCACCTCAGGTATGCATAGGTGATTTGAATCTAAATTTTCAAGTCAACTGCAAGAAGGAAAATCAAGAAGCAAGCGGAGGAGTAGCCGGGCGAGCGTCTTCGGCGTATTCGCCCAAGCGTGAATTAAGGGAGTTACCACTTCACTTACATTTTTATTTTTCATTCTCCTAACAATAACCGTCTAGCTTAAAGACGGGAAAAAGAAAAGCGCTCTTGGGAGACACCCCTTGCTTATCTTTTAATTTTTATGAATTTTTCTTAAAATTTTCACAAATTATTTTTCTTTCCCCCCTCCTACTTAATTTATAAACATTGGGGACAAGTTTATTTTTAAGTATGGGGGTGAATTCTTATTTATTATTTTTATCCCAAACAATGAAAAAAAATCTTTAAAAATTAAAACAAAAAAAATAGAAAAATCTTTAAAAATTAAATTTTTTTTCTTTTTAATATAAAAAATAGAAAAAAATAGAAAACAAAAAGAAAACAAAAAGTTAAAAAATATATAATAAACCCCTGCTTAAATTTTTGTGACATTTTCGAAATTTATTTTGAGTTAATTTATAAGAATTTCTATAATTTTTGATTTTCTAATTTTTTGTTTCATCATAGTTAGTTAGATTTAATTTTTAGGCGATTTGATTTTAAGAAATAAATTTATGAAATAAATTTGTTTAGAGTAATCTATTTAGCCCTTTTTCTCTTTTAATTCAAATTAGTTTCAATTTTATAGTGCTTAGTTAAACAATTTCTAGATTTTAATTATAATCACTAATGCTTCAAGATTCTTAGGAAATTTTAATTTACTATAGCTGCTCTCTAATTATTTTAATTTACTCTAAATATTATTTAGCCTTCCATTGTTTTTAATTTTTCTTGTTAGATCATATGTCACGGGGATAAGAGGATAAAATTCATTATCCCCTGGTACACATATGCAATTTTTCCCTTTTGGTTAGATCATATGTCATGGGAATCAAGTATTCCTTGGTAAACATATGTACCCAAAAAAAGAGTAAGAGGATAAAATTCATTACTCATAAGCAATTTTGTTTGAAGAGAAAAAAAACATCAAAAGGAAAAAAATTGTGTATGGTGAGAGGATAAAATTCATCACCCCCAATCTAAGATCTCTTCAATATCCTTTTTCCTTTTTCCAACCCAATAGCCAATATTATTGCTTTAGAATTAAATTAAAATTTTAAGAGAGCATAAGTAGTAGTTTAAATTTTCCTTTAAGTTTCTTTTTAGTGAAAAAGTGTTAATAATTTTTAATCTAACTTTGTTTGCTAAATACTTAATTTTGAGTTCTAATTAATTTGTTAAAGAAAACTTTGCTAAATATTTAGCTCTTCACATTTTACTTTCATATTTTAGAACTTAAAATTTTGAATCCCTAAAATTTTATTTTTAACTTTCTTTTGATTTAATAATTTTTTAGTTTGATTAAAAATTATATTAATATCTTATAAGTACTTCTCATATTTTTGCTCTATAATAGCAAAAGCTTAAGTATGGGGGTATTTGATAAGTAATATTTACGCGTATTTTTACTGTAATATTTAGTTTAATATTTAGTTTTAATTAATCATATTTTATTTATTTTGTTTAATAAATTATATCTTTTTGATATCTTTTAAATAATTTAAGCCTTATTTATTTTTGTAGGATTTATAACTATTTTTAGTATTTATTTTAGTTTAATAATTAATATAAAATTAATAATAATTTATATATTTTCATTTACAAATCATTTATTTTATATTTTAGTTTACTAATTTTATATATATTTATTTTTGTAGGTTTATTGACGTGGTCGCGCTCCCGCCGTTTGCAAAAGAAATATTTACCGAAGTCATCATGTTGGCCGAGCAATTCATGCAGTCTACATGAAACCAAGTCAAAGTCTCGCTGCACTCGTTCAAGCCGATCAAGCGTTTCATGTCGCAACCACCCATTCAGCTCTTCTTCATGCAAGCTCATGACAAATATATTATTATGCATTGATGCCGCCACACCATCATCGCCAACTCTCAAAATGACTAGCGCGAAGCAAGTCTTCGACATTCAACTGTTTTCATCATTCTCATGCACAACGCCATCGCCGTCAACTTTTTATGTCAAAGCCGCCACCTCATCATACAACCTACATCACCACTCCTTTCTCCCTATAAAAACTGCCCCAGTTAAATACATGCACTTTATTATTATTATTACTATAACCCTTCACTTCCCCTCTTCATTTTTTCATGAAACCGCTAGCTCATCTTTATTCCATGAAACCACCACCTTTATATTCTTCTTCATTATCTCCTCCCTCCATAAACCTCATCTTAAATATTTGATAAATATTTCATGTTTCAACTCCATCTTAATTTTAGCAATTATATCCACCATTCATCTCCTCTTTATAAACTATAAAACTCCCTCATTTAATTTGGTTGTTTTTTCATATATTTCATTAATATTTAATTATTATTACCATTTTATTTTTCTCCTCTTACCCTTGGCCTTCCAACCTTTCATGTGTCTTTCATCCTTTCTTTTTTTTTTCCTATAAATAATGGCCAAGGGGGAATGATGAGGGGAGTCCACCATTGGGGTTGAAAATCGGTTTGCGTGGCTTATTTTCGGGATATCTTTAGAGTTAGTTTTATTTTATGAAATTTTATTTTATTTGCAATATAGTTTAAATTTTTCTTTTCATGCAATTGTACTCTTTTATTTCATAGTGATAGAATGTACTTTTCAATTATTAGTAGCTAAATTTTCATAAGTACTTGATCATGATGAAGCTTGGAATAAAATAAACTCTTCTTTTCTTTATAAAATGTCTTGTGCTTACTTTTGCTCGCTTATGATTTATCTTTGATTTATATTTCGTCGAATTCATATTTCGCGGATATGTTTTTCGATCCAAGATTCGTATCCTAAATGACCGAGAGGTTGCGGATACGAGTAGATCAATCAAAGATAAAAGGATTTGCATGCACTCCTCGAGAGAGGACGACATAAATCCTCCGGATTGGAGTCAAATCCAATAGAGTGGTTCACCGCCTAAAGCAAGCTTAGGGGTTTCGACTGGCCGAGAGGTCTTAATCGATCAACCTAAGGTTAGTCAAAAGTATGAGCTCGAGAGAGACGCTTTTGTACTTAGGAACTTTCACGGTCGAGTGAGCAATTTAAGAGTCTTGCGTACTTTATGTTTGTGAAGGTTCATTTTAATCCAATGGGATTCTAGATCAAGTGCTATCTTTTCGTTTGTTTTCTAGCTTTAGTTTTAATTTACCTTCAATTTATATTCCGATAAAATAATATCAATTTGCGTGAGTAGAAGTACTCAACAGGCCCTGAGTCTAATACGACATTTCCTATACTATATTTTGATAGGTACGCTTGCCTATTTGAGATTATAGTTCGGATACATTTTAAAACTATAAAATTCCTCATCAGAGCCTCAGGAAGGCATTCTCTCGGAATAGGAGTGGTTCTGGAAAGCCCTCAAGGGACTCAGATTGAGCAGACGGTGGTGGTGCATTTTCCCATTACCAACAACCAGGCCGAGTACGAAGCAGTGATAGCGGGGCTGCGCCTGGCCAGGGAGTTGGGGTGCTGGATGTGGAGGTCCTAACCGACTCCATGGTGGTGGCTTCCCAGATCAACGGGGAGTTCGAAGCAAGGGAGCCCGCATTGAAGTTATACTTGGCCAAAGTGAAGGGGGTCATAGGGACCTTCCAGACCTTCTCCATCCGACACGTGCCAAGGGGAGAGAATGAACAGGCCGACCAACTAGCGAAGCATGGCCCCCGGATGGGGGGCACAATCACCGACCTATTCCGCCCCTCCATAGGAGAAGGGGAGCTCATGGAGATCGATCAGCAGCCTTCGTGGATGGACCCAGTAGTAGTTTTCCTCTCCGCGGGAGAGTACCCGGAGGGGGTGGACAGGAAGAAGCTGAGGCACAAGTCCACTTACTACCTCCTTAAAGACGGACAGCTATACAGGAAGACCCTCTCCGGGATGCTGGCTCGCTGCGTATTCGAGGGTGAGGCGCAGAGGATCTTAGAAGAAGTCCACTCCGGGGAGTGCGGGAGTCATTCCGGGAGTCGGACCTTGGAGGGGAGGATAGTCAGACAAGGGTATTTCTGGCCCACCCTGGGCCGGGATGCCGCGGAGTTCGCAAGAAGATGTCAAAAGTGCCAGCTATTTGCCCCCCTCCCGCTACAGCCGGCCCAACAACTCAAGAGTATCACGACCCCCTGGCCCTTTGCAATCTGGGGAATGGATTTGGTTGGACCGTTTCCCCAGGCCAGCGGACAGAGAAGGTTCCTCCTGGTGATGATCGACTACTTCTCGAAGTGGATGGAGGTGAAGGCGTTGGCCAAGGTGACCTCCCAGGTAATCAGGAACTTCATTTGGGGGGAGATCATCTGTCGCCACGGGCTACCCCAGGCCATCGTCACAGATAACGGACCTCAGTTCGCCAGCGCCGAGTTCACCAGTTTCTGCGAGCAGCTTGGAATCGACCTCAGGTTCGCCTCGGTCCACCACCCCAGGAGCAACGGGCAGGTGGAGGCCGCAAACAAGATCATCGTCAATCTCCTCAAGAAGAAGGCGGAAAACTTGAGGGGGAGCTGGGTGGAGCAACTCCCCACCGTTCTTTGGGCATTAGAACCACCCCTAACACGGCCACGGGGGAGACCCCCTTCAAGCTCTCCCATGGATGCGAGGCGGTGCTCCCCATAGAATTTGAAGTCCAAACGCCGCGAGTTAGGACGGCCAGAGAGGGCCGAGAGGAATGGCAAGCCGAGAACGAGGAGGAGCTGAGACTCTCCCTTGACATGGTGGAAGAGTTGAGGGACCTCTCGGCCATCCGACAGGAGGAGGTCAAAAGGAGGATGGCAAAATACTTTGACAAGCATGTCAGGGTCAAGCAGTTCGCAGAAGGGGACCTGGTGCTGAAGAAGGTGGATGCGGCAGGGAGGTCAGCGTCCGTAGGGAAGCTCAACCCCAGCTGGGAGGGGCCGTTCATTGTGAAGGAAGCCCTGAAGTCAGGGGGCTATCGGCTCCAAAATGTAGAGGGTGAGGCCTTGAGTCTCACCTGGAGTGGAGACGACCTGAAGAGGTTTTTTCCCTAAGCACCTGTAAGCAACACGATTTGTTATAATGAAGCCCTTTTTCTCCCCCCCCCCCAGGATTGCCATATCCAGCTTGCACAGAGAATTGGAATGAGTTTGGACCCCGAGAAGATCCCGCTGCCAGGCTCTCACCTAGCTGGCAGGGCCGGAAGTCACTCGGTGTAATCCCTAGCCTCGAGAAGATCCCACTGCCAGGCTCCCACCTAGCTGGCAGGGCCGGAAGTCACTCGATGGAATGAGTTTGGACCCCGAGAGGATCCCGCTGCCAGGCTCTCACCTAGCTGGCAGGGCCGGAAGTCACTCGGTGTCATCCCTAGCCTCGAGAAGATCCCGCTGCCAGGCTCCCACCTAGCTGGCAGGGCCGGAAGTCACTCGATGGAATGAGTTTGGACCCCGAGAAGATCTCGCTGCCAGGCTCTCACCTAGCTGGCAGGGCCGGAAGTCACTCGGTGTCATCCCTAGCCTCCAGAAGATCCCGCTGCCAGGCTCCCACCTAGCTGGCAGGGCCGGAAGTCACTCGATGGAATGAGTTTGGACCCCGAGAAGATCCCGCTGCCAGGCTCTCACCTAGCTGGCAGGGCCGGAAGTCACTCGGTGTCATCCCTAGCCTCGAGAAGATCCCACTGCCAGGCTCCCACCTAGCTGGCAGGGCCGGAAGTCACTCGATGGAATGAGTTTGGACCCCGAGAAGATCCCGCTGCCAGGCTCTCACCTAGCTGGCAGGGCCGGAAGTCACTCGGTGTCATCCCTAGCCTCGAGAAGATCCCACTGCCAGGCTCCCACCAAGCTGGCAGGGCCGGAAGTTGTTGGAGTTACCATGATGATCTGGAAGTGGTCAAACATGTAATCTCACTGCCAACGCGATATGAGCCTGCAGGGTCGCACATAAGAGCTGTGGAGAAGTTGGATGACTGACTGTGTTGGTAAAGGTTACCAATCACCGACCTGAATGGGGTTGTGGGCAAAGTGTTGCCTTAAAGAATCATCGGGTTGGGCAAATGTTGCCTTGGAGGGCAGGTTAGGATTGTCGTCCGAGGGTCGATGGCATTCGTCGAGAGTTGTCTTCTGATTCCCGCCGATCGGAGAGAATCATCTCTGATTCTCGACGATCGACGAGAATCGTCGAGAATCAATTGTTGATTCTCGACGATCGACTACCTTGACAATTGTCGTCGACCGCGGCTCGACGATCGTCGAGTATCGTTGTGTATCGTCGAGCGCGGCTCGACGATCGGCGAGAATCGTCGAGTATTGTACTCTGATTCTCGCCGATCCTGTATGATACTCGTCGACTGATTCTCGCCGAACCTGCTCAGTGATTCTCGCCGATTGTCGCTGATTCTCACCGATTAATACTCGCCGATTCTGAACCCTAGTTCTGGGTGGTCTGCGGATAGCGATTTTCCTGGGTTTATTTATACCTCTAGTATAAATAGAACACTTAGGTTTTATCGGGTGATATCCTTTTGGCTACTGTGCGAATCGACCCCGACGGAAAGGTTCCGCTCGTTCGCTCCGCCGATCCCGATCCCGCCGCCGGAAGAGTTCCGCCGCCGCGTTCGCTCCGTTGACCCCCTCTACTCCGGCGACTGTCGCTGGCGCTGCATTCCCTGGCGCGGACCTAGCAGTCCGTGGGAAAGCAAAGGTGCGGTCTTCTCCTTCCCGATAATCCGTGCGACGGATAGATCGGCGTTCTCCCACTCGTGTGGACTTCTGCAGAAACGTGGACACTATTCCACGTAGAACTCGCCACTAGCAAGAAGATAAAGTTTGGAGCATCTCCGTTGAGTTGTGACTCAACGCCACCGAGGTAATTTTTGCCTAGTTTTACTAACTTCTTGATTCAACATTCATGGCCCGATCCACATCTCTTTGGGTTTTCCTTGATGTATTTATTATTTCGCTGCGCGCACAAGCGTTGTGCCAACCCTATAGAGAAACCCAACAGTGGTATCAAAGCGAGGTTTCGGCCATGACTGTTGTTTTGGAAGTTTGGTTATTCCAGTGCGTGTAAAACTAGAGATTTAGAAGCGTTCTAAGTGTCTAGATTTAGTCTTGGCATTTCGCCAAGAACGATTGGAATTTCGGTGGAATTTCTAAATGTTAGAAATTGTTGTCTCCTTAGCAGTAACCATCCCTCGAGTATGTTTTGGATTTTGAATCCAACATAGAGAGATGAGCTTGTCTACTGCTTTAAGTTGAGCTATCTTTGCCTTTGTCCAATGCATGTAAATCTGAGGATTTGGGAATTTCCGGATGTTCAGATTTAGCCCTTCCTTCTATCAAATTGTTGATGGTGTAAGGATGTGCACATAAGGGATGCATGTGGTTCAGAATTGTTTTTCTTTGATGTGCACATTGATCAAATGTTGATCATGGTTAATCGTTAACCTAAAATTGAAATCCCTTCTTTTAATATTAAGTGTTCGGATGCCTTCCGATGGATGACACTCTTCCTGCCTCGATCGATGAAGTGTGGGCTTGCCAAAGCAAGGTGCATTAATCTATCTTGGTAAGGGTGCGAGCGGATAATTGTGATATCCCACTGTCGACATCGGGTCCAGCTTAACTAGGTGACCTCAAAGGTTGAGTGCCTAGAGGCATAGGGTTGGCATGCACCATATGATGGATGCGAATAAGGAGTTATTCACCAACCATACAAGAATTGCATAAGGATGCAATTGGCAAGCGTTGCCTACCTAAATAACTGCATCGTGAGAGGAACGCCAAAGCGGACTCATTGTGTTGGTGAAATACGGATCTTGTCCACTAAGAGAGTAGCTCGCATGAACTCTCTGAATTGTTAGTGAGGGCTATCATTTCGAATAAAATTGTGGGAGTATTTTAATTGAAGTCCAAATTAAAATAAATTGTATTTGAAATTTTGGTGCTGATTTTATTCTGCATGAATTCTTATAGAATTCCATGGCAAGTGTTTCACACTCCACGCTGTCTCTGAGAGCCATCCTTGAGAAGGATAAGCTCAGCGGGACAAATTATATGGACTGGTATAGGAACCTGAGAATTGTTCTCAGGCAAGAGCGAAAGCTCTATGTCTTGGAAGAAGAAGCCCCCGAGGTGCCGACCGGGAATTCTTCCCGTGCTGAGAAAGATACTTATAAGAAGTATACTGACGATGCTTTAGATGTCGAGTGCCTTATGCTTGCCACTATGAACTCTGAGCTTCAGAAGCAACATGAGAACATGGGGTGCAAGGAGATTGATGAGCATCTCAAGAAAATGTTTCAAGGGCAGGCTCGTCAAGAGAGGTTCAACATCACAAAAGCGTTGTTTTAGTGCAAGATGGGAGTTCGAGACTCAGTAGGGACTCACGTACTCAAGATGATTGGGTATATAGAGAACCTTGAAAGGCTGGGTTTTCCTCTTGGTCAAGAGTTGGCCACGGATCTGATCCTGCAATCGTTGCCGGACAGTTATGAGCAGTTCGTCTTGAACTACAACATGAATGAGATAGACAAGACACTGCCCGAACTCCTAGGCATATTAAGAACTGCCGAGATCAACATGAAGAAGGACAAGCCTGCCAGCCCTATACTGATGGTGCATAAGGGCAAGGGCAAAGCCAAGGGATCCAAGAAGACAAAGGTGGGACCTAAGTCATATCTTGAGCCCAAGTCTTCTGCACTGATGAAGAAGAAGAGCACGTTGAAGGAAGGGAAATGCCACCACTGTGGCAAGGCTGGTCATTGGCGGAGGAACTGTCCTTCGTACATTGAGGGTCTGCAAAAATTGAAGGGAGGTATGACTTCCGCTTCTAATGTTTACGTTATAGAGATAAACCTTTCTGCTCCTTCATCTTGGGTATTGGATACCGGATGTGGTTCTCACATTTGTACAAATGTGCAGGAACTGGGAAGGAGAAGATTGCTGAGTAAAGGGGAGGTGGACCTCCGCGTCGGCAATGGAGCAAGAGTTGCTGCTGTAGCCGTAGGGGTTTACCGTATTTCTTTGCCCAGTGGGCTTGTAATAGAACTTGATAACTGTTATTTTGTTCCGGCGATAACTAGAAACATTATATCTATTTCATGTTTGGACATGATTGGATTTTCTTTTATAATTAAGAACAATTGTTGTTCTATATTTAAGAATGATGTTTGTTATGTTGTAGCCCAATTGTTTAATGGTCTTTATGTTTTGAACTTGGACCATCTGATCTGTAATGTAGAAAACAATAAAAGACTAAGAACAAATGACTCGAACCCTACTTTTCTCTGGCATTGTCATTTGGGCCATATCAACGAGAAGCGCATATCCAAGCTCCATAGAGATGGACTTTTGGACTCATTTGATTATGAATCATTTGAGCGATGCAAATCTTGTTTGTTAGGCAAGATGACTAAAGCACCTTTCACTGGTTATACTGAGAGGGCTGATGATCTCTTGGGTGTTGTACATAGTGATGTATGCGGACCCATGAGTTCCATGGCTAGAGGTGGGTATTTTTACTTTGTTACATTTACTGATGATTTCAGTAGATACGGATATGTGTATCTTATGAAGTGCAAATCCGAGACCTTTGAAAGGTTCAAAGAGTTCAAGAACGAAGTAGAAAACCAGTTGGGTAAAAGGGTTAAAGCACTCCGATCTGATCGAGGTGGCGAATACCTGAGTCATGAGTTCCGTGATCATCTGAAAGAGTGTGGTATTGTATCACATCTCACTCCACCTAGAACACCACAACATAATGGTGTGTCTGAGAGGAGAAATCGTACTCTGTTAGATATGGTACGTTCGATGATGAGTCATGCAGACTTGCCTGTTTCCTTTTGGGGTTTTGCTTTAGAGACTGCTGCAATGACATTGAATCGCGCTCCAACAAAAACGGTTCTGAAGACACCATATGAGATATGGACTGGGAAGCGTCCTGGTATGTCGTTCATTAAAATTTGGGGCTGTGAGGCATACGTGAGACGTCAAATGCCTGACAAGCTGGAACCCAAATCGGATAAGTGTTATCTGGTGGGATATCCTAAGGAAACCAAAGGGTATTACTTTTACCTACCGTTTGAGGGCAAAGTGTTTGTCGCAAGGACTGGTGTCTTCTTGGAGAAAGAGTTCTTATCAAGAAAGACTGAAAAGGTAGAGCTTGAAGAAGTTCAAGAACCACATGTAGTGAATTAACCGGAATTGGATTCTAAGACAGGACTACAAGATGTTGTAGCTAGAGAACCTGCTCAAGGAACACAAGTCCTACGTAGATCTGGTAGACCGAGGTTTGAGCTTGAGAGATATGGATTTCTCGTGTCTCAAATAGGTAATGTGTTGCTTATGGATCATGATGATGAACCGGCAACCTACCAAGAGGCTATGAATGGACCAGACTCCGACAAATGGCTTGAGGCTATGAAATCCGAAATGGACTCTATGTATGCAAACTAAGTTTGGAACTTGGTGGAACCATCTAAAGGGGTACGACCCATAGGGTGCAAGTGGGTCTTCAAGAAGAAGACCGACATGGATGGGAATGTACATACATTCAAAGGGCGACTGGTGGCTAAGGGTTTCAAGCAAATTCATGGTATTGACTATGATGAGACCTTCTCCCCTGTTGCCATGGTAAAGTCCATAAGGATATTGCTTGCTGTTGCTGCATATTATGACTACGAGATCTGGCAGATGGATGTCAAAATGGCTTTCCTTATGGAAACCTCCTTGAGGAAGTGTATATGACACAACCCGAGGGTTTTGTATCCCCAGATGAAGCCACTAAAATATGCAAGCTGAATAAGTCCATTTATGGACTGAAACAGGCCTCTCGAAGTTGGAATCTTCGTTTTGATGAGAAAATCAAAGAGTTTGGTTTCATCAAGAATGAAGATGAGCCTTGTGTTTACAAGCGAATCGGTGGGAGCATTGTTGTCTTCCTGATATTGTATGTAGATGACATACTGTTGATTGTGAATGACATTCCTACCCTGAAAGTTGTTAAGAACAACCTAGGGAACTGCTTTTCAATGAAGGATTTGGGTGAAGCGACTTATATACTCGGTATTAAGATCTATAGAGATAGATCGAAGAAGTTGTTGGGTTTGACCCAGAGTTCGTACATCGAAAAGGTGTTGAAGCGGTTCAACATGCTTGAGTCCAAGAAAGGATTTTTGCCCATGTCTCATGGTGTGAATCTCTCTAAGGACCAGTGTCCAAAGTCTTGTGAAGACAAGGACCGCATGATGTTGATTCCATATGCTTCGGCAATTGGATCAATCATGTATGCGATGTTATGTACTCGACCCGATGTCTCCTTTGCTTTGAGCATGACTAGCAGGTATCAGTCAGATCCCGGTGAGTGTCACTGGATTGCAGTCAAGAATGTCCTGAAGTACTTGATAAGGACTAAGGATGTGTTCTTGGTGTATGGTGGAGAGGAAGAGCTCGTTGTAAGTGGTTACACGGATGCTAGCTTCCAAACTGATAGAGACGACTCCAAGTCTCAGTCAGGTTTTGTGTTTTGCCTGAATGGAGGAGCTGTGAGCTGGAAGAGTTCCAAGCAAGAGACAGTTGCTGATTCTACAACAGAGGCCGAGTATATCGCCGCAGCTAATGCAGCGAAGGAGGCTGTATGGATTAGGAAATTCATCGGCGAGCTTGATGTAGTTCCTAGCATTGTTGGTCCCGTAGTTCTCTACTGTGATAACAATGGTGCAATTGCACAATCTAAGGAACCTAGATCTCATCAGCGCTCCAAGCACATACTTCGGTGGTTTCATCTTATTCGTTAGATTGTCGAACGAGGAGATGTGAACATTTGCAGAGTGCCGACTAAGGAGAATATTGCGGATCCACTGACAAAGCCTCTCGCGCAGAGAAAGCATGATGGTCATACTAGATCGATGGGTATACGATACCTAAATGATCAACTCTAGCGAGAATCTTGTGGATTGCATGTAAATATGTATTTTGTTGGCTGTTTGTTCATATGATGAACTGTGTACCTAGTTTTTCTTTTTACAAATTAATGGCAAGTTCTTTTATTATGTCTTTTTCTATATGATAGTTAAATGTCAACATAATAGATACCCTTAGAATGTTCGCTTCCATGGGACATCAAGTACGTGACTTGAATGTGAGAGCCCATGATTTTTGAAGCTTCATTCTTAAAGGTCCCTGGTCGAGTATCATCATAGAAGCTAAGGGTGATGATGATACATGAAGGCTAGCACGTGCGTTGACTGATGACTGGTTCTCACAGGTCATGATATTGTGATATCAAGTCATCACGTGGGTACTTGTTAGTGAACAAGTTGTACTGGACAGACCCAACCTGAGACTACTCTGTGGATTGTCATCCAATAGTGTCACGAGTAGGTCTCAAATTGACAATGGTGTTGTGGTCCTTTGACCTGAAGTCACAGCATTCATCAAGTGAGGAAGAGCATGCTTTGATGCCATCTAAAGTCTTCCTTGAGAAAGGTTGAAGATAAGGGTGGTTGTTGGGCATGTTACGAATCATTTGGGTGTTTGTGTGTGAGCAGATATGGAATTTGTCCTCCTGTATGACAGGAGTTCCATCCATGGGCCCCTTGATGGATCTGGACTGAGAAATGCATGGCCATGCTTGGTTGAGTCAATATGTGATATTGGACTCACCATTCTATGGAAGTCCGTCCTGGATCAAGAAACTTGGATTGAGCTATTACGAGGGTGACACGATCCATGCCTCTAGTTCTTTCCGGATGTAAGGGACAAAGGGACAAAGACAACGCTGATACATTGGTCATTAAGGCTTATGAGTTATAAACTCTTATTGCTTGGGGAGCAATGATGCATTGCTAGATGCCGCTCATTGTTTGTGAGGTTTTTGGTTTGATACTTTCGAAATCAAGTGGGAGTCTGTTGGAGTTACCATGATGATCTGGAAGTGGTCAAACATGTAATCTCACTGCCAACGCGATATGAGCCTGCATGGTCGCACAAAAGAGCTGTGGAGAAGTTGGATGACTGACTGTGTTGGTAAAGGTTACCAATCACCGACCTGAATGGGGTTGTGGGCAAAGTGTTGCCTTAAAGAATCATCGGGTTGGGCAAATGTTGCCTTGGAGGGCTGGTTAGGATTGTCGTCCGAGGGTCGATGGCATTCGTCGAGAGTTGTCTTCTGATTCCCGCCGATCGGCGAGAATCATCTCTGATTCTCGACGATCGACGAGAATCGTCGAGAATCAATTGTTGATTCTCGGCGATCGACTACCTTGACAATTGTCGTCGACCGCGGCTCGACGATCGTCGAGTATCGTTGTGTATCGTCGAGCGCGACTCGACGATCGGAGAGAATCGTCGAGTATTGTACTCTGATTCTTGCCGATCCTGTATGATACTCGTCGACTGATTCTCGCCGAACCTGCTCAGTGATTCTCGCCGATTGTCGCCGATTCTCACCGATTAATACTCGCCGATTCTGAACCCTAGTTCTGGGTGGTCTGCGGATAGTGATTTTCCTGGGTTTATTTATACCTCTAGTATAAATAGAACACTTAGGTTTTATCGGGTGATATCCTTTTGGCTACTGTGCGAATCGACCCCGACGGAAAGGTTCCGCTCGTTCGCTCCGCCGATCCCGATCCCGCCGCCTGAAGAGTTCTGCCGCCGCGTTCGCTCCGTTGACCCCCTCTACTCCGGCGACTGTCGCTGGCGCTGCATTCCCTGGCGCGGACCTAGCAGTCCGTGGGAAAGCAAAGGTGCGGTCTTCTCCTTCCCGATAATCCGTGCGACGGATAGATCGGCGTTCTCCCGCTCGTGTGGACTTCTGCAGAAACGTGGACACTATTTCACGTAGAACTCGCCACTAGCAAGAAGATAAAGTTTGGAGCATCTCCGTTGAGTTGTGACTCAACGCCACCGAGGTAATTTTTGCCTAGTTTTACTAACTTCTTGATTCAACGTTCATGGCCTGATGCACATCTCTTTGGGTTTTCCTTGATGTATTTATTATTCCGCTGCGCGCACAAGCGTTGTGCCAACCTTATAGAGAAACCCAACAGAAGTCACTCGATGGAATGAGTTTGGACCCCGAGAAGATCCCGCTGCCAGGCTCTCACCTATCTGGCAGGGCCGGAAGTCACTCGGTGTCATCCCTAGCCTCGAGAAGATCCCGCTGCCAGGCTCCCACCTAGCTGGCAGGGCTGGAAGTCACTCGATGGAATGAGTTTGGACCCCAAGAAGATCCCGCTGCCAGGCTCTCACCTAGCTGGCAGGGCCGGAAATCACTCGGTGTCATCCCTAGCCTCGAGAAGATCCCGCTGCCAGGCTCCCACCTAGCTGGCAGGGCCGGAAGTCACTCGATGGAATGAGTTTGGACCCCGAGAAGATCCCGCTGCCAGGATCTCACCTAGCTGACAGGGCCGGAAGTCACTCGGTGTCATCCCTAGCCTCGAGAAGATCCCGCTGCCAGGCTCCCACCTAGCTAGCAGGGCCGAAAGTCACTCGATGGAATGAGTTTGGACCCCGAGAAGATCCCGCTGCCATGCTCTCACCTAGCTGGCAGGGTCGGAAGTCACTCAATAGCAATAACTTGCGGCCCAGGACAAATCACGCCGCCGGACCCCCACCTAGCCGGCGAGGCCGGGAACTACTCAAACGATGTTAACAGCAGGTCGGAATCACAAAAGTTAATCAAAAAGGGGAGGGGTCTAACATAGCCCCCCCCCCCCCCCCCCAGCCCCAGGAGAGGCGGCCGAGTAGGAGGCGAGAACCTGGGCGAGAGTCCATGAGAAATCAGGCAATGCGACCGAGGCGTGAGCCGGCTCGCCCCGCTCGGCGGGCGAGCGGTCGCCTCATCAGGGCCGGGCCGCAAGGGCAGGACGCGTCGCGCGGCAACAACAAATGTATAAATAAGGCGAGCGAGGGAACATTTATAAAAGCAACCATAACTGAAAAAACACAAAGTATAGGCGCAGCCCGCGCGTACATCTCAAAGCGAGTAAACATACATGATAATATACATCAAAAAATAAATGTCAAAAGTCAGGGGAGACGCGAGATCCGGGGCGAGGAGTCCTAAATGGGCTGGAAGGCTTTGTCCCCAGGGTCCGGTACGGGGAGGAATAGCGCCGGCACCACGTCTTCCGCCGAGAGTTCCGCCGCCTCGCTCGTAAGAAGATCTGCGCGTCGCAGCATTTGCATCATATACTTCGCGGCGCTGGCGGCGTTCTTTTGCATCAGAACTTCCAAGTCATAGTCGGAGTGGTGCTCGCGCGGGCAGACCCTGCTGTCTGGAGGAGGGACAGCGGCGGCGGCCTCCAGCTCGCGTACCCGCGCCTCCAACGCCGCTTTTTCCTGGCCAAGGGTGGCGATCTCGGCACCCATTCGGCTCGCCGTCGCCGCATCTTGGGAAAAGAAATGAGAATAATCGTGAGCTGTGTTCGCAAGAAGGGGCGGTAGTTCGGGTCGAGCACGTACCACCCCGCCCAGGTACTGCGCGAGGGTCTCCTCAGCCGCGTCGGCCCGCCTCCTGTGAAGGTCCGCGTCCTCCTGAGCGAGCTTTCGGGCCTCTTCCCTCTCGTCCGCCATTTTGTGGATGGACGCGGCGTTCCGCTCCACCTGGGTGCAACGCCTCCCCACCATGTGAGCCAGCTCCCGGCCACGCAGCTGGGCCCGCGCGCTCTCATGAACCAGTACTCGCGTCTCCTCTTTGTTGTAGATGGCGGCGTCTTCTCGCGAGTACAGGCCAAAGGAGAAGTTGTACGCCTCCTCGCCGATGGTATCCTGCTACATCCAGCTCGGCAGCAGGGTCGAGATCATCGCGTGGTTCGACTCCTTATCCCACGACAGGAGCGGGACGCCGAGCTCGTCCAGGTACCTCTCGCCGTAGCCAAAGTTACGATGCCCTCTCGGCACCGGCTCCGCAGCAACTTGAGACCCGCCTGGCAGCGCAGAGGTGCCGCCGCCCTGACCGGGGAGTCGCTGGCCGAAGCAACTAGCAGGGGCGAGGGGCCCTCGGCCGGTAGGACCGCGGGAGCCTTGCCCTTCCTTTGGCTCGCGGTGGGTTGTTGATCCGCGGTCTTCGCCACCTTCGGCGGAGGGGCGGGCTGTCCGCCACCCGGCCGCTTCTTGGCCGGGACTGACGGGATGTCGCGCTGAGCGGCATCCACAGCTTGAGCTCGGGCAAGAACCCCAGAGGGGATCCTAGCGCTCTCATAAGGGGGGTGAAGAGGGATGTCGCGTTCACCTGCAAAGAAGGAAGGGTGAGATGAAGGAAAAATGGGAAGGTAAGGCCTAACAGCGGCGAGTGGCAAACCTCCCCCTGGCGGGACGACGGCGAGGTCGTCAAGATGGCGGCGCAGGTACGCGACCTCAAAATTCTTCCCGGCGAAGAACGCGCACAAGTCGGCTTCATGACCGCCTAGGCTGGGTGGCCGGTAGCTTGCCTCGCTAAGCTGCACTGGCGAGAAGGGGACGTTGCCGAAGTCCCCTTTGACGAACAGGAACTTCTTGAGCCAATTGTGGCTCTTATTGACTGTCTCCCGCACCTTGAGGTGGGCGCTGGAGAAGTAAGCGGTCCCGTCCCGATTCGCCCGGGAGGAGAACAGCTTCCAGAAAACGGCGAGGCTGAACTCCACTCGCTCCTCTCGCAGGAAGCAGGCGAACCCCACCATAATGGCTATGGAGTTCGGGGTCATCTGACCCAGGACGACCCCAAAGTATTTCAGCACCTGGCGCACCTCGGGCCATAGGGGGAGTCGCAGGACCACCTCAAAGTGAGCTAGCGGGATGTCGAGCTCATCCCTGGATAAGTCGTTGATCTTTTCCCCATCCCCGGGCCGTCTCGCATAAAAGCTCGGCGGCACGTGGTCGCTAAGAGAATCCAAGTACTCGCGCTCAGAGATGACAGCGTGAGGAAAGTTATGCTCTGAGAAGGTCCAGGCACACTTACTTCGTCCGTCCACGTCGCCGCCGCCTCCGCCCATTCCCATCGAGTCGCCGCCGAACGCACGAGACAGATCCAGGAGGCGAGCACGAATCGCACTTCGCGGGAAAAAGGAAGCGAGAGGATGTTTGGAGTCGGTGAGGAAATAAGAGCCGACAAGACCTATTTATAGGGAAAGAGAAAGGGCGGGAAACTTCCCGCCGAAAGAGGGGGTGCAGATAGCAAAAATCAGCCCGTCGGTTCGGCTTCCCCGCACGCAACCGCACCCCAAAGACCGATGCGGCGCGGGTCTCGCCCGGCCGCGTCCGCGGAAGACCTGAGCGGGCGAGTCTCGACCCGCACCCATACGGGGTTCCGCGCGAGATGGGAAACTCCCGTCTGGAGAGCTCCTCGGCTCACCCTCGCCCCGATCAGCGCGAGGGGAAGAACGGACCTTTCCCTTAACCCGCCCACAGAAAGTAATAGAAACAGCATGATATTTTCAATGAGCCTCAGCAGTAACAAGTTAGGCCCATAGACGGGCTAAAAGAGTCGCAAACGATTACAAATACGAGATAACTCCGAAATAATAGCAATCCTGCGGCATCCCGCAAGCGGGGGGGCAGAGGGCTGGGTCAGTACTCGACCCACTTGTAACAGCCCAAAGTTCTGAAACAGGCATTTTTGGGTGACACGGCCTGGGACACGGGCGTGTCCCAGGGCGTGTCAGTTGACACGGCCTGCGACACGGGCGTGTCGCAGGGCGTGTCGAGGTTGTGTCGAGGTTGGGCTTTGTCTCGACGATTTTTGCTCTCGGCGATGCGTCGAGAGGAGGCACACGGCCCAGGACACGGGCGTGTCCAAGGCCGTGTCGCATGCTCGACGATTTTTCTCGACGACCGTCGAGTGTCGAGACGTGAGTGTCGAGTGTCGAGAGATTGAACACGGCCTGTGACACGGGCGTGTCACAGGGCGTGTCAAATCAGGCGACGAACTCAGCCCGCCGAAGGTTTCGACAGGGCGTGTCTTTGTGCCGTGTCTGGGCACACGGCCTGGGACACGGGCGTGTCAAAGGCCGTGTGAAGTCTCGGGATGATTTGGGATTTTTTTCACCCAGGTACACGGCCACAGACACGGGCGTGTCTGAAGGCGTGTTGGTGACACGTCCCATGACACGGGCGTGTCCCATGGGCGTGTCACTGGTTTGGATAAGTCGGTTGACCACCGCTTGAGGCACACGGCCTGGCACACGGCCGTGTCAGAGGCCGTGTCGGGTCAAAATCTGTGTTTTTGGCAGAATCGTGGCTGTCCATTCTTTCAGTCTGGATCCAAGGGCTGAAGCCTCTTCCTCTTTTTCCTTCAAGGCCGAAATCAGAGAAGGATTAATCATTTTACGTTGGCCTTCATCTTTCTTCAAGAGAGAGAAAGAGAGAGAGAAAGGAGGAGGAAGAAGGAAAGGGGGCTGCTGCTGGTGGTGCTGCGGTTTACCGACGAGAGATCCGAAGCCAGCGTTGCGGAGGAAACGAGCTTGCGAGTCTTGCAAGCTAGCTTTGAGGCCATGGCACCGAAGCGGTCGTCAAGGGTAATGACTTTTCTTCCTAGCCATGTGAAGGCTTCCTTTTTGGCATATCTTGTGATTTCCCCCACCAAGAGGTGGCTGATTTTGGAAATCTTTAGGTGGATGCTTGAAATCCCCTTTTGTTAGCATATAGATCCGGAAATGGAGTATGGAATAGGCATGCTGTGTGAAGCCCATCTGGACAGGTTGGTCTGGATTGGTGATGTTGCATACGAACCGGAGAAGACTCCGTGATAAACGTGTAGTGTAAGGAGTCTACGGGTTATGCCTGCGAAAAGGAGTAGCAGGAAGTACTGGGGTGGTAGCCCAGGAAAATAGCCATGTGATGGTTATGGGTCCAACCTGTGAATGAGGCACAGGAAGTACTGGTAGGACCAGGAAAGGCCCTTTTGTGATGCTTGATGTCATAGGGTGTCCACCTGTGAAGCGAGTCACAGGAAGTACTGGTGTGCCCAGGAAAGACCCCTGACATTTGTGCTTGTGCGGTGTCCACTTGTGGAGAGAGTCACAGGAAGTACTGGTGTGCCCAGGAAAGACCCGCTGTTGCTGTGAGGAAATGGGTATAGTGAAATACCCAGGCTTGAATGCCAGGAACAGGATTGGTGAGACCGACCCGCGCCTTTGATATCGCCATGAGTACGCTGTACTCGGAGAATGCAAGGCGATTTGAGCAACGGGGGGTGGAGGATCCGACCTGCGCTATGTCCGTCCGACGTGAGACCAAAAAGTGCGGTCTGTTAGAGCGCATAGCAAGAGTCTTCGGCCTGCGCGCCATGACACAATGGGGGGCTACGGGCCATCCCGGTGTCCGAGGACTAACTCCGGCTGCACGCCATGGAGTAAATGCTCAAGAGATTTACCGTTGGGTGATAACCCTGATACGGTGGTGGGCAAGAGGTTGCCAGAACACCAAAAATGTGCCCTGAGTGCACGGACCGTTGGGCCGGGTGGCGAACGGTTGTGATGGCTTGTGTGCGTGAAAGCACCTTTTGATGATATAACTTGCCATACTTGTGATATGATATGCCTGCAGGGAAAAATACCGCTGCCCCCGAGAGAAGGGGTAGGGTCGTTATAATTTGGTCAGCTGAACGCTGACCGTTGCTTTTGTTTGCCACCGGTGGGTGGATTGTCCCTTTCTAGGTACGGGAGAACCGAGCAGGACGCATAGAGGTTGATGGTCCTGCTGGTGTTG
Organism: Platanthera guangdongensis; assembly: GCA_039583875.1. Lineage (NCBI taxonomy): Eukaryota > Viridiplantae > Streptophyta > Magnoliopsida > Asparagales > Orchidaceae > Platanthera > Platanthera guangdongensis. The sequence goes on along the minus strand of CM077161.1, from coordinate 128,153,919 downwards.
CTGCTGCTGCTGTTAGCCCTCGAAGGTTAAGTGTGTTCTTTTGTGTGTTTTCTTTTCGTGTGGCCGGCCTGCGCGCCAATTTGTTTAGGCCACTGTATGAAAGCCATGTAAGGCCATAAGACCAACGCTTTATACTTGTTGTAAGACATTCCTATACTTTATAAAATGTGGAGCTTTATGTTTGGACATTCATGAGGAGTTCCAGTTGTAGTCTAGGCTTCCGCTAGAATGCTGTGTGATAGGTGCGATGCGCTACTCTGGTATCATCCTATACCTTCACCGACTGTTTTGTGATATATCCTGTGGGGCCCCAGCCGGACCTTCTAGAATATATCATATGAACGGCTGGGGTTGTTACATTTTTTGTATCGGTTGTCTTGGTCTTTCCCTCTCGAAGTCGTGGCCGACTTCTTTTGTGGGGTGGCGGGCACATGTTTGTGCACACCAAAGTCTACGAATGAACTCCTGAATGTCCATGATGGGAATACAATTTGCTATGTTTGAGGAACCTGCGTGTTCCTATTTTGTGTTGTTTGCTTGGGAACGACCGCTAATGTGTGTGTCTTGTCCACCTTTAGGTGACACGGAGTGGAGCTGGGCCGTCTGAGCCCCAGCGTTCTGATGAAAGTATGGCACCAGCCGCGGTGCCTACACCTCCACCGTCTGCGGAACATGTCCGTTTAGTTGCGGAGGCCTTATTTAACATGATCCAAGGCCAGGCACTTAGGCAGGAACAAGCGGATGTGAGGACAGAACAGGTGGTGGCAAGGCCTGAACCTGTTATGGATGTGGTTCCTCGAGCGGCTGAGAAGCAGCTAACGCGGTTTATGAGTTTCCATCCGCCTACGTTCTCAGGAGCGGGAACCCCGACGCAGGCTGAGGATTGGTTATCGCGCGTCAAGCGAGTGATGACGGCGATAGGAACATCGGAGCATCAGAAAGTTACCTTAGCCACCTTCTTGCTTGAAGGAGAAGCTCGTTTATGGTGGGATGAGATGGAGTTGCATCATTTGGCGGGTCGTCCGTTAACCCAAGTGTCGATGGAAGAATTCTCCCGACTCTTCCTTGCAAAGCACCTTCCTGTGGCTCAACGGATAGCCATGGAAAATGAATTCCAACGGTTGACTCAAGGTGATGGCAGTGTTGACGCGTACCTGCATGAATTTACTCGCTTGGGGCGGTATGCGGGGTCGATTTTTGCTAATGAATAGAGGAAGACTAATCGGTTCTATGAAGGACTGAGGGACGAGCTGAGGTTCCTTGTGTCCAGTTCTGTGAACCAAGGTTTCCAAGCATTGGTTGACACCGCGACCGCGTTGGAAAAGGACATGAAGAGGGTGCAAGGGAAGAGAGATTTGGCTGGGTCGCAACCGGAGTGTAAGGCGCCCCGATCGGGAAAATCATTTTATAAGAAGATATGGGGTAAGAAGTCCAAGCCTAGTGGACAAGCTCCTTCATCCGTTACAACGGGAGAAACATCAGGGGCGACCTCCAAGCCAGACACTCGTACCTGCTTCAATTGTGGTCGGATGGGGCATATTGCGCGAGATTGTCGGATGCCGCCGAAGAGTGAAAAGAAGGCGGGAGCATCTTATGCGGAAAAAGGAAAGGCGGTGGTGGATTCTTCTGCCTCGCAGGCGCAACCCCGAGTCTACAATCTTGGCCTGCAAGAGGCCATCAAGCAGAGTGACGTTGTCACAGGTATGAGTTAGTTTTGCATATGCTATTGTTTGTATGCTTAGCTTAGTACCCCTATGTTTGTGGTTTGTGTGTGTGACATGTTTGTCATAGGCTTTGTGATGATTCGGGCCACGCTGGCGCGAGCACTGTTTGATACAGGTGCATCGCATTCTTTTTTGTCTCGCGAGTTTCTTACGCGGCTTGGGATACCCAGTCGTGAAAAGGCAGATAGCGTCAGAGTGGTGTTGCCGAATGGATGTTGGATGCTTGCGGATCAAGCTTGCGATGTGGCGGTTCAGTTAGGAAGTCGGGATTTTTGTTTAACCGCATTTGTTTTGCCAATATCGGAATTCGATGTGATTTTTGGGATGGATTGGCTTGCGGAGCAGCATGCTATGATTGATTGTCAGTCCAAAGAAATCACGTTGGGCCAGAATACCGAACAGAAGACCAAGTTCGCGGGTATGCGAGGAGTAGGCAGGACGTTGATGTCTGCACTCCAGGTAGTCAAAGCTGTTCGGAAGGGTGCGGAGTGTTACTTTGCACTAATTCAGGCTGTTGAGCCTAAGGCCACTTTGTGCGAGGTTCCGATTGTGGCAGAATTTACAGATGTGTTTCCCACGGATCTCCCTGGGTTACCACCCCAGCGGGAGATTGACTTCACAATTGAGTTGGTGCCAGGTGAGAAACCCGTGGCCCGCTCGCCATATCGCGTTGCGCCTAAAGAGATGGCTGAGTTGAAGGTTCAACTACAAGAAATGCTAGAGCAAGGTTATATCCGCCCAAGTATGTCACCTTGGAGCGCGCCTGTGCTTTTTGTAAAGAAGAAAGATGGTGGGTTACGGTTGTGTCTTGATTACCGTGAATTGAATAAGCTGACCGAGAAGAATAAGTATCCGATACCTCGGATTGATGAATTATTTGATCAGCTAGTGGGCTCGACCGTCTATTCGAAGTCGGACCTGAAGTCTGGTTATTACCAGTTAAGAATTCGGGAAAGTGACATTCCCAAAACTGCATTTGGAACGCGTTATGGGCACTATGAGTTCACAGTTATGCCCTTTGGATTGTGCAATGCGCCCTCGGTGTTTATGGATCTGATGCACCGTATTTTTCGTGAGTACCTGGATCTATTTGTGATAGTGTTCATTGATGATATCCTGGTATACTCGAAGTCTAAAGCTGAGCATGAGATTCACTTGCGGTTGGTGTTGAACACGTTGAGGCAAAATCAGCTATATGCCAAGTTCTCGAAGTGCGAGTTTTGGCTATCGTCAGTGGCATTTTTAGGCCATGTGGTGAGTGGAGCGGGCATTGCAGTGGATCCAGTGAAGATAAGAACCATACAAGAATGGCCAATGTTGTCTTCCGTGGCCGAAGTCAGGAGTTTCCTTGGACTTGCGGGCTACTATAGAAGATTTGTGGAAAACTTCTCGCGGATCGCTTTGCCGCTAACCACACTGACGCGAAAAGATCAGAAGTTCGTTTGGATGCCAGATTGCGCACGAGATTTTGAAGAGCTGAAGGTTCGGTTGACCACGGCACCAGTATTGTCTTCGCCATGTGGAACCGATGGATTTGTGATTTATAGTGATGCCTCAGGGAGCGGCTTAGGCTGCGTTCTTTTGCAAACCGGAAAGGTGATTGCTTATGGCTCACGCCAGCTGAAGGTGCACGAGCGAAATTATCCCGTCCATGATTTGGAATTAGCGGCGGTGATTTTTGCACTCAAGTTGTGGCGACACTACCTGTATGGTATGAAGGTGGAGATCTATACCGATCATAAGAGCCTAAAGTATCTTTTGGAGCAGAAAGATTTGAACATGCGACAACGAAGGTGGTTGGAGTTCCTTGGGGACTACACTTTCGAGATCCACTATACGCCCGGGAAGGGGAATGTTGTCGCGGATGCCTTTAGTCGGCGAGTTCCGGTTAGAGCAAATTGGTTACAAAGACATGATGAACGTCTTATCCAGGAGTTGGAGGCATTGGAGATCTATTGTGTTGACAAGAATTCCACTGCCATTGCATGTTTGAACTGGACCGAGGTGCAATGTGACCTTGCGGACCGAGTTCGACGAGCAACGGAGTTGGATGACGATCTCTTGCGCTATGTGAATGAAGGGCCAGAAGGCAAATTCACCTGGAATGACGGTCTTTTGCGAAAAGAGGGTCATTTGTGCGTCCCAAATGTGGGGAAACTGAGGGAAGAACTGATGTATGAAGCACATTATACCAAGTATTCCATTCACCCCAGGAGCACAAAGATGTTCAACGATATGAATAAGCTTTTCTGGTGGCCAGGGCTCAAGAAAGATGTTGCCCTTTATGTGTCCAAATGCCAAACATGTGCGATGGTGAAGGCGGAATGCCAAAAGCCGGGCGGTTATTTGAAGTCACTGCCGATCCCAGTGTGGAAATTTGATGATATTTCCATGGATTTTGTGCATGGGTTGCCAAGATCGCAGCGAGGAAATGATTCCATTTGGGTGATAGTTGACCGGCTAACAAAAGTAGCACATTTTCTCCCGAACAGGCGGGATGATTCGGTTGAAAGTTTGGCAAAGTTATATGTTGATCAGATTGTGAGGCTTCACGGTGTTCCTCGGAGCATCGTAAGTGATCGAGATGGGCGGTTCACGTCAAATGATTGGAGGCTAGTTCACCGACTGTTGGGCACGAAGTTGACTTTCAGTACGGCCTTTCATCCCCAAACGGATGGCCAAACTGAACGTACCAACAGAACAATGGAGGACATGCTCCGAATGTGCGCCCTTGACTTCGGAAAGAGATGGGAAGATCATCTCTATATGGTCGAGTTTGCGTATAATAACAGCTACCAGACAAGCATTGGGATGGCACCATATGAAGCCCTATATGGAAGGAAGTGTCGTACTCCCTTGGCTTGGGTAGAAGCGGGTGAAGCCCGGATTGTTAAACCAAATGAGGTGGATGAAGCAAACTCAACCATTCAGACTATTCGAGAGAGATTGCTTATTTCTCACGATCGACAAGCGAAGTACTACAACGCCAAGCACCGGAATGTTGAATTTGCGGTTGGCGATTGGGTCTACTTGAAGATCAAGCCATTCAAAGGTGTCTCCAGGATTCGACGATTGAAAAAGTTGAGTCCAAGATATTTGGGTCCTTTTGAAGTGGTTGAGCGAATTGGCGAAGCGGCTTATCGGCTAGCTCTGTCGGCGGACTTGGGTGGGTTACATGATGTCTTTCACATCTCGGTGCTTCGGAAGGCCGTGAAAGATCCAGCTCAAGTGATCGCGGATGATCAGGTGCCGGTGGAGTATGGGCTAACGACGAGAGTTAGACCCATTCAGATCGAAGATCGAGCCGAGAAATAGTTGCGGAACAAGACGGTCGGTATGGTAAAAGTCCGATGGGACAACTGCGGTCGTGAAGAGCTGACATGGGAACGCGAGCAGACCATGCGAGAAGAGTTCCCTGAGTTGTTTCTGTAATTTGTAGCGAGAATGTTGTAACATAAAATGTTAGATGTTGTAACATTTTTCTTGCTGGTTTCTGTTACTTTTCTGTCTCTGAATTTCGAGGACGAAATTTCTTGTAGGAGGGGAGGATTGTAACAGCCCAAAGTTCTGAAACAGGCATTTTTGGGTGACACGACCTGGGACACGGGCATGTCCCAGGGCGTGTCAGTTGACACGGCCTGCGACACGGGCGTGTCGCAGGGCGTGTCGAGGTTGTGTCGAGGTTGGGCTTTGTCTCGACGATTTTTGCTCTCGACGATGCGTCGAGAGGAGGCACACGGCCCAGGACACGGGCGTGTCCAAGGCCGTGTCGCATGCTCGACGATTTTTCTCGACGACCGTCGAGTGTCGAGACGTGAGTGTCGAGTGTCGAGAGATTGAACACGGCCTGTGACACGGGCGTGTCAAATCAGGTGACGAACTCAGCCCGCCGAAGGTTTCGACAGGGCGTGTCTTTGTGCCGTGTCTGGCCACACGGCCTGGGACACGGGCGTGTCACAGGCCGTGTGAAGTCTCGGGATGATTTGAGATTTTTTTCACCCAGGTACACGGCCACAGACACGGGCGTGTCTGAAGGCGTGTTGGTGACACGGCCCATGACACGGGCGTGTCACTGGTTTGGATAAGTCGGTTGACCACCGCTTGAGGCACACGGCCTGGCACACGGCCGTGTCAGAGGCTGTGTCGGGTCAAAATCTGTGTTTTTGGCAGAATCGTGGTCGTCCATTCTTTCAGTCTGGATCCAAGGGCTGAAGTCTCTTCCTCTTTTTCCTTCAAGGCCGAAATCAGAGAAGGATTAATCATTTTACGTTGGCCTTCATCTTTCTTCAAGAGAGAGAAGGAGAGAGAGAAAGGAGGAGGAAGAAGGAAATGGGTCTGCTACTGGTGGTGCTGCGGTTTACCGACGAGAGATTCGAAGCCAGCGTTGCGGAGGAAACGAGCTTGCGAGTCTTGCAAGCTAGCTTTGAGGCCATGGCACCGAAGCGGTCGTCAAGGGTAACGACTTTTCTTCCTAGCCATGTGAAGGCTTCCTTTTTGGCATATCTTGTGATTTCCCCCACCAAGAGGTGGCTGATTTTGGAAATCTTTAGGTGGATGCTTGAAATCCCCTTTTGTTAGCATATAGATCCGGAAATGGAGTACGGAATAGGCATGCTGTGTGAAGCCCATCTGGACAGGTTGGTCTGGATTGGTGATGTTGCATACGAACCGAAGAAGACTCCGTGATAAACGTGTAGTGTAAGGAGTCTACGGGTTATGCCTGCGAAAAGGAGTAGCAGGAAGTACTGGGGTGGTAGCCCAGGAAAATAGCCATGTGATGGTTATGGGTCCAACCTGTGAATGAGGCATAGGAAATACTGGTGGGACCAGGAAAGGCCCTTTTGTGATGCTTGATGTCATAGGGTGTCCACCTGTGAAGCGAGTCACAGGAAGTACTGGTGTGCCAAGGAAAGACCCCTGACATTTGTGCTTGTGCGGTGTCCACCTGTGGAGAGAGTCACAGGAAGTACTGGTGTGCCCAGGAAAGACCCACTGTTGCTGTGAGGAAATGGGTATAGTGAAATACCCAGGCTTGAATGCTAGGAACAGGATTGGTGAGACCGACCCGCGCCTTTGATATCGCCATGAGTACGCTGTACTCGGAGAAGGCAAGGCGATTTGAGCAACGGGGGGTGTAGGATCCGACCTGCGATATGTCCGTACGACGTGAGACCAAAAAGTGCGGTCTGTTGGAGCGCATAGCAAGAGTCTTCGGCCTGCGCGCCATGACACAACGGGGGGCTACGGGCCATCCCGGTGTCCGAGGACTAACTCCGGCTGCACGCCATGGAGTAAATGCTCAAGAGATTTACCGTTGGGTGATAACCCTGATACGGTGGTGGGCAAGAGGTTCCCAAAACACCAAGAATGTGCCCTGAGTGCACGGACCGTTGGGCCGGGTGGCGAACGGTTGTGATGGCTTGTGTGCGTGAAAGCACCTTTTGATGATATAGCTTGCCATACTTGTGATATGATATGCATGCAGGGAAAAATACCGCTGCCCCGAGAGAAGGGGTAGGGTCGTTATAATTTGGTCAGCTGAACGCTGACCGTTGCTTTTGTTTGCCACCGGTGGGTGGATTGTCCCTTTCCAGGTACGGGAGAACCGAGCGGGATGCATAGAGGTTGATGGTCCTGCTGGTGTTGCTGCTGCTGCTGTTAGCCCTCGAAGGCTAAGTGTGTTCTTTTGTATGTTTTCTTTTCTTGTGGCCGGCCTGCGCGCCAATTTGTTTAGGCCACTGTATGAAAGCCATGTAAGGCCATAAGGCCAACGCTTTATACTTGTTGTAAGACATTCCTATACTTTATAAAATGTGGAGCTTTATGTTTGGACATTCATGAGGAGTTCCAGTTATAGTCTAGGCTTCCGCTAGAATGATGTGTGATAGGTGCGATGCGCTACTCTGGTATCATCCTGTACCTTCACCGACTGTTTTGTGATATATCCTGTGGGGCCCCGGCCGGACCTTCTAGAATATATCATATGAACGGCTGGGGTTGTTACACCACTTCCACCTGTGCCGCCGCTTCGTTCCCGATCGCGGCGGCACGCGAGGGTCGTGGTAATCGCGAACCGCCACCAGTTCCAGCTGAGCCAGGCCGACCTGCTCTGTGGCACTCCTAAGATGCCCCTCAGCTCGCGTTATATGCACTCCCGGTGAAGTAACATTGTCGTCTTCCGCTTCGCACGGAGGGCCCTCCAAGGCCGCGAGCCGGGCCTCAGTCTCGGCCTTGTCTTCATCGACCCTCTTCACGATCTCCTGCAGCAGCAGTGTGTGTTTTTGGAACAGCCGCGTCACCTACCTCTTCATCCCCACCGCATCGGTCGGGTCGCCCAGGTAGTCAGAAACACTGTCCACGTCGGGCGGAGGAGAATACCCTTCGCTCATCTCAGTTTCGGGGGAGGCCCTGTTATAGCCTGCAAACGGGGTGAGTCAGAAGGAGCGAGCAAGAGACAGCCAACGGTAAATACCAGCTCACCAGGGGTTGGCACGTCGCCCGCACCGACGAAAGGGCGAGAAGAGCCCGACCGACCCTGAAAGGTTCCTCCCTCGAGGGTCTCAAGAGATTTTCCCAGTCCGTGGGAAGCCGACGGACAGGGGGTTTCCGGAGGTGGGCGATCTAGACCTGGGGAACCAGCGACCCTCTCGGGTGACACGAGTGGGGGGCGATCCTCTCCCTCGTTCCCCACCTCTTCACGAGGAATCGCCTGCAAAACAAAAGGTCAGAGGTACAGCGATAATCCGCGGAAGGTCACGTACCCCAGGGACGACCTCAACACCCGCCGCCGAGCTGGAGCCCAGAAAGTCACCCGTCAGAGACCGCCTAACAATCTTTCCCTTCACCGGCCTGAAGAGAGGGCCGGGAGACCCACGTGATAGCCAAGGGGCGGCCTCGAGGGCCTCCTCCTGAGTCTTCAGGACCGCTGCCGCCAGGCGAGCTCGCACCTCTTCGCTGACCGGCATCGAGAAACTAAAGTCTGCTCAGAGAAAATAAAGGGGTCTGGGGAGCCTCCTCCAGGGGTCAGCGGTATGTATTTATAGCCGGACAGTGGGGGCCCACCAGAAGATTCCCTGCCAGCTCAGCACAGTGCTCGCCGAACACGCGGGTTGGATGTTTCTTTCCGAGCTTGAATCAAGCTCAAAAAGAGCGGGGATTGTGTACAACCCCGTGTCCGGCGAGCGGGTCCCGCCAGGGAGGTTGAGCAGACCTTGTCCCGCGACCCGCACACGAACTTCAAAACAGATATACGGCAGAAGGGCTGGCCCGCTCCCGCCCATTTCAGGCGAGCGAGCCGGCGAGGCGAGCGAGCGGGTCGCGCGAAGAGTCCTTGGCCAAAGCAGATAAGTTTGGCGACCCGCGACTAGCGAGTCGATCGGGGTCGCGGTGACCGCCGGCCAACCCCCCACACGCGACCTGGCTGCCGGTCCGCCCGGCAGAAGACAGGCAGCTCGCCCGGCTCGGCTCGCGCTCGCCCAGGGAGGATAGATGAGCCACGAGAGCCAGGTCGCGCCCGCCTCCCGCATGGGGAATTGGAGGAGAGACCAGGTTGGACTGCGCATAGCTGCTCGGGATAGCGGAGTTTGGTTGTTGGCAGACCCAACCAAGGGCTTTTTGGTATTTCCAGGTCAGTTCTTTTGGTTATTGGCAGTTCAGATTCTGGAAATCTATAAATAAGACCCAAGGGGTACCTTAGAGGACACGCTTTCAGTGCCTCCTGACTCTCATTTTCGAGTGCTCTCTAAGGGTACCTTAGCTCGGCTTCTGGCTAAGGAGGGGAAGCGCTCAGAGATCTTCCGGGTTTGTGGAGGGACCTCCCTGCCGAGCCCTTGGATCTGTTCTTTCTTGTCTCTTTCGTTGTTTTTCTTGCAGGAGCAAAGTAGGTGCGAGACCACCCCTTCCCCAAGGGTCGAACTCCACAAGAGGCCGGATTCCGGTTTCAACACTACCATTACTAAAAGCCACAATAAGACCCCCTATGAGATTGTGAAAGGCAGAAAGCCAAATCTATCCTATTTCAGGATCTTTGGCTGTAAGTGCTTTATACTTTATAATGGAAAGTCTTACTTGACTAAGTTTGCTGCCATATCCCAAGAGGGGACCTTTGTTGGGTACAGCAACAATAGTAAGGCTTATAGAGTCTATAACTTGACTACTCAAGTTGTAGAAGAGTCAGTACAAGTAGTATTTGATGAAGCTAGACTTATTAACAATGAGTTGTCTATAAGTGTTTGCAGCTCCACAGGTGTGACTAAGAAGATGGACATGCTCACTATTGAAGAAGGATCTACTGCAAGTCAGCATGTAGATGATAGTGGTTGTTGTCCAGGGAGAGTACTACATGCACCTGATGTAGAAGAAGACCAAGGAGTGCAGCAAGTTGAAGAAGCTGAAGGAGCACAACCTGAAGCCAGGCTGCCTCCAGCTAGTAGACATCTGAGAGATCATCTAGCAATTCAAATTATTTGTGATCTAAGTCAAGGGGTACAGACAAGGAGCAGAAATCTGAGTGCAGTGCTCTACTCCAGTTTTCTATCCCAAGTAGTGCCAAAGAAATTTGAAGAAGCCATCCTAGACCCTCATTGGATTGAGGCAATGCAAGAGGAGCTGAATCAGTTCAAGAGATGCAAAGTCTGGGAGCTTGTTCCTAAACCAAAAGACCACAACATAATTGGAAATAAGTGGATCTTTAGGAACAAGATGGTTGAACATGGAGTAATTATTAAGAACAAAGCAAGACTGGTTGCTAAGGGATATAGGCAGGAAGAAGGTATTGACTTTAATCAAACCTTTGCTCCAATAGCCAGACTGGAGGCCATAAGGATGTTCCTGGCCTATGCAACCTATCAAGGATTTAAAGTATACCAAATGGATATTAAGTCAGCCTTTCTGAATGGTAATCTGAAGGAAGAGGTCTATGTGGAACAGCCATCAGGTTTTGTTGATTCAACTCAACCTAGTTATGTCTATAGACTTAGGAAGGCTTTGTATGGGTTAAAACAAGCCCCTAGGGCTTGGTATGAAACCCTGTCTAGTTTCCTCCTTGAGAATAAATTCACAAGGGGGAAAATAGACAAGACTCTATTCCTTAGGGAATCCAGAGGCAAGATCATACTAGTCCAAATATATGTACATGACATAATATTTGGGTCTACTGAAAGTAGTCTTTGCAAAAAGTTTGCAAAACTTATGCAAGGACAATTTGAGATGAGCAGTATGGGGGAACTTAAGTTCTTCTTGGGTCTCCAAGTTAGACAGACTGAGAATGGTTTATCCATATGCCAGTCTAAGTTCACCCTAGAATTAATAAGGAAGTTTGGTATGGATTCATCCAGTACCATGGAGACTCCTATGGGGTCAAGTATGTCTCTTAGCAAAGATGATGCAGGGAAACCTGTAGATGAGGCTTTGTATAGAGGGATAGTTGGCTCCCTATTGTATTTGACTACAAGTAGACCAGATATCATGTATGCTACATGTGTCTGTGCTAGGTACCAAGCTTGCCCTAAAGAGTCTCATTTGACAGCAGTCAAAAGAATTTTGAGATATCTAAAGGGCACTCCTTATCTAGGCCTTTGGTACCCTAGGAATGGAGACTTTGAACTAACAGGTTATTCAGATGTAGATTTTGCAGGCTGCAAAGAAGATAGAAAGAGTACAACTGGAACCTGTCAATTCCTAGGTGGAAGACTGATATCATGGAGTAGCAAGAAGCAAACAAGTGTGGCTATCTTCATAGCAGAATCAGAATATGTGGCTGCAGGAAGTTGCTGTGCTAAACTTCTATGGATACAACATCAGCTAGAAGACTATGGTATTCAAGTAAGTAGAACACTACTGTTTTGTGATTCTACTAGTGCTATATCTATTGCAAACAATCCTGTTTCTGAAAGTTATGGTACCTAAACACCTAGAGGGGGGGGGGGTGAATAGGTGACCTAAACCTTTTTGAAACTTTGTTGGCAGCAAAACAGTTATCTCACAGATTTCTACAGTTAACAGCAATAACAAAATATAAACTGCTAATCCACAGCACAGCACAGCACAGCAGACACACAAATTTATAGTGGTTCCTCAATCTTTGGGTACATCCACTTTCCCCCTTCGCCTATCTAGCAGTGTACTAGATTCGGCCAAACTTCTCCACTATCTCAGAACCCAACTAGGTTCCTACACCTCAGGCCCAAAGCCTTACACTCAGCCACCAAGGCCTACACTCAGCCACCCAGGCCTACACTCAGCCAATTAAGGCCTACACTCAGAGTTCTTCAACTCCTACACTCAGGCAACCAAGCCCTACCCTCAGCCTTTATATTATAGGCTTACAATTCACTCAGATCCAATGGATCCTACAAGTTAAAATTGAATTACAATAACTAACTCTACAACTCAGAAAATAAGAGAGGAGTTGAGAGTTTCTTGAAGAGTTCTTGGAAGAACTCAGTTAGATCCAAACTGACTTAGCTTCCTTCAAAGCTTCTTGAGTAGAACTGAATTAGTCTGAATCCTCTGCAGTTGATCCTTGACCTCTGCTTCTTGAGATCCAGATGATTCTGAATCCTTCTTCTCAGCCTTAGTTCCAAAGACTGAATTCTTGATTGGAGCTCTCTCTCTCCAACTTCTTAGATCTGCAGTTGGACTGCCAGATCTTCTTGTGTTGATCCTCTGTGTATCACTTTTCTGATTACTTGAATAATCTGATCAATCACTTCAAAAATGGCTTCAACAACTTGTAACAACAACAACTATTACAACTTATAATCCCAACAGTGAACTCCTCCTTCTGTAAATTGAGGGTACCTATTTATAGAAATTCTTCAAGGTAACCGGCTGGTCCGGTTCAAAACAGTCTTCTGACTTCCCTGACAGTTGCTGTAGACCGGCTGGATCGGCAGCTGTCATGTCAACCAGTCACTTCTTGAAATTCTCTAACTGTCAGATAGTGTCGAGACTTTCTGTTCTTAAGTGTCGACACTTATAGACCAAGTGTCGACACATGTTGTGTAAGTGTCGACACAAGTCTATAAGGTGTCGACACAACTCCTTGTATGTCTCGACACAAACTCTTCTTCAAGTGTCGACACTGAAATTAAGTGTCGACACAAGTACTTGATCTTCTGTATCTTGTAGTATTCTTCTATGTGTCGACACATCTCCTTTGTGTCGACACATCTTCATGTGTTGAAACTGTAAAGTGTCGACATTGCTTCTTGGTGTCGACACAAGTCTTCAATTTTGTTTCTTCAGCTGAGTGTCGACACATTCTCTTAGTGTCGACACTTGTACTTAGAATATTTTGTAAACTTTTCTGTTCTTTGCTAAGTGTCGACACAGCTCCTTGTATCGACACTTTCTTCAAGTGTAGAGTCTTTAGCTAAGTGTCGACACATTGTGCTGGGTGTCGACACTTACTTCAAGTGCTGACTCTCCTGTTTGTGTGTCGACACATTGTGCTGAGTGTCGACACATTCTTCATATGTTGACTCTGCTGATTGAGTGTCGACACATTGTGTTGAGTGTCGACACTTGTCCTTAGTCTCTGCAGAATTTTGCTGAGTGTCGACACAACTCCAAGTGTCGACACTTTCTGATGTAGACTCAGCTCTTCTAGGTGTCGACACTTCTGCTAAGTGTCGACACAGCTTTTCTGCATACTTCTTCACTGAGTGTCGACACAGCTCCAAGTGTCGACACTTTCTGTCTGGTGTCGACTCTTCATCCCAGGTGTCGACACAATGACTCCAAGTGTCGACACTGCTTGTCTGGGTGTCGACACAAGCTTTCTCAAGTGTCGACACTTTCCCTCTGGGTGTCGACACATGGACTTAGAAACTTTTAGCTTCAGTCCAGTGAATACCTATCCTGCACAAGTAACTCAAACAAACATCAAATACATTATGATGTATATCATTGAGTTAGGTGAGGCTTCTTCAAATCAGGTACATTTGACCAATGTACCCAACAATCTCCCCCTATTTGGAGAAGTCATAACCCTTAGTCAATGATATACACCACTCATAATTAAAAATTAGAGAATGATGTAAAGCAGGTATATGTTAACAGGGTAAACTTAAACATGTAATAAAGCACACATGTATACTCATTAAACATTGCAGAACAAACAAGAAATAGATACATGCTTCTGAACAATCATGAGATATATTTATCAAAAATTGTTCTAACATTGTTTTAATACATTTCCATTGTTTTACAAAAATATTGCATATGTAAAAGATTACAACAATGTTTCTTAGTCTAATCTTAGGCTAGTTCTGATCTGGTTCTTTTATAACTATTCCTTTCCAGCTTGTACTTTGGCCTTTACAGTAGCAGCAGCAGCAGGCTCAGTATCAGCAGTCTTCTTTCCTTTGGAGTCCTTCTTCTTTAGTTCTTCAGCCTTGATTTTCTGTCTCTCAAAGTAATGATAGGGCTTAGGAAAGTACTTGCTAGGCTCTACAGCTGTAGGAGGTAGCTTTCCTAACTTAGCCTTCCTTCTATGCTGGACAATGGCTTCCTGCCTAATCTCATGCTTCCTCCATTCTGCTTCTGAGAACCATTTGTTTTTTTCATGATCATTGTCCTTGGCTGCTTTCCAGGCTGTGAGAATGATGTTCCTAGAAGTAGGGCTCCACTGTTCAAAATCAGGTTTTTGCTCAGCTAGTTCCCTAAACTTCTTCTTTGACAGCCTTGTCTCTTCTTCTTTGGCCAATGCCTCTTGCATAGCTGCTGTAACAGGTTGAACAACCTTTTCCAAGACAACATTAGACTTGGCAGTGGGTGGACTATACATTGTGCTGACTTCTGCATGAACCATGTCAAAATCTGGAGGTGGATAGATCACCTGAGCTACTTCCTGTTGCTCACCTCCAAGATATGCACTTTGAATTCCTGATTCAGCAACATTATCATCATCACACAGGGGAGGATAGCCCAGTGTAGCTCTGATGGAGTTAGAAATCCATTTGGCATGGTCAGAGCTAGCTTTGACTAACACCCTCTCCCCCTTTATGACTTCCTGTGCAACATGGTCTCTGACATCATCCTTTTGGAATCTGATCTGACTGTCCAAATACCTGATCCCATCTTTAAAATAAGGTCTAAGCTTTGTAAGCTGTTCAGAAATGACCTTCTGTGAGTCCTTGATTGCAGTCTTGACATCAGCAATTTCATCTTGAAAAGCTTTATCAAATTCAGCCTTTGCAGCAGCAGATGATGTTGAAGGTTCAGCAGTCTTATTCCTTAGTTCAGTCACTATAGCATTATGGGAGGCAGTTAAATTATCATTCATTCTTAATTGATTCTCCAGCACATAGCCTTGCTTTAGTGCTATATCATCTACTTGAGTCTTGATCTTTTCCTGATGAGTTGCCAGAAATACCACTGCATTTCCACCCTTGTGGAAGCATTCATTCATCTCTTTCTTGTTCAGGTTCATCTCAAACCTGATTGATTTTATATCTTGAGCTAAATCAAATTGTAAAGACTTGTTGCCTTCATCAATATACTTCTCTATAGCCCTCCTGTGCTCATCCAGCTTAACTTGCATTGCTACCATTAAGCCACTGTAATCAGTTGATGGAGCTTGTTGGACTAAGGAGTGTTGAGCAACAGTTTGTAGAGCCTTCTTGTAGCTCTGACTCCTTCTTTTGAATACAAAGAATTTCTTCTTTTTAGCTTGTTCAGTCTCATCTTCCTCAGACTCTGAAGTACTGGCTATATTCACCCTGTCCTTAGGGCTTGATGGTTTTTCAGCTTGCACATCTAGTGCCTTCTCAGTGTCTAGCCTTAAAGGCTCATCCTGAACTTCCAAGTTCTCCCCCTCAACAGCAGCACCCTTCTCTTCAGCAGCAGCATTCTTGTCCATGTCAAAATCCTCTTGATCTAAATTCAGAAAGAGGTCTTCCATTGTGTATTCAGGAGGTGACTGTGCAAGAGATGTACTTGGTTCTTCAACTACTTTATCAGGAACTACTTCTTGTACTACTGATGTGTCTTGGAGAACAACATCTGGTTCTTGATTTGCTTGCTGAGTTTGCTGATGGACATCAGACAAATCAGAATCTATTACAGAAAAATCTAAAGTTTTGAGGTCAGAAAGTACCTCTTGGATAATGATTGTAGCTTGCTCACTCTCCAGTGTAGAGGGTTGTTCTACAGCTGGAGGCTCCCCCTGGCTTGGATCCTTTTGCATGGGGCTAGCTGTAGGCAGCTCCCCCTGGATTTCAGTTGTCTCTTGAGGAGCAGGAGACTTCTCTGCAGCCACTTCTATTTGACTATCAGGAGTGAAAACAACTTGTTCTTCACTACCTGAACTGCTGGAGGACTCCTGTGTCACAGGAGCTATCTTCCTCTTCTTCTTTGGAGGTGAATCTTTCTTAGAAACTTGCTTCTCAGGGGTGGACAGTTCCTTTGACAGCACCCTTTCCCACCTTGAGAAGATCCTCATGTCCATCTTTCTCATGTGGTTGATTTTGCTACCTGCAGCAGTGCTCATTACCTCTGGTATTGTACCAGCCAGGTAGAGACTAAGTATCCTGCCCAGATTAGGCTTCTTCAGACTTTCCTTTATCTTCTCAAAGATAACCATTGACCAATCTGTTTTTAGGTTTAAGATGATTCTGGTCATGATATTGAACATGGAGGCTGACACCCTGTCATGCCCTCCAGGTTTACTGAGGATAACCTTTCCCACTATTTCTGACAGAAACTTTCCTTGAATGTTCATGCCTTTTCTGTTAAAGACAGAACCTATTTTCATCTTAGAGTCAAGGCCACACCAGGTAAGTGCTTCCCTGGTCTTAGATGTAGTCACTTCCTCTTCTGCTTGAATTCTAGGTAGCTGAAGTACCTTTCTTAGAGTTTTGGGTGAAATCTTGACCTTGGTGCCATGCACTCTTGATTTGATTTTATGACATGAGTCATCTACAGAAGCTCCAGTAAGGAATTTGAGAACTTCCTTCTTCCATATTTTGGTTGGTTCTGAAACCAGGTACTCCAATCCAGAATCGGTGACTAGGGTTACCACCGATTTGATTTCTTGATCGTCATCGTCGAACGCGCCACGAACCAGTTCATAGCCTTCATTGACGTTCTCCTCGAGCTTGGGAGCCATTAGGGTTTGTAGAATTAGTCTTTAGAAAAGAAAAATGTCGACACAGTAGTTTGGTCTCGAAACTCTGAAAGCGTGTCGACAAACAAAGACAGAATCCTATTTATACCTTTCTGGTTTGAAGACGAACAGGCGGGATGGATTACTAAAGATGTGTCGACACTGGCAATAAGTGTCGACACACACTTATAATGTCTCGACACTCATGTGTCGACACTAGTTTAGTCAACAGAGTTTATGTGTCGACACTTGGTTATGTGTCGACACCACATTACTCGACATGTGGTCGAGACGTTACTTAGAAAATTCTGAGTAAAACTTAAGTGTCGACACCTTATTGGATGTGTCGACACCAACTCGACATGTGTCGACACTAACATTCTGAAGTGTCGACACCAACTTCCTAGATGTGTCGACACCATTTTCCTGAAGTGTCGACACTTACTATTCTGTGTCGACATAGACTTGTCTATGTGTCGACACCTTTTTACTTAGCCAATTTTTAGTTCTGTAAACTTAGTCTAAGTTTATCATACCTAGTTCAATTTTGAACCTATTGAACTTAGCTTCTTCTAAGGGCTTAGTAAACATGTCAGCTATCTGATTATCAGTTTTAACATATTCAAGTGCAATATCATTTCTTTCTACATGCTCCCTAAGAAAGTGATATTTAATCTCAATATGATTTGTTCTACTATGAGATACAGGGTTGTTAGCTATTGAAATAGCACTTGTAGAATCACTGTAAAGTGGAGTTCTACTTACCTGAATTCCATAGTCTTCTAGCTGATGTTGAATCCACAGAAGTTGAGCACAGCAACTTCCTGCAGCTACATATTCTGACTCAGCTGTGGAGATAGCCACACTAGTCTGCTTTTTGCTGCTCCATGAAATTATTCTTCCACCTAGGAATTGACAGGTTCCAGTTGTGCTCTTTCTATCCTCTTTGCATCCTGCAAAGTCTGCATCTGTATAACCTGTTAGATCAAAATCTCCATTCCTAGGGTACCAGAGGCCTAGATAAGGTGTGCCCTTTAGATATCTCAAGATTCTCTTGACTGCAGTCAAGTGAGACTCTTTAGGGCAGGCTTGATACCTGACACAAACACATGTAGCATACATAATGTCAGGTCTACTAGCAGTCAAGTATAGTAGGGAGCCAACTATCCCTCTATACAAGGTTTCATCTACAGGTTTCCCTGCATCATCCTTGCTAAGAGACATACTTGACCCCATAGGAGTCTTCATGGTGCTGGATGAATCCATACCATATTTCCTTATGAGTTCTAGGGTGAACTTGGACTGACAAATGGATAGACCACTTTCAGTCTGTTTAACTTGGAGACCCAAGAAAAACTTTAGTTCTCCCATACTACTCATCTCAAATTGACTTTGCATAAGCTTTGCAAACTTTTTTCAAAGGCTACTTTCAGTAGACCCAAATATAATGTCATCTACATATATTTGGACAAGTATGACTTTGCCTCTAGATTCCATAAGGAATAGAGTCTTATCTATTTTCCCCCTTGAGAACTTGTTCTCAATGAGGAAACTAGATAGGGTTTCATACCAAGCTCTAGGTGCTTGTTTTAACCCATATAATGCTTTCCTAAGTCTATAGACATAATGAGGTAGAGTTGGATCAACAAAACCTGCAGGCTGCTCCACATAGACTTCTTCTTTCAAATTACCATTTAGGAATGCTGACTTCACATCCATTTGGTATACCTTGAATCCTTGATAGGTTGCATAGGCCAAGAACATCCTTATGGCTTCCAGTCTGGCTACTGGAGCAAAGGTTTGATCAAAATCAATACCTTCTTCTTGCCTATATCCTTTTGCAACCAGTCTTGCTTTATTCTTAATGATAACTCCTTGTTCATCTAACTTATTCCTATAGATCCACTTTGTTCCTATCACATTGTGATCTTTAGGTTTAGGAACCAGGTCCCAAACCTTGCACCTTTTGAACTGATTAAGCTCTTCCTGCATTGCTTCAGTCCACTGTGGATCTTGTATAGCTTCTTCAAATTTTTTTGGTTCTATTTGAGACAGAAAACTTGAATATACTACAACATTCTGATTTCTGCTCCTTATCTGAACACCTTGTCTTGGATCTCCAATAATCAGCTCTACTGGATGATCTCTTAGATGCCTGTTGGCTGGAGGCATCCTTACTCCTGGTTGAACTTCTTCAGCATCTTCATCAAGCTGAGTTCCTTGTACTTCTTCAGCTCCTGGTACATGTAGTTCTCCCCCTGGACATAAGCCATCTTCTTCTACTTGCTGTCTTGCAGCAGGTACATCTTCTATGGTTAGCTTGTCCATCTTCTTAGTAAGACCTGTGGGGCTGCATACATTGCTAGACAACTCATTGTTAATTAGTTTTGTCTCATCAAAAACTACATGCACAGACTCCTCTACAACTTGTGTAGTCAAGTTGTGAACTCTATAAGCCTTACTATTATTGCTGTACCCAACAAATACTCCCTCTTGGGACTTGGCAGCAAACTTAGTTAAGTAAGACTTCCCATTGTTAAGTATGAAGCATTTGCAACCAAAAATCCTGAAATAGGATAGGTTTGGTTTCCTGCCTTTCACAACTTCATAGGGGGTCTTGTTTAACCTTTTAGTGATGGTAGCCCTATTTATCACATGGCATGCAGTGTTAACTGCTTCAGCCCAGAAATACTCTGGCAGTGATGAATCACTTAATAGGGTCCTACCAGCCTCTATCAAGGTCCTATTCTTCCTTTCAGCAATGCCATTTTGCTGAGGTGTTCTAGGTGAAGAGAATTCTTGAAATATCCCAAAATCTTCACATAGTTTTGTCATGCTTTCAGATTGAAACTCAGTACCATGGTCACTTCTAATTTTGACCACAGTACTATTTAGTTCATTCTGAATTTGCTTGACAAAGCTGTAGAAGACACTAGGTGTTTCAGATTTCTGCCTTAAGAAGAACACCCAGGAAAACCTTGAGTAGTCATCAACAACTACAAAGGTATAGACCTTCCTACCTAAGCTGAGAACTGGCATTGGACCAAAGAGATCCATATGCAAGAGGTATAAGCACTTCACAGCATCTTTGTTCTCAATGCTTTTAAAGGTGGATTTGGTCTGCTTGCCCTTTTGACAAGCTGAGCAAATGCCATCTTTAACACACTTAACTTGAGGACCATTCCTCACTAACTCTTTGCTAAAGAGTTTGCTAATAGTCTTGTAGTTAAGATGAGCTAGCCTCTTGTGCCACTTGACACAATGAGAGATTGTCTCATCAGCTACAAGACAGACAGGAGAACCATTGTTCTCAATCATAATGTCTAAACAGTAGACATTCCTCTTTCTATATCCTGTCAAAATGATCTCTTGATCACTTGACCTCTTGATATGACAACCATTTTTAACAAATGAGATGTCATACCCTACATCACTTAACTGACTTATACTAATGAGGTTGTGTTTCAACCCTTTAACATAAGCCACTTGAGTAATGGTAACAATGTTTGAAGAGATGTTACCAAACCCTTTGATGATCCCTTTTTCAGAACCACCAAAGGTCACTTTAGGACCATTTTTGATTGGAATGTAGTCCTTCAATAGTCCTCTTGTTCCAGTCATATGTCTGGAACATCCACTATCCAAGTACCATGTTGGGGTATGGCCACTTGGATTCACCTGCAAAACAAATTAATGAACCTTAGAACCCAAAGTAAACTTGGGTCCTTGGTGATTGTTAGTTTGCAACTTGACAAAACTACCTACTGGCTTTCCACTAGGTAGCTTGCTACTCCTATTGGCACTTGCATTGTGCCAACAGTCCAAGGCAAAGTGGCCAACTTTGCCACAACACTAGCATTCAAACTTGTTATACCTTTGCTTAGGTACAGACTTGGCTGTCTTGACTACAGCAGACTTAATGAATGTTGGGGCTTTGCCCTTGGACTTGGGCTGATCCTGAACAGTCCTAGCTGGTTTAATAAAACCCAATCCAGCCTTTCCTTTATGATGAACAAATTCATCAATCAAGGGTAGCACTGATTTAGGTTTTGAAAACCTAGCAACTAGCTCTCTTTCCTTCTGGAGATTGATCTCCAGTAACTTAATTTGATCATTTTTATAGGTGATAGTTCCCATCTGAATCACAGTAATGTGTTTCAGCCTGGCTACCTCATTGAGCTTTTGATCAAATTCCTTCTCAAAATCTGTTGCAGCTGCCTTGAGACCAGCAATCTCCTTTGCCTGACTTTTGGCTAGGGTCTTGCTTTTCATATAGGCTTGCAACAGTACTTTATATTCATGTAAGAGCTGATGAATATCTCCCTCAAATTCAGAAACACTTCCATCACTTGATGAAAATGAATCTGACTCTGAACTAGAACTGGAATCTGAACTTTGAGTTGGACTTTGTACCTGACTAGGTCCTGGCTGCTCCAGGATTTTGGTACTTTCAGTCAATGCCATCAGTCCTTGGCACTGACACTCTTCTTGTTCATAGATTGATTCCATGATCTGCATAAACTCTTCTTCTTCTTTAGCAAATAGCCCTATGTAGGCTTCAGCATCTGTCTCAGTGTCTGAAGAAGAAATGTCTGAAAGAGTCTTCTCATTCTTTGCAACAAAGGACTTCTCCTTCTTTCCTTTGAAGTGAGTCTTCTTTTTGTCACTGGATTCTTTTCTTCTCTCAGGACAATCTGCAATAACATGACCCTGTCTATTGCAGCAGTAACACACTATCTTAGAACCAGTTGCCTTGCTAGTCTTTGTCTTTTTCTTGTCCTTCTTTGAAGGCTTCTTCTCCTGATACTGGACTTCTTTCCCTTTGGAAAATGAAGGTCTGGACCTCCACTGTTTCTTCTTCAGGAATTTCTGAAAATGTCTGGTGAATGCAGCAAAGTCTTCATCACTTTCACTGCTTGTAGACTTTGTGCTAACAGACTCATCAGATTCTGATTCAACTACCTCTGGAGGAGGAGTTGATGACTTAGTCCTGCCCTTTCTAGGTACTTCTGACTTGAAGGCAACAGTCCTTTCCCTGTGCTCAGTCCTTGTTGATTTTTCCTCCTCTTTTCTCACTGACAGCTGCATCTCATAAGACAGCAACTTGCCAAACAGTGTGGGAGGAGGAATTTCTCCCAACTTTGCCATTTCTCTGATGGCACAGATCTTGGTGTCCCAATCTTTGGTTAGGGACCTTAAGAACTTATCATTCAATTCATAGTTAGTGAACTCTCTTCCATAGGACATGAGTTCATTAACAATTCTATAGAACTTCTTGTAGCATTCAGTGATGCTATCTCCTCTTCCTTGCCTAAAGCTCTCATACTCTTGATTAAGCAAGGACTTTCTATCTTGCCTAACTTCTTCAGAACCTTCCATATAGACAATGAGGGTATCCCACATTTCTTTTGCTGTTTTACAGTGAATTAAGTTCTGAAAAGTTGCATCATCAATGACACTCACTATTATGTTTTGTGCCCTCTTGTCCATAGTGGCTAGGACAATTTCATCCTTGGTCATCTCAGAGAAATCCTTTGGAGTCCTCTGATTTGCATCCAATACTGAAATTTTCATTGGCACATAAGGCCCTTCTTTTACTGTGATGTAGATCCTAGGGTCAGAGGCTTCCATGAATAGCCTTACCCTCTCTTTCCAGATCCCAAAGATCTCTTTTCTGCATATGGGCAGTTTCATTGAACCCAATTCCTTGTGATTCTCTGAAAAACCCATGTTTCTTGATTTTCTTGAAACTGTGTTCTGATTTACACTGAATCTGCCAAACTGAATCTCCTCAGACAGTTAGTCCTTTTTGAGGAACCTGGCTCTGATACCACTTGAAAGTTATGGTACCTAAACACCTAGAGGGGGGGGGGGTGAGTAGGTGACCTAAACCTTTTTGAAACTTTGTTGGCAGCAAAACAGTTATCTCACAGATTTCTACAGTTAACAGCAATAACAAAATATAAACTGCTAATCCACAGCACAGCACAGCACAGCAGACACACAAATTTATAGTGGTTCCCCAATCTTTGGGTACATCCACTTTCCCCCTTCGCCTATCTAGCAGTGTACTAGATTCGGCCAAACTTCTCCACTATCTCAGAACCCAACTAGGTTCCTACACCTCAGGCCCAAAGCCTTACACTCAGCCACCAAGGCCTACACTCAGCCTGTAACACCCCCTATCCGTCGCATAGCATATAGCAGTAGGTCCGGCCGGGGCCCGACGCCATATACCACAGACAGACCGGGTGGTTACTTATGGAAACCATCCAACCAATCTCAACGTCCTACACAGAGCATTCTAGCGGAAGCAGTTTATATAAGTTGCAAAACAAGAACCCAGCAACAAGCATGAATGTCCACTAACAAGATAATAGGAATGTTATTACAAAATACTCAAAAGTCGGCCTTAAGGCCTTACAAAATGTTTCACTAGCCTTTTACATGATTTACAAACCTCGGCGCGCAGGCCGGCCATACATGAATAAAACATAAAACATTTCCACTTGGGCCTTCGAGGGCCAGCTTCGCAAAAAGGGCTTTAGCCCGCTATTGACCGCTTGGTCCAGCTACACCTGCAAGCAAACAAACTACCGCACGGTGGCAAACAAGGCAACGGTCAGCAATGCTGACCAAATTATAACGATCCCGCCCCCAACTCGGGGCGGCGATGCTCCTTCCCTGCATTTCATTAGCATAAGCGAGCAAATTAAAACCATAGCCATTTCATCACAGGCGTTGGCTCGCACGGCCACACGCCCCGTGCACTCAGGGCACATTCTCGGTGAACCGGTCGATGTCACGACAATTAAAGCCATTAACATTCCGGATTCACCACCGCCACTTTGACGGCCATTCCTATGAGCAATTCGTCTTCATGGTATTGGTCACGTCAATTTAAGCCATTGACCACCGAAGACCCACATCTATGCCAACGGCGAGTGCCATGTAACTTTAGGTCTCTCTAACCCGAACGACATAAAGCGGGTACGGCTCCATCTAACCCGTGCTCACATCGCAACGGCAATTTAAGCCATTTGCGCGGGTCAAACTTTCACCGATTCCCATTCTACCGCAAGACACATAACCCCGTTATGTTCATGTTGGCACTCAGGCCACCAAGTTGGCAAGACCTCGTGTCCGCCCAGTTTTCCGGGTGCACCTTTGGGTTAGTCCCCAAGGCTCCCTGCTGCAATCTACCGCGTAGAAAACCCGAAAAACACCCAATAGCACGGAGTCTTCTACGGCCTTATGCAATGCAACATCACCGATCCGAACTAACATGTCCGGGTAGGCTTCAACCAAAATGTCTATGTCTGTTCTCGCATACGGACTCTAAACAACGGGGACTTCACATATCTACCCGAAGGAACGCCTCCAACTCTCCGCAAACTCGCGAGAGCGGGCTTCCTATGCAAAGAAAGAGAGCGGCTCATGCTCAAGATGAGGATCGTTACCCTTGCGGTCCTCTTTGGCGCCATCGAAAAGTAATCGGATGGAAATCACCGCACTTGCGTTGCCTCCGTGGATACGGAGTCGGCTTGCGATTCGGAGCTCCGAAGCTCCTCCAATGGCGGATCTAGCTCCTCTTCTTCTTGCCTTAGCTCTTCTTTCTCCAAGGGTTTGGAGAGAGAACAAGTGGAAAAAGTGAGGGTTTTCTAAGTCAAAACCCGGGTATATCCCTTCAGGAACAACCCCCAGCCGTTGGATCTTCAGTCAAAGAAATGAACGGCTTCGATTCGGGACTGAAATGCCCAATCTGGACCGAACACGGCCTGGCACACGCCCGTGTCCAGGGCCGTGTGCCGCATTCGCCGTCAAAATCGAATCTCCTGAACACGCACACGGGTATCGAACACGCCCGTGTTCGAGCTGACACGCCAGTGTACCAGCTGACACGGCCGTGTAGCCGGCCGTGTACCCCATGATTTTCTCCCGTTTTCAACCCGAGCACTGACACGGGTTCTAGGAAATGCCCGTGTCCTTGCCCGTGTCACCTTGATACGCCTGAGCTCCAGGCCGTGTACAAGGTCTCAGCACTTCGCGGCTAAGTGTCGACACGGGTCGACACGCCCTGCGACACGCCCGTGTCGCAGGCCGTGTGCCATGTCTCGACACACTGTCGACACCAAAGTGTCGACTTCGCGGGACGAGTGTCGACACAGGTTGACACGCCCTGCGACACGCCCGTGTTGCAGGCCGTGTGCCGTGTCTCGACACAACGTCGAAGCACTGTGTCGACTTCACGGCTAAGTGTTGACACGGGTCGACACGCCCTGCGACACGCCCGTGTCGCAGGCCGTGTGCCCAGTCTCGACACAATATCGAGACCAAAGTGTCGACTTCACGCCTTAGTGTCGGCACAGGCTTGACACGCCCTGGGACACGCCCGTGTCCCAGGCCGTGTGCCTGCAGCCAGAACTCAAATTGGCCCAAAATATTCCCCTTTTGCTCCTTTGAGTTTCGGGGCGTTACAACTCTACCCCTCTTAAAAGAATTTCGCCCACGAAATTACATAAAGGGAAAAACATGTACCAAAACTAAAATTTGTACCAGAGCGGAACAACTCCGGATATTCGTCAAGCATCGTCTGCTCTCGCTCCCAAGAGAGCTCCTCACGACCGCAATTGTCCCACCGGACTTTGACCATCCTGATCTCTTTATTGCGTAGCCGCTTGACCTCCGAGTCCTCAATCCGCACGGGCTTGACTTTTGTCGTTAGCCCACTATCCACCGGCACTTGATTGGCCGCGATCACTTGCGTAGGCTCTTGCACCGCCTTCCGAAGCACCGAAATATGGAATACGTCATGTAAACCACTTAGCTCCACTGAAAGCTTCAGCCGATAGGCCGCTTCTCCTACTCGCTCTAGGACCTCGAACGGTCCAAGGTACCTCGGGCTTAGCTTTTTCAATCGCCGCACCCGCGAGACACCCTTGAACGGCTTGATCTTTAGGTACACATAATCACCCACAGCGAACTCCACGTTCCTGTGCTTGGCATTATAGTATTTTGCCTGCCGGTCCTGAGCGATAAGCAACCTCTCCCGAATTGTTCTTACCAAAGAAGTAGCATCCTCCACTTCCGAGCGCTTATACAACTTTGACTGGCCCGTTTCTAACCAAGACAACGGCGTGCGACATCTTCTACCATATAGGGCCTCGAAAGGCGCCATCTGAATACTTGCTTGGTAGTTGTTGTTGTATGCGAACTCCACCAAATAAAGGTGGTCCTCCCATTGCTTTCCAAAGTCCAAGACACACATGCGAAACATGTCTTCCATCGTTCTATTGACCCTCTCGGTCTGCCCATCCGTTTGTGGGTGGAAGGCTGTGCTAAACTTCAGCTTTGTTCCCAACATTTGCTGCACCAGCCTCCAATCATTGGACGTGAACCGCCCATCTCGGTCACTCACGATGCTACGGGGCACACCATGAAGCCGCACTATGTTATCCACATAAAGCTTTGCCAGCTTCTCCACCGGATCATCCTTCCTATGTGGAATAAAATGCGACACCTTTGTTAATCGATCGACCACCACCCAAATGGCGTCGTTCCCCTTCTGCGACCTTGGCAAACCATGCACAAAGTCCATAGAGATGTCGTCGAATTTCCACTCCGGAATAGGCAAGGACTTAAGAAATCCTCCCGGCTTTTGGCACTCCGCCTTTACCAAGGCGCAGGTTTGGCACTTCGCTACATATAGCGCCACATCCTTTTTCAAACCCGGCCACCAAAATAGCTTCTTGATATCGCGGTACATCTTCGTGCTCCCCGGGTGAATCGAGTACTTGGTATGGTGCGCCTCGTACAACAACTCCACCCGTAAATTGCCCACACTTGGGACGCACAAACGACCGTCTATCCACAGCAATCCGTCCTCCACGACGAACTGGGATTTTGACCCATCCAGAGCCTCTATCATGAACTGCTTCATATGAGCATCCATATCCAAAGCCTGTCGAATCCGATCAGCCAGGTCATATTGGACTTCAGTCCAATTCAGCACTGCTTCAGCACTAGATTGTCTATCCACACAAACAATCTCCAACGCCTCCAGCTCCTGCACCAACCGCTCATCATGCACTGATAGCCAATTCGCTTGAGCTGGGGCTCGGAGACTCAACACGTCCGCAACCGCATTCCCTTTGCCAGGCACGTAGTGGATCTTGAAAGTATAGTCCCCCAGGAACTCCATCCACCTACGCTGCCGCATATTCAGATCTTTCTGATCAATCAAATACTTTAGGCTCTTGTGATCGGTGTAGATATCAATCTTCACACCGTACAAATAGTGTCTCCACAGCTTCAAGGCAAAAATCACGGCCGCTAACTCCAAGTCATGGACCGGATAATTCCTCTCGTGCACTTTTAGCTGTCTCGAGCCATAAGCTATCACGCTGCCGTGCTGCAATAGCACGCAACCCAAACCACTGCCCGAAGCATCGCTATATATCTCATAGCCTTCGGTTCCAACCGGCAAACTCAGCACAGGCGCCGCGGTCAACCGACACTTTAACTCCTCAAAAGCTCGCGCGCACTCCGGCGTCCAAACGAACTTATGATCCTTCCTCGTCAAAGTAGTGAGAGGTAATGCTATCCGCGAGAAGTTCTCTACGAAGCGCCTATAATAGCCGGCAAGCCCCAAAAAGCTCCGGACTTCTGCTACCGTAGCAAGCTCAGGCCACTCCCGTATCGCAACAATCTTCGCTGGATCCACAGCAATACCCTCTCCACTCACTATATGCCCGAGGAACGCCACTGAGGATAGCCAAAACTCGCACTTCGAGAACTTGGCATACAACTGGTTTCTCTTGAGTGTCTCCAACACCAAATGGAGATGCTTGAAGTGATCCTCCTCACTTTGCGAGTACACCAAAATATCGTCGATGAAGACGATCACGAAATGGTCTAGGTACTCCCTGAACGTCCTGTTCATCAAATCCATAAATACTGACGGCGCATTAGTCAGCCCAAACGGCATGACCGTAAACTCATAATGCCCGTATCTCGTACTAAGCGCTGTCTTTGGGATATCACTCTCCCTTATCCGCAGCTGATAGTACCCAGACTTGAGATCTAACTTCGAGTACACCGTCGACCCGACTAACTGATCAAAGAGATCATCAATCCGGGGGATCGGGTACTTGTTCTTCTCAGTCAGCTTATTTAGCTCCCGATAATCAATACACAACCTCAAGATTTCGTCCTTCTTCTTAACAAAGAGGACCGGTGCGCTCCAAGGCGAAGAACTCGGGCGCACATACCCTTGCTCCAACAACTCTTGCAGTTGAACTTTCAGCTCTGCCATTTCCTTAGGCGCTAGCCGATACGGAGATCGTGACACAGGCTTTGCACCTGGCACTAGCTCGATAGTAAAATCTATCTCCCGTTGTGGCGGGGCTCCAGGAAGATCTGCGGGGAACACATCAGGGTATTCCGATACCACTGAAATACAATCCATCGCGGGCTTCGGCTTTGCAACCTCCACTAGTGTAAAGAACAGTTCTGCTCCGGCACGAACCGCCTTCACCACCTGAAGAGCAGACATCAACGTCTTGCTCGACCCCTTTAAGCCCGTAAAAGTCGTCTCACGACTTGCTCCCAGCTTTACTTCCTTGCTACCGCAATCTATATGGGCCTGCTGCTCCGAGAGCCAGTCCATTCCAAATATGACGTCGAACTCCACCAACGGAAGTAAGGACGCCCGCAGGTCAAACTCCTGCTCTCCAATACGAATCTTAACATCGCAGATCCTATCCGCTCGCATCGAGCACCCATTTGGCAACAACACATCCAACTTATCCTTCACCATCGAAGAAGGGACTCCGATGCGTAATATAAATCCTTCGGACAAGAAGGAGTGTGAAGCTCCCGTATCAAAGAGTGCTCGTGCCGGATTTTCACAAATCAACACAAATCCTAAACAAGTAGTGGTAAGGTAACATGTGAATAACAAGCATATAAAGGAATTGACTTGCTATAAATTAAACCGTACCTGTCACCACGTCAGCTTGTTTAATGGCCTCCTGTTGGCCAAGATTGTAAACTCTTGGTTGGGCCGGAGCATAGTGGGATGCGGTCGACTCCACCGCCTTTCCCTTCTCTTCATAAGTGGCTCCCGGCCTCCTCTCGGACTTAGGACGTCCGCTCCAACAATCACGGGCGAAATGCCCCGTCTTGCCACAAGTAAAGCACGCGCCCGGGGTCCAACTCGTAGTCGCCCCAGAAGCACCAGAAGAAGCTGGACCCGAAGTCCTATGTTTCTTGAAAGCCCTCCGATAGCCGGACTTTGAGGTAGTCGGCACTTTAAACTCAGATTTTCTATCAACCAAGCCTTTCTTCGCTTGCACACTCTTCATGTCCTTCTCCAAGGACCGGGCAGTATTGACCAAGGTTAAGAAACCCTGCGTCATTGGCCCCGACAGTAACAATCTCAGCTCATCCCTCAAGCCTTCATAAAAACGATTAGTCTTGCGCTCCTCATCCATGATGGTGGAGCTAGCATAACGACTCAACCGCGTAAACTCGTGGAGATATTCATCCACGTTCCTCTCACCCTGCACTAACTTCAGGAATTCATTCTCCATCGAGATCCTCTGAGTAGAAGGGAGGTATCTTGCTAAGAACAATTCCGAGAACTCTTCCATCGGAACGTCTATCAGTTGTCTACCTCGCAGATGATGCAGCTCCAAACCTTCCCACCACATCCTCGCTTCACCGCCCAGCAGGAACGTAGCAATGGTGGTCATCTGCCACTCCTCCGTCTCCGTCGCTGTCATGACTCTCTTCACCCTAGAGAGCCAGTCTTCAGCCTGAGATGGGGTTCCCAACCCCGAGAATAACGGAGGGTTAAAGCTCATTACATGCTTCAACTGCCTCTCAGTCGCCCTCCTTGGCACTATTGGTTCTACAACCACTTGCTCCATCCTCCTCGGCTCAGCCTCTTGAAGAGGTACTTGCTCCATCACAGGAGCGGGCTGCTGCGCTTGCCTCCCAGGCTGCGCATTTATCACGGCCAACACCGCTTCAGCCACGAGTCGAATATTCTCAGCCGATAGAGGTGTTGCAGGAGCAACATCCGGTGCACTACTTGCCTCAGAAACTCGGCGTTCTGACGGCCCAGCACCACTTCGGGTCACCTATAGTGGTACAAAACACCGTTAAGCGACCAAATAAATTGCAAACAGCAATTATAGGAACACGCAGGTTCCTCAAACACGAGTATTTTCATTCCTAAGTGGACATTCATGGGTTCTTTTTACTGTTATTACGATGACGCACACAAGGTGCTCACCACCCCTTAAAAAGAATTTGCCCACGAATTCAGTTCAAGCCCGACCAAAACCAGTAGTCTGATACCAAATTGTAACACCCCCTATCCGTCGCATAGCATATAGCAGTAGGTCCGGCCGGGGCCCGACGCCATATACCACAGACAGACCGGGTGGTTACTTATGGAAACCATCCAACCAATCTCAACGTCCTACACAGAGCATTCTAGCGGAAGCAGTTTATATAAGTTGCAAAACAAGAACCCAGCAACAAGCATGAATGTCCACTAACAAGATAATAGGAATGTTATTACAAAATACTCAAAAGTCGGCCTTACAAAATGTTTCACTAGCCTTTTACATGATTTACAAACCTCGGCGCGCAGGCCGGCCATACATGAATAAAACATAAAACATTTCCACTTGGGCCTTCGAGGGCCAGCTTCGCAAAAAGGGCTTTAGCCCGCTATTGACCGCTTGGTCCAGCTGCACCTGCAAGCAAACAAACCACCGCACGGTGGCAAACAAGGCAACGGTCAGCAATGCTGACCAAATTATAACGATCCCGCCCCCAACTCGGGGCGGCGATGCTCCTTCCCTGCATTTCATTAGCATAAGCGAGCAAATTAAAACCATAGCCATTTCATCACAGGCGTTGGCTCGCACGGCCACACGCCCCGTGCACTCAGGGCACATTCTCGGTGAACCGGTCGATGTCACGACAATTAAAGCCATTAACATTCCGGATTCACCACCGCCACTTTGACGGCCATTCCTATGAGCAATTCGTTTTCATGGTATTGGTCACGTCAATTTAAGCCATTGACCACCGAAGACCCACATCTATGCCAACGACGAGTGCCATGTAACTTTAGGTCTCTCTAACCCGAACGACATAAAGCGGGTACGGCTCCATCTAACCCGTGCTTACATCGCAATGGCAATTTAAGCCATTTGCGCGGGTCAAACATTCACCGATTCCCATTCTACCGCAAGACACATAACCCCGTTATGTTCATGTTGGCACTCAGGCCACCAAGTTGGCAAGACCTCGTGTCCGCCTAGTTTTCCGGGTGCACCTTTGGGTTAGTCCCCAAGGCTCCCTGCTGCAATCTACCGCGTAGAAAACCCGAAAAACACCCAATAGCACGGAGTCTTCTCCGGCCTTATGCAATGCAACATCACCGATCCGAACTAACATATCCGGGTAGGCTTCAACCAAAATGCCTATGTCCGTTCTCGCATACGGACTCTAAACAACGGGGACTTCACATATCTACCCGAAGGAACGCCTCCAACTCTCCGCAAACTCGCGAGAGCGGGCTTCCTATGCAAAGAAAGAGAGCGGCTCATGCTCAAGATGAGGATCGTTACCCTTGCGGTCCTCTTTGGCGCCATCGAAAAGTAATCGGATGGAAATCACCGCACTTGCGTTGCCTCCGTGGATCCGGAGTCGGCTTGCGATTCGGAGCTCCGAAGCTCCTCCAATGGCGGATCTAGCTCCTCTTCTTCTTGCCTTAGCTCTTCTTTCTCCAAGGGTTTGGAGAGAGAAAAAGTGGAAAAAGTGAGGGTTTTCTAAGTCAAAACCCGGGTATATCCCTTCATGAACAACCCCCAGCCGTTGGATCTTCAGTCAAAGAAATGAACGGCTTCGATTCGGGACTGAAATGCCCAATCTGGACCGAACACGGCCTGGCACACGCCCGTGTCCAGGGCCGTGTGCCGCATTCGCCGTCAAAATCGAATCTCCTGAACACGCACACGGGTATCGAACACGCCCGTGTTCGAGCTGACACGTCCGTGTACCAGCTGACACGGCCGTGTAGCCGGCCGTGTACCCCATGATTTTCTCCCGTTTTCAACCCGAGCACTGACACGGGTTCTAGGACACGCCCGTGTCCTTGCCCGTGTCACCTTGACACGCCTGAGCTCCAGGCCGTGTACAAGGTCTCAGCACTTCGCAGCTAAGTGTCGACACGGGTCGACACGCCCTGCGACACGCCCGTGTCGCAGGCCGTGTGCCATGTCTCGACACACTGTCGACACCAAAGTGTCGACTTCGCGGGACGAGTGTCGACACGGGTTGACACGCCCTGCGATACGCCCGTGTTGCAGGCCGTGTGCCGTGTCTCGACACAACGTCGAAGCACTGTGTCGACTTCACGGCTAAGTGTCGACACGGGTCGACACGCCCTGCGACACGCCCGTGTCGCAGGCCGTGTGCCCAGTCTCGACACAATGTCGAGACCAAAGTGTCGACTTCACGCCTTAGTGTCGGTACAGGCTTGACACGCCCTGGGACACGCCCATGTCCCAGGCCGTGTGCCTGCAGCCAGAACTCAAATTGGCCCAAAATATTCCCCTTTTGCTCCTTTGAGTTTCGGGGCGTTACACAGCCACCCAGGCCTACACTCAGCCAATTAAGGCCTACACTCAGAGTTCTTCAACTCCTACACTCAGGCAACCAAGCCCTACCCTCAGCCTTTATATTATAGGCTTACAATTCACTCAGATCCAATGGATCCTACAAGTTAAAATTGAATTACAATAACTAACTCTACAACTCAGAAAATAAGAGAGGAGTTGAGAGTTTCTTGAAGAGTTCTTGGAAGAACTCAGTTAGATCCAAACTGACTTAGCTTCCTTCAAAGCTTCTTGAGTAGAACTGAATTAGTCTGAATCCTCTGCAGTTGATCCTTGACCTCTGCTTCTTGAGATCCAGATGATTCTGAATCCTTCTTCTCAGCCTTAGTTCCAAAGACTGAATTCTTGATTGGAGCTCTCTCTCTCCAACTTCTTAGATCTGCAGTTGGACTGCCAGATCTTCTTGTGTTGATCCTCTGTGTATCACTTTTCTGATTACTTGAATAATCTGATCAATCACTTCAAAAATGGCTTCAACAACTTGTAACAACAACAACTATTACAACTTGTAATCCCAACAGTGAACTCCTCCTTCTGTAAACTGAGGGTACCTATTTATAGGCATTCTTCAAGGTAACCGGCTGGTCCGGTTCAAAACAGTCTTCTGACTTCCCTGACAGTTGCTATAGACCGGCTGGATCGGCAGCTGTCATGTCAACCAGTCACTTCTTGAAATTCTCTAACTGTCAGATAGTGTCGAGACTTTCTGTTCTTAAGTGTCGACACTTATATAGCAAGTGTCGACACATGTTGTGTAAGTGTCGACACAAGTCTATAAGGTGTCGACACAACTCCTTGTATGTCTCGACACAGACTCTTCTTCAAGTGTCGACACTGAAATTAAGTGTCGACACAAGTACTTGATCTTCTGTATCTTGTAGTATTCTTCTATGTGTCGACACATCTCCTTTGTGTCGACACATCTTCATGTGTTGAAACTGTAAAGTGTCGACATTGCTTCTTGGTGTCGACACAAGTCTTCAATTTTGTTTCTTCAGCTGAGTGTCGACACATTCTCTTAGTGTCGACACTTGTACTTAGAATATTTTGTAAACTTTTCTGTTCTTTGCTAAGTGTCGACACAGCTCCTTGTGTCGACACTTTCTTCAAGTGTAGAGTCTTTAGCTAAGTGTCGACACATTGTGCTGGGTGTCGATACTTACTTCAAGTGCTGACTCTCCTGTTTGTGTGTCGACACATTGTGCTGAGTGTCGACACATTCTTCATATGTTGACTCTGCTGATTGAGTGTCGACACATTGTGTTGAGTGTCGACACTTGTCCTTAGTCTCTGCAGAATTTTGCTGAGTGTCGACACAACTCCAAGTGTCGACACTTTCTGATGTAGACTCAGCTCTTCTAGGTGTCGACACTTCTGCTAAGTGTCGACACAGCTTTTCTGCATACTTCTTCACTGAGTGTCGACACAGCTCCAAGTGTCGACACTTTCTGTCTGGTGTCGACTCTTCATCCCGGGTGTCGACACAATGACTCCAAGTGTCGACACTGATTGTCTGGGTGTCGACACAAGCTTTCTCAAGTGTCGACACTTTCCCTCTGGGTGTCGACACATGGACTTAGAAACTTTTAGCTTCAGTCCAGTGAATACCTATCCTGCACAAGTAACTCAAACAAACATCAAATACATTATGATGTATATCATTGAGTTAGGTGAGGCTTCTTCAAATCAGGTACATTTGACCAATGTACCCAACAGTTTCCCATAGTAGAACTAAACACATTGAAATAAAATATCATTTTCTAAGGGAACATGTAGAAGAAGAAGATATTTCACTGGAGTATGTTAATACAGATAATCAACTAGCTGACATGTTTACTAAGCCCCTAGAAGAAACCAAATTCAATAGGTTTAAAATTGAATTAGAAATGATAAACTTAGAATAAGTTTACAGAAATGGCTAAGTAAAATAGTGTTGACACACAGAGTTGTCTGTGTGGAGACAGAGAATAGGTGTCGACACTTCAGAGAAAAGGTGTCGACACATCTAGGAAGTTGGTGTCGACACTTCAGAAAATTAGTATCGACACATAAAGGGTAGGTGTCGACACATCCAAGATGGTGTCGATACTTAGAATTTTCACAGAATTAGTGCAGTAAAGTCTCGACTAAGTGTCGAGTTAAGTAGTGTCGACACATAAACAAGTGTCGACACATATATTTTGTCGACTAAACTTGTGTCGACACATAGTTGTCGAGACATTATAAGTCTGTGTTGACACTTTTCAACAGTGTCGACACAATTTAAGTTTCTTGACGCGCCCTTTCATCTTCAATCCTAGAAAGGTATAAATAGGATTTCGCCATTGACTGTCGACACGCTCACCAAAGTTTCAAGACCAAACTTGTGTGTCGACACCTCTCTTCTCTCAATTCAAATTCTTTAAACCCTAACGACGTCCAAGCTAGAAGAAAACGTGAATGAAGGATATAAACTGGTGCGGCATGCGTTTGATGACGCAAAACCAGAGATCAAGGATATGGTAACCCTAGTTGCAAACTCAGGGTTAGATTTTCTTGTTTCAGAGCCGACAAAGATATGGAAGAAAGAAGTTCTAGAATTTCTGAATGGAGCAACCCTAGACGAATCTGGATTCAATATAAAGTCAAGGGTTCATGGAGAAAAGGTGAAGGTCTCACCTAAGAGTTTGAGAAAGGTACTAAACCTACCAATGACTAAGGAAGAAGCTGAAGTTTCTGCTTCTAAGACCAGAGAAGCTTTAACATGGTGTGGACTGGATTCCAAGATGAAAATTGGATCAGTATTCAACAGAAAGGGGATGAACAGCCAAGACAAATTTCTCTCTGAAATTGTTGGCAAGGTGATCTTGAGTAAGCCTGGTGGGCATGACAGAGTTTCAGCCCATATGTTCAATCTCATGACAAGGATTATCTTCACACTGCAAACTGATTGGTCTGTAGTAGTATTTGAGAAGATTAAAAAGAGTATGAAGAAGCCCAATTTAGGTAAGATACTAAGTCTTTACTTGGCTGGTAGTATACCAGAAGTAATGAGCCAAGCTGCTGGATCTAAAATCAACCACATGAGGAAGATGGACATGAGGCTCTTCTCTAGATGGGATAGGGTCTTGACAAAGGAATTGCCAACACCTGAGAAGGTAACACCCCAAAAGCAGAAGAAGAAGATACCCTCTGTGGCTCAAGATTCATCTAGCAGCTCTGAGGAGCAAGTTGTCTTCACTCCTGATGAAGAAGACACTGGAATTGCTGGAAAGTCTCCAGCTATACAAGATGATGCAGAGAGGCAGGGGAGCTACCACAGGCTAGCCCACTTCACCAGGATTCTATCCAGGGGGAGCCTCTAGTAGTTGAAGAGTCAACTCCTCTTGAAAGTGAACAAGCAACCCACACTATATTTGAGGTAATTACTGAGATTAATGCATTAGATTTCCCTATAGAGGATAATGTTTTGTCTAATTCATTAAATAATGTTAATCAACAACCTCAAATATATAGCCAATACCAAGATGTTGTCATGGAGGACACATCTGTTGCAGATCAAGTGATATCTGATCAAGTAGCTGATGAGATAAGAGTTTCTCCACCCCATCCTCCACAAGAATTTACTTTGGAAGAACTATTCCCTGATCTACTCCAAACAGACTTTGAGAAGGAAAGTGCTGTTGCTGAGGGGGAGAATGCTCAAGTTGAGGGGGAGAAAGAGGAGATTCTAGAATAAACTGCAAACAAAGAGACTGAAAAGCCTAAGAATGCTGAGGAATTACCTAGGAAGGATTTGCCTCCAAGCCCTAAGGACAGGGTTGATATAGCTAGTACATCTGCATCTGAAGATGAAGAGGCAAGCAGAGCCAAAAAGAGGAAATTCCAAGTATTTAAAAGAAGGAGCCAAACTTATAAAAAGGCTTTACAAACCATTGCACCACATCCTACACCACAGCCTGCACCATCAACAGATTTCAGTTCTCTGATGGTTGCTATGCAGATAAAGCTTGATGAGCAAAGGAAAGCTCTGGAAAAATATGTGGATGAAGGGCAAAAATCTCTACAGTTTGATCTGGCCCAGGATATTAAGTCCCTTAGATTTGAAATGAATCTAAATAAGAAGGAGATGACCGACTGCTTCCATAAGGGAGGGAATGCAGTAGTTTATCTAGCTACACATCAAGAGAAGATCAAAGCTCAAGTAGATGATATTGCACTAAAGTAAGGCTATGTTCTGGAGAATCAAATAAGAATGAATGATAATTTAACTGCTTCACACAATGCAATAGTCACAGAGATAAAGAATATAGCTGCTGGACAGACTACAACTAATGCTACAGCTGAGGCAGAATTTGTCAAAGCATTACAAGAGGGAATAACTGCTGTTACAACTGCTATACAAGACTCTCAAAAGGCTATGACTGACAAGCTCCAAAAGTTGAAACCTTTCTTTAAAGATGGAGAAAACTATTTGGATGCCCAAATAAGATTTCAGAAAGATGATCTAAGGGATCATATTGTTAGAGAAGTCATAAAGGGGGAGAGGGTGTTAGTCAAAGCCAGCTCTGATCATGCAAAATGGATTTCCAATTCCATCAGAGCCACCCTTGGATATCCTCCATTGTGTGATGATGACAATGTAGCAGAGTCTGGGATTAATTCTGCTTATCTTGGAGGGGAGCAAGCTGAAGTGGCTCAAGTCATATACCCTCTACCAGACTTTGATATGGTACAAGCAGATATACAGTCCATGTATAGCCCACTTGAGGGAAAGCAAAATGTCATCATAGAGAAGGTGGTTCAGCCAGTGCCAGAAGCTATACTAAAAGAACAAGAAGCTTTGTTGCTCAAAGAACAAGAGACTCTATTGTCTAAGAAGAGGTTCAGAGAGCAAGCTGAACAAAGACCTGATTTTGAACAGTGGAGCCCCACTTCAAGGAATATTATTTTGACTACTTGGAAGGCTGCCAAAGATAATATTCAAGACAGAAACAAGTGGTATTCTGAACTAGAATGGATAAAGCATGAGTCTAGGCAAGAAGCCATTGTGCAATACAGGAGAAAGGCTAAGATGGGAAAGATACCTCCTACTGCCCAGGAGCCTAGCAAGTATTTTTCAAAGCCATATCATTACTTTGAAAGACAAAAGATCAAGACTGAAGAGCAGAAGAAAAAGTATCATAAAGGCAAGAAGCCTACTGCTGCTGAAGATGCTGAAGCCCATATGCAAGCAAAGATACAGTCTGGGAAGGGCATAGTTATCAAGGAGGCTGAGCAGAAGTAGAATAGAATTTATCTTTAGTTTACAGTTGTAATCTTTTGATTTTAAACACTCTGTAAACTTTTGTATAATGAATATGACAAAGTTGTTAGAACAATGTGATGTGTGAAAAATCTATTACATAATTGTTCTGAGATACATGTGTGTACATGTTTTGTTTAATACATGTTTATGTACTTTCCCTGATTGCATAATCCTGTTTTACATCATACTGTAATTTTGTTATGTATTGTGTATATCATTGACTAAGGGTTATGACTTCTCCAAATAGAGGGAGATTGTTGGGTACATTGGAATGAATGTACCTGATTTGAAGAAGCCTCACCCCACTCAATGATATACATCAAAATGTATTTGATGTATTTTGAGTTTCCTTGTGCAGGTTAGGTATTTGCAGGGAAAGCAGAAAAGATTCTAAGTCCATGTGTCGACACCCAGAAGGAAAGTGTCGACACTTAAGAAGTCTTGTGTCGACACACAGACAAGCAGTGTCGACACTTGGAGTAATTGTGTCGACACCAGGAATGCAGAGTCGACACCAGACAGAAAGTATCGACACATACAATTTGTGTCAACACTC
This sequence comes from Platanthera guangdongensis, assembly GCA_039583875.1. Taxonomy (NCBI): domain Eukaryota; kingdom Viridiplantae; phylum Streptophyta; class Magnoliopsida; order Asparagales; family Orchidaceae; genus Platanthera; species Platanthera guangdongensis. The sequence continues at coordinate 128,115,542 of CM077161.1, read as the reverse complement.
AGTGAAGAGAAGTCCAGAGAAGCAGTGTCGACACTTAGCAGTAGTGTCAACACCTAGAGGAACTTTGTTAACACCAGATAGTGTCGACACTTGGAGGCTGTGTCGACACTCAGCAAATTTCAACAGAGTCTAAGTATAAGTGTCGACATAATGAGGAATGTGTCGACACACAACAGAAGACTCAGCACTTGAAGAAAGTGTCGACACAAGAAAGAATGTGTCGACACTCAGCAGAAGACTCAATACATGAAGAAAGTGTCGACACTAGGAGGCTGTGTCGACACTTAGCAAAGTTCAATAAATTCTAAGTACAAGTGTCGACACAAAGGAGAAGTGTCGACACTCAGGCAATGTCTCAACAGAAGCAGAATGTGTCGACACAAGGAGCTGTGTCGACACTCAGAAAGTATCAACACAGAAGGCAGGTGTTGACACTAAGAATAAGTGTCGACACTCAACAAGTTCAACACAAGAAGATGTGTCGACACAAAGGAGTTGTGTCGACACTTACAAGAATTCAATAAAGTACTGAAGAACAAGGAGTTGTGTCGACACACAATATCATTGTCGACACATAATGAAGAAGCTGTGTCGAGAAGTAAAATCTACAACACAAGGAGTTGTGTCGACACCTTGAAGGCTAGTGTCGACACTTAGCTTACTTGTGTCGACTCTTAGTCTATAACTGTAGACACTTTAAGACAGACTGTCTCGACACTTTCAGACAGTTACAGATATTTCAAGAACTGACTAGATGACCTGACAGCTGACATTCCAGCCGGTCTACTGTAACTGTCAGAGTTGTCAGAAGGCTGTTAGGAACCGAATCAGCCGATCACCATGAAGAAGGCCTATAAATAGGTTTATTCTGTTAACAGAAAGATGTGGTCCATGAGATTAACAACAAGAGATCAACAATCAAAGAAGAAGATCTAGCTATTCATTAAAGAATCAAGTGAAGATCTAAGAAGTTGGAGAGAGAGAGCTCCTTCCAAGAAGACAACCGTTGGAACCAGGCTGTAAAGAAGGGTTCAGACCTAGTTCTGAATCTTAAGTTGCAGTGATTGAAGATCAGCTGCAGAGAATCAATCCTATTGTGTTCTACATTCAAGAAGCTTTGAAGAAAGCCAAGTGAGGTTGATCTCAGCAGAGTTCTTCCAAGAACTCATCAAGAATCTATCAACTCTTCTCTCTTTTCTCTGAGTTGTAGGTATATTCTTTGTATTCTAAATTTCTTATAGAATCCTTAGGGATCTGAGTTGTAAGCCTGTAATTATAAAGGCTGAGTGGTAGGGCCTGTGTGCCTGAGTGTAGGAGATCTATTTCTCTGAGTGTAGGCCTGTTGTGGCTGAGTGTAGGCCTTGTGGATGAGTGTAGGTCTTTGGAGAAGACTGAGTTGTAGGGCCTTGGGCCTGAGCTGTAGGAACCTGTTTGGGGTTCTGAGTGTAAGATCTGAGGATCTGAGATAGTGGAGGAGTTTGGCCGAATCTAGTACACTACTAGATAGGCGAAGGGGAAAAGTGGATGTACCCAAACCTTGGGGAACCACTATAAATCTATGTGTTCACTGTGTGCTTGTTTATTCTGTGATTGCTGATTGATTGCTGTGAAGAATTGATTATAACTCTGTGGTATTACCTGCCAAAAAGTTTAAAAAGATTTAATCACCTATTCACCCCCCCTCTAGGTGACTAGGTACAATTTCTTTCACCACCTGCAGCAAATAAAATTATTTTACCTTAGAACCCCAATTTTTATTGGGTTCTAGGTTCAAGTTAGATTGAAACTTGATATTCTTACCAGCAGCATTCCTCACAGGTAAGTTGGCATCCTTCCTGACACAGGTATTGTGCCAGCAATCTTTGGCATAATGCCCTATCTTACCACAGCACCAGCACTCATATTTATTATACCTCTTTTTAGGTACAGTTTTAACAGCATTGTTGTCAGCCGTTCTTAACACTGTTGGTACAGTGGTTCTTTGCTTGAGTGCTGGAGCTACACTCTTGTCATTTATAATATCAGGCTTACCATAACCATGTATGATATCATGATCATATCTATTGGTAGGTTGTTGCACTTTCCTGAAGGCAATGGGGGGTTTGAAGGCAAGTGGCTGAACTGGGGTATAGCTTTTTCCTTTGGAATTAGCTGCCCTAGTATTTCCCTTAAAGCAAATCCTTTCTTACCCTTTTGAGGAATGAAATCATCAATTAGAGGTAAGACTTATTTTGGCTTTGAGAATTTTGCCACCAATTCCTTCTCTCTTAGCAGTCTGTCTTCCATACCCTTGATCTGATTATTTTTGAATGTTATTGTTCCCAGTTGAATAATAGTTATGTTTTTCAGTTTCGCAATTTAATTCATCTTCTGATCTAGCAATTTTTCTGAATCAGATGTAACCAGCTTAAGAGCAGTAATTTCCTTAGCCTATGCTTTGTTAAGTATTCTGATTTTCTTAAGTGCTTGCAGCAGATCACCATATTCATCAATAAGTTAATGAACATCCCCTTCAGATTCAACCTCGACACGCCCTGGTACAAAACCCGATCGTCGACACAACCTCGACACGCCCTGCGACACGGCCGTGTCGCAGGCCGTGTCAACTAACACGCCCTGGGACACACCCGTGTCCCAGGCCGTGTCACCCAAAAAAAATTCCTGTTTTGAAAAATGTTTTTGTCTCGTCCTAGACCATTTTTGCCTTAAGCACTTTTTACCTTTTTTTGGTTTTCCTGGACCAGCAACTTGCTTTGAGCAACATTTCCCGGGCGCAAAAAGTGCAACAATTCCCTAAGAGGCCTCACCGAGTCCCTTATTTGGACTCCGGTTTGCTGGGGAATCGTGCAACTCAGCTACCAAAACAGCCACTCGCAAGCCCGCGGGAAAACCATGCTCGAACAACAGTCAAAGCCAACGTAACGCCCGTCATGCGTACGTAATCACAACAAAAAGCCGGGGCGTAGATGATTCTGATTCTGATCCAGTATAGTAATCAGAAACTATTGAAGAATTGTTTACTTTACTAGGACCAGGCTGATCCTGGCACTGATCTTATTCTATCAAGGCCATCAACCCTTTACAATAATGTTATTCAATTTCATTTACTGAGTCTAGCAATTTCAAGAACTCAGCCTCTTCTGCATCCTCTTCAGTTGCAAACAGTCTGATGTATGCTTCAGCTTCAGCTTCAGCCTCAGAATCTGATGATGAAGAATCTGACCAGCTTTTTTTTGCTTCTTTGCAACAAAGGATTTCTCCTTCTTGCCCTTGTTTTTTAGTTTCTTCTTGTCATTTGATTCTTTCCTTTTGTCAGGACAATCAGCTACCACATGTCCAGGCCTGTTGCAACAATAACAAACAATCTTAGTTGAAGATAATTTACTAGGTTTAGAGCCATACCTGTCCTTCCTAGAGGATTTCTTTTTCTGATAGTAATCATCCTTGGATTGTGAGGTGGATGGCTTGGATCTCCACTGTTTCTTCTTCAAGAACCTTTGAAATTGTTTTGAGAAAGTAGCTAAGTCTTCATCAGAATTTGGACTATCTGATGTGTGACTGTCAGAACTTTCTGAAAATACTTCAGCAGCTTTCCTAGGAGGAGATGAAGACATCCTCCTATCCTTTCTTATGGCTTCAGTCTTGAAAGCCACTGACTTATCTCTGTAATCAACTTTATTACTTTTCTCCTCCTCTTTTCTGGCCATCAGCTGCATCTCATATGAAAGCAGTTTTCCAAATAATGTAGGAGTTGAGATTTCTGCTAGTCTGGCCAGTTCCCTAATGACACATATCTTGGTGTCCCAGTCCTTAGTTAATGATCTCAAAAACTTATCATTTAACTCATATGTATTGAATACTCTTCCATATGACATCAATTCATTAACTATTCTAAAGAACTTCTTGTAACATTCAGTTATGTTGTCTGTTTTAGATTGTCTAAAACTTTCGTACTCCTGATTCAGCATATACGTTTTGTCTTCTCTCACTTCTTCTGATCCCTCCATGTAGACAATTAAGGTATCCCACATTTCTTTGGAGGTCTTGTAGTGAATCAAATTTTGGAATGTTGAGTCATCTATAGCACTGATTATTATATTTTGTGCTCTCTTATCCATAGTAGCCAAGATGATCTCATCCTCTTTCATTTCAGAATACTTCTTTGGTGTCCTGAGATTTGCATCAAGAACTGAGAATTTCATTGGGATGAATGGCCGATCTTTGACTGTCATATATATTCTTGGATCTGAAGCTTCCATAAACAGTCTAACTCTTTCTTTCCATATGCTAAAAATCTCTTTCTTCCATATAGGTAACTTCATGCAACCAAACTCCTTATGATTCTCAATGGAACCCATTTTGCCTAATAGATTTCTGCCTCGGAGATCTACTCAGACTGTTAAGTCTATTCTTTGAGTAACCTGGCTCTGATACCACTTGAAAGAATTGGTTTCAAGATGTCCTAAACACCTAGAGGGGGTGGTGAATAAGTTCAATTCTTTTTCTAACTTAGGCAGACAAATCTATCTAGTTTAGCAATTTATTCAGCAGATATCACAGTACAGCATTCACATACACACATCATTCCACAGATTGCACACCATATTTATAGTGGTTCCCCAAATGATGGGTACATCCACTTTCCCCCTTCGCCTATCTAGCAGTGTACTAGATTCGGCCTAACTTTCTTTTTTCTTCTCAGATCCGCTGATCTTACATCTCAGAACCAAGAATGGTTCCTACAACTCAGAGTGAATCCACACTCCTACAACTCAGGCACAAGCCCTACCTCAGCCTCTTTCACAGGACTACAACTTAGAGTGAAACTCCACTCCTACAACTCAACCAAAAGCCCTACCTCAGCCTCTTTCACAGGCCTACAACTCAGGGAAAAGATTCCCCTACCTCAGGCACTCAGCCCTACCTCTGCCTTTATAATTTAGGCTTACAACTCAGAGAAATAAACATCCTACACTCAGATCTATTACAGATCCTACAAAAGTTATTGATGAAAAGATAATAATATCTTCAACCAGATGGAGAGAGAATTGGTTGAAGGCTTCTTGATCAGTTCTTGATATAACTGATTACTTAAGGATCAACCTGTCTTAGCTTCTTCAAAAATTCTTGAATCTGAACAAAGTAAGGTTGATCTTATTAGTGTTGGAGTTGATCTTCAATCAGCTTCCTTCTTATTCAGAAATTAATCTGAATTCTTCTTCAGAATTGATCTGAATTCTTCTGGCAGACTATTCAGGATCTGCCTTCACTGGATGAGGAGTTCTCTTCTTCTTGTTTTTCTCTCTCTACAATCTGTTGACTGTTTCTTCTTTCTCTTCTTCTGGATCCTCAATCCTTCAGAGATTATTCTTTATTCACTGATCGTGTTCACGATCAGTTCTTCACAATTGATTATTATCCCAATTGTTGAGAGAGCATATCTATATATAGGCTTCATCCATGGTTACGGCTGTTCCGGTTCCTAACGGTCTTCTGACACCTCTGACAGATGTGACAGCAATGTCAGTAATGACAGCTGTCAAGTCTCCAGTTGTATTACTTCAACCTTCATTGGACTTTGACTCAACAGCAGAGAATGTCGAGTGAATACTTCACATGTGTCGACACACATAGTCCATGTGTCGACATAAGTCTTGATGATGTCAACACAACTTCACTTTTACTTCTCGACACAGCTTCTGTGGAATGTGTCGACACAAGTCCGGTGTGTCGACACAATCACTACTTGTCTTGACAAAGTTGGTGTCGACAGAATTCTGGTGTGTGTCGACACAAGTTCTATGTGTCGACACAGTCGTTGTCGACAGAATTATGGAATGTGTCGACAGCTTCTCTGTGGGTCGACACAAATTCTGGGTGTCGACACAATCTGGCCCTTGGTGTCGACACAGCGTTGTCGACAGATTTTTTGTGTGTCGACACAAATTCTGGGTGTCGACATAATCTGACCCTTGGTGTCGACACAGCGTTGTCGACAGATTTTCTGCGTGTCGACACAAATTATTGGTGTCGACACAATCTGGCCCTTGGTGTCGACACAGCCATTCCCAAGTGTCGACACTTGTACTTAGAAAATTTTTCTTCCATTTACTTAACCTGCACATGATAACTCAACACAACATCAAATACAACTTGATGCATATCATTGAGTTATGTGAGCCTTCTCAAAATCTGGTACATATTTTTCAATGTACCCAACAGTTTGTTTGATACCAGAACTATCAGTTGATTGACTTGTGAAATTTCAACAAAAAATTATTAATATTTATTTTTTCGTGATTCTGTCGCTCTGTCCTAACCAAAAAAAAAAGCAAAAAGCTTTTTATCTTCTCTTTGTACTTAAGCTTGTAATGAAGAGGTGACATGTCACCATCAGAGGAACTCCAAACACTTTTAAACAAAGCTAAATAGTGGATTTCGGCGCGACACAGATTTGGTCATACTGGTTTTCCACCTTTCTGGTTTTTCCACCGTAAAAAGTCTTTTGTCATTATTGTTTGGTTCTCATTAACTGTTTACGCGCCCGGTATGACTCAGAGCTTAGGCGGTTCGGTTCTCCGGGTCGAAGGAAAATCGGGCGACTTGCAACAATTATATTGTTCTCTCACACTTCTTTCAAGAGATGCACTAGCTTGACTCTTTTCTCTGGGGGCCTTATCTTTAGATATTCCTATAACTCATTTCTCAGTTGTCTTCTCCACATTTTATTTGGTCTGTATATTTAGATTTTCCCGCACGTTTGACTTTATTTGTTTTCTCAACCACTTCGCACTCAAGTGTTTTTTATTACCTTCTCTATTACAAAGTTAAATTTGTAAACTCTTAAATAATGAACTCATTTGGCTCGATGTATGTCTTTGGACTCAGATAATACCAATTTGGTATTGCCTAGTAAAAATGGAACTTCATAAATTAATTAGGCTAATGCACATTGAGTCACCGTCATATATAGTCCAACTTGAGATTTATAGAGCTCGAATTGCCCGTGGGGCTGATTTGGGTTTAATTTGGGTTAGCTCAAAGGCGCTCTTGGGCAAATTAACTCATGATAAATGGTTAAATTGACCTGTAGTTAACCCTATGTAGGGTTTGACTAGAGAATGTGAAGGGCGCCGGTGTCCTCAATTTAAGGAGGAACTCCATAATTTGGAAATTGGGTCAAATTGGGAGGATCAGATCTTGTGGTTTGGCAATTTTAGTTTGATTTCAGACGAATCGATCAGGGATTAGAATTGGCAAAACTTTTCGTACGTGTAACATACCAAGAGGTAGGTGCGCAAATTATTTTTTTGGGCAAAATTATGATCTTTTTTAATAAATAAATCATGAAATGTTAATCTATGTATTTTTACGATCATTTTAAGATCTCATATATATATGTTTTGAGAAAACAATATCGTTGTAAATTATCATACTTATTTTACGACCGTAAATTACAGTTCTAATTTACAACTGTAAATGACTTTAGAACTGTAATTTTGCCTATAAAAAAGGTCTCGCACGTACCTCATTGTACGTTGCAAGTATAGAAAATTCTCTCTTAGAATTAGGTTTCGTTTGGTTCGGTGGATACGGGCTGGTCAGGCGCACATCACCGACCCGCTGTGAAATGCAGGGTTTGGAAATCCCGTGGCCGAACGGTGGGACTCCGCCCCACAACACAAAACAGCGGGACTTCCACGGAAATCAACCGCGCCGCGGGAACCGCAACGGTGGTCCAGCGGCACTGTGATTTCCGCGGAAGCCGCACCGCCCCGCCAAATGAAATCTTAGACTGTTCACTTGAAACATTGGCCGGGACCTTGATCGGGTTAATTTGAAAATTTACCATACAATCGGCGTGTCAAATATTTTGACCATGCATGACTCGCTATAGACCATATTGTGCCAAATTGACCATGGAGGTTAAATTTTTCTTTGTTAATCCAATTTGACTCGTATCAACCCAAAGTTGTTGGGCATCCCTGATTTAGCTTGTTAAGCTATAGTAACCCATTGGACCATACCAGAGCTTGAATTGTCCCATGGTAACCAAAGTCAACAGTGATAGGTTAGTTAACATTATTCATCGTACTCAAGCGCAATGTTGGATGTATAATTAATTAGGAAACAACCCAAAAATTCTGATCAAAATCAGATATTTTGTGCGCAACTCAGGCTTCTTTTGTTTAGGTGTTGGCGGGACGAACCGACGGGACGAACTGGAGTATTCGAACTGGAGGTGGGTAGGAGCCGCTCCAGACGGAGCGTTTTGCTCCTTTTTCAGGGCGCGACGGGGTCAGCCTAAGAAAAAGCCGCTAGAGGCCCTTTGATTTTCCGTTGCCCTGCGGCGTTTGCTCCAAACGCCCGGCGAAAACGTAATAGGAAGCTATAGGATTCAAAGAACTCCATATGAATGACAATGGGAAGCTATAGCAAGAGTTATAATTCTATGTCAATCATAAGAGTATATTCTTAACCCAAATGATGCATGAAAAATAATTAATTATATATAATTTGTTATGTTAACCCCCCATGTTCATGACCTATAAAATTTTATGTTAATCATAAGAGTATATTCTTAACCCAAATGATGCTTTTGGGAGGCTTAATAGTTATTTGCTAATATTTGATGTTCAACCTCATGCAACAAATAAAATCTTCTGAATTCTCATATAACACCATTGTAATTGAAAAGAATAGTTCACTCTGAACCCAAATCAGTCAAGATCTTAACTAATCACACGCGACAAGGGGCGGTCACCGTATCAAAAAAATGTTACAAATAGAATATATGTGACAAATCGTAGATCCTACAACCAAATCTCAACAATTATGCATTATATATGGAAGTGAAAGACCTGTGGATTTAGGGCTTCCCCAAATCTCCATAGCATCCTTCAATTTATATGATCTTCGCGGCCTACTATTCAGAAGAAGAATTATGCTGTCCTCGTATTTTTATTTTCTCAATCGAACAAGCTCCAGAAAAAATTTCAACCTCAGTAACTTTTTAAAGCTAGCCCAAGCGTAAGCGTTGGTTATCGCCTCACGAAAGTTGGTCATTTTACGAAGTTTGTGGGCGACGATGACTGAGACCTAATGAGCCATATTGCAGTCAATCCAACCATGCAACAAATGTGCTTGATCGTTGATTCCTGGGTCTGATCCAAGTCATCGTCGCAATCATCTCTCATCAAATCATTTGTGCTAGCTCGTTTATCCTCGGATCTAATTAATTCTCAACATCTATAATTATATATCATTTTTCTATTGATTGTGATCAAATTCATTTAAACATGCAATGGTAGTTTGCTAAAAACAAATATATGAGTGACTAGCATGGGTGGATCTATTAAGAGACCAAGGGGTCAATTGACCCCCTGAGTTAAAAAAAAAATTATGCAATGATTAATAAAACATTTCTGGAATTTCTTCCTAACATTTTAACAAAGCCCCGACCATTCATTCCCGTTCCTAAGTCCGAACCTAACAAAGCCCTCTCCAAATCCGGCGGTCGTCGAGGTCATCTCCTTCCCGTGACCCCGCTTGGCAATGCTGATCCTTCACAAGAGGCTAGGGATGGAGTCGAAGAACATCGCGGCGTTGGCCAGTCCGTGTCTACCGGCGGGGGTCCGGCTGATTTTCGCTTCGGGGGGCTTTGTTTTGCGTGCTAGCCACACTGTCTGCCTCCTGGAGGTTGTTTTCGTCATTATTACAGAGTATTTTCTTCATTTCTTGGATATTTGGATAGTTTGGAATTGAGTGTGTTTTCAAGTTTGCTTGGCTCAATGGCTGCTTGGCTGAAAACAGTTGCCTGAGGGAGACCGGAACTTTGGAAACCTGGAAGGTATTTTCTTGTTCCATCCCTCTTTTCCCTTTTACTGAAAGAGGGAAATTGGATATGTATTTTCTTGTCTCAGAGTATTAGTTTCTCAGATCTGAACAATCATTTATTTATGTGTAGGCATTGTGTAAATTGCAAAGTAACAAGTTATGTATATATGTATGTGTGTGTGTGTGTAAGTATTTTTGAAATCATTTGTATGTTATAATTTTTTGACCCCCGCTGACAAAAATTCTGGCTCCGTCCCTGGTGACTCGGCATGCATTCAATGCCAAATGATTTTAGGTTGGATGAATATGTTTCAATATGACGTACATGAGCGCACAAAGCCAAGGCCCAGCCAAACCGCTCCAACATCATCATCAGGGTAGGCCCGCCACCGCCTACCAACTCGAAAGTTGATAGGCATATATTCAAATGATGCATGAAGGCCAGGTCATGCCATCCCACAACAATATCACCCCCTAGTACTGCATCATCATACAATATAAGAATAATAAGTACTACATAATGCAATATATTTTTCTAAAGCCATGAGCCATATTAAACTCTTCACTCACACTTTATGAATTGCATGAAAAAGGGTTTTGTTCCAATAACCAAAACCACTCCACTAAGCCAACACTAAAATAGCACGGCAGCCTCTTTTGCATATATAAAATAACATCCTCAGGCAGACGTAAGCCATCTTCTTCTTCATCTACTCTCTCTTTCCCTCCTCTCTCTATCTCTATCTCTATCTCTCTCTCTCTTTCCATGCCAAGTTTCTTCACTTCTTCTGCAAGCGCATCTCTTCTCCCACTTTAGCAGAAGAAAAGGCGAAGAGAGAGAGAGAGAGAGAGTATGCGGCGGCAATCGGAGCCGAGCAAGTCTAAGAATAAAGCGGTGGTCTCGAATGGCTCGGCGAGGAAGAAGGGCTCCCAGAAGTTGGTCATAAGGTACACAGAGTGCAGGAAGAACCATGCGGCGAGCATCGGCGGCTACGCCGTCGACGGCTGCCGCGAGTTCATGGCCTCCGGCGTGGACGGCACGACGGCAGCCCTCCTCTGCGCCGCCTGCAACTGCCACCGTAGCTTCCACAAGCGCGAATTCGAGCTCGACCCGCCCGCTAATCCCGGCGACTGCTCCTCCGCCTCCACTTACACTTCCAGTTCAGAGGTGGAGAATTAATTAATTATTATTATTTTATTAAATGAGTAAAGAAGGAAGGAGAGGGGGATAGGAAAGTTGAAGGGTGAGACAAAATACTGGAAAATCATTAAAAAAAACATTTATGTTTGTTTTATTTATGTGATTGGTGATTGGTGATTGGTGATTGGATGGACCATTACATGTATCAAATTGTAATCTTGGTTACATATAATATGTAAATTATTCCTTCATGTTTCTTATGGGGATGTGAAGTTGTAAAGGGAGAGGCTTCGTTTCACGGTATAGATTTATTTCATATTTATTTGACGGGTTCATTAATCTTATTCTAATTTAATTTTTTCTAATTAAAAATTTTAATTTACAATATTAAATTAAGTGAGAATGTGTGAGAATGAAGAGGATTCTAATAGGTTTTGTAAATGAAGATGCTTATTAATTTGGGATATTAAATTATTATTAGTTGCGTATAAACTCCCCCAAAAAATCATATATATTTTTTTGTATGCATATTAAAGCATACCATATTTTGATATATGGTTATACATATATATAGAGAGAGGATTATTTACCTGGACCTCCCCTTGAAGTTTGCGTAATTACAGCTTGCAGCCCTCTAACTTTTTAAATTACAATTATCTCCCCACAATTTTTACAATTCAAAACATCCATGCACAAAAAGACCCCCTAGAGATTTACTCCAAGAGACTACTTTTGTGCATGGATGTTATGAAATATAAACACTGAGAGGAGTTCTTTTTTGTAATTTTTAAAGTTAAAGGGTTGCATGCTGTAATTATGAAAACTTCGAGGGGAGGTCCCCGTAAATAACCCTATTCTTGTGGCCAAACTCGACGCCCTGGTCGGAGCAGAGTAACTTGGATCGTCTTAGCTCACGGAGCGGTAGACCGCGCACTCAGTCAATGAGAAAACAAATGTACACACGATGTTTTGACGTGGAAAACCCCCTTAACATGGTAAAAAATCACGCGACCGGGCTTGTGCTGATCGAAATCCACTATCTGCTTCGGTTACAATTTGTTTGAAGAATTGAGAACGACAAGCCGCTGCTCGTTACACTTTGGGGGCAAGAGAGAGAGAGAGAGAGAGAGAGAGAGAGAGAGAGAGAGAGAGAGAGAGAGAGAGAGAGAGAGAGAGAGAGAGAGAGAGAGAGATTCTTGAGCTCACGGCGGGCAACAAGCTACTCTGCGTGAGGATAGCTGCTTTGGCGATGTGCACGTACGACCGCTTGTCGTAGTAGTACTTTCCTTCTTGCCATACACCTATGGACTTAGGTGAATTTCTAGTGAAGAGGTGGTGCATAAAGGTGGCTCGAAGGAGGATTCCAGCAGAGCTCTGCCTTGAGGAGAAAGAAAGAAAATTAGAGAAAGATGAGAAATGAGGAGACCTGAGGGCCTTTTTATAGCTTCCAGGAGGTGGTTAAGGTGGTTATGCGGCTAACCGCACACCGTAAACATCAATATTATAATTCCAAGTATAGTGCTATGCGAATATTATATGCATGATATTATGCTAAATGTAAACCCACTATTTAATTAATGGGATCCCACACTAACCATTGTGGTTAGTGGGTGGTTACATCCAAAATGGTTGGCGAAGATCGTGGAGAGACGATCGGACGGTGGGGAAGGCACCTAAGGAGGGCAACATAGGCAGTCGGAGGGCAACATAGGCCATGCGAAAGTGGTGGGTCGCCGGATTGGGTCTGGCTTGAGCACGACCAGAGGTGGCCGACCAGCAAAACCCGGGTGGTACCCTAGGAACGGCTCTGGCAGCAACCTTCGGGCGCGGCCCTGGCGCCGGCCGCAAGACACGACACCAACCGGCTACAAGTCACGGTCGGTCGAAGCTGGCCCGAGAGGGGGAGGCCAGCCAAGCCCTCCTGAAAATGGGGGGGGGGGGGGGCGGCAGGCCGTTTCCGGCACCCTCTACGGTGGCTAGGGGAGGGAAGGCTCCCCGTCGGCCAGGGCTGTCGGCGAGAGCGTCGCTCCTTGTGGCAGCGGGCGCTCAACAGAGAGGTGTGGCTCTTTGGCCAGCCGAAAATCGGGACGACCTGAGTTGGCCCGCAGGTGGCGGGCGAGAGGGGTCGGTCCCGGTAACGGGCCCCCAGACGGTTCGGGGGAAATGATCCCACGTGATTGCGCGTTATTATCACACGTGCAGCGGTTCTCCCATGTTCCCCACTTAGATGGTGGGATCATTCGAGAATGTGTTAATCACACCCCTAAATAAATTATAAATAGGGTTGGACCCATCAATTACCCCTGAAATCATTGGTGTTCGAAATAGTTTTTGTGAGAAGAGCGAGGATTTCTTCTACTCCTTTGAAGGATTCAATTAGTGGCAACAAGGGTGATGGCAAACAGAGAAGTGCTAGAGAGAGCGTACGGTGGACCTTCGTGTGCGAAGATAAGACTTAAAGAAGACAAAAAAATGAAGAAGGTGCATCAACAATGGAGGCTAGAGTGCGAGGCCGACGAGTGGAGCAGCCTAATGCAGAGGCGGGCTTGCCGACGAAGGTGCCTCCCAGCACGGGCTTCTCAGAGGCAGTCGCAGACCTAGATTCCCATGTGCGCACTGAAGGCGGCGCTGGCACTTGCCTTGGGTTCGCCCGGGCAGGTACGTGCACTCGCCTCGAGGTGCGCATGCGCCTGGGTGTGCGTAGGAGCGCATGTGCACGCCTTGGTGCGCACAGTGACACAGGCAACTTGGTGCATATAGTGACATGTACACCTTCACACACGTGCTGCTATGTGTGTGTTGCTGGGTGCTTGTGTTACACCTCTTTGCTAGCGCGGGTGCTCATGCCCCTTACCCATTTGGGTAGGTGTCTTGTGTGTGAGTGCGTACGCATGCTCATGCACAATTTGAGTTATTTATGACTTCTCGTGTCGGGATTACAGTTATCAAGCGCTTGATTTATTTTATCAAACCTTTACTTTTTTTTCAGGCTTCGAGTCGCCCTACAAGGCCCATACGGTTGCACTCTACGCTAACTACTGAGTAAGTCGTAGTTTGAAGAAAAAGGTATGGGTTACCTGCTAATCTTAAGATGAAGATACCTCGTCCTGTTGAGAGGGTCCAGAACCCACCTACTGGTTGGTTGACGTTTTGCGAGATGACTTTGAAGTCCAGCTACTACTTTACACCTTGTGAAAGCAGATGGATATCATGAAGTTCTGTGGAGTCCCTGTTGAGTACATTGGTCTCAATGTACTTGATTTGAAGAAGTCTTCTCAGCTCAATGATATACACATTATTGTATTTGATGGATGTTAAGTTTATATGTGCAGGTTACTAAAGCAAAGTACAAAGTGTCGACACTCAGGACTAGTGTCGATACACACTGAACAAGTTGTGTTGAGACAAAGAAAAGTTGTGTCGACACACTATAACGAGACTGAAGACAACTATATCGACACGCAGGACTAGTGTCGACACACTATAATCTAGTTGTAACGAGACTGAACACAACTGTGTCGACACTCTGGACTAGTGTCGACATACTATAATCAAGTTGTAACGAGACTGAAGACAACTATGTCAACACACAGGACTTGTGTCGACACATTCCATAAAAGTTGTGCCGAGACAAGTTGAAGAGCTTTGTCGACACATTCAGAAGTGTGTCGACATCACTATAGGAGCTGTGTCGACACCCAGGACTTATGTCAACACATTTCACAGCCATGTCTCAACATCTCAGCAGACTTATTTCCTAAGTACAGATATCAAGACTAAGATATTGACAGCTTTCAGAACTGTCAGTTTTTAATCAGATCAGACGGTTACTCCTGTCAGAGCCTACTTAAAGGGATGCAGTCTTCAGAAGAAGAAAAAAATAGAGAGAGAGAGAGAAAAAGAAGAACCTACAATATCTCTCCAGCCTAGATCAACCCTAATTTCTACTTCAAGAAGCTTTGAAAAGATAAGAAGGATTTGATCAGATCTGTCTTGTCAGAATCAAAGGAAGCACAATCATCAAGATCAAATCAAGAAACTGTTACTCAAATCTCATACTGGGTGACATTTTCTGATTCATTTCTCTATTATATTCAGTTTGTAAGATCTGTCTGTAGATCTGAGTGGAGGAGATTTATTCTCTTATTGTTGTAAGTATGTGTTATAAAGGCTGAGGTAGGGCCAGGATTGCCTGAGGTAGGAGAAGTTGAAAATTCTTTGAGTTGTAGGGCATTTGTTGCCTGATAAGTAGGAGTAAGGATTCATTCTGAGGTAGAGTTCTTGGGAAGAACTTGAGGTGTATGATCTTGGTGATCTGAGTGGTAAGATTTGTGAAGTCTGAGTAGTAGGAGCCAGGTGGGCTCTGAGATGTAAGGTCTAAAGATCTGAGTAAAGGAAAGAGGAGGAGTTTGGCTGAATCTAGTTCATTACTAGATAGGCGAAGGGGGAAGTGGATGTACCCATAAATTGGGGAACCACTATAAATTTGTATGCATTATGTTGTATGTGCTGTGGTGTGTTAATTCTATTGATTGATATTTAGTTTGTGTTAATGAGTAAATCACTTTATTTAAATTAGTATTCTGATTAAAGAAAATGTGAGCTATAATTAAATTGGACCTATTCACCCCCCTTTAGGTCATTTTCAATCATAAAGTAAGCATTTACAATTGGTATCAGAGCGAGGTTCACTGAAAAAGGCATAACAATGTAGTGAGAATCCAAAAGGATTGCAAAGAAAGAAATATCATGGACCAGAGGGAAAATAATTCCATTAAGCTCCATGTCTGCTCCAAATAAAACTTTGGAATTGGGAAAGAAAGAGTCAGATTATTCATGGAGGCAGCAGATCTAAGAATATACATTACTATGGTTGAAGGACCATTCATACCCATAAAAGTGTCTGTTCTTGATGCAAACATCAAGAAACCCAATACTTACATGAAAATGGATAAGGATGAAATCATACTGGCCTCTATAGACAAAAGAGCTCAGAATATTATAGTCAGTGCAATTGATGATTGCACTTTTTAGAATCTGATTCATTGCAGAACAGTTAAAGAAATGTGGGAGTCTTTGATAGTTTACATGGAAGGTATTGAAGAAGTCAGAGATGACAAAAAAATATCTGCTAAATCAATAGTATAAAGCCTTCAGACAAGATAAAAAGGATTCAGTGGCTGCGTGTTTTGAAAAATTCTTCAGAATTGTTAACAACCTAAGGACTTATGACAGGAGTTTTACTAATTATGAACTTAATGATAAGTTCTTGAGGTCCCCGAACAAGGAATGAGACATCAAGATTTGTGTCATAAGAGAAATGGGAAACTTAGCCAACATAGACCCCCAAGACCTATTTGGAAAGTTGTTGTCTCATAAGTAATAGCTTAGGGTCTGTTTGGCGCAGCTCTGGCGGCTGGAAAATCTCTATTCCAGCCGCCAGAGCTGCTTTATATGTGTTTGAGACAGCTCCTTGTGAACAGCTTTTCAAAAATCTGGAGCTGTTTTACAGCTTTTCAGAAATCCCCCCCCCCAGCTTCTGCTCCTGCAAAATAGCTTTCTCTCTCACAGGTTTTGGAAATCTAATGGTTTCTTCAGTTGGAACATGCTTAGAGGCCGGACGGCCTTCCTCCGGCGATTCCGAGCCCCGAACGGCCTTCCTTTGGGGATTCAGAGCCCCCGACGTTCTTCCTCCGGCGATTCCGAGCGCACTTCTGCACAGAACACCCAAACACTCTGCAGCTTTTCAAAACTGCTCCCCAGAGATCTATTTTAAAACAGCTCTATACAGACAGCAGCTTTTCAATCCGCCAGAGCTGTTCCAAACAGAGCCTTAATCTCAGAAAGTTTGAAGAAAAATCAGCCAGAGCACTAAATAGAGAAAAGACCTTGGCTATAAAGGCTGAGTCATCTAGAAAAGTCAGAGAGAAGTCAATACTCATAAAAAACTGGAAACTGCCTCTGAGTGCTCAGAATCATCCTCAACAGAAGGATAAAAAACCGAGGAACTGTCACTCTTATATAGATAGTTCAAGAAGATGTTAAGGAGAAGAAAATAAGGAAAATGGAAGGGTTAAGCAAGAGACTCTACTAAAAAAAAATCAATCATCCAGAGAAACCCAGGAAGAAGAATTCTGGGGACAAGTGTGGCTCTTCTCAGAATAAATATATTAAAACTAATATAGTGTGCTATTGTTGCAACAAAAAAGGGCATGTCATAGCTGATTGTCCGGCAAAAACGAAGGAGAAAAGTCTTAGAACTTGAAGGATGGACAACACAAGAAGGTTGACAAAAGCCTATTGGCAAAAAGACAGTTAGCACTGTCTGACAGTGAGTCTGATTCATCTGAATCAGAAGAGGAGGAGGCTCTTATGGGCCTGATGGCCATTGAGGAAACTCAACCAGGAGAAGAAGATCAGGATTGTTCAGATCCTGCTAAGGTAAAATCAATCTCTAATAGTTTTTTCTCAGATTCTATTTCTGCATCAGAAAATGAATCATGTTCACATAGTAAAAAACATGATTTAGACATTAAAGCAGATTTTAACTCCCTTATCAACTGGTATTGGAAGGTATTAAAGGCCTTAATTGCAAGCAAACAGCTTGTTAAGGATCAGACCAAAGAGTTAGATTCCTTGAGAGGAGTATCTTTTTAGTTGATAAGTGCTAACACAAAGTTAGATTTACAAGACAGAAACTAATTGAATTAACCAACAAGATAGATGGCCAGGCAGAGGAGATAATTGAACAGGTCAAGATTGTCAAAGAACTAGAAGCAAAGCTTGCTCATGAAAGACAACTCCTGACTCAGTACTCAATGCCTAAGTCAGTGCTACCTATCATAGGTACCTTTTCTGCACCATTTAGAAGTGGTATAGGGTTTGGTAAGAATATAAAATTTAAAAAGAAATTTGTATCCAAAGATAAAATTCCAAGTGATCCAAATAGGCAACCTGTCAAGTATCTGCCCTCTAACAGATGCTTGAGATCATGTGTTCCTAGAAACATGATGTCTGAGTGCTCTACCAGCAAGGTCAATAAAGAGCCTTGCTGGAAGGTTCAGATGTCAAAATGCAATATAGGCCAAGAACCACCACATAAGGTGATCAATCCCAGAAGCCAAGGAATTCTTGGGGCTGATCCAGTGTCGCTCACTCAAATTTGAAAGGTAAGGGTGTGAATTATGCACCTCTACCTTGAAAATTGGATGAGAATTCTATGTTGCACAACAGATTTGAGTGTTGGTGTTGTGGGAAGGTTGGGCATTTTGCCCTAGATTGTTGGTATAGTCCAACAGGTCCTTCATATAGATTTCAACCACGTTTATTTAGAAAGACTGCTGTGTTTTACACAACAAAGCCTAACAGGAACTAAGGCCCCAAAACTTTTTGGGTGCTTAAGGTGAACTAAATTTGTGTTTGTAGGTGGAGCCAAGTACCACTAATAGACCAATATGGTACTTAGATAGTGGATGTTTCAGGCATATGACTGGATCAAGGAGTTTACAACGAGACTACATTCCAGTTAAGAATGGAGCAAAAGTCATCTTTAGTGGCTAAGAGAAAGGACTCACCAAAGGATATTGTAACTGTAACACCCCCATCTGTCGCATGGCATATAACAGAAGGTCCAGCTGGAACCCGATGCCATATACCACAGACAGTCGGAAGGATTACAAAATGAATATTCAAACCATCCAATTAAGACTACTCGTCCTACACAGAGCATTCTAGCGGAAGCTTTTAAAGTTGAAAGAACCCAAATCTTAAATCTAATACATATGAATGTCCACGACCACAACCATGGGAATGAAACCCAAATACACTGAAAAGTTACATGGCCTTATGGCCTTACAAATGTTTACTTAGTAAAACATATCTTACATACATCGGCTCACAGACTGGCCACACATGATAAAAGTAAAAAACAACTATCCTACGACCTTCTAGGGCCAACACAACAACATGGGCTCCAGCCTGCTATTTGGTACACGGCTCCGCAGCACCTGCAAGCACATCCCACCGCACGGTGGCAAACAAAGCAATGGTCAGCTAAAAGCCGACCAAATTATAACGACCCCGCCCCTTTCTCGGGACGGCGGTGTTATTTTCCTGCATAACATTAGCCCAGATAAACAATAAAGTGCAACTATATATTTCGCACAGGTGTAGGCTGACACGGCCAAACACCCTGTGCAATCAGGGCACATTAACGGTGAATCCTGACCAATCAGCGTCTTCACCACCACCCCCAGGATGGCAACAACATGTGAGCATTTAGCCTTTCTGACCACCGTCTAAGGCTCCGACTATGCCAACGGCCAGTCCCCGTCTTCGGGTCTCTCGCACCGAACCACATAGCCTAGGTCCAATTCCACTTGCCCGTTGCTCACGCCGCATATACAATTTAAGTCCTACGCACGGGCCAAGCTTCTCTCAGATCCCAAAATTTTCCAAACAATCTCATAACTCAGTTATGAACCAGGCCGGTTCCCAGACCGCCAAGTTAGCAGAAAACGTTTCCGCTCAGTTTTACAGGTGCGCCTTGAAGTTAACCTCCAAGGATCCCTGCTGCAATCTACCGCGTAGAAACCCGAAAAATCCAAAGCACGGAGTCTTCTCTGGCAAATCATATCAAATGCAACATCACCGATCCAGACGATACACGTCCGGGTAGGCTTCACACACAATGCCTATGCCCGTACATACGATTCCGGACTCTATATGCAACACAAGGGTGACTATTCACATCAACTCCAAGGAACACCACGCACTCACCGCACACTCGCGGGAGTGGGATTCCCTATGTAGAAAGAAAGAGCTTCATATGCTCAAGTTGAGAATCGTTACCCTTGTAGTCTGTTTTGGCTCCATGGAAAAACTACGCGGACAGAACTCTTCATAACAAACTTTCCTCCACGGATCCGCTCTCCGATTTCGAAACGGTGCTCCGATGCTCCGCCGGCGGCCGGAATCCTCCTTCTTCTTCCTCTTCTCTCTAACACCTTAGAAAGAGAAAGCCTTGGAGAGAAATGAGCGATTAACTCCCCTATTCCTGGCCTTAACAGAGCAGGAAACCATCTGGGCCGTTGGATATTAATTAAAGAAAACGAATGGCTCAGATCCGTTCAAAAATCTCCAGACCTAGGCCGAACACGGCTTGGCACACGGCCGTGTCCCAGGCCGTGTGCCTCGCTCCAGGCACGATCGTCGAACTTAAAAAAGATACACGGGCTCAGACACGCCCGTGTCCAACCTGACATGCCCGTGTCGGGTCCCTCGACACGCCCGTGTCTGGGGGCGTGTCACCCATAACCGCCACAGCAACGGACACGATCCAAAAGAACATGGGTAGGGACACTGGTATGCACACGCCCGTGTCACCAGAAAATCGTCGAGCTACAATCGTCGATCACCGAACGCAGAACACGGGTAAAGACACTGTTAGGCACACGCCCGTGTCAAAAGACACGCCCGTATCTTCCAGCCGTGTTCCTGGTCGTGTACTTCTCGGGATGAAAACGGCCAAAAACACCTGCCAGACACGGCGTTGGACACGCCCGTGTCCTAGGCCGTGTACCCCTATACAGGCACCAAAAACCCCTTTTTTGCGACCGACTCAA
Organism: Platanthera guangdongensis; assembly: GCA_039583875.1. Lineage (NCBI taxonomy): Eukaryota > Viridiplantae > Streptophyta > Magnoliopsida > Asparagales > Orchidaceae > Platanthera > Platanthera guangdongensis. The sequence goes on along the minus strand of CM077161.1, from coordinate 128,094,941 downwards.
ATACAATTTTTGGGGCGTTACAAATCTCCCCCGCTTAAGGAATTTCGTCCCGAAATTAAGCAAAGGTATACAAATCTAAATAATACCTGAGTGGAATAACTCGGGGTATTCCTCCAACATAGCTTTCTCTCGCTCCCAAGAAAGCTCCTCACGTCCGCAATTGTCCCAACGCACTTTAACCATATGGATATCCTTGTTGCTGAGTCGCTTGACTGCAGTATATTCAATACATACTGGCTTGACCCTTGTGGTCAACTCATAATCAACTGGTACTTGATTGTACACAATGATCTGCGAAGGCTCTTGCACTGCCTTACGCAACACTGACACGTGGAATACGCCATGCAGCCCACTCAACTCCACCGACAGCTTCAACCTATACGCCGCCTCACCAACATGCTCCAGGATTTCGAACAGTCCAAGGTATCTCGGACTCAGCTTCTTCAAGCGTCGAACCCACGATACACCCTTGAACGGCTTAAGTTTTAAGTACACCCAATCACCAACATTGAATTCCACATTCCTATGCTTGGCATTATAGTACTTTGACTATCTATCCTGAGCGATCTTCAACCCTTCTTGAATTGTCCGTATCATTGAAGTGGCGTCTTCCACCACTTGACGTTTATACAACTTCGATTCGCCTGCCTCCAACCAAGACAATGGCGTACGACCCTTTCTTCCATACAAGGCTTCGAAAGGCTCCATTCCAATACTCGCCTGAAATCTGTTGTTGTACGCAAACTCCACCATATGCAGGTGATCTTCCCACTGCTTTCCAAAATCTAGGACACACATGCGAAGCATGTCTTCCATCGTCCGGTTGACCCTCTCGGTTTGGCCATCCGTCTACGGGTGAAAGGCTGTGCTGAACTTTAGCTTAGTACCCAACAGACTATGCACCAACCTCTAGCCATTCGACGTGAAGCGTCCATCACGATCACTAACAATACTGCGGGGCACACCATGCAACCGAACAATATTCTCCACATAGAGTTTGGCTAACTTTTCCACCGGATCTTCCTTCCTGACCGGGATAAAGTGTGACACCTTTGTCAACCTATCTACGACCACCCAAATGGCGTCGTTTCCCTTCTGCGACTTTGGCAAACCGTGCACAAAATCCATAGATATGTCATCGAATTTCCATTCTGGGATAAGAAGGGATTTCAAGAAACCTCCGGGCTTCTAGCATTCCGCCTTCACCAATGCACAAGTACGGCACTTGGCCACATAAAGTGCTACATATTTCTTCAATCCTGGCCACCAGAATAATTTCTTCATGTCTCTATACATCTTTGGGCTTCCCGTGTGGATTGAGTACTTGGTATGATGATCCTCATACATCAACTCCTCCCGAAGATTATCCGCACTAGGAATGCATAGACGACCGTCCTTCCTTAGCAACCCGTCCTCAACAGCAAACTGGGAATTTGACCCATCCGATGATTCATCCAAGATCTGTTTCATGCTGTTATCCTGAACCAAAGCCCGCCGAACTCTATCAGCTTGGTCACACTGCACCTCTGCCCAAAACAGTTTCGCCTCGGCACTAGACTGCTTGTCGACGCAAGATATCTGTAATGCCTCCAACTCTTGGACCAATCTCTCATCATGTACCGATAACCAGTTGGCTTGTGCGGAAATCTTACGACTCAACGCATTCTCCACTGCATTTCCCTTCCCAGGCACATAATGTATCATGAAGGTGTAGTCCCCTAAGAACTCCATCCACCTCCGCTGCCTCATATTCAGATCCTTTTGGTCCAACAGGTACTTCAAGCTCTTATGATCGGTGTAAATATCGACCTTTACACCGTAGAGGTAGTGCCTCCAAAGCTTTAGAGCAAATATCACAGCCGCTAACTCTAAGTCATGGACTGGATAATTCCTCTCATGAACCTTCAGTTGTCGTGAATCATAGGTTATCACTCTCCCATGCTGTAGCAGAACACAACCCAAACCACTACCCGAAGCATCGCTATAGATCTCGAACCCTTCGGTTCCACTTGGAGAACATAAAATAGGCGCCCTGGTCAACCGCCTATTCAACTCTTCAAAAGCCTGTTCGCACTCCGGAGACCACACAAACTTTTGATCCTTCCTAGTCAACGTTGTGAGTGGTAGCGCTATCCGAGAGAGGTTCTCTACGAAGCGCCTGTAGTAGCCAGCAAGCCCCAGAAAACTCAGGACCTCCGCCACTGAAGACAAAGCAGGCCACTCTCGTATCGCCACTATCTTCACCGGATCCACAACTATCCCTTCTCCACTAACAATATGACCAAGGAATGCTATCGAGGATAACCAGAATTCACACTTGGAGAACTTAGCATATAACTGATTCCTTCTCAACGTCTCAAACACCATGTGTAGATTATTGTAGTGATCCTCCTCGCACTACGAATACACCAGGATATCATCGATAAATAATATCACGAACCGATCCAGGTACTCTCTGAACGTCCTGTTCATCAGATCCATAAACACGGATGGCCTATTGGTCAAACCAAACGACATGACCGTGAACTCGAAATGGCCAAACCGCGTACTGAATGCTGTCTTTGGTATGGCGCTCTCCCTTATCCTCAACTGGTAGTATCCGAATTTTAGATCTAACTTTGAATATACCGTTGACCCAACCAGCTGATCAAACATATCGTCAATCCTCGGAATCAGATACTTATTCTTTTCCGTAAGCTTGTTCAATTCCCGGTAGTCGATACAAAGCCGCAAGCTCCCATCTTTCTTCTTAACAAAGAGAACTGGTGTACTCCAAGGCGATGAACTTGGATGCACATAACCTTGCTCTAGCAACTCTTGCAATTGCACCTTCAACTCCGCCATCTCTATTGGCGCTATCCGATATGGAGAGCGTGACACCGGTTTGACACCACGTATCAGCTCTATAGTAAAATCAATCTCCCGCTGCGGAGGGGCTCCTAGGAGATCATCTGGAAACACATCGGGATATTCAGACACAACTGGGATATTGTCAAGACTTGGCTTAGGTGTCGAAGTCTGCACTAGAGTGACAAACAACTCTGCCCCAGACCGAACTGCCTTGATCACCTGAAGGGTCGACATCAAAACTTTCCCTGACCCCTTCATGCCCGTAAAAGTCATCTCCCGATCGGTGTCCAGACCCAACTTAACTTCCTTACTGTTGCAATCAATGAATGCACCCTGCTCCGAGAGCCAATCCATACCGAATATTACGTCGTACTCTACTAAAGGTATAACCAACGCCCGCAAATCAAACTCCTGATCTCCAATCCGAATCTTCACAACGCAGACCCTATCCACGCGCATTGAGCACCCATTGGGCAACAACACATCCAACCTGTCTTTTGCCATCGAGGACGGAACTCCGATGCGCGATATGAATTTTTCAGACAAGAAGGAATACGATGCTCCCGAATCAAACAGGGCTCTCGCCGGAAACTCAAAGATCAACACAAAGCCTAGTACCAACAAAAGTAAGCTAACAAACAAAAGAGGTAACAACTATGAAAGTTAAACTATTGCAATTTAACTCATACCTGTCACCACGTCTTCTTGCTTTATGACCTCTTGAAGACCAAGGTTGTAGACTCTAGGCTGGGCTGGAGCATGATGGGACGCGGTTGACTCCACCCCCTTCCCTTTCTCCTCATAGGTCGCTCTAGGCTTCCTCTCGGACTTTGCACGTCCGCTCCAACACTCACGAGCAAAATACCCTGTCTTCCCGCAGTTGTAACAAGCACCTGAGAATCGACTTGTAGTTGCCCCCAACGCATCAGCCGAAGGGGCTGAGTTTGAAGTCCTCCGCTTCTTGTTCCATCTACGAAAACTTGACTTGTTATTTGGCACCTTGAACTCAGACTTCTTTTCTCCTGGGTCCTTTTTCTCTTGAACTTTCTTCGCAACCTTTTCCAACGATCGGGCTGAATTGACCAAGGCTAGGAAGGCTTGCGCCTTAGGCCCAGCAAGTAGTAACTGTAGGTCGCCACGTAGACCCTCATAAAATCGGTTGGTCTTCCGTTCTTCTTCCATAAACGTAGCACCAGCATACCGACCCAACCGTGTGAACTCATGCAGATACTCGTCCACGCTTCTGGATCCTTGAGTCAACCTAAGAAATTGATTCTCCATCTCCAATTACTGAGCAGAGGGTACAAATCTAGCTAGGAACAATCTTGAAAATTCCTCCATAGGCACATCAGCAAGCTTCCTTCCCACTAAGAGATGAAACTCCAACTCATCCCACCACAGCCTCGCTTCACCCACCAAAAGAAAAGTCTCTATGATGGTCTTCTGCCACTCCTCAGTTATTGTGGCTGTCAACACCCTCTTTATCGAAGAGAGCCAGTCCTCAGCTTAAGTTGGCATTCCAACCCCATCGAACCTTGAAGGATTAAAGCCCATCACATGCTTTAGCTGCTTCTCCATAGCTCTCCTCGGCTCTACCAAATCAACTGTTGCGCGCTCCACCAATCTCGACTCTGCTGCCTTAACCGGTTCTTGCTCATTCGCAGGAGGTGCGTGATACATTTGCCCTTCAGGTTGGGAATTTATCATTGCAAACACGGCTTCAACCACCATCCTGATGGTTTCCGCTGAAGGAGGTGTAGCAGGCACGTCCCTTGGTGCACTACTTTCCGCTGATTGCGGACGCTCTGCCTGACCAGCACCGCTCCTAGCTGCCTATAGTAGAAAAGACACATGATTAGACGACAAATAAATTGCTAAAAGCAATCATTAGAACACTCAGATTCCACAAAATAAGTGTATTTTTCATTCCTAAGTGAACATTCATGGGTTCTTTTTGATGTTATAACGATGACGTACACATGTGCTCACCACCCCTTAAAAGAATTCACCCACGAATTCATTTAAGCCTGACCGTAACCAGAAGTCTGATACAAAATTGTAACACCCCCATCTGTCCCATGGCATATAACAGAAGGTCCTGCTGGAACCCGACGCCATATACCACAGACAGTCGGAAGGATTACCAAATGAATATTCAAACCATACAATCAAGACTACTCGTCCTACACAGAGCATACTAGCGGAAGCTTTTAAAGTTTAAAGAACCCAAATCTTAAGTCCAATACATACGAATGTCCACGACCACAACCATAGGAATGAAACCCAACTACACTGAAAAGGTACATGGCCTTATGGCCTTACAAATGTTCACTTAGTAAAACATGTCTTACATACATCGGCTCGCAGGACGGCCACACATGATAAAAGTAAAAAAACAACTATTCTACTGCCTTCTAGGGCCAGCACAGCAACATGGGCTCCAGCCCGCTATTTGGCATTCGGCTCCACAGCACCTGCAAGCACATCCCACCGCACGGTGGCAAACAAAGCAACAGTCAACTAAAAGCCGACCAAATTATAACGACCCCGCCCCTTACTAGGGACGGCGGTGTTCTTTCCATGCATAACATTAGCCCAGCTAAACAATAAAGTGTAATTATATATTTCTCCACAGGTGTAGGCTCGCACGGCCAAACACCCCGTGCACTCAGGGCACATTAACGGTGAATCCTGACCAATCAGCGTCTTCACCACCACCCCCACGATGGCAACAACATGTGAGCATTTAGCCTTTCTGACCACCATCTAAGGCTCCGACTATGCCAACAGCCAGTACCCATCTTCGTGTCTCTCGCACCGAACCATATAGCCTAGGTCCAATTCTACTTGCCCGTTGCTCACGCCGCATATACAATTTAAGTCCTATGCATGGGCCAAGCTTCTCTCGGATCCCAAAATTTTCCAAACAATCTCATAACCCAGTTATGAACAAGGTCGGCTCCTAGATCGCCAAGTTAGCAGAACACGTTTCCGCTCAGTTTTCTGGGTGCGCCTTGAAGCTAACCTCCAAGGATCCTTGTTGTAATCTACCGCGTAGAAACCCGAAAAACCCAAAGCACGGAGTCTTCTCCGGCAAATCATATCAAATGCAACATCACCGATCCAGACGATACACGTCCGGGTAGGCTTCACACACAATGCCTATGCCCGTACTTACGATTCCGGACTCTATATGCAACACAAGGGGGACTATTCACATCAACCCCAAGGAACACCACGCACTCACCGCACACTCACGGGAGTGGGATTCCCTATGAAGAAAGAAAGAGCTTCACATGCTCAAGTTGAGAATCGTTACCCTTGTAGTCCGTTTTAGCGCCATGGAAAAACTACGTGGACAGAACTCTTCGTAACGAATTTTCCTCCACGGATATGCTCTCCGATTTCGAATTGGTGCTCTGATGCTCCGCCGGCGGCCAGAATCGTCCTTCTTCTTCCTCCTCTCTAAAAGTCCACCTAGTGTCAACTACCTTCACCTATGGGGGGGGGGGAATATGTGACGTGCAGCGTTTTTGCGGAATTGAAATTGTACCTGCACACGAAAATAAAACACCACAGCAAAGAAGGTACACAAGCAATTTATAGTGGTTCCAAGCCTAGCCTTGTTTCTCACTATGTTCCCTTGGGCATCTAGCTTGTTCCTGTAGACCCACTTGGTTTCGATAACTGGGTAGTTATGAGGTCTTGGAACTAAATCTCAAACTCTACATCTCTCAAACTAATTTAGTTCCTCTTGCATTGCAATGATCCAGTGGGGATCTTGCTCAGCTTCATGAATGGAGAGAGGTTCAGTCTGAGAGAGAAAATAGGCATGCATCAAGTCTTGGTTGAGTTGATGACTTGTCTGAACACATGCTGAAATGTCTCCAATCACTTGAGATCTGGGGTGATCTCTAAGTGTGACAAGATCAGTTGAGGAGTCAACACTCCCACAACACGGGTTGCACCCAACCCTTACAACTAGGAACCAACGTTCTATTACAACAAAAATAAACTAGAATGTACAAGAAATACAAACTACTTTTGGAGACTAAGGTGTCCCTCTTCGTTGATGACGTGTCCTTGAAGTCCACGAAAAGTCCACAACCCTAGATCTCTCTTGGAGAGAATCTCCCCGGAACCGGCGGCGGCTAGATGGATGACTGCTTGGTTCACTGGATCGGTGGCGACAATGATGTGCGGCTGCTGTACTTTGGAGATCCAAACTTCGTAGCAAAGCAAGCTAGGTCTTCCAAAGGTCACACTAGGATCAATCGTCTCGATCGATTCAGACGGGGAATGTTTTCCCGATCAACAAATCAAGAGACAAAGGATCTCCGGTTAGACACGTGAGACGCTATGCTTGGCTAAGCTTCTGTCGACGGGAGATATGGAAGAAACCACGATCAACACCGGCGATCAACTCTCTCGAGCGACGACGACGACGGCGGCGGAGCGGAACTCGCGATTTAGGTCACGTCGCTGCTCGTCTTTTTCAATTCTTCTTTTCCTCGCTCCACTGTTCAAAAATACGTGTGTATTTATACAGTGAAATACTCTTTTATGACCGTTATGGGTCCCACCAGAAGAAACCCTAGATCCGGTTCAAAACAGTGCCAGCGGCAGAATCCGGTCCAACTTTTTCCAGAAAATTGCCCAAGTCAAAATTGGCGAGAATCGAAAGTGAGTCTCGTCGAATCGTCGAGAATCAAAGGTGATTCTCGACGATTCGGCGAGAATCAAAGATGATTCTCGTCGAAGTTGACTTGATTGCACGCACTGATTTAGCCGGGTCGAGACGGCGAGAATCAGCCAGTCATTCTCGACGATTCGGCGAGAATCACTAGTGATTCTCGCCGAATCGGCGAGAATCACTTGGCGATTCTCGCCGAATCGGCGAGAATCACTTGGCGATTCTCGTCGATTCTTACTTAGAATCAGAGTTTCTTGCTTTGAAGTAGCTGGATCGAGTCGGCGAGATTCAGCCAATGATTCTCGCCGAATCGGCGAGAATCACTTGGTGATTCTCGTCGATTTACACTTAGACGATTTTTCGTCTTTCCACCCATGAGGTGCTCCTTGACCCATCCTTGCTCCTTGTCTGCTCTTGCCTTGACACAGCCCTGTACTTGAAAATAAGTACACTCCAATAGAGAGAGTACACGTAGGCCAACACACTGATCTGCTCAACGAGGGATTACGTCGTGCAGACCCATGTATATTGACCTACTGCACCCTTACATTGGTGTGCACTTAGCGTGGAATAACTGCAAGCACAACTTGAAAGATTTTATCAAATACATTGTGAATTCATCTTAGCTTGACAGGTGGCTTCCTCAAATCCAGGTAATTGTGGATACAATACCCAACACTCTCTCTAACACCTTGGAAAGAGAAAGCCTTGGAGAGAAATGAGCGATTAACTCCCCTATTCCCGGCCTTAACAGAGCAGGAAACCATCTGGGCTGTTGGATCTTAATTAAAGAAAATGAACGGCTCAGATCCATTCAAAAATCTCCAAACATGGGCCGAACACGGCTTGGCACACGACCGTGTCCCAGGCCGTGTGCCTCGCTCCAGGCACGATCATCGAACTCAGAAAAGACACACGGGCTCAGACACGCCTGTGTCCAACCTGACACACCCGTGTCAGGTCCCTCGACATGCCCGTGTCCGGGGGCATGTCACCCATAACCGCCACGACAACGAACACGACCCAAAAGAATACGGGTAGGGACATGGGTATGCACACGCCCGTGTCACCAAAAAATCATCGAGCTACAATCGTCGATCGCCGAATGCAGAACACGGGTAAAGACACGGTTAGGCACACGCCCGTGTCTTCCAGCCGTGTTCCTGGCTGTGTCCTTCTCGGGATGAAAACAACCAAAAACAGCTGCCAGACACGGCCTTGGACATGCCCGTGTCCTAGGTCGTGTACCCCTATACAGGTACCAAAAATCCCTTTTTCGCGACCGACTCAAATACAATTTTCGGGGCATTATTGTAACATTTCTAATGACCTACTACAACAAAGTCGCTATACAGTGACGTTTTTTTATAACTTTTGTGACGATTTTAAAGCGTCACGATAGTTTCCGTGACGTTTATAAAAATGTCAGTAAACCGTCGCGATTGCGGCCGTCACCGTAGGTCATTGTGACGCTTTCAAAAAAAAAACGTCGTGATTGGAATGCACTATATCGTGACGTTTTTTCCAAAAAACGTCATGCTTGACAATTGCTCTATAGTGACATTTTTTCAAAAAAAACGTCATAACTGACAGTTGTTCTACCGCGACACTTTTTCAAAAAAATGTCATGATTGATTGCTCTATCGCGACAATTTCAAAAAATGTCAAAAAATAAAAATTCTACCACAATTTTTTTTACAGAACATCGACGCAATTAAAAATCTATTATAACATTTTTAAAATTTTAAGGAAAGAAATTTTTAAAAAATAAAAATTTATGATAGTTTAAACTCTAAAAATTAATTTAGCATCTAAAATATTAATTAAAATTATTAAAATATTTTTAATATATTATTTTTCATATTTTAAATATTTTTGAGAGTAATAGTAAGATATATTGAGAGAGATTTGCAACATGTCCAATTCATCATTATTATTAAATTGTATAAACATGCAAAAGATCATATTCATGATAAACAAACTTGTTCCAAGTAGTATAACTTGCAAAAAAGCATAATCATTCAATATATACATTGTTTTCAATTACAAAAAAATAACTGAAACAAAACAAGCATTATGCGCCTTCAAAATTTTCTTCATCATTAGCTTCATTGACATTGAAACAAGCATGATGAGCATTCAACTTCATTTGTACATCATCTTCCACATCATCTTTTCAAACTGTAAACATAACAAATACAATTAATTAAATGCCTGCATAACAAACAAAATTGAAACACAAAATTAAATATTTATTCTAATTGCATGTAAGGTTAACATAAATGACTTGAAAAAACAGTATAATAATGTGAAGAAGAAAATATAAAGAGTACACAATATGTATCCATAAAATGCTGTCAACAATTTTAACTAAATTGGTGGCAACAGCGCCAGCAGTTTGTACCAAACTGGGCACAAACTGCTGGACCAGCAATTGGCACAAACTGCTCCAGCAGTTTGCGCAAACTGCTGCTGCCAAACTGCTCCAGCAGTTTGCGCAAGCTGCAGCAGCAGCAGTTTGCACAAACTGCTCCAGCAGTTTGCCCAAACTGCTAGACCAGCAGTTTGCGCAAACTGCCGACAGCAGTTTGCTGAAACTGCTCGACTCCATTGAGAAAACATAGAGTCCTACTATGGAGAGATCTGGTGGTAGACGTCGTAACTCAGCGATGATAATCTAAGAACTATCAGAAATACTCCTCCCTTTCCAAGAGACCAGATAACGTTGATAGGAACATGTGCGCGTTTGAAATTTTTGTACATCCACACCTGGTCAACCTCCTCAAGGATGGGTGTGGAGTGTGAGAAAGTGGGCGTTAGGGGTGATGTCAAGAGGGAGAGGTGGAGAGGGAGGTGGGTTGCCAAAAAAGAGACCAAGTTAGCAATATTAAAAATAGGTGAAGTACCGTATTCTGCGGGGAGATCAAGGAGGTAAGCGTTTTCGCCTAGTCGTTTCTTCACCTGAAAAGGACCAAACCTTCGTTAACGTAGTTTGTGATACATACTAGTAGGAAATCTCTTTTATGAAAAAAAAAGTAGGAACTCAATCTTCTTTTGAGAAATATAACTCTCAATGATGTGCATCAGTCATATCTTTACATTTCTAAAAAAATGCTCGCAAATTATTAGCAATAAATTTATGCAAAGATTTTAAGCTGGCAATATAGGAATGAGCAACAAAAGAGGTACGTGCAAAAGAGGGAAGAGAGTGATGATCAAGTAATAACGGAACAAGATAGCCATAGACAACTTCAAAGAGTGATTTGCGGGTGGAGCAATTTTTTGAGCTATTACATGCAAATTCTGCAAGTGAAATAGCCAAATCTCATTGTGTTGGGTGTTCTCCTCCTAAGCATCTAAGAAAACCGCCTAAGCTTCGCAACACCTGTTTTCCCATCCGTTTAAGGATGATATGCATTGTTATATTAGAGTTTTGTTCCCATTTTTACCCCCATAAAGCAACTTTGCAGTTTCACTACCCCCGATCGCCCGAGCGGTTGGTGCGGGTTACGGAGCCAGCGACAGCGGTGCGGTCGGTTACGGAGCCAGCAGTGCGGGAGCAGCGGTGCGGGATCGGGCGGTTACGGAGCCAGCGACGACTATGTCGCTAGGGTGCGGTGCGGGATCGGGCCGAAGCAAGTGGTGCGGGACCGAGCGGAAGCAAACGAAGTGGGAACGGGATTGATGGGAAGCGACGGAGCGGGATCGGCCTTTTCCCTCTGATACCAAGTGAAAAGACGTATTTTGGAATTCAGATGCCCTAGAACCGGGCAATAGCATGCATACATACGAGTTCACAACACGTGACATATCACGTGGATTACATAAGAGCGATGGCGGAAAAGAAACATAAAAAATAATAATAATTAATAATGTGTATATTCAACTGCCCCCACCCCCACCCCAACAACAATTAAATAATAAAAACACCCACAAAAAAGTAATTTTAGTAAAACCATGTCGCAGGTATAAGTTTTGCAGCCTTATATGCACCAAGAAAGCGTGTAATGGTGTGATTACACTGTGCACTGGCAAAATAATGCATGGGGGGATCCGTTCTCATTCAGCTGATAAAAGAAAATAAAGAGACTGAGAACTAATAATGATTCAAATTTTGTTCTCCAGGGAGAAGCAATCAATCAATAAAGAGACTTGTCTGTTTATCTACTTGGCTGGCTCTGGGTACATCTCACAAATCTATACACTAAAAGCTGGTTTGACCATACCATCTTGAGTCGATGATCTTGGTGCATCTAAATAGATTTTGGTGGTAGATTTTACTAAGAAACCAAAAGCTCTAAAGTTCAGTTTTATTGTCTAGCATAAAAGAATAAAGGAAAATATGGATCTCAGTAAGGCCTCTGAATAATTTGCAAAATGTATAGAACAAAGGTTAAAGGAAGCAAAACTTTATAGCTAAAGAGCCACATTTCATCAGGATTTTGACAAAGAAACAAATAATGTCAGACGGAACTAAGGTTTTTGAATTGGAATTGGAATCCAATTCCTATGAAAATAGGTCTCTAATTCTAATTCAAAGGTCTCAATTCCATCCAAACAAACCGAACCTAAAGGATCCTATCTCACGGAGTGAACCAATCAACTTTGCAGTTTCACTACCGAAGCTTACACCATCTTCTGATGAAGGGGCAACCGGTGGTCAACAAAGGATCCTATCTCACGGAGTGAACCAATCAAGAACTCTAGGAAGAAATAGGAGCGAAATTCAGCATGCAAGCAAGGCCGTCGACGCAGCCCAAGGCGCAATCTGCTGGCAGCAGTTTGCGCAAACTGCTGCCAGCAAACTGCTGCCAACTGCTGCCAGCAGTTTGCGCAAACTGCTGCCAGCAGTTTGCGCAAACTGCTGGTCCAGCAGTTTGTGCCAAACTGCTGGTCCAGCAGTTTGCGCAAACTGCTGGTCCAGCAGTTTGTGCCAAACTGCTGGTCCAGCAGTTTGTGCCAAACTGCTGGTCCAGCAGTTTGTGCCAGCAACCCAAATTATGTGTGTGTGTGTGTGTGCGTGAGTGAGTGCTTGTTTTTGTGTGTATCAATAATAAGAGAAGAGGGAAAAGAAAAAACATGGGCCCAATAATGGGCCCTTTACATGGGCTTTTCTACCAGGAACTACAAATATGGTGACCACATAACATTAATAACTCATAATTTGAATGAGACAAATGATATACTAAAAAGAAACCGATAACAATCTAGTTGAACGGATCGATTACTTTATTGCGGCTCATAATTTTGGAATTTGAGAGCTCAGTTACCTAGTACAATTACAGAGGTAGTCTCATCTTCGACTTCTTCATCTTGTGTACGACTAAGTTCAATCATTGACTGGGGAGGAAAAAAGAAACGTATGATTTACTTGGAAGAAAAGTTTTGAAGTAGGTCAAACAACAAAATATAAACACAATAACTGCAAAATTAATTAATATATATTTATGATCGATAAGATAAGATTGTACCTTAGCAGGTGGGTGTGCAATATCCGGCTCACGTAGTATAGCATTTCCATCATTGGTAACTACAATTCCTGTAAACACCATCCATGACACATTTAACGATAAAAATAAATTTGAGTTCTCCTCTAATTATGTAGCACAAGCGGGACGTTCTCTAATTATGTAGCACACGCATAAGAGCCAAACAATGGAGTGTAATTCAAAACACACAATAACTCATCCACAAGTACATAAGAAACGAGCAATAAAGAATTTCAAATTAACCGCATTTTTTCTTATGAGCAATAAGAAACATTAAGCATATATTAGTCAATTACCAATTTCTTGCACTTTGCTCCTTATGCCGAAATTTCAAGGGCATTTAGATCCGGGCAGCACCAAAAATGCTCATTTAGGGATATTTAGGTTCGTGCGGCACCAATAATCCGGGGTGCAAAATGCCAAATGAGCATTTTTGTGTTGTCCAGAAATAAATACCCTTGAAATTTTGGCCTGGGGGTGCAAAGTGTCAGAAAAAATGCAAAAAAAAACCCAAAGTAATCTGAGATTTTGTACTTAAACCTCCAGACACTTTACAAATACAACAACCATCACTTAACTCACAAAAATCCTTCTGATCCAACCGGTAAATCAATGATGAGTAGAATTGAAGATGTATTTGATTGCTGGTTTGAGAGTGGATCTATGTCTTATGGGTAGGCCCATTATCCATTTGAAAAAAAAAGAATGGTTTGATGAAATCTAAATTCTCAAACTCAGTGGCGACGATGAAGACATTCCATTGCAGCTCATTACACTCTCAATCTCTCAGTAAATTACTGTCTTAAAGTTATTAACCAAGTTTCAAGAGGGAATTTATGTTGCACTTGTGATTTGAATCTTAACTTAAGTAGTTCCACATGCAAAGTGTGCATAAAATAACTTATGGCAAATAACGACAATTGAAAATTATTAATGAGATTATGTATGCACAGGCTTATTTAAGAGACCCAATAACGACAATTGAATATCATAATCATTTTTCATTCAATTGAATCTCAAAAATAAATAGAAGAAGAGAGAAACCAAACCTTGATTCGAATTGATATTTGTAGTAGGAGATGGTGTTGAGGTGTTGTTAGGGGTAGTCTCATTTATATTTGATCTTTGAATAGAAGCCATCATTCTCAAGAACTACACACATAATAAATATTTATTAAACAATTCTAATTAATCCAAACATTATTAACTTGATTTAAACACAATTATTACTTGGTCTGGTGATAGATGTATCCCTTGCCCCACTGATCTTCCAGATGAATCATCCCTAGAATTTTGTTGTGACCTGTCATCCATAAGACGATCTATTGTCTTTTGCATGATAGACATTTGTAATTTCAATTGTTCAATCTCCCGCAACTCTTCTGGATTTGTATGTTTCAAGCTAATTGTTCTTGCACGGCGTGATAAATCAGGATATACCTGAATCGCAGTGACACCCATTCCCATACCACGACATCGGCCATAATATTCTGGTCCAAATGTAGATCTAAAAGAGAAATAAAAATTTATTGTACAATACTATAAATTGAAATAAAGTGTTATGTTTTTTTACCTAAAATCACCTTCATGAATTTCATTTATTGGTGTGTCGGGAGGATGTTGAGATATTTGTTCTTCTATAGCCTTGTCCAAGGCAACCTAGAAAAAAGTACACAAATGAAATCTTCAGTAAACAATTTGGATATTATTTAAATGTTTAAATAATTAAGCCAAAGAATGAAATACGTACTTTTTTTGATATTGCATCATCATTCACCAAGGTTTTCCCATTTTTCTTGCTTGTGCGAATATCTATGAATAATTCAATGCGAGTTGGCTCTCTACCCAATTCAATTTCCTTATAAAAATAAACTATTTAGCTTTATGCAATAAAGTAAGAAACAAAAAAGATATATATTATATATATGTATATATGTATACCAAGTCTTTCTTTCGATTTGCAAGGGTCATCCGTCCAAGAGTATGCGCACTAGTATTTTTTTGGCGACATACTTTATTTTTTTCACTTATAATCTGCGACATCATAAAAGTTATACTCTCAAACTTTTAATATGTTGGAAATTTATACAAAAAATTGGAAGAATAAATAAATAAAGTTATAATACCTTTCCTTTTGCAGAATACCAATATTTCACAATGTCAACAAATTGGCTCTCTAGCATATTTGTAGGACCACCTCGTGCAATAAGTGCTTCTGGAGTACCCAATGGATCATAATATTGCTTTTTAAAAGTTGACTTCCAATTCCTAAAACTTTCTCTTATAATTTCCATGATAAGTTTTTTGTCTGTCTCAAATACGAGAAATCTTTGCTGCATGAATAAAACATTAAGCTTATACAGTTATTGTTATATTCAATGAAATCATGTTTTTTTGTTTATGTTCACACACTTACCTTAACCATACTCCATGCAGTTTCCTTGCTATATAGGGACACATGCGTCCAAGATAGAGGGGTCATTGGAAATAATGATGTATTTCGTGCAAGTGTCCCTAAGAATGATGAAAGTAGAGGTGCGCCACTTCCAACAAATTGGCCATGTTTGTTTCTCTCCAATAAGATAACTTTATCAGATGGCATAAGATGAATATTCTTACATGTTGTTACTCCTCGTAACTTTTTACTTCTATTTGTACCTACATATACAAAAACTTTGATTATTCTACTTGCATTTATTGAAAATCATATAAAGAAAAACATGTATTATTTACCTGGGGTCTCTAGGACTTCATTACTAAGATTGACAGCTTCTTGATCACTATGATGATTCTCATCAGAGCTTTCATCTGTTGAAAAATAATGTGTAGTTGTTGGATCATGTAGTGGTTCCTTGTGGGCATTTGAAGTGGTCACATGAGGGCCACCGCTAACACCTTTGTGTTGATCTTTAGCTAGAGTGTTATCCCTTGAAACAAATAATTTTCTTGGAGCAAATGTTCTCTTAGGTGCCATCAAATATCTGCATGATAACAAAATCAAATATTTGCAAGATAACAAGATATGTCCATGTTATACAATAGTAATACAACTAATACAAAAAAATTACTCCTCAGGTAGATCAAAATGAAAAATCACTCAAAATTTTTTAAGATTGAAATTAAAATAGCAGATACACAAAAGATGCATAAGTCAAACTTAATAGCAACACAGAATTGAAAAATAAGAAATTACCTTGATAGGATAAATCTCCAACAATGACAGGAGGATGCAAAAAGAGCTTTATTATGTTGGTAGTCATGGAATGGACATAATCAGCCCACTTGGAGATTATAAATTGGCTTCTCTTTGCACAATTGTAGGCTCAACATCTGTTCTAACCATCTCGGTGTCTTCATCATCATCTTGATATAAATTTTGAATATTGTGTATGTCATCACTAACACATTGAATGAAGTTTCCATGATCATCAACACTTCCAGCTTCAAATTCTCCCATTTCATACTCATCTCGTGGTAACATCCTCATGACCAATTCCCAATTTGATTTAGGATCACGAATATAATATACCATTCTTGCTTGAGAAGGAAAAATATATCGGTCATGTTCAAGTGCTGCTCCTGTATGTATCAAATTTGTGAAATTAACCAATGTGAACCCATATAAATCTTTCTTCACACCCACATTCTTTGCAGGATTAACCCAATCACATTTAAAAAGCATCACTTTAGCAAAGTCAAAGTAATCCAGCTCTATGATCTCAGTTATTCTACCAAAATAATTGATATCCTCTTGAAGCCCAACATGATTAGACATAACTTCAACTCCACTATTTTGGGTCCTCTTGTGAATCTCACTGCCTACAATTCGAAAAGAAAACCCATTTATATTATATCCTTTGTAGCTATGAACAATAGAGTTTGGTCCAAGGGATAATTGTCGTAATTGAGCGTCATCAACAATTGCACCATCACGATTAACCTGTTATGATAAAATGAAAACATAATTCTATTCATAGTCATTCTTCATTTGTAGATTTAGGTACGAGCAAAAACATGCGCAAATTAATGTACATGCATATGGTGATTCTTACCCTTTGTTTAAACCATTCTGAGAATTCTTTATGAAGTAGATTCTCCAAGCGGTCCACATCAATACATAGGGGTTGGTGGCGATTCTTCAATTCTTCTCGAAGTTCGCTATTAAAAAAAATTAATTCATGCACATTTCAAGAATAAATAAATTTTATCATGGTTTTAAAGGTTATTAAAACTTACCTTCGAAAAATTTCAAGCTCTGCACAGTTGAACAAAATATATCGATGAGCTTGTATAAGGCTAATTGGATCTAGTGCCTTCAAGACAGCGCCCCTTGTTGCACTCCCAACTTGTGGAAGCATCCTAAATGCTGGAGTTGGAGATGTAGAATTTGCATTATTACGACTTGGTCGATTAAATCGAGTCTCTATCCCTTCTAAGAACCGAGAACAAAATGTCAAAGTCTCTTCCGCTATATAACCCTCTGCTATAGATCCTTCTGGTTTTGCTCTATTTCGTACATATTTTTTATAATGTCCAAGTTCCCTCTCGATGGGATACATCCATCGAAATTGTACTGGGCCACCCAAAATAGCTTCTTGTGAAAGATGAACCATGAGATGAATCATTACAGTGAAGAATGAAGGGGGGAAATTATTTCAAGTTGACATAAAGCCACTATAATGCGATCTTCAATCTTCAACAAATCAGAAACATTTAGTTTTTTGGAACATAATTCTATAAAGAACATGGAAACCTCCATCAATGGTGTCACTATATGCCTTGGTAACATTGATCGTAAACCAATTGACAACAATTGCTGCATTATAATGTGATTATCATGGCTCTTTAAGCCTTGTATTCTGCATTGCTTCAGTTTAACACAACGTGATATATTGGAGGCATATCCATCAGGAACTCGTAATGACTTTATCATTCCTAAAATGATATCTTTCTCCATCTTACTCATGGTGAAACAAGCTGGAGGAATAATCTCGGTGTCATCATCTCTTTCTTGGATCCATAGATGTTTTAGAATCCCGAGATCCTTGCAATCCCTTCTAGCACGCACATTATCCTTGGATTTGATCGGGTCACCCAATATAGTGTTCAAAATATTATCACACACATTTTTTTCTATATGCATTATATCAAGACAATGACGGAGTAAATTTGTCTTCCAATAGGGAAGTTCAAAAAATATACTTCTTTTTTTCCAATACTTAGTAGGTCCTCCCGAATTATTTTCTCTACCAAACACAACATGAAGATGTTGGGTTTCCTTTGATACTCTTCGTCCATTAGGAGGTTTTTTACTACAAATTCGCGTTTCATGTCGACCAAACTTTCTTGCTTTCCGATATGGATGATCAACTGGCAAGAATCGACGATGAGCCTGATAAACAGTTTTTTGACTATTCTTTAGCCAACATGATTGAGTGTCCAACCCGCATGATGGACATCCAAGTTTGGAATGTGTGTTCCATCCCGATAGATTACCAAGCGCGGGAAAATCGCTAATAGTCCACAATAGTGTTGCGTGTAGTGTAAATTTTTTCCCATCTAAAACATCAAGCACTTCTACCCCCACTTCCCATAACTCATTCAACTCTTTTATTAATGGTTGTAGATACACATCGATGTTATTCCCTGACATCTTTGGCCCGGGTATCAAACCCGACATGATAATAGATCTTTTCTTCATGCACTCCCAAGGTGGCACATTATATATCACTAGCATAATTGGCCACGTACTATGTGTACTGCTAAGATCACCAAACGGATTGAATCCATCAGTAGCAAGTCCTAAATGAATATTTCGAGGATCATTTGAGAACTCTTTGTGGCGTTGATCAAATTCTTTCCATGCCAATCCATCTCTAGGGTGATGCATTAAACTGTCATGATTAAGATCTTTGGCATGCCACTGCATCATCTCGGCAGTTTCCTTGCAAAGAAATAGTCGCTCCAATCGTTCTTTCAATGGAAAATATCGAAAAACCTTTTTGGGTGTCTTCCTCACATTGATCACATCTTGTTGCTTACATTTTCTCGATCGGTGAGTCAATTGATCGTCTTGTACATCAACCCATCGTGATTGTCCACATATATGACAAGAATTGTCATTTTTGTGTATGTCCCAAAATAATGAACAATCATTTTCACATGCATCAATCTTAATATATTTGTGGCCCAATTTAGATGTGACTTTCTTGGCCTCACGATAGTTAGCCGGCACTGATTTATATCCGTCTGGCACTGCACCTTGTAGAACTTTCAACAACATATCAAAATGTACATTACTCCAATTTCCAAGTGTCTTAATATGTAGGAGATTCAATAAGAAGGATAATTTTGTGTACTCTTGACATCCTTCCCACAATGGCTTATTTTCCTCTAAGAGAGCCGTGTATAGATTATCCGCATCTGCATTAATGGGAGCTTGAGGATTCTCAAAATGTGTGTTTATGTCAATATCATCATAATGTAATTCTTGTTCATACAAACTCTCATTGTTTGTTAAATTAGGAATAGCAGCATGTAGAAGTTCATTCATCGGATCACTAGAGTTGTTAGTATGGCTCAAAGATCCTATAATTAAAGGACGATTATTATTTTGTAAGACTCCATTATTAAATAAACGTCCATCATGGTATATCCATTCTGTGTAGTTCTCCATAATACCATTCCATACAAGATGCCCCTCTACCACATCTCTATCCCACTTCTTTAGATTTACACACTTTTTACAAGGACATGGGCACTTCTCACTAATTGGTGTATATGAATAGTATGAATCTAGCAAATATTTTATGCCATCTAAATAAGTCTTCGAATGTCGTAACTCTCTCATCCATCTTCTGTCCATTGTTAATAATAAATCAGATTGACACCTATATAAAAAAAATAACACAATTAATAAAGATTATAAATCAGACATGGAGATTGTGTTTTAGAAAATTGAATGATTCACTCTACTTCTTACAAAGGAAAATTGTTGGTCACACCTGAATTAAAAAATGATAATAGAAAAATGAATATAAAATGAAAATGAAAAATAAAACATAAAACAAAAAAAGCTACTTGAGGGACTGGTTGGTGATAATAATTGTGTTATTTCAGCTACTGCTAGCGACAATCTTCTTGGCAATGGTAGAAAGAAAAAATAGTAAAAGTTTGAAATCAGATGGTGCTTCAGATATAGTGCCAAAAATATAGGTATTGTATAGCCTGAAAGAGAGGTTAAATTCCAGCCACTTGAGGGATAGGTTGGTGATAGTACATGTGTTATTTCAGCTTCCACTAGTAAGGATCTTCCTGGTACCCTCCTTTCTAAAAGGGATAAATCTACTAAATCACAGCTTAGTGTAAAGATAAGCACACCACAAAAAAAATGTTGTCTCCACGTAAGAAAAGAAAGTTTCAAAACATTCCAATGGAGAAGGAACACTCACTTGCTATAGTTTCAGAACATAAGGTGAATCATTGTGCTGTTAGTAATTTTGACAAGAAACCCTCACTTGACTCTGCTAAAAATCACTAGAAGTGTATGCTGTTTTGATCTGATCAGATTGTTTGGATGAGTTGTATTGTCATTTATAGTTATGAATGGGGAAGCATTTTTGTTCGTTTGATAGAAGACAATGTGATCGCAGTTTAACTTTGAATGACTTAACCATGCATAGTGTTTATTAAATTAAACATGGCAATATATACAATCAAAAAGTGAACAATATCTATAAATAATAATATATAATATTTGGCACAATAATCACGCACAAAATAATATGAATCTCCATCAAATAAGTACTTCTAACAAGATTGTATTTATATTCATGCTCATCCAATATTTGAAGCATAATATTTTTCTCATTATTTTGTGCATAAAAATTCACAGATTTATTGATGTAGCAGTCTATTTTATAAGCAGTGTCATGAACATGATACTTTCTCGCATTTAAATTTAGAATGCTTCAACAACCCCCAAGTTCTATTTATACATGTGAAGAGAAATTTCACAATCAGTTTATGCAAATTCAAAACTCTAACTTATATATATATACATATATATATATATATATATATATATATATATATATATATATATATATATATATATATATATATATATATATATATATATATATATATATATATATATATACGAGTGCCCGACACGGGGCTCCGCCCCTATGGCTACGCGCCACAGTACCTGGCCCGCGACGGCGGGCTTCGCCCGCCCCAGGCGGGTCGTCCCGCGACAGTACCCTAATGCAGCGACGGCGAGCATGGCAAGCCCCCTGGCTGCTGCGGCGGCGTTGAGTGCACTCAACGTCGCCTCAAGAAGTTTGGAGGCTCCGTCCTTATGGCTATGCACCACAGTAGTTGACCAGTGATGGCGGGCTTCGCCCGCCCACAACTGGCTTCGCCGCCTATTGGGGGTCCCTCCGCCCCTAAGACCAAGTACAACAGTACACAGCCGTGGTCAGCCGCCCCTACGGCCAAGTCCATGAAAATTTAAGATCGTGGTCAGCCAGTCAGCCGATGTGTGATATTATTACACATTGTTTAAAATCTTATAATTAAACATCTGATGAAGAGAGGATTTTTCTTTTTTAGGTATAGTGGTAATGGGCTTCGTAAGTGAGACAGGTCTCTTATTATAGCTTCTAAAGTAGATGCCACCAAAAATGATCAGCAATAAATACGAAGAGATGACTATTCAATAAAATATAAATACATGAATACTGGTGAAAGCAAGATCGTCCAATTGCGGATCATGATCCTCCGCCAACTGTGGATCAACTGCAGTTTTCTACAGCTAATTGTCAAACAAAATGTTTTCTTTATCATGAACAAAAGAGGAGATTCAATTAAGGGAATGAGTAAGCCCTTGATTATTCAGTTCATTATACATTCATGAGTGAGTCCTTGAAAGCTAATTTTCGTTATTTCTTAAATGAACATGTCAATTGTTTTCTTGGTAGCACTAAATAAAGGAGGAATGTGTGTAGATGAAGAGAACTGAAAATGCAGTTAAGGAAATAAAAAAGTCTAAAATTAATTTCATGCACAAAATTGTTGTGGCCTTGATGAAGGGCCTAGATGCATGCGAAGGTCTTAAATGATGATGTCCATAGAAGGAGAGGTAGCAATGGAGGAAATCAGTGCGCCACTGATCAGATGACAAACAACCCCCAATATTGAACACAGGTATTAGTGCATGAACAACACAACCAAAAACAATGCAGAGGTGAAAACATTCTGCAGTCAACGTTGATTCAGAATAGCAGAGATAACAAAGAAATCATTTCTGCAGTCAACATTTCTGCAGTCAACATTGACTCAAAATCTTTGACCAACATTGATATTCACATTCAAGAGCTGGATATAAGGGTTACATAGAAATCACATTGCTGGGAGGAAGGGTTACATAGAAAGAGGAAGGGTTACATTGTTGGGAGGAAGGGTTACATAGACAGTGAGGCTGCTCTTATGCTAGAACATGCACTTTTGATTGAATTAAAAGTAGTCCATTATTATAGACTTCACTAAAATGGGTTAACATCATTCCAGTAATACAAATTGAAATCCAGAGCAAAGAACAAAGTTATTTATAAAAAAGAAAATGAGTAAGCTAAATTGTGCATTAGAGTGGTAAACTTCTAAATTGTGCATTAGAGTGGTAAACAGAGTACTGGTTCATAAATTTTGAAAGAAAAGTACTTGAAAAAATATATAAAGCCTTCTTCCTGCAAGTGATTAAAGATTTGTCAATGCTAAGAACCCTTCTTCTGCAACTGATCAGGATTGCTAGAAATGATTACGCAAGTTTTAGCAAGAGGAGCAAATGAGAGCAGCTAGAGCAAGTGATTGTCCAACTCTCCTTTTATGCAGATTATATATTTACATTCTCGATAAAAGAAATAATTCGAATTCGTCGTTCTAAGATTAATTGAGGGTTTTTTGAAAAAAAAACAATTCGAATTCACACTCAGACATTATTGCGCACTCATATGTCATTAACGTTAGAACAACATTTGTTTAGTAGAAGGAAATGAAGAAATTGGAACGTGTTATGAGGCGGGACGAACACTAAATAAACACGAAATAAAGAGCAAGCAATATTGACCAATAAACAGTACAAAAACCTGGAACAAAAACCTGTAACAGTACAATAATAGATTTCTATTTCTACATTAAATCACACTCATAGAAAACACAAATGCTCCCAACCATCCTATTAAAAGGCCAAGTTCAATAGTACTCCACATATTAAACAGGAATATTGAAGTGCAGGCAAACATATTCACGTCAAACATTTAGAGTTTAAATGCTTCCAAGCGCAACAATATTGGAGTGCAGGCAAACATATTCACCTCAAACTGTGGGAGGAAGGAAGCAGGAATTTCCAAGAAGGATGAAGTGCAGGCAGAGACTTTACCAGGGAGGAAGGAAGCGGCGACCTGTTGAGAAGATATCTATTTGCAGCTATGAGGAGAATGGAATTAGACAGTAAAAGCAGTCGGTGAACAAACGGAAAGAAGATAGAGACGTGGTGAACAAACCGTGGGAGAATGCGTTGAAGCAGCGAGTGGAGTAAATGGCAGATCCCTTCTTTTGATCGGTGATTGCCTACCTGGAGTAAAGTCTAGAGGTCAAGTGCAGGTGGTGAACAAACCTAGCTTAAGATCAAAAGAGGAAGGGAAGCTATGGAGTAAGAAGAAGGGTTACCTGTAAAGGCCGGCCGCGGAAGATTGTCGGACGAAGACCTGAACCCGCCCGATTAGGAAGGAAGAGGAAACCCAGTGGCCGAAATCGAAAACCAGCGGGGCGATGACCTAGCGCGGCGATGACCTAGCCGCGATGTTCACGGGGAAGATGATTGCGAAATGGCGCTGTTGGGATGTGTAGAGGGCATTGATGGGTTGAATCGTGCGAAGGTTTCTGGCGGGGGAGAAGAAGAGGCAAAGCGAAATACGGGATCTGGAGCGGTGAGGAGGAGGAGATGAAAGGGCGGAAGTGTTTTTTTGGGGTCGGGAGAGGGATTGTAGAGCCGACTGCCGAGTTTTTCACTGTCCCATCACTTCATTGAGCACCACAATGAATTTTTTTAGGTTGACATGTGACGGAGAGAAAATTTTATAAAAGTTTCACATGTTTTTTTCGTGAATAGACACTTCCGCCAGGGGCTGCCGCCCCCGGACCCCCGCTGTTGTCGGCGCCGGATATGTCAGAGGGATTCACACTTCGATTCCTCTAAACTCACGTGGGCGAACCCAGTGTGAGAAACAAGAGCACCGAAAGTATTCCACAACTCCAACACGGCCGCCTTCGCACGGGCTTCGCTCAACGATTAAAACTTCTTGAGATTAGTTGTTTAATTCACAGATTAATTGTCTTTCTACGAATCATGTATTGAATAAAAATTCTTGAGATTATTTATCTAAAAGTAAATATGATGTCATGTATGCACTTCATGCTCAGTTAGTAAATGACATGATTGTAAGGAAAATATTTTAAACGTTTTGATAATAGTTTTTTTTATAAAAATCATATGTTTTTATGACGTTTTAAAAAAAATCGTCACAAAAACTGAACATTTATATTGACGTTTTTTTCATGAAAACGTGGACAAATACTGTTTTTGTAGTGGCAACGTTTTTTTATAAAAAGCGTCGCTAGATAGAAATTAAACGGCGACGTTTTTCAAAACGTCGCAAAAAAAACGTCATTGTAAAGTGGATATCTTGTAGTGAAAGTTGCTTATGTGGAAAGATTGAACCACAATCTGATAAACATAAGTTAGCTTTGTGATATAGGATATGAAATTGTTTTCCACAATGACAAGTGTCTGATAAGGAATTCAAGTGATCAAGAGATCATCTTGTCAAGTACTAGGAGTGGGAACATGTATTTTCTAAATTTTCTTAGTATAAATGAACAATCACCAGTATGTCTTGAAGCTAGTGAGAAAGACACTTTGTATGTACAGTGGCATAAGAGGCTGGCTCACTTAAACTACAAAGCTATGAGTAAACTAATTTCTTTAGACTTAGTTAGAAATAGCCCACAACTTAAATGCTCCAAAGTGGGCATATATCATGCATGTCAAAAATGCAAACAAACAAAAGTCATTTTTAAGAGTATTCAGTCCAAATACAATGAGAGGTGTCTGTACTTACTTCATATAGATCTATTTGGTCATATGGAAGTTCTTAGTTTGGGAAGTAAGTCTTATACCTATATGATGAAGTAAGTCTTATACATATGTGATTGTGGATGATGACTCTAGGTTTGCTTGGGTGTTCTTCTTAAGGAAAAAGTTTGAAACACTAGGCATCCTTGCTGATTTTATCAAACAAATTCATAATGAGATGAGATGTACTGTGGTCAAACTTAGAAGTGACCATGCCACAGAATTTCAATCTGAAAGGATGATAAATTTTTGTAAGGAACTAGGAATCCTTCAGGAGTTCTCTTCTCTAAGAACACCACAGCAAAATGGAGTCGCTGAGAGGAAAAATAGAACTCTTATTGAGGTAGCTAGAACAATGCTGAGTGATACATCTCTCCCAGAATATTTCTGGGCCGAGGCTCTAAAAACATCATGCCATATTCAAAATAGAGCATTGATCAACAAGTATCACAATAAGACTCCCTGTGAACTAATGAAAGGCAGAAAACCAAATTTGTCCTACTTCAAAATTTTTGGAAGCAAGTGTTATGTATTGGATAATGGGAAAACTTATCTAACCAAGTTCTCAGAGAAATTCTATGAAGGAATCTTTGTAGGGTATAGTATTCATAGTAAAGCATACATGATCTACAACTTGAAACATCAAGTTGTAGAACAATCTATCAATGTAGTATTTGATGAATCATCTATTTTATGTAATGATATCTCTAACAATTCTAGTCTAGGTGGTATAAAGTCTAGAATGGAAAAACTAAATATTAGTGACTCACCTAACATAGAGTTAGACATTAGGGACAATATAGAAGTTCCTTTAGAAGATACTACATCAGCTCAGGGGGAGGAAGAGAATCACCCTAATTCTCATGCAGTACTAGGTGGTAATAGACACCTTCTTGTAGTTGTTAGACACCTTAGAGATCATCATATAGATCAAATAATAGGTGATGCCAGATTAGATGTGACTCTTAGAAGTATACATCACAATGAGGTTCTATACTCTAGTTTTATCTCACATGTAGAACCTAAAAGGTTTGAAGATCGCAATTCAGATCCCAACTGGATTATGGCTATGCAAGAAGAGTTAAATCAATTTGAGAGATGCAAAGTCTAGTTCCTAGACCTAGTGATCACAATATCATAGGCACTAAGTGGATCTATATAAATAAATTAGATGAGTATGGGGTTATAGTCAAGAACAAAGCTAGATTAGTATTTAAAGGATATAGACAAGAGGAAGGATTAGATTATGACCAAACCTTTGCACGTGTAGCTAGGCTAGAAGCCATTAGATTATTTTTAGCCCATACAATATTCAAAGGATACAAAGTCTACCAAATGGATGTAAAGTCAGCATTTCTAAATGGTACACTGAAGGAAGAAGTCTATGTAGAGCAGCCTGTTGGGTATTGTATCCACAATTACCTGGATTTGAGGAAGGCACATGTCAAGCTAAGATGAATTCACAATGTATTTGATGAAACCTCTTAAGTTGTGCTTGCAGCTCTTCCACGCTAAGTGCACACCAATGTCAAGGTGCAGTAGGTCAATATACACGGGTCTGCATGACATAATCCCTCGTTGAGCAGATCAGTGTGTTGGCCTACGTGTACTCTCTCTATTGGAGTGCACTTACTTTCAAGTACAGGGCCATGTTTATGCAAGAGAAGACAAGGAGCAAGGATGGGTCAAGGAGCAGCACTTGGGTGGAAAGACGAAAATCCGTCTAAGTATAATTCGACGAGAATCACCAAGTGATTCTCGCCGATTCGGCGAGAATCACTAGTGATTCTCGCCGACTCCTTCCGGCTACCCCAACACCGTGCCAAGTAAGATTCGGCGAGAATCACTAATGATTCTCGCCGAACCCATCGCCGAGCAGATCATGAATACCTAGTTATATTCGTTGAGAATCAGCAAGTGATTCGTCGAGAATCACTAGTGATTCTCGACGAATCGGCGAGAATCACTAACTGATTCTCGCCGATTCGTCGAGAATCACCTGCGATTCTCGACGAATTTTACTTGGCGTTTTCTCTCGATGCTGCTGGACCGGATTCTGCCGCTGGACTAGTTTGAACCGGATTTCGGGTTTCTACTTGTGGGACCCACAACGGTCATATTGTATGGGTCTACAGTGTATAAATACATGGGTAGTTTTGAACAGAAAAAGCAGAAAAATAAAAATACGCGAGCACGGAAAAACCCTAAGTCGCCGCTTCCGCTCCGCTCCGCCGCCGCCGCTCGCGTCAAGTGGTCGCCGCTGTTGATCGTGTTTCTTCCCGATCTCCGGCGACAGAAGCTTAGCAAAGCTTTGAGTCTCACGTGTCTATCCAGAGATCTCTTGTCTCTCGATTTGTTGATCGGGAATAACTTCCCCGTCCGAATCGATCGAGACGACCGATCCTCGTGTGACCGTTGGAAGACCAAGCTAGCTTCGCTACGAAGATTGGATCTCTAAGTTCAGCAGCCGCTCATCATCATAGCCGCCGATCCCGAAGCAAGCCGCCGCTCGTCTTGCCGCCGCCGGTTCCGGGGAGATCCTTTCCAAGAGAGACCAAGGTTGTAGATTCTTCGTTGACTTCACGAACACGTCGTCGAACGAAGAGGAACACTGTAGTCTCCCAACGAAGTTTGTATCTCGTGTACATTCTATTTTACCTTTGTTGTAAAGGAACGATTGTTCCGTGTTGTAAGGGTTGAGTGCAACTCGGTTTGTGGGAGTGTTGACTCCTACGTGTGGAAGGGTTCCTTCCGATAGTGCAAGGATTGGATTTCAATCCTGTTGGAGAAGTGACCGAGTCGTCCCTTGTTGGGAGATAGGTCGAAGGGGGAAAGTGGATGTACCCAAGTCGGGGAACCACTATAAATTGCTTGTGTATTCTGTGTGCTGTGCTTTTTATTTTTATTATGCAGGTACCGTCGTAAATTCCGCAAAAGCGTTGCTCGTCACCTATCCTCCCCCCCCCATAGGTGAACTTTGTTGACACTAGGTGGACTTTCAAGTGGTATCAAAGAGAGGTTACTCATCAAAAAGGTTAACACCTTGTGTAGAATCCTGCCACCAGTGTCAAAAGCATGGAGCTGGATTATGAGATATCGCCACTCAAACTCCCCGCTTGCACAAAGAATTATTATCCCATCTGGAGGATGAGAGTGTCGTTTCACTTGGATGCTATCGATCCTCGAGCATCCTTCATCCTGGAAGAGGGTCCGTTTATTCCCATGAAGACCTCCGACTCTAGGATCCAAGTGCCCATGTGCATTGCTGAGATGTCAGAGACGGAACTGTCACTATTTAACTTGGACGAGAGGATTCGTCAAATTATCTTGGATATCTGGTCTGGAGCTTCTCGTTCTAGATTAGAAAAATGTAGGATGGCTAAATCCATGTGGGTGATGATCTCCGAGTTGATGGGGGAGTCAGATAAAGGTGGAATTTGCTGTCAACCAGAGGATGAAACCTATGTGGGGGTCCTCACCTCTGAAGATGAAGGCAAGCATCTCTCGGACAGTATCAGAGCTCCAGTGTCCGTGTCTGAGACTGATGAGACCAGTGAGGAAAGCAGCTCTGATGAGGATGACGCAATGGTCACTGGCTTGAATGACAATAACACTGAAGAGCAGGTAACTTTCTCATCCTACCCCATCTCTTTTGAACCTTTTGAAGACAGGAACTGCTTTCCTCCAGAAGATTCTGATTCTCTGAAGAGAGCCCTTCAGTCAAGCAACCTACTTGCTGAGGAGCAAGCTCAAGAGATTGCTCGACTGAAGATCTTGTTGGTTCTCCAATTGGCGTCCAACAAGGTCAAGGACTCTAAAATCTCAGCTCTAGAGAGTAGTCTAGAGAATGAGAAACAAATAGTATCAAATTTTTCCAAAGTTGATGCTATAAAGAGAAAGCAAGAAAACGGGTGGATCTCCCGAATTATCAATTCGTGGAGAAATGGGGAAACGGTGTTCCGACCCCCCACTCCAAGCAGGAAGGCAACTCATCATGCCTTCAGGTATGACCACAGGAATAGTCGTGGTCACTGCAGGGGTGATCTGTCCCCATGTGGAGACACCCGGAGTGCAAGGGCCGTCGTGGCCACTCATGAGAGAATACCAAAGGCTCATTCTGAGCCCTTTGTATTCACTGCCACTGCCTCAACTTGGTGTGAATCTGCATGTCCTAGCTCACAGAACACTTCTCACCACCCGAGGACACATGATAGGGAGGTTAGATGTCATGGTGTAAGTTTTCATGGGGCCTCTGAAAGGGGGATGCCTGAAAGGAGGGCACCACCTTCCCGGCCTCATGACGCTCACAACATGCATTCCTTCCACCCTTCCACGTGTTACGATGGAAGAGGAAATTTTGTGAGGAGATCATGCTCTATCCCGTTTAGACCTAGGACCGTGACTACCTCAGTCACTAGATCAGGTCGGAAACGGCGATACAACATTCTCCCATGTTGGTGCTGTGGCAAAGTGGGACACTTTTCCATCGACTGTTGGCACAACCCCTCTGTGCCAAAGGCAAGGGCTTATCCACATTCACGGGACAGAGGTAGTCTTCCTGACAGGTTTTCTGGGGGAAGGCAGTCAAGTGCTTATGCTAACAGGAACCTAGGACCCAACATGATTTGGGTTTCTAAGGTAAGGTAATTCCTTTTTGCAGGGTAGTCTAGGATCCCGTAAATATGATGGGAACTAGACAGTAGGTGTTCCATGACTGAAATGGAACATGCATCTGGAATAACAGAAGTGACAAATATGTATATCAGCATACTCACATCGAGCACCTGGTATGTTATAGTCAGAGAGACTCATTATTAACTCTCATAATCCCAGGTACTTTTGATCAGTTCAAGGACTTCCGTCATATTGAATCCTCATTTACATATATATCTCTATATATGTGTATATTTATACTTATGCTTATACATGTATGTGTGCACATCTAAGGATAGGTTAACTCGATACATGCAAACCTTTTTACATCAATAAAGAGTTAACAAAGATATGTCATTGTGAATCTCGACAACTCACAATTGACTTCAAAAAGTTTTTGGAAAAGCCTCGTTCAAACCCAAATAGATTGGCTTTAAAATATATCTGTATTTATCATCTTTATATTGACTTGACATCAGAAGAATTCGAAAATGTTGCAATGCTTCTTAACGTGAAAATTCCTAGTCAAGAAACTTTTCAATTTCGACTTAGACAAATCCCGCCGACCCTGTATATATACTTGGAATCTCACCGACCCTTCACCTTCTTTAAGAAAACACGCCGAATCGCAGGGTTTCTTCCGCTGACCCGCAGGAAGCTCGTCGCACCGCCTTCGCAAAATCCCGTCGAATCCCACCAAACCCTGCAGCAAGCTCGTCGCTCCACGAATCCCGCTTCCCCATCGTCTTCCTGTAAGGTCCCGCAAGGTTCTCGCAAGGTTCTCGTCGAATCGCACCGGCTTCCGTCGAATCCCGCCGAACCTCGCAGAAAACTCTCCTATCCACCGAAGGTCTTCCCCAAGGATGCTCAAGGATGAGTTCTCGCCGAAAGCTCACCAACTCACTTCCGTCTACGTCCTTAGGTAACCTCTTCCTCACCCGTACTTGGACGTCCTCACTAGTGACGCTTTCCTTTTAAATGTTCATTAAAGCTTAGAGTAGGGCTTCTCTCTCTAGATCTGCAATGGCTCCAAGGACAACTGCTGGGTTGGTCACTGGTTGCGAGCTTGTTCGGACTGGGTTCTCTCACGCCTCGGACGAATTGCGCAACATCATTCTGATGCTAGAAGAGGCTGGACTAACATTCATCCTGGAGCACCCTTGCAAAATATTGGACAAAGAGGTGCTGGAGTTCTTCGCCACCGCAAGACTCTGAAATGGCGACTCGCTAATCAAAAGAAAGGTGGCCGGGGCAAAGGTCAAGCTGTCTGCCAACAAGCTGACTCGCTTCCTGCAGCTTTCTAGCTCGGAGCATGAGGACTATCTGGAGGACGATGACAAAACCAGAACTCTCTTGTTCTGCGGTCTCCCACGAGGAACTCGGTCAATAAAGAGAAAGGATATGAATGAAGAAGGGAAGCTCTTGTCTGACATTATTGGAAAGGTGCTCATCTGCAAACCGGGCTCTCATGACCATATCTCAGCGGATATGTTCAAGATCCTGATAGCTGTTGTCTGCCGTAAAAGGTTCAACTGGGGGGAGTTGCTGTTCGAGAAGATCAAGGACACCTTGGGCTCTCCGAGTTTTGGCCGTATCATAAGTCTGTACCTAAATCAGCTAAATGGAGACAGGTTTGACATGAGCAAAGGTGTTCCTCTACACTACTTGAAGAAGATGGACTCAAGTGTGTTTGACCGATGGGAGAGACGTATTGGGCAGACTGCCGTGGAAGAACAACAGGGAGTATCTTCAGCAGTCACCCCCAATGAAGTTCCTGATACCTTAACTGCAGGAATCGAGGGGGAGCCTCTACCCCCTCATACTGATGTAGTATCTGACATCTCCCAGCTGGCCAGAGATGTTGTGGCCGATCTACACGAAGAAAGTGAACCTGAGCTGGAGCATGGGGAGGCCCCAAACCGAAACGAGCAAGGAGCCAAAGCTACTGGACTGGAGACTGCTGACAACGAGTTGGAAAATGCTGCTGATATAGATGATTTCTTGGATGATGACAGAGAGGAAGATGGGAATGAGGGACATGAAGTATTGGAGGCTCCGGATCTTGTTGAACCTCCATCTGACAAGCATGCACCAGTGGAGGGGGAGTCAGATAAATCTACAGAGGCCGCCAGTATTCCTCCATTAGAGACTGTGATTGTATCCAGCTCTACAGATGCGTCTGCTGAAGGGCAAGGCGCGCAAGTGCCTCCGGCTCTTCCATTACGAGATGAGCTAGCCACTCACACTGTAAATGTCATTCAGGGCATTGTGAATGAACTCAAAGCCTCCTTTGATGAAGCTCAGAATAAACTGCTGAAAAGGATTAAGACATCTGAAAAGCTCATGCTCAAGAATATGGTGGAGATCAACCATAAACAGGACGTGATGGAGAAGAAATTTGAAGAAAAGTACACCGAGGCCGGCCAAGATGTCACACTTCTCATGGCCGGATTGAAAAAGAACACTGATACTCTTGCTGTAGTAAATCAGAATGCACATGTTGTAGCTAACAACATTCAAAAGTTTGATGGTAATATGGTCACTCTCAACGCCAATCAGCAGGCCTTGGTCACTGAATTCTCCCGGACCACCAAGCATATTGATGACTCCCTGCACTCCTACGCAAACTTCATCGCTGTCGAAGCCAAAAAGGGGGAGAAGGACTACATAGCTAAGATGGCTGAGCTCCGAGAAGTCATGATCAATAACTTCGAAAAGTCAAACAAGTACGTCTATGACAGCAACTGGTGGATGCTCCACCAGGCGTTAGGCGTCGCCGTGCCTGAAAATCCTGCGGATACTCATGCTCCTGAGACATCTACGGCCGCTGAGGGAGTAAGTGCTGCTGAGGGAATAAGTTCAAGTGCAGCAGATGTTCCCATAAGTGAAGCTGATGCTAGGGATCTCTCCAAAGCTAAACTGAGGAGCATGTTTGACCAAGAGGCCCTAGCAAAAGCCAGGGGAAAGAGAAAAGCTCAGGAAGGGACCTCCAAGGATACACTAGCTGAGAAGAGAATCAGAATGAGTGAGGAGGAAGTTCGAAACGAAAAGTGGAGTCCAGTTTCAAAGAACATCATCTTGGACACCTTCTGGCTACAAGAAAAGGGAGAACTCAATCGGAACAAAGTTTACAGCCAGTATGAGTGGGAAAGGTACAAGACGTATGAAGCAAAATGAAACATCTTCTTCAGAAACAACACGGATGCAGATAAAGTTCCTCCTCCCAGATACTATCCGAAGCCTAAATAGTACATGGAGAGACAAAGGAAGAAGTTCTTGGCACAAAAACTCAAGCATGACTTAGCTAAGGAAAGATAGTCAACAACTTGTAGCTTGTCATTCTCTCCTAAAAACATTTAATGATTATTGTTATGATATGAACAATTCTGAGATTATATATATATATATATACATTTGTATTTGAATTTGTGAATGACTCAAGTCCTGATTGTGTTGTATATATTCTCTTGTGCTGCATGTTTAATTTCTGAATGCTATGTTTATTATTTGATTGGTGTTATTCATCTTAGCTAGTAGGGTTTTGGCTTCGTCAAATAGGGGGAGATTGTTGGGTATTGTATCCACAATTACCTGGATTTGAGGAAGGCACATGTCAAGCTAAGATGAATTCACAATGTATTTGATGAAACCTCTTAAGTTGTGCTTGCAGCTCTTCCACGCTAAGTGCACACCAATGTCAGGGTGCAGTAGGTCAATATACACGGGTCTGCA
Source organism: Platanthera guangdongensis (assembly GCA_039583875.1). Lineage (NCBI taxonomy): Eukaryota > Viridiplantae > Streptophyta > Magnoliopsida > Asparagales > Orchidaceae > Platanthera > Platanthera guangdongensis. Next base: position 128,061,328 of record CM077161.1, on the reverse strand, counting down.
CGACGTAATCCCTCGTTGAGCAGATCAGTGTGTTGGCCTACGTGTACTCTCTCTATTGGAGTGCACTTACTTTCAAGTACAGGGCCATGTTTATGCAAGAGAAGACAAGGAGCAAGGATGGGTCAAGGAGCAGCACTTGGGTGGAAAGACGAAAATCCGTCTAAGTATAATTCGACGAGAATCACCAAGTGATTCTCGCCGAATCGGCGAGAATCACTAGTGATTCTCGCCGACTCCTTCCAGCTACCCCAACACCGTGCCAAGTAAGATTCGGCGAGAATCACTAATGATTCTCGCCGAACCCATCGCCGAGCAGATCATGAATACCCAGTTATATTCGTTGAGAATCAGCAAGTGATTCGTCGAGAATCACCTGCGATTCTCGACGAATTTTACTTGGCGTTTTCTCTGGATGCTGCTGGACCGAATTCTGCCGCTGGACTAGTTTGAACCGGATTTCGGGTTTCTACTTGTGGGACCCACAACGGTCATATTGTATGGGTCTACAGTGTAAAAATACATGGGTAGTTTTGAACAGAAAAAGCAGAAAAAGAAAAATACACGAGCACGGAAAAACCCTAAGTCGCCGCTTCCGCTCCGCTCCACCGCCGCGGCTCGCGTCAAGTGGTCGCCGCTGTTGATCGCGTTTCTTCCCGATCTCCGGCGACAGAAGCTTAGCAAAGCTTTGAGTCTCACGTGTCTATCCAGAGATCTCTTGTCTCTCGGTTTGTTGATCGGGAATAACTTCCCCGTCCGAATCGATCGAGACGACCGATCCTCGTGTGACCGTTGGAAGACCAAGCTAGCTTCGCTACGAAGATTGGATCTCTAAGTTCAGCAGCCGCTCATCATCATAGCCGCCGATCCCGAAGGAAGCGGCCGCTCGCCTTGCCACCGCCGGTTCCGGGGAGAACCTTTCCAAGAGAGACCAAGGTTGTAGATTCTTCGTTGACTTCACGAACACGTCGTCGAACGAAGAGGAACACCGTAGTCTCCCAACGAAGTTTGTATCTCGTGTACATTCTATTTTACCTTTGTTGTAAAGGAACGATTGTTCCGTGTTGTAAGGGTTGAGTGCAACTCGGTTTGTGGGAGTGTTGACTCCTATGTGTGGAAGGGTTCCTTCCGATAGTGCAAGGATTGGATTTCAATCCTGTTGGAGAAGTGAGCGAGTCGTCCCTTGTTGGGAGATAGGTCGAAGGGGGAAAGTGGATGTACCCAAGTCGGGGAACCACTATAAATTTCCTGTGTATTCTATGTGCTGTGCTTTTTTTATTATTATGCAGGTACCGTCGTAAATTCCGCAAAAGCGTTGCTCATCACCTATCCCCCCCCCCATAGGTGAACTTTGTTGACACTAGGTGGACTTTCACAGCCATCAGGTTTTGTTGACACTAAACACAAAAACTATGTTTTCAAGTTACGCAAGGCTTTGTATGGGTTAAAACAGGCAATAGAGCCTGGTATGAAACCCTCTCTACCTTTCTTATAGAGAACAAGTTCTCTAGAGGAAAGATAGACAAGACACTATTCCTTAGGAACATCAAAGGTTCAAGCATATTAGTCCAGATTTATGTAGATGACATAATATTTGGGTCTACCAATGAGATGTTGTGTAGCAAATTTATAAGGCTTATGCAAGGCAAGTTTGTGATGAGCAGCATGTGTGAGCTAAAGTTGTTCTTGGCATTTCAAGTTAGACAATCTGAGGATGGAATATCCATCTCTCAGTCTAAGTTCACTAAGAAGTTTATTAAGAGATATGGTATGGAGAATTCTTCTACCATGAGAACTCCAATGGGTTCTACAGTGTCACTACACAAGTATGAATCTGGAAAACCAGTTGATGAAACCTTGTATAGAGGCATAATTGGATCACTCATGTATTTAACTACTAGTTGGCCAGATATTATGTTATCAACATGTGTCTGTGCTAGGTACCAAGCATGCCCCAAAGAGTCGCATTATACTTCTATTAAGAGAATACTGAGATATCTTAAGGGTACAGCCAATCTTGGGCTTTGGTATCCTAGGGATAGTGATTTTGAACTTACTGGATACACAGATGTAGATTTTATAGGGTGTAAAGAAGACAGAAAAAGCACTTCTAGAACTTGTCAGTTTCTTGGGAAAAGACTTATCAGTTGGAGTAACAAGAAGCAAATAAGTGTTGTTATCTCTATAGCAGAATCAGAGTACATATCTGCTGGAAGTTACTGTGCACAGCTGTTATGGATTCAACATCAACTCCTAGACTACAGTATTCAACTAAGTAAATCTATTATGTTCTGTGACTCTACTAGTGCAATTTCTATTGACAATAATTTGGTTTCTCATAGTAGAACTAAACATATAAAAATTAGATATCACTTTCTTAGAGAGAATGTAGAAAAAGAAAATATTAGTTTACAACATATTCCAACTGAAAGATAAATTGTCGATATCTTTACAAAACCCATAGCTGAAAATAAGTTCAATTATTTTAAGTGTGAACTAGGCATGTTGAATATTGAATAAATAATTACACTTAAAAGGATGACTAATTAGGAATGCAAATATTTTAAAATTTTCACTTTAATTAGTCAGGACATATAAGTCAGAACATAAAATTTACCTAAGTCACATAATTGTGTCGAGACACCAGGGTATGTGTCGACACTATTAGTTCAGGTGTGTCGAGACACCACAGCGTGCGTCAACACTTGTAGGAAAGGTATGTCGAGACACGTGACTGTGTGTCGATACTGACTAACAGATGTGTGTCGACACTGATAAGAGGATGTGTGTCGAGACATTACAAGTTTGTGTCGAGACCTTTAGGTCTGTGTCGAGAAACATAAATCTTGTGTCGACACGTGTCGACACATCTCGACAGCCTAAGTTTTCTTTGTCGACTCCAGAAATTTCCCAATATTGAGAAAATCACTAAATGCAGTGCGCCTTTTCACCTTCAAAATACTAATGCTATAAATATTAGATGTTAGGTTTTGTCGACTTCACTCGCCAGTAATCTTGAGAGACTAATCGTTGTGTGTTAAGACCTAGAAATCCATAGTCGACACCCTTCAAATTCAAGATCTTTCAATAAGAATCGCACCAAAGATGGACGATCACATCAACAAGGGATATGAACGGGTGCACAACGCATTTGACACCGCCTCTGAAGATATAAGGAAAGTGATTGTCCTTGTGAATGTGGTAGGGTTGGAGTATCTTCTTTCAAAACCAACCAAGATCTGGAAGAGAGAGGTATCTGAATTTTTCTCTAATGCCTCCTTAAACTCTAACTCTGACAAGATAAAATCCACTGTTAATGGAGTAAGGATAAAGGTAAATACCAAAAGACTGGGTAAAGTCTTTAAGATTCCAAAAATTTCACAGGATAATGAGCTGGATTCAACCAAGACAGTTGAGGCACTAGTTTGGTGTGGACTACCTCCAACCACTAGTTTTGGACATTCTTCTAACAGAAAGGGAATGAATTCCCAAGATAAATTCCTATCAGAAATAGTAGGAAATGTGCTCTTATTCAAGACTAGAGCACATGACAGAATTTCTAATGTCATGTTTAATCTGATGACTAGAATTATCTTCAAAATCATTACTGACTGGAATAGAGTGTTGTTTGATAAGATTGTAGAATGAATTTAGAAGTCCAATATGGGCAGAATAATTAGTTTGTATTTGGTAAAGGTCATTCTAGATTGCATCAATCAGAAACATGGCACTAAGATCAATCATATGAGGAGAATGTACCTAAGAATCCTGTCTAGGTGGGACAAAGTCTTGATTAAGGAAACTCTTATACGTAAGCAGAAAAAGGAAATAAAAGGTAAGAAATCAGTGGTAGAGGAAGTAGTATCCTCTAGTGATTCTGAAGAAGAGGTGAACTTCAGTTCAGATGAAAATCTAGAGAAAGTCCAAGACAGGTCTCTTAGGCAATTCCCTGAGACCAGTGCACAAGTGCAGGGGGAGATCATCCCAGAAAGAGAATTAGCTGAGGAGGAGAACCTCACAGAATTGCCAATGGATACAACAACAACCATCATACTGGATGTGGTACAAGACCTAGAAAAGACACAAGCTCCTGCACATGAAATCTCTGATCAAGTAATGGAAGAAGCAACTCTACAAGAGACTGAAGAAGTTCCAATGACAAAGGATATAAATATTCTGGAAGAGAGAATTGCAGATTCTCCGATTGAGATACCTGATGCTGAAATTCAGCATGCAGATATTACTGTGGATAATATCCCTATTAATCAAGTAGGTACAGGGATTGAGGGGGAGTTGGCCCTTCTTACTGAAAAATATTAAGAGACACCTCAAGTTGAAGAGGTTAGTTCTTCTGAATTTGAGGATGCAGAGGCTTTTCAACATAAGAAAAGAAAACTTTCTGAAATAAAGAAGAAGATCAAGATCTACAAGCAATATCTTCAGTCTGGACCACCATCTACTACTACAATAGATCATAACACTTTGCTAGTGCAGCTACAGCTCATGCTTGATAAGCAAAGATAAGATTTAGAGAAATATGTGGATGAAAGCAACAAGGAGTTGCAATTTCAGCTAGTCCAAGAGATCAAGTCAATAAGATTTGAAGTAAATCTTTTGAAAACTAAAATGACTTCATTCTTTGAGAAAGGGGCTCATACAGTAGTTTACCTGACAAAGCAACAACAGGATGCCAAGCAAATACAGGATGATGTGGCACTCAAGCGAGGCCGTGTCCTTGAAAATTAGAACAGATTGAATGAGAATCTGATAGTGATGCATGAAACTACATTGGGAGAAATTAAGACTCAAACTACTGCTTTGGAAAGCAAATTTGAGTCTACTGGCATAGATATTAATACCAAACTGCAAAGTCATTCTGAATCTCTTCTTAAGGATATCAAAGATTCCTACAAAACTTTGGACAACAATTTACTGAGGGTTAAGAATACCATGACTACATGTATCAATTATGTTGATGGACAGGTCAGATTTAAAAAGAATGATCTAAGAGATCATATTGAGAGAGAAGTCATAAAGGGGGAGAGAGTCATGGTTCAAGCAAGTGCTGAACAAGCTACTTGGATTGCAAAAAATATCAGAGATACTTTAGGCTTTCCTCCCTTATGGTATGAGGGTGATCAAACAGCTGAATCTGGTTGTCAACAATCACCTCTACTTCATGCACCTCATGCTGAATTATTTCCTCATGCAGCCCCAACCAATATTGAGTCTGTTCAAAAAGTTGTTCACCACATGTATAGTCCTCCTCAAGGCATAAATAAGAATGTAATATTTGAGAAAGTGGACAGGCCTGCTACTGCTCCAGATACTGGGGCTTAGTTATCAAAAAAAGGTTTAGATAATAGGTTGAGACTAAACCTGATTTTGAGCAATGAAGTCCAACCTCTAGATCAATCATTCTTACTATATGGAAAGCTATGAATGCTAATATTACTGACAGAGGGAAATGGTATTCTAAACAGGAATAAGCTAAATACTTGAAACAGAAAGATGTGATTCAAAAATTCAGGCAAGAATTAAAGAGAGGAAAGCTTCCTGCTAAATCCATAGAGCCCAACAAGTATTTCCCAAAGCCATATCATTATTTTGATAGGCAAAAGTTGAAGGAAGAGGCAATATCAAAAGCTAAAGCTAAGGAAGCCAAAGGTAAGGAAGTTGCTGAGGACAAGGAGCCTGGAATGAAAGCCAAGATACAATTAGGGAAAGACATAGTTATTAAGGAACCTGAGTTGCCTTAGGATTTTCTAAGTTTTATATTTCATATGAATATTTTGATCTGTAACTATTCTGAAAAAACTTGTATCAGTAAATTCTAAGATAAACAATTAATGAAAATTATGACTTATTCTACATTTCATGTGTTGATTAAATAAGACCGAAATTGTTTGCCTTATGTTCTACTAAGCATTATTATTAAGTTTGTGTGTTTATCTGTTATAATTCACTTACTTAACTGCACTGTATGTTTAAATATATTTATCTTTATTTTGTGGTATCTTGTTGTATATCATTATATTGGTGTTATGAATTCTCCAAATAGGGGGAGATTGTTGTGTACATTTGTCTCAATGTACTTGATTTGAAGAAGTCTTCTCAGCTCAATGATATACACATTGTTGTATTTGATGGATGTTAAGTTTATATATGCAAGTTACTAAAGCTAAGTACAAAGTGTCGACACATAGGACTAGTGTTGACACACACTGAACAAGTTGTGTCGAGACAAAGAAAAGCTGTGTCGGCACTAAGGACAACTCTGTCGACACACTGTAATGAGATTGAAGACAACTGTGCCTACACTCAGGACCAGTGTCGACACACTATAATCTAGCTGTAACGAGACCGAAGACAACTGTGTCGACACTCAGGACTAGTGTCAACACACTATAATTAAGCTATAATGAGACTGAAGACAACTGTGTGACACACAAGACATGTGTCAACACATTCCATAGAAGTTGTGTCGAGACAAGTTGAAGAGCTTTGTCGACACATTCAGAAGTGTGTCGACACCACTACATGATCTGTGTCGACACCCATAACTTATGACAACACATTTCACAGCCAAGTCTCAACACCTCAACAGACTTATTTCCTAAGTACAGATATCAAGACTGAGGTACTGACAGCTGTCAGAACTGCCAGTTTTTAACTGAATTAGTCAGTTACTCCTGTCAGAGCCTATTTAATGGGATGCAGTCTTCAGAAGAAATAAAAAAAAGAGAGAAAAAAAAGAAGAACCAAAAAATTAAAGAAGAAGCAGCACAACTTTTAAGCTCCATCTATAATTAAGAAGGTGTAGAGAGGTCTGATCAAGAATCATCTACAACATCTCTCCAACCTAGATCAACCCTAATTTCTACTTCAAGAAGGTTTGAAAAGCTAAGAAGGGTTTGATCAGATCTGTCTTGTCAGAATCAAAGGAAGCACAATCATCAAGATCAGATCAATAAGAAGTTACTCAAATCTCATACTAGGTGACATTTTCTTATTCAATTCTCTGTTATATTCAGTTTGTAAGATCTGTCTTTAGATCTGAGTGGAGGAGATTTATTCTCTTGTTATTGTAAGCCTATGTTATAAAGGCTGAGGCAGGGCCATGATTGCCTGAGGTAGGAGAAGTTGAAAATTCTCTGAGGTGTATGACATTTGTTGCCTGAGAATTAGGAGTGAGGATTCATTCTGAGGTAGAGTTCTTAGGAAGAACTTGCGGTGTAGGATCTTGGTGATTTGAGTGGTAAGACTTGTGAAGTCTGAGAAGTAGGAGCCGGGTGGGCTCTGAGGTGTAAGATCTAAAGATCTGAGTAAAGGAAAGAGGAGGAGTTTGGCCGAATCTAGTTCATTACTAGATAGGCGAAGGGAGAAAGTGGATGTACCCATAAATTGGGGAACCATTATAAATCTGTATGCATTGTACTGTGTGTGCTGATGTGTTGTGTTGTGTTAATTCTGTTGATTGCTATTTAGTTTGTGTTAATGAGTAAATCACTTTATTTAAAGTAGTATTCTGATCAAAGAAAAGGAGATCCATAATTAAATTGGACCTATTCACCCTCCTCTAGGTCATTTTCAATCCTAAAGTAAGCATTTACAGTCTCGATATCCAGTTTATTCCACTAGGGATGACTCGAATTATGGGGATGGTGGTTTTCTTTAGGGAGTATAGCTCGAGATTCTCTTTGGGGTTGTTTGGGGATTTGTGCGATGTCTGTGTCGACGGTGGTAACCGTGTCGAGATTCGCTGCAACAAAAGTTGACTTGACTTTGAGACATTGGCAAATCGGCATGTTGGAAAGACCTTATTTGGACATGTTAGAAACTCTTGTGGCTTGCCTAAGCTCTGTAATCCCTTGCCCAATCATTGTTGTCATCAGAGAGGGTAAGAGTGAGACTTTATACCGATATTGAGATTCTCGGAGTTGGAGAACCGCTTATTCAGTATTTCTTTATTCGTTGAAGAGACGTGATTGTCCCAGTGTGGCCTTTCAATTGATGTCGAGCGTGTTGCACCATTAGTTCGCAAGTGGATGCTTATTTTGAAGAGCAGTTGTGATGTAATACGGAGTCGCAAACTTTGCCACTTCGAAGAGAGGACCTGACTAAGGAGGCCCCTTGTGATGAGCCTACTCCAGTTGATTCAGATCTTGAGGTGATAGAGGCGTCCCCCCTGGGTTTCCTGCAAAGAGGCTATTGTCCCTCGAATGTCTTCTTCGTCGAAGGTAATGGGTGACGTGGAAAGTGAATCGTTTGCCTTTCTTTATTTGAACTAATTACTTTGTAAACATTAACCCTTTGTTGTGTGCAGATAGAAGCTCGATACATATAGTGTTCACGTGGAACAATCATTATGTAAGCTTGAAGTACAAATATTTGGCTCTCCACTAGAAGCTTCGAGTAGAGAAGGCTTCATTTTCCACCTCCAGAGATGAGCTAGATCGAGAGGTGTCCCGATTTTTGCGGATCTGATCGGAGTTGAAGTCATAGATGGATAAAGCTCGAGCATCATTACATATAGATAAGTCCATGTTGAAGAAAAATGTGTAGACATTGAAAACTGCTGAAAGTATCTAGTGTCTACCTAAATTACCTAGAGGAAGGGTGAATAGCTGATTTCTGTGTCTTTTCGTGGAATAAAAATACTTTAAAAATAGAAACACACAGAACATAATGATCTATAGTGGTTCTCCGAGTTGGGTACGTCCACTGTCCCGCCTCACCTATCTACCACGAAGGGCTAGATTCAGGTACTTCACATTTCTTAGATTTTAACAAATCATACACCTCAGAGCTGCAAATCGTACAACTCGGAGACAACGCTCCTACCACTCGGAGAACAACCTCTCCTGCAACTCAAACCAAAATAGGATCTACAACTTGATCCACAAACGGATCTAGAACTCAAAGGGAAATCCTCCTACAAATGTAAAAGAGTATAAACACAATAATTACATTTATTCTAGGCAATATCTAAGGTCTTCGAGTCTTCATTCTTCAATAACGGATGAACTTGAATATCTTGAAAAAACATTTGAACCCGAAACTTTGAGGACTTAGATCTTGAACCTTGGATCGACTAAATCTAGGAGAATAGAGACCTTCAGAAAGCACGAATCCTGTAGAATAGGTCGAAGACGAACGAATCATGCAGTATCGTGCGTCGGCCTATCGAAATTCGCGAGAACTTGTACCAGAGTCAATGATAAAAATTTGCACGGGATCTTTCTTGGAATTTGTTAAGCACAATTAAGTTTGATGATAAATCAACCCTAAGCATTTTTAGAGATCCTGAATTGCAACGACTATAAAAGAACTTCCAAAATGAGACCTTCAAAAACACTGTACATGGCATATTGTTCAACCAGAGCCGAATTTTGAAAAACCAGACGGAAAAATAACCCAAGTCATTTTCGTCGAGTATCATCGAGTATAGTTGAGTATACTCACCAAACTAGTAGTGATATTCAAAGAAATTCATTTACAGAAATTTAGCTCATTCTAGCTTGCCACTCGACCCTAGACAGAAGTCATACTAGACGAATTCGACGAGTATCAGCTAATATACTCGACGAATTCGACAAGTACAGGCTAGCACACTCGACGCATTCGACGCCTGACCTAGTGACTGTCGACAAATTTGACTTAGAAAATCCTGAGAAGTAAATTCGAATTGACTTGACGAACTCATCAGGTATCAACTAGTATATTCAATTAATTCTGTGAGTTTCGTTAGATACATTCGACGAATTTGACGAGTATACACGGGAATACTCTATGATTTTACTTGGCAGATTTTCCAACACTAAGATATTTTACCTCAAGTACAATATGATGAATTTGACGAGTGTTGGTAAGTATACACGACTAATTCGACGAGTATAAATGAGTATACTCGACGAATTCGATGAATATCCCTTACAATACTCGATGAATTTTTCTTGGGTAAAATTTTTGTTCTTCTGATTCCAAGTCCTTCCCCTTCTCGGATCCTCCTCATGCACTTGGGATAGAAGTACACCCCAATAGAAAGATTACATGTGAGTCAATACATTACCCTACACAATGAAGGATTACATTGTATAGTACTGTGTTTACTGACCCATCGTAACCGGACATTGGCGTGTACTTAGCAATGTAGACCTGCAAGTATATAACTGAGAATACAACATCAAATACAATTTCAATTCATCTTAGCTTAAAGGAACCCTTCTTCAAGTCAGGGTTATTGTGGATATAATACCCAACAATCTCCCCCGATTTGAAGAAGACAGAATTCTATAAGCTAAGGTGAATTGCACAACAATAATAACAAAGCATAAAATTGAAAATATATATGAATTAAAGAAAATTAAACAAAATGCACATTCCAGTTAAAACATTTAAATCATATATATATATATATATATCAAAGAGTTTAATGTTTGGGGGCAACCATATCCATATATATCAATAGAAGATATATAAAACCATCAGCCCTACTTGCCATGCCTCTTCTAATGTTGTCTAGCAAAATATTCTTTGGGCTTTGGATAGTACCTTGGAGGGGATAGAGGTGTAGTTGGATCATCCTGCCTGTGATTTTTTAAATGAATTCTTATTTTTGCACTTACCACCTCATACTTCTGCCACTCATCTCTATCATAGTGGTTCCAACTATTCTCATTAGCAAGATCAACCAAAGTAAAGGTGCCCAAAATAATTCCTTTGGCGATCGGACTCCAAACATCAGACATTTCTCGGTTTGGCATATCGCTGACAGGCATGTCTTTGACTGGCTCTGATCTTACAGCAGATGAACCTTCACCATATTTTCTTCTCTTATGCGCTAGTGGAGGAAAGTCTTCAACTACTCGTGCATTTGGAATATCAGTAGTAGCATCAGTATGTCTGTTGTGTGAAAAATCATGAGTGTCTAACCAATATTGCAAGTAATCCTGAGCAGGATGAACTCCAACATCTACTGGTGCAGTCCCAACAGGTACTAGATAACTTGCATCAACTTGACATGGTGTGATAAAAATCTCATTATGTAGCCAAGATAAGTTGTCATAACTGTAATCATTAACTCCTTTGAAATTTCCAACCATGGCAGCCTCAACAACATCTACCTTAGTTTTTAGGGCATCCTCCCCCATTTTGACTTCAACAGCTATAGCATTAGCTTAAGCTTCCATCCTCATGTCAAAATGAATCATTGATCTATTGTGAGCATCAATCATGTTCACTGCATTCTTATCAATATTCACAATAACGTCCAGATTACTTTTGAGCTCGACCATGCTATGAACTAGAGCTTGTATACCCTGGACGAACCAAGAATCCAACCTTGCATCTAATTTGTCAAAATGCACCTTGATAGCTGCAAGGTTGTTGTTTAAATCTTTTTCTATTTTCTAAACTTTCTTCAGAACCTTCTGCATGGATGATTAAAACTATGTTTGTTGTTTAGCCAACATGGCTTCTATGGCCTTCAGAATAGAACTGTCAGCACTAAAACTGGGAACATCTTCAATCTGTGCTCTAGGAGGGGATGGGACATTAATACGGATCTTCGAGTCACTGGAAGACTCAACTATCAGAGGTAATTGAGCTTTAGAAAGTAGACTGAGATCTTATATAGGTAGGACATGAGTATGCTCCTCTGCATCTCCGTCCTCGTCAGAAATATCAACTACTTCCTCTGGAACAGCTGGAGGAATACAGGATACCTTGGCAACCCTTTTCTCTAGGTTGAGGATAAACCTGTCAACCTGTGTAGCAACGGATATCAAAGTTTGGGTTGCCTCCCCTTAGACACTGCAGCAGGAGTAATCTCTAGAAGAGGGACAATAATGTGCTCTACTGAATCTTGCTCAGAGGCATGGTTAGAGTTATCAGCAGCTACCATTACCTCATCAGTATCTATCTCATAATCAGCAACATCTAAATCATCCTCAGCAGCTTCATCCAAAACATCATCAATCTCATGCTTAAAAGGAGCTGGAACATCATCAGTAGTAGCAGTCTCAACCTCAGCCTCATCGGGAACTATCATATCAGCATTAGCACGACCTATAGCAGCCACATCGGACAGTAGATCAACTGAATCTTCGACTATCTCTGGAGCATCTGGAACTGAAACTGAACCTGGCACTTCTACAGCTGGGACTTCTAAAACTATCTCAGTAGAAACATTGAAGGGCACTCTCTGAGTAGCCACTTATGTATCAGCTGGCTCCCCCTCAATTCCCGTACACAGACTGCCAGGAATCTCATTGGGGGTGGAAGTAGGAATCCTATCAGCAGGAACACCTTCTTCCTCTACCTTAGGTAGATCTCTGACTCCCCATGGCCTTTGGATCCTCCTATCCCACCTCGAGAATATAAAAGACTCGATTTTCTTTATGTGATGGATAGACACACCTTTGGTCCTATCAAACTTGGCTCTGTCCATTTGGTTCAAGAACAAGCTGATAATCCTTCCAAAGTTGGGAGTTCGGAGACTATCTTTGATCTTAGCAAACAACACTGCACCCCAATCCAATTTCTTCCTGCAGATAATTACCACTAGGATCTTGAACATCACTGAAGATAGATAATCATGCGATAATATCTTGCATAGGTGAACTTTACCGATTATATCTGATATTAACTTTCCTTACTCATTCATGCCTTTGCGCTTTGATGCCTTATTACCCCTGTGCAGACCACAAAACAGCATGGCTCTAGTGAAGTCCTCCTCTTCGAGTTGATCTGCCTCAACACAATTTGGAAGCCTCAAAAGCAAGATGAGGAGAGAAGCTTTCACTTTAACCTTTGTCTGTTGAACATTGCTCTTTATCACAGAATCCCCCCTGCGTATTTTAGCATTCTGAAAGAATTCCAGGACATTTTTGTCTAGAATTTTGCATGGGTGTTCTAGTACAAAGAAAAGGCAGGAAGATTCCAAAATCAGGATAACATTTCTGAACTCATCGAATGCAGAGGCAAATCCTATACGAACCATTTCTCCACCGCCTAGAAAGCCCTTGGTGCTACAAGGAGCCAAGAAGGATAGAAATCTGAAAATTGAGGATTCGGCTCTGGACTGAACTGTCGGTTTGGAACTTGATAGATGTCACTGACAGAATCGATGAGGAAAGAGTTTTTTGGATCAAAGCTCTGGAAGAAATCGGCAGGAGAACTCTACTGGACTGTTGGCTATGGCTTGCACTGACCTAACCGACGAAGAACGAGAGTAGTGAGATTAGAGGAAGATGATGAATAGTATCGAAAGAGGAATCATCAGGAGGACTGTTCGGCGAGTCGATTGTCTGGTTTCGATGAAATGACAAAGGTTTGCCCCAAACCCTTATATATATATAATTTAAATTTGACAAGTGAATGGCACGTACCTGATATGTTGTGACTCTTCATATACAATATAGGAAAGAAAATTTGACCCAAGTGAAATTTGGCGAAATTAACCGGATGCAGAGTCAAATTCCTCGAGTTTAGGTGTGTATATCAGACGAATCACCGAGTTCTGCTGACCGTTATTCGATGAATTTTCCTTGGACAAATTTTTCTGCTTTTTGAAGTACTTCCCGAGTGAATTCTTGTCTTCTTGGCCATCTTCATGAGTCCTTGTTCAGCATACCCAGTTATATTTTGAAAAGTGAGAACTTGGCCTCATCCAGTGACTTCGTAAATATATCTATGACCTTATTGTACGTCGGGACATATATGAGGGTTATATCCTTATTCTCCACATGCTCTTGGATGAATTGATATCTTACTTTGATGTGCTTTGTCCGGCTGTGGGAGACTAGATTGTTTGCAATCACTATTACACTGGAGGAGTTGCAGAACATCTGAATCTCTTTAAACTTCTGGATGTAGTCCTCAAGCTAATTCCTTATCCAAAGAAGTTGTGTGAAATAACTACCAGCAGAAATGTACTTTTACTCTGCAGTTGATGTTGCAACACAATTTTTCTTCTTGCTAATCCATGAGACAAGCCTTCTTCTAAGGAATTGGCACGCCTCGAAAGTGTTTTTCCTCTCATCCCTGCTGCCTACAAAATCTGCACTTGAAAATCCAATTAGCTCGACATCATTACTTATTGGGTACCATAAGCCAAGATTAGGTGTACCCTTAAGGTATCTTAAAATTCACTTTGCAGCGATATAATGAGATTCCTTCGTGTTCACCTGAAATCTAGCGCACACACATGTTAAAAACATTATGTTGGGTATACTGACAGTGAGGTAGAGCAAGTATCCAATTATGTTTTTGTACTTGGTTTCATCAAAAGGTTTCTCTTTCTCATCCTTGTCCAGAGACACAGTTGAACCCATTGGAGTCCTCATAGAGATTGTGTTCTTCATTCCGAATTTCTTAAGTAACTCTTTGGTGAACTTCGTCTGAGAGATGAAAATTCCATCTTCAGATTGTTTCACCTGAAGTCCTAAGAAATACTTCAGCTCTCTCATACTTCTCATTTCAAACTTCCCTTTCATAACTTTGAAAAACTTCTTGCAAAGGTTGTCTTCCGTAGAGAGCAAAAAATAATGTCGTCGACATAGATTTACACTAGAAAAATATTGCATTTTACTTTCCTACGAAATAATGGCTTGTCCATCTTTCCTCTTGTGAACTTGTTCTCAAGAAGAAAGCTAGACAACGTCGCATACCAGGCTCGGGGAGCTTGTTTTAAGCCTTAAAGAGCTTTATTATGAAAATAAACGTATTTAGGGAAAGTAGAGTTGACAAAACCTGGGAGTTGTGCCACGTATACTTCCTCTTTTAGATTCCCATTAAGGTATGCTGATTTTATGTACATTTGATATACCTTGAAGCCTTTGAGGGCACCATACGCAAGAAACAACCTGATCGCTTCGAGTCTGGCCACCAGAGTAAAAGTCAAATCGAAGTCAATCCCTTCTTCTTGTTTGTACCCTTGATCTGTAAGCCTGGCTTTGTTCTTGATAATAACTCCATGTTCGTCCAGCTTTTTTTTGAAAATCCATTGGGTGTTGATCACATTCTGTCCTTTGGGTCTGGGCACCAATTCCCAGACTTTGTACATTTCAAACTAGTTGAGCTCTTCTTACATTGCTATGATCCAAGAGGCATCCTTGTTTTCTTCTTCAAACTTCTTTGGCTCAACCCGAGACAAAAAACTAAGATGCAATATCTCGTTAGTTGTACCTCTTATTGTTCTAACACCATCGTCTAGCTCTCCAATGATTTGATTTGCTGGGTGATCTCTGAGGTGTCTGAACACTAGGTTTCTTCCTCTTCCACCAACATGTTCTGCCACATCAAGTGCTTCTTCTATTGTTGGTTCATCTAGTTGTTCTTCATCCACCATACTTGGATCGATGACCTTGAATGAGCTTGGAGTGTCTTCCTTGACCGCTTCATCCAAGCTTAGTTCCTTGAACCTGGTATCTATATCTGCACCAACAACACTAGACGAGCTACTATGGAGCATGTTTGTCTCGTTAAATATAGTATTAATAGACTTCTCTACAACCAGGGTTTTCTTGTTGAAAATCATATATGCCTTGTTATGGCTACTGTAGCCTACAAAAATACCTTCAAAACATTTATCACTAAACTTCGTGCGATACTACTTTCCATTTTTAAGTACGAAGCATTTACTGTAAAAGATCCTAAAGTAGGACACAACCGGTTTTCTGCCTTTTAATAGCTCATAGGGAATCATACGATCATTTTTATTGATTAGAGATCTATTTTGCACGCGACAAGCTGCGTTGACTGCTTCGGCCCAGAAGTACTCTGGTAGTGAAGCGTCATTCTGTATAGTTGTACATGCTTCAATTAGGGTTCTATTCCTTCTCTTTCCAACTCCATTTTGCTGTGGAGTATGCGTGGAGGAAAACTCATGAAAGATACCTTGACTTCCACAGAATTCTGTCATGGCACCAGAATCGAATTCTGTTCCGTAATCACTTCGGATTTTGTCCACTGAGCAGTTTTATTCATTCTAGATTTGCTGGACAAAATTAATGAAAGAATCATAGGTGTCTGACTTATGTTTCAAAAATAACATCCAAGTAAAATGAGAGTAATCATCAACAATTACCAACATATATACTTTACCTCCTAAACTGTGAATTGGCATATGATCAAATAAGTCCATATGAAGTAGGTATAAACTCCTAGAGGAATATTTTTCAGAAATGCCCTTAAAGGTAGCCCTTGTCTGCTTACCCATTTGGAATGGGTGACATGGACTCTTTTTAAGGCACTTAATGCTGAGATCGTCAAGCATTAAGTTGTGAGAAAATTACAAGTTTATTGTTTTGAAATTAATATGTGTTAATCTCTTGTGTCATTGATCACAAAGAGACGCACTACTTTTAGCCAAAAAACACACTGGTGTAGAGGTTTCAAGACATAGAAAATTTAAACAAAATATATTTCTACTTTGAGTTCCTGTTAAGACGGTCTCCAAATTAGCAAACGATTTTATCTAGCACTTGTACTTGTAGAACTCAACGATATAATCTTTGTCGCATAATTAGCTTATGTTTATCAGATTATGCTGTAATCCTTCATCATAAGCTATGTATGTGATAGAGACTGTGTCATTGGAGATCATACTGTAGCCTTTCATAATTCCCCTATCAAACTCTCCAAAGATAACTTTTGGTCCGTCTTCAACTGGGGTGAATTCTCACAGTAGGCTTCTTGTCCCGGTCATTTGTCGAAAGCATCCAAGGACCAAATACCAGATCATAGTTTTATTGGCCTTTGGACATACCTGCAACCATAAATCATTTTACCTTAGCAACCCAAACATATTTGGGTCCTGGGTTCTTTGTTACTTTGACACCACTGGGAACATTAATGTTGTGAGTGGTCGATCTCGCATTGTTAACTCGTGGTGCTTCAAAATTAGAAGGGTTAAACAAACAATCTACGTCAAAGTGACCAATTTTGCCACTCCACCAACAGTCAAATCTGTTGTACCTTCTCTTGTGATCTGGCTTTACCTTTTGAATCTGAGTTCGAGCAGGGGATACAGACTTGGAGGTGGAAGCCTCTTGATTACAGCAAACACAAGGCTTCTCAGTCTCCTTAGCCTTGGATACAATAGGTTTGCCTTTCAGTACCTTCTTATAATTAGGTCCATGAACATAAGGACCATACTCTTTTAGAGTTCTCTTTGTAAGGATCCTTGAAAACACTTGCCCCAAAGTCTCGGGGACGGGTCCAACCTTGATAGCGCTTCGTAGGCTTTACATAGGTAGGCCTAGTGAAGTGCCCATAGGACATCTCAGAGTCATATTTGTTCATGGGGAAAATAACCTTCTTAAAGGAGGTTTGACTCTAAGGTGCCTTCCCTTTAACTTAGGCGGCGGATCTCTTAGCAGCCTTACCTTTTTCAACTATGTGTCCAAGAACACTACCCATCTTTGGAGAGAAAAATTCATCGATGAGAGGGAGACTTATTCTTGGCTTGGAGTAGCTTTCAGCAAGTTTCCTTTCCACCAAGAGCTTTTCTTCTAGCTCATCTAAGTATTTCTCCTTTAGGCTTAATGTCTCTGCCGTGCATTTCAATTCCTCTTTCAAGAAGTGGACTTCATCTCTAAGAGGAAGTAATTTTGCAAGTTTCTCCTTCAGGCTTGTTTCCACTGCCTTAAGGGAGGCAATCTCTTCTGCTTGATTTTTGAATACCTTGCGGCATTTGTCAAAATCTTTCAAAAGTTCCTGATGCTCAGCCATGAAGTCGGAATCGTCTTCCTCAGAAGAATATCCTTTATGACCATTAGTTGATGTTTCTGATTAAGAGAGTATCAGGTGCGAGTTTATCTTCCCGCGATACTCGGAGTCACCAACTTTCTAATCTGATCGAGCCAAAAGCCCAAAGTAAGCTTCTTCATTCTCTGAACTAGACTCACTTGAGTCGATGTCACTAAGTGTAATGCCCCAAATTTTATAAGGCAGAAGATGCTTCTCTAGGGGTTACCGCTCGGCAGTAGCTGTTACCGCATGGCGGTAGCTCCAGGGTTTACGTCGAGAGCATCGAGTTATTGAGAAAATATCGAGTCCTCGAGAATGTGTTGAGTTCTCGAGAAAGACATTACCGTGCAGCAGAAAGTTGTCACCATTGGGCGGTAACAATTAATCTAGCAGACCTACCGAAAAGCTATTGCCCGACGATAGTGTTACTGCTCACGATAGCTGGGTCAATTTAATTGATATGGTGTGTGAACATAGGCATGGTGTGTGAAGCCCATCTGGAAAGGTTGGTATGGATTGGTGATGTTTTCATTATGCTTGTATTAGCTGGAGAAGACTCCGTGATGTTTGTTTTTCAGGTTTCTACATTGTAGATTGCAGAAGTGAACCTTGGGGGCTAACTCCAAGGGGCACCGAAAAAACTGTGAAGAATCACATTTCTGCCAGATACCGCGTGGCAGTAGTGATACCGCAGGCGGTAGCTCCCTTAGAGCTTTGTTTGTGGCCTGTGTCGTGGAGACCTGGGGCCTGAGATTTGGGGCTGAGTGCTCTGGGTGCCCAGCCAGGTGGTCTGCAAGCCACCAGTATATCATAACGGGGTTATGTATTGATTAGAGAAATGGGAATAGGGAGGCCGACCTACATCATGGTAGTCTTTGCCAGGCGATGTGAGCAACGGGAAAGGGACGAACCTACCCAGTAGCTATGTGGCGCGTTTGTGGGTAGTGATGCCTGTCGCAGACATAGTTACAAGTCTTAGGCCTTGCGCAGGCCGTAAAAATTATTAAAATGCTCATGTTGTTGCCATCTAGAGAACGGTGGTGCGTCCCTGGTTTTTGTCCGGACACCGAGAATGTTCCCTAAGAGCACAGGGTGCATGGCCTTCGTGCTTACGTCTGTGGTGAAGTGTGCTTAAATTGCACTTTCATTACTATGTTTGGTTTTGCTAACAAATTGCAGGGAAGGACCTCCGCCGCCTCGTGTAAGCGGCGGGGTCATTATAATTTGGTCAGCTTTAGCTGACCTTTGACTTATTTTACCACCATATGGTGGATTGTTCTTGCAGGAACAGGTGAGCCAAGTGGCAAGTAGCGGGCTAAAGCCCTTGATGCTGTGCTGGCCCCCGAAGGCCAAAGCAAGTATTTACTTTTACAGTTTTCATGTATTGCCAGCCTGCGTGCTGAAGTATGTAAAACACTTTAATTCAAGTTGAATGTTGTAAGGCCTTAAGTCCAAGACCCTTTGTGTATTGTTCCTTCATTCCTGCTTTGAGCTATAGTGGACATTCAAGTTCTGTGTTGGGTTCTTCTTACTTGTAGAAATCTTCCGCTAAAATGCTCTGTGTTAGGTATTGATATGGTTTCATACTGAAAGGGTGAACCAGACGATGGAAGATATGCTTCGTATATATGCTTTGGATTTTAGGAAAAGGTGGGAGGACCATCGTTTTATGATTGAGTTCGCATATAATAATAACTAACAAGCCAGCATTCAAATTGCGCCTTTTGAGGCTATGTACGGTAGGAGGTGTCGTATGCCGTTGGCTTGGGTATAAACGGGAGAATCGAAGCTATACAAGCGAAGGGACGTTGAAGTTGCTACTTCAATGACACGGTTGATTCCAGAACGGCTACTGATTGATCAAGATAGGCCGGCTAGGTACTACAATGCCAAGCATCAGAATGTGGAGTTTGCGGTGGGCGATTGGGTATACCTCGTGATAAAACCATTTAAGGGTGCATCAAGAATTCGACGCTTAAAGAAGCTTAGTCTGAGGTATGTTCGGCCTTTTGAGATCTTGGAGCATGTTGGTGAAGCTGCCTATCGTTTGGCCCTTTCTATGGAGTTGAGCGGTTTGCATGATGTGTTTCACATCTCAGTATTGCAGAAGACTATTCAAGAGCCTTCCCAAGTGGTTGTTGCGAATCAAGTGAAGGTCTACAGTAGGTTGACGATGAAGGTCAAGCCCATTTGTATCGAAGACGTAGAGGTCAAGCAGCTGCAGAACAAGTCCATTAGAATGGTCAATGTCCTTTGGGACAACTGTGGCCGAGAGGCGCTGTCTTGGGAGCATAAGCAAACTATGAGGGAGGAGTTCCCTAAGCTATTTCTCTAGGGTAATCAGATGTACTATTTACATTTTTTCATATTTTCCCATAACGTTAAATTTCGGGACAAAATTTCTTTAAGTGGGGGAGATTTGTAATGCCCCAAATTTTATAAGGCGGAAGATGCTTCTCTGGGAGTTACTGCTCGACGATAGCTGATACCGCGCGTTTGTAGCTCTAGGGTTTGCGTCGAGAGCGTCTAGTCCTTGAGAAAGTATCGAGTCCTCGAGAAGGTGTCGAGTTCTCGAGAAATACGTTACCGCATAGCAGAACGTTATTACCGCGGGGCGGTAACAATTAATCTGGCAGACCTCTCGGGAAGCTATCGCCCAGTGATTGTGTTACCGTTGGCGACAGCTGGGTCAATTTAATTGATATGGTTCTCGGGATCATACCACGCAGCTGTAGAAGTTAGCACGTGGCGATAGCGGATGGTGGTGTATCGTAACTGACGTCCTTTACCGCACGGCGTTTACGTCCTTTCGTGCAGAGGTAGAGATCCCGAAATGACGTGGCCACGTGTCAGCCTGTGATTGGAGGGTTTGGGTGGTTGTGCTCGAAACAAGGCATTGAATTGAGGTACCATGCGAAGGTAGCTAGTTACTGCTCGTCGGTAGCTTGGTATATAAGCCAAGTTTGGCCATTTACACTTCATTTCATTCAGGATTTTGTTGTTGGCCTGATTTTCCTGGTGGAGGAGTAGTGGCTCCGGAGGGTGTATCTCGCCGCCATCGGAGTTCAGAAGCTTCAATTCACAAGCCGAGTCCTGATCGGTGGAGGCAAGGTCGTGCGGTCGCGTTCATCCGTCTAAACCTTTGCAATGGAACCAAATATTCTCAACTTGGACATGTGAAGTCCTCTTCCTTTTTGCATAGGAAACCCTCTCCTACGAGTGTGCAGTGAGCGTGAGATTCTCCTTCGGGTAGATACAGTATATCACCGTAGTTTTGCATTTGGAGTTCGGAATCGAAGTACGAACATAGACATGGTTTGTGAAGCACATCTGGACAGGTTGGCCTGGATTGGTGATGTTTTCATTATGCTTATATTGCCCAAAGAAGACTTTGTGATGTTTGTTTTTTGGGTTCTACACGGTAGATTGCAGCAGGGAACCTTGGGGACTAACTCCAAGGGGCACACAAAAAACTGGGTAGAATCGCATTTCTGCCAGATACCGCGCGACGGTAGTTATACCACTGGCATTAGCTCCCCGGGAGCTTTGTTTGTGGTCTGTGTCGAGGAGACCAGGGGAGTGAGATTCGGGGTTGAGTGCTTTGGGAGCCCAGACAGGTGGTATGCGAGCCACCCGTATATCATAACGGGGTTATGTATTGATTGGAGAAATGGAAATGGGGAGACCGACCCACGTCGTGGTAGTCTTTGCCCGGTGATGTGAGCAATGGGAAAGGTCCAAGTCGACGAGGAAGGAGTTTTCTGGATAAAAGCTCGGGATGAAATCGGTGGGAGAACTCTGCTGGACTGTCGGCTATGGCTTGCACTGACCTAATTGATGAATAACGAGAGCAGTGTGATCAGAGGAAGATGATGAATAGTGCCGGAAGAAGAATCGTCAGGAGGATTGTTCGGCGAGTCGGTTGTCTGGTTTCGATGAAATGACAAAGGTTTTCCCCAAACCCTTATATATATATAATTTAAATTTGACAAGTGAAATGCACGTACCTGATAAGCCGTGACTCTTCTTATCCAATATAGGAAAGAAAATTTGACCCAAGTTAAATTCGACGAAATTAACCGGACGCAGAGTAAAATTCCTCGAGTTTAGGTGTGTATATCAGAATAATTGCAGAGTTCTGCTGACCGATATTCGACGAATTTGCCTTGGACAAATTTTTCTGCTTTCTGAAGTACTTCCCGAGTGAATTCCTGTCTTCTTAGCCATCTTCACGAGTCCTTGTTCAGCATACCAGTTCCATTTTGAAAAGTGAGAACTTGGCCTCGTCCAGTGGCTTCATGAATATATCTATGACCTTATTATATGTCGGGACATAGCTAAGGGCTATATCCTTGTTCTCCACATGCACCCGGATGAAGTGATATCTTACTTTAATGTGCTTTGTCCGGCTGTGGGATACTGGATTGTTTACAATCACTATTGCACTGGAGGAGTTGTAGAACATCAGAATCTCTTTAAACTTCAGGATGTAGTCCTCAAGCTAATTCTTGATCCAAAGAAGTTGTGTGCAACAACTACCAGTAGAGATGTACTCTGACTCGACAGTTGATGTTGCAACATAATTTTTCTTCTTGCTACTCCATGAGATAAGCCTTCTTCCGAGGAATTGGCACGTCCCGGAAGTGTTTTTCCGGTCATCCCCGCTACCTGCAAAATCTGCTTCTAAAAATCCAATTAGCTCGACATCATTACTTCTTGGGTACCATAAACCAAGATTAGTTGTACCCTTAAGGTACCTTAAAATTCTCTTTACAGCGATGTAATGAGATTCCTTTGTGTTCCCCTAAAATCTAGCGCACACACATGTTGAAAACATTATGTCGGGTCTACTGGTAGTGAGGTAGAGCAAGGATCCAATTATGCTTCTGTACTTAGTTTCATCAAAAGGTTTCTATTTCTCATCCTGGTCCAGAGGCATAGTTGAACCCATTGGAGTCCTTATCGAGATTGTGTTCTTCATTCCGAATTTCTTAAGTAACTCTTTGGTGAACTTCGTCTGAGAGATGAAAATTCCATCTTCAGATTGTTTCACTGGAAGTCCTAAGAAATACTTTAGCTCTCTCATACTTTTCATTTCAAACTTCCCTTGCATAAGTTTGGAAAACTTCTTGCAAAGGTTGTCTTCCGTAGAGCCAAAAATAATGTCGTCGACATAGATTTGCACTAGAAAAATCTTGCATTTTACTTCCCTACGAAATAATGTCTTTTATATCTTTCCTCTTGTAAACTTGTTCTCAAGAAGAAAGCTAGACAATGTCTCATACCAAGCTCGGGGAGCTTGTTTTAAATCGTAAAGAGCTTTATTAAGAAAATTAACGTATTCAGGGAAAGTAGAGTTGAAAAACCTGGGAGTTGTGCTACGTATACTTCCTCTTTTAGATTCTCGTTAAGGAATGTTGATTTTATGTCCATTTGATATACCTTGATGCCTTTGAGGGCACCATACACAAGAAACAACCTGATCGCTTTGACTCTGGCCACCAGAGTAAAGGTCTGATCGAAGTCGATCCCTTCTTCTTGTTTGTACCGTTGATTTGTAAGCCTGGATTTATTCTTGATTATAACTCCATATTTGTCCAGCTTGTTTTTGAAAATCCATTTGGTGCCGATCACATTCTGTCCTTTGGGTCTGGGCACCAACTCCCAGACTTTGTACCTTTCAAACTGGTTGAGCTCCTCTTACATTGCTATGATCCAGGAGGCATCCTTGTTTTCTTCTTCAAACTTCTTTGGCTCAACCTGAGACAGAAAACTAAGATGTAATATCTCATTAGTTATACCTCTTCTGGATCTAACACCGTCGCCTGGCTCTCCAATGATTTGATTAGTTGGGTGATCTCTGAGTTGTCTAAACACTAGGTTTCCTCCTCTTCCACCAGCATGTTCTGCCACATCAGGTGCATCCTCTATGGTTGGTTCATCTAGTTGTTCTTCATCCACCATACTTGGATCAATTGACTTGACTGAGCTTGGAGTTTCTTCCTTGACCGCTTTATCCAAGCTTAGTTCCTTGAACCTAGTACCTACATCTGCACCAACAACACTAGACGAGTTGTTATGGAGCATGTTTGTCTCGTTAAATACAACATTAATAGACCTCTCTACAAGCAGGGTTTTCTTGTTGAAAATCATATATGCTTTGTTATGGATATTATAGCCTACAAAAATACCTTCAAAACATTTACCACTAAACTTTGTGTAATATTACTTTCCATTATTAAGTACGAAGCATTTACTGTCAAAGATCCTAAAGTAGGACACAGTCAGTTTTCTGCCCTTCAATAGCTCATAAGGAATCATATGATGGTTTTTATCGATTAGAGCTCTATTTTGCACGTGATAAGCTGCGTTGACTGTTTCGGCCTAGAAGTACTCTAGTAGTGAAGCGTCATTCTGTATAGTTGTACATGCTTCAATTAGGATTCTATTCCTTCTCTTGGCAAATCCATTCTGTTGTGGACTACGTGGGGAGAAAAACTCATGAAAGATACCTTCACTTCCACAGAATTCTATCATGGCACCAGAATCAAATTATATTCTGTGATCATTTCTGATTTTTACTACTGAGTAGTTTTATTCGTTCTAGATTTTCCGGACAAAATTAGTGAAGGAATTAAAGGTGTCTGACTTGTGTTTCAAAAATAACACCCAAGTAAAACGAGAGTAATCATCAACAATTACCAACGTATATACTTTACCTCATAAACTGTGAATTGACATAAGACCAAATAAGTCCATATGAAGTAGGTATAAACTCCTAGAGGAATCTTTTTCAGAAATGCCCTTAAAGGTAGACCTTGTCTGCTTACCCATTTGGAATGCGTGACATGGACTCTTTTTAAGGCACTTAGTGCTATGGTCATCACGCACTAAGTTGTGAGAAAATAACAAGTTTATTATTTTAAAATTAATGTGTTAATCTCTTGTGTCATTGGTCACAAAGAGACACACTACTTTTAACCAAACATCACACTAGTGTAGAGGTTTCTAGACATAGAAAATTTAAACAAAAGATATTTCTACTCAGAGTGCCTTTTAAGATGGTATCCAAATTAGCAGACGATTTTATCTCGCACTTGTCCTTGTAGAACTCAACGATATAGCCTTTGTCACATAATTGACTTATGTTTATCAGATTATGCTATAATCCTTCATCATAAGCCATGTCTGTGATAGAGACCGTGCCGTTGGAGATCATATTGTAACCTTTCGTAATTCCCCTATCAAACCCTCCAAAGATAACTTTTGGTCCGTCTTCAACTGGTATGAATTTTCGCAGTAGGCTTCTTGTCCCGATCATTTGTCGAGAGCATCCAAGGTCCAAATACTAGATCAAAGGTTTATTGGCCTTTGGACATACCTGCAACCATAAATCATTTTACCTTAGGAACCCAAACATATTTGGGTCCTGGGTTCTTTGATTGTTTGACACCACTAGGAACATTAATGTTGCGAGTGGTCGGTCTCGCACTATTAACTCGTGGAGCTTCAAAATTAGTAGGGTTAAACCAACAATCTGCGTCAAAATGACCAATTTTGCCGTTCCGCCAACAGTCGAATCGGTTGTACCTTCTCTTGTGCTTTTGCTTTACCTTCTGAATCTGAGTTCGAGCAGGGGATACAGACTTGGAGGTGGAAGCCTCCTGATTGCAGCAAACACAAGACTTCTCAGTCTGCTTAGCCTTGGATACAATAGGTTTACCTTTTTATGCCTTCTTATAATTAGGTCCATGAACATAAGGACCATACTCTTTTAGAGTTATCTCTTTGTAAGGATCCTTGAAAACACTTTCCCCAAATTCTTGGGGATGGGTCCATCCTTGATATAGTTTCTTAGGCTTTACATAGGTAGGCCTAGCGAAGTTCCTATAGGACGTATTAGAGTCATATTTGTTCGTGGGGAAAATAACCTTCTTAAAGGAGGGTTGACTCTAAGGTGCCTTCTCTTTACCTCTGGCGGTGGATCTCTTAGCAGCCTTACCTTTTTCAGCTATGTAGCCAAGAACACTACTCATCTTTGGTGCGAAAAATACATCGAGGAGAGGCAGACTTGTTCTCAGCTTGGACTAGGTTTCAGCAAGTTTCCTTTCCTCCAAGAGCTTTTCTTCTAGCTCATCTAAGTATTTCTCCTTTAGGCTAATGTCTCAGCCGAGCGTTTCAATTCCTCTTTCAAGAAGTGGACTTCATCTCTAAGAGGAAGTAATTTTGCAAGTTTCTCCTCCAGGCTTGTTTCCACTGCCTTGAGGGAGGCAATCTCTTCTGCTTGATTTTTGAATACCTTGCGGCATTTGTCAAAATCTTTCAAAAGTTCCTGATGTTGAGCCATTAAGTCGGAATCGTCTTCCTCAGAAGAATAGCCTTTATGACCATTAGTTGACTTTTTTGATTCAGAGAGTATCATGTGCGAGTTTATCTTCCCGTGATACTCGGGGTCACTAACTTTCTCATCTGATCGAGTCATATGCCCGAAGTACGCTTCTTCATTCTTTGAACTGTTTTTGCTTGAGTGGATGTCACTAAGTGTAACACCCCAAATTTTATAAAGCGGAAGATGCTTCTCTGGGGGTTACCACTCGGCGGTAGCTATTACCGCGCGGGGGTAGCTCCAGGGTTTGCGTCGAGAGCGTCGAGTTCTTGAGAAAGTATCGAATCCTCGAGAAGGTGTCGAGTTCTCTAGAAATATGTTACCGCGCAGCGGAAAGTTGTTACCGCTTTGCGGTAAAAATTAATCTGGCAGACCTCTCGGGAAGCTATCGCCCGACGATAGTGTTACCGCTGGCGATAGCTGGGTCAATTTTATTGATATGGTTCTCGGGATCATATCGCACAGCGGTAGAAGTTAGCGCACGACGATAGCGGATGGTGGTGTGTCGTAACCGACATCCTCTACCGCGCGACGTTAGCGTCCTATCGCGTGGTGGTAGCGATTCCGAAATGACGTGGCCACGTGTCGTCATGTGATTGGAGGGTTTGTGCGGTTGTGCTCGAAATAAGGCATTGAATTGAGGTACCGTGCGGCGGTAGCTTGTTACTGCTCGGCAGTAGCTTGTTATATAAGCCTAGTTTGGACGTTTTCACTTCATGTCTTTCTGACTTTTGCTGTTGGCCTAATTTTCCTGGTGGAGGAGCAGCGGCGTCGGAGAATGTATCTTGCCGCCATGGGAGTTTTGAAGCTCCGATTCACAAGGCGAGTCCGGATCGGTGGAGGCAAGGTCGTGCGGTCGTGTTCAACCGTCTAGACCTTTGGCATGGCACCAAAGAGAGTGTAAAGGGTAACGATTCTCAACATGGACATGTGAAGTCCTCTTCCTTTTTGCATAGGAAACCCTCTCCCATGAGTGTGTGGTGAGCGTGAGGTTCTCCTTCAAGTAGATACAGTATATCACCGTAGTTTTTCAATATAGAGTTCAGAATTGAAGTACGAACATAGGCATGGTGTGTGAAGCCCATCTGGACAGGTTGGTCTGGATTGATGATGTTTTCATTATGCTTGTATTGGCCGGAGAAGACTCTGTGATGTTTGTTTTTTGGGTTTGTACACGGTAGATTGCAGAAGGGAACCTTGTGGACTAACTCCAAGGGGCACCCATAAAACTACCAAAATGCTACCTCCAAGGGGATGAACCTACCCAGTAGCTATGTGGTGCGTCCATGGGTAGTGATGACTGTCGCAGACATAGTTACAAGTATTAGGCATTGCGCAGGCCGTAAAGACTACCAAAATGCTAATGTTGTTGCCGTCTGGAGAATGGTGGTGCGTCCCTAGTTTTTGTCCGGACACCGAGAATGTGCCCTGAGAGCACGTGGTTTGTGGTTATCGTGCCAACGCCTGTGGTGAAGTGTGCTTAAATTGCACTTTCATTACTATATTTGGTTTTGATAACAAATTGTAGGGAAGGAACTCCGTCGGCTCGTGTAAGGGGAGGGGTCGTTATAATTTGGTCAGCTTTAGCTGACTGTTACCTTATTTTTCCACCGTGTGGTGCATTGTTCTTGCAGGAACAGGTGAGCCAAGTGACAAGTAGCGGGCTAAAGCCCTTGATGCTGTGCTGGCCCCCAAAGTCCAAAGCATGTGTTTACTTTTACAGTTTTCATGTATGGACGGCCTGCGTGCCGAAGTATGTAAAACACTTTAATTCAAATTGAATGTTGTAAGGCATTAATGCAAAGACCCATTGTGTATTGTTCTTCCATTTCTACTTTGGGCTATAGTGGACATTCATGTTCTGTGTTGTGTTCTCCTTACTTGTAGAAAGCTTCTACTAGAATGCTCTATATTAGGTTTCGATATGGTTTCAGACTGAAAGGGTGAACCGGACGATGGAAGATATGCTTCGTATGTGTGCTTTGGATTTTGGTAAATGGTGGGAGGACCATCTTTTTATGATTGAGTTCGCGTATAATAACAGTTGCCAAGTCAGCATTCAGATTGCGCCTTTTGAGGCTCTGTACGGCAGGAGGTGTCGTACGATATTATCTTGGGTAGAAACGGGAGAATCTAAGCTGTACAAGTGAATGGACGTTGAAGATGCTACTTCAACGATACGGTTGATTCGAGAACGGCCACTGATTGCTCAAGATAGGCAGGCCAAGTAATAGAATGCCAAACATCAGAACGTGGAGTTTGCAGTGGGCGATTGGGTATAGCTCAAGATAAAACCATTTAAGGGTGTATCAAGAATTCGACTCTTAAAGAAGCTTAGTCCGAGGTATGTTGGGCCTTTTGAGATCTTAGAGCATGTTGGTGAAGCTGCCTATCGTTTGGCTCTTTCGGTGGAGTTGAGCAGTTTGCATGATGTGTTTCACATCTCCGTGCCGCGGAAGGCTATTCAAGAGCCTTCCCAAGTGGTTGTTGCAAGTCAAGTGTAGGTAGATAGTGGGTTGACGACGAAGGTCAAGCCCATTTGTATCAAAGACGTAGAGGTCAAGCAGCTGCGGAACAAGTCCATTAGAATTGTCAAGGTCTTTTGGGACAACTGTGGCCGAGAGGAGCTGTCTTGGGAGCGCGAGCAAACTATGAGGGAGGAGTTCCCTGAGCTATTTCTCTAAGGTAATTAGATATACTGTTTACTTTTTTTATATTTTCCCATAACGTTAAATTTCGGGAAGAAATTTCTTTAAGTGGGGGAGATTTGTAACTCCCCAAATTTTATAAGGCGGAAGATGCTTCTCTAGGAGTTACTGCTTGGCGGTAGCTATTACTCCGCGATTGTAGCTCCAGGGTTTGCATCGAGAGCGTCGAGTTCTCAAGAAAGTATCGAGTCCTCGAGAAGGTGTCGAGTTCTCGATAAATACGTTATCACGCAACGAAAAGTTGTTACCGTGGGGCGGTAACAATTAATCTTGCAGACCTCTCGGGAAGCTATCGTCCGGTGATAGTGTTACCGCTAGCGATAGCTGGGTCAATTTAATTGATATGGTTCTCAGGATCATACTGCACGGCAGTAGAAGATAATGCTCGGCGATAGCAGACGGCGGCGTGTCATAAACGACGTCTTCTACTGCGCGGCGTTGGTGTCCTATCGCGCGACGGTAGCGATTCCGAAACAACGTGTCCAGGTGTCAGCCTGTGATCGGCTGGTTTGGGCAGTTGCGCTCGAAACGAGGCGTTGACTTGAGGTACCATAAATCAATAGCTAGTTACCACTCTCCGGTAGCTTGTTATAGAAGCATAGTTTGGTCGTTTTCACTTCATTTCCTTCCGGCTTTTGCTGTTGGCCTGATTTTCTTGGTGGAGGAGCAGCGTCTCCGGAGGGTTTATCTCGCCACCATGGGAGTTCCGAAGCTCCGATTCGCAAGCCGATTCCGGATCAAAGGAGGAAAGGTCGTGCGGTCGCGTTTATCCATCTAGACCTTTGGAATAGCACCAAAGAAAGTGCAAAGGGTAACGATTCTCAACTTGGACATGTGAAGTCCTCTTCTGAAAGTGCAACTAGATCTGATATACTCTAGAGGGGGGGTGAATAGAGTATATGGTGCTTTAAAAACTTTTACAATAATTGGTGTAATATGTGTGAGCAGGGAAGCAGAAATAAATCTAATCACAGTACTAAGCTATGCAAAAACTAAGCACAGAAAAATCAAGGCCAGAAACAAAAAGAAAGCAAGCCAAAACCAGATGACACAAGGGAATATAGTGGTTCCCCAAACTTGGGTACATCCACTCTTCTACCACCCTAGGTAGGAATCCACTGCAGGATGAGTTGATCAGGTGTCCTGGGCACCAATGAGCTTTTGATAAGGTGCTCAAAAACCAAAGCAGATTTTTTGATCAGGTGTCTTGCCACCAATGAGCTTTTGACAAGGTGCTCAAAAACCAAAGCAGATTTTTTGATCAGGTGTCTTGCCACCAATGAGCTTTTGACAAGGTGCTCAAAAACCAGATTCAAACTTTTGAAGGGAGTTTGAAAAACCCTTTACAGAGTGGGGGTGAGAGAGTGATGGCAGTCTTCTCTTTCTCAAACAACTGAGAAGACTATGTGGATTGATGTCAAAGCTCCCCCTGAATCCTTGAGATCTTCAGGAAGAGAAGCTTTGCTGAGGGTGATAGGCCTTCAAAGGTTGAACTCCAGCAGAAGATGATTTCAGCAATAGCTGAAATGTTGAATGTCTGGAGTCTGGAATATGTTGGCCTTGAACACTTTGAAAACTAAAATAGATCTGAAGATTTGAAAACTTGATCTCCTTGGATGAGTGTTCTTCAGAATTCTTTTAGACAGAAGATTTTTGAGGTTGTCTCTGTAATCTGTATTGTGTGTGCTCTGTTGTGAGAGATTCAAAAATCCTGTCTTTTATTATCTGGTACAAAATAGAATATTATTCTCTATCAAGGATAGCCGTTGGTCTGCATTGATTGCATCCTTAATTGCATAATCTCTTCTAGAGGAAGGTTCACAGAAACATTCCTTGAAAAAATCTCTTGAAACTTGCTCCAGAATTGAATGAAAATGGCTAGCAAATCTCTGAATTAATTGCAGAATAACTCCTAACTGATTTGAATTTGAATTCTGGAAGTTATCTGAAATCGTCGAACTGAGCTCTGCTATCGTCGAGCTGATCTCAGCGATCTGGAAATCTTAAGCAACAAAATAATCGTCGATCTGAGCTCAAAGATCGTCGAACTGAGCTCAGAGATAAAGTTCCAAAGCAGAGTCAAAATCGTTGAACTGAGCTCACCGATCGTCGAATGTAGTTCGACGATATTATGAAGTTGAGCTCAGCGATCGTCGAATGGAGTTCGACGATCTGTCGAAGTTGAGCTAGACGATCGTCGACCGGAGTTCGACGAATCGTCGTGCTGAGCTCGACGATATGACTTAGTCTCCATACTGAGAATCCTGGTCTTCAGGGCAGCTTCCAAACCTAGACTTCTAACCCTTAGACTCAATTCTAATTGACCTATTAAGCTATACAGAAGGTCAAGCAAAGGTTCCTAGAGACATAGTGATCCTGACCCAAATTAGTAATACGGTGTTCCAACAATCTCCCCCTATTTGGGTTAGGATTACTATTTACAGACTTTGGAAAATTCAAATAATAACATACAATCAGTAAAACATGAAAACAACAGCTAGACATTGCAGAAACATCACAGATATATATATATGGCATCCAGATAATCAGAAATTCAGAAATTGTCACCTTACAAAGTCATTTCTTCTCTTTGCCTTTAACCATTTTAATTTCTCTGTTTGGATTTAGAGCTTCCTTGTTGTACCTGGTGTCATCTGTTGCACCCAAATAAGTTTGCTTTGTAGGCCTGGGAACCACAGCAGCAGGATGTAATTCCATGTATCTCTCAGCATCAAAGAATTTGCTGGAAGCATATTTCTCTAATTCTTTTTGTCTTTGCTCAGACATTGTAGAAATGTTGGAAGTATCCAATCCTTTTTCTCTGGCCTTCTTTATCTGGTCCATTGCAGACAATTCTTTCATCCTGGCAGTCCAAGCACCTGGATTATTTTCAGGGTCCTCAAAAGGTACAGGTGGCTCATACCTGTTGGAAGGATTGTCTTGAGGAGGCCTGGCAGACACAGTCTCTTTCAGCTTGTAAGGGAAAGGACCAGTTGATGTATCAGAAGAACCATGTCCTCCCCTGGAATATGGGTGTTGCCTGGAGTACCCTTTAGAATAAACTTGAAAATCTCTCTGATTACCCCTGTATCCTCCTCTCCTAGAATATGAACCCCTAGATTGGCTTTCCCTTTGGTAGGATCTGGCATGGGGTTGATAGGGAGCCTGGCTTCTGGCTGGGGGTTGACTTGCAGAGCTTCCACCTGCACCTGCATCAGGAGGAGGTGGTGGAGGAGGATGAGGGTGCTGGAATTGGGATGAGCCCTTCTCATATTTTCTCTTTTTCTTCATGGCTTTCAGCTGGTTTTTAGAATATTGCATCCAATGTTCAGTGATAGGGAAATTATGAAGGATGTAATAAGGAATGTCATTGTTATCTTTGACTTTTGCAGGAGGAACCCTTTTCATTGCCTTTCTCCTTGCCTTCCTTTTCCTGGCAATAGTAGCAGAAGAATCATCAGAGTCTGTTTTGAACTCATCAGATTCAGAACTCTGGTCATCATATAAGGCATCTATTTTCTTCATCAAATCTTGCTTTAGTTGAACAGTAGCAGATGAGGCAGAGGATGAGATAGCAGCAGCAGAGACAGCAGCAGATGGAGGAGGTGAGGCAGAAACAACAATATCAACAGCAGGAGTGGTGATAGCAGCAGTAACAGTCTCACTTACAGCAGAAACAACAGATTCACTCTCAACAGCAGATTCACTAACAGCCACAGAAGCTGGAGAGGTGATAGCAGCAACAACTTCATTGATAATAGCAGTAACATCATCAAAATCTGCAGCAGGCTCAATTTTAGTGGCCTCTGACATCAGAAAGTCCTTGGATATTGGCTCAGCAGAATCAGTTGGAACTTCAGCATCAATATTAACAATCTCAGCAGCAGTATCAACATCTCCAGTAGCAGCAATCACTGAAAGTACAAAAGAAGAGATAATGCTAGGGTCACAGCAAGAGAAAGGCACCAGTGCCTTGGATAAGTCTTCTGTGGGCTGGACAACATTACTCTCTGGCAGAGAGCTGAAGAAGGCAGTATCAAAAGCAGATAGCAAAGACCTTAGGTCAATTGCAAGAACTGCAGTAGGAGGCTCAGCAGTAGCAGCAACAAGAGGAGGAACAGTAGAAGAAGCAGAAACAGCAGCAGCAACAGCAAGAAGGCTTCCTTCATGTGGCATCTCCCCCTGCCTAGATGCAGAGACATCTGGATCAAGGCACACTGCTGTGGGTGCTGCCTGAGGGAAGAGGGAGGAGAGCCTGGCAGATAGAGCTGTCACTGACTGGTGTCGAGGAGCTAAGGAGGTCTCCAACAGGAGAGAGATCCTGGGGGCAATCAGCTCATACTGCCTGTCAGCTAGGGCTGAGAGGTCTACTTGCTCAACAGCTGGAGCAGAGGTAGAAGGGATGGAAACAGCTGGGGATGCTGGAAGGGAAGGGCTGGAGAAGTGTGGAATGGAGGGCTTAGGTGTGGGTAGGGTGGATATGGAGGACAGGGGCATGGATATGGATGGGGTGAAAGTTGGTTGATCAATGATGTGGTGTAGGAGATCTTGGAATGAAGTGGAGGAGGAAGGGAACTCAGGAGGAGATGAGGGGGAATCATCCACAAAGGAATCATCCAGAAGGGTGAAGGATGGAATGGATGGGGAAGAGGTAACAGCTGGTTGAGGGTAGGAGAACAAGGGTGGAATTGGTCATCTGGTGGAGGTAGAATGGGTTCTGGAGATGAAGTTGATGTTGGAGATGGGCTGGATATGGTAATGGTGGATGGAGCTGGAATGGTGGATGGTAGGGGAAGGGTTGGAATTGGAAGAGGAGAAGAGGCAGCAACAGCAACAGCCAGGTCATCTGCAGGGGCAGAGACCTGTGGAGGAGTGACTCTTTGAGTCATGGTGCCTGAAGGAGCACTAGAGGAGGGCCTGCTAGGCTTGCTTATTTGCCTGTCCCACTTGCCAAAGAGGGCACAGGTAAGTCTCTTGGAGGCATTTATGTGAACTCCAGAGGAGACCAGCAAGGCAGGGTACCTGGCCTGCAGAAAAACTCCAAGAATCCTTCCAAAATTAACAAAACTTTTGTTTATTTTCTTTTTAATGAGGTCAAAGAAAACCTCTCCCCAGTTCAGATTTTTTTTATCCACAAGAGCTCCCATGAGGCAGAGCTAGTATCTGGATATTGTATCATGTGCTGAGTGCTTTGCCAGGAGCACTTTCCCTACCACATCTGCTAGGAACCTGTATTCAACAGACAGATTCCTCTTGAATAGCTTGCTAGGGTTTCCCTCTGGATGACCCATCTTGGCAAGTAGTTCAGAATATTCTTCTCCTGATAACTCAGCAATATCTTCTCCATTTCTCAGTCTAAAAACCTCTGTTAAAATGGTGGGGGTCAAGGGTACCTGATTTCCAACAATGGACCCAATTATTGTAGAGTTGTCTTGATTATAAGCAGTATATACCCACTCCTTTATCTCATCTGAAGCCAGCTTGATCCTGGTGGTCATGAGGGCAGACAGATTTTGATCCTTGAACAAACCTAGTATGTCTTGGAAAATCTGGTCGGTGGTGCTGAATGATTCTATATCAATGTCAAACCCGGCGTCAAACTTCATTGCAGCTAGGACAGCAACGGACACAGCCATTGTACCTGCAAAAACTCAACAAACAAAATGACCAAGCGTAGAACTGTTTGGAGGGAAAGAAGATTCTTGCAGAGAAATTGAAAGCGCAAAAGAGAATGACGGCGAAAAAAGAGTTTATATTAGGGTTTGACGCAGAATTGGAAAGATCGTTGAACTCAGGTCGATGATCGAGGCTTCTAAAGGAATCTGAAGAGTCTTCAACATCGTCGATCTCCGTTCGACGATATTGGAGAGCGTCGAGCTCCGTTCGACGATCGTTCAGAGAACAAAATCGTCGAGCGCCGTTCGACGATCGTTGACTGGAAGAGATAGTTCATACTATCTGAGAGGCGTTGAACTCAGTTCGACGATTTTTGGAAATCGTCGATCTCCGTTCGACGATCTTGGGGCAAATCGTCGAGCGCAGTTCAGAGATCAGAAAAATTCTAGACACTAAGGAAAATCAGAATATTTGCCTAGTCTTGGTCAATTTTTAAGCTTTCAAAATCTTGGATATTATTTAA
The DNA here is from genome assembly GCA_039583875.1 of Platanthera guangdongensis. Taxonomy (NCBI): domain Eukaryota; kingdom Viridiplantae; phylum Streptophyta; class Magnoliopsida; order Asparagales; family Orchidaceae; genus Platanthera; species Platanthera guangdongensis. The sequence continues at coordinate 128,026,344 of CM077161.1, read as the reverse complement.
GGCTTCCTCCATCTAACATTCCTAACTGATTTAGGAAGAAGGTGTGCTTCTTTTCATCTAAAGGTTGGTGAAAATATCTCCCCTTTGTAAATCAGTTGGGATATATTGTAATTTAATTTTATTCCTTTCAACATTATCCCTTAAGAAATGATGTCTAATCTCTATGTGTTTTGTCCTACTATGGAGGACTGGATTTTGAGCTATGGAAATAGCACTTGTGTTATCACAAAAGATTTTAGACTTCTCTAAGTTGTAACCATAGTCTAGGAGTTGATTTTGAATCCACAAGATTTGTGAACAACAACTGCCTGCAGCCATATATTCAGCTTCAGCAGTTGAAGTTGACACAGATGTTTGTTTCTTACAAAACCAAGAGACAAGTCTGTCACCAAGGAACTGACAAGTTCCACTGGTGCTTTTCCTGTCAATTCTGCATCCAGCATAATCAGCATCAGAGAATCCAGTTAACTCAAATGCTGAATCTTTTGGATACCAGAGACCTAGATTTGGACAACTTTTAACATACCTGAGAATCCTCTTTACTAATGTTAGGTTTGACTCTCTAGGGCTTACTTGGAACCTAGCACATATACATGTAGCAAACATTATATCTGGTCTACTAGCTGTAAGATACAGTAAAGAGCCAATCATTGCTCTATATGTTGTCTGATCAACAGGTTTCCCATGTTCATCAGCATCCAATACAGCATTAGTAGGCATGGGTGTTTTCATACAAGATGCCTCAGACATACCAAATTTCTTAACCAGTTCATTAACATATTTGGTTTGAGAAATAAAGATGCCTTCAACATGTTGTTTGACTTGCAATCCTAGGAAGAAGGATAGCTCACCCATGCTACTCATCTCAAATTTAGAATGCATTAGGTTAGAAAACCTTCTACACAATTTTGAGTCAGTAGAACCAAAAATGATATCGTCTACATAAATTTGTACTAGTATGGTATGGGACTTATGGGTTCTAATAAAAAGAGTTTGGTCTACTCTACCCCTTATAAAACCATTTTCTAAGAGAAAGCATGCTAGGGTCTCATACCATGCTCTAGGAGCTTGCTTGAGACCATATAATGCTTTATTCAGTCTAAAAACATAATTAGGAAAAGTTGGAGAGATAAAACCTGGAGGTTGTCTGACATAAACTTCCTCTTTGATGTCTCCATTCAAGAAAGCACTTTTGACATCCATCTGATATACTTTGAAGCCTTTGTGAGCTGCATAGGCTAGAAAAATTCTGATGGCTTCCAATCTTGCAACTGGTGCAAAGGTCTGGTCGTAGTCAATTCCTTCTTCTTGAGAGTATCCCTGGGCAACTAGCCTTGCCTTATTCCTTATAATTACTCCTTGATCATCCAGTTTAATTCTGAATACCCACTTTGTTCCAACAATGGAATGATCCTTAGGCTTTGACACTAGTTCCCATACCTTGTTCCTCTCAAATTGATGCAATTCCTCTTGCATTGCAATGATCCAATGTGGATCTTGCTCTGCATCTTGAATGGACTGAGGTTCAATTTGAGATAGGAAGCAGGTGTGCAACAGGTTTTGGTTGACCTGATTTCTGGTTTGAACTCCAGCTGAGATTTCTCCAATTATTTGGGAAATTGGATGGTCTCTTGATGTTACTAAATCAACAGGTGGTGTTGATTGTTCATCAACCTGTGTTGTTGTTTCCTCTTGTGGTACAACAACTGGCTCTTCAGGTTGTGCTTCAATGTGTTGAGCATTCCCTTCATCTTCACTGCTTTCATCCTCTTGAGCAACCTGTAACTTGTTCATATCTTCAACTAGAGAGTGTTCCTGCAAAGGTTCTATGGTAGAAGAAATCTTCTCCTTGAAAGACATGTTAGTTTCATCAAATGAAATGTGAACAGATTCCTCAATTTTCAAAGATGATTTATTATAGACCCTATAAGCCTTGCTGATCATGGAGTATCCCAGAAACACTCCTTCATCAGCTTTGGCTTGAAATTTTGCTAAATATTTCTTGTCATTATTATGAATGTAGCAAATACAACCAAAGACTCTAAAATAGTCAACTTTAGGTTTCTTCCCTTTGAGTAATTCATAGGGAGTCCTTCCCTTTAGTTTATGTATCGGACTTCTGTTCAGCACATAGTTGGAGGTGTTCACTGCCTCTGCCCAAAAGGATAGAGGTAGATGAGCATCTGACAACAATGTGGTGGCAGATTCAATAAGGGTTCTATTTTTCCTTTCAGCTACCCCATTTTGTTAAGGAGTTCTAGGAGCTGAGAAAGTATGCCTAATCCCTTCACTATGACAGAACTCTTGCATAAGAAGAGAATCAAACTCTGTCCCATGATCACTTCTGATCAGGGCAATGTGAGTATTGAACTCAATCTATATGCATTTGAGAAACTCTGTCAGACACTTAAAGTTATCAGACTTCTTCCTTAGAAAGAACACCCAAGTGAATCTAGAGAAGTCATCTACAATTATTAAAGTGTAGGATTTCCCTCCTAGGCTTTGTACTGTGATGGATCCAAAAAGATCCATGTGTAACAGATACAATATCCTAGGTGAATCACTCTTATTAAGTGACTTAAAGCTATTTTTAGTTTGCTTGCCTAATTGACAAGCCTTGCAGAGTCCTTCCTTCTTGTAGGGGCCAGAAGGTAGTCCTCTAACAAGATTGTCCTTGGATAGCCTAGCAATAGTTCTAAGGTTTAGGTGTCCTCATCACTTATGCCATAAAACATTTGGTTTATAGACTGAATTAAACAAGCAGATATCTACATTGGTTGAAAGAAAATCTACTAAGTAGATGTTACCTTTCCTTTTACCTGTCAACACTGTTGTGTTATCCACTGACTTGATTTTGCATAAGGCTTTGCTGATGGTCACCTGGTAGCCTTCATCACACAGCTGACTGATGCTGATTAGGTTGTGCTTCAGTCCTTCCACATAAGCTACCTTCTTGAAGGTTACTGAACCAATCTGGACTGCACCATATCCTTTAGTTTGTCCAAAGTTGGAATCACCAAAGATAACTTTGGGTCCAAGCTTGGCTCTAAAGAAATTGAAGTTGTCCTTATTCCCTGTCATGTGCTTAGAGCATCCACTATCCAAATACCATTGCTGGTTAGATGTTGGATAGGTCTTCACCTGCACATAAAACAATTCATTTGTTTTTGAACCAGTTTACCTTGGGCCTAGGTTGATAACCTCTAAATTCTGAAATGAAAGACATCCCAGGTTGACTCTTATATCCTTCAGGATGATATCTTCTTGGAGGTATAATCCATTCAGTATAAGGGTTAAAGGTTTGGGATGAAGAACCCTTAGGATTCAATTTTGATTTGTCTTTGAAAAAGTTTCCAGAGCTCTGACCTCTGTTCGACGATCTTGGAGCTGCTTTCGACGATCTTGGGTCAGATCGTCGATCTCCGTTCGACGGTCAACTATGGGTGAGGTCAGGTATATGAGGTCGTCGACCTGCGTTCGACGACTTTGGCTGAGATCGTCGATCAGCGTTTGATGATTTTTCCTGAGATCGTCGAGCTGCGTTCGGCGATCGTTGATCTTCATTCGGCGATCGTCGATCTCTGTTCGACGATTTCTGCTGGGAATTGGTTTTCTGAGGCAGATCAGAATTTTTCCTAGCAACCTCTACAACTCCCTTTCCCTTGTCAGAAATGAATTTGATGGGAGTTGTTAGGACTATAGGTTGGCTGGATGAAGCACCCAAGCCCAGTGTACTGTTAAATCTAGAGTTCACTGTGCTTATGATGTCCATCAGCTTGATGCTTCTCCCATTAAGGGATTCTTCAAGCTTCTTGGCCTCAGAGAGCTCACTTTTCAGTGAAGCTATCTGTTCCCTACAGCTCTCCAACTCCTGAGAGAGTTTGAGGTTTTCTAACTTTAGAGCATTGTGTTCAGATAATTGGTTTCTGAGAGAGATAATCTCTTTCTCAGACTTTAGCAGGTCTAAACATAGTGCTTTAAATTCAGATTTAAAATCTTCTGAACTAAAATCAAAAGAACTAATTACCTGATCTTCTTCAGGTTGGGTCTCTGAGTCTGACTCTGACTCCTCTTCTTCTGAGTTATGCTGTGAGGCATTGATTGCCATCATGCAGAACTCCTTTTCTTCTGCATCATCCTCATCATCACTGGAGCTGGAAGAGGCTTCTGACTCCTCTTCTGCCTCACTCCAGGATTCAACAACAAACCCCTTCCTTGTATGCTTATTTTTGCTTGAAGAAGGTTTGCCATTTCCATTCCTTTTGGAGTCTTTCTCCTTCCTTCTTTCTTTCTTGTCCCTTCTGTCCTTGTTCTTGTTCTCTGGACAGTCAGGAACTATGTGCCCTGGTTTCCTGCAACCAAAGCAAATAATGTCTTTATTATTACTAATAGACTTGTCATACCTTGGCTTATCCTGCTCCTTGTATGATCTTCTTCTGAAGTACTTTCTGGCCATCTTGTAGAATCTTTTGGCCAGCAAGCTGAGTAGTTCATCATTGCCTGTGGCTTTATCTTCAGGCAGATCCTCAGTTGCCTTGAATGCTATGGTCTTATCTTTCCTTGTGTCTGGTGAAGCAGCCTTCTGTTCTTCCTCTCTGTTCTTGATGAGTAGCTCATAAGATTTGAGCTTACCCAACAAAGCTTCAGTGGTGATCTCATTCAGACTTCTGTCATCTTTAATTGGCCAGATTCTTGAATCCCAAGTGCTGGGGAAGCACATTAGGATCTTGTCATTAAGTTCTGCTAGAGAGATCTCTTTGTCCAATGTCCTCAGTTCACTGACAATTAGACTTAGTCTGTTATACATGTCTCCCACTGACTCAGTCTCTCCCTTCTTGAAGTTCTCATATTGAGAGATGAGATAGGATCTTCTGTCCTTTCTTTCATCAGCTGAGCCTGAGACTATTTCTGAGAGCTTGTCCCAAATTTCCTTGGCTGAATTACATTCAGCTACCTTTTGAAATATGTCATCTGACATTGTCTGGGCTAGAATGTTCATAGCCTTGGCATCAGCTACTTTCCATTTTTTGATGTCAGCATCTGTTCCTGATGGAGGTGGAACAGCATTTGTACTTGTATTCTCTGGGGGTCTTGGACACACTGTCAAAACAGAATTAAATATATCTTTGTCAATAGAATTCATGTAAAGTCTAATCCTTGCTTTCCAAAGTGCAAACTTTGACAGATTGCATACTGGAGGTCTGGTGCTAGCATAATCCTTGTTTTGGGCCATGATTTGTGCAAACAAAATCTAATAATAAAATACAAAAGAAAAACAGATCTAGTTTGGGATCTTTGGGTTCAGGTGTTAGCCTGTACAACCAATCAGGTATGGTATGTTTAACCAACCTCGAAGATGTGGTATTTTTGACCAACCTCCCTCTGATTCCAATTGAAAGTGCAACTAGATATGATATACTCTAGAGGGGGGTGAATAGAGTATATGGTGCTTTAAAAACTTTTACAAACTTTTACAACAATTATTGTAATATGTGTGAGCAGGGAAGCAGAAATAAATCTAATCACAGTACTAAGCTATGCAAAAACTAAGCACAGAAAAATCAAGGCCAGAAACAAAAGGAAAGCAAGCCAAAACCAGATGACACAAGGGAATATAGTGGTTCCCCAAACTTGGGTACATCCACTCTTCTACCACCATAGGTAGGAATCCACTGCAGGATGAGTTGATCAGGTGTCCTGGGCACCAATGAGCTTTTGATAAGGTGCTCAAAAACCAAAGCAGATTTTTTGATCAGGTGTCTTGCCACCAATGAGCTTTTGACAAGGTGCTCAAAAACCAAAGCAGATTTTTTGATCAGGTGTCTTTCCACCAATGAGCTTTTGACAAGGTGCTCAAAACCAGATTCAAACTTTTGAAGGGAGTTTGAAAAACCCTTTACAGAGTGGGGGTGAGAGAGTGATGGCAGTCTTCTCTTTCTCAAACAACTGAGAAGACTATGTGGATTGATGTCAAAGCTCCCCCTGAATCCTTGAGATCTTCAGGAAGAGAAGCTTTGCTGAGGGTGATAGGCCTTCAAAGGTTGAACTCCAGCAGAAGATGATTTCAGCAATAGCTGAAATGTTGAATGTCTGGAGTCTGGAATATGTTGGCCTTGAACACTTTGAAAACTAAAATAGATCTGAAGATTTGAAAACTTGATCTCCTTGGATGAATGTTCTTCAGAATTCTTTTAGACAGAAGATTTTTGAGGTTGTCTCTGTAATCTGTATTGCGTGTGCTCTGTTGTGAGAGATTCAAAAATCCTGTCTTTTATTCTCTGGTACAGAATAGAATATTATTCTCTGTCAAGGATAGTCGTTGGTCTGCATTGATTACTTCCTTAATTACATAATCTCTTCTAGAGGAAGGTTCACAGAAACATTCCTTGAAAAAATCCCTTGAAACTTGCTCCAGAATTGAATGAAAACGGCTAGCAAATCTCTGAATTAATTGCAGAATAACTCCTAACTGATTTGAATTTGAATTCTGGAAGTTATCTGAAATCGTCGAACTGAGCTCTGCTATCGTCGAGCTGAGCTCAGCGATCTGGAAATCTTAAGCAACAAAATAATCGTCGATCTGAGCTCAAAGATCGTCGAACTGAGCTCAGAGATAAAGTTCCAAAGCAGAGTCAAAATCGTCGAACTGAGCTCACCGATCGTCGAATGGAGTTCGACGATATTATGAAGTTGAGCTCAGCGATCGTCGAATGGAGTTCGACGATCTGTCGAAGTTGAGCTAGACGATCGTTGACCGGAGTTCGACGAATCGTCGTGCTGAGCTCGACGATATGACTTAGTCTCCAGACTGAGAATCCTGGTCTTCAGGGCAGCTTCCAAACCTAGACTTCTAACCCTTAGACTCAATTCTAATTGACCTATTAAGCTATACAGAAGGTCAAGCAAAGGTTCCTAGAGACATAGTGATCCTGACCCAAATTAGTAATAGGGTGTTCCAACATCTTCCTTTTTGCATAGGAAACTCTCTCCCGCGAGTGTGCAGTGAACATGAGGTTCTCCTTTGGGTAGATATAGTATATCACCGTAGTTTTGCATATAGAGTTCGGAATCTAAGTACGAACATAGGCATTGTTTGTGAAACCCATCTGGACAGGTTAGTCTAGATTGGTGATGTTTTCATTATGCTTGTATTGGCCGGAGAAGACTTTGTGATGTTTGTTTTTCGGGTTTCTACACCGTAGATTGCAGCAGGGAACCTTGGGGACTAACTACAAGGGGCACACAAAAAACTGGGCAAAATCGCATTTCTGCCAAATACCGTGTGACAGTAGTGATACCACAGGCATTAGCTCCCTGGGAGCTTTGTTTGAGGCCTGTGTCTTGGAGACCTCGGGATTGAGATTCAGGGCTGAGTGCTCTGGGAGACCAGATAGGTGGTCTGCGAGCCACCTATATATCATAACGAGGTTATGTATTGATTGGAGAAATGTAAATGGGGAGGCCAACCTGCATCGTAGTAGTCTTTGCCCGGCGATGTGAGCAACGGTAAAGGTCCGAACCTACCCAGTAGCTATGTGGTGCGCCCATGGTTAGTGATGTCTGTCGCAGACATAGTTACGGGTCTTAGGCCTTGCGCAGACCGTAAATTCTACCAAAATTCTCATTTTGTTACCGTCTGGAGAATGGTGGTGCATCCCTGGTTTTTTCGGACACCGAGAATGTGCCCTGAGAGCACGTGGTGTGTGTCCGTCGTGCCTACGCCTATGGTGAAGTGTGCTTAAATTGCACTTTCATTACTATGTTTGGTTTTGCTGACAAATTGCAGGGAAGGAGCTCCGTCGCCTCGTATAAGGGGCGGGGTCGTTATAATTTAGTCAGCTTTAGCTGACCGTTGCCTTGTTTTGCCACCGTGCGGTGGATTATTCTTGCAGGAACAGGTGAGCCAAGTGACAAGTAGTGGGCTAGAGCCCTTGATGTTTTGCTGCCCCCCGAAGGCCAGAGCAACTATTTAATTTTACTATTTTCATGTATGGTCGGCCCGCGTGTCGAAGTATTTAAAACACTTTAATTCAAGTTGAATGTTGTAAGGCCTTAAGGCCAAGACCCTTTGTGTATTGTTCTTTCATTACTATTTTGGGCTATAGCGGACATTAATTTTTTGTGTTGGGTTCTTCTTACTTGTAGAAAATTCCATTAGAATGCTCTGCGTTAGGTTTCAATATGGTTTCATAGTTTTTTGGTATTAATATGTAACTTCCTTGTCTGCCCATGGAATATGACGTGGGGCCCCGACCGGACCTTCTGTTATATCCTATGTGACGGATGGGGGCGTTATACTAAGATTCTTTAACTTAGCGACGAAGCTTTTCTCTTCCTTCATCTTTCCCTTGAAGGATCTCTTCTCTTCTTTCTTGGATCCTTCCTTCTTTTTGTACGGACACTCCTCAAATCATATGTATTGTCTTATTACAATAATAGCACACAACACTAGAGGAAGAATGTTTATTCAGTTTAGATTTATATCTGTCCTTCAGTTGTAATTCGTCTTGGAGTGATCACCATCACGATGTGATCTTCTGAACATAGAGGAGGATGACTGATTCTTCATTTGTTTCCTCTTACTGAGCAATCTTTTGAACTGCTTAGAGAAGAGTGAGAACTTGAAAATGTTTAGTTGTCTACCTAAATCACCTAGAGGGGGTGAATAGGTGAGTTCTGCCTCTTTTTACGGAATAAAAATTGTACGAGCGATGCATGTGCGACCAGGAAAAAGCAGACCGAAAATTTGGAATAATGCAAACTTTATTATCCAAAAAAGGTATCAATTACAATGGTATAGACTCTCTTTTATAGATTGGAGGAGATGAGAGAGATTACAATTAAGCTATGTGGGACTACAAATTTACAAGTATATGCGGTTTTACAAAAAGACAAACCGGACTGGTCATGCAATTAGAGAAGCCGGCGAACCGCCCGACAACCAATAAGAGGAGAACAAGCGCCACAGAGAGCAATCAGCCACAGGAGACCGCTAGACCGCCCGGTCTCCAAGTCATCTGAGATAAACTGCCAGACCGCTTAGATACCAAACAGAAACAGCCCAGTAGACAGACCAGCAAGGATAAACCGCCAGATCGCCCAGTCTCCGAAAAGCAACAGACCGCCCGGCCTCCATACTGCAACACTCCCCATCAAGCTGGAGCACAAATATCAATCATGCTCAGCTTGTCGTAGATATGGAAGAAGGAAGCGGAAACCGGCTTCGTGAAGACGTCTGCCAACTTGTTGTCGGAAGTGACAAACTGAATACAAATCTGTTTCTTTAAGATCTCTTCCCGAATAAAATGACAGTCGACTTCTATGTGTTTTGTTCTCTCATGAAAGACCAGATTTTTGAAGATATATATCGTGGCCTTGTTGTCACAGAACATAGGAAGAGGATAGTTGAAGACCTCTCCTAAGTCAAGAATGAGAGCCCGTAACCATTTCAACTCACACGTGGTTGACACCATACTGCGATATTCTGCATCTACACTAGACCTGGATACCATAGACTGCTTCTTGCTCTCCAACTCACAAGGTTGCCTCAAACAAACGTGCAGAAACCTGATGTCGACTTGCGGTCCCCTTTGTCATCAGCATAGCTCGAATCAGATTACGCTTCAACCCTTAGGTTACCATTCTTCTGAAAAAGGAGTCCTTTCCCTGGTGCTGCTTTAATATACTCCAATATCCTCAAGGCAGATTGTAGATGACACTCCCTAGGAGCTTGCATAAACTGGCTCACCTTGCCAACAGCATAAGAGATGTCGGGTCTGGTTACCGTGAGATAAAAGAGTTTTCCCACCAAATGCTGGTACCTCATAAGCTCGGATAGACGAGGCGAGTCATCTGTCCAAGTTTTGTCTTCTCCAACAGCCATGTGACAACGGGCAGGTTTAGCACCAGTCAATCCTGCCTCCTTTAGAAGATCATGAGCATACTTCCGTTGGGAAAGGACCATGGAGTTGAGCTTTCTCGAGATTTCAATCCCCAGAAAGTATTTCGGGGAGCCCATATCCTTTGTGACCAGGTGTTTACGAAGGTGTTTCTTTATCAATGTTACCCCATCCTGGTCATCACTAGTAAGAAGAATGCCATCAACATAAACCACAAGAACTACTAGACTAGAGGCGGTTTTCCGAACGGACAAGGAGTGATCGTGTAACACCTCCCCTGTAGTGAACGTATAATATGGGTCCGGCCGGGGCCCCACAACATACGGATGCCACAGCTTTAGTATTAAAAGTTGATATAGCTACCCACACTCAAAACACTTTGCATAACACAGCGGAAACACAAGCAAGACAAGAAGTTATCCACCACTAGAAGAGTAAAACAAGTGGCCTTATGGCCTTACAACAAGTGTCCAAAATGAAACAGTACAACAGTCATGAATGTACCTAGCACTCCTAGTCTACCTCAGCATGCAAGCCGGATAACATGAGTCTCAAACATACAACATCACATAAGTAGAGCAACAAAAAGAAAGCACTTCATGAGGCTTAGGCCTTTCTGGCCGGCGCGCTAGCTCCTGCATGCGATCCTTGCCCTGTAAAATTTATTAGTAACGTGGGTCAGCAAAGGCTGACCTCAAACTGTGCAACAACACATCTCCTCCCGGTCGCCCCTAACGGACCCCGGGGTACCCCTCCAACCTGCAAGTGAGCACTTCGTATGCAATAATCATAAGCAAGAAAAGCAACTACAGAAACAGGCTTGGATGTCACACACATCATACGTGTTCTCTACTAGTTGAGCATATAATACAAGGGCCTACTTATGCAATCATGTATGCAATAACCTGGGTTTCACCCAAGGCACCCTAACTCGTATGCATCTAGCACATCGTCACATCATATGGGTACTCATCGATTCCCCATTGGCATAAAGCCGCAAACAAGGGGGTCACCATTTCCCCCCAACGGCTCACAGGCCGCATCATGGAACTCTTATCAAGGCCCCACCCGCTCAAGGTCTTAGCCCTGGGCTTGCCTACAAGCTCTGACGTCTCATGTCAGGATTCCAACAAACACAAAACTGACCGATTCTAAGAAGCCTTGCCGGACCCCACCCGCTCATGTCCTCATTGCCCGGGCTTGTCCCCATGCTTGGCATTCTTGTCAGTCTCACAGAAGGGGACTAGTCTCGCCGGGACACTCTCGGCACATGACGTTAACGCCACGGGATAGCCAGTCCACCACAGAGACATAGCCACGCCTTGGCACAACACAAACCAAGACAAATCCACCCTAGTCCCTCACTTGTACTGCAGCGTTCCCGCGCACCAAGGAAACCATCTCCAACTCATGCGGAGCTAACCTTGTCCACCAAGGAAAACATCTACCGCCACGAGGAGCTAACCTTGTCCGGTTCAAACTATACGTACTCACTCGAGACAAAGGGGGAAAACATCACCACATCACAAACGGCGTCTTGCTGCAACAGAATCTCTACGAATCCTTAACGTTCGTATGCAACATCACCGAGTCGGACTAACGGTCGCGACTACAGGTTCACCCACCATGCCTAATCCACTAACGGAGCGGATCTCTAATGCAAATCATGTCGGGGATGGACTCAATCACCCGGAGGTTCCTCTTGAACCTTGGCAAACCAAAACCCCTCTTATTTGAGAGTTTGGTGCTCAAAAGCTAGAAAGAAAAGATGTTAAAGACATGCATCCTAAGACCGAGAGGAGAAGTGTCGTTACCTTCCGAATCCTCTTCCTTGCAGTGGCGAAATAGCCGGATGAAAACCTTCGCAATGATCTAACCTCCACGGGTCTGGACTCGGCTCGCGATTTGGAGCACCGAAACCTCTCCTACAGCCCAAACTCTCGTTCTCCTTCTTCCTTGTTCTCACTTCTCTCTAGATCTTTAGAAAGAGAATGCTTGGAGAAGAATGAGGGTTTTCAACCCTATTCTCGGACTTAACTCCTAAAGAAATGATCTGAGCCATCAGATCCTAAAACCAGTGAAAGAAAAGGCCACGATCCGACAGAAAAATAAAAGACTTGGGCCGAACACGGCCTGACACACGCCCGTGTCCAGGGGCATGTGCCTCATTCTCCGTCTGAAATCGACGCGCCTGGAACAACACACGGGAATCCGAAACGCACGTGTTTGACACGACATGCCCGTGTCCCCAAAGACACGACCGTGTGGATGGCCGTGTGCCTCCATCGACACAACCCCGAAACCAACCCGAGAAGTGACACGACCTGGGACACGCCCGTGTCCCAAGCCGTGTGCCAAGTCTCGACACTCGTCGACAGCCTTTGTGTCGACACCGCTGAAAAACGTCGAGCGAAGATCGTCGACCAAGCGGGACACGCCCTGTGACACGCCCGTGTCACAGGCCATGTGCCCCATTCTCGACACTCGACACTCGACACTCGACACTCGTCGAGTGAACATCGTCGACTAAAGCTCGTCGATAGACCCACACGGCCTTGGACACGCCCGTGTCCTAGGCCGTGTTCCTCGTCTCGACACACTGTCGAGCGAAAGTGTCGACACGGGCTCGACACGCCCTGCGACACGCCCGTGTCTCAGGCTGTGTGCCCTAGTCTCGACACAATGTTGAGCGAAAGTGTCGACACCCCGGTCCGAGTGTCGACACGGGCTCGACACGCCCTGCAACATGCCCGTGTCGCATGCCGTGTGCCCCCTGCCAGAAACCAAAAATTTCCAGAAACGCTAAAACGACCCTCTCTTAAAACTGGGGTGTTACAACTCTCCCCCACTTAACAGAATTTCGTCCCGAAATTACAAAATAAAAGGGTACAAAACTTATCTTGTACCCGAAGTGAAGAGTTCTGGATACTCTTCTAGCATGGCCTGTTCTCCCTCCCAAGAGAACTCATCTCGACCGCAGTTGTCCCATCGGACTTTCACGAGTTTAACTTCTTTATTCCGCAACTGCCGAGTCTCCGAATCCTCTATAGCAATCGGAAGGACTCGCGTCCTCAAGTCTTCCTCAATCGGCACCGATGCCGGCTCAATCACCACACTAGCCTCCACCAAGGCTTTCCTCAAAACGGAAACGTGGAAGACGTCATGCAATCCACTCAGCTCCGCGGACAACGCCAACTGATAGGCTGCTTCTCCCACCTGTTCAATAACTTCAAAAGGCCCCAAAAACCTTGGACTCAACTTCTTGAGTCAGTGAATCCGTGAGACGCCTTTGAACGGTTTGATCTTCAAATAGACCCAATCACCTACCGCAAACTCCAACTTCCGGTGACGAGCATTAAAGTATTTTGCTTGTCGGTCTTGCGCCACCTTCATACGCTCTTGAATAGTCCGTACTAACTCACAAGCGTCTACTACCACCTCTTTTCCCAACATTTTGGTGTCTCCCGCCTCTGCCCAAGTCATCGGTGTTCGACACCGTCTCCCATACAAAGCTTCGTATGGCGCCATTTTTATACTTGCTTGAAAACTGTTGTTGTACGCGAACTCCACCATGAAGAGATGATCCTCCCACTTTTTGCCGAAGTCAAGAACACACATTCTCAGCATATCCTCCATAGTACGGTTTGTTCTTTCAGTTTGCTCATCAGTTTGAGGATGGAACGCCGTACTGAACTTTAGCTTCGTGCCCAAAATCGTTTGAACTAGTCTCTAGTCCTTGGACGTAAACCGTCCATCTCGATCGCTGACTATACTCTTTGGAATCTCATGCAGTCGCACAATGTTGCGAACATACAACTCCACCAACTTCTCCACGCTGTCCTCTTTCCGATTTGGGATGAAGTGGGCCACCTTAGTTAAGCGGTCCACAATCACCCAAATAGCATCGTTACCCTGCTGCGATCTAGGCAAACTATGTATAGAGTCCATAGAGATGTCATCAAATTTCCATTCAGGGATTGGAAGGGGCTTCAGGAACCCCCCCCCCCCCCCCCCCCGGCTTCTGACATTCGACCTTCAACAAGGCACATGTTTGGCAACGATTCACGTACAAAGCTACGTCACTCTTCAGCCCCGGCCACCAAAAGGATTTCTTCATATCCAAGTACATCTTTGTACTGCCCGAGTGAATGGAGTACTTTATGAAATGAGCCTTAAACATCAACTCCTCACGGAGTTTGCCGAACTGCGGTATACAAACCCTTCCATTCTTCCTCAGAATCCCATCACTCATCTCCCAGGTGCTGCTCTCGCCCGCTAGAGCCTCCAACACAAAAGGTTGAAACTCCGCATCCAACCGAGTCGCTTCCTGAATGAGATCGGTCAAGTCGTTCTGCACTTCAATCCAGTTCAACCGAGCCATGCTGGACTCGCCTCTCGCAACACATTCCAATCCAAGGGACTCCCATTCCCGTACCAACCGCTCATCATGAGCTTCGATCCAATTCCCCTGCCCCGAGTACTTCCTACTTAAAGCATCCGCCACCACATTGGCTTTACCTGACGTATACTGAATCGCCACCTCGTAATCTCCAAGGAACTCAACTCACCTGCGTTGCCGCATGTTCAAGTCCTTTTGATCCAAGAGATACTTCAGGATTTTGTGATCCGTGAAGATCTCCACCTTTGCACCATATACATAATGCCGCCATATTTTCAACGCAAAAATTACCGCCGCCAACTCCAAGTCATGGACGGGGTAATTCCTCTCATGAGGCTTCAGTTGTCTAGACCCAAAAGCTATCACCTTGCCATGTTGCACCAAAACGCAACCCAAACCGCATCCCGATGCGTCACTGAAAATCTGAAATCACTCGGTCCCTTGTGGTAGACTTAGGATTGGAGCCATCATCAGTCTCTCCTTCAGTGCCTCAAACACTTGGCTGCACTCTTGAGTTCACACAAACTTATGATCTTTACGAGTGAGTGAGGTGAGGGGTAGATCTATCCGCGAGAAATTCTCCACGAATCTCCTATAATACCCGACTAGTCGAAGAAAACTTCGGACTTCTGCCACGGTCCTCAAGACTGGCCAATCTCTGATGGCCTCCACTTTTGTTGGATCCACTGCCACCCCATCCCCACTAATCACGTGGCCCAAAAATGCCACCTTCTCTAACCAGAACTCGCACTTGGAGAATTTTGCATACAACTGATTCTCCCTCAACACTTGCAAGACCACTCACAAGTGGGTCTCATGCTCCACTTCTGATTTGGAATACACCAAGATGTCATCAATGAAGACAACCACAAAAGAATCCAAGTATTCCTGAAATACTCGATTCATAAGATCCATGAACACAGATGGTGCGTTCGTCAACCCGAACGGCATCACCGAAAACTCAAAGTGCCCATACCTTGTACCAAAGGCAGTCTTGGAGATGTCCTCATACCGAATTCGCAGCTGATAATAGCCTGACTTCAAGTCCAATTTTGAATACACCACTGACCCTACCAATTGGTCGAACAAGTCATCTATCCGAGGAATCAGATACTTCTTCTTGACGGTCAATTTATTTAGCTCTCGGTAGTCTATGCATAGCCGCATGCTACCGTCTTTCTTCTTTACAAACAACACCGGCGCACTCCATGGTGAAGAACTAGGTCTGATATACCCTTGCTCCAACAATTCCTGTAACTGTACCTTAAGTTCAGCCAACTCCTTTGGTTCCATCCTAAACGGAGGACGTGACACCGGCCTAGCCTCCGACACTAACTCGATTGAGAAGTCGATCTCCCTCCGAGGTGGCTCTCCAGGAAGTTCATCCGGAAACACATCCTTGAACACTGCCACTACGGGCACTTCCTCAATAGTCAGCTGGGAGAGACGAACCTCCAATAACGCTACAAGCGCTACACCACCCTTGTTAACCGCCCGCATCAACTGCATGGCCGAAATCAGGGAACAGCCACTCCACAAAGGCCCTCAAATTTGACCTCCGCCTGCCCTTTTCTCTTTAGGGTCACTACCTTAGATAGGCAATCAATACTGGCGCGCTGCTCTGCAAGCCAGTGCATGCCCAAAATGACATCAAACTCAACCAACGGTAAAATCGCTGCTACCAAAACAAAGTCAACTCCGTCTAGCTCCCAACAGATGCGCCCATTGGCCCCGGTGGTCATGGATGACCCATTGGGCATGTGCACCTTCAACTCCACGTCCGCCAAAAAAGACTCAACTCCTATTCTCCGGATGAAGCTCTCCGCAAGAAAGGAGTGCGATGCTCCCGTATCGAACAATACCCTAGCGGGGTATCCAGAAACTAACGCGAAGCCTACAACATAGACATCACACAAAAGTCTAAAAGTATGAAGCACAAAATTTAAACCTAAATTTTCTTCATACCTGTCACCACATCGGTTTGGCGGATCGCTTCTTGCTGTCCAAGGTTATAAGCCCTTGGTTGCACCGGTTGGAACCGAGAAGCGCACGACTCCGCCATCTTCCCTTTCTCTGCAGCACTGGGGCCGAAGCGCACAGTCTTCTCCTGTCTTGTCTCTTGCCCCGCTTCTCCTTGGGGGCAAACACGAGCTATGTGCCCCACCTTACCACAGTTGTAACACGTCAGCGGTCCCCTAGAGTGAGAACCTCCAGGCTTCCAATTACTCTTCTCACCGGGTCTGGAAGTGTGAGGCTTCTTCCTCCACCTACTCCCTTCAGACTTTCCATGGGATTAGGAAGGCCTCCCTTCCCCTTGCTTGGGAGTAAAACCCTTACAGCGTTGGGTTCGCTCTAAATCACTTTCCAAGATCCTGGCAGCCTTAACTAGTTCTTTGAATCCCTCCCTCTTCATGGAGATGAGGGGTTGCCTCAGATTCTCCCTCAGCCCCTGGTAGAAGAGGTTATCCCTTTCTACATCATCTGCCATCGTCGTTCCTGCGTAACGAACCAACCGGGTGAACTCCTGCACAAACTCATCCACTGTCTTGTCTCGCTGCATTAAATGCAGAAACTGCCTCTGAAGGGCCAATCGTGTAGAAACTGGAATATACCTCTTTAGAAATGCATCCCCAAACTCCTCCACTGACGGGGTGCATCCCAGGAGCTGGCGGCTGCTATGGCTCACCCACCATAACTTGGTGTCTCCTACCAACATGAAAGCCGCATACTCAGCTTTCTTTTCCTCTGGCGTCTCTACCGCCCTTAAAAGCTCTTGAATGCGAACCCACCAGTCCTCTACATCCATTGGCGTACCAACTCCCTTGAATGACGGGGGATGGAAACTCAGGAAATACTTCAAGTGTCAGTCTCCATGTCCGACAACTACCCTTTCCGCCAAAGGCTCCACTCGCCTGGCCTCTCCGCCTAGCGCGGCCGTCGCCGTGTTCGGTGTAGCAGGGGTTGCTACCTGAGCTACCGCTGCAGCTTGGGCTGCCACCATCGCTTCCGCAAGCATGCGACAGAAGTCGGTCGGGTTTACACCCGTGCCCAAAAGACCTGGAGCAGTAGCACTGCTCGTCGAAAGCTCTTCTCTTGCTCTCGACGTTCCCGCCTCGTTGCTTGCACTCTTCAAGAAACAAGAAACAAGGAATCAGTCTCAAATCTCAAGACTTAAACATAAGGACACTCATGGTCCCACGTTACTCTTAGGTGGATAACTTCTCTACGCATTGACCTTGAATCTGAACCTGCCTCTGATACCAAATTGTAACACCTCCCTTGTAGTGAACGTATAATATGGGTCCGGTCGGGGCCCCACAACATACGGACGCCACAGCTTTAGTATTAAAAGTTGATATAGCTACCCACACTCAAAACACTTTGCACAACACAGAGGAAACACAAGCAAGACAAGAAGTTATCCACCACTAGAAGAGTAAAACAAATGGCCTTATGGCCTTACAACAAGTGTCCAAAATCAAACTGTACAACAGTCATGAATGTGCCTAGCACTCCTAGTCTACCTCGGCATGCAAGCCGGATAAAATGAGTCTCAAACATAAAACATCACATAAGTAGAGCTACAAAAAGAAAGCACTTCATGAGGTTTAGGCCTTTTTGGCTGGCGAGCTAGCTCCTGCATGCGATCCTTGCCCTGTAAAATTTATTAGTAACGTGGGTTAGCAAAGCCTGACCTCAAACTGTGCAACAACACATCTCCTCCTGGCCGCCCCTAACGGACCCTGGGGTACCCCTCCAACCTGCAAGTTAGCACTTCGTATGTAATAATCATAAGCAAGAAAAGCAACTACAGAAACAGGGTTGGATGTCACACACATCATACATGTTCTCTACTGGTTGAGCATATAATAAAAGGGCCTACTTATGCAATCATGTATGCAATAACCTGGGTTTCACCCAAGGCACCCTAACTCGTATGCATCTAGCACATCATCACATCATATGGGTACTCATCGATTCCCCATTGGCATAAAGCCGCAAACAAGGGGGTCACCATTTCCCCCCAACGGCTCACAGGACGCCTCATGGAACTCTTGTCAAGGCCGCACCCGCTCAAGGTCTTAGCCCCGGGCTTGCCTACAAGCTCTGACGTCTCATGTCAGGATTCCAACAAACACAAAACTGACCGATTCTTAGAAGCCTTGCCGGACCCCACCCGCTCATGGCCTCATTGACCGGGCTTGTCCCCATTCTTGGCATTCTTGTCAGTCTCACAGAAGGGGACTAGTCTCGCCGGGACACTCTCCGCACATGACGTGAACATCACGGGATAGCCAGCCGACCACGGAGACATAGCCACGCCTTGGCACAACACAAACCAAGACAAATCCACCCTAGTCCCTCACTTGTACTGCAGCGCTCCCGCGCACCAAGGAAACCATCTCCAACTCATGCGGAGCTAACCTTGTCCACCAAGGAAAACATCTACCGCCACGAGGAGCTAACCTTGTCCGGTTACAACTACACGTACTCACTCGAGAAAAAGGGGGAAAACATCACCACATCACAAACGGCGTCTTGCCGCAATGGAATCTCTAAGAATACTTAACGTTCATATGCAACATCACCGAGTCGGACTAACGGTCGCGACTACGGCTTCACCCACCATGCCTAATCAACTAACGAAGCGGACCTCTAATGCAAATCATGCCGGGGACGGACTCAATCACCCGGAGGTTCCTCTTGAACCTTGTCAAACCAAAACCCCTCTTATTTGAGAGTTTGGTGCCCAAAAGCTAGAAAGAAAAGATGCTAAAGACATGTATCCTAAGACCGAGAGGAGAAGTATCGTTACCTTCCGAATCCTCTTCCTTGCCATGGCGAAATAGCCGGATGAAAACCTTCGCAACGATCTAACCTCCACGGATCTGGACTCGGCTCGCGATTTGGAGCACCGAAACCTCTCCTACAGCCCAAACTCTCCTTCTCCTTCTTCCTTATTCTCACTTCTCTCTAGATCTTTAGAAAGAGAATGCTTGGAGAAGAATGAGGGTTTTCAACCCTATTCTCGGACTTAACTCCTAAAGAAATGATCTGAGCTATCAGATCCTAAAACCAGGGAAAGAAAAGGCAACGATCCGACAGGAAAATAAAACACCTGGGCCGAACACGGCCTGGCACACGCCCGTGTCCAGGGTCGTGTGCCTCATTCGCCGTCTCAAATCGACGCGCCTGGAACAACACACGGGCATCCGACACGCCCATGTTTGACATGACATGCCCGTGTCCCCAAAGACACGGCCGTGTGGATGGCCGTGTGCCTCCATCGACACGGCCCCGAAACCAACCCGAGAAGTGACACGGCCTGGGACACGCCCGTGTCCCAGGCCGTGTGTCAATTCCCGACATTCGTCGACAGCCTTTGTTTCGACACCGCGGAAAAATGTCGAGCGAAGATCGTCGACCAAGCGGGACACGCCCTGTGACACGCCCGTGTCACAGGCCGTGTGCCCCATTCTCGACACTCGACACTCGACACTCGTCGAGTGAACATCGTCGACTGAAGCTCGTCGACATACCCACACGGACTTGGACATGCCCGTGTTCTAGGCCGTGTGCCTCATCTTGACACACTATCGAGCGAAAGTGTCGACACCACGGGCCGAGTGTTGACACGGGCTCGACACGCCCTGCGACACGCCCGTATCGCAGGTCATGTGCCCTAGTCTCGACACAATGTCGAGCGAAAGTGTCGACACCCCGGGCCGAGTGTCGACACGGGCTCGACACGCCCTGCGACACGCCCGTGTCGCATGCCGTGTGCCCCCTGCCAGGAACCAAAAATTTCCAGAAACGCTAAAACGACCCTGTCTTAAAACTGGGGTGTTACAGCTCAATTAGATGAGAGTTGAAAGAACTCCATAGTTAAGCGTGCTCGGGCTGGAGTAGGACTGGGATGGGTGACCTCCTGGGAAGTTCCCGTAGTGCGGGCTTGACTATCGAGTTTACCTCATCAAAGGGAGGCTGTGGCCACCAACAACCCGCCTGTGGATGGAGAGGGGTTGGGTGCTTGGGCTGCAGCCCTGTAGGGTCGCCTAGAGCGGAGCCGTGACGCTGTCATGTTGGATCGGGTAGGGGCCTTACAATAAAAGTGCACTTTTATTGTAACGCCCCTAGCCGATACAACGTTACAGCGTCACAGCTCCGCTCTAGGCGACGTTACCGGGCATTGTCACGTTGTATCGGCTAGGGTCGTTATAATAAAAAGTTCACTTTTATTGTAAGTCCCCTAGCCGATCCAACGTGACAGCATCACGGCTCCGCTCTCGGCGACCCTACCGGGCTGCAGCCCAAGCACCCCAACCCCTCTCCATCCACAGGCGGGTTGTTGGTGGACACAGACTCCCTTTCATGAGGTAAACTCGATAGTCAAGCCCGCACTACGGGGACTTCCCAGGAGGTCACCCATCCCAGTACTACTCCAGCCCGAGCACGCTTAACTATGGAGTTCTTTCAACTCTCATCACCAATTGAGCTGCAGCTCAACTGGTGATGAGAGTTGAAAGAACTCCATAGTTAAGCGTGCTCGGGCTGGAGTAGTACTGGGATGGGTGACCTCCTGGGAAGTCCCCATAGTGCGGGCTTGACTATCGAGTTTACCTCATGAAAGGGAGGCTGTGGCCACCAACAACCCGCCTGTAGATGGAGAGGGGTTGGGGTGCTTGGGCTGCAGCCCGGTAGGGTCACCCATAGCGGAGCCGTGACACTGTCACGTTGGATCGGCTAGGGGCCTTACAGATTGGCTGAGCTTCTTGTAAAAATAATGGCCGCAATAATGCCGCTAAACTTGTTAAACCAGGCACGAGGACTCTGCTTGAGGCCATAGATAGCTTTCTTTAGCCTGCATACTCGTGTCTCCCCCTGAGCAACATACCCATGAGGTTGTTCTATGTAAATATTCTCCTACAGATCACCGTAGAGGAAAGCATTCTTAACATCCAGCTGCGAAATATGCCAATGCCGGTTGACAGCGACCGAGAGGAGGACCCGAATGGTGATGAGATGAGCAACGAGAGATAAAGTATCGAAGTAATCAACACCATAGGTCCGAGTTAATCCTTTAGCCACCGGGAGGGCTTTGTAGCGATCTACGCTGCCATCGAGATGGAATTTGACAACAAAGACCCAGCGGCAGCAAACAACATCCATTTCCAAAGGCGGGGGAACCAGGGTCCAGGTGCCCCGTTCAGTAAGGGTAGCAACTTCCTCATCCATGGCAACCTTCCAATAAGAAATACTGAGAGCCTCCTGGTAGGTGCGGGGAGTGGCAGTCACGGAGATATCCAATGTAAACGCCATGCGAGAAGGAGTGAGACGATGATATGAAACAACAGCAACTATTGGGTGCTGGGTACACATATGCACCCGTTTGCGAAGACCAATGGGAAGATCCAGGTCGCCATGTTCCTCAGTAACCGGAGCATCCGTGGAGGAGAGAGCTGGCCCGGGAGAGGAGAGAGATGGCCGCGGAGAAGAGGGAGATGGCGGGGGTGATGAGGAAGAGAGGGAATGAGGTGATGATGGAGGTGATGGTGGGAAAAGCTCGACGAGAGTAGATGGGTAGAGGGGACGGTGGGAGAATGAGGTGGAGGTGGGTCGGAGGAGAAATAAGATACATTCTCGAAGAAGGTCACATCTGCGGAGATGTATTGTTTTCGAATAACGGTATTGAAACAACATTAGCCTTTTCGGTAGTTGAGTAACCCGAAAAGATACATTTGGTGGAACGTGAGTCAATTTTGTCATGTGTGGCAGAAGGATTGTGCACAAAGGTCGTGCACCCAAAGATACGCAGAGGAAGAGGAAACGCATCCTTGCCAGGATAGAGAAGAGAGAAGGGAGTTTATCCGTGGAGAACTGTGGACGGAATATGATTAATGAGGTAATAGGAGAGGAGGACAGTGTAGCCCCAATAGTAGCGAGGAACATGCACTTGTGTCATCAGAGTGCGGCTGACATCAAGAAGTTGACAGTTTTTGCGTTCCGCCACCCCATTTTGTTGCGAGGTATAGACACAAGTAGTTTGATGAAGAATATCATTTTGCACACAAAAAGAAGTTAAAGCATTGCTAAGATATTCTTTGGCGTTGTCAGAACGAAAAATTTTAATAGACATATCAAACTGATTTTTAACCATATGATAAAAAAATGTCCATACAAAATAAAGTTCTGAGCGATCCTTTAAAAGATACACTCATGTACATCGAGAGAAATCATCAATAAACGTTACAAAATAAGAACTACCCCGACCGATGGTGAGGGTAGGAGCAAGACCCCAGATGTTAGAGTGAACAAGTTCAAACGGCCGGGAAGATCCAGGACCTCTCTTTGGTGGAAAGGAGGAGCGGTGATGCTTGTCAAGTTGACATGCTTCACAGTTGAGCGGTGGGCCTTACAGAGGAAGATGTAGTAGAAGTTGATGGAGAAGACGGGGAGGAGCATAAAAAAGACGAAGGTTCCACTAGAGAAGATCAGTAGAAGATGCGGAGAAGGCGGAGAGTGCAGAAACATTGTCCAAGAAGTAGAGGCCGCCACTCTCAGTCCCAGTAGCAATCGTCCGCTTGGTGCCCGAATCCTGAAAAGAACAAGTAGTAGATGCGAATGTGACAGAGCAATATAGTTGTTTGAAAAGGGAAGTAATAGATAACAAGTTACAAGGGAACTTGGGCATGTAGAGGGTGACCTCCAAGCGAAGAGTCGGAGTTAATTGAACAAACCCTGTTCCATTGACCGGTGAGGGAGAGCCGTCCGTAACAAGGACTGGGGGTAACCGGTCATGCTGTTGTAGGAGAGAAAAATAGTGCGGATTGTCGGTCATATGATTGGTAGTACCAGAGTCGATGAGCCATTTACCTTGAGTAGCGACGTGGGCACTACCTGAAGACGTGACCACAGAGGCGGACGACTTTGATAAGGAAGTGGAGGCATCACCAGATGGTCGAAGATGATGATGCTTATTCCAACAGCGATCAACCATGTGGCCGGTGCAGCCACAGTGAAAGCAAAGAAAGTGGGAAACACCACGGTCGCTGGAGGGGAGGTAGCAGCCACCAGAGCCACTGCGCTTAGTATGGTGAGCGGAGATGTCCAATGGAGGAGGGGAGGATAACAGCGGACGTTAAAGCAAAGAAGTAGCAGCGGCGATGCGGGTAGCGGTGGCATCTAGGGTGGGAGACTCCGCCTCACCAAGGATCTGTTTACGGATCATGTCATATGACTCTGGAAAGCATAGAAGATAACATACAACCAGAAGATCCTGGAAGTGTTTGTGTTAATCAGCAAGATCAGTAGAGAAGGGGCGATTTTGTAGAATTTCGGCTCCGAGAGACTGAACTTGCTGGTAAGCAACCGCTGGAGACATGGAGTGACGGGCAAAGAGGTCCGCATATAAAGTATAGATGCAAGACATCTGAGCCCCTTGGAGTAGAGAGCGGCAAGATGTAGCCAAGAGGCCTTGACGTTTTCATCGTGACGTATGACAGGGAGGCATTCATCAGAGAGGCTGTTAGCCAGTCATGTGAGGACAAGAGCATCACTGGCATCCCAATCGTCAAAGAGAGGGGAATCGTGCGGAGGAGGGTCATCGGTGAGATGATGACGTTTGCATTGAGAGTGGAGGAGGAAAGTGAAGGAGACACTCCAATCTGGATAGTTTGGACCAATAATCTTGGAAGCGGTGCCAAGATTACCAGAAGGAGTGGGAGGTGTAGGAGGATGAGCGACAATGGGAGTAGTGGCGGTGGAGATATCGGAGTTGGCCATTGAAGAAGGTAGCGAGAGAAACAAACCGCGGCTAGAAGGAGAAGTCGCTAGAAGGGAAGCAGCTAACGAGGTCGCGGTGACTTAAGCACAGGTCGCGTCGACAAAGAATAGGAGAGCGGCAAGAATAGGTCACGACGACTTAAGGACAGATCGCGGCGACAAATCAGAGGAGAGCGGCTAGAACAGGTCGCGACGACTTAAGGACAGGTCGCGGCAACAAAGAAGAGGAGCGACTAGAAAAGGGGAGCCGAAGACTAAGCAAAGTGTGTGGCAAGAAAGAGGAAGCAAGAGACCGCAAATACAAAGGGCAGGGAGAATCAAGCCATGCGAACATGGCAACGGTAGAAGAGCAATCAAGCCGCGAAAACAGGTCGCGGAAAGAAGAAACAAGTCACGAAGACAGAGAGTGCTCACATAATCAGGAGGAAAGGACCGAGTGCACTGATACCATGCGCGGACAGGAAAAAGCAGAACAAAAATTTGGAATAATGCGAACTTTATTATCCAAAAAAGGTATCAATTACAATGGTATAGCCTCCCTTTTATAGAATGGAGGAGATGAGAGAGATTACATTTAAGCAATGTAGGACTAAAAATTTACAAGTATATGCGGCTTTACAAAAACACAAATCGGACTGGTCGTGCGGTTAGACAAGCCGACTAACTGCATGACAACCAACAGGAGGAGAACAAGCGGCACAGAGAGCAAGCCACCACAGGAGACCGCTAGACCGCTCGATCACCAAGTCGTCTGAGACAAACTGCCAGACCGCTGGGATACCAAACTGCAACAACCCGACAGATAGACCGACAAGGATAAACTGCCAGACCGCCCAGCCTCCGAAAAGCAACAGTCCGCCCGTCCTCCATACTGCAACAATGCACAAAAAAATAAACAAGCAAACCACAGACGACACCAGAAATTATAGTGGTTCCCCAACCCTGGGTACATCCACTTGCCACCTCACCGATCTAGCAACACACTAGACTCGACTACTCCACTATTCTCTCTGATTGAAAACAATCCTACAACTCGAAACAAATTTCCTACAACTCGGTTTAAAACAACTCCTACAAAAACTCGAAGAACAACCCCGACAAAACTCGGAGAATAACTGTTACAATATTAAAATGAATTTACAATTAGAATAAACTGACTTGTCTTCACAGATCTGGCTGAATCTCAGGTTCTTCCTTCTTGAAAAACTGAAAAACCCTATCAGAAAAGTTGAGGAAGAAATCTGTGAATCCTTCGATCTAAGAGCTTATGATCACCACGATCAAGGAGAAGATTTGGTGATGTCAAAAATCTTGATCGGTGAACTCCTTCTTGTCTAAATCTCTGGATCGAGAAGTTTGGCGATGAAGAACGATCCTTGTCAATGGCGAAGCTTCTCGATTTAGAAAGTTGAGAAATATTCAGAAACTTGTATATAATACTACTTAGGATTTGTCGATTCTGACAAGACCTTTTATAGACCTTTCATAATGGTCTAAATTACATTAAATGCAAGCCACGTGGACCAATCAAGAGTTAATGACATTTGAAATCGAATCCGTCAGATACTTACGAAAATCCAGAAATCTGCATTCCATTTCTCGAGAGGAGTAAGTGTTCTCGAGAAGATATTTCTGTTTCTCGAGAAGATATATGAAGTTCTCGAGAATAAATACTTAAGGAAACTATAAGAAATGAATTCTGGTATCTTGAGATTGAGGAGAATTACTCGAGAAAGATAAAACTTATTTTCTCGAGAAAAATTCTTCTGTTACTCGAGAACAAGGAAGAATCTCGAGAAAAGATTTTTGTGTCTCGAGAACCAACATCTGGTTCTCGAGAACTATTTTTGGCCTTCTTAAGTGTTGATGCGCGGAAACGGCACCGGGGGCACAGCTATCACTGAGGGGGTGTTTGGTCTCACAGGCTAGGTGAGAAGGAAGGAGAAGGTTGCGGGGGTAGAGGAGAATGAAGCTTCTGAGTGCTCGAGAGTGGAGCAGACAGCTTGTTCAAGGAGGGTTGCGGGGGTAGAGGAGAGGCTGCTGAGAGCAGAGGAGAGGCTTGATCAACAGAGAGGGTTGATCAAGAGAGGAAGAGGAGGGAGACCAGGAGCGTTCAAGCAAACAGTAACTGCAACTGTTGCATTTGCAGGTTGGTTGTCGAGAAGTGCTGAGCTGAGCTGATGGCGAGGCTTGCTGAGCAGAGAAGCAAGGCTTGCTGAGCAGAAGAGCAAGGCTTGCTGAGCAGAGGAGCAAGGCTTGCTGAGCAGAGGAGCAATGCTTACTGAGCAGAGGAGCAAGGCTTGCTGAGCAGAGGAGCAAGGCTTGCTGAGCAGAGGAGCAAGGCTTGCTGAGCAGAGGAGCAAGGCTTGCTGAGCAGAGGAGCAAGGCTTGCTGAGCAGAGAAGCAAGGCTTGCTGAGTAGAGGAGCAAGGCTTACTGAGCCGAGGAGCAAGGCTTGCTGAGCAGAGGAGAGAAGAGGGGGCCGCTAGCAGCGGCAACAACACACTTCGCCCGCCGCGGCCTAAATGCCACTCTTGCGACGGGCTTTCCTTTGATTAATAGCGAGAGGTTACAAGCTTACAAGTACACCTTCACAACAAATCATTAAAGGGGTACAAAGAGGAGCTGGCGGCTAAGGGGGAAGAAATTGCCAGAAAGCAGAGAAGAGAAGCTGCCAGAGACTAAGTAAAAGAGGCTGCTGGCTGCTGGAGGACTGGAAAACTGTGTCTGCAGAGTCTGCTGGCAAGCTGCTGGAGAGCTGTGGAGGACTGCGCGGACAGGAAAACGGAGTCCGCAGGGTATGCTGGCAAGACTTGTCTCCACCTCCGGTCCTCTAGATCCCCCCAAATGAGAGGAATCAGGGGCTATTTATAGGCCCAGGGAAGTTCTTCAAAGAGTGGGGCCCAGTGACATCAGCATGATGACCTGCGCAGACTCCGCGGAATGGAAATTGGAGTCTGCCAGGTAGGCGAAGCAGCAGGCTGGAGGAAGAGAACGGAGGCCTCTCCCTTGCGGGCGGCCTGGGCGGACTCCGGGGGGAGTCCGCCCGGCAGGGCCGGGGCCACCCCCTAGCGGGCGGGCTGGGCGGACTCCGGGTGGAGTCCGCCTGGCTGGCCGGGCCGCCCCCGAGCGGGCGGCCTATGCAGACTCCTGGGGGAGTCCGCCCGGCTGGTCGGGCCGCCCCCGAGCGGGCGGCCTGGGCGGACTTCAGGGGGAGTCCGCCCGGCTGGCCGTGCCGCCCCCGAGCGGGCGGCCTGGGCGGACTCCAGGGGGAGTTCGCCCGGCTGGCCGGGCCGCCCCCGAGCAGGCGGCCTTGGCGGACTCCAGGGGGAGTCCGCCCGGCTGGCCGGGCCGCCCCCGAGCGGGCAGCCTGGGCGGAATCCTGGGGGAGTCCGCCTAGCTGGTCGGGCCTCCCCCGAGCGGGCGGCTTGGGCGGACTACAGGGGGAGTCTGCCCGGCTGGCCGGGCCGCCCCCGAGCGGGCGGCCTGGGAGGACTCCAGGGGGAGTCCGCCCGGCTGGCCGGGCGGCCTGGGCGGACTCCATGGGGAGTCCGCCCGGCTGGCCGGGCCGCCCCCAAGCGTGCGGCCTGGGCAGACTCCAGGGGGAGTCCGCCCAGCTGGCCGGGCCGCCCCCGAGCGGGCAGCCTGGGCGGACTCCGGGAGGAGTCCGCCCGGCTGAAGGGCAGAGGCCGCCCTGGGTGGGCGGCCTGGCAGGCGGAGGTCACCCCGGGTGGGCGGCCTCGGCAGACGGCGGCAGGAGGCCGCCGCCCCACGAGCGGCAGGGAGGCCGGAGCCCCTTGGGCGGACTGGGAAGCCGCCCCTTGTGGTGCTGTTGGCTGACTCCTGCAAGGGAAAGCATGCACGGTTAGCGGGCCTAACCGCATGACCTGCGAGGGTGAGCTATGGGAACAGCCCGTCGTCCCGCAGGGCACGCAGTTGCAAGGGGACCTAGACGGACGGGGAAAACTGTCCGCCTACGTTGGGGGCTTGTCGCGACCAAAAGGGAGAATCTAAGGAGCGCGACTATCCAGCTGGCTACCTTGGGAAGGATTGCCGATTTCTGGGTTAACATAATCCCTGCACTTTTTTAAGTTCCGAAGGGAACTTTGAAAAAGTTGGAGACCCACGAAAATCGTGATCCATCCCGAAGGAAAGATAAGGGGGGGAAAGGAGAGATAGAACCTGAATACTCTCCTTACAAGCTTGGTGTTTCCTGTCTATTTTCCTGCAAGAGGAAAATTAGGGTAAGCATGTATGCGCGGTATATCGAGTTTGTACCTGAGTTTGCTTTTGCAAAACGAAGAAGGTGTGTCTTCTGTTAAGTTCTGCAAAACAAAAGTGAAGAAAATAGAAAGGCATAATATCTTGCAAGTACCTGATAGAAGCTTGCAAACACCTGTTATCCTCTGTAAAAAAGGAAAGAGGAAGAGTATACAAGGAAGAAAGGAAAAATGAGTTGCAAGTACTTGGATGGAACTTGCAAATCTTTGGTGTTTCTGCGAATGAAAAGTTAAAAGTATGCATAGTGCATGAAAGTAACTTGCAAGTACCTGAACGGAGCTTGCAAGTGTCGGTGATCTCTGCAAGAAGAGAGTTAGAGGCAGGTATTGTTATACAAAGATAAGCTGCAAGTACCTGAATATGACTTGCAGACGTCTGTTAACCACTGCAAAGTGAATAGAGAACAGCAGATATAAAATAATGATTTAAACTGCAAGTACCTGGATGAGGCTTGCAGGTGTTTGTTGTTCTCTACAAAGAGAAAAGTTAGAAGCAGACAATATGCATATGAAAGGAGCTTGCAAGTACCTGTGGAGAAGGCTTGCAAGGGTTTGCTAACCTCTGCGAGGAGAGGAATTAGAAGCAAACAAGACATGAAGATAACCGCACCAAAATTGTTGAGATAACCCATGAAGGTTGACGAGATAAGGCTTTCGAGCCAAAACTGTTGAGATAACCCATGAAGGTTGACGAGATAAGGCTTTCGAGCCAAACTGTTGAGATAACCCATGAAGGTTGATGAGATAAGGTCGATATGACCAGGTAGCAAGAAAAATGCCTGATGAACACTTTATCATGAAGTCCAGATTAATGAATCGAGCGCTAGCTGTCGATGTGGCTGGATGAACATGATCAGAATGAATGCCGGAATCCTTTTGGTAGGTTGGATTAACCTGTTCACCTGTGAAAGGAGGGAAGAGAGAAAAGGAGGTCTACACTCGGAATGACTAAAGAGGGTTGAATGCTGCCACAGGTGTTCCCCGTGGGCCTTATGCATCACTTGCCCGAAAAATCATCCCGAGTATAGTCCTACTCAAAGCGGGCTGGCCGCGCATCCTCAAGGAGGGTACAAAAGAGAAAAGCAAGGGAAAGATCCTGAGAAGGATCGCTAGAAGGAACGCTCTCTTTCCTTGGGCACAAGCATCACTGATCAACGAGACTGGTAGCGCCAAGAGGCCTAGCTTGTCTGTGGATTGATCAGTGGAGTTGTGAGAACCCGAGAAGGCATGGATCGAGGATACTGTAGTGTTCAACAATCACAGTTAGGTGATGATCGAAGAGACAAGGCTACGCTTGGTCGTCATTGCTTGTCAAGCAAAGATCATCATGACTGTAATGTATCCTAAACAAAGCACAGCAAAGCTAACACATGGGGCTCCCCTAGCATACACTCTGTGTCAGATGCCGGCCAGGATCCAAAATTTGAAGCCCATTCCCGCGATTGAACTTCTCCCACTACACACATGGGTATACTCCCTCCATATGTGGTCGTAGTGGTTGTGCGAGAACAATCAACGGAGGGAACGTTTCAGACTCAGTGATATCTCATTGGCGTACTGATCCTTAGAGAGAGAGAAGAGAGGAAGGAGCAACACAAGAAGGGAATTGTGTCAGTATAAGATCCCTGATAAAAAGCTTTACAGAAAAGCAAGAAAAGAACACTGAGAAGTGTTTGATGAAATGAAAATGTTGAAGAGTGAGAGCAAGGGTTGAGATAAACCATGAAGCTTGCTAGGAGCTTTGGAGGACTGTGAAGTCCATCGCTTGCTCAGAATAGCCTTCCAAGCACACATTCGTCGTCAGCATCGAAGTATTTGACGGCTTGGTTAACAACGAGGAGAGGAGGCTCTTTGACTTAGTTTACTCCCCTTGAGGAGCAAGGAGCGTCTGCTACTCCTTTGCCCTTTGAAGTTGTTGGATCAGGGCGTTGTTCTTTAGGAAGCAGGTCATGCATCTTTCCCTGCCGGAGCATCCTTTGCACAAGCTGCCGGAATGCTCGGCAGTCTTCAGTTAGGTGACCTGGCTCTTTGTGAAATTCGCAGTAAGGTTCTGAACCCCTAGATCTTTGATCTGCTGGTCGATAGGGCTTCTTGAAGTTTGCCCTGTCATTCATGATCTGGATTACTTCTTGCATGACCTCATCGAGATCAGACTCATGCAAGTCGTTGTCCTGCTGCTGTTGAACTGCTGCTGTTTGCAAAGACAGAGCTAGCGACAGTAATGGGTCTTGAGCATGATCACGGCTCGGGAAGGAGTATCGATGGCGATGAATCCTTCTCTCCTTCTTTGAGTGAGTTGGGAAGTGATTGTGAGGAGACCTTGGAGGATGCTTGCGAGAGAGATCCTCCTCGGATAAAAGCTTGGAGATGAGGCCTGGATTTCTCTTTTCGCCTCGGATATATGAGTTGGC
Source organism: Platanthera guangdongensis (assembly GCA_039583875.1). Classification (NCBI taxonomy): domain Eukaryota; kingdom Viridiplantae; phylum Streptophyta; class Magnoliopsida; order Asparagales; family Orchidaceae; genus Platanthera; species Platanthera guangdongensis. The sequence continues at coordinate 127,995,573 of CM077161.1, read as the reverse complement.
TAGAGCAATCAACTCCTGATATGTCCTTGGAGCACGGACATTGGCTTCAAATTTGAGAGGCCCTTCACGAAGACCGTGGATAAGATCCACTCTGTAAATTTCTTGATCAGTATCTTCGATGTCCAAAATCTCTCTTAGGAATCGATCAACAATCTAAGACCAAGTCTCATTTTGCGCTGCTTGATCTCGAAGAGAGCTTCAGAACCGCCCTTTCTCTTGGTTGATGTACAGAATTTGAGAAGAAACTCCCTTCGAAGATCACAGAAGGAAGTGATGGAGTGGGGACGGAGGCCATAAAACCAATCCCTCACTTGCCTATCAAAGGAGGTGACAAGGAGCTTGCACTTAGTTGCATCTGAAAGGGTTTTGAGAGCAACGGCTGACTCAAAAGCTTGGAGGTGCTTTACTGGATTTGTCTCTCCAGTGTAGATTGGTAGTCGAGGCTCTCTGAAGTTTGTCGGAGTAGGCTCATGACGAACATTTTCTGCGAATAGTGAAGGTTCTTCTTGCTCTCCTACAGCATAGGAATAAAAAGGAGCATAAGCTGCAACTGCAAAAGGAGCATGAGGATAAAAAGGAAAAGTTGCTGCAGGAGGAGCCGAGGCAGGAGCTGAAGGGTAGGGATGACTTCCCTGAAAATTGAGAACTCTAGCAGGACTTTCCCGGGCTGCTTCCCGGAATAAGTTATGGCGAGCAGCGAACTCTTCGTCTTGAAGTCGCAAAGGAGCTGCAGGCCCTTGCGGAAAGGTTGGGGTGTAAGGAGGATAAAATGGCGGGCAAGATTGAGAGTAAGCTTGTTGATGCTCTGATGTTGGTGTTGGGTTGATTGGAGTAGCTGCTGGATGAGCGTCTAATCGCTGCGTGATTGCAGCAAGAACTTTGTTGATGGCCTGGAACTGTTGAGCATTCTCACGGCGCGTCTGCTCAAGGGCTTCCCAGAGAGGATCTTCACTGGAACTTGGGGCAAGGTTCTCGGCTGATTGTTGGTCTAACATGGTTAACTATCGCTTTCACTGCCTATTCTGATCTGAAGGGCTGCGCGTGAGCTGACGTTCCATGCTCACCGCACCAAAATTGTTGATGCGCGGAAACGGCATCAGGGGCACAGCTATCACCGAGGGGGTGTTTGGTCTCACAGGCTAGGTGAGGAGGAAGGATAAGGTTGAGGGGGTAGAGGAGAAGGAAGCTTCTGAGTGCTCGAGAGTGGAGCAAACAGCTTGTTCAAGGAGGGTTGCGGGGGTAGAGGAGAGGCTGCTGAGAGCAGAGGAGAGGCTTGATCAACATAGAGGGTTGATCAAGAGAGGAAGAGGAGGGAGACCAGGAGCGGTCGAGCAGACAGTAACCGCAACTATTGCACTTGCAGGTTGGTTGCCGAGAAGTGCTGAGCTGAGCTGAGGGAGAGGCTTGCTTAGCAGAGAAGAAAGGCTTGCTGAGCAGAGGAGCAAGGCTTGCTGAGCAGATAAGCAAGGCTTGCTGAGCAGAGGAGCAAGGCTTGCTGAGCAGAGGAGCAAGGCTTGCTGAGTTGAGAAGCAAGGCTTGCTGAACAGAGGAGCAAGGCTTGCTGAGCAGAGGAGCAAGGCTTGCTGAGCAGAGAAGTAAGGCTTGCTGAGCAGAGGAGCAAGGCTTGCTGAGAAGAGGAGCAAGGCTTGATGAGCAGAGGAGCAAGGCTTGCTGAGCAGAGAAGCAAGTCTTGCTGAGCAGAGGAGCAAGGCTTGCTGAGCCGAGGATCAAGGCTTGCTGAGCAAAGGAGAGAAGAGGGGGACACTAGCAGCGGCAACAACACACTTCGCCCGTCGCGGCCTAAATGCCACTCTTGCGACGGGCTTTCCTTTGATTAATAGCGAGAGGTTACAATCTTACAAGTACACCTTCACAACAAATCATTAAAGGGGTACAAAGAGGAGCTGGCGGCTGAGGGAGAAGAAATTGCCAGAAAGAATAGAAGAGAAGCTGGCAGAGACTAAGTAAAAAGGCTGCTGGCTGCTGGAGGACTGGAAAACTGAGTCTGCATAATTTGCTGGCAAGCTGCTGGAGTGCTGTGGAGGGCTGCGCGGACAGGAAATCTGAGTCCGCAGGATCTGCTGGAAGGCTGATGACGGACTGCGCGGACAGGAAAATAGAGTCCGCAGGGTCTGCTGGCAAGACTTGTCTCCACCTCCGGTCCTCTAGATCCACCCCAAATGAGAGGAATCATGGGCTATTTATAGGCCCAGGTAAGTTCTTCAAAGAGCGGGGCCCAGTGACGTTAGCATGACGACCTGCGCGGACTCCGCGGACTGGAAATTGGAGTCCGCTAGGTAGGCGAAGCAGCAGGATGGAGGAAGAGAACGAAGGCCTCCCCCTTGCGGGCGGCCTGGGCGGACTCCGGAGGCAGTCCGCCCGACAGGTCTGGGGCCGCCCCCTAGCGGGCGGCCTGGGCGGACTCCGGGTGGAGTCTACCCAGCTAGCCGGGCCGCCCCCAAGCGGGTGGCCTGGGCGGACTCCTGGGGGAGTCCGCTCGGCTGGCCGGGCCGCCCCCGAGCATGCAGCCTGGGCAGACTCCAGGGGGACTCCGCCCGGCTGGCCGGGACACCCCCGAGCGGGCGGCCTGGGAGGACTCCAGGGGGAGTCCGCCCGGCTGGCTGGGCTGCCCCCGAGCGGGCGGCCTGGGCGGACTCCAGGGGGAGTCCGCCCGGCTGGCCGGGCCGCCTCCGAGCGGGCGGCCTGGGCGGACTCCAGGGGGAGTCCGCCCGGCTAGCCGGGCCGCCCCCAAGCGGGCGGCCTGGGCAGACTCCAGGGGGAGTCCGCCCGGCTGGTCGGGCCGCCCCCGAGCGGGCGGCCTGGGCGGGCTCCAGGGGGAGTCCGCCCGGCTGGCCGGGCCGCCTCCGAGCGGGCGGCCTGGTCGGACTCCAGGCGGAGTCAGCCCGGCTGGCCGGGCCGCCCCCAAGTGGGCGGCCTGGGCGGACTCTAGGGGGAGTCCGCCCGGCTGGCCGGGCCGCCCCCGAGCGGGCGGCCTGGGCGGACTCCGAGAGGAGTCCGCCCGGCTGAAGGGCAGAGGCCGCCCCGTATGGGCGGCCTTGCAGCCGGAGGTCGCCCCAGGTGGGTGGCCTCGGCGGACGGCGGCAGGAGGTCGCCGCCCCACGAGCGGCAGGGAGGCCGGAGCTCCTTGGGCGGACTGGGAAGCCGCCCCTTGTGGTGCTGTTGGCTGACTCCTACAAGGGAAAGCAATGTAAGGTTAGCGGGCCTAACCGCATGACCTGCGAGGGTGAGCTATGGGAACAGCCCGCCGTCCCGCAGGGCACGCGGTTGCAAAGGGACCTAGACGGACGGGGAAAACTATCCGCCTACGCTGGGGGCTTGTCGCGACCAAAAGGGAGAATCTAAGGAGCGCGACTAGCCAGTTGGCTACCTTGGGAAGGATCACCGATTTCTGGGTTAACATTAAGAAAAGTCTTTGGCTTCTCGAGAAAAATACTTTGAAAAAATTAAAGCTTATTATATGGTAACTCGAGAAGGAAAGTCATGATCTACTCGAGTGCGCATGGCTTTCTCGAGAACTGCACTAGTCTTTCTTGAGAACAACTTCTACTACTCGAATACTTGACTGAGCTCACTCGAATACTAAATTTATTTCTACTCGAGTACAATAAGTCCTTCTCGAGAAAAATACTTAGAAATTTTTTGTTATATTCTGAAAAAGTGATTTTCTTTAAAGAATCCAACAACCAACCTTTCTCCCATATCTTTAATACTTGAAAATGAAGTGTCTCCCATTAGAGAGGTTACACATTAGTCAACACCATGGATCATATAATGAGGGATTACATTGTATGGTCCTGTGTTTGGTGATTCATTGTAAACTGACATTGGTCTACACTTGGCAATTATAACCTGCAAGCACTCAACTTGAAAAAACATCAAATACAAACTTAATTCATCTTAGTTCAAGGGTGAATTCATACAAATCTAGGTTATTGTGGATACAATACCCAACAATCTCCCCCTATTTGTAGAAGTCAGAACCATCTACACTAAGATGAATTACACCAAGATAAACAAGTAACATAACTAATAAGCAAAGTAAATGGAAGAAAAGTTATGCAATAAAAGATTTTGATCATCAAAATTTAAAGATGTATATATATATATAGAAATTTCCCAGGAAAGCTCCTATTGCACAAAATTTCTCATATATAAAACTTTTGATCATCTTCAATCATTTCTTGGTCTGTTGTTGATGCTGCCTCTAATGCTTGTCTTCTTGCCTCTGGAAATATATGAATGGCTTTGGAAAATACTTGGCTGGTGTGGGAGGAGTAGTAGGATCATCCCGACTATACTTCTTATCATGTAACCTTCTTAGTGTCATAGATTTCTCATACTGCATCCATTCAGAATGAGAGTAGTATGTATCCTTGTTTCCACTGAAATACACTACAAGTCTTAAAGTTTCCAGAATAATGGATTTAGAAGTAGGGCTCAGACTTTAGCAAATTACCTTTCAACATGTTCTGGCATGGGAGTGGATCTGCTAGTAGAAGCAACATCACCATACTTTCTTCTTTTAGGTATATGTACTTCAGGAGGAATCTGTGGAGGCACATCATCTTGTTCAGTATTCCATGCTTGTGAATATGTTTCAGGAGGCAGAGCTTCATAAAGTTCTGGATGTGGAGAGAATATAAGACTATGAACATCCTGGCTATGAGTAGGGGCTACAGTGGGATCAACTGAGAAATCAGGGAAGATTAGATTATGCATCCACACTGCAATGTTATAGGTATAAACCTTTGTGCTCTTAATTCCTTGTAGCACTGATGTTTGGACCTCTTTAAGTCGATTATCCCATTGATCTTTCATTGTTTGGACTTTCTTATCTAGCTATTCTTTTACTTTATCCTCCCCCTTTCCGACTTCTACAGAAAGGGTCTCTATGACTTCTTCCTTGAACTTGCCAGCTTCTTCACATGTCTTGAAGTTGCGCTCTTGAGCTTTCTTTACTAATTGAATCTGGTTGTTAGCTAGAGTGACGGATTGTTCCATTACCTTACGAATACTGGTAATGGTGTGGTCTTTGCCTTTGCCTCCAATTTGTAAGAGCCTTTTGAACTCAACAGTGTTGCTATGGATTTCTAAAAATCCTCAGCTCATTTTTTTTCTAAGTTTGAGACTTTATCAGTGACAGCTTGAATTGAGGTATCAAAGTATTTTCTCTACTCTCTTCAGGAATGGCTTCATCCTGAGGAGGAGGTGGAGGTGGAACTGGAGCTGTCCAGAGGACTATTTCTTCAAGAAGAACAGTAAATGTAGAAATCTATTTTCTTCCGGCAGTAGTTATTTCATCTTCAGCATCATCACCTAGAAAAGTGGGAATGTTGAAGTGTAGGCTTGGAAGAGGAGGTTCAGCAGCTTCAGCAGGTACTTCTTCTTCAGTATTAGAAATAGAGACAACATCTTCATCTTCTTGTACCTCCTTAAGAGGAGTCTGGGGCCGAGATGGTTCTGGGTCAGATGGATGTTTTGGTTAAGGAGATGTTTCTGTTGGAGATCGTTATTCTTCAGGCAGAGGGGATAGAGGCTCTTTAGAGGTGAGTTCCTCTATCATCTTGTCTATGTCATCAGCTGTGGACAGTATTTGATCATTTACCTAGGCATCAGTTAGAATTTCTGCATTAGGCAGGTTTACAACAATAAATTCTGAGCTATCTCCTTGGAGAGAAGAGTATTTTGCAGCAACAGATGTAGATGTATCTTCTTCTAAAACTGTATGTACATCTGCAGGTGAGGTTGTGACTTGGGCTGGAGTATCTATATAGACTATGGCTAGAGTTTGAACTTGAGTAGGCTGCACTTGCATAGATGGAGCAGGCTCCCCCTCAATAACATGATCAGTTATTTGATGAGAGAGTGGTGATGGAGGCCTGACTTCATCTTCATCTATCCTTGCATCTTGGTCTGGTTTTTGAAGTTTGACCTCCCATCTCTGGATGGAGGTGATTGAGTCCTTCTTCATGTGATGAAGGGCCATGCCCTTATCCAAGTTAAAAACATCTGGCATCATCTGATTTAGATAAAGAGATAAAATCCTACCATAGTTGGGGCTTTTGATACTTTCCTTGATCTTATCAAAGATCATCATCCCCCATTGAAACTTCTTTCTACAGATTACAGTAGCCATCATATCAAAGAATTCAATAGTGATGTAGCTTATGGAACTGGTGCGGCAGAGAAGAACTTTTCCAAGAAAATTTGTAAGTAATTTGCTCTTCACATTCATGTGTTGTCTGCGAATGGTGACGGTTGAGTCGGGAAGGCCATAGAAACCATAAGCCCTTTCATAATCTGAACTTACTAGGTCATCTTCCTTGTTAATCACTGGCAGCTGCAGAAATTGAGAAACAGAGGTTGAAGTCATTTTGATTTTGATGTCCCTAACCTTAGTTTTCAGAACTTTTCCTTTCTGCTTGATCTTGGCATGCTGGAAGAATTCTTCTACATCAGAAATAAGTACTCTACAAGGGTGTTGAAGAACAAAGGACAGTCCAGCAGTGTCAAGCAGAATGGGGACATTTTGAAGTCGTCTGAAATGTCACCGATTCCAGTGGAGATGAGTTCGTTGTTGATGCCTACCTTTAATGAGGAGGCCATTGATTGAAGAACTAGACGTCTGCTCGCCGGTGAGAAGAGAGATAGGGTTGTTTGTGGGAGTGCGGCGGAGACAGAGAAGGTGAAAAGGTTTTCTCGAGAGAGGGGTTTTGGACTTCGGGAATAGGAAATTTGTGGACTTATCTATTTACATATACCCTAAATCTTGATGATTAATGAAATAAATAATGCTAAAATACCTGGAGTATGGCGGTGAAGTGCCCGGGTGCCAATATCAAAAAATTGAACTTGAGAGAGATTTTCCATCTGATTTCTCGAGTGAGATATCAGTTCTCGAGAAGAAGAAAGCAATTTCTCGAGTAGAAGGTGTGTTGTCCTCGAGTAAAGCTATTTTTCCCGAGAAGCAAGTCGAATGTTCTTGAGAATAAATGAGGTACTCAAAAAATGAAGTCCAGACTTAGAGTTTTCTTGATTTTTGAAAAGTAGCCCGACTCTGAACTTGACTATGTGGCCCTTTTCTTCAGCATTCCTTATTTAGCATGCCAAGTTCTCTTTTGAAGAATGAGAACTTGGCCTCTTCCAGTGACTTCGTGAATATCTCTGCAACCTGCCTATTAGTTGGAATATACTGGAGATTGATGTCTCTATGCTCCACATGCTCCTTGATGAAATGGTACCGCGGCTCTATGTGATTTGTCCGGCTGTCAGAGACAGGGTTGTTAGCTATTGCAATTGTACTAGAGGAGTCACAGAATAGTGGAATGTCCTTGACCTTCAACTTGTAGTCTTCAAGCTGATTCTTGATCCAGAGTAATTGTGCATAACAACTGCCGGTAGAAATATATTCTGAACCAGTCATTGAAATTGCAACACAATTTTACTTCTTGCTGCTCCATGAGATGAGTCTCCTTCCATGGAATTGGCAAGTCCCAAAAGTGTTCTTTCTATCATCTTTACTACCTGCAAAATCTGCATCTAAAAATCCAATTAGCTCGTTATCATTACTTCTTGGGTAACGTAAGCCAAGATTTGGTATGCCCTTAAGATATCTCAAAATCTGCTTTGCAGCAGTGTAATGAGATTTATTAGAGTTCACCTGATATCTAGCACACACACATGTTGAAAACATAATGTCTATCCTACTAGCAGTAAGGTAGAGCAAGGATCTAATTATGCTTTTGTACTTGCTTTCATCAAAAGGTTCCTCTTTCTCATCCTTATCCAAAGACATAGCTGAACCCATTGGAGTCCTCATAGAGGTTGCACTCTCCATTCCGAAATTTGTAATCAACTCTTTGGTGAACTTCGTCTGAGAGATGAAAATTCCATCCTTAGATTATTTCACCTCAAGTCCTAAGAAATACTTCAGCTCTCTCATACTACTCATTTCAAACTTCCCTTACATAAGTTTGGAAAACATCTTACAAAGGTTGTCGTCAGTGGAGCCAAAAATGATGTCATCGACATAGATTTGCACTAGCAAAATCTTGCCTTTTACTTCCCTAAGAAATAATATCTTATCTATCTTTTCCCTTATGAACTTATTCTCAAGAAGAAAGTTAGACAGTGTTGCATTCCAAGCTCATGGAGCTTGTTTCAAGCCGTATAGCACTTTAAATAATAAATAAACAAAATTAGGATGTTCAGGATCAAAGAAACCTAGATGTTGTTCCACATACACTTCTTCCTTTATGTCACCATTAAGGAAAGTTGACTTCACGTCCATTTGGTAGACAACGAAGCCTTTGAGTGCAGCATATGCTAGGAACAACCCGATTGCCTCCAGTCTTGCCACTGGAGCATATGTCTGATCGATGTCGATCCCTTCTTCTTATTTGTACCCTTTGGCGACATGTCTAGCTTTGTTCTTGACTATGATTCCATCTTCGTCCATCTTGTTCCGGTAGACCCACTTTGCTCCAATCACATTCTTTCCTTTAGTTCTTAGCAAAAGCTTCAATACTCGGCAACGTTTGAATTGATTTAGTTCTTCTTTCATTGCCATTACCCAAGATGCATCCTTGTTTGCTTCCTCAAACTTCTTTGGTTCAACCTGTGAGAGAAAACTCAAATTCAAATTCTCATTAGATGTACCTCTATGAGTTCTGACACCATCACGAGGGTCTCCTATGATTTGATCAATCGGGTGATCCTTCAAGTGTCTGAGCTCTAAAGTCCTTGTATTTGGAGCTTCCTCTACCACTGGAGTGACTTCATCAGCTTGAATGACATCTTCATCATGGTGATCAACCTCTTCAATTGGGGTTGGAGTGGTGATCTTGATGAACTCTTGACCTTTTTCCTTAACTGGCTCATCCAAGCCTAATTCCTTTAGTCTTGAACATGCATCTTTAACAACCACACAAGAAGAGCTGCTATGCAGCAAGCTCGTCTCATCAAATACAACATTAATAGATTCTACTACGACCAGGGTTTTCTTATTAAAAATCCTATATGCCCTTCTATTACTACTATATTCTACAAAAATACCTTCAAAACTCTTTTCACTAAATTTAGTGGTGTGATACTTACCATTGTTAAGTATGAAGTATTTACTACCAAAGATTCTAAAACATGATATAGTTAGTTTCCTGCCCTTTAGTAGTTTGTAAGGTGTTTTATCATGGTTCTTATTTATGAGTGCTCTATTTTGCACGTGACACGCAGTGTTGACGGCTTCAGCCCAGAAGTATTCTGGTAGTGAGGCATCACTCAACATGGTTATGCAGGCCTTTATGAGTGTTCTATTCCTTATCTCAGCGACTTCGTTCTATTGAGGAGTTCGAGAAGAGGAAAACTCATGAAAGATACCTATGATTTCACAGAATTCTATCATGGCCCCTTATTTGAACTCTGTTCCAATGTCAATTCTGATTTTAACAACTGAACAGTTGTATTCATTCTAGATCTGCCTGACAAGATTAGTGAAAATATCAAAAGTATCTGACTTGTGTTTTAGAAAGAACACTCATGCAAAACGAGAGTAGTCATCTACAATAACCAGTATATAATCCTTACCTCCCAAACTTCTAATTTGTAGGGGACCGAACAAGTTCATATGAAGTAGGTGTAAACACCTGTTAGAATCTTTGCCAATGATACTTTTAAAGGTAGCCCTTGTTTTCTTGCCTTTTACGCACGCATGATAAGGTCTATCTTCAACGCACTTAATGTTGGGTGCATCATAAACTAAATTAAGAGAAAATAATTTATTAATAGTTTTGTAATTTATATGTGCTAATATCTTGTGTCATTGGTCATCAAGAGACACACTACCTTTTGCCAAAAAACACACTGGTGTAGAAGTGTCTATGCAAAAAATTCAAACAAAATATATTTCTACTACGAGTGCCTGATAGAATCATTTCTAAGTTATCTACCGATTTTATCAAGCACTTGTCTGCATGAAATTCTACTGTGTATCCTTTATCACAGAGCTGACTTATGCTTATAAGATTATGTTCTAGACCTTCAAAATAAGCCACATCTGGGAAATATACACTACCGTTAGTGATCATACAACAGCCTTTTGTGATTTCCTTGTTAGAACCTCCAAAGATAACCTTTGGCCCATTCTCGACTGGAGAATACTTTTGAAGAAGGCATCTAGTCCCAATCATATGCCGAGAGCATCCACTGTCCAAATACCAGATTGGTGTTTTGTTGGCCTTTGGACATACCTGCAAAAAAAGAATCAGTTCAGCTTAGGAACCCAAACTCGTTTGGGTCCTTGGTCATTTGTCAGCCTGCTCCCCTTAGGAGTGTTAACATTACGAGTGGTCTACCTCACATGATTAACTAGAGGAGTTTTAAATCTTCTAGGATTAAACTAGCAATATATGGCAAAGTGACCAATTTTACCGCAACACCAACAGTCAAACCTATTATACCTTTTCCAAGTCTCCTGCTTGACCTTTTGAACGGATGGTCTTGCAGGGGAGGATGATTTGGAGGTTGAAGCCTCATGATGATGACATTCACAAGCCTTTTTCACCTCCTTTTCCTTGGGTACAACTAGATTGCCCTTTGGTTCCTTCTTCATATTATGGCCATGAACGTATGGACCATAGTGTTTCATTTGTATTTCTACGTAAGGTGCCTTGAAGACACTTTCACCAATGTTTCGGGGAAGGGTCCATCCTTGGTATTGTGACTTAGGATCTACATAAGTAGGCCTTGCAAAATGACTGTAGGATGAATCAAAATCAAATATAATTATTGGGAAGATGACCATCTTAAACGACGTTTGATCCAGAAGAGATTTCCCCTTGTGCTTGGCTAAAGCTTTCTTGGCAGCCTTATTCTTTCTTTGCGCTTTATTCCTCCTAGAAGATTTATTAGGAGCAGCCTGATGACCTAAGCCAGCTCCTTTCACCTGAGCGGAGAATTCAGCAACAAATGGAAGGACTGTTTTGGGATTGGAGAAGCTTTCAACCAACTTCTTTTCAGCGGCAAGTTGTTGTTCCAATTCCCTGATGATTTTCTCGTTCAGGTTAAGGTGCTCGAGAGATTTATTGTATTCATTGATTGCGGCTTGGAATTCCTCTCTGACTGAGTCCGTCTTTGCGACTTCCTCTCTCAGAGTGCTCTCCTCAGCCTTGAGAGATTTGATCTCCTTGGTCTGAGTTCTAGCGACTCTTCAACATTTGTCGTAGTCTTTGATTAATTCCTTGTATTGAGTCATGAGTTCAGACTCATCATCAGAAGAACAGTCCTCATGATCATGGTCTGAAGCATCAGATTCTGAGAGTGGGGTGTGAGAGTTTACCTTCCCAGTATACTGTGGTTCTTCTTCCTCATTTGTCTGTGCCATCAACCTAAAGTAGGCTTCCTCTTCCTCATTTGACTCAGATGAGTGAAAGTCACTGAGAGTCTTGTCCTACTTGACTACTAGGCTTCTTTCAGATTTATTTTTACAATACGAGGACTTCTTTTCTTCTCTTCTTCCATCTAATTTCTTCTTATGCGGGCAATCAACAATTACATGCCCTGGCTTATTACAACAATAACAAATGATGTCAGATGAAATATGTTTGTTCGGTTTAGAGTTATGCCTGTCATGGCTACTTGAAACTTTCTTATGACAATCACCATCGTGACGTGATCTTCTGGAGGAAAAGTCTTCGCCTTTTCATTTCTTCTTCTTACTTAGGAACTTCTTGAACTATCTAGAGAGTAGGGAGAACTCTCCATCTGATATTTCTGAGCCTGAGGTGCTCGGCTCCGAGTATTCATCTTCACTTTATTCCTGTGTAGGAGCAGGTGATGCAGTTTAACCTTTCTTAAGCTGTCTGCTTTTAGTGCGACAGACTTCTCCTTCGTGATGATCTGCTTCCCTCTTCTTCAGCTTTTCTTGTATTTATTTGAAGCTCATATGACATCAGCTTCTCAAAGAGGTTCTGAGAATCAGTCTCAGCTAGCTTTCCAAACTCCCTTATTGCACATATCTTGTTGTCCCATTCATTTATTAAGGATCGTAGGAGCATATCGTTTAATTCTCCGTTGGTGAAGACTCGACCATAGTTCCTTAGTTCATTGACTATCTTGAAGAAATTTTCAAAAGTATCTGCTATGGTGTCTTTGGGCCTTGCCTGAAGGCCTCATACTTCTGGTTCAAAATGGATCTTCTATCTTCCCTCACTTCTTCGGTGCCTTCCATCAACACGATCAGTGACTGCCACATTTCTTTGGCAGATTTACAGTGAATGAGATTTTGTAGCATGGAATCATCGACTGCACTTGCGATAATATTTTTAGCCTTATTGTCTAGAGAGACAAGTGCAATCTCATCTTTATCTAGATCCATCAGCTTATTTAGTACTAGCTTTGTGGGATCAATAGTGGATGCCTTCATAAGAATGTAGTGGCCTTCTTCCACTATCATGAAGATCCTTGGATCCACTGCTTTCATGAACAACTTGACCCTTTCTTTCCACATGGGGAAGTTTAGCTTAGTGCATATGGGAAGCTTAGCAAAATCCATGACTCTGTCCATGCTTGTATACTGTAAAGACAACTAGGGGCATATCTGTTCAAGGTGTTAACCTTTGATGAACAACCTCCCTCTGATAACAATTGAAAATATTTTGTTGTCTACCTAAATCACCTAGCGGGGGGGGGGGGGGGGGGGTGAATAGGTGAGTTCTGCGTCATTTTGCGAAATAAAAATTGTACGAGTGATGCACAAAAAATAAACAATCAAACTACTGACGACACCAGAAATTATAGTGGTTCCCCAACCATAGGTACATCCACTCTCCACCTCACAAATCTAGAAACACACTAGACTCGGCTACTTTACTATTCTCTCGGATTGAAAACAATCCTACAACTGGGAACAAAGTTCCTACAATTCGGACTAAAACAACTCCTACAAAAACTTGAAGAACAAATCCTACAAAACTCGGAGAATAACTCCTACAATAATAAAAAGAATTTACAATCAGAACAAACTGACTTGTATTCACAAATCTGGCTGAATCTTAGGTTCTTCCTTCTTGAGAAACTAAAAACCCCTATCAGAAAAGTTGAGGAAGAAATCTGTGAATCCTTCGATCTGAGAACTTAGGATCACCACGATCAAGAAAAATATTTGGAGATGTCGAAAATCTTGATTGGTGAACTCCTTGTCTGAAATTCTGGATCGAGAATTTTGGTGATGAAGAATGATCCTTGTCGGCGGCGAAGCTTCTCGATTAAGAAAGTTGAGAAATACTAAGAAACTTGTATATAATACTACTTAGGATTTGTTGATTCGGACAAGACCTTTTATAGACCCTTCATAACGGTCTAAATTACATTAAATGCAAGCTTTCCAAACTCCCATATTGCACATATCTTGTTGTCCCATTCCTTTATTAAGGATCGTAGGAGCATATCATTTAATTCTCCGTTGGTGAAGACTCTACCATAGTTCCTTAGTCCGTTGACGATCTTGAAGAAATTTTCAAAAGTATCTGTTATGGTGTCTTTGGGGCCATGCCTGAAGGCCTCATACTTCTGGTTCAAACGGGATCTTCTATCATCCCTCACTTGTTCGGTGCCTTCCATCAACACGAACAGTGACTGCCACATTTCTTTGGAAGATTTGCGGTGAATGAGATTTTGTAGCATAGAATCATCGACTCACTTGCGATAATATTTTTAGCCTTATTGTCTAGAGAGACAAGTGCAATCTCATCCTTATCTAGATCCATCATCTTCTTTAGTACTTGCTTTGTGGGATCAATAGTAGAGGCCTTCATAGGAATGTAGGGGCCTTCTTCCACTATCATGAAAATCCTTGGATCCACTGCTTTCATGAACAACTTCACCCTTTCTTTCCACATGGGGAAGTTTAGCTTAGTGCATATGGGAAGCTTAGCAAAATCCTTAACTCTGTCCATGCTTGTATACTCTAAAGACAACTAGGGGCAGATCTGTTCAAGGTGTTAACCTTTGATGAACAACCTCCCTCTGATACCAATTGAAAATATTTAGTTGTATACCTAAATCACCTAGAGGAGGGGTGAATAGGTGAGTTCTGCGTCTTTTTGGGGAATAAAAATTGTACGAGTGATGCACAGAAAATAAACAAGCAAACTACCGACGACACCAGAAATTATAGTGGTTCTCGAACCATGAGTACATCCACTTTCCACCTCACCAATATAGCAACACAATAGACTCGGCTACTTTACTATTCTCTCATATTGAAACAATCCTACAACTCGGAGTAAAATAAATCCTACAAAAACTTGAGTAACAACTCCTACAAAACTCGGAGAATAACTCCTACAATAATAAAATGAATTTACAATCAGAACAAACTGATTTGTATTCACAAATCTGGCTGAATCTCAGGTTCTTCCTTCTTGAAAAACTAAAAACCCCTATCAGAAAAGTTGAGGAAGAAATCTGTGAATCCTTCAATCTGAGAACTTAGGATCACCACGATCAAGAAAAATATTTGGAGATGTCGAAAATCTTGATTGGTGAACTCCTTGTCTGAATCTCTGGATCGAGAATTTTGGTGATGAAGAACGATCCTTGTCGGCGGCGAAGCTTCTCGATTTAGAAAGCTGAGAAATATTCAGAAACTTTTATATAATACTACTTAGGATTTGTCGATTCTGACAAGACCTTTTATAGACCTTTCATAACGGTCTAAATTACATTAAATGCAAGCTTTCCAAACTCCCTTATTGCACATATCTTGTTTTCCCATTCCTTTATTAAGGATTGTAGGAGCATATCGTTTAATTCTCCGTTTGTGAAGACTCGGCCATAGTTCCTTAGTCCGTTGACGATCTTGAAGAAATTTTCAAAAGTATCTTCTACAGTGTCTTTGGGGCCTTGCCTGAGGCCTCATACTTCTGGTTCAAAAGGGATCTTATATCATCCCTCACTTCTTCGGTGCCTTCCATCAACAGGATCAGTGACTGCCATATTTCTTTGGCAGATTTGCAGTGAATGAGATTTTGTAGCATATAATCATCAACTGTACTTGCGATAATATTTTTAGCCTTATTGTCTAGAGAGACATGTGCAATCTCATCCTTATCTATATCCATCAGCTTCTTTAGTACTTGCTTTGTGGGATCAATAGTGGAGGCCTTCATAGGAATGTAGGGCCTTCTTCCACTATCATGAAGATCCTTGGATCCACTGCTTTCATGAACAACTTCACCCTTTCTTTCCACATGGGGAAGTTTGGCTTAGTGCATATGGGAAGCTTAGCAAAATCCTTGACTCTGTCCATGCTTGTATACTCTAAAGACAACTAGGGGCAGATCTGTTCAAGGTGTTAACCTTTGATGAACAACCTCCCTCTGATACCAATTGAAAATATTTAGTTGTCTACCTAAATGACCTAGAGGGGGGCGGGGGGTGGGTGGGTGAATAGGTGAGTTCTGCGTCTTTTTGCGGAATAAAAATTGTACGAGTGATGCACAAAAAATAAACAAGCAAACTTCTGACGACACCAGAAATTATAGTGGTTCCCCAACCATGGGTACATCCACTTTCCACCTCACCAATCTAGCAACACACTAGAATTGTCTACTTTATTATTCTCTCGGATTGAAAACAATCCTACAACTCTGAACAAAGTTCCTACAACTCGGAGTAAAACAACTCCTACAAAAACTTGAAGAACAACTCCTACAAAACTCGGAGAATAACTCCTACAATAATAAAATGAATTTACAATCAGAACAAACTGACTTGTATTCACAAATCTGGTTGAATCTCAGGTTCTTCCTTCTTGAAAAACTAAAAACCCCTATCAGAAACGTTGAGGAAGAAATCTGTGAATCCTTCGATCTGAGAACTTAGGATCACCACGATCAAGAAAAATATTTGGAGATGTCGAAAATCTTGATTGGTGAACTCCTTGTCTGAATCTCTAGATCGAGAATTTTGGTGATAAAGAACAATCCTTGTCGGCGGCGAAGCTTCTCGATTTAGAAAGTTGAGAAAAATTCAGAAACTTGTATATAATACTACTTAGGATTTGTCGATTCTGACAAGACCTTTTATAGACCTTTCATAACGGTCTAAATTACATTAAATGCAAGCCACGTGGACCAATCAAGAGTTAATGACATTTGAAATCGAATCCGTTAGATACTTAAGAAAATTCAGTAATCTGCATTCCATTTCTCGAGAGGAGTAAGTGTTCTCGAGAAAATATTTCTGTTTCTCGAGAAGAGATATGAAGTTCTCGAGAAGAAATACGTAAGGAAAGTGTAAGAAATGAATTCTGGTATCTTGAGAATGGGGAGACTTACTCGAGAAAGATAAACTTCTGTTCTCGAGAAAAATTATTCTGTTACTCGATAATAAGGAAGTATCTCGAGAAAAGATTTTTGTGTCTCAAGAAACAACACCTGGTTCTCGAGAACTATTTCTGGCGTTATCGAGAAACATCTTTGGCTTCTCGAGAAAAATACTTAGAAAAATTTAGAGCTTATTATAAGGTAACTCGAGAAGGAAAGTCATGATCTACTTGAGTACGCATGACTTTCTCGAGAACTGCACTAGGCTTTCTCTAGAACAGCTTCTGCTACTCGAATACTTGACTGAGCTCACTCGAGTACTAAATTTAATTCTACTTGAGTACAATAAGTCCTTCTCAAGAAAAACACTTATAGAAATTTTTTGTTATATTCTGAAAAGTGTTTTTCTTTAAGGAATCCAGCAACCAGACTTTCTCTCATAGCTTTAGTACTTGAAAATGAAGTGTATCCCAATAGAGAGGTTACACATGAATCAACACCATGGATCACATAATGAGGTATTACATTGTATGGTCTTATGTTTGGTGACCCATTGTAAATTGACATTGGTCTACACTTGGAAATTATACCTACAAGCGCTCGACTTGAAAAGACATTAAATTCAAACTTAATTAATCTAAGTTCAAGGGTGACTTCATAAAAATATAGGTTACTGTGGATACAATACCCAACATAACTCTCTATCAGATAGCTCAGAGCCTAATGTGCTTGGCTCAGAGTCCTCTGGGGTGTATGGAGCATGTGTCCTTACTGGTGACACAACTTTAGACTTTATCGAATCTTCAGTCTTCAGAGCTACCGACTTCTCTTTGCTTGAAGTCTGGCTACTTTGCTCCTTCTTCTTTCTGATAATCATCTAGAGTTCATAGGAGAGAAACTTTCCAAAAAGGTTATGAGTGTTGATCTCCGACAACTTCCCAAACTCACTAATTGCTATAAATTTTGTGTCCTAGTCCTTTATCAGGGATCTCAGAAATTTGTCATTGAGCTCGCCATTAGTGAATGTGCGACCATAGTTTCTAAGGTCGTTGACGATCTTGAAGAAGTTCTTCAAGCTGTCTGCAATTGTATCATTTGATACTTGCTTGAACACCTCGTATTCTTGATTGAGCAGCAATCTGCGATCGTCTCAAACTTATTCGGTACCTTCCATGAGCACAACCAAACAGTCCCACATCTTCTTAGAAAATTTGTCGTGGAATAAGTTTTGAAGTATAGAGTCGTCCGCTGCACTAGCTATAATATTCTTTGCCTTCTTATCCAAGGAGACCAAAGCAATTTCATCCTTCATCAGATCCATCATCTTCTTAGGGATCATGACGGCTGAATTCAGAGCTGCAGGTTGAGTAGGACTATGAGGTCCTTCTACAACAATCCGAAATATTCTGGGATCTGCAGCTTCCATGTAAAATCTCACTCTTTCTTTACACAAAGAAAAGTTCTCTTTAGTACACACTGGTAGCTTCATAAATGACATATCTTTGCTTTTGTTCATTGCCACGAAGCGAAATCTCTTGACACTAGATGAGAGATCTTGTTCAAGGTGTTAACCTTATACCAAACAAAACACCACTCTGATACCAATTGAAAGTATCTAGTGTCTACCTAAATCAACTAGATGGGGTGAATAGTTGATGTCTGTATCTTTTCGCAAAATAAAAATACTTTAAAAATAGAAACACACAGAACACAAAGATCTATAGCAGTTCCCCGAGTTGGATACGTCCACTGTCCCACCTCGCCTATCTACCATGAAGGGCTAGATTCAGCTACTTCACATTTCTCAGATTTCAACAAATCTTACATCTCGGAGCCGCAACTCCTACAACTCGAAGACGACGCTCCTACCACTCGAAGAATAACCTCTCCTACAACTCGATCCAAAACCGGATCTACAACTCGATCCACAAACGGATCTACAACTCAGATAGAAATCCTCTCACAAATGTAAAAGAGTTTACACACAATAATTACAATTAATCTAAGCAAGATCTAAGGTCTTTGAGTCTTCGTTCTTCAATAACGGATGAACTTGAATATCTTGAAAAAACACTTGCACCTGAAACTCGAGGACTTAGATCTTGAACCTTGGATCGACTAGAACTAGAAGAATAGAAACCTTCAGAAAGCATGGATCTAGCCGAATAGGTCGAAGACGAACGAATCATGTAGTAGTGTGCGTCGGCCGATCAGAATTTTCGAGAACATGTACGGGAGCCGACGAGACAAATATGCACAGGATATTTCTTGGAATATGTTGAGCATAATTAGGGTTGTGTTGAAACTGATTCCTCGATCTCCTGTGGAGCTCGCCCTTGGGGAAGGGGTGGTCTCGCTCCTACGTCACTCCTGCAAGCAAAACAACAAAGAAGACAAGGTGACACAGACCCAAGGGCTCGGCAGGGAGGTCCCATCACAAACCCGGAAGATCTCAGAGCGCTTACCCTCCTTAGCTAGAAGCCGAGCTAAGGTACCCTCAGAAAGCACTTAAAGATTGGAGCAGGAGAGCACTGGAAAAAACCTCCTTTCGGGGGTACCCCTTGGGTCCTATTTATAGTTTTTAGAACCTGGACTGCCAATAACTAAAAGAACTGACCTGAAATTACCAGAAAACCCTTGGTTGGGTCTGCCAACAGCCAAACTCCGCTGTTTTGAAGGGCTATGGGCAGACCAGCTGGGGCAAAACAGTAAAAAGTACCTCACACATCCAGGCGAGCTGGGGCGCTTTGACCACCTCGGCATGTTCTGCTCGCCTACTGCTGCCGAGCTCCACTGCGAGGACGCGAGTTGTGGCTCGCTTGGAGAATGCCGAGCTCGGGTTCGCCGATCATCGATCTCTGGTCGACGGATGCCGAGCTCGGGCTCGCCCCCTTTACTGTCGAGCTCGCCTACTGTCCTCAGCCCGATCTGCCTAAACCCTGGTGACCTTGCTCGCCGGACACGGGGTTGTACATGTTGATGATAAATCCACCCTAAGCATTTATAGAGATCCTCAATTACAACGGCTATAAAAGAACTTTCAAAACGAGACATTCAAAAACACTGTACATGGCGTATCGTTCAACACAAGCCGAATTTTGAAAAACTAGACGGAAAATAACCCAAGTCATTTTCGTCGAGTATCGTTGAGTATGGCTGAGTATACTCGTCAAACTAGTAGTGATATTTGACAAAATTCACCTAGAGAAATTTAGCTCTTTCCAGCTTGCCACTCGATGCCAGCAGAAGTCATACTCGATGAATTCGACGAGTATCAGCTAGTATACTCGACAAATACGACGAGTATCGGATAGTACACTCGAAACATTTGACGTCTGAACCAGTGATAGTCGACGAATTTGACTTAGAAAATCCTGGAAAGTAAATTCGAATTGACTCGACGAATTCGTCAGGTATCGACCAGTATATTCGACGAATTCAGCGAGTATCGTTAGATACATTCGACGAATTCGACGAGTATATATGGGAATACTTGACAATTTTTACTCGGCAGATTTTCCAACTCTCAGAGATTTTACCTCAAGTACAATATGATGAGTTCAATGAGTGTTTGTAAGTATACACGACAAATTTGACAAGTATCAACAAGTTACTCGACAAATTCGACGAATATCCCTTACAATACTCGACGAATTTTACTTGGGTAAAATTTCTGTTCTTCTGATTCCAAGTCCTTCTCCTTTATGGATCCTCCTCTTGCACTTGGGATAAAAGTACACCCCAATAGAGATATTACACGTGATTCAACACATTGGCCTACACAATGAAGGAATACATTGTATAGTACTGTGTCTACTGACCCACTGTAACCTGATAATGGTGTGTACTTAGCAATGTAGATCTGCAAGTACATAACTGAGAATACAACATCAAATACAATCTCAATTCATATAAGCTTAACGAGACTCATCTTCAAATTAGGGTTATTGTGGATACAATACCCAACAATTGCTCAGGAGGAGAGCTCAACTTGAGGGTGGAGTTAGAGGCTTCCAAAGCTGAGATAGCGTGCCTTTCGTCAGAAGAGTCGGTACTTGAGATGAAGGATGCTGGACTTGAGGTGTGCAGTGATTCCTTAGACTACATGCATGATCACGATTTACTTATCGAGGAGGTCCGTGAGAATGTTTGGTCCCGAGAGGTTGAGCCTCAGATATAGGATGTCCGTGAGGTTGTGCTCAGACATGGGGTGTAAAAGGCTTTTTGCCTAGTAGCCAAGCATCTAAAGTGTGACATCTCATGCCTTAGCTTTGATGAAATTTTTGATGACGAAGAGAGTGAGCTGGGAGAACGGTATAGATGTGGCCGACAAGTAGCGGCTTGTATTTTTATCTTTGTATGCTTTGTATAAATTTGATTTTTTTTGCTTTGTTGTGTCAGGTGCATGTTTGTCGTCACCCTTTGGTGATTTTATGTAGCACATTTGCTCCTTTATTGGTATGATAATATTGTTCTCATTCTTCTTCATTTTATTGTATGGATCTCAGTAGATGGAAAAATATAAGCTTGTGGCAATGTCAGAGAGTGTGACGATTTAATCCCAAGGTAGAAGAATGTAAGGATTCGACCCAACTGCGGGGGCCAAGCCTGGCCAAGAAAGGATTGTCGGAGAATGTAAGTATTTGATCTGGGTTTCAGAGAATGTAAGTATTAGATCCGAGTGTAGGAGAATGTAATGATTGGATACGGGTGTCGGAGAATGTAAGAATTTGATCTAACTACGGGATCGAGATGGACAAGGGAGGATTGTCAAAGAATGTAAGTATTTGATCCAGGTAACGGAGAATGTAAGGATTCGATACGACTGCGACCGAGAGGGGGCATGCCCTAGAGTTAGCCTGTTGTAATGACGGAGAATGTAATGATTCGATCTGGCCGTCAAAGAATGTAAGTATTCGATCTGGGTGCAAAACCTAGCTTGGCTATGAGCTGATTGCCGAAGAATGTAAGTATTTGATCCGGGTGTTGGAGAATGTAAGGATTAAATCCGATTGTGTGACCACGAGGGGGTATGTCATAGAGATTGCGGGGTGTTGGCCTATAGTAATAGTGGAGAATATAATGATTCGTTTCGATCGCCGGAGAATATAAGTATTCGATCTGGTTGTGCGTCCTAGCCCGGGTATGAACCGATTGCCAGAGAATGTAAATAATCGATATAGGTGTCAGAGAATGTAAGGATTCAATCTGGTTGCGTGACCTAGCCTGGCCGAGGAATTGGCTTCCAGAGAATGCAAAGATTCGATATGGAAGTGTTCGAGCATGATCGGAAATGGCTCATTAGAGAATGTAAGTATTCGATATGTGGAGTGGCCTGGCCTGGCTGAAGAAGTCCCTAAACGAGAATAAGAAAACATAATGCAATATAATCAAATCAAAGATAGTTTACGCGATTCGTGGCTCACAGCTTTTACATCAAACAGAGTTACCGATAGCAAATTAAAATACAAGGAAAATAATAAATTAATATAGAAAAATAAGGATAACGGTGGTTTTGTGTTCTTGGCTGATGGGGGGGCGTCTTCTCGTCCTATTGAGATCTTTCTTGCTCCAAAGCCACTTTGTTGCGCAAATTGATGTCATTGACATCAAATGTGATTGTTACTTCTGGTCGAGTCTGCTTTGAGTAGTAAGAACGAGCTGATTCTTGGTCCCCGCGAAAGACCCATATCCCGCCGAGAGTCGAAAACTTTATATATAGGTGTGGAATTGACGGGATAGCTCCAAATACTGACTGGACCGGCCTTTTGAAGATGGCATTGTATGGTGAACTTAAGTCGATGACGACGAACTGGACATCATGAGTAACCTGCCTCAGGAATTCACTCATTATTATTAGTAGGGTGATTTTCTCCTGAACAGGAACTAGATGGTTATCGAAGCCATATACGGGTCCCGCGGTGGGACATAGATGTTACCGAGTAAGTTTCATGTTGTAGAGAGTGGATAAGAACATGACATCAATTGAACTTCCGTTGTCCACGAGAATTTGTTTGACGTTGAAGCAGGGACCTCTAATTCCTGCGTTGATGATGAACGGGTCCTAATGGGGGGTCTGCAACCCTTCCAGTTTTCATTTCTAAAGAAGATGGTGGAATCCGGGTTGATCTCTGCATTCTTGCATGTCGCATCTATAATTTCAACTGAGTATATCTAGGTAGAGAGAAATGGGTGCCCGACGATGGTTTTGATGTTTCCTATCATTTTCCTATTGTCAGGGGCCCCCTGCGGTGCATTCTGCTGGTCTCTTCTTTGACATTGTACTTGTTGGCCCTACGCTTGTCCCTGTATAAACCTTCTAAGGAGTCCCTGACATATAAGGCGCTCGATTTCATTCTTTAACCCAGAATAGTCCATGGTAGTGTGACCAGTCGTGCGGTGAAACTCCCAATATTTTGAGTTGTCACTTCTTGGGTACGACGACGACACTCTCGGATGATGAAATGTCGGATCATCATGAATCACGTACATCTCATTCGCATAATTGGTATTTAGTGGAGTGTATTCTCAGGGAGGACGCTGACCCCCATTCCTTAGCGGTTCATAACAACGGTTGTCATTCTGGCGCTCATGCTAGCGTAGTTCTTCTCATCTTATGAGGGCTTGCTCCCGTCCCCACTTCCTCTTCTGTCATCCTTCAAACTACTGGTTGTGTGCTTTGATTGCCTCATCGGCCTCTATCTGTACTTCGACCTGATGAACAAGGTCTGGGTAACTGAGCATGGTTTTTCTTATGAGAGCAGAATAAAAACTGCTTGGGCGAGTCCTCCGTGGAATAAGCCTATGAGAAGTTCAGGGTCGACCCCCAGAATCTGTCTTGCTTATATGGTGAAGCGGCGAAAGAAGTCTTTGAGGGATTCTCACTCATTCTGCCAGATACCTGAAAGGTGCGAGGGATTCCGAATAATCCTACTGTTGGCAAAAAACTGCTCTGAAAACTGCGGCGATAGCTCTGTAATGTTAAAGATAGTTCCCTCTCAAAGAGAATGAAACCAAGTGTTGGCCTGACCTTTCAAAGTGGCTAGAAATACTTGGAATAACAACTAATCTGTGGAGCTAAAAATCCTCATTATATAGAGGAAAGGATTGACATGTTAGAGCAGATGCTCTATTCCGTTGAATATCTAAATGTTAGAGAGTTTGGAGCTATGCGGTACTGGAATAGCTAGAACCGAGGTGGTGAGCCGGGAGCCCTGGTGGAGAGGGAGGCGCGCAAGGATGTCTCGTCATCCAAGATGTCTATATTCCTGGGCAATCACCTCATGAATCTCTTCGTGGGTGAGCCTTTCACTCGACGGCATACGGAATACTTCTTCTAGATAATGCTGGCGGCCACCTCCAGTTCCACGATGAGCGTGGTGTGTGGAACTAGCTACATCAAAAAATTCTTCAAATTCATTCTCCTCGTGGTGGACTTACTGCGAAGGAACGTGATCCTGAGCTGGAGGCGAGAGATTTGCCATTGCAGGAGGATGTAAAGGAGCTGGAGGTGCTGCTATATTCTGGAGGAGGGCGGGCAACTCGACCTGGCGCTCCTCCATATGATGCAAGCGCCCTTCCAAGGAGGCTATGGGAAGGAGAGCGTGCTCACCACCAAGAGTCGTGTTGACATGCAAGTGAGAGGGAGCAGGCTCAACGAGTCTTCCAAGAGGTGATCCATCAGAGGTACGAGTGCTTCTTCTAGCCACAGGAGCAAGTCATGAGTACCACTGTGTAGAGGGTACTGTATTCTAAATCTTCGGAGGATGTTGGGAGTTTTTTCCCATAGACGAAGCCAAACTGTTATGTCCAAGCTCGACGACGCGGTCAGACCGGAGTAACATGGAACATCATAGCTCACAGAGTGGTCAAGCGTGCACACTGTCAATGAGAGTGAAAATGTACACACAATATGTTGGATCCCTAGTTGATTTGGGCTAGGTTCACTAATTAGGATGATGTGACCCAACATGTATAGCCAGGGTCATAGTTGTGTCCTAGAATATAGGCCAAGTCCTTAGAGTCAACATCAGAAGGACCAGCTATCAACAAGACCATTAGAGACTCAAGACTTAGAAGATTTCAAGACCAAGTAAAATGAGTACGACGTTCATCGAACTCAGGTCGATGAAAGACGTTCTCAACTCGACGATCTTGAGATACTTCTCTGAGCTGAGCTCGACGATCTTCATTCTCTGGTCGACGAAAACTGGGATACTTCAACAAACTAAAGTCAGGATAACTCCAGATTATTCTAAGTCCAACTTCAGACTTTGGTTGACGAACAAGATTCTGAGCTCGATGAACTTGGACCTCGAGTTCACAACAACCTTCTGTTAGAAGATCTCAGGTCGATGAAGTCAACTTCTCAGGTCGACGAAGTCAACTTCTCAGGTTGACGAAGTCAACTTCTCAAGTCGACGAAGTCAACTTCTCCGGTTGACGAACTCAGTACTCTACTCGACGAATTCTGGAACCAGAAGATTTGTGTCGACACTTAGGGCATGTGTCGACACCAACTATGTCGACACCAGAAAACTTGTGTCGACACCAAGAATAATCAGTCGACACCCAGTTATGTCGACACTAGAAGATTTGTGTCGACACCAAGGCTAATCAGTCGACACCCACCTGTGTCGACACCAAAAGATTCATGTCGACACACAAAATATTAGTCAACACAAATACTTGACTAAGTCCAGAATTGTTGCTGAACTCCAGTCAACGAATGAAATTGTCAGCTCGATGAACTTCAGACAGAGAATTGGCAATAGACAGTAGTCAAGTTTTCAGCTCGACGATCTTGAAACTCATCTCGACGAACAGAAGCTGTCTGGTCGACGAATACAAAATCTCAATTCGACGAACTAGTAACTCAGCTCGACGAAATTCTGTTATTCGTTCGACGACTCCAGACTTAGCCATTTCCGGCCTTCTGTCCCCATTCTAATGCGGAAATTCCTGAGTAATTAATGTTCTACATTCTCTGAATGTATCCGTTAGAAGGAGCATTGATTACGGTCTTCTTCAGGAATATTACTTGCTGATTTTCCACGGGACAGTTGAGTAAATGATTCAATGCCAATTATTCTCAAGGCGTCAGCATTAATTACCGATGATTCAAATTTTTGAAAAGATATAGAAGAATACAAGATCGATAGTGGGGAGTCTGGAAGAAAATACTCAGTCAGATAAACAGATATGCACATAGACTGACTGCAAGAATTCATACAACAGCAGAAAAGTTTCACACAAAAAAAAAATCATACTGAAGCTTACAGTGACATGTAGTGATCATACCTCCAGGACTTTCAAGGACAACAAAATATCAAATCAGTCAAGAAGCTTCTGCATCACTTCCTATCATGAACTCTGATTGAAGACCTATCACCCTACAGCAAAGCTTCCAAATCTTCCTGAACCATTCAATATTTCAGGGGGAGCTTTTGTTAAACATCATTCCACTTAAGTCTTCTCAGTTTATTGAGAAAGAGAAGACAAAATCACTCTCTCACCCCCTCCTGTATAAAGGGTTGTCATCTCCCTTCAAAAGTGATTCCTGGTTGCAAGTCTCCTAACCAAAAGACTTGAGTTGGTTTTTGGGGACCTGATCAAAATCCATTGGTGTCAGGCACCTGATCAAAAACCTGAGTGGATTCCTACCAGGGTGGTAGAAGAGTGGACTACCCAGATTTATAGAACCACTATAAATTTCTTGTGTCGTCTGGTTGCCTATCTTTTTCTTTTTGTTCTTACTGTGCGGCTGTGATTAGGTTTACTATTTTCTATTTTCCAGTTTCCTAATTACTGTACCTTTTCAGTTTACAGCAAAAGCTATAACAGCACCTTTATAGGGACCTAATAAATTTTAAATATACTTTATTCACCCCCCCCCCTCTAGAGTATTGTTGACCTAACCATCACTTTCAATTTGTATCAGAGCAGGTTCCTTTGGTTGGACAAGTTAACCCTTGAACCAATGATCCTTTGTTAGATCTACACATCACTTTATTCACATTTAACTTAGAAACACAACCATGGCACAAAATAAAGATTATGCAAGCACCAGACCTCCAGTTTGCAACTTGTAAAAGTTTAGAATCTGGAAGGCAAGAATCAAGCTATATATGAATTCTATTGATGAAGATATCTTTGCTTACATCTTAACAGGAGTACCTCCACCACCTGCAGCTCCTCCAAGTAACTCTACAAATATGACTACAGTACCTCCTCCAGATTATAATGATGCTTATAGGAAAGCCAAGATGGCTGATGCAAAAGCCATAAACATATTGGCACAAACAATGTCTGATGACATTTTCCAGAAGGTTGCTGAGTGCACATCAGCAAAAGATATTTGGGATTCCCTAAACCAAATGGTTGATGGATAAGCTGATGAAAGGAAGGATAGGAGATCAAATCTCATATCCTAATATGAGAATTTCAAGAAACAGGAAGCTGAGATAGTTTTAGAGATGTATAATAGATTAAGCTCAATTATTAATGAGGTAAAAACTCTGGACAAGGTCATCACACTCACTGAAGTGAATGACAAAATTCTGATGTGCTTCCCAAGCTCATAGGACACCAGAATTTGGCCCATCAAGGAGGCCAGATACCTAAATGAGATTTCAACTGAATCTCTATTGGGTAAACTAAAGTCTTATGAGCAGTTAATAAAGACAAGGGAGGCTGCTGAACAAAGAACACCTCCAGCAGCTAGAAGAGAACAGAGCATAGCCTTCAAAGCCTTAGAAGAATTAAAATCTTCAACATCAAATGAAGAGCTTATGAGTCTCTTTGTTAAGAGATTCTTCAAGATGGCTATAAAGGACTTCAGGAGAAAGTCAGCAAGAACAAATGACAAACCAAAGTATGATAAGACACCAACTAAAGAAGTTGTGTGTTATGGATGCAGAAAGCCTGGGCACTTCCTCTCTGAGTGTCCGGAGAACCAGAAGAAGGACAAGAGAAATGAAAAGGACTCTAGAAAATAGTACAACAGCAAACCCTCTTCTAGCAAACACAAGAGAAATGAAAAGGGGTTTGTGGCTGATACCTGGAGTGAGACAGAAGATGAGTCAACATCTTCAAGCTCCAGTGAAAATGAGGAACAAGAAAGAGCAAAGCAGGTTTGCCTCATGGCAATTGATGTCTCAAGAAGCAACTCAGAAGAAGGAGATTCAGAAAATGAGGAAGCTTCTGAATCAGAAGCTGATCAGGTATTATCATGGTTTGATTATAGTTCAGAATTTTTTAAATCAGATTTTAAAATCATGTGTTTAGATTTAATCAACTCTGAGAAGGAAATCAAATTTCTCAGAGATAAACAAGTTAACTATGATAGCTTAGTTTTAGAAAATCCTAAATTAAAAAATGAAATAGACATGTTTAGTGAACAAATCACTCTTTTGAAAGATGAATTAAGTAAAGCAAAACAGCTAGAAGAATAACTAAATGGAAGAAGCAAAAAACTAGCAGCAATCACCAACATATCTAATGCTAGATATAATGGAAGTAAGTTAGGATTAGGTGCATCATCTAGTGAACCACCTATTTTTTAGAAAAACCACCTGTCACAACCCATAAATTTTATTTCTAAGAAAGTAAAGAAGAATATTGATCAAGTATATAAGGTAAATAAAATTTTTGAACAAATTAAAACTAAGGACAAAATTGAAAAACAGAAAACACCCAATAAAAACAAAGTTCAGTAATTTTCGTCGACCTCAGATCGACGAAAAAGGGCCAGATCGTCAAACCCAGATCGACGAACTCTGAACGCCAACTATAGTTATCATTATTCGTCTAACTACGATCGACGAACTTTATATGGTTCGTCGAGCAGAGCTCGACGAACGTGGGGGGGCAGAGATCAACGATCTCACCCCAATTCGTTGAACTCTGATCGACGAACTTACATAAATTCGTCGAACCCAGGAAGACTTAGTCAAAACTATAACTTCAACATAAACTTAAATACTTCTAGGAAACAATTTAATCCATTAGCTGGCTGGACCATTCCACCTAGGAAATATCACTCCCTAGGATATAAATCCCAGCAATAATTTTTTATTATTTCTAGTTTCTCTTATCAACCATACAAAGGACCCAAGGTAACCTGAGTCAAAAAAAATTAATTGTTTATATTGTAGGTGATAAACTGTCCAAGGGAAAATCAAACTTGGTACCTGGACAGTGGCTGCTCCAAATACATGACTGGCAACAAGGACATTCTATTGAACGATAAGTCTAAGCTGAGGCCAAAGGTTATCTTTGGTGACTCAAAATGTGGTCAGTCAGAAGGAGTTGGAGAAGTGAGAATAGGGGCTGTCACATTCAGAAAGGTGACATATGTAAGTGGACTGAAGCATAACCTCATCAACATAAGTCAATTATGTGATGATGGTTATCAGGTATACATTAACCCATCTACTTGCTCTATCATTGATTAAAATAACCAAACTGTTTTAAATGGAAGTAGACAAGGAAATATTTACTTAGTAAATTTTCTTTCTGCCACAACTGATATCTGTTTATTGAATTTAACTATTAATCATAATGACTTATGACACAAATGACTAGGACATGAAACCTGAAAAATATTTCTAGGCTATCTAAGCACAACCATGTTAGAGGTCAACCTTCTGCACCCTACAAGAAGGAAGGTCTCTGCAGGGCTTGTCAATTAGGCAAGCAAACTAAAACTAGTTTCAAATCAATTAATAAGAGTGATTCACCTAGGATCTTGTACTTGCTACACTTGGATCTTTTTGGACCTATTGCTGTATAAAGCCTAGGAGGGAAATCCTACACTTTAGTTATAGTAGATGACTTCTCCAGGTTCAGTTGGGTATTCTTTCTGAGAACAAAGTCAGATACATTCAAGGTTCTTACAAATTTTCTTAGGACCATACAGATTGAGTTCTCTACTCATGTTGCATTGATCAGAAGTGATCATGGTATAGAGTTTGAGTCTCTTCTTATGCATGAGTTCTGTGAGAAGGAAGGTATCAGACATTGCTTCTCAGCTCCTAGAACTCCCCAACAAAATGGGGTAGCTGAAAGGAAAAATAGGACACTCATTGAAGCTGCAGGTACATTGCTTGCTGATGCATACATGCCACTAACCTTTTGGGCAGAGGCTGTAAGCACTGCAATCTATGTCCTGAATAGGAGTTTAATTCACAAACTGAAGAACAAGACTCCCTATGAATTGCTCAAAGGGAAGAAACCTAAAATAAACTATTTTAAAGTTTTTGGTTGTACATGTTATATACATAATAACAACAAGAAATATATTAGAAAGTTTGAAACTAAGGATGAAGTGGGAGTTTTTCTAGGATACTCCCAAGTAAGAAAGGCCTATAGGGTATTTAATAAATCAACATTAAAAGTAGAAAAGTCAATTCATGTTTCTTTTGATGAAACTAACATGTACTGCAAGGAGAAAGAAGTTTCTACCAGTAGCAACTTGCAAGTACCCCACTTGTATGAGACATTGGATGGACTAAACCTCACCCAAGAGGTTCCCACTCATCCCTCTCCACAAGTCATTGAAGATAGTGAAGAAGATGAAGCTGAAGAACATGAGCCTCAACAAACAGCAAATAATTGGAAACATATCAGCAGGTGTATAGATAAGGCATCAACTCAACCAAGACTTGATGCATGTCTGTTTTCTCTCTCAGGTTGAACCTCTAATCATTCATGATGCTGAGCAAGATCCCCACTGGATCCTTGCTATGCAAGAGGAACTAAACCAATTTGAGAGATGTAGAGTTTGTGATTTGGTTCCAAGACCCAAAAACTACCCAGTTATTGGAACCAAATGGATTTTCAGGAATAAGCTTGATGCCCAAGGAGTTATTGTGAGGAACAAGGCTGGGCTTGTTGCTCAAGGATATAAGCAAGAGGAAGGAATTGACTATGATCAGACCTTTGCACATGTTGCAAGGTTGGAAGCTATAAGGATCTTCCTTGCCTATGCAGCATTCAAAAGGTTCAAAGTTTTTCAAATGGATGTGAAAAGTGCTTTCTTAAATGGAGTGTTACAAGAAGAGGTTTATGTAGAACAACCTCCAGGTTTTGTTTCTCCAACTTATCCCTCTTATGTTTTTTAAATTAAATAAGGCTCTTTATGGTCTAAAGCAAGCTCCAAGAGCTTGGTATGAGACCTTAGCAAGTTTCTTATTAGAGCATAAATTTACAAGAGGAACTGTAGATAAAATCATTTTCACTAAACATCATACGGACCAAATCTTATTAGTGCAAATCTATGTAGATGACATTATATTTGGCTCTATAGATTCAAAATTATGCAAGAGGTTTTCTGACCTCATGCATTCTAAATTTGAAATGAGTAGCATGGGAGAGCTTTCATATTTCATTTGTCTCCAAGTGAAACAGCTCGCTGATGGCATCTTCATCTCTCAAGCAAAATATGCTAAAGAACTTCTCAAGAAGTTTGGGATGGCTGATGCCTCAGCTAAGAAAACTCTCATAGCCACCAATGTTGTTGTGGACTATGATATACCAGGAAAACCTGTAGATCAGAAACTTTATAGGGGCATTGTTGGGTCCCTATTATACCTCACAACAAGTAGGCCAGATATTATGTTTGCTACATGCCTTTGTGCTAGGTTCCAAGTGAACCATTTAGAATCCCATCTGATTTTCTTAAAAAGAATTTTAAGATATATAAAGAGTTGTCCTAATCTAGGCCTATGGTATCCTGCTGAATCAGAATTTGAGTTAACTGGATACTCTGATGCTGATTTTGCTGGATGCAGGGTAGATAGAAAAAGTACTTCAGGAACTTGTCAGTTCCTGGGTATGAGACTAGTATCATGGTTTTGTAAGAAGCAAACATCAGTGTCAACATCAACTGCTGAAGCAGAATATATTGTAGCAGACAGATGTTGTTCACAGATGCTTTGGATACAAAATAACTTCTAGATTATGGGTTCAACTTAAATAATTCAACACTATTCGGTGATAATACTATTGCTATAGCCATAGCACAAAATCCAGTTCACCATAGTAGGACAAAACATATTGACATAAGACATCATATCATTAGGGAGTGTGTAGACAAAAATAAGATTAAGCTTGTCTATATCTACACTGATTTACAAAAAGCTGATATATTCACCAAACCTCTGGATGAGAAAAATCATGCTTTCTTTCTAAATCAGCTGGGAAAGATCAATGGAGAAGACTTAGTTTAAGTTCTGTCTGCATTCGACGAATTTTCCAGAGTTCATCGAACTCGGGGAAAGTTTGAGAGATACTTGTCGAACGGAGATCGACAAACTCTCTGTTAGTGAAACAATTTTCATCGACCAGCGATCAACGAACTTTACTTCAAAAGATATTCGTCGACCTAAGTTCGACGAACCGTCTTCAATCCTTTTGATGAGCTCGACGAATTATTTAACTCTAAACTATTTCGCCGACCTCAGTTCGAAGAATTAATTTTATTTTCGTGGAATGGAGTTTGTCGATTCATATTCTGGAAAACCTTATATCTAGGTTTTCTTCGACCTCCATCCCGCGCTTTCTGTCCCCTTGCACTTGATCGTCATTTCTGTGTCTTTCTTTCAGGTGATTTCAATGGCGACTCTGGCAAGCAATCTCACAGGAATGAAGTTTGATACAGGATTTGACGTGGATTTCGATTCGTTTCAGCATTCTGATCCAATCTTTCTGTATATCCTGGAACTTCTTGAAGAACAAGAACTAAAAACCCAGATGACGAGAAGGATCAAACTGCATAACATGGAAATCAGGGAATGGGTATACACACTGTCGTCCACAGAAGAGAACACCATGACAGGCACTATCGCGGGTAACTCAGTCTCTTTAACCCCCGCAATCTTAACTGAGATTTTTGGATTGAGAAACGGAGAAGAGGACCTTGAAATTGAAACAGATGAGTCTGATATGATGTTGAGCCTCATGGATTATGCTGGAGACAACCCCAACAAACTGTTGAAGAAACACTTGTCTGCTCCCTATAAATTTTTAGCAGACTTGGTTGGCAAAGTGCTACTTGGAAAACACACTGCACATGATTATATCACCAGACACCAGTTTCTGGTTATATGTGCAATCATCAACAAGAAACCAATAAACTGGGCACAACTTATGTTTGATTTGATAAAGAAGAAGAACACTAAGAAGGAAGTCTGTTTTGGAAGAATTCTAGGAATCTTCCTGCAGGAAAAGGCTGTTGAATCCCTGGTCTCCCAGACCATATTCATAAATTCCAGTAAAAAGCTGACATGTGCCTTATTTGGCAGATGGGAGAGGACCATCACTAAGCCCTCTAAGGCTTCCACCTCTTCCACCAAAGCTTCTGAAGGGCACAAGGGCTGTCAAAGCCACTCCCCACCATACTGAAGAGAACATTCCTTCCACATCTTCTATTCCAGCCCCCCATCCAACAACAACAAAATCCCCAGTCACTCCATCTTTACTAATCACCATCACTGACATTCCCTCTTCCCCCTTCAGGAAAATCAACCACCCACACCTCCTGAATCCTATCATGACACATACATTTCTACACCACCACAGTATCCACTTCCCCCACATCTATATTCAATACCATCTTACATCCTACCATCAGACACCATGATGTAAGATGCCACCCTTCCATCCCCATCAACATCTAACCTTCACATACCTGATGTTCCACCCTCTATTCCATCAATAGTTTCCACCTCTTCCACACCAACTGCAACACCATCTACCACTTTCTCATTGGACCCCTCTACCATCTCATCTATCATCACCATCATCACTCCCCTTCTTAAATCACTTATAGCAGAGGCCATTACACCTCTTGCTACCACCATTACATCTTTATCTGCCCAAATATCTGCTCTCACTATTGTCCCCTCCTCAGTCAGGGGCCTGGCCTCAGTTCTCACTGAAACCAGGCAGGGGGAGATGCCTGATGATGAAGCAGTAGTTACAGCTTCAAAGACTTCAGCTCCAGCACCAGCAGATACTCCAGTCTTCACAACAGAATATACAGATTGTATAAGTAAAGATTTAATTAATTTCATTGATACTGACATGGATTTTGATGAGTCAGATTATGAAGGATTCAAAACTGTTGGTGATTTTATTCTAAATCCCACAGTTCACTTAGAAAATTTGTTGAAACTCTTTGACACTGTACACATGCATTATCTTCCAGAAGAATTTACTAAGCCACATTTGGCTATTATTCATTATACCTCTCCTTTTAGTCCAGCAGTTGCTAAGCAACTATGTGATAGCTTTGTAATTCCAGTATCTGCACCAACCCTGACAGTCATTCCATCCCCTCTAGTAGCTATCTCTGCACCAACCTTTGTAATGGATGACTCCCCTATGCCAGATCTAGATGAATTGATCTTGGCTGACATTGCAGAAGAAACAAAAGTAGCTGAAAGCTCAGTTCAGGTTCTAACTGAAAAACTTATTGTATCTGAGGACATCTTGAGAGATATAGATGCTTTATATGATAATCCTCAGGATTCAGATGATGATGATGAAGAAGAAGATTCAGATGAAGAAGCTGCTAAGAAAAAGAAGAAACTTTTGTCAAAGAAAAGGAAAGCCTCTCCTCCTTCTGCTGCTAAGCCAAGCCCAAAGAATGACACTCCATACTATATCCTCCAAAATATTACTCCTTACAAAGGAAAGCCAACATGGATGTAGTTGTCTAAAAATCAGCAGAAGGAGAAGAAAAGAAGTAGAAAATATTCTCTTCCATCAGTTCATCAGTACAAAAGAGATCCACCTCCTCCACCTCCCCGAGCAGTTGGTGCCACTAGCTCTAGCTCTCAGAGGTCTGCCCCTATTCAAACCTATCATAGACACTAAGGGAGACCTTCTGGAAATAGTCAGCAAAGGCACTACACTTCTGAAAGACAACAGCAACATCAACAACATCAACAACATCAGCAACAACAACAAAGTATCTCTATAGACCAGAAGGCTAATAGTCCTGAAAGACCATATTCACCTCCTGTTCCTTTTGAGGATCCTGAAACATCAAACACTGCTAGAATGGCTAGATTCCAGGAAATTATTGGTCTTTATTTGATTAATAAAGCAAAAGATGAAGACAAAGATATATCAGGATATTCAACTATGTCCAAATACAGAAAGGAAGAACTCAAAAGATTTGATAAAGCAAATAAATTGTTCAATGTTGATGATTACATGAAGCTACATCCTGAAGAAGTTGTCCCCAGAACTACATCTATGAAGATTATTAGGGCAGCTGACATGACAATGACACAGGTACAGGCTTTGGATCCAAATAGAGAAATTATCTTTACAAAGCCAGGTGAAAAGACTAAAGAAGACAAGTCCATAGATAAGAAGAAGAAGAAGTAACCTTTACATGGTTTTAACTTTTCTGCATTTACTTTAAAACTACGTTATCTGATTAAACAAAGCTCATGTACATATATATATCTGCTACATGTGTTAGTAAATCTCTGTCAGATATACCTTTTTCTTGCTTTGTTCATTTTTATGTTTTTGTTTTGAGTCTATTAGTGACCTCACCCAAATAGTGGGAGATTGTTGGATACCTAGTTGATTTGGGCTAGGTTCACTAACTTAGGATGATGTGACCCAACATGTATAGCCAGGGTCATAGTTGTGTCCAAGAGTCTAGGCCAAGTCCTTAGAGTCAACATCAGATGAACCAACTATCAACAAGACTATCAGAGACTCAAGACTTAGAAGATTTCAAGACCAAGTAAAATAATTTCGACGTTCATCGAACTCAGGTCGATGAAAGACGTTCTCATCTCGATGATCTTGAGATGTTTCTCTGAGCTGAGCTCGACGATCTTCATTCTCTGGTCGACGAAAACTGGGATACTTCAACAAACTAAAGTCAGGATAACTCCAGATTATTCTAAGTCCAACTTCAGACTTTGGTCGACGAACAAGATTCTGAGCTCGACGAACATGGACCTCGAGTTCACAACAATCTTCTGTTAGAAGATCTCAGGTCGACGAAGTCAACTTCTCAGGTCGACGAAGTCAACTTCTCAGGTTGACGAACTCAGTACTCTACTCGACGAATTCTGGAACCAGAAGATTTATGTCGACACTTAGGGCATTTGTTGACACCAACTATGTCGACACCAGAAAACTTGTGTCGATACCAAGAATAATCAGTCGACACCCACTTATGTCGACACCAGAAGATTTGTGTCTACACCAAGACTAATCAGTCGACACCCACCTGTGTCGACACCAAAATATTCATGTCGACATACAGAATATCAGTCAACACAAAATACTTGACTAAGTCCAGAATTGTTGCTGAACTCCAATCGACGAATGCAATTGTCAGCTCGACGAACTTCAGACAGAGAATTGGCAACAGACAGTAGTCAAGTTTTCAGCTCGACGATCTTGAAACTCAGCTCGTCGAACAGAAGCTGTCTGGTCGACGAATATAAAATCTCAGTACGACGAACTAGTAACTCAGCTCGACGAAATTCTGTTATTCGTTCGACGACTCCAGACTTAGTCATTTCCTGCCTTCTGTCCCCATTCTAATGCGGAAATTCCTGAGTAATTAATGCTCTACATTCTCTGAATGTATCCGTTAAAAGGAGCATTGATTACGGTCTTCTTCTGGAATATTACTTGCCGATTTTCCACAGGACAGTTGAGGAAATGATTCAATGCCGATTATTCTCAATGCGTCAGCATTAATTACCGATGATTCAAATTTTTGAAAAGATATAGAAGAATACAAGATCGATAGTGGGGAGTCTGGAAGAAAATACTCAGTCAAATAAACATAGACGCACGTAGACTGACTGCAAGAATTCATACAGCAGCAAAAAAGCTTCACACAAAAAAAATCATACTGAAGCTTACAGTGACATGCAGTGATCATACCTCCAGGACTTCCAAGGACAACAAAATATCAAATCAGTCAAGAAGCTTCTGCATTACTGCCTGTCAAGAACTCTGATTGAATACCTATCACCCTACAGCAAAGCTTCCAAATCATCCTGAACCATTCAATATTTCAGGGGGAGCTTTTGCTAAACATCAATCCACTTAAGTCTTCTCAGTTTATTGAGAAAGAGAAGACAAAATCACTCTCTCACCCCCTCCTGTATAAAGGGTTGTCATCTCCCTTCAAAAGTTATTCCTGAATGCAAGTCTCCTAACCAAAAGACTTGAGTTACTTTTTGGGGACCTGATCAAAACCCATTGGTGTCAGGCACCTGATCAAAAACCTGAGTGGATTCCTACCAGGGTGGTAGAAGAGTGCACTACCCAGATTTGGGGAACCACTATAAATTTCTTGTGTCGTCTGGTTGCCTATCTTTTTCTTTTTTGTTCTTGTTATGTGGCTGTGATTAGGTTTACTATTTTCTGTTTTCCAGTTTCGTAATTACTGCACCTTTTCAGTTTACAGCAAAAGCTGTAACAGCACCTTTATAGGGACCTAACAAATTTTAAATATACTCTATTCACCACCCTCTAGAGTATTGTAGACCTAACCCTCACTTTCACAATGTTTTGACGTGGAAAACCCCTCAACTGGGTAAAAAATCACGAGAGCAGGTCTATGACGATTTAAATACATTATCTGCTTGCGATTACAATTTTTTTAAGAATCGAGTGCAACAAGATGCTACTTGTTACACTTTGGGGGCGAGAGAGAGAGAGAGAGAGAGAGAGAGAGAGAGAGAGAGATTCTTGAGCTCACGATGGGCAACTGGCTGCTCCATGTGAGGATAGCTGTTTTGGTGATGCGCACGAACAAGCACTTACTATAATAGGATTTTCCTTCTTGACGCACACCTGTAGACTTAAGAGAATTTCTGGTGGAAAAGAGGTGACTTGAAGAATAAATCTGGCAGAGCTTTGACCTTAGAAGGAAAAAAGCAAATGAGAGAAAGATGAGAAATGAGGAGGCTTGGGGGACTTTTTATAGCCTCCAAGAGGCGGTTATGGTGGTTATGCGGCTATCCGCACACCATAACCGCCAATATTATAATTCCAAGTATAGTACTATGTGAATATTATTTGCATGATTTTATGCTTAATGCAGACCCACTATTCAAGTAATGGGATCCCCCACTAGCCATTGTGGTTAGCGGCTGGTTGCGCCCGAAATAAACAACAATGATCACAACGAGACGATCGCATGGCGGGGAAGGCACCCAAGGAAGGCAAAGATGCGGCATGCAACCACCACGCGGGTGGCAAACCCTGGAGAAGGCGGCGGACCGCTAGTGCGGGTCCGGCTGGGAGTGTGGTCGGCGGCCAACTGTCCAAACCCGGGCGGCACCCCGGGCACGGATCCGGCGCTGGCCTTCGGGCGCGACCCCGACACCGGCCATAAGGCGCGGCACCGACTGCCGCAATGCTCGGCACCGACCATCCGCAACGCGCGGCACCGACCGAACCCAAGACGCAATATATATATATATATATATATATATATATATATATATATATATATATATATATATATATATATATATATATACCACTATAAAGGAAATATAAACTCATGAGTTTAAAATTAGAATAGCCGTTCGATCATGGTTTGATAATTCTGCTGCCGTCCGATCGAGCTCAATCAAACCGTACCCTCTCTTCACATTTTACTAGGTCTCTTAAACCTAATATTAGGGTGTCCTAAACCCATGTTAAATTACGTTTTTCCCTTTCAGTTCTAAAAAATTAAAGCAGGCCCACCCAACATACCGTCCCGCCCGGTACAATCCTAGCGGCCAGTCTAGCCAACCCAGCCCAGTATAGTCCCGCTTAGCCTGCCTGTAAAGCCCAAATTCAAATAATTATGGTTGGGTTTTGTATTTATACTCGAAACTTCAATTGTTTTACACGGTGTGAGATTAAATGAAATATATATAATTATAAAAATAAAACACTTATGTTATGCTGAGAATCGAACTGCCGACCTCCTATTCAAAGGAACTCACCTTAACTCTTACGCCACAAGTGCATTTGCTTTAGACATTCGGCGCATATTTTATTTACGACATTCCGCGTTTATTAATTAAATTGTTAGCTAACACTCAACATAATTACATTAGTCTGACACATTTAATATTTTAGATTGTTATACACACGACTAAATTAAATTATATTATTTGAATAATTAATTTAAAATTATATTGTTTTAACGAGGGCGGGCGAAGCCCGCCAGAGGGGGTGCGAGCGAAGCCCGCCGTCGCCGGCCGGGTACTGTCGCGCTTGGTCGTAGGGGTGAAGCCCCGTGTCGGGCACACGTATAGATATATAGATATATACATTGATACATATATATATATATAGATATATACATATATATAGATACATATCGATATATACATATATATAAATATACATATAGATATCTATATATACACTAGCCTTTTCGAACGGGCTTCACCTGTTCTCGATGCGTCGCTACGTGCTGCGCCGGCAACAAAGCGGGCTTCGCCCGCTTGACATTCTCGCCCGCTCCCGGCAGGCTTCGCCCGCCCCCATCCCTAGCGGGCTTCGCCCGGCGCCGCCCCCGGTGGGCTTCGCCCCACCTGAACAGTTTTTTAAAATTTTATAATTTAAAAGTATTTAAATTTTACTTTTTAGAAATTTTAATAATTTTAATAATTCTTTAAAGGATATAATTAAATTATAAAATTAAAAATCAAATAAAAATATTAAATAAAATTTTAATAATCCCATTTCCTCCCCGCCCGACGCTGCTTCAATGTTCCTTATGTCTCCGCCAGCGGTGCCACCGCCGGCCTGCCCGGCGCCCACCGGCAGGTTCGTCGGCCTCCGGCGAACCCGCCATGGGTTGTCTGGAGGCGAGCGGGAGGGCCACCACCAAGGCCACACCGCTCGCCTCTGGACAACTACCGATAGGTTCGCCGGAGGCCGGAGAACCACCCGGTCGGCGACGGGCAGGCCGGCGGCGGCATAAGGAATAATGAAGTTTTTATTTGAGGCCTAAAAAGGAATGGGATTTTCGGGAGTTGCAAATCCTGATTTTGGGGAGGAATGGATATACGCAGTCCCCTTCTCTTGAATCCAACAACTATTATTTTATGCAACCCCATCCAACGGTACAGATCCAACCCATGGTGTGCCTCCAAATATGTTTATTGTTTTATGTGTCTGACACGGGGCTCCACCCCTATGGCCATGAGCGCGATAGTACCCGGTCGGCGACGATGAGTTTCACATGCAACATATACGTATGAGTACTCAAAATAACCGTAAAAAAATATACATAAATATTACAATTTTTATTTTATAAAACAATATACGTTTTGACTTAAAAATATTAATTTTGGCTTTAATAAAGTTGATTGATTTAATGTCATCGTCTCAAAAATACCACTGATATGCATAATGACAACCTTCCTTGAATACATCGCTTATATGTCTAATGACAACCTACCATAGTATGCGTATGAGCTCTACTAAAAAACCTTTTGAATTTAAATGAATTTAAATCATTACTTCTAATTTTGTGATAGTGTAATTACTTGAATGGATATTGTATTTAAATTTTTTTGAAATAAATTATAATATATGTGAAGTCATTAAAATATAAAAATGAGGGCATAATTGGTATTTTTGTATGTTTCACTAAAGATCACTTTTTTCTTATAATAGTAAAGATACACACACACACGCGCGCGCGAGTGCCCGACACGGGGCTCCGCCCCTACGGCCAAGCACGATAGTACACGGCCGGCGACGGCGGGCTTCACCCGCATCTCCTCCGGCGGGCTTCGCCCGCCCCCGCTAAAACAATACAATTTTAAATTAATTATTCAAATAATATAATTTAATTTAGCCGTGTGTATAGCAATCTAAAATATTAAATGAGTCAGACTAATGTAATTAAGTCGAGTGTTAGCTAATAATTTAATTAATAAACGTGGAATGTCATAAATAAAATATGCACCGAATGTCTAATGCAAATGCTCTCGTGACATAAGAGTTAAGGTGAGTTCCATTGAATAGGAGGTCAGCAGTTCGATTCTCAGTGTCACATAAGTGTTATATTTTTATAATTATATATCTCATTTAGTCCTATATTGGGTAAAAGAATTGAAGTTTCGAGTATAAATATAAAACCCAACCATAATTATTTGAAGTTTTGCATTCCAGGCTGGCTAAGCTGGACCATACCGGGCTGGGCGGGCTAGACTGGCCGGTAGGATTGTATCGACGGTACGGTATGTTGGGCGGGCTTGCAAATGTTTTAGAACTGAAAGGGCAAAAACGTAATTTCGCATGCGTTTAGGACACCCTAGTAGTAGGTTTTGGAGAGCTAGTAAAATGTGCAAAGAGGGTACGGTTTGATTTAGATCGATCAGACGACAGCAAAATTATCAAATCATGATCGAACCATTATTTTAATTTCAAACTCATTAGTTTATATTTCCTTTATATTAGTGTGTATATATATATATATATATATATATATATATATATATATATATATATATATATATATATATATATATATATATATATATATATATATAATCACATGGGCCTATGGCTATGCTTGTCATTTTGTCAATAATATTGTAATTATTAGTGAAGAAGGGTGTGAAATGTTGTTTTGCCCTTAAAGTTATAATATTGGGCGGTGCAAGACATTTTGGATTCTTGTGAGTTGTGATAGCTAGCTAGCTATTGATGGAATTGTTTGTACAAAGTAAATTTTTTCTCTGTTTTTTTTATTTTGTTTTCCTTTCAATTCCTTTTGTTGGTGACTTTTTTTTGTTCTACTATATTCTATTTGGAACTCATATGGTTGGTTGTTTGGAGATGAAAAATATGATTTAAAAATAATGAGCTTTATATATTTCATTTGTTGGTTTAGTGTAATACGTAAATTCTTATAAAATGACGGTTCATGAGATAACAATTTAATTTTTGTTGTTGGGCATCCCGTCTTTTTATGATCCAGAGAAATCGGACCGCCTTAATTTGGAGTCGGATCGACACGCAAACAGTCAAATTGAACCGCATCAAATGACAGGAGACGCTTTTTACGTGGAAAATCCAGAAATGGTGAAAAACCACATAGCTGAAACTGTGTCGAGCCAAAATCTACTATCTTCTTGGAATTTTATAGAAATTGGTTTGAACTCGGAGGGCGACTGGTCGCTACTCCTTTACAGGCACAGGAAATGAGGAAAAATGGCTAAGTCCTCGACGACTCGATGGAAGTGCT
Organism: Platanthera guangdongensis; assembly: GCA_039583875.1. Lineage (NCBI taxonomy): Eukaryota > Viridiplantae > Streptophyta > Magnoliopsida > Asparagales > Orchidaceae > Platanthera > Platanthera guangdongensis. Next base: position 127,953,966 of record CM077161.1, on the reverse strand, counting down.
CCTACCTTGGAGTGTCACTGAGCTCACGGAACCTGGGAGGAAGCGTTCCGGCCGAGAAATTCTCCAAGTCCACGGAGTTTTTGGAGTGAGCGCTCTCGTTGATGCAAAGACATGATGGGAGCACTCTCGCAGAGTCGATTGGCATGACTTAGGGCGTGCTGGAGCCTGAGCGTAAGGAGGAGAGAGGGGAGAATTTTTGAGCGAAGAATCGGTCTAAGTCCACGATTTCGCCGAAAAATCTCAGAGCTCTCTCTTGCCTCTGGAGTTGCTTGTCTTCAAATGAAAGTCTGGGGGTATATTTATAGTTTTCTCGAGGGCCTTGTTGGTATTTGCTCCAGCGAGTGATTTGTGTCGGCGAATGACGTTGCTCCGTTTCAATCACCTAGAACACCATTTTTGTCAAAATGACGAGAGTAACCCGCTCCCCCCAAGCAGTTTTGGCGGCCCGGGCAATGTCCCCGAAGGCGGAGGTGGCGGCCGGAGGTGGCTGGCGACGAAGGAGGCAGAGGCGTGTTAGCACCGCGCGCGCACAGGGCGTGATTGAGAGCGCGCTGCGCGCGCCCGTGAGGCGCTCGTGCGCGCTTGCGTGCCTGCCAGGAGCGCGTTTGTATTTTCCCTCTTCTCGGGTGTCTCTGGGACTTGGGAGTGCGGCCCAATGCGTGCGCAGCTTGTCCGGCCGGGTTGGTGTTCCGCACGCGTCCTTGGTCCGAGCTTTTTAAATTTGATCCAGAAATTATAGGGGACACCCCATCACATGCCTCCAAATTTTTGCTAGTCATGATCCACGAAGCGAGCGCAAAAATTTCCTACTTCTTTCGACGTGTTCCAAACATTAAGAAATTATCTGCCACATTTTGTGTGATGTCAGTCAAAGATTGTTGCTTACTCGTTGCCTATTTGAGATAGAAAAATCGATCAAGAAATATCTTTCAAATAAGGTGACCTTCATTTATAAGCCTTCCTATATGCTTATAAATTATAGGGAACCATTCTCCTCTTTCCTCACACCGTTGTAGAGATTTTGGAGTTCACGGAGATTTTGTGGCTGTCATGTCTCCCTCGAAGATGGTCAGTAATTTCTTGAGTGAGTAACGAGGCGAGCGGGAGAGGGCGCCAATGGTAGTTCTACACCAAAGGGTGCCGATGCGGAGGATGACGGAAGATGCGGCAAGCGCAAAGGTGGCAGACATAGTGGAGCACGAAGAGGGGTGCCCGCACGCGCAGGCACGGTGCGGCCTGCACACGGGTGTGGTCGCGCGTGCGAGTGGCTCTTTGTGTGCAGGTGCGACCGTGCACACAGGGTTACCTGTGTGCGGGTTCGGTCGCGTGCGGGACTGGGGCTGGCCGCGCGCGGGCGCGGCCATGCGCGCGGAGCGGTCTGTGCCTGAGTGCACACATAGGGGGTTGCCCATGAGCGCGGGACTGCCCGTACATGGGTGCGACCATGCACGCGTGTTCTCCTGTGCTCGTGCCCGGGGGACATCTTTCGTGGTTTTGATGTTCTCCATAAGCTTTGATCCTCTTCCTTTGGCTTGCTTTGGTGTCGATGCCCATTTCTTTTGCTGGTGTCGAAAGGTGGTATTCTGTAGAAATCGATGTGCCTTCCATCATCTTTGACCTCTGCCCGCGTGGACAGATGGAGGAAGCGTTTCAAGATTTTGGAGGACATCGAGATTTTAATCCCATCCTCGTTAGAGCCCGTTCAACTCCCTCCCGCAGGGCACTTTGTGATTACGGAGGGATGCTTGAAGGCGGGTTTTCGGATCCCTCCCACTGAGGAGGTGATCGTCGTACTCCGTTTCTGTGGCGTTTCAGTGATGCAGTTTTCTCTAGTGGGACTGACAAGGATCATGCGGCTGCTTTGCTTCTCTCGAGGGCACGACTCTCATATTTCAATCCACCTCTTTCGCGAATAGTGTGAGGTCTGTCCAGGCCCGGGCGATCGGGTCGAAATCTAAAGTAACAAGAGGTGGCTGTCGTTTGAGGACAAGACTAACTATCTCTTTGGAGGGACATTATACTGGTTCGTCAAGAACTACTAGGAGCTGTCTGAGGCTTGGAAGAATCCCCCTGACTGTTGACACCGTCTTACGGGAAAGGATCTTAACTTTATTATGTTGTTGGGCTTTAATGATCCACATGAGCTGGGGGGTTGTTTTTTATAAGACTAACATCTTTGTTGTTGAGAAACGGCTAGTTCTTGCGGGCATTTTGATGGATGTGGAGCGGAGCTACGTCGTGCCACAAGAGTGAGGGAAAAAAAGAAAGTTGGACTTTTTGCTGCGACAGGGAGAAGGTGGTTTGTCTCCTGCTACCCCTGAGGCCGTTTTTGATATTGTTGATGACCGCTCGGAGGATCTGTTCTCTGATCTGTTGGTTGCGGAAACTAAGGATGTTTCGGAGATTCCCATGATCATGATGGCTTATCGAGTGGTTCCTGAATCGCCATTGGAGACAGTGAGGGAGAAGGAGCGGGAATGCTCTGCTTACCATATGCTTCTCTGGAACGTATAGTTGTTGGCCCCAAAATTTTTCTTCATTTGCCTTGTGATGTGCATAAAAATAGTTTGTTTTTGTGCTTGTATCTTGATGAGACTTGCAATATTGCGCTCTCGTGGAACGGTACTTATGTGACCACGAAGGACCATTTTATTTCTTTGCAGGAGAAGTTGGCCGCTTCTGAGGATTCATTGGCGGAAGCTCGAAGGAAGAAGAAGGAGATCACTTATTGGCTTGTTAATGCAGAGTCGCAGCTATCTTCTTCTAAGTCCGAGGTGGAGTCTCTTCGGGCCAACCTGAGCACTGCCGATTCCGAGATCGGGACTCTTTGCGAGAGGTTGTCTTCTACTGAGGTGATTCTTACGGAGGCGGTCCGCCGTACCGAAACAGTTGATACTGTGATGCGCAAGTATGAGGGGGAGGTCAAGCGGCTGAAGGAAGAGAACGCTCGGCAGATTTCCGAGCGGGAGGAGGTCGAGGTCGTGTGTGCGGTTGTGGTCACCGAGTATAGAGCTTCTCATGACTTTGAGGTGGAGCGGTCTCATCTTATTGAGGAATCATGATCCAAGTTGACGGCGATGAAGGTTGATCGACTTATACAGGTTGAGCGTGAAGTTATCTACATCTTGGGCTTCGACAAGGGATTTCGAGCATCACGGATGTTTCTGGAGTGCGATACCCTGGGGTGGAGGATGCTTTGGATGATGACGCTGAACTGCCATGAAGGGTTGATCCTTGGGACTTCTTCTTCCCAAGTTTGTATTGATTTGCTCATGTTTTTCTTTTTTCCTTGTTATAGGCGTGCTTTTTGAAAGTCCACCTAGTGTCAACTATGTTCACCTATGAGGGGGGGGGGGGGGGGGGGGGGGGGGGGGGGGGGAATAGGTGACGTGCAGCGTTTTTGCGGATTTTAAGAATATACCTGCACAATAAAAATAAACAGCACAGCACACAGAATACACAAGCTATTTATAGTGGTTCCCCGACTTGGGTACATCCACTTTCCCCCTTCGACCTATCTCCCAACAAGGGACGACTCGGTCTCTTCACCAACAGGATTGAAATCCAATCCTTGCACTATTGGAAGGAACCCTTCCACACGTAGGAGTCAACACTCCCACAACACGGGTTGCACTCAACACTTACAACACGGAACAAACGTTCCTTTACAACAAAAGTAAAACTAGAATGTACACAAGATACAAACTACGTTTGGAGACTTAGGTGTCCCTCTTTGTTGACGACGTGTTCTTGAAGTACACAAAGAGTCCACAACCTTAGATCTCTCTTGGAGGGGATCTCCCCGGAACCGGCGGCGGCGAGATGGGCGGCGGCTAGGTTCACGGGATCGGCGGCAACAACGATGTGCGGCTGCACTTCTTTGGAGATCCAAACTTCGTAGCGAAGCTAGCTAGGTCTACCAACGATCACACTAGGATCAGTCGTCTCGATCGATTCGGATGGGGAAGATTTTCCGATCTACAAATCGAGAGACAAGAGATCTCCGGTTAGACACGTGAGACGCTGAGCTTAGCTAGGCTTCTGTCGCGGGAGGATCAGGGCGAAACCACGATCAACCGGCGAACAACTTAGCGCGAGCGGCGGTGGTGGCGGCGGAGCAGAAACAACGATCTAGGTCACGTCGCGGCTCGCGTATATCGTTTCTTCTTCGCTTCATTTACTGTTCAAAAATACCCGAGTATTTATACACTGTAGACACTTACAATATGACCGTTGTGGGTCCCACACGTAGACACCCGAATTCCGGTTCAAAATAGCCCATCGGCAGAATCCGGTCCAGCAGAATCCCGAGAAATCGCCAAGTAAAATTCGTCGAGAATCATAGGTGATTCTCGACGAATCGGCGAGAATTAGTTAGTGATTCTCGACGATTCGTCGAGAATCACTAGTGATTCTCGACGATTCACTTGTTGATTCTCACCGAATATAACTTGGTATTCATGATCTGCTCAACGATGGGTTCGGCGAGAATCACTAGTGATTCTCGTCGAATCTTACTTGGCACCGTTTTGAGGTAGCCGGATAGAGTCGGCGAGAATCACTAGTGATTCTCGACGATTCGGCGAGAATCACTAGTGATTCTCGCCGATTCGGCGAGAATCACTTGGTGATTCTCGTCGAATTGTACTTAGACGAATTTTCGTCTTTCCACCCAAGAGATGCTCCTTGACCCATCCTTGCTCCTTGTCTGCTCTTGCAAGATTACAGCCCTGTACTTGAAAGTAAGTGCACTCCAATAGAGAGAGTACACGTAGGCCAACAAACTGATCTGCTCAACGAGGGATTACGTCATGCAGACCCGTGTATATTGACCTACTGCACCCTGACATTGGTGTGCACTTAGCGTGGAATAACTGCAAGCATAACTTAAGAGGTTTCATCAAATACATTGTGAATTCATCTTAGCTTGACAGGCGGCTTCCTCAAATCCAGGTGATTGTGGATACAATACCCAACAATCTCCCCATATTTGACGAAACCAAAACCCTACTAGCTAAGATGAATAACACCAATCAAATAATAAAAATAGCATTCAGAATCTAAACATGCAGCACAAGACAATATAAGCAAACAGATCAAGACTTGAGACATTCACAAATTCAAATATATATACCAATATATATATATATATATACACATATAATCTCAGAATTGTTCATATAATAACAATAAGCATTAAATGTTCTTAAGAGAAAATGACAAGCTATAAATTGTTGACTATTTTTCCTTAGCTAAGTCATCCTTGAGTTTTTGCGCCAAATACTTCTTCCTTTGTCTCTCCATATACTATTTAGGCTTCAGATAATATCTGGGAGGAGGAACTTTATCTGCTGCCGTGTTGGTCCTGAAGAAGATGTTTCGTTTCGCTTCATACGTCTTGTGCATTTCCCACTCATACTGGCTGTATACTTCATTTCGATTGAGTTCTCCTTTTTCTTGTAGCCAGAAGGTGTCCAAGATGATATTCTTTGAAACTAGACTCCACTTTTCATTTCGTACTTCCTCCTCACTCAGTTTGATTCTCTTCTCAGCTAGTGTCTCCTTGGAGGTCCCTTCTTGAGCTTTTCTATTACCCCTGGATTTTGCTAGGGCCTCTTGGTCAAACATGCTCATCAGTTTAGCTTTGGAAACAGCCCTAGCATCAGCTTCACTTGTAACACCTCCCCTATAGTGGACGTATAATATGGGTCCGGCCGGGGCCCCACAACATACGAACGCCACAGCTTTAGTATTATAAGTTGATATAGCTACCCAAACTCAAAACACTTGCACAACGCAGCAGAAAACCAAGCACAACTAGAAGTTATCCACTAACCAAAAGAGTAAACAAATGGCATTAAGGCCTTACAACAAATGTCCAAAAGTAAATAGTACATCAAACATGAATGTGCATAGCAGTCCTAGTCTACCTCGGCATGCAAGCCGGACAAAAGAGTCTCAAACAAACATCAACAAAATGAAGTGCTACAAAAGAGGAAAAACACTTCATGGGGCTTAGGCCTTTCTGGCCGGCGTGCTAGCTTCTGCATGCGATCCTTGCCCTGTAAAAATTATTAGTAACGTGGGTCAGCAAAGGCTGACCTCAAACTGTGTAACAACACATCTCCTCCCGGCCGCCCCTAACGGACCCCGGGGAACCCTCCAACCTGCAAGTCAGCACTTCATATGCAAATAAACATCTATAAATAGAAAAGCATTAAAACAGGCTTGGATGTCTCAATCATCAAACATGTTCTCTATTGGTTGAGCATATAAAGAAAGGGCCTACTATGCAACATGAATGCAACACCCGGGCTTCACCCAAGGTACCCTACAGCGTATGCATCTAGCACAACATCACATCATTTGGGTACTCACATTTCCCCAATTGGCATAAAGCCGCAAACACTAAGGGAGTCACCTCTCCCTTAAACGGCGCATAGGATGCCACAAGGAATTCTTGCCAAGGCCCCACCCGCTCGTGGGCTTAGCCCCGGGCTTGCCTGCAAGCTCTGACGTCTCATGTCAGGATTCCAACAAACACAGACCGACCGATTCTAAGAAGCCTTGCTGGACCCCACCCGCTCGTGGCCTCTTTGCCCGGGCTTGCCCCAAGCTTGATATTCTCGTCAGTCTCACAGAAGGGGACTAGTCTCGCCGGGACACTCTCCACATATGACGCACATGTCACGGGATAGCCAGCCGACCACGGAGACATAGCCACGCCTTAGCACAACACAAACCAAGACTAAAACATCTTAAACCCTCTTTGTACTGCAGCGTTCCCGCGCACCAAGGAAACCATCTCCAACTCGTGCGGAGCTAACCTTGTCCACCAAGGAAAACATCTCCATTCTCATACGGAGCTAACCTTGTCCCTCAAGGAAACCATCTACCGCCACGAGGAGCTAACCTTGTCCGGGTTCGACTACATGTACCCTTTTCAAGCAAACGGGACATTCACCACCACAACACAAATGGCATCTTGCCGCAACGGAAAACCTCTACGAATCCCTAAGTTCGTATGCAACATCACCGAGTCGGACTAACGGTCGCGACTACGGCTTCACCCACCATGCCTAATCCACTAGCGAAGCGGATCTCTAATGCAAAATATGCCGGGGACGGACTCAATCAACCCGGAAGTTCCTCTTGAAACTTGGCAAACCAAAACCCCTCTCATTTGGGAGTTTGGTGCCCAAAAAATTAGAGAGAAAGAAAACTAAATGATGCTAATACGTGCATCCTAAGGACCGAGAGGAGAGATGTCGTTACCTTCCGACTCCTCTTCCTTGCCATGGAAAACTAGCCGGATGGAAATCTTTGCAACGATCTAAGCTTCACGGATCCGGACTCGGCTCGTGGTTTGTAGCTCCGAAACCCTTCCTACAGCCCAAGGCTTCTTCTTCTTCCTCCTTGCTCTAGTTTCTCTCAAAAACTTAGAAAGAGAAGACTTGAAAAAAAAAATGAGGATCTGCAACCCTAAATTCGGACTTAACTTCCCAGGAGATGGCCTGAACCGTTAGATCCCAAAACCAGAAAAAGAAAGGCCGCGATTCGCCTGGAAAACAGAAGACCTGGGCCGAACACGGCCTGGCACACGCCCGTGCCCAGGGCCGTGTGCCCCATTCGCCGTCTCAAATCGACGCGCCTAGAATCGCACACGGGCATCCGACACGCCCGTGTTCCATCCGACACGCCCGTGTCCCCAGTGACACGGCCGTGTGGCCAGCCGTGTGCCTCCAACTACACGGCCCCGAAACCAACCCGAGAGGTGACACGGCCTGGGACACGCCCGTGTCCCAAGCCGTGTGCCAAGTCTCGACACCCGTCGACAAGCTTTGTGTCGACACCGCGGAAAAACGTCGAGAGAAGATCGTCGACCAAGCGGGACACGCCCTGTGACACGCCCGTGTCACAGGCCGTGTGCCCCAGTCTCGACACCTTGTCGAGCAAAAGTGTCGACACTTGGGACGAGTGTCGACACGGCCTCGACACGCCCTGCGACACGCCCGTGTCGCAGGCCGTGTGCCACCCTCTCGACACTTTGTCGAGCAAAAGTGTCGACACTTGGGCCGAGTGTCGACACGGCCTCGACACGCCCTGCGACACGCCCGTGTCGCAGGCCATGTGCCACCCTCTCGACACTTTGTCGAGCGAAAGTGTCGACACTTGGGCCGAGTGTCGACACGGCCTCGACACGCCCTGCGACACGCCCGTGTCGCAGGCACTTTTTGTAACGGTCCAGACCCATCAACATGGGACCCAGCTGGAACCGCCGGCCTACCAGGGTCCAGAGCCGGGCCCACCACTGGTAGTCAGCCTTTCACATTCAAGCCTGCAGGCCATGCACCCCAACCCCTCTCCAGCCCACCGGCGGGTTGTTGGTGGCCGCAGCCTCCCTTTGATGAGATAAACTCGATAGTCAAGCCTGCACTACGGGGACTTCCCAGGAGGTCACCCATCCCAGTACTACTCCAGCCCGAGCACGCTTAACTATGGAGTTCTTTCAACTCTCATCACCAATTGAGCTGCAGCTCAATTAGTGATGAGAGTTGAAAGAACTCCATAGTTAAGCGTGCTCGGGCTGGAGTAGTACTGGGATGGGTGACCTCCTGGGAAGTCCCCGTAGTGCGGGCTTGACTATCGAGTTTATCTCATCAAAGGGAGGCTGCGGCCACCAACAACCCGCCGGTGGGCTGGAGAGGGGTTGGGGTGCATGGCCTGCAGGCTTGAATGTGAAAGGCTGACTACCAGTGGTGGGCCCGGCTCTGGACCCTGGTAGGCCGGCGGTTCCAGCTGGGTCCCATGTTGATGGGCCTGGACCGTTACACCGTGTGCCACCCTCTCGACACTTTGTCGAGCGAAAGTGTCGACACTTGGGCCGAGTGTCGACACGGCCTCGACACGCCCTGCGACACGCCCGTGTCGCAGGCCGTGTGCCTTCAACCAGAAGCCCAAAAATTTTTCTGAACTGCAGACTGAACCTCTTGCAAAACTGGGGTGTTACAACTCTCCCCCACTTAACAGAATTTCGTCCCGAAATTTCAAAACAAAAGAGGTACAAAACTTAAATTGTACCTGACAAAAATAGTTCTGGATAGTCTTCTAGCATGGCCTGTTCTCGCTCACACAAGAACTCCTCACGACCGCAGTTGTCCCAATGAACTTTCACAAGTTTAACTTCTTTATTCCGCAACTGCCGAGTCTCCGAATCTTCTATAGCGATTGGAAGGACTCGCGTCCTCAAGTCTTCCTCAATCGGCACCGATGCCGGCTCAATCACCACGCTAGCCTCCACCAAGGCTTTCCTCAAAACGGAGACGTGGAAGACGTCATGTAATCCACTCAAATCTGCGGATAACGCCAACCGATAGGATGCTTCTCCTATCCGCTCAACAATTTCAAAAGGCCCCAAAAACCTTGGGCTCAACTTCTTGAGTCGGCGAATCCGTGAGACGCCTTTGAACGGCTTGACCTTCAGATAAACCCAATCACCAACTGTAAATTCCAACTTTCGATCACGAGCATTAAAATATTTTGCTTGCCTGTCTTGCGCCACCTTCATATGCTCTTGGATGGTCCGCACCAATTCACAAGCATCAACTACCGCATCCTGTCCCAAAAGTTTGGTGTCTCCCGCCTCTGCCCAAGACATTGGCGTTCGACACCGCCTTCCATACAAAGCTTCGTATGGCGCCATCTTTATACTAGCTTGAAAACTGTTGTTGTACGCAAATTCTACCATGAAGAGGTGATCCTCCCACCTCTTGCCAAAATCAAGAACGCACATCCTCAGCATGTCCTCCATAGTACGGTTCGTTCTCTCCGTTTGCCCATCAGTTTGAGGATGGAATGCCGTACTAAACTTTAGCTTCGAGCCCAAGCTCTTCTGAACTAATCTCCAGTCCTTGGACATAAATCGTCCATCTCGATCACTGACTATGCTCTTAGGAACTCCGTGCAGTCGCACAATGTTGCGAACATACAACTCCACCAGCTTCTCCACGCTGTCCTCTTTCCGATTTGGGATGAAGTGAGCCACCTTGGTTAGGCGATGCACGATCACCCAAATAGCATCATTACCATGCTGCGATCTAGGCAAACCATGCACAAAGTCCATGGAGATGTCCTCAAATTTCCATTCAGGAATTGGAAGAGGCTTCAGGAACCCGCCCGGTTTCTGACATTCGGCCTTCACCAAGGCACATGTTTGGCAACAACTCACATACAAAGCTACATCTCGCTTCAACCCCGGCCACCAAAAGGACTTCTTCATATCCAAGTACATCTTTGTACTGCCCGGGTGAATGGAGTACTTTGAGAAGTGAGCCTCAAACATCAACTCCTCACGGAGATTGCCAAACTGCGGTACACAAACCCTTCCGTCCTTTCTCAAGATTCCCCCAATCATCTCCCAGGTGCTACTCTCGCCCGCTTGAGCCTCCAACACAAAAGGTTGAAACTCCACATCCAATCGAGTCGCTTTCTGAATACGATCGGACAAGTCGCTTTGCACTTCAATCCAGTTCAACCGATCCATGCTAGACTCGCCTCTCGCAACACATTCCAACTCAAGGGACTCCCATTCCCGAACCAACCGCTCATCATGAGCTTCGATCCAATTTCCTTGCCCCGAGTACTTTCTGCTCAACGCATCCCCCACCACATTGGCCTTACCCGGCGTATACTGAATCGCCACTTCGTAGTCTCCAAGAAATTCAACCCATCTGCGTTGCCGCATGTTCAAGTCCTTCTGATCCAAGAGATACTTCAGGCTTTTATGGTCCGTGAAGATCTCCACCCTTGCGCCATACACATAGTGTCGCCATATTTTCAACGCGAAGATTACTGCCGCCAACTCCAAGTCATGGACGGGGTAATTCCTCTCATGAGGTTTCTGCTGTCGAGACCCAAAAGCTATTACCTTGCCATGTTGCACCAACACGCAACCCAAACCGCATCCCGACGCATCACTGAAAATCTGAAATCCATCGGTCCCTTGCGGCAAACTCAGGATCGGAGCCATCATAAGCCTCTCCTTCAGTGCCTCGAATGCTTGACTGCACTCTTGGGTCCACACAAACTTATGGTCTTTACGAGTGAGTGAGGTGAGGGGTAGAGCTATCTTCGAGAAATTCTCCACGAATCTCCTATAATACCCGGCTAGTCCAAGAAAACTTCGGACTTCCGCCATGGTCCTCAACACCGACCAATCTCTGATGGCCTCCACTTTCGCTGGATCCACTGCCACCCCATCACCACTAATCACGTGGCCCAAAAATGCCACCTTCTCCAACCAGAACTCGCATTTGGAGAATTTTGCATACAACTCATTCTCCCTCAACACTTGCAAAACCATTCTTAAGTGGGTCTCATGCTCCACTTGCGATTTGGAATACACCAAAATGTCATCAATGAAAACAACCACAAAAGAATCCAAGTATTCCCGGAATACCCGATTCATCAGATCCATGAACACCGATGGTGCGTTCGTCAACCCGAACGGCATCACCGTAAACTCAAAGTGTCCATACCTTGTACCAAAGACAGTTTTGGGTATGTCCTCATCTCGAATTCGCAGTTGATAGTAGCCTGACTTCAAGTCCAGTTTTGAATATACCACTGACCCCACCAATTGGTCGAACAAATCGTATATCCGAGGGATCAGATACTTATTCTTGACGGTCAATTTGTTCAGCTCTCGGTAGTCTATGCATAGGTGCATGCTACCGTCCTTCTTCTTTACAAACAACACCGGTGCGCTCCACGGTGAAGAACTGGGTCTAATATACCCTTGCTCCAACAGTTCTTGTAACTGTACCTTAAGTTCCGCCAACTCCTTTGGTGCCATCCTAAAAGGAGGACGCGACACCGGCCTAGCCTCTGGCACTAACTCGATCGAAAAGTTGATCTCCCGCCGAGGAGGCGCTCCAGGAAGTTCATCCGGAAATACATCCTTGAACTCTGCCACCACAGGCACTTCCTCAATAGACAGTTGGGAGAGACGAACCTCCAATAACGCTATAAGCGCTACACCACCCTGGTTAACCGCCCGCACCAACTGCATGGCCAAAATCAGGGAACAGGCCACTCCACAAAGGCCCTCAAATTTGACTTCCGCTTGCCCCTTACTCCTTAGAGTCAATACCTTGGATAAACAATCAATGTTGGCGCGCTGCTCTGCAAGCCAGTCCATGCCCAAAATGACATCGAACTCTACTAACGGCAACACTGCCGCTTCCAAAACGAAGTCAACTCCGTCTAGCTCCCAACAGATGCGCCCTTTAGCCCCGGTGGTCATAGATGACCCATTGGGCATGCGCACTTTCAGCTCTGCTCCCGACGAGAAAGACTCAACTCCTATTCTCCGGGTGAAGCTCTCCGCAAGAAAGGAGTGCGATGCTCTCGTATCAAACAATACCCTAGCGGGGTATCCGGAAACTAACACGAAGCCTACAACATAGACATTACACAAAAGTCTAAAAGGATGAAGCACAAAATTTAAACTTAAATTTTCTTCATACCTGTCACCACATCAGTCTGGCGGATCGCTTCTTGCTGTCCAAGGTTGTAGGCCCTTGGTTGCACCGGTTGGAACCGAGAAGCACTCGACTCCGCCATCTTTCCCTTCTCTACAGCACTGGGGCCGGAGCGCACAGTCTGCTCCTGCTTTGCCTCTTGCCCCGCACCCCCTTGCTGACAAGCACGGGCTATATGCCCAACCTTCCCGCAGTTGTAGCACGTCGGCGGTCCCCTAGAGTGGGAACCCCCAGGCGTCCAGTTGCTCCTCTCACCTGATCTGGGAGTGTGAGGCTTCTTCCTCCACCTACTCCCATCAGACTTTCCATGAGATTGGGAAGGCTTCCCTTCCCCTTGCTTGGGAGTAAAACCCTTACGGCGTTGGGTTCGCTCCAAATCACTTTCCAAGATCCTGGCAGCCTCAACTAGTTCATTGAATCCGGCTCTCTTCATGGAGATGAGAGGTTGTCTCAAATTCTCCCTCAGCCCCTGGTAGAAGAGGTTATCCCTCTCTACGTCATCCGCCATAGTCATTCCCGCATATCGACCCAAACGGGTGAACTCTTGCACGTACTCATCCACTGTTTGTCTCGCTGCATTAAATGCAGAAACTGCCTTTGCAGGGCCAATCGTGTTGAAACTGGAATATACCTCTTAAGAAAAACCTTCCCGAACTCTTCCACTGACGGGGTGCGTCCTGGGAACTGGCGGCCGCTAAGGCTCACCCACCACAACTTGGCGTCTCCTTCCCACAAGAATGCCGCATACTCCGCTTTCTTTTCCTCTGGCGTCTCTGCCGCCCTTAACAGTTCTTGAATACGAACCCACCAGTCCTCCGCGTCCGTTGGCATTCCAACACCCTTGAAAGACGGGGGATGGAAACTCAGGAAGTACTTCAAGTGCCGATCTCCATGTCCGACAACTACCCTCTCCGCCAAAGGCTCCACTCGCCTGGCTTCTCCTCCTGGCACGACCGTTGCCGTATCTGGTGTAGCAGGGGTTGCTACCTGGGTCGCAGCCGCCGCTTGGGCTGCCACCATCGCTTCTACAAGCATACGGCAGAAGTCAGCCGGGTTTACACCCGTGCCCAGGAGACCTGGAGCAGTAGCACTGCTCGCCGAGAGATCATCCCTTGCTCTTGAAGTGCCCGCCTCATTGCTTGCACTCTTCAGGAAAACAAGAAATAAGGGATTAGTCTCCAAACGCAAGACTAACACGTAAGGACGCTCACGGTCCCGCATTACTCTTATGTGGATAACTTCTCTACACGCTGACCTTGAATCAAACCTCCCTCTGATACCAAATTGTAACACCTCCCCTGTAGTGGACGTATAATATGGGTCCGGCCGGGGCCCCACAACATACGAACGCCACAGCTTTAGTATTATAAGTTGATATAGCTACCCAAACTCAAAACACTTGCACAACGCCGCGGAAAACCAAGCACAACTAGAAGTTATCCACTAACCAAAAGAGTAAACAAATGGCCTTAAGGCCTTACAACAAATGTCCAAAAGTAAATAGTACATCAAACATGAATATGCATAGCACTCCTAGTCTACCTCGGCATGCAAGCCGGACAAAAGAGTCTCAAACAAACATCAACAAAATGAAGTGCTACAAAAGAGGAAAAACACTTCATGGGGCTTAGGCCTTTCTGGCCGGCGTGCTAGCTTCTGCATGCGATCCTTGCCCTGTAAAAATTATTAGTAACGTGGGTCAGCAAAGGCTGACCTCAAACTGTGTAACAACACATCTCCTCCCGGCCGCCCCTAACGGACCCCGGGGAACCCTCCAACCTGCAAGTCAGCACTTCATATGCAAATAAACATCTATAAATAGAAAAGCATTAAAACAGGCTTGGATGTCTCAATCATCAAACATGTTCTCTATTGGTTGAGCATATAAAGAAAGGGCCTACTATGCAACATGAATGCAACACCCGGGCTTCACCCAAGGTACCCTACAGCGTATGCATCTACCATAACGTCACATCATTTGGGTACTCACATTTCCCCAATTGGCATAAAGCCGCAAACACTAAGGGAGTCACCTCTCCCTTAAACGGCGCACAGGCCGCCACAAGGAATTCTTGCCAAGGCCCCACCCGCTCGTGGGCTTAGCCCCGGGCTTGCCTGCAAGCTCTGATGTCTCATGTCAGGATTCCAACAAACACAGACCGACCGATTCTAAGAAGCCTTGCTGGACCCCACCCGCTCGTGGCCTCTTTGCCCGGGCTTGCCCCAAGCTTGGCATTCTCGTCAGTCTCACAGAAGGGGACTAGTCTCGCCGGGACACTCTCCACATATGACGCACATGTCACGGGATAGCCAGCCGACCACGGAGACATAGCCATGCCTTGGCACAACACAAACCAAGACTAAAACATCTTAAACCCTCTTTGTACTGCAGCGTTCCCGCGCACCAAGGAAACCATCTCCAACTCGTGCGGAGCTAACCTTGTCCACCAAGGAAAACATCTCCATTCTCATACGGAGCTAACATTGTCCCTCAAGGAAACCATCTACCGCCACGAGGAGCTAACCTTGTCCGGGTTCGACTACATGTACCCTTTTCAAGCAAACGGGACATTCACCACCACAACACAAACGGCATCTTGCCGCAATGGAAAATCTCTACGAATCCCTAAGTTCGTATGCAACATCACCGAGTCGGACTAACGGTCGCGACTACGGCTTCACCCACCATGCCTAATCCACTAGCGAAGCGGATCTCTAATGCAAAATATGCCGGGGACGGACTCAATCAACCCGGAAGTTCCTCTTGAAACTTGGCAAACCAAAACCCCTCTCATTTGGGAGTTTGGTGCCCAAAAAATTAGAGAGAAAGAAAACTAAATGATGCTAATACGTGCATCCTAAGGACCGAGAGGAGAGATGTCGTTACCTTCTGACTCCTCTTCCTTGCCATGGCAAACTAGCCGGATGGAAATCTTTGCAACGATCTAAGCTTCACGGATCCGGACTCGGCTCGCGGTTTGGAGCTCCGAAACCCTTCCTACAGCCCAAGGCTTCTTCTTCTTCCTCCTTGCTCTAGTTTCTCTCAAGAACTTAGAAAGAGAAGACTTGAAAAAAAAATGAGGATCTGCAACCCTAAATTCGGACTTAACTTCCCAGGAGATGGCCTGAACCGTTAGATCCCAAAACCAGAAAAAGAAAGGCCGCGATTCGCCTGGAAAACAGAAGACCTGGGCCGAACACGGCCTGGCACACGCCCGTGCCCAGGGCCGTGTGCCCCATTCGCCGTCTCAAATCGACGCGCCTGGAATCGCACACGGGCATCCGACACGCCCGTGTTCCATCCGACACGCCCGTGTCCCCAGTGACACGACCGTGTGGCCAGCCGTGTGCCTCCAACTACACGGCCCCGAAACCAACCCGAGAGGTGACACGGCCTGGGACACGCCCGTGTCCCAAGCCGTGTGCCAAGTCTCGACACCCGTCGACAAGCTTTGTGTCGACACCGCAGAAAAACGTCGAGCGAAGATCGTCGACCAAGCGGGACACGCCCTGTGACACGCCCGTGTCACAGGCCGTGCGCCCCAGTCTCGACACCTTGTCGAGCAAAAGTGTCGACACTTGGGACGAGTGTCGACACGCCCTGCGACACGCCCGTGTCGCAGGCCATGTGCCACCCTCTCGACACTTTGTCGAGCGAAAGTGTCGACACTTGGGCCGAGTGTCGACACGGCCTCGACACGCCCTGCGACACGCCCGTGTCGCAGGCCGTGTGCCACCCTCTCGACACTTTGTCGAGCGAAAGTGTCGACACTTGGGCCGAGTGTCGACACGGCCTCGACACGCCCTGCGACACGCCCGTGTCGCAGGCCGTGTGCCACCCTCTCGACACTTTGTCGAGCGAAAGTGTCGACATTTAGGCCGAGTGTCGACACGGCCTCGACACGCCCTGCGACATGCCCGTGTCGCAGGCCGTGTGCCTCCAACCAGAAGCCCCAAAATTTTTCTGAACTGCAGACTGAACCTCTTGCAAAACTGGGGTGTTACATCACTCATGGGAACATCTGCAGCACTTACTCCCTCAGCAGCACTTACTCCCTCAGCGGCCGTAGAAGTCTCAGGAGCATGAATACCCGTAGGATTTTCAGGCAACACGACGCCTAACGCCTGTTGGAGCATCCACCAGCAGCTGTCATAGACGTATTTGTTTGACTGTTCGAAGTTGTTGATCATGACTTCTCGGAGCTCAGCCATCTTAGCTATGTAGTCCTTCTCCCCCTTTTTGGCTTCGACTGCGATGAAGTTTGCATAGGAGTGCAGTGAGTCATCAATATGCTTGGTGGTCCAGGAGAATTCTGTGACCAAGGCCTGCTGATTGGCATTGAGAGTGACCATATTACCGTCAAACTTTTGAATGTTGTTTGCTACAACATGAGCATTCTGATTTACTACAGCAAGAGTATCGGTGTTCTTTTTCAATCCGGCCATAAGAAGTGTGATAGCTTGGCCGGCCGCGGTATAATTTTCTTCAAATTTCTTGTCCATCACGTCAAGTTTATGATTGATCTCCACCATATTCTTGAGCATGAGATTTTCAGACTTCTTAATCCTTTGCAGCATTTTATTCTGAGCTTTATCAAAGGAGGCTTTAAGCTCATTCAGTATGCCCTGAATGATATTCACGGTATGAGTGGCTAGATTATCTCGTAGTGGAAGATCCAGAGGCACTTCTTGGCCTTGCACTTCATCAGATGCACCTGTAGAGCTGGACAGGAGCACAGTCTCTAAGGGTGGAATGCTGGCAGCATCTGTAGGTTCCTCGGACTACCCCTCCACTCGTGCACCAATGTTTTCAGGTTCGATTTCATGTGCGTGCTGGTCAGATGGAAGTTCAATGATGTCCTGAGTGTCCACTGCGTCTTGTTCCTCATTTTCATCTTTCTCACCTTCAGCATCCATAAGATCATCTTCATCAGCATCCTTTTAAAAACTCTTTGTCAGTAGTCTCCTGTACAGTAGCTTCGGCTCCTTGAGTGTTCCAGTTCAGGGCCTCCTCATGCTCCAGCTCAGGTTCACTTTCTACGTGTAGATCTGCCACAGCATCTTTGGCCAGCTGGGAGATGTCAGATACTACATCAGCATGAGTGGGTAGAGGCTCCTCCTCAATTCCTGCAGTCAAAGTATCAGGAATTTCACTGGGGGTTACTGCTGGAGATACTTCCTATTGTTCTTCCATGGCAGCCTGCCCAATTCGCCTCTCCCATCTATCAAACACACTTGAGTCCATTTTCTTTAAGTAGTGTAGAGGAACACCTTTGCTCATGTCATACTTGTCTCCATTCAGCTGATTGAGATACAGACTTATGATTCGGCCAAAGCTCGGAGATCGCAGGGTGTCCTTTATCTTCTCAAACAGCAACTCCCCCCAGTTGAACCTTTTTCTGCAGACAATGGCCACCAGGATCTTGAACATGTCTGCAGAGATATGATCATGAGAGCCTGGCTTGCAGATGAGTACTTTTCCGATTATGTCTGACAGAAGCTTCCCTTCTTCATTCATATCCTTGCGCTTTATTGACCGAGTTCCTCGTGGGAGACCACAGAATAGGAGAGTCCTGCTTTTGTCTTCTTCCTCAAGATAGTCCTCGTGCTCCAAGCTAGAGAGCTGCAGGAAGCGGGTCAGCTTGCTTGCAAACATCTTGACCTTCGCCCCAGCCACCTTGCTCTTGATAAGAGAGTCTTCATTTCGGAGTCTGGCGGTAGCGAAGAACTCCAGCATCTCTTTGTCCAAGATTTTGCACGGGTGTTCCAGGACGAATGAAAGCCCAGCCTCTTCCAGCATCAGAATGATGTTTCGGAATTCGTCAGAGGCATGAGAGAACCCCGTTCGAACTAGCTCGCAACCAGTGACTAGCCCAGCGGTTGTCCTTGGAGCCATTGCAGATCTAGGGAGATAAGCGCTACTATACTCTTAATCAAAAATAAAAAGGAAGCGACACTAGTGATCAAGTCCAAGTAAGGGTGAGGGGGTGGTTACCTAAAGGTGTAGACGGTGAGTTAGTTCGATGAAGACGAGGGACACCTGATGAGTGCACGCGGAGAAATTTCTGGAGGGAGGAATTGAAACTGGGAGAGATCGTCGGTGAGACCTTCGGCGGGATTCTTGCGGGAAACCTTCGGGGATTCGACGGGATTCGGCGGGATTCGACGGATGCCTGCGCGATTCCTGGTGAGTTTCCTGCGGAGTCCTGCAGAGTTCTGCGGGAGTTGGCGAGAACGGCGAGAACCCTACGGGAAGACGATTCGGCGAAGATCATTGCGGGATTTGGCGTGTTTCCTGTGAAGTTCGGCGGGATTCGGAGAGTTTGCTCCTTCGGCGGGATTCCTATGGAAGGTAAAGGGTCGGCGGGATTCTAATATACATAAAGATGAGTTCGGCGGGAGACTACGTGAGATTAACGGGATTTAGAATGAATTTAACGGGTTTCCGGCTTTTCCATACATTTCTTGATAACAATCTTCGCTAGTTTTTAGTGAACTAATTTAAGCCTGGAGATGTTAGATCTCGAGTCTACCAGTGGAATTGTCGATAACTCTTTAATGATGTATCTGATCTTTATGTTCACTGTGTTGACCTATCCTTAGATGTACTCACATACAAGTGAAGTATAAGTATAAATATATATATATATGTATATATATAGATGTGGATACACTATGACTCAAGTCCTGGAACTGATTAAACGTACCTGGGATTATGAGAGTTATCATTTGGTCCCTCAGGTAAAACATATTAGGAGTTCAATGTGAGTAAGCTCAAGTAGATATCACATCTGTTATTCCAGACGCTTGTTCCAATTTAGTCTTGAGCCACCTACTGTCTAGTTCCCATCATATTTAAGGGAACCTAGACTACCCTGCAAGAAAGAATTACTTTACCTTAGGAACCCAAATCATATTGGGTCCTAGGTTCCTGTTAGCATAAGCACTCGACTGCCTTCCTTTAGAAAACCTATCAGGAAGACTACCTCTGTCCCGTGAATGTGGATAAGCCTTTGCCTTTGGCATAGAGGGGTTGTGCCAATAGTCGATGGCAAAGTGTCCCACTTTGCCACAGCACCAACACGGGTAAATGTTATATCGCCGTTTCTGACCTGATCTAGTGACTGAGGTACTCATGGTCCTAGGTCTAAATGGGATAGGGCATGATCTCCTCACAAAATTTCCTCTTCCACCATGACACGTGGAAGGGTGGGAGGAATGCATGTTGCAAGTGTCATGAGGCCGGGGAGGTGGTGCCTTCCTTTTAGGCATCCCCCTTCTAGAGGCCCCATGAAAACTTACACCATGACATCTAACCTTCCTATCCTGTGTCCTCGGGTGGTGAGAAGTGTTCTGTGAGCTGGGACATGCAGATTCACACCGAGTTGAGGCAGTGGCAGTGAATACAAAGGGCTCAGAATGAGCCTTAGGTATTCTCTCATGGGTGGCCACGACGGCCCTTGCACTACGGATGTCTCCACATGGGGACAGATCACCCTTGCAGTGACCACGACTATTCCTGTGGTCATACCTGAAGGCATGATGAGTTGCCTTCCTGCTTGGAGTGGGGGGTCGGAATACCATTTCCCCATTTCTCCACAAATTGATAATCCGGGAGATCCACCCATTTTCTTGCTTTCTCTTTATAGCATCAGCCTTGGAAAAGTTTGATACTATTCTTTTCTCATTCTCTAGACTACTCTCTAGAGCTGAGATCTTAGAGTCCTTGACCTTGTTGGATGCCAATTGGAGAACCAACAAGATCTTCAGTGGAGTAATCTCTTGAGCTTGCTCCTCAGCAAGTAGGTTGCTTTTCTGAAGGGCTCTCTTCAGGGAATCAGAATCTTCTGAAGGAAAGCAATTCCTGACTTCAGAAACTTCAAGAGATACGGGGCAGGATGAAGAAGTTACCTGCTCTTCTGTGTTATTATCAATAGAGCCAGTGACCATTGTGTCATCCTCATCAGAGCTGCTTTCCTCACTGGCCTCGTCAGTCTTTAACACGGACATTGGAGCTCTGATGTTGTCCGAGAAATCCTTGCCTTCATCTTCAGAGGTGAAGACCCCCACATAGGCTTCATCCTCTGGTTGACAGCAGATTCCAGTTCTCTCTGACCCCCCCATCAGCTCTGAGATCATCACCCACATAGATTTAGCCGTCCTACATTTTTCCAATCTAGAGCGAGAAGCTCCAGACCAGGTATCCAAGATAATTTGACGAATCCTCTTGTCCAAGTTAAATAGTGACAGTTCCGTCTCTGACATCTCTGCAATGCACTTGGGCACTTCTATATTATTTCCAGAGCAGAGGGTCTTCATAGGAATAAAAGGACCCTCTTCCAGGATGAATGAAGCTCGAGGATCGATGGCCTCCAAGTGATATGACACCCTCAGCCTCCAGACGGGATAATACTCCTTTGTACATGCGGGAAGTCTTAGTGGCGATATCTCATAATCCAGCTCCATGCTTCTGACACCGGTGGCAGGATACTACTCAAGGTGTAAACCTTTTTGATGAGCAACCTCGCTTTGATACCACTTGAAAGTCCACCTAGTGTCAACTATGTTCACCTATGGGGGGGGGGGAATAGGTGACGTGCAGCGTTTTTGCGGATTTTAAGAATGTACCTGCACAATAAAAATAAACAGCACAGCACACAGAATACACAAGCTATTTATAATGGTTCCCCGACTTGGGTACATCCACTTTCCCCCTTCGACCTATCTCCCAACAAGGGACGACTCGGTCTCTTCACCAACAGGATTGAAATCCAATCCTTGCACTATCGGAAGGAACCCTTCCACACGTAGGAGTCAACACTCCCACAACACGGGTTGCACCCAACCCTTACAACACGGAACAAACGTTCCTTTACAACAAAAGTAAAACT
The DNA here is from genome assembly GCA_039583875.1 of Platanthera guangdongensis. Taxonomy (NCBI): domain Eukaryota; kingdom Viridiplantae; phylum Streptophyta; class Magnoliopsida; order Asparagales; family Orchidaceae; genus Platanthera; species Platanthera guangdongensis. Next base: position 127,932,533 of record CM077161.1, on the reverse strand, counting down.
AGAATTTACACGAGATACAAACTACGTTTGGAGACTTAGGTGTCCCTCTTTGTTGATGATGTGTTCTTGAAGTCCACAAAGAGTCCACAACCTTAGATCTCTCTTGGAGGGGATCTCCCCGGAACCGGCGGCGGCGAGATGGGCGGCGGCTAGGTTCACGGGATCGGCGGCAACAACGATGTGCGGCTGCACTTCTTTGGAGATCCAAACTTCGTAGCGAAGCTAGCTAGGTCTACCAACGGTCACACTAGGATCAGTCGTCTCGATCGATTCGGATGGGGAAGATTTTCCGATCTACAAATCGAGAGACAAGAGAGCTCCGGTTAGACACGTGAGACGCTGAGCTTAGCTAGGCTTCTGTCGCGGGAGGATTAGGGCGAAACCACGATCAACCGGCGAACAACTTGGCGCGAGCGGCGGTGGCGGCGGTGGAGTGGAAACGGCGATCTAGGTCACGTCGCGGCTCGCGTATATCGTTTCTTCTTCGCTTCATTTACTGTTCAAAAATACCCGAGTATTTATACACTGTAGACACTTACAATATGACCGTTGTGGGTCCCACACGTAGACACCCGAATTCCGGTTCAAAATAGTCCAGCGGCTGAATCCGGTCCAGCAGCATCCCGAGAAATCGCCAAGTAAAATTCGTCGAGAATCATAGGTGATTCTCGACGAATCGGCGAGAATCAGTTAGTGATTCTCGACGATTCGTCGAGAATCACTAGTGATTCTCGACGATTCACTTGTTGATTCTCACCGAATATAACTTGGTATTCATGATCTGCTCAACGATGGGTTCGGCGATAATCACTAGTGATTCTCGTCGAATCTTACTTGGCACCGTTTTGAGGTAGCCAGATAGAGTCGGCGAGAATCATTAATGATTCTCGACGATTCGGCGAGAATCACTAGTGATTCTCGTCGAATTGTACTTAGATGAATTTTCGTCTTTCCACCCAAGAGATGCTCCTTGACCCATCCTTGCTCCTTGTCTGCTCTTGCAAGATTACAGCCCTGTACTTGAAAGTAAGTGCACTCCAATAGAGAGAGTACACGTAGGCCAACACATTGATCTGCTCAACGAGGGATTACGTCGTGCAGACCCGTGTATATTGACCTACTGCACCCTGACATTGGTGTGCACTTAGCGTGGAATAACTGCAAGCATAACTTAAGAGGTTTCATCAAATACATTGTGAATTCATCTTAGCTTTACAGGTGGCTTCCTCAAATCCAGGTGATTGTGGATATAATACCCGACACTTTTGCATCGTTATCTGTTTTTACTTTTTATGGTCATGTAGCCCATGTGACACCTTTTCGTTTGAGAGGAGATCCATTTTGCTTTTAGACATGTTTGCTTTGGTGTTGTTTTAGCGCGTGTATTATCATTGGTTATGTAACACCTCCCCTGTAATGACCGTATAATATGGGTCCGGCCGGGGCCCCACAACATACGAACGCCACAGCTTTAGTATTATAAGTTGATATAGCTACCCAAACTCAAAACACTTGCACAACACAGCGGAAATAAAGCACAACTAGAAGTTATCCACTAACCGAAAGAGTAACAACTAAGGCCTTAAGGCCTACCACAAAAGTCCATACTCAAGTAGAATTACAAAAATGAATGTGCATAGCACTCCTAGTCTACCTCGGCATGCAAGCCGGACAAAAGAGTCTCAAACAAACATCATCATAAATGTAGTGCTACAAAAGAGGGAAAAACACTTCATGGGCTTAGGTCGTTTTGCCCGGCGTGCTAGCTCCTGCATGCGATCCTTGCCCTGTAAAAATTATTAGTAACGTGGGTCAGCAAAGGCTGACCTCAAACTGTGTAACTGTTGAAATTTGTGAAGTGGAAGTGGGTGACGGGACAGGCCGCGCGGTCTGTGGCGGACAGCTTTGGCGGACTGGGCGGACTGGGCGGACTATGGTTTGCGGCCTGGTGAAAAGTCTGGTGGAAGCCGGCTGTGTTGAGCGGGTTGTTGCATGGAGTCCGCAGTTTGGTGCGGCCTGGTATCTGCGGATAGAGAGGCTTGCGGACTGGTGCATTGCTCAGTGGCCGCGGGTGCAAGCGTGTGCTGACAGGCGGGTTGGCTCGAATTCGCGGGTAGCTTGCGGACTGGCGTGTCCGCGGTTTGGGCTGTTGCGGACTGAGCCTAGAGCTTGGCTGAGGCCTTGTCAAGTTCTGGTGTTACAGCAGGTCTTGCTGTGGAGACCGGTTGGCGGACTGGTGTTTGGAGTCCGGGAGGAAGCTACTGCGTTGGACAAGTGCGAGGTGCTCGCGGACTGGTGGCGGTCTGTGCTAGGGTGTTTGGCGGACGAGAACTTGTGTCCGCCATGCTCGCATTGTTCCTTGATGGCTTTGGACTTGGTCACACCTTGTGCCAAGTTCATGGTGTCCGCCATATCCGCCAAGTTCGCTGTGACCGGGCGGTCTGTTGCTAGATTCCTTTGGTCGTGGACTTGTGGCGGATTGAGGTGTGGGTCTTGCGGACTGCCTCGGGTTGGTGCGGACAGCCATTGAAGGGGGTTGCTGTACTGCAGTGGTTGGAGCTTTGCGGGCTGATGCCTTGTCCGCTTAGCATAGACGGACTGGAGCGGGTTCGTCAACGGTTGCCTTGCTCCTGGCGGTTTTCCTTGATGACCGGCTAAGTCCTCGCAGACTGAGCGGACGGTGAGGTATATGCGCACGGACTGGGGTGGTGTCGCTATCTCTTGGGCGGTGACCACACTCCTCAGCTGGCCTATAAATAGGACCCCCCTGGCACATCTACAGTAACCCGATGTAACGCCGCGCGGATAACTTCAAGGAGCCAGGAGCTTGGCTTTGACTTCGGTCAGTGCTTGGAAGTGTGCGGTCTCTGCGGACTCAGCAGGAGGTCGCTCTGCGGCTTGTCAGTTCTGTTTCAACTTTGCCAGCTTCAATAACCTGTCCGCCGGCTTCAGGCGGGTAGGGGTGTTCCTCAGTTCGGGTTCAGCAGGAGGCGAATAACGGTGTGTCCGCGCGGCCTCGCAGCTTCGGTGGACTCCGTGGTATTCGGCGGATTGTAGTGTAGTTCGGTCGGCTTCGGCGACCTCGGCGACCTCGGCGGTCTCGGCGGACTCCGGTTCTGTCCGCCCGGCTTGTTTTTTGGTTCCATTGTGCTTCCATTGTTTTGTTGGGTGAAACCTCTAGTCCTTGGGTTTTCCGCAGGTTCAGCGTGCGAACTGGGTAGTTTCGAAGATATTAATTTGGTGTTTAGGCTATCTTGCTAACCACGTTGAGAAAATTTAACATGGTATCAGAGCGAGGTTGCTGAGGTTTTGGAGGTTCAGTTGCGTGAGCGGAAGTCAGCCAGTGTTGTGACTCAGTGATTGAGTGGTGATTAACCTGTGTTGTTGCTCGGAGCTGCTGAAGGATACCAACAGGTGTTTGCAATGGAAGGAAGTCTTGCAAGAGGTCTTGGCATTGAACTCTTAACGCCGACTAACTTCAAGAAGTGGAAGTCGTGCATGAAGAGTTATCTTCTTGGAGAGGAGCTGTGGGATGTCGTCGGTGGAGACGACAGACAGGAAGTAACTACTGCTTTCGGTACTGCTGAGCAGGTGAGGCTCTGGAGAAGAACGAATGCTAAGGCGGAGTTCATTCTGAAGAGAGCCGTGTCTCCGGAGCTGTTTGATCACATCGTTGGGTGTGAGTCGGCTACTGATATTTGGACAACCATTGATGAGTTATTCAATAGGAAGAATGTGGCGCGGCTGCAGTTCCTGGAGAATGAGTTGGCCAGGGCAACTCAGGGAGACCTTTCCATCTCCAAATACTTCTTAAAGATGAAGAGCTTGTGTGCTGAGCTGTCGGCACTGGATCTTGATGAGCCTATCTCTGAGGCAAAGATGAAAAGGCACATTATCCGCGGCTTGCGGAAGGAGTATGTGGCCTTTGTTACATCTGTTCAAGGGTGGGCTACTCAGCCATCGCTGCTAGAGCTGGAGAATCTGCTTGCCTCGCAGGAGAGCTTAACAAGGCAGATGGCTGGAGTGAACCTGAATCAGGAAGGCAGCGAAGCCCTCTTCTCAGGCAAGAAGAAGGGATGGGAAGGGAAGAAGAAGAAGAAGGTGCAGGCCGCTGGTGAGAAGGAGACTTCGACTTCATATCTGCCGGAGAGGAGCAATGCTCCTAAGGACTGGAAGAAGAATCTGAAGTGCTACCGGTGTCATCAGCGAGGGCACTTCAAGCAGGACTGCAAGGTCAAACTGCAGCCTGGGCATGCTGCGGGAAAGGAGGAAGCTTGCTCGCGAAGTGAAGAAGCAGAATGGGGTGGAGCTTTTATGACGGGCACTTGTGTCCGGGCCTTATCTGCTGAGGACTTCAACAGCGAGTGGATCGTCGACTCCGGGTGTGGTCATCACCTCACCGGAGACAAATCGAAGTTCACCTCCATGCAGGCTTACTCAGGTAATGAAGCTATTATCACTGCTGATAATACTGTTTATGCAGTAGAGAAGGAGGGGGTCGTGTCTTTGGGTAGTGATCAGGGGCCACTCACGTTAAGGAGTGTGTATCACGTGCCGGGCATGAAGAAGAACCTCTTCTCGGTGACCAACGCGGTGGACGCTGGGTATCACGTTCTGTTTGGGCCAACAGACGTGAGGTTCCTTCGCAACGTATCAGCGGTGAAGGCTGATGTTGCTCATGTTGGGAGGAGGGTGAAGAACTTGTTTGTTCTTTCCACCAGTGCTTATGTTGATAGGATGAGAGCCAATGATAGTGCGGCTATCTGGCATGAGAGGCTGGGGCATGTTGGCATGGACAAGCTGAAGGCAATGGCTAGTAGAAGTCTGGTGAGGGGATTGCCGATGTTGTCCTCCTTTGGTGATGGGCATGTTTGTGCGGGCTGTCAATATAGTAAGGCACATCGCCTTCCATTTGATAAATCACAAACAAGGAGCAAGAAACCATTTGAGTGTATTCATGGCGACCTGATGGGACCGACTGTTACAGCCAGCCTTGGAGGAAGCAAATACATGCTTGTCTTGGTTGATGACTACTCAAGGTATACTTGGGTGTACTTCTTAAAGGAGAAGTCGGAAGCCTTCCATTTGTTTGTGGAGTTCAAGGAGTTGGTAGAAGGCCGGCTTGGCTTGCAGATTATGAAGCTTAGAACTGATAACGGGGGAGAGTTTGTTTCCTCCGAGTTTTCTAACTTCTGCAGGATGCACGGGATCCAACGGGAGCTTACTTGTGCCCACACTCCACAACAAAATGGGGTAGCGGAGCGGAAGATCCGTCATCTGACGGAGACCTGCAAATGCTGGCTGCATGCGAAAGATATCCCAAGGTCCTTTTGGGCGGAGGGAATGTCTTGTGCTGCTTATGTTATCAACCAGATGCCACTCAGCCCTATCAACATGAAGACTCCTGTTGAGCTGTTGCTGAAGGATAAGCCGATTGTTGGACACCTTCGGTTGTTCGGCTCAACTTGCTACGTGCATGTCCCGGATGCTTCACGGACAAAGCTGGATGCGAAGGCAAGGAAACTTGTCTTTGTTGGCTACGATGAGCGGAAGAAGGGATGGAAATGCATGGACCCTGTGACGAAGAAGTTCGTGGTGTCAAGAGACGTTGTCTTTGACGAGCTGACGTCATATGGAGGTGGCTCGGTGGAGCTAACCGGAAGTAGCAAGGTTGATGAAGCACCGGTGGTGACTGCTGAAGGCTTGGAAGAGGAGCTTGTTGTTTCACCAGCATCTCCTGTTGCTTCAAACTCCGAGGCTGAGCCTTCTAGCTCAGGAAGCAGGGGGAGCACTGCTCAATGCTTGCCCCAGGTAGGAGTGGAGCCTGAAGAAGCAACGGAAGCCGTGAGCAAGGAGCCATGTCTTCGGAGATCGAAGAGGGTGGTTAAGCCACCGGCTCGGGACTGTGATGGGAATGCAGTGAGCTTTGTCTCCTGCTTCTTTGCAGGTCCTCTGGATGAGTGAGAGCTTGCAAACTTCAACGAGGCCACTGGAGTGAAGGAGTGGGAAGGTGCCATGAAGGAAGAGATTGATGCTCTGAAGAAGAATGAAACCTGGGATCTTGTGCCCAAGGTTGATGGCATTACTCCGGTTACTTGCAAGTGGGTGTATAAGTTGAAGAAGAAGGCTGATGGGATCATTGATCGGTTCAAGGCTCGCCTGGCCCATAGAGGATTCTCACAACATTATGGAGAAGACTATGAGGAGACATTCAGTCCAGTTGCGAAGATGACTTCTGTAAGAGTGGTGATCGCCTTGGCGGCTAGCAAGGGATGGAGGTTGTGGCAACTCGATGTGAAGAATGCTTTTCTTTACGGAGAGATTGACAAGGACATCTTCATGGATCAGCCGCTTGGTTTTGTCTCTGAAAAGCATCCGGACTATGTCTGCAAACTCAGGAAGGCTCTCTACAGGTTGAAGCAAGCTCCTAGAGCGTGGTATAAGAAGATTGCAGAGTACCTGCAATTCTGTGGATATTTTGCTTCTAACTCGGATTCTAGCTTGTTCGTCAAGAAGAAGGGAGAGCTAAGAGTCTTGGTCCTACTGTATGTGGATGACATGATCATCACAGGGAATTCGGAGGAGGAAGTAGCAAGGCTCAGGGCTAAGCTTGCTATACGCTTCGAGATGAAGGACTTGGGAGAGTTGCATCACTTTCTCGGTCTGGAAGTGGAGAGGAAGGAGTGCAGGATTCTCATTAGCCAGAAGGGATATGCTGATCGTATTGTAAAGCGGTTTGGCATGGGCGAAGGGAAGAAGTGCTCTACTCCACTGGAACCTGGGCTGAAGCTTCGACGAGATGAGGGAAGGGTTCTTCATGATCCCTTGGTGTTCAGGGCTCTTGTTGGGAGCTTGATTTATCTAACGATTACAATGCCGGATATAGCTTATGCTGTTGGCCGAGTAAGTCGGTATATGGCTGAACCAAGACAATCTCATCTAGTGGCGGCAAAGGGGATTCTGAAGTATGTCAAGGTGACTTCTGAGATGGGACTCCTCTATGGAAGGGACGCGGAGTTTGCGTTGCTCGGGTACACGGATGCTGACTATGGCAGTGATTCGGATGATCGAAGGTCTACTTCAGGTTATGTGTTCACTTGCGGTTCAGCTAGCATCTCGTGGTGTAGCAAGAAGCAGGACTCAGTGTCGGTGTCAACCACGGAGGCGGAGTATAAGGCTTCGGCCTTGGCTGCTCGGGAAGCCGTTTGGTTGAGGAGACTTATAGAGGATGTCCATGAAGAAGTGCAAGGGCCTACTTTACTCCGGGGTGACAATGAGAGTGCTCTCAAACTGGTTAACAATCCAGTGTGTCACGCCAGGACCAAGTATATAGAGATTGATCACCATTTCATCAGGGAGAAGGTGTTGGAAGGATCACTACTGGTCGGGCATGTTCGGAGTGAAGATAATCTTGCTGACATCTTCACGAAGCCGCTGTCGAAGGGGCCCTTTGAACGCTTGCGCAGCTTGCTGGGCTTGGTCACCACTTCTCACTTCAAGGGGGAGTGTTGAAATTTGTGAAGTGGAAGTGGGTGACGGGACAGGCCGCGCGGTCTGTGGCGGACAGCTTTGGCGGACTGGGCGGACTGGGCGGACTGTGGTTTGCGGCCTGGTGAAAAGTCTGGTGGAAGCCGGCTGTGTTGAGAGGGTTGTTGCATGGAGTCCGCGGTTTGGTGCGGCCTGGTATCTGCGGATAGAGAGGCTTGCGAACTGGTGCGTTGCTCAGTGGCCGCGGGTGCAAGCGTGTGCTGACAGGCGGGTTGGCTCGAGTTCGCGGGTAGCTTGCGGACTGGCGTGTCCGCGGTTTGGGCTGTTGCGGACTGAGCCTAGAGCTTGGCTGAGGCCTTGTCAAGTTCTGGTGTTACAGTAGGTCTTGCTGTGGAGACCGGTTGGCGGACTGGTGTTTGGAGTCTGGGAGGAAGCTACTGCGTTGGACAAGTGCGAGGTGCTCGCGGACTGGTGGCGGTCTGTGCTAGGGTGTTTGGCGGACGAGAACTTGTGTCCGCCATGCTCGCATTGTTCCTTGATGGCTTTGGACTTGGTCACACCTTGTGCCAAGTTCATGGTGTCCGCCGTATCCGCCAAGTTCGCTGTGACCGGGCGGTCTGTTGCTAGCTGCCTTTGGTCGTGGACTTGTGGCAGATTGAGGTGTGGGTCTTGCGGACTGCCTTGGGTTGGTGCGGACAGCCATTGAAGGGGATTGCTGTCCTGCAGTGGTTGGAGCTTTGCGGGCTGATGCCTTGTCCGCTTAGCATAGGCGGACTGGAGCGGGTTCGTCAACGGTTGCCTTGCTCCTGGGGGTTTTCCTTGGTGACCGGCTAAGTCCTCGCGGACTGAGCGGACGGTGAGGTGTATTCGCGCGGACTGGGGTGGTGTCGCTATCTCTTGGGCGGTGACCACACTCCTCACCTGGCCTATAAATAGGACCCCCCCTGGCACATCTACAGTAACCCGAAGTAACGTCGCGCGGATAACTTCAAGGAGCCAGGAGCTTGGCTTTGACTTCGATCAGTGCTTGGAAGTGTGCGGTCTCTGCGGACTCAGCAGGAGGTCGCTCTGCGGCTTGTCAGTTCTGTTTCAACTTTGCCAGCTTCAATAACCTGTCCGCCGGCTTCAGGCGGGTAGGGGAGTTCCTCAGTTCGGGTTCAGCAGGAGGCGAATAACGGTGTGTCCGCGCGGCCTCGCGGCTTCGGCGGACTCCGTGGTATTCGGCGGATTGCAGTGTAGTTCGGGCGGCTTCGGCGACCTCGGCGACCTCGGCGGTCTCGGCAGACTCCGGTTCTGTCCGCCCGGCTTGTTTTTTGGTTCTTTCTGTTTACAGCTGTAATACTAGCGAAATCATGTCTCGCTATGTATGCCTCGGATTGTAAAGAAGTGAATGCATAAAAAGACCTTCTTGTGCTTCCATTGTTTTGTTGGGTGAAACCTCTAGTCCTTGGGTTTTCCGCAGGTTCAGCGTGCGAACTGGGTAGTTCCGAAGATATTAATTTGGTGTTTGGGCTATCTTGCTGACCACGTTGAGAAAATTTAACAGTAACAACACATCTCCTCCCGGCCGCCCCTAACGGACCCCGGGGAACCCTCCAACCTGCAAGTCAGCACTTCATATGCAATATAAATAGCTATAAACAGAAGAACATTAAAACAGGCTTGGATGTCTCAATCATCAAACATGTTCTCTATTGGTTGAGCATATAATAAAAGGGCCTACTATGCAACATGAATGCAATACCCGGGCTTCACCCAGGGTACCCTACTGCGTATGCATCTAGCACAACATCACATCATTGGGTACTCACATTTCCCCATTGGCATAAAGCCGCAAACACTAAGGGAGACACATCTTCCTCAAACGGCGCACAGGCCGCCACAAGGAATTCTTGCCAAGGCCCCACCCACTCGTAGGCTTAGCCCCGGGCTTGCCTGCAAGCTCTGACGTCTCATGTCAGGATTCCAACAAACACAGACCGACCGATTCTAAGAAGCCTTGCTGGACCCCACCCGCTCATGGCCTCTTTGCCCGGGCTTGCCCCAAGCTTGGCATTCTCGTCAGTCTCACAGAAGGGGACTAGTCTCGCCGGGACACTCTCCACACATGACGCACATGTCATGGGATAGCCAGCCGACCACAGAGACATAGCCACGCCTTGGCACATCACAATCCAAGACTAAAACATCATAATCCCTCATTGTACTGCAGCGTTCCCGCGCACCAAGGAAACCATCTCCAACTCGTGCGGAGCTAACCTTGTCCACCAAGGAAACCATCTCCAACTCATACGAAGCTAACCTTGTCCCTCAAGGAAACCATCTACCGCCACGAGGAGCTAACCTTGTCCGATTCCGACTACACGTACTTTTCCAACAAAAGGGAAATTCACCACCACAACACAAACGGCATCTTGCCGCAACGGAATCTCTACGAATCCCTAGGTTCGTATGCAACATCACCGAGTCGGACTAACAGTCGCGACTACGGCTTCACCCACCATGCCTAATCCACTAGCGGAGCGGATCTCTAATGCAAAAATATGCCGGGGACGGACTCAATCGACCCGGAGGTTCCTCTTGAACCTTGGCAACCAAAACACCTCTTATTCGAGTGGTTGGTGCCCAAAATCTAGAAGAAAAATGATGCTAAAAACATGCATCCTAAAGACTGAGAGGAGAAGTGTCGTTACCTTCCGACTCCTCTTCCTTGCCATGGCAAAATAGCCGGATAAAAACCTTTGCAACGATCTAAGCTCCGCGGATCTGGACTCGGTTCGCGATTTGGAGCACTGAAACCCTTCCTACAACCCAAGACCTTCTTCTCCTTCCTCCTTGCTCTAGTTTCTCCCAAGAACTTAGAAAGAGAAGACTTGGAAAACAAATGAGGGTTTCCAACCCTAAAATTTGACTTAACTTCCCAGGAGATGGCCTGAACCGTTAGATCCCAAAACCAGGAAAAGAATGGCCGCTATTCGCCTGGAAAATAGAAAACCTGGTCCGAACACGGCCTGGCACACGCCCGTGTCCAGGGCCGTGTGCCTCATTCACCGTCTCAAATCGACGCGCCTGGAATCGCACACGGGCATCTGACACGCCCGTGTTCAATCCGACACGCCTGTGTCCCCAGTGACACGGTCGTGTGGCCGGCCGTGTGCCTCCAACAACACGGCCCCGAAACCAACCCGAGAGGTGACACGGCCTGGGACACGCCCGTGTCCCAAGCCGTGTGCCAAGTCTCGACACCCGTCGACAGGCTTTGTGTCGACACCGCGGAAAAATGTCGAGCGAAGATCGTCGACCAAGCGGGACACGCCCTGTGACACGCCCGTGTCACAGGCCGTGTGCCCCAGTCTCGACACCCTGTCGAGCTAAAGTGTCGACACTTCGGCCGAGTGTCGATACGACCTCGACACGCCCTGCGACACGCCCGTGTCGCAGGCCTTGTGCCCCACTCTCGACACTTTGTCGAGCGAAGGTGTCGACACTTTGGCCGAGTGTCGACACGGCCTCGACATGCCCTGCGACACGCCCGTATCGCAGGCCGTATGCCCCACTCTCGACACTTTGTCTAGCGAAGGTGTCGACACTTGGGCCGAGTGTCGACACGGCCTCGACACGCCCTGCGACACGCCCGTGTCGCAGGCCGTGTGCCTCCTGCCAGAAACCCAAAATTTTCCAGAACTGCAGACTGAACCTCTTGCAAAACTGGGGTGTTACAACTCTCCCCCACTTAATAGAATTTCGTCCCGAAATTTCAAAACAAAAGGGTACAAAACTTAAATTGTACCTGACATGAAGAGTTCTGGATAATCTTCTAGCATGGTCTGTTCTCGTTCCCAAGAGAACTCCTCACGACCGTAGTTGTCCCATCGAACTTTCACGAGTCTAACTTCTTTCTTCCGCAACTGCCGAGTCTCTGAATCCTCTATAGCAATTGGACGGACTCGCGTCCTCAAGTCTTCCTCAATCGGCACCGATGCCGGCTCAATCACTACGCTATCCTCCACCAAGGCTTTCCTCAAAACGGAGATGTGGAAGACGTCATGCAATCCACTCAAATCCGCGGACAGTGCCAACCGATAAGCTGCTTCTCCTACCCGCTCAACTACTTCAAAAGGCCCCAAAAACCTTGGACTCAACTTCTTGAGCCGGCGAATATGTAAGACGCCTTTGAACGGCTTGATCTTCAAGTAGACCCAATCGCCTACCGCGAACTCCACCTTCCGGTGACGAGCATTAAAATATTTAGCTTGACAGTCCTGCGCCACCTTCATACGTTCTTGGATGGTCTGTACCAACTCACAAGCGTCAACCACCGCGTCCTTTCCCAACAGTTTGGTGTCTCCCGCCTCTGCCCAAGACATTGGCGTTCGACACCGCCTCCCATACAAAGCTTCGTATGGCGCCATCTTTATACTAGCTTGAAAACTGTTATTGTACGCGAATTCTACCATGAAGAGGTGATCCTCCCACTTCTTGCCGAAATCAAGAACGCACATTCTCAACATATCCTCCATAGTACGGTTCGTTCTCTCCGTTTGCCCATCAGTTTAAGGATGGAACGCCGTACTGAACTTTTGCTTCGTGCCCAAGCTCTTCTGAACCAATCTCCAGTCCTTAGACGTAAACCGTCCATCTCGATCACTGACTATGCTCTTAGGAATTCCGTGCAGTCGCACAATGTTGCGAACATACAACTCCACTAGCTTCTCCACGCTGTCCTCTTTCCTATTTGGGATGAAGTGAGCCACCTTGGTTAGGCGATCCACGATCACCCAAATAACATCATTACCATGCTGCGATCTAGGCAAACCATGCACAAAGTCCATGGAGATGTCCTCAAATTTCCACTCAGGAATTGGAAGGGGCTTCAGGAACCCGCCCGGTTTCTGACATTCGGCTTTCACCAAGGAACATGTTTGGCAACGATTCACATACAAAGCTACATCTCGCTTCAACCCCGGCCACCAAAAGGATTTCTTCATATCCAAGTACATCTTTGTACTGCCCGGGTGAATGGAGTACTTTGAGAAGTGAGCCTCAAACATCAACTCCTCACGGAGATTGCCAAACTGCGGTACACAAACCCTTCCATCCTTTCTCAAGATTCCACCAATCATCTCCCAGGCGCTGCTCTCGCCCTTTTGAGCCTCCAACACAAAATGTTGAAACTCCACATCCAATCGAGTCGCTTCCCGAATACGATCGGACAAGTCGTTTTGCACTTCAATCCAGTTCAACCGAGCCACGCTAGACTCGCCTCTCGCAACACATTCCAATCCAAGGGAATCCCATTCCCGTATCAACCGCTCATCATGAGCTTCGATCCAATTTCCTTGCCCCGAGTACTTTCTACTCAAAGCGTCCGCCACCACATTAGCTTTACCCGGCGTATACTGAATCGCCACTTCGTAGTCTCCAAGAAAATCAACCCATCTGCGTTGCCGCATGTTCAAGTCTTTCTGATCCAAGAGATACTTCATGCTTTTATGGTCCGTGAAGATCTCCACCCTTGCGCCATACACATAGTGTCGCCATATTTTCAACGCGAAGATTACCTCCGCCAACTCCAAGTCATGGACGGGGTAATTCCTCTCATGAGGTTTCAGCTGTCTAGACCCAAAAGCTATCACCTTGCCATTTTGCACCAACACGCAACCCAAACCGCATCCCGATGCGTCACTGAAAATTTTAAATCCATCGGTCCCTCGCGGTAAACTCAGGATTGGAGCCATCATAAGCCTCTCCTTCAGGGCCTCAAATGCTTGACTGCACTCTTGGGTCCACACAAACTTATGGTCTTTGCGAGTGAGTGAGGTGAGGGGTAGAGCTATCCTCGAGAAATTCTCCACGAATCTCCTATAGTACCCGGCTAGTCCAAGAAAACTTCGGACTTCCGCCACGGTCCTCAATACCGGTCAATCTCTGATGGCCACCACTTTGGCTGGATCCACTGCCACCCCATCACCACTAATCACGTGGCCCAAAAACGCCACCTTGGCTAACCAGAACTCGCACTTTGAGAACTTCGCAAACAACTGGTTCTCCCTCAACACTTGCAGGACCACTCTCAAGTGGGTCTCATGCTCCACTTCAGACTTGGAGTACACCAAGATGTCATCAATGAAGACAACCACAAACGAATCCAAGTAATCCCGAAATACTCGATTCATCAGATCCATGAACACCGATGGTGCGTTCGTCAACCCGAACGGCATCACCGTAAACTCAAAGTGTCCGTACCAAAAGCAGTCTTGGGTATGTCCTCGTCCCGAATTCGCAGCTGATAGTAGCCTGACTTCAAGTCCAACTTCGAATATACCACTGACCCCACCAATTGGTCGAACAAATCGTCTATCCGAGGAATCGAATACTTATTCTTTACGGTCAATTTATTCAGCTCTCGGTAGTCTATGCATAGGCGCATGCTACCGTCTTTCTTCTTAACAAACAACACCGGTGCGCTCCACGGTGAAGAACTGGGTCTAATATACCCTTGCTCCAACAGTTCCTGTAACTGTACCTTAAGTTCCGCCAACTCCTTTAGTGCCATCCTAAATGGAGGACGCGACACCGGTCTAGCCTCCGGCATTAACTCGATTGAGAAGTCGATCTCCCGCCGAGGAGGCACTCCAGGAAGTTCATCCGGAAACACATCCTTGAACTCTGCCACCACAGGCACTTCCTCAATAGATAGCTGGGAGAGACGAACCTCCAACAACGCTACCAGTGCCACACCTCCCTGGTTAACCGCCCGCATCATTTGCATGACCGTAATTAGGGAATGGGCTACTCCACAAAGCCCCACAAACTTGACTTCTGATTGCCCCTTACTCTTTAGGGTCACTACCTTGGACAAACAATCAATGGTGGCGCGCTGCTCTGCAAGCCAGTCCATGCCCAAAATGACATCGAACTCTACTAACGGCAACACTGGCGCTTCCAAAACGAAGTCAACTCCGTCTAGCTCCCAACAGATGCGCCCTTTAGCCCCGGTGGTCATAGATGACCCATTGGGCATGCGCACTTTTAGTTCCACGTCCGCCGAGAAAGACTCGACTCCTACCCTTCGGATGAAACTCTCCGCAAGAAAAGAGTGCGAAGCCCCCGTATTGAACAATACCCTAGCGGGGTATCCAGAGACTAACACGAAGCCCACAACAAGACAACACACAGAAAGGGGGTCTAAAAGTATGAAGCACAAATGCAAACTTAAATTTTCTTCATACCTGTCACCACATCGGTTTGACGGATCTCTTCTTGCTGTCCAAGGTTGTAAGCCCTTGGTTGCACCGGTTGGAACCGAGAAGCGCTCGACTCCGCCATCTTTCCTTTCTCTGCAGCACTGGGGCCCGAGCGCACAGACTGCTCCTGCTTTGCATCTTGCCCCACTCCCCCTTGCTGACAAGCACGGGCTATGTGCCCAACCTTCCCGCAGTTGTAACACGTCGGCGGTCCCCTAGAGTGATAACCCCCAGGCGTCCAAGTGCTCCTCTCACCCGACCTGGAAGTGTGAGGCTTCCTCCTCCACCTACTCCCATCAGACTTTACATGAGATTGGGAGGGCTTCCCTTCCCCATGCTTGGGAGTAAAACCCTTTCGACGCTGGGTTCGCTCTAGATCATTCTCCAAACTCCTGGCGGCTTCAACTAGCTCATTAAATCCCGCCCTCTTCATGGAGATGAGGGGTTGTCTCAGATTCTCCCTCAACCCTTGGTAGAAGAGGTTATCCCTCTCTACATCATCCGCCATTGTCGTTCCCGCATAACGACCCAAACGAGTGAACTCTTGCACGTACTCATCCACTGTCCTGTCTCGCTGCATTAGATGCAGAAACTGCCTCTGTAGGGCCAACCGCGTAGAAACTGGAATATATCACTTTAGAAAAGCGTCCCCAAATTCCACCACTGACGGGGTGCGTCCAGGGAACTGGCGTCCACTAAGGCTCACCCACCACAACTTGGCGTCTCCTTCCAACATGAACGCCGCATACTCAGATTTATTTTCCTCTGGCGTCTCCGTCGCCATCAAAAGTTCTTGAATACGAACCCACCAATCCTCCGCATCCGTTGGCGTTCAACACCCTTGAAAGACGGGGGATGGAAACTCAGGAAATACTTCATGTGTCGGTCTCCATGTCCTACCACCACCCTTTCTGCCAAAGGCTCCACTCGTCTGGCTTCTCCGCCTGGCACGGCCATCACCGTGTCTGGTGTAGTAGGGGTGGCTACCTGGGCTGCAACCGCCGCTTGCGCTGCCACCATCGCTTCTGCAAGCATACGGCAGAAGTCGGCCGGGTTTACACCCGTGCCCAAAAGACCTGGAGCAGTGGCACTGCTCGCCGAGAGATCATCCCTTGCTCTTGAAGTTCCCGCCTCGTTGCTTGCACTCTTCAAGAAAGCAAGAAATAAGGGATTAGTCTCCAATCTCAAGACTAAAACATAAGGACACTCACGGTCCCGCGTTACTCTTATGTGAATAACTTCTCTACGCACTGACCTTGAATCTAACCTGCCTCTAATACCAAATTGTAACACCTCCCCTGTAATGACCGTATAATATGGGTCCGGCCGGGGCCCCACAACATACGAACGCCACAGATTTAGTATTATAAGTTGATATAGCTACCCAAACTCAAAACACTGGCACAACACAGCGGAAACAAAGCACAACTAGAAGTTATCCACTAACCAAAAGAGTAACATCTAAGGCCTTAAGGCCTACCACAAAAGTCCATACTCAAGTAGAATTACAAACATGAATGTGCATAGCACTCCTAGTCTACCTCGGCATGCAAGCCGGACAAAAGAGTCTCAAACAAACATCATCATAAATGTAGTGCTACAAAAGAGGGAAAAACACTTCATGGGCTTAGGCCTTTTTGGCCGGCGTGCTAGCTCCTGCATGCGATCCTTGCCCTGTAAAAATTATTAGTAACGTGGGTCAGCAAAGACTGACCTCAAACTGTGTAACAACACATCTCCTCCCGGCCGCCCCTAACGGACCCCGGGGAACCCTCCAACCTGCAAGTCAGCACTTTATATGCAATATAAATAGCTATAAACAGAAGAACATTAAAACAGGCTTGAATGTTTCAATCATCAAACATGTTCTCTATTGGTTGAGCATATAATAAAAGGGCCTACTATGCAACATGAATGCAACACCCAGGCTTCACCCAAGGTACCCTACTGCGTATGCATCTAGCACAACATCACATCATTGGGTACTCACATTTCCCCATTGGCATAAAGCCGCAAACACTAAGGGAGACACATCTCCCTCAAACGGCGCACAAGCCACCACAAGGAATTCTTGCCAAGGCCCCACCCGCTCGTAGGCTTAGCCCCGGGCTTGCCTGCAAGCTCTGACGTCTCATGTCAGGATTCCAACAAACACAGACCGACCGATTCTAAGAAGCCTTGCTGGACCCCACCCGCTCATGGCCTCTTTGCCCGGGCTTGCCCCAAGCTTGGCATTCTCGTCAGTCTCACAGAAGGGGACTAGTCTCGCCGGGACACTCTCCACACATGACGCACATGTCACGGGATAGCCAGCCGACCACGGAGACATAGCCACGCCTTAGCACATCACAATCCAAGACTAAAACATCATAATCCCTCATTGTACTGCAGCGTTCCCGCGCACCAAGGAAACCATCTCCAACTCGTGCGGAGCTAACCTTGTCCACCCATGAAATCCAAACACGCTTTGCACGGCCTTTAAGGGCCATTCACAGCAATCCTTCATACTGCTTAATTCAATTCAAGCATCAACACCAACAAATAGATCTAGCACCAAGGGATGATAAGGGAGGAGATTTTCTGGAATGATTTGGGAAGAATCGCCTTGAGGAGGAAGATGAACTGATGCCGTTCATTCCACCTTAAGATGCGTGCAGAATCTGTATTCTGTGCGCAGCGAACGTCGTGGCCATTTGTATGTACGCTATGGCCAGATCTGGGCTTTCGGCTTAACACGAAAGTTGAAGAACTTGAAAATACCTTTCCAACGAATGGTTGCACGACTTTTGGCAAAGTCTGTAGCCACGGGAAAGTCTAAACGAAAATGGTGTTCAATAAATCTTGTACGCAGAAACTGTGTTCTGTACGCAGCGGACTTCAAGTCCGATTTCAAATAGGATAATGCAAAAATATGCCGGGGACGGACTCAATCGACCCGGAGGTTCCTCTTGTACCGGGCATAAGCCCGTTTTTGCTACTCTGATGTTATTTTCTGTGGACACTCCCTTCGTGAAGTTATATTTATTATGTCATGTGATTCTCTGTGGACAGATAGTTTCCGTTTTACTTCATTATGCTACTTTTCTGTGATCGAATTGGCCGGCAGAATCGGCGCTTTGTGGTGATGACCCTTCAGGGCGTGAAGGAGTCACCGCAAAACGGCGGTTCTGGGCCTAAGACCCCGGTGTCGAAAAAGAAAAAAAAGGGGGTCTTACAAGTGGTTATCAAAGCGCCTCGATCGAAAAGTAGCCATCCACAACCCTGGGTCACCCCCGCGCGGGTTTAGTTTGGGGACAAACTAAGCAGCGGAAGCATTGGTGTGCCCATATGGGGGGAATCACATGTAAATTGTCCACTTTCATTAGGCATTGAGTCGATTACCTACTAATGTAGTTCGTTTTGCAGCCCCCAGCTCAGCCCACCCCACAAGGTGGAGCTCAGCAGACCCCAGATATTGCACCACCTCCCATGGTCCCCACACCTTTCCTCCAGTCGGACATGGGGCAGACACTTACAGCTATCCTTGAGGCCTTCCGGGCTCAGCAGGCTCCAGCCCAGCAGCCAAACCTAGGGGCCAACTGGATGAGCACCTTCCGAGGACTCTCTCCCCCAACATACTTAGGGACAGAGTCGGCAGTACGGACAGAGGAGTGGCTGCATGTTATGTACGAGATGTTGACTGGGATACGATGCCCTTGGGAGGAGAGGGTGGCCCTGGTGGTATCTTGCTTGGAGTCCCATGCTAAGAGGTGGTGGAAGACGATGTTGGACACGACTTTTGCTGATAGGGAGATTGCAGAAATCACTTGGGAAGAATTCAGGGCCACGCTGCTGGAGCACTTTGTTCCACAGTCGGCCAGGGATGAGTTGGAGGAGCGGTTCTTGCAGCTGAGGAAGGGCACCAGGACGGTGGTGGAGTACCACCGAGTTCGATCATTTGGACCGATATGCGGGCTCCTACCAGCTGGACGAGGCAGGTTACGTCAAGAGGTTTTATAAGGGCCTAAAAGAGGAGTTGAGGGAGGCCTTGCTTTTTGTCTCTGACGGGCCCATCTCCCGGATTTTGGAGATGGCGAAGAGGATTGAGGACGACTGGCACACCACTCGGGGCCGGAAACGGCAAGCGGAGGACCAGGGCCGGAGGGCCCGAAATGATCAGCGGTGAGGTACCATACCAGATGGAAGGAGGACAGAGGAGCAGCCTCGTCAGGAGGTGAGGCAGGAGCTGAGAGAGCAGGTGGTTTTGGCCCCTTAACCTCTCCGGATCCAGGAGATGCAGAGACCCCGGGGTATGGCGTATCCCCCACCGGAGTGCTTCCATTGTCACCAGGTGGGACATCTCCGGAGAGACTGCCCTATGAGGGGGCATCACCTCCAGCACCACGGGGTGGCCCACCGGCCCAGCATTTCGGAGGCCGAGGACGCGGACGAGGACGTGGTTACCAGGGAGGCGACCGCAGGCAGAATGGGGAGCTGATTTACGCTTTGGACTTAGCACAGCCCCGGAACCCGGACAGGGTTATTGCAGGTATGAGAGTAATCTTAGTTTTGGATTTATTCTTTGCTCATATTAAGTGTTGATAGAACTACTACACAACCTAGGTTAGCAAACCTTACACCAGAGTTTTCTTTCAAAACTGATTTAGGAATGGTGATGGTGTGCGGCAAGCCTGCCCATACCCTGTTCGACACGGGGGCATCGCACAACTTTGTGTCAGAGGATTTCGTCAAGGACCTGGATCAGATTCGATATTATACGGGATTACCCAGGAGGGTGCGTCTCCCCAATGGGATGGAGATCCAGTCCACAGAGAAGTGCCTCCTGGAGGATACCATAGACAGGTTGACACTCGAGGCCCCGGCGACGATCCTGAGAATGCCGGACTTCGACCTTGTCTTGGGCATGACATGGCTTGTCTGGAACCATGCCCAGATTGACTGCCCGGCAAGGAAGGTCGTGCTGAGCCACGACGATACTTATGCAACATTCGAAGGTACTACACCGGTTTCCCGCCGCCTGCTTTCATCTATTCAGGCCGTTAAGGCTCACATGCAAGGAGACGAGGTATATCAGGTATTATTCGAGATGACTGAGGAGAAGGACCTGATTGCTAGCATTCCGGTGGTTCGTGACTACGCCGATCGTTTTCCGGATAAGCTGCCAGGACTGCCTCCGCATAGGGAGAAGGACTTTCAGATTCAGTTGGTACCAGGGGCTAAGCCGGTATCCAAGGCCCCTTATCGGATGGCCCCGAAGGAGTTGGCGGAGTTTCGGACACAGTTGCAGGAGCTTGTGGAAGCAGGATTTGTTAGGCCGAGCTCCTCATCATGGGGAGCTCCTGTCCTATTCGTGAAGAAGAAGGATGGCACTCTTCTCCTGTGCATTGAATATCGAGCACTAAACAGGCTGACCGTCCGAAATACCTATCCGCTCCCCAGGATAGACGAGTTGTTCGATCAGCTGGAGGGAACCCATTATTTTTCGAAGCTGGACTTGAGGTCAGGCTACTACCAGCTGCGGATCCAGGAGGAGGATATTCCGAAGACGGCCTTTAGTAGCCGATATGGATTGTATGAGTTCATCGTGATGCCCTTCGGGCTCACGAATGGTCCGTCGGCGTTTATGAGCCTCATGAACCGGGTCTTCGAGGCTTATTTGGATGTGTTCGTCATAGTATTCATAGACGACATCCTTATCTATTCTAAGACGGAGGAGGAGCACACACGACATCTGGCACTGACTTTGGAGAGACTGCGGGAGCATCGCCTTTATGCGAAGTTCAGCAAGTGTCAGTTTTGGTTGAAGGAGGTGGCCTTCTTAGGTCACATTATTAGCGGAGCGGGGCTGGCGGTGGACCCGGCAAAGATTCAGGCAGTCATGGATTGGCCGCCGCTGAAGACAGCCACGGACGTGCGGAGTTTCCTGGGACTTGCCGGTTATTACTGGAAGTTCGTAGAGGGATTCTCTCGAATCGCCCTCCCGCTCACATCCTTGACGAAGAAGGAGGTATCGTTCGTGTGGACCCCGCAGTGCCAGACAGCTTTCCAGGAGCTGAAGGATCGGCTAACCTCGGCTCCCATTCTTACTCTCCCCTCGGGGAGGGAGGGATTTCAGGTCTACACCGACGCATCATATCAGGGGATGGGAGCGGTGCTGATGCAGAACGGACAAGTCATAGCTTATGCCTCCCGCCAGCTGAAGACCCATGAGAAGAACTACCCAGTGCACGACCTTGAGATGGGAGCAGTTGTATTCACACTGAAGATATGGCGGCACTACCTTTATGGAGTCCACTGTGATATATACTCCGATCATAAGAACCTCAACTACGTGGACACGCAGAAGGAACTGAATATCAGGCAGAGGCGGTGGGTGGAGTTTCTATCTGACTATCAGTATGAGATGCACTATCACCCGGGGAAGGCGAACGTAGTAGCAGATGCACTGAGTCGGAGAGCCGCCACAGCAGGAGCAGAGCCTCAGTTGATGTCTATGGAGCTGCTGCAGAGACTAGAGGACATGCACATTACTCTGGTGTCGTCTGATGATCCTGAGCTCTATGAGGAGTACTTGGCCGCGATGGGCATTACCGATGACATCAGAGACCGAGTCAGAGAAGGGTAGAGGCAGGATGCCAAGTTAGAGCCCATCTTCCAAGCTCTAGAGGCAGGCACTGCAGGAGATTACACACTGAGGGACGACCTGGTGTGCTTCAGAGGACGGGTGTATATACCGGAGGGAGGCCAGATCCGGGAGGATATGACGGAGGCGCACTGCAGCCGGTATTCTGTACACCCGGGGATCACAAAGATGACGGCTGATTTGAAGAAGACGATGTTCTGGCCGGGCATGAAGAAGGATGTCTCTTACTTCGTGACCCATTGTGAGGCATGTCAGCTAGTGAAGGCGGAGTGCAGGAACCATGCAGGATTATTGCAGCCACTCCCGGTGCCGGAGTGGAAGTTTGATGACATAGCCATGGACTTCATACATGGGCTTTCCCGGTCTCGGACAGGGAATGACTCGATCTGGGTAATCGTTGATTGATTGACCAAGGTGTCTCGATTTATACCAATCAGGAAGGACGATTCAGTGGGTGTACTGGTGCGGAAGTTTGTGGAGCAGTTCATTCGTTATCATGGCGTGCCCAGGACGATAGTGTCAGATCGTGATGGGTGGTTTACATCCACGGAGTGGCGATCAGTTCAGGCTTACTTAGGCGCACGATTGACCTTCAGCACTACATTTCATCCCCAGACAGACGGGCAGACAGAACGCACCAACCAGACGCTGGAGGACCTTTTGAGGCTATGCATCTTGGACCGCGGGGAACCGTGGGAGAAACTCTTACCCCTGGTCGAGTTCTCCTATAACAACAGCCACCAGTCCAGCATCAGGATGACGCCTTACGAAGCCTTGTACGGGAGGAGATGCCGGACCCCGCTTTCTTGGGTTCAGAACGAAGATCCGAAGGTGTTGGGGTCAGAGTTTGTTGAAGACACCGAGGCACAGGTGAGACTGATCAGAGACAGGATGCTAGAGGCGCAGAGCAGACAGGCTAAGTACTATGACGCCCGGCATCGGCAGGTGGAGTTCCAGGTGGGAGACCGGGTGTTTCTGAAGATCCGACCCATGCATGGAGTCTCGCGGGTGCGTGGTCGGAGGAAGAAGCTCAGCCCTAGGTACATGGGCCCTTACCGGATCCTGGAGCAGATTGGACCCCTACCTACCGGCTGGAGTTACCACCAGAGCTGGAAGCGCTGCACGACGTCTTCCATATTTCTTCGTTGAGGAGGGCTTTGCTACGCCCGGAGCAGCAGATTTTGACCCCCGAAGGGCCGGTAGCTTCAGACCGGTCAGTTCGTTTGGATCCAGTGAGGATCGACGACCGAGGAGTACGGGTCTTGCGACGCAAGAAGGTCCCACTAGTCAAGGTCCTGTGGAGGAACCACGGCCAGGAGGAGCATACCTGGGAGCCGCAGGACCTGATGCGACAAAGGTATCCAGAGCTATTCAGTCAGGTATACCTCTCAGACCCCTCAAGATGTTAATTTATTCTACTGCTTTAATTTACTAAGGGCTGCTCTAGGCAGATAGAGGCTTATCTTTTGTTTATTGGAGGCTTATCCTTGTTTATTGGGATCTTGGTCTGCCGATTGGGCGAAGTGGTCATAAATCTAGGTTTCCCTTTAAACCTAGATTAGCAAACAAGCCGCTATGTTGGGATGTTACAAGGTTCTTTTCTTCGGTAGTAAGTCCCGTAGACTCAACCTTGATTTCGGGGATGAAATCTTTGTTTTGTTTATTGGGATTTGTAACATCCCATTTCCAACTAGACCCCTAAGAATGGTTTTGGCCATGACTAGGTCATGACAAACCCTAGGAAGCCAGAAATGGGCCAGGAGATACGGGATAGAAAGGTGGGAAATCATCATGGTCTGCAAATAGTAGAACTCTAAACAATGGTTTAGGATGACCATGGGCTACACCTTAACCCCAAGACCCTACCACAACACCCCTAATACCTTGGGAGGCCCATTAGAGCCAAAGGGACCCATTAGGGTCAACCCAAGAGGCTCAGTTGACCAAGGTCAACCCTAGTCCTAAATGGGTCAAACTAGCCTACTTAGGGTCAATTGACCTACTCCTAGCCTAGAGGACCCCACCTATGCCCTCCTAACCCTAAAGTGAGGTCAATGGGTCACTAAGGACACATTGGGGTCAGCCCTAGAGGCCAGGTTGACCCAAGTCAACTCAAGCCCCTAATCTGGTCAAAGTACCCTTACTAAGGGTATGTGACCTCCAAAGTGCAGGCTAACCCTACATAACCCTACCTAGACCCTAAGGGAAGCCAATGGGTCACCCAGGACACATAGGGGTCAACCCAATTGGTCATGTTGACACAAGTCAACTCTAGCCCTAGATGGTCAAAGTGCCCTTGCCAAGGGACATGAGACCACCAAGAGGCCCAACCAACCCTATTCAAGTAACCCTAGACCTTAAGGGAGTCCAATGGGCCACTAAAAACCCAATGGGGTTAACCCAGATGGTCAAATTGACCATGTCAACCCTCATTTAGGTCAAGTCAAACTTAGCCCAAAAAGGGCTAACCCAAGCCCAAGCCACTTCTCCCTTAGGCTAAACCCATTCCCATGACCATCATAATCAAGTGGGCTGCATTTAGCTTGTGAGGTTGACTAGTCAACCAGAGGTGACTAGGAGAGAGAAAGGAGCTCCCCTCCATGATAATGGAGGAGAGAGAAAATGAGGAAGAGGAAGGGGAAGTGAGAGGCCGGCCAAGGAAGGCTAACAGCCACCAATTATGGCTGCAATCAACTCCTCTAGGGGAGAGGAGTTGATTACAGCCGTTTCCCGGCCACCAAGGGGTGGGTTCAGCCCCCCTCCACACTACCCGAGCCACACCTTTAATGGTGTTAATGGCCATTGAAGAACCAGCCTCCCCTCTCCCCCATTTGCCATTTAAACACCTTCGGGGAGCCAAGGGGATCATTTTAGAGCATTTACCTGGAGGAGACGAGCCATTCCACTGTGCAGTTGCAGAAGCCGAGCGCCGCCGCCGTCGTCAATGGCATCCCGCCGCTCCTCACGCATCCAGGCCGCCAGGAAGGTCCTCCTCCTCTCCTTAACTTGCGGGTAGATCTTAGGACTCTTCAGGTTTAAGTTTCGGGCTCAATTGAGCCCGATCAAATCCAGGATTCCTCATGGTTTCGGCAAGAAATCCTCTTGCTATAACCGCCGGAAAACGCCTCTCCGGCGGCAGAGCCGCCGCCTGGCGATAGCCACCACCTCAACGGAGGTGTTGGTGGCGGTGGCCGGCCGGGGAAGGGGCTGGATCGCCGGCGGCAAGGCTTGGAAATCGCTCCAGGCGGGACGAATCGCAGCCGTCGGCTCAACGAAGACGATGACCAGATGCCGTTGATCCCTGCGCCAAGATTCGTGCTGCATCAGGATTAAACTATAGGAAATTAATTCTATTTATTTCATTCTGTCACACTTTTGTCATTTAATATTTTAAATATTTAAAAATAGTTAGAGGCTCTGTATGAGGAAATGATCAACAAATGATTTGTAGCCCTTTCTGTCGACTTTATTTTAAAATTGGTTTGAACCAATTTAGGTTCCTGGTTTGATCAGGGCACCCAATTTGGTGGGACATACCCTTAGGGCTAGGCAGTCACTAAACTGAGTGCCCACACTTCATACCTAGTCCAAATCAGTTGAAATTTTTACAGGGAGTCTACCCTAGCTATACCTAGAGCTGGTCCAAAAATGGGAATTTTTGGAGAAATTATTTCTATAGTTTTTGTAAACAATTAATAATTATTAAATAAATTAACTAGGTGCCCTAAACACTTCCAAACCCTCCCAAATTTTGGTGAGTGGTCCCTGCGTTCATTTTAGGTATCTGTATAAAATTGCATTTAATTTGGATTTGTTTTGATTAGGTTTTGACTTAACCCTAACTATACCTTAAAAAGGGCATTTTGGTCAAAAGGTGCACTTTTGATTTTGAGTGACCAAATCACCTCAACAGAGGCTGAAATTTGGGCCACTGACTTGTTAGGGCACTTATCACCTCCCCATGGAATATGAGATAGAGAGGAATAGATTTGCCCTAAGTTCCTAGGTCAAACCCTAAGGAGGGACCCTTTGGCCTTGTGAAGGGCATGAGTCCTAAACACATTGGATGAACACCAAATTTTGCAAGGAGGTTCCTAGGATATATAAAACCCTCAGTTATAAATATTAGCAAATTGTGAAAATGGTAGGGCCCCCAAAACCCTAACCCTAGCTTAGGTCCTAAAACTTGTAGTGTAGGTTTAGGTTAGCTAAACATCTTGAAACTTAGCCAAATTTGTGTAGTGAGGGGATTAGGGTATTTTGAGGCTCTGATAATTTACTTGAGGAATTTGATCCATATTTGTAGCACTTCATTTGTAATCAATAGTATTGCCCTAATTAATATTTTGTCTATTGTGGTCTCACTGCCCATAGGAAGGGTATGAAACATGGGCAGAGTTAGTTTTAGGCTATAATAATCTTGTATGAATTTTGTTAGAATTTTTGGATATCTATTTAGGGCATCTACTTCATAAGTGCTTTATTTTGATTACATATTAAATAATTCTTGCAAGAGCCCATTATTTACTGAAAAATCATGAAACTTGCTGCATAGTGTTTTTAGCCCAATGTTATCATGTGTGAATTTTTGTGGAAATATTTGATGATTGATTAGCACACTTTGTTCATTAACCCTTAAATTAGAAAGTTCATAAGAAAATCAAATATAGCCTTATTTCCAAATGATAAATTATGAAACTTTTTCTAGGGTACTTGTAGGCCATCACAATTATCCCTGAATGTTCTCTAAATTTTTGGAGGTATTATTACTATAGAATCTTTTAAAATGACTTTTTAGGGGGCATCTTTGAAATTAAATTTTAAGGCCTAAACCTTGCTGAAAAATTGGAAGACTTAGGATTTAGAGTTAATTATGCATTTTGTAGTTATCATAAATTTAGTGGATTATTATCTTGTATGAAAATGGTACATCATGTTCAAACTTGGGCCTTTGGGACACTAGAATAAATAAATTAATTATCAGACAAATTAGGAAAATTATGGATTTCTGGATTTATGTTTCAAATGTCATTTTAGCCCTCTAATAATTATCATAAGGGTACTGGATGAGTATTTCATGTACTTCCCTTTTTACGGGTCATGTAGCTTAAGTGCTCTGCATATAGCAAAACTGCAGGATTTCATTTGGATGTAAATTAGGGCACGTATGATGGGTCTTGATGGTTTGCAGTAAGGATAAGTGGAATGGGCTGTATCTATGGAAGATGAGTGAGCAGGGTGTGGTTTTCTCTAGGGTTTATAGGCGTTCGGGTCCGACGAAAGATCGTCCTACCCTAGGAGAGCTGGAGTCAAATCACCCTAGGATTAGCTTATCGGAACATGAGAAAATAATGGGTAAGGGAATCAACCAATAATAAATAATTACCTTGCGAAAGGGAACGCTAGGCGTAATCCCAACACAGTTCCTAGTGCCCCTTGAGAGCCCTTCACAGGGAATACCGGTGGCAGTCCTGGGTTAACGTAAACTGTTTTAACAAGCTGAAAAGAGTAACTTAGTAATTAGGGTTGCACATTTCACAAACACTGAGGGCACCGGATGTTAGCGGGGAGCTTCGGCTCGGATGGTTAAAAGGCGGACTTTGGGTCCGGGGAGCTTCGGCTCGATTGTCTGAGACGAACGTGTTGGTCCGGGGAGCTTCGGCTCGGTTCTTGATTACGCTAATTTGCATGTGCATAACAGGAAAGGAAATTAAGGTGGTGGGTCTTCGGTATCGGAGGGTCGATGACCGATGCCAATACGTTGACTCGGCAAGTGTGGTTAGCACTTCGCCAACAGAAGTCCGGTGCGCCAGCCGGCAAGAGTACGCAGGAGTCCGCTTCGTGCACCAAGCGTTGAGGCGTACGATAGGTCTGACCGGTAGTGCTTTACTGGTTTAGAGGTGGGCGAGGCCCAACCCACCGCTTTCGTCTGCCATTACGGAGGTATCCTGGGAGGTTACGGCTCCAGAAAGGGGGAACTAAAGGTCTGTGTGCACAGAGTCGGGTATGTGTGTTGCACTTGCATGTCCATCATACCTACTTGCATGTCATAGCATAATCGTTTCCTTTAACCTTGACACCTAAAGTATAAGTGGAATGGGACGCTTATACTTTAGGACCTGCAAAATGACCCCTTGGTCTATAAGCTTGTGTGGGCAAGTTTATAAATTAAGGTTAAATTTGGATATATATATATATTTACTGCTGTTTGATAACCGACACCCCATAGTATAAATTGGTATGGGACTTTTTTTACGATGGGAGCCTTGCAGAAGACCCCTTGGCTTATGTGTTTTCACATAAGTGAAGGTTACATTTCATATTTCAGCATATGCCTATACATGATATAAAATTGCTAGTATAGGTCCGCTGTCATCTGCTTTTTGATTATTCTCCACCATCAAGTCCTCCCCTTTTCTTCCTCTCCGCTCGGTGCCTAGGAGCCGTGGGGGAAGGGGCGGAGGATGATAGGACTTAGTCTTTTAGACTAACGGTTTTCGAACCGCATCATTTAGGGGATCGTGGAGACCAGCATGGAGGAGCAGCCCCAGAGACCGGTGCGCTTGGAGGTGGGGCAGTCTAGCTCCGGAGTTCATACAGCCGGGACCGTGAGTCTCGACCTTGAGTAGTTTTCTACTTTTGTTTCTGCATGAGAGATCTTGTAGTGAGGTTATGATGTACCGGGCATAAGCCCGTTTTTGCTACTCTGATGTTATTTTCTGTGGACACTCCCTTCGTGGAGTTATATTTATTATGTCATGTGATTCTCTGTGGACAGATAGTTTCCGTTTTACTTCATTATGCTACTTTTCTGTGATCGAATTGGCCGGCAGAATCGGCGCTTTGTGGTGATGACCCTTCAGGGCGTGAAGGAGTCACCGCCAAACGGCGGTTCTGGGCCTAAGACCCCGGTGTCAAAAAAGAAAAAAAAGGGGGTCTTATACGTGGTTTGATTCAGTGATGTTACTTGATGTGCATATTAGGGATTTTGTTAGAAATCCGATTGCGACAAAGTCGTCGTTGTGATACCCTTAATTTCATGTGAGTGCGAATGGTGGTTTAGGGATGGAAGAGAAATGCTTGTTGAATGCGATACAGAGGCGTGACTTTGTCTTTGTGGTCGGCTTGCTTATCCCGTGATGGTGTGATTCACGTGTGGAGGGTATCCCGATAAGACATGTCCACTCATGTGGAAACTGACGAGGATGCCAAGATTTTGGACAAGCCTAGACGATGAAGTCCATATGCGAACAAGGTCAAGTATGGGACCTTTGTATTGGTTGTACTTAAATTGGTAAAATTGGCAAGAACGGTGGAGCTGATGGACAAGCCCAATGGTGTTGTGATTCATGTGTGGGTGGGGTCTCATCAAGAGTTATTGGCCATAGGCTTGTATGCCTTTAGGGAATGAGAGTACCCATGTGATAATTATGATGTGATGATTTGTGATGGTGTGTTAGAACCATATGCATTATAGGGTGCCTTAAGTGAAACCCAAGTTTGCATATAAGCTATATTGCAGGCCCCCTCTATTTACATGCACAATATAGAAATATGTTTGATGTTTGAGACACAAAATTCTGTTATTTTCTATGTTAATCTATGTTCTATTACATGCATATGAAGTGATGACCTGCAGGGTGACGGAGTGCCTCGGGGTCCGCTAGAGACAGCTGGGAGGAGGGGTGTTGGTTACACAATTGAGGTCAGTTTTTGCTGACCCATGTTATAACAAATTGTTACATGGTACGGATTGCAAGTTAGATCAAGCTCGCTAGCTAAAAAGGCCTAAGCCTCATAAAGTGACTCCCCCCTTTTAATATCCTTTTTGTGTTCTCATGTTATGTTTCTTTCAATATAATCCGGATTACATGTCGAGTTAGCCTAAGAGTGCTTTGGCAAATTAATATGAAGATAGTTGTTATTTTGGACACTTGAATGTTGTAAGACCTTGAAAGTCTTTGTTTCGAGAGTAGTGTTAGAAAGTAGCGAAAAGAAGCGAAAAGTAGAGAACAAGCCGAATAAACTTTTGAAAAATTGAAATTTTATTATCCAAAAAAGATAACTATTACAAAGGTATGCCCTCCCTTATATAGAATGAAGGAGAGATGAGAGAATACAAATAAGAGATGTGGGACTAAAAATTTACAAGCTAAGCGGACTGTACAAAGTAAACCGCACAGGCCGCGCGGTTAGACAGAAGGACTAACCGCACGGCTACAACAAGAGAAGCAGAGAGGTCGCCTGTGAAGATTGCTAGACCGCCCGATTTACAAGTCACCGAGTCAAACCGCCAGACCGCGCGGTCTTCAACCTGCCAAGACAGACCGCCCGGTCACCAACTTCAACACTCCCCCTCAAGCTGGAGCATATATATCAATCATGCCCAGCTTGTCGCAAACATGCAGAAACGAGGCGGAGACTGGCTTGGTGAAGATGTCAGCTAGCTCTTTATCAGACGTGACAAACGGAGTGCAAATTTGTTCTTTTAAAATCTCTTCACGAATGAAATGACAGTCAACCTCAATGTGCTTTGTTCTTTCATGGAATACCGGATTTTTGGAGATATATATGGTGGCCTTGTTATCACAGAACATAGGTAGAGGATGGTTGTACACCTCTCCTAAATCTAGCATGAGAGCCCGCAACCATTTCAACTCATAAGTGGTTGACGCCATACTGCGATACTCAGCTTCTGCACTAGACCTGGAGACAACAGACTGCTTTTTTGCTCTTCCAGCTCACCAGATTTCCCCCAACAATGGTGCAAAAACCTGAGGTTGACTTGCGATCCCCTTTGTCATCTGCATAACTTGCATCTGAGTAGGCTTCAATCCTCCGATGACCATTCTTCTGAAACAGTAATCCTTTCCCAGGCGCTGCTTTTACATATTCCAAGATCCGCAAGGCGGACTGTAGATGACATTCCCTAGGCGCTTGCATGAATTGACTCACCTTGCCTACAGCATAGGAAATGTCGGGTCTGGTCACTGTGAGATATATGAGTTTACCAACCAGACGCCTGTACCGCAAACTATCTGAAAGAGGAGGCGAATCATCTGTCCAGGTTTTGTCCTCCCCAGTAGCCATGGGGCATCGGGCAGGTTTAGCTCCAGTCAATCCTGCCTCTTTTAAAAGATCAAGGGCATACTTACGCTGAGAGAGAACTAAGGAGTCGGGCTTGCGAGAGAGTTCGATCCCCAGAAAGTACTTTGGAGAGCCCATATCTTTAGTGATCAGATGTTGGCGAAGATGTCGCTTTGTCAGGGCTACCCCTTCCTGGTCATCGCCAGTGAGAAGAATATCATCGACGTACACAACAAGAACAACCAGCCCAGAAGGAGTTTTGCGAATAAAGAGAGAGTGATCAGCAGAGCTTCGTACAAAACCAACAGCCGCCACAATACCGCTGAACTTGTCAAACCAAGCTCGAGGACTCTGCTTGAGGACATAAATTGCCTTCTACAGCCGGCATACTCGTGTCTCCCCCTGAGCAACATACCCAGGAGGTTGTTCCATGTAAACGGCCTCGTGAAGATCACCATAAAGGAAGGCATTCTTGACGTCCAGCTGAGAAATCGGCCAATCCCGATTGACGGCCACAGAGAGAAGAACCCGGATTGTGCTGAGACGAGCCACAGGGGAGAAGGTGTCAAAGTAATCAACCCCATAGGTCTGAGTAAAGCCCTTAGCAACAAGACGAGCCTTATACCGATCCACAGTGCCGTCTGGGCTAAATTTGACCACAAAGACCCAGCGACAGCCAACAACATCAGTACCAAAGGGAGGAGGAACAAGAGTCCAGGTACCCCGCTCAGTTAGGGTCGCCATTTCCTCATCCATGGCCATCTTCCAGTGAGGAATAGCAAGGGCCTCCTGATAGGAGCGGGGTGTGGCAGTGGCAGAGATAGCCAGTGCAAATGCCCTGCGAGAAGGAGTAAGACGATCATAGGAAACAACAGCAGTAAGGGGGTGTAAGGTACACGTCCGCACCCCTTTGCGAAGAGCTATAGGAAGATCCAGGTCAGCCGGGCCCGCGGCATCCGGAGCATCCGTGGTAGAGAAAGCTGGCCCGGGAGAAGAGAGCGACGGCAGTGGAGATGAGGGAGAGGGTGGTGGAGAAGGGAGAGAGAGAGGTGGAGGAAGAGGAGGGGGTGGAGACGGTGTAGGGGTGGAGAGTGTAGGAGGAGGCGAGGGAACGAAGTGAACGGCAGGAGAATCAGAAGCTGCGAGAAGAGGAGAAGAGTCATCCGAGAAGTAGGAGGTATTCTCGAAGAAGGTGACGTCAGCAGAGACGAACTGCTTACGAAGGACGGGATCAAAGCAACAGTAGCCTTTCTGAGTGGTGGAGTACCCCAAAAAGACACATTTGGTGGAGCGAGGGGAGAGCTTATCACGGGTGGCAGAAGGGGTATGCACAAAGGCAGTGCATCCAAAGATTTGGAGAGGGAGAGGAAACGGCTTCTTTCCCGGATACAAAATGGAGAACGGGGTTTGGCCGTGGAGAACCGTGGAGGGAATGCGATTGATGAGGTAGCAGGCACGGAGAACAGCATAGCCCCAATAGGAGCGAGGAACATGCATCTGGGTCATCAAGGTGCGAGCGACATCGAGCAGGTGACGGTTTTTGCGTTCGGCCACACCATTTTGTTGTGAAGTATAGACACAACTAGTTTGATGAAGAATCCCATTTTGCATGCAGAATGAAGAGAAGTCACGACGGAGATATTCTTGGGCATTATCAGATCGAAAAACTTGGATAGAAACACCAAATTGAGTTTTGATCATGAGATAGAAGGATGTCCAGACAGAGAATAATTCGAAGCGATCTTTTAACATATACACCCACGTACAGCGAGAGAAATCATTAATGAACGTGACAAAATAGGAACTACCCCGACCAATGGTAAGAGTAGGAGAAGGACCCCAGATATCGGAGTGGATAAGATCAAATGGACGGGTAGAGCTACGAACGTGCTTTGGAGGGAAGGAGGAGCGGTGATGCTTGCCAAGCTGACAGGCCTCACAGTTGAGCGGAGGACTTTGAGGAGGAAGGTGGGGCAGAAGTTGACGAAGAAGACGGGGAGGAGCATGACCAAGGCGGAGATGTCATTGGAGAAGATCTGTGGAGGTGGAGGAGAAGGTGGAAAAAGCAGAAATGTTGTCTAGGAAGTATAAGCCGCCACTCTCAGTCCCAGTAGCAATCGTCCGTTGGGAGTCCGGATCCTGAAAAGAGCAAGAAGTAGAAGTAAATGTGACGGAACACTGTAATTGCTTGCAAAGAGAGGTAACAGATAATAAGTTGCACGGGAACTGGGGCACGTATAGAGTATCCGACAAGTGAAGAGACGGAGTGACATGAACAATCCCGGTTCCATGGACTGATGATGAAGAGCCGTCAGCGAGAATAACCGGGGGCAAGCGAGCATGTTTTTCTAGGAGAGAGAAACACGGGAGATGGCCGGTCATATGATTCGTAGCACCAGTGTCGATCAGCCATTTTCCCTGAGTAACAACGTGTGCACGACCAGAAGACGTGACAACCGAGGCGAATGGCTTGGAGGAGGATATGAAAGCCATTAAGGGAGGAAAAAGAAACTGCAGTGGTCTCGGTGACAGCACACCAGCGGCACGAAGGGCCACGACCAAGGTGCAGAGCACAAGCCGCGCGACTAAACCAGGAGGTCGCGGTGACTAACAAACAGGAGCGGCTAAAGGAAGAAGGGCAGAGAGGCCGCTCAAACAAGGAAGAATCCGCGTGAATAGAGAGAAAGCCGCGGGGAGAGGAAAAGAGAGCAAACCCGCGTGAAACCGCGACGGGAAAAAAAAAGGGAAGAAGCCGCGCGAACACGAGCGGCTAGGAAGCAGATCAAGGCACAGCGGGGAAGAGGTCGCGCGGACTGAAAAAGGCCGAGCGAACGGAAGAGAGGAGAAGAGCAGGTGACCGCGACCAAGATGCGGGTAAGAAAGGTACAACCCGCACGGTCAGGCAGATCACAGCAGCTGCTAGAATGCGGTCAAAGGCACAGCGAGGAAGAGGTCACGCGGACTGAAAAGGCCGAGCGAATAGAAGAGAGGAGAAGAGCAGGTGACTGCGACCAAGATGCGGGTGAGAAAGGAACAACCCGCACGGTCAGGCAGATCACAGCAGCAAACCGCGAGTACAGAGACAACACACGCGGACAGAGACAGACCGCGACGACTAGGAAGTCGGAGCGGCAGTAAAGAACAAGGAGCGCGGCGACAAGGAAACAGGTCGCTGCGACAAAGAGCAGTAGGAGAAGAGAACCAAGAAGAAGCAAGCCGCACGAACAGGGCAGTGGACAGAAACAAGCCGCGCGGATAGAAATAAGCCGCGCGGACAGAAGAGAAGGCAAGTCGCGAATCAAGTCGCAGAACTCGGAAAACAAGCCGCGAATAACAGAGAGCGCACAGAATCAGGAGGAAATGACCGTGTGCTCTGATACCATGTTAGAAAGTAGCGAAAAGAAGCGAAAAGTAGAGAACAAGCCGAATAAACTTTTGAATAATTGAAATTTTATTATCCAAAAAAGATAACTATTACAAAGGTATGCCCTCCCTTATATAGAATGGAGGAGAGATAAGAGAATACAAATAAGAGATGCGGGACTAAAAATTTACAAGCTAAGAGGACTGTACAAAGTAAACCGCACAGGCCGCGCGGTTAGACAGAAGGACTAACCGCACGGATACAACAAGAGAAGCAGAGAGGTCGCCTGTGAAGATTGCTAGACCGCCCGGTTTACAAGTCGCCGAGTCAAACCGCCAGACCGCGCGGTCTTCAACCCGGCAAGACAGACCGCCCGGTCACCAACTTCAACAAGTAGCTAAACACCTAGAGGTGGTGAATAGGTTTTTGTGTCTTTTATGACTATCTTTTTGTTTTAATGTGTTGTGATTTAGTTTTATGTTAACTTTCAAGAACACAAAACATCACACAAGTATTTATAGCGGTTCCCCAAGATATTGGTATATCCACTGTCCCTCCCATCTTTTTAATAGTGTGTTAGACAAGGCCAACTTCTTCAATCTCATCTCAATGAGCTTACAACACAGATCTTTCAGGATCTCTTAGACTCTTCAGGGTCCTACCTCAGGGTCGTGGCCCTGCTCTCAGAGATATAATCTCCTTCAGCTCAGTAATCTGCATCAGATAACCTTCATCAGATTTTATCCAAAGTCATATACTCAGGCTAGGAGGATAGCCCTACACTCAGATCCACCACAGGATCCTACCTTAGAGAATAAATCTCCTACAGTTCAGGCGCACGCCCTACCTCAGATCCACAAAAGGATCCTACAACTCAGCCTTTATACATCAGGCTAACAGCTTAGATTTGTTAAGATCCTATAGAGTGTGAGTTTGTTGTTGATGACTTGCTCTAGAGGAAGTGTCCTCTAAGCCTTCTCTTTGGACTGAGTGAACTCAGCCCTACATATTCTCAGCACCAAAGAAGTAGATCTTCAAGATGGTTCTGCTTGTGCTGTGAAGAATCTCATAAACTGGAGCTTCTGAACTTACTGATGAAGACTAAATGATGTTGTTGTTCTTTTATTCTTAAATCAGCTAACCATGTTTGAAGTTATGAGACTTGTTGAACTAAAGTTGCAGAGCTCTTCTTCTATGTTTTCAGGAAGAAGATGAAGTAGAGTAATTTTATCCAAAAGTTCAACCCCTAAATAATTTTCTGGAACATTGCTTTTTATTTCCCGTAAATCCAACGGCTCTTTGCATAGTAGGACTGTCCGGAAACGGCAACTGCCCATCACTTTTGCATTAACTGAGTACTAAATACAAGCGACGTCTTTTATCTTTTAGCACAAAAATCCCGTGATAATTGAAATTTTGCTGACATCAGCATAACTCAGAGCTTCTGGACATAATAAATTCCAAACAGACTTCTCAGGTGTTGAGTGAAGCCTTGTCACTCAACGCAAAAGTACTTAATAGAATTCTGCATCTCTAGGCGTTGAGTGAGCCTTCATCACTCAACATATTTTTGTATTTTAGAGTCTTAACTGATTAGGCGGCAAGGGAGCCTTCATCACTCGACGCATCTAGAGTTAGTTGAATTGTCTGTTGAGTAGGCATTGAGTGAACTGCCTTCACTCAACGCTTCTGGACTTAGATAGATTTTCTATCTGCTCCTTCTAAGGCTTTGATTGCTTGAGCTTCTGTCAACGCTTCTGCTCTTCTGACATTGAGTGAAGTGAGTTTACTCAACACTTCTGGACTTGGTGGATTTTCTGTCTGTCCAGTAACCAGTCTTCTTGATTGAGACATTGAGTGAACTATCTTCACTCAACGCTTCTGTCCTTAGCCTAATATCTTGTTGCGTTGGCATCGAGTGAACTGCCTTCACTCAATGCTTCTGGAATTAGCCAGATTTCTTGTCAGCAACATTGCGGCTTTGAGTGTATGTAGTTCTCTCAACGCTTTAGCTCTTATGTCGCAAAGTGAACTGCCTTCACTCAATGCTTTTGGACTTAGCCAGATTTCTGCTTTGCCAGCATTTTGTCATGAGTCCATATTTCATTGTGACTCAGACATCCTGTCTAATCATGGTATAGTAGACAACCTGCATACACTGAACTTGGATATACATCAAATAAAATTATACACTTAGCATTGATGGTGATGCCTCTTCAAATTCAGGGAAGATAGAAGGGCAATATTCCCAACAATCTCCTCCTATTTGAAGAATGCAGAACACACAACAATTCTAAGATGCATTAATACAAAAAAATATATCAATTAAGAAAATGTATGCTTGTTCAGAGTTCCGCAGTTTAATGTAATGACTTGACATGTCAAGTCATTGCCCTCCTTATACAGCTTGTTAAAAGTTCCCCTCCCACTTTCTGGCTTAACATGCCAAGTTGATGTTGTGACTTGACATGTCAAGTCATTACTCTCCTCCCCCTTTCTGGCTTCTTCAATAGGCATTCATCTATTGAGGGTGGAGAAAGGATCATAGGTGAACTTTTCTTTTAGTCCATTTGACCATCATGCTCATGAAGAGCTTATTCCTCAGCCAATAGGGTGGATGGAATGACCTCATCCTGAGTAGGAACACGTGAATGCTCCCCCCCCCAACTACATAATTATTTTTTGAGGAACATCATTTTTGTCCAACATTGTTTCTTTCTTAGTTGATTCAGCTGATCTCACTGAAGTTTAACCTACAAAGTTAAAGTGATTAATTGATATCTATCCATCTATCCTTGCTAAAGATATACTTTAACATTAAGGCAGATGGACTACATTATGAATTGAAAACAAAAATATAGACATGTAGATCTATAACTGAAACACTTAATGTATATGGGTCATTCAACATTAAGCATTCCTAACTCAATTTTTAAAGAATTGAACTTAACCTCATCCAATGACTTAGGGAAGGTATAAGCAACTCGATTGTCATTGGGGACAAATCCAAGGCAAATGACTTCACTTTCTACATATTTATTTAATAAAATGATATCTAATTTTTATAAGCTTAGTCTTGCCATATGAGGCAAGATTCTAAGTAATAGAAATTGCACTGGATAAGTCACACTATAAGGGTGAATGACTTACCTTGAGATTGTAGTTCTCTAGTTGATGTTGTACACACAGAAGTTGTGCACAACAGCTCCCTATCTCCTGGTTCACAGACATCTTCATTTCTGTCTCATGTAGAAACTCTTTCTTTTGAGTCAGCCATCATACACTATGATGAATGTGCATCATCATGTACATCAGCAACAACATTGCCTTTGTCAGACTCAAAGGAGTAAATGTTATACACTGTATCTTGAGTAGGGAGTTCAGAGTGAATCTCCCCCTTAAACTCAACATTGTCGTTAGAGACAATCTATTCTCCTACAATAAAGTTTTGAACCTTTTCTATTACTATTGCAGGAGCTTGTTCATCCTCAACATGAGTATTGGGAACTTTTTGTAAAGGCACAACATGTATTTAATCTAATCTTTGCTGGAGAGTCTCTAGATAAGAGTCAAGCTTGTCCTGAATATCCGACAGAACTTGCTTCCCCTCAATATGAGCATCTCTCTTCTTAGTCTATAACTCCTTTTTTTATCCTGTAGGGATTAATACTACCTGTAACAAAAATGCATGAAGAGCTACTAAAGCTATACTAAGTTCATCAAACCAAATTCAATTTTGAAGGTGTTGAACTTGGCTTCATCTACTGGCTTGGTGAAAAAATCAGTCTCTTGCTTATCTATAGAGACAAACTCAAGACTGGTGTCCTCATATTCTACAAGCTCTCTAATTAAATGATACATAATCTCTATATGCTTAGTTTATTATGAGAAATATGATTCCTAGCAATAGAGATGACACTAGTAGAATTACAAAACATTGGATTTCTACTTAGCTTGAGATTGAAATCTTGATGCTGATGTT
Organism: Platanthera guangdongensis; assembly: GCA_039583875.1. NCBI lineage: Eukaryota > Viridiplantae > Streptophyta > Magnoliopsida > Asparagales > Orchidaceae > Platanthera > Platanthera guangdongensis. The sequence goes on along the minus strand of CM077161.1, from coordinate 127,894,722 downwards.
GGATCCACAGTAGCTGTACACAATAACTTCCAACTCAGATGTACTTTGATTCAGCTGTTGAGATAACAACACTTGTTTGCTTCTTAGTGATACAATAGACCAATCTTCCTCCTAAAAACTGACAGGGATCAGAGGTGATTTTCCCGTCTTCTCTGCAACCTTCAAAGCCTGCATTTGAATACCCAGTTAGTTCAAAGTCATTATTCCTAGGATACCACAGACCAAGATTAGGTGTGTCCTTGAGATATCTCAAGATTATTTTAGCTGTAGAATAATGAGATTCCTTAGGGCTAGCCTGGTATCTAGTATAAACACATGCGACATATATAATGTCTGTCCTACTAGTAGTAAAGTAGAGACGGGAGCCAATTATGCCTCTATACATGGTTTCATCAACAGGTTTTCCAGTTTCATCCTTGTCTATTGACACACTTGATCCCATAGGAGTTTTCATTATGAAGGCACTCTCCATTCCAAAATTTTTAATCACGTCATTGGTGAACTTAGACCAAGAGATGGATAGTCCATCCTCTGATTATCTAACTTGGAGGCCCAAAAAGTACTTAAGTTCACCCATACTACTCATCTCAAACTGCCCTTGCATATGTTTGGCAAACTTTTTTCTGAGGCCATCATCAACAGACCCAAATATTATGTCATCTACATAAATTTAGACTAGAATGATCTTACTCTTGATTTGTCTTATGAATAATGTCTTGTCTATCTTCCCCTTAAGAATTTGTTCTCAATAAGAAAGATAGACAGGGTTTCATACCATGCCCTATGGGCTTGCTTCAACAAATATAAAGCTTTTTTAAGCTTAAAAATATAATCAGAAAAGTTAGAGTTAACAAAACCTGAGGGTTACTCAACATAGAATTCTTCTTTTAGGTCACCATTTAGGAAAGATGACTTCACATCCATTTAGTAGACTTTGGATCCTTTATGTCCATCATATGCAAGGAATAGTCTTATAGCTTCCAATCTAGCTACTGGTGCAAAGGTTTGATAAAAATCAATACCTTCCACTCGTATGTATCCCTTGGCCACCAGTCTGGCTTTATTGTCATAGATCCACTTGGTTCCAATGATGTTATGTCCTTATAGTCTGGGAACAAGCTTCCAAACCTTGCATTCTTGAACTTATTCAGTTCTTCTTGCATTGCCACAATACAAAATGGGTCTATGTTGGTATCTTCAAACCTTTTATGTTCAACTTAAGACAAAAAACTATAGTACACAGCAATGTTGAGGCTTCTACTCCTTGTTGTAACCCCTTGGCTAGTATCTCCTATGATCTGATTTCTGGGATTATCCCTCAAATGTCTGACAGCAGGAGGCATTCTTACTTCAGCATCATGAACTTCAGTGGCTGGATCCTGCTAGGCTTCAGCCATATCCTATGTACTTTGTCCTTCTTCAAGAATGTACACACCATCATCTTCTTCTTGGGTAGTTGGAGCAGTGTCATTGATGGTTAGTTTATCCATCTTTAACTCTACACCTGTAGATATAGAGGAGCTAGGCAGCTCATTATTAATCACTGATGATTCATTGAAGGCTACATTCACAAACTCTTTTACAACTTGATTTTTCAAGTTCTACACTCTATATGCTTTGCTATGATTGTTGTACCCAACAAATATCCCTTCATAGAATTTGCCAACAAACTTGATCAAGTAGGACTTCTTATTATTGAGCACAAAGCACTTACTACCAAAGATCCTGACATAGGTTAGATTTGATTTTCTGCCTTCCATAATCTCATATGGAGTCTTCTTGTGATACTTGTTGATAGAGGCTCTATTCAAGACTTGATATGTAGTGTTCACTTCCTTAGCCCAGAAGTATTCTGGAAGAGAAGTGGCACTGAGCAGTATCCTGGCAGGCTCTATGAGATTCCTGTTTTTCCTCTCAGCTATCCCATTTTGCTGGGGTGTTCTTGAAGAAGAAAACTCCTGACAAATACTAATTTCTTCACAGAACTTTGTCATGCCTTCAAATTGAAATTCTGTACCATGCTCACTTCTGATTTTGACTACAAAACTGTCTTTTTCATTCTGAACTTGCCTAACAAAGTTCATAAAGATGTCTAGGGTTTCAGACTTTTTATTTAGAAATAAAACCCAAGCATATCTGGAATAGTCATCAACTATCACAAGTGTATAGACTTCCATACCTAGACAATGAACTGACATAGGACTAAACAAGTCCATTTACAGGAGGTACAAATACCTCATTGAATCTTTAGCCCCAATGTTATTAAAGGATGATTTGGTCTACTTGCCCTTTTGATAAGCAGAGCAAATGCCCTCCTTTGTGCATCTTAAATTGGGTCCATTTCTAACTAGACATTCACTAAAGAGCTTGCTTATTGACTTGTAAATCAAGTGAGCAAGCTCTTGTTGCATTGCACACAATAAGAGACTTTCTCATTTACTACCATACATATAGGAGTGTCAGAACTTAAACATAAAAAGTTTAAACTGTAAATATTCCCACTCCTAGTGCCTATTAGAATGACCTCTTGGTCACTTGACCTTTTAATTAGACACTCATCCTTGTGGAAGACAATGATATAGCCAAGATCACATAGTTGGCTTTTGCTCATCAGGTTGTGTTGCAACCCTTCAACATAAGCCACTTTTGTGATTGAGACTATGTCATTGGTGACCATACCATAGCCCATCTCCTCTGTCTGAACCTCCAATGATCACCTTAGGTCCATTCTTCACAGGAGTATAGTCCTTTAGATGGCTCCTTCTTCTATTCATATGCCTGGAACATCTGCTGTCCAAGTACCATATTGGTGTATGAGTACTTATACTATCCTGCAAACACAGTTTAGATTACTTTAGTAGCCCAAAAGGGATTGGGTCCTTGGTTCTTGTTAGCTTGAAACTGAACATGTCTACCTACAACACTCCTCACAGGAAGACTTACCCTTACCATAGATTATTGGCACACTAGGGTTGTGCCAATAATCTATGGCAAAGTGTCCCACTTTACAACAACACCAACATTCATGGATGTTGTATCTCCTTTTCTGAACAACCCTTATGGAGTGCAAGAAATCAATAGCTATTTTTTCAGAAGGGAGAGCAGCATCCTTTTTCTTCTTTATTTCAGCAAGAAGCTGACTGAAAGTGAGTCTGCCAGTAGATGTACTTGGCTTAATCTGTGTTCCTCCAACAGCAGCCTTCTTTTCATTGGACAAACTATTGATGGCATCAGAGATGGCCAAGTCAGTCTTATTGAATGACTTACCTTTGGTCTGAGCTGTTGCTGGAAGAGCCTGAGAATAGGCCACTACCTTATCCTTGAGTGTGGGGGCTGGAGCACTAAACACAAATGGTGCATGATGGGCCATCTGGATTTCCTCATGGGGAGCTTTAGTGCACTCACATCCATGTCCTTTCTCCGTCCATTGTATGATACCCTTGTATTCTTACAAAAAGAGTTCCCATTTTTCTAGTGAACATAAATGATATCTTCTTCACACCTGTTTGATGGGAGGATTACCTCGTGAAATGTTGTCTAAGGCACTATATGAGATTTGTATTTCCCTTTGGAATGGATAACTCTAGAGTTCCACTTGAACCCCAAATTGCTCTTATCCTTTTGAGAGGTGAAGGAGACTATCAGTGGAAACAATGACTTCGACTTACTAAATTTAGCAACAATCTGTTTCTCCTTAAGGAGCTTCTCTTCAAAATGCATAATGATCTTGTTCTTCTGGTTGATGGTCCCAATCTGGATGATTGAGATAGTCTTCAGTTGGTTGACTTCCCTCCTCATCTGATCAAGCAAGGGTGCTGATTCAGATTGTAGGGAAGCAGCTAGTTGTAGGGAGACAATATCCTAAGCTTATTTCTTGACTAGCCTCTTGTTCCTTTTTAGAGCATCCAAAATGACACCATACTTTTCAATCAATTGATTGACATCCTCTTTAGAATCTGATCCGTCATCCCCACTGTAGGAAGTGGATGTATCAGAGTCCAAGCCAGACTCATAGATAGAAGAAGAGCTTGGGATAGAATGTATCTTATTAGGAACATAAATGTCTTGATTATCTTCTGATTGATCCATGAGGCAGAATTCCTCATCCTCATCACAATAACTACCAATTGAGGATAGTGGAGCACTAATTCATATCCTTGCAGCTAGATAGTCCTCATCCTTTTCAGCAACAGCAGCAAACAACCCTATATAAGCATTATCTTTTTCTTCAGAGTGAAAAGATGTTGAGTTAGTTTGGCTCCAGCTCTTCTCATTCTTAGCAATGAAGGTTTTTTCCTTCTTGCCCTTGTGGTGGTGATGTTTCTTCTCAATATCTCTTTTCTTTTGACTGGGCAATCAGCAATGACCTGCCTATGCTAGCTACCATAATAACAAACAATTTTAGAAGAATTATGTTTGTTGGGTTTAAAATCATACCTGTCTCCTTTCAAGAACTTCTTTCCGGATTTATTGTGATCCTTCTTATAATATGAGGAGGAGGAAGGATTGTTCTGTTGGAACTGATATTTCAGATTCCCTGAGTTTGAGAATATCAACTCCAAGGTTGTATTTGATCACGTCATCTGTTGATAGAGTGTGCAGGTTGACAAATGCAAGAGAAGAAGAAGAATCCTATGGCCACTAACACTGAGCGGTAGAAGTTATCGCCGAGCGGTAGCTGTGAATTAATTGTACAAAGCTCTCAGGAAGTTATCGCGTCGCGCTAGTCCTACCGCACGTACTAGTCTCTCGACGAACGTCAGGCAGGTCTTTTCTCGAGAAATAAACTACCGCCAGACAATAGAGGTTAACGTGTCGCGCTAGCTTCTCGACGAATAGCAGGATGTTTTAACGAGAAACCAATTTATCGCCAGACGATAGTGCTACCGCACAGCGCTAGTTGCTCAATGAATGCCGAGAGGAATTTCTCAACGTGGTCAGCAAGATAGCCCAAACGCCAAATTAATATCTTTGGAACTACCCAGTTCTCACGTTGAACCAGCGGAAAACCAAGGAGCAAGGGTTACACCCAACAAACAATGGAAGCACAAGCATGTCTTTATTCATTCACTTCTTTACATCACGAGGCATACATAGTGAGACATGATTTCGCTAGTATAACAGCTGTAAACAGAAAAGCACCAAAAAATTCAAGCCGGGCGGACAGAACCGGAGTCCGCCGAGACCGCCGAGGTCGCCGAAGTCGCCCGAACTAAGCTGCAATCCGCTGAATAGCCACGGAGTCCGCCGAAGCCGCGAGGCCGCGCAGACACACCATTATTCGTCTCCTGCTGAACCTGAACTGAGGAACACCCCTACCCGCCTGAAGCCGGCGGACAGGTTATTGAAGCTGGCAAAGATGAGACAAAACTGACAAGCCGCAGAGCGACCTCCTGCTGAGTCTGCAGAGACCGCACACTTCCAAGCACTTGACCGGAGTCACATCCAAACTCCTGGCTCCTTGAAGCAAACCGTGCGACCTGCACATAGCAAATGTCAGCACTGAAACAATCCGCGCGGACTGACAAACAGAGACCGCAGCTCCTTGCACAACCCAACTTACTGTTCACTTAAGTTACTTAGGTTACTGTAGACCTGACAGGGGGGTACTTTTTATAGACGAGGTGAGGAGTGTGGTCACCTCCCTAGAGATAGAGACACCGCCCTAGCCCGCGCGATCGCAGAACACCGTCCGCCGAGTCCGCAAGAACTTGGCCGGTTACCAAGGAAAACCGCAAGGAGCAAGGAAACCATTGACGAACCCTCTCCAGTCCGCCCAAGCTAAGCGGACAAGGCATCAGCCCGCAAAGCTCCAACCACTGCAAGACAGCAAACCCCCTTCAATGGCTGTCCGCACCAACCCGAGGCAGTCCGCAAGACTCACACCTCAATCCGCCACAAGTCCACGACCAAAGGCAGCTAGCAACAGTCCGCCCGGTCACAGCGGACTTGGCGGATACGGCGGACACACTGAACTTGGCACAAAGTGTGACCAAGCCCAAAACCATCAAGGGCCACTGCGAGCATGGCGGACGCAAACCCCCGTCCGCCAAAACACCAAAGCATAGACCTCCAGCAGTCCGCGAGCTCCTCGCACTCCTGTCCCATCGCAGCAGTCATATCCCGGACTCCAAAACCAGGCCGCCAAAATGATCTCCACAGCAAACACCTGCTGTAACACCAGAGCTCGACAAGGCCTCAGCCAAGCTCTAAGCTCAGTCCGCAACAGCAAATGCCGCGGACACATCAGTCCGCAAGCTTCCCGCGGACACAAGCCAACCCGCCTATCAGCACAACTAATTAGATCTTCACTTGATAGATAGATCTTCTTATGTGTCTCTCTTGTGAATGATCACTTGAACAACAACAACACCAACTTTCTGTAGACAGTATAAGCCTATTTATAGACCTTCTTCATGGTAACCGGCTGGTCCGGTTCATAACTGATTTCTGATAACTCTGACAGGTGCAGTAGACCGGCTGGAATGGCAGCTGTCAAGTCATCCAGTCAGTTCTTGAAACAATCTGTAACTGTCTGAAAGTGTCGAGACTGTCTGTCTTTAAGTGTCGACACTTATAGACCAAGTGTCGACACAAGTTGACAAAGTGTCGACACTAGCCTTCAAGGTGTCGACATAACTCCTTGTGTTGTAGAATGCACTTCTCGATACAGCTTCTTTTTCATGTGTCGACACTGATATTGTGTGTCGACACAAGTCCTTGTTCTTCAGAATATTGCTGAATTATTATCAGTGTCGGCACATCTCCTTTGTGTCGACACATCTTCATGTGTTGAACTTGTTCAGTGTCGACACATCTTTTTGGTGTCGACACATGCCTTCTGTGTTGATACTTGCTGAGTGTCGACACTGATACTTGTGTCGACACATTCTTCTTCTGTTGAGACTCTGGCTGAGTGTCGACACTTTCCCTTAGTGTCGACACTTGTACTTAGAATTTTGCTGATCTTTGCTAAGTGTCGACACAGCTCCTTGTGTCGACACTTTCTTCAAGTGTTGAGTCTTCAGCTGAGTGTCGACACATTCGTTCTTGTGTCGACACTTTCTTCAAGTGTTGACTCTTTTGCTGTGTGTCGACACATTGCTCTGGGCGTCGATACTTATACTTAGACTCTGCTGACTTTTGCTGAGTGTTGACACATCTTCCAAGTGTCGACACTTTTTGATGTAGACACAGTTTCACTGGGTGTCGACACAACTGCTAAGTGTCGACACTGCTTCACTGGACTTTTCTTCATTGAGTGTCGACACAGCTCCTTGTGTCGACACTTTCTGCCTGGTGTCGACTCAGCATCCCGGGTGTCGACACAATCACTCCAAGTGTCGACACTGCTTGTCTGGGTGTCGACACAAGTCTTCTTAAGTGTTGACACTTTCCTCCTAGGTGTCGACACATGGACTTAGAAACTTTTTCATCTTTCCTGCAAATACTTAACCTGCACAAGTAAACTCAAAAATACATCAAATACATTTTGATGTATATCATTGAGTAGGGTGAGGCTTCTTCAAATCAGGTACATTAAAACCAATGTACCTAACAATCTCTCCCTATTTGGAGAAGTCATAACCCTTAGTTAATGATATACATCATATAGAATAAAATCATAGCATGATGTACAACAGGATTATACAACAAGGCAAACATAAACATGTATCAAACAAAACATGTATTAAACAAGACATGTATACACAGACAGCATCTCAGAACAATTATGAAATAAATATATTACACAGCACATTGTTCTAATCAACTTTGTCATATTCATTATACAAAAGTTTACAAAATGTTTTAATACAAGGGATTACATAGTAAACTTAAGATAATGCAATTCTATTTCTGCTCAGCCTCCTTAATTACTATGCCCTTCCCAGACTTTATCTTGGCTTGTACAGGGGCTTCAGCAGCTTCAGTATCAGCAAGCTTTTTCCCTTTCAGCTCCTTCTTCTTTAGCTCTTCAGCTTTAATCTTTTGCCTTTCAAAATAATGATATGGCTTGGGAAAGTACTTGCTAGGCTCCTGGGCAGTAGGAGGTAGCTTTCCCATCTTGGCCTTTCTTCTATATTGGACTATGGCTTCTTGCCTTGTCTCATGCTTTCTCCATTCCAACTCAGAAAACCACTTGTTTTTGTCTTGTATATTATCTTTTTCAGCTTTCCATGCAATTAATATAATGTTCCTAGAAGTGGGGCTCCAATGCTCAAAGTCAGGTCTTTGTTCAGCTTGCTCCCTGAACCTCTTCTTAGACAGTCTGGCTTCTTCTTCTTTCTGCAGAGCTTCTTTCATAGCCTCAAATACTGGTTGAACCACCTTCTCTATGATGACATTTTGTGGTCCCCCAGGTGGGCTATACATTGATTGTATATCATCTTGAACCATATCAAAATCTGGAGGAGGGTAGATTACTTGAGCCACTTCTGGTTGCTCCCCTCCTAGATATGCAGGATGTATCTCAGATTCTGCAATATTGTCATCATCACATAAAGGAGGATAAACAAGAGTAGCTCTGATAGAATTAGAAATCCACTTAGCATGATCAAAGCTAGCTTTGACTAACACCCTCTCCCCCTTTATGACTTCTCTTTCTATGTGATCTCTTACATCATCTTTTTGAAATCTGACTTGGTTATCCAAAAAGTTGACTCCATCTTTAAAGAAAGGTTTCAACCTTTGGAGTTTTTCAGTTATCAATTTCTGAGAATTTTCAATAGCAGTAGTAATAGCAGTGATACCTTCTTTCAAAGCTTTATCAAACTCTGATTTAGTAGTAGCAGTAGAAGTAGTCTGTCCTGCAGCTATATTCTTCATCTCTATTACTATGGCATTGTGTGAGGCAGTTAAATTGTCATTCATTCTGAGTTGGTTCTCTAGAACATAACCTTGCTTCAGTGCAATGTCATCTACTTGTGCCTTTATTTTCTCTTGATGAGTCGCTAAGTAGACTACTGCATTCCCTCCCTTGTGGAAGTAGTCAGTCATTTCCTTCTTATTTAGATTCATTTCAAAACTTATAGACTTAATATCCTGGGCTAGATCAAAATGTAAAGATTTATGTCCCTCATCCACATATGTTTCTATGGCTTTCCTGTGCTCATCAAGTTTTATTTGCATAGCAACCATGAGAGAACTATAATCTACAGATGGTGCTGGTTGAGATATAGGCTGTGGAGCAATGGTTTGCAAGGCCTTCTTATAATTTTGACTTCTTCTTTTAAATACTTGGAATTTTCTTTTCTTTGCCCTTGCAGCCTCCTCATCTTCAGATGCTGAGGTGCTGGCTATGTCTACCCTCTCCTTAGGGAACTCCTCAACTTCTTTGGGCTTCTCAGGATCTTGCCTTGCAGGTTCTTCCAGAATTTGCACTTGCTCCCCCTCAACTGGAGCATTACTTTCCTTCTCAAAGTCTTATTGATCCAGATTAAGAAATAGATCTTCCATTGTAAATTCTTATTGAGGAAGAGATGGAGATTCTCTTGGCTCATCAACAACTTGATCAGATTCAACATGAGCTGTAACAGATGTGTCCTCCATGACAACATCTGGGGTTAGACTATCAATCTGTGGTTGCTGATTAACATTATTTAAGGAAACAAACAAATTAGTATCCTCTATAGGAAAATCTAATGCATTAATCTCAGTGATTACCTCAAGAATAGTGGTTGTAGCTTGTTCACTTTCCAGCGGAGTTGGCTCTTCTACTACTTGAGGCTCCCCCTGGACAGAATCCTGGTGTGTGGGGCTAGCTTGAGGTAACTCCCCCTGCCTCACTGCAGCATCTTGGGGAGCTGGAGACTTCTCTGCATTTCTTTCTACATCCTTATCAGGTGTAAAGATAACTTGCTCTTCACTACCAGAGCTGCTGGATGAAACCTGAGCCACTGGGGCAGTCTTCTTCTTCTTCTTTTGAGGAGTAATTTTCTCTGGTGTGGGAATTTCCTTGGATAAAACCCTATCCCATCTGGAGAAGATCCTCATGTCCATTTTCCTCATATGATTGATTTTACTGCCAGCAGCTTGACTCATAACTTCTGCTATACTACCAGCCAAGTATAGACTTAAGATCCTACCCAAATTGGGTTTCTTCAGACTTTCTTTAATCTTATCAAAGACAATAACAGACCAATCTGTTTTCAATGTGAAGATTATCCTTGTCATAATGTTGAACATATGGGCCGATACCCTATCATGCCCTCCAGGCTTACTTAAGATTACCTTGCCAACAATTTCAGAAAGAAATTTCCCCTGGCTGTTCATCCCCTTCCTATTGAATACAGATCCAATTTTCATCTTTGCATCCAGTCCAGACCATGTTAAAGCTTCTCTGGTCTTTGAAACAGTAACTTCATCTTCTTCCTTTGTCCTTGGGAGGTTTAGGACCTTTCTCAAACTTTTAGGTGATACCTTCACCTTTTCACCATGAACCCTAGATTTGATTTTGAGTCCGGATTCATCAACTTTAGCTCCATTTAGGAATTCCAGAACTTCTTTCTTCCAGATCTTTGTGGGCTCTGAAACAAGAAATTCTAACCCTGAGTTGGCGATTAGGGTTATAACATTCTTGATCTCAGATTCTGCGTCAGCAAACGCATCTCACACCAGTTCATAACCTTCATTGACGTTCTCTTCGAGCTTTGGCGCCATTAGGGTTTTGAGAAATTTGACTGGAGAGAAGAGAGGTGTCGACACGCAAGTTTGGTCTCGAAACTTTTGTGAGCGTGTCGACAGACAATGGCAAAAGCCTATTTATACCTTTCTAGGTTTGAAGATGAAAAGGCGGGATAACTAACTTAAATTGTGTCGACACTGTTGGAAAGTGTCGACACTGACTTATAATGTCTCGACACACTGTGTCGACACAAGTTTAGTCGACAGATTATATGTGTCGACACTTGTTTATGTGTCGACACCACTCAACTCGACATTTAGTCGAGACTTTACTGATATAATCTGAGTAAACTCTAAGTGTCGACACCACCGTGGATGTGTCGACATCTACTTATCATGTGTCGACACTAATTTTCTGAAGTGTCGACACCAACATCATAGATGTGTCGACACCTTTTCCCTGAAGTGTCGACACCACTTTTCTGCGTCGACACAGATATCTCTGTGTGTCGACACCATTTTACTTAGCCATTTTTATAAACTTATTCTAAGTTTATCATACCTAGTTCAATTTTAAACCTATTGAACTTAGTTTTTTCTAAGGGCTTAGTATATATATCAGCTAGTTGATTATCTGTTCTAACATATTCCAGTAAAATATCTTCTTTTTCTACATGTTCTCTAAGAAAATGATATTTTATTTCAATATGTTTGGTTCTACTATGGGAAACAGGATTGTTTGCAATTGATATAGCACTAGTAGAATCACAAAATTGTGGAGTTCTACTTACCTGAATTCCATAGTCCTCAAGCTGATGTTGTATCCATAGAAGTTGAGCACAGCAACTTCCAGCTGCCACATATTCTGATTCTGCAGTGGAGATAGCCACACTTGTTTGCTTCTTGCTACTCCATGAAATCAGTCTTCCACCTAGGAATTGACAGGTTCCAGTTGTACTTTTTCTATCTTCTTTGCATCCTGCAAAGTCTGCATCTAAATAACCTGTTAGTTCAAAATCTCCATTCTTAGGGTACCAAAGGCCTAGATAAGGAGTGCCCTTTAGATATCTCAGTATCCTTTTGACTGCTGTCAAATGAGACACTTTAGGGCATGCTTGATACCTTGCACAGACACATGTAGCATACATGATATCTGGTCTACTTGCAGTCAAATATAATAGGGGGCCAACTATCCCTCTATACAAAGACTCATCTACAGGTTTCCCTGCATCATCCTTGCTAAGTGACATACTTGACCCCATAGGAGTCTTCATGGTACTGGATGAATCCATACCATACTTCCTTATGAGTTCTAGGGTGAACTTAGACTGGCATATGGATAAACCATTCTCAGTCTGTCTAACTTGGAGACCCAAGAAGAACTTAAGTTCCCCCATACTACTCATCTCAAATTGTCCTTGCATTAGTTTTGCAAACTTTTTGCAAAGACTACTTTCAGTAGACCCAAATATTATGCCATCTACATATATTTGGACTAGTATTACTTTGCCTCTGGATTCCCTAAGGAATAGAGACTTGTTTATTTTCCCCCTTGTGAACTTATTCTCAATATGGAAACTAGACAGGGTTTCATACCAAGCCCTAGGGGCTTGTTTTAACCCATATAATGCTTTCCTAAGTCTATAGACATGATTGGGTTGAGTTGGATCAACAAAACCTGATGGCTGTTCCACATAGACTTCCTCTTTTAGATTACCATTCAGAAAGGCTGACTTTACATCCATTTAGTAAACTTTAAATCCTTAATAGGTTGCATAGGCCAGGAACATCCTTATGGTATCCAGTCTGGCTACTAGAGCAAAGGTTTGATCAAAGTCAATACCTTTTTCCTGTCTATATCCTTTAGCAACCAATCTTGCTTTGTTCTTAATGTTGACTCCATGTTCATCCATCTTGTTCCTAAAGATCCACTTGGTTCCAATTATGTTGTGGTCTTTTGGTTTAGGAACAAGCTCCCGTACCTTGCACCTCTTGAACTGATTCAGCTCTTCTTACATTGCCTCAATCTAGTGAGGGTCTAGGATGGCTTCTTCAAACTTCTTTGGCTCAACTTGGGATAGAAAACTGGAGAAGAGCACTGCATTTAGATTTCTGCTCCTTGTTTGTACCCCTTGTCTTAGATCACCAATGATTTGATCTGCTGGATGATCTCTAAGATGCCTATTAGCTGGAGGCATCCTGGCTTCAGGTTGAACTTCTTCAGTTTCTTCATCTTGCTGCACTCCTTGGACTTCTTCTTCATTAGGTACATGTTGTACTCCCCCTGGACAGCAGCCACTTTCTTCTACTTGCTGTCTTGCAGTAGGTTCTTCTTCTATAGTGAGCTTGTCCATCTTCTTTGTTATACCTGTGGAGCTGCATATTACTACTAGACAACTCATTGTTAATAAGTCTAGTTTCATCAAATACTACATGTACAGACTCTTCTACAACTTGAGTAGACAAGTTGTAGACTCTATAAGCCTTACTATTGTTGCTGTACCCAATAAAGATCTCCTCTTGGGACTTGGCAGCAAACTTAGTCAAGTAAGACTTTCCATTGTTAAGTATAAAGCACTTACAACCAAAGATCCTGAAGTAGGATAGGTTTGGTTTTCTGCCTTTCACAACCTCATAGGGGGTCTTGTTGTGGCTTTTAGTAATGGTAGCCCTATTAATTACATGACATGCAGTATTAACTGCCTCAGCCCAGAAATATTATGGTAGTGATGTGTCACTTAATAGGGTCCTACCAGCCTCAATCAAGGTTCTATTTTTCCTCTCAGCAATGCCATTTTGCTGAGGTGTTCTTGGTGAAGAAAACTCTTGAAATATCCCAAATTCTTCACATAGTTTTGTCATACTATCTGACTGAAATTCAGTACCATGGTCACTTCTTATCTTGACCACTGTACAGTCTAGTTCATTCTGAATTTGTTTGACAAAGCTATAGAAGACACTAGGTGTTTCAGATTTCTGTCTAAGAAAGAACACCCAGGAAAACCTTGAGTAGTCATCTACAACTACAAAGGTATAGACCTTCCTACCTAGGCTGTGAACTAGCATAGGACCAAAGAGATCCATATGCAAGAGGTATAAATACCTCACAACATCTTTATTTTCAATGCTACTAAAGGTGGATCTAGTCTGCTTGCCCTTTTGACAAGCTGAGCATATTCCCTCTTTAATACACTTAACATGAGGACCATTCCTCACTAACTCTTTGCTAAAGAGTTGGCTAATTGTCTTGTAATTTAGATGGGCTAGCCTCTTATGCCATTTGACACAATGAGAGACTGTCTTATCAGCTACAAGACACACTGAAGAACCATTGTTCTCACACATAATGTCTAGGCAATAGACATTTCTTTTCCTATAACCAGTCAAAATAATCTCTTGATCATTTGATATCTTAATATGACAACCATTTTTGACAAATGAGATGTCATATCCTACATCACTCAATTGACTTATACTAATAAGGTTATGTTTGAAATCTTTGACATAAGCCACTTGAGTAATAGTAATATGGGAGCTAGAAATGTTACCAAAACCCTTGATGATCCCTTTTTCAGAACCACCAAAGGTGACTTTTGGACCATCTTTGATTGGAGTGAAGTCCTTTAACAATCCCCTTGTTCCATTCATATGTATGGAACATCCACTGTCCAAGTACCATATTGGGGCATGGCCACTTGGACTCTCCTGCAAAACAGATTAGTGAACCTTAGAACCCAAAGAATTCTTAGGTCCTTGGTACTGGTTAGTTTGCTTCCTAACAAAGATACCTGTAGGTTTTCCAACAGGCAGTTTGCTACTCACTCTGGCACTTGCATTGTGCCAACAGTCCATGGCAAAGTGGCCTACCTTGCCACAGCACCAACATTCAAACTTATTGTACCTTTGCTTAGGTACAGTCTTAGATGTTTTATCTACAGCTGGCTTGTTGAGAGCTGGGGCTTTGCCCTTGGACTTGGACTGAATAGTCCTAGCTGGTTTAGTAAACCCCAGTCTAGCTTTCCCTTTTTGATGAACAAATTCATCAATTAAGGGTAGAACTGACTTTGGTTTAGAAAACCTAGCAACTAAATCTCTCTCCTTCTGAAGACTAATCTCCAGACTTTTGATTTGATCATTCTTAAATGATATAGTCCCCATCTGAATCACAGTTATGTGCTTCAGTCTGGCTATTTCATTTAGCTTCTGATCAAGCATCTTCTCAAAATCAGTTGCACCAACTTTGAGATTAGCAATTTCCTTTGCCAGACTCTTGGCTAGGGACTTGCTCTTCTTATAAGCTTGCAACAGAACTTTATATTCATTTAACAATTGATGAATATCCTCTTCAGACTCAGATGCACTCTCATCACTTGATGATGATGAATCTGATTCTGAACTAGCACATGAAATTGAACTAAAAGAACAATTTTGTACCTTACTAGGTCCAGGCTGCTCCTGGATTTTGTCACTTTCTATCAATGCCATCAGTCCTTAGCACTGACTGTCCTCTTGTTCATATATAGAGTTTAAGATTTGGATGAACTCTTCTTCTTCTTTCTCAGCAAACAGTCCTATGTATGCTTTAGCATCTGACTCAGTTTCTGATGAAGAAATGTCTGACAGGCTCTTATCCTTTTTGGCAACAAAAGATCTTTCCTTCTTGCCCTTGAATTGAGTCTTTTTCTTATCATTAGACTCCTTCCTTTTCTCTGGACAGTCTGCAATAACATGTCCTTGTCTATCACAGCAATAACATACAATTTTTGATAGAGTTGCTTTGCTAGACTTGATCTTTTTCCTGTCTTTCTTTGATGACTTTTTGTTCTGATAATAGTCATCTTTACCCTGTGAAGTAGATGTCTTTGTCCTCCACTGTTTCTTCTTTAAGAACTTCTGAAAATGTCTTGTGAAGGCAGCAAAGTCCTCATCACTTTCATTGCTTTCAGACTTTTTGCTTGCTGACTCATCTGACTCAGTTTCAGCTGCCTTTGGAGGTGGTGAAGGAGACTTACTTCTGTATTTTCTGGTGGCTTCTGTCTTGAATGCCACAGTCCTTTCTTTATGTTCACTTCTTGTAGATTTCTCCTCTTCTTTTCTCACCATCAACTGTATCTCATAGGACAGCAGTTTTCCAAACAGTGTAGGTGGAGGGATATCTGCTAACTTTGCCATTTCCCTAATGTCACAGATCTTAGTGTCCCAATCCTTTGTTAGGGACCTTAGAAACTTATCATTAAGCTCATAATTACTGAACTCTCTGCCATAGGACATTAGCTCATTCACAATCCTATAGAACTTCTTATAGCATTCAGTTATGCTATCAGATCTACCTTGCCTAAAGCTTTCATATTCTTGGTTTAATAAGGACTTTCTGTCCTGCCTCACTTCTTCAGAACCCTCCATGTACACAATAATAGTATCCCACATCTCCTTAGATGTCTTACAGTGTATCAAATTCTGAAAGGTAGCATCATCTATAGCACTCACAATTATGTTCTGAGCCCTCTTGTCCATTGTGGCTAGAACTATCTCATCCTTTGTCATTTCAGAGAAATCCTTAGGGGTTCTCTGATTTGTATCTAAGACTGAAACCTTCATGGGCACATATGGCCCTTCTTTCACTGTGATATATATTCTAGGGTCTGAGGCTTCCATAAATAGTCTCACCCTTTCCTTCCATATGCCAAATATTTCTTTTCTGCAAATGGGTAGCTTTATGGATCCCAATTCCTTATGATTCTCAGTGGAACCCATGGTTCTTGATTTTCTTGAGTCTGCAAATGACTTAGACTGAATCTGCCAACAGGATCTACTCAGACAGTTATGTCCCTTTTAGAGTAACCTGGCTCTAATACCACTTGAAAGATATTGTACCTACTCACCTAGAGGAGGGGGGGGGGTGAATAGGTGACTTAAATCTTTTTAACTTTTTAGGCTGAATTCAGAGTTTTATCATAGAATTATAACACATCAATTAATCAGCAATTACAGCAATCAATCCAGCACACAGTGAACACACAAATTTATAGTGGTTCCCCAAGATTTGGGTACATCCACTTTCCCCCTTCGCCTATCTAGCAGTGTACTAGATTCGGCCAAACTCCTCCACTATATCAGATCCTCAGATCTTACACTTAGAACCCCAAAACAGGTTCCTACAGCTCAGGCCCAAGGCCCTACAACTCAGCTTCTTCACAAAACCTACACTCAGCCACAATAGGCCTACACTCAGAGATACAACTCTCCTACACTCAAGCACACAGGCCCTACACTCAGCCTTTATAATTACAGGCTTACAAACTCAGATCCCTAAGGATCCTACAAGATAATATGAATACAAAATTGTAAACTCTACAACTCAGAGAAAAGAGAGAAGAGTTGAGAGTTTCTTGATGAGTTCTTGAATGAACTCTGTTGAGATCAACCTGACTTGGCTTTCTTCAAAGCTTCTTGAATGTAGAACATAATAAGATTGATCTCCTCTGCAGTTGATCCTTGATCTCTGCAACTTAAGATTCAGAACAAAATCTGAACCCTTCTTCTCAGCCTGGTTCCAACGGCTGTCTTCTTGGATGGAGCTCTCTCTCTCCAACTACTTAGATCTTCACTTGATAGCTAGATCTTCTTATGTGTCTCTCTTGTGAATGATCACTTGAACAACAACAACACCAACTTTCTGTAGACAGTATAAACCTACTTATAGGCCTTCTTCATGGTAACCGGCTGGTCCGGTTCATAACTGATTTCTGATAACTCTGACAGGTGCAGTAGACCAGCTGGAATGGCAGCTGTCAAGTCATCCAGTCAGTTCTTGAAACAATCTGTAACTGTTTGAACGTGTCAAGACTGTCTATCTTTAAGTGTTGACACTTATAGACCAAGTGTCGACACAAGTTGACAAAGTGTCGACACTAGCCTTCAAGGTGTCGACACAACTCCTTGTGTTGTAGAATGCACTTCTCGACACAACTTCTTCTTCATGTGTCGACACTGATATTATGTGTCGACACAAGTCCTTGTTCTTCAGAATATTGCTGAATTATTGTAAGTGTCGGCACAACTCCTTTGTGTCGACACATCTTCATGTGTTGAACTTGTTCATTGTCGACACATTTTCTTGGTGTCGACACATGCCTTCTATGTTGATACTTGTTGAGTGTCGACACTGATCCTTGTGTCGACACATTCTTCTTATGTTGAGACTCTGGCTGAGTGTCGACACTTTCCCTTAGTGTCGACACTTGTACTTAGAATTTTAATGATCTTTGCTAAGTGTCGACACAGCTCCTTGTGTCGACACTTTCTTCAAGTGTTGAGTCTTCAGTTGAGTGTCGACACATTCTTTCTTGTGTCGACACTTTCTTCAAGTGTTGACTCTTTTGCTGTGTGTCAACACATTGCTCTGGGTGTCGACACTTATACTTAGACTCTGCTGACTTTTGCTGAGTGTCGACAAATCTTCCAAGTGTCGACACTTTCTGATGTAGACACAGTTTCACTGGGTGTCGACACAACTGCTAAGTGTCGACACTGCTTCACTGGACTTTTCTTCATTGACTGTCGACACAGCTCCTTGTGTTGACACTTTCTGCCTGGTGTTGACTCAGCATCCCTGGTATCGACACAATCACTCCAAGTATCGACACTGCTTGTCTGGGTGTCGACACAAGTCTTCTTAAGTGTCGACACTTTCCTCCTGGGTGTCGACACATGGACTTAGAAACTTTTTCATCTTTCCTGCAAATACTTAACCTGCACAAGTAAACTCAAAAATACATCAAATACATTTTGATGTATATCATTGAGTAGGGTGAGGCTTCTTCAAATCAGGTACATTAAAACCAATGTACCCCACAGCCAGCTTCCACCAGACTTTCCACCAGACCGCACAACGCAGTCCGCCCAGTCGGCCTAGTCCGCCAATGCTGTCCGCCTAGGCCGCCCGGCCTGTCCCGTCACCCACTTCCACTTCACAAATTTCAACACTCCCCCTTGAAGTGAGAAGTGGTGACCAAGCCCAGCAAGCTGCGCAAGCGTTCAAAGGGCCCCTTCGGCAGTGGCTTCGTGAAGATGTCAGCAAGATTATCTTCACTCCGAACATGCCCGACCAGCAGAGATCCTTCCAACACCTTCTCCCTGATGAAATGGTGATCAATCTCTATATGCTTGGTCCTAGCGTGACACATTGGATTGTTAACCAGTTTGAGAGCACTCTCATTGTCACCCTGGAGTAAAGTAGGCCCTTGCACTTCTTCATGGACATCCTCTATAAGCCTCCTCAACCAAACGGCTTCCCGAGCAGCTAAGGCCGAAGCCTTATACTCCGCCTCCGTGGTTGAAACCGACACCGAGTCCTGCTTCTTGCTACACCACGAGATGCTAGCTGAGCCGTAAGTGAACACATAACCTGAAGTAGACCTCCGATCATCCGAATCACCGCCATAATCAGCATCCGTGTACACGAGCAACGCAAACTCCGCGTCCCTTCCATAGAGGAGTCCCATCTCAGAAGTCACCTTGACATACTTCAAAATCCCCTTTGCCGCCACTAGATGAGATTGCCTTGGTTCAGCCATAAACCGACTTACTCGGCCAACAACATAAGCTATATCCGGCCTTGTAATCGTCAGATAAATCAAGCTCCCAACAAGAGCCCTGAACACGAAGGGATCATGAAGAACCCTTCCCTCATCTCGTCGAAGCTTCAGCCCAGATTCCAGTGGAGTAGAACACTTCTTCCCTTCGCCCATGCCGAACCGCTTCACAATGCGATCAGCATACCCTTTCTGGCTAATGAGAATCCCACACTCCTTCCTCTCCACTTCCAGACCGAGAAAGGGATGCAACTCTCCCAAGTGTTTCATCTCGAAGCGTATAGCAAGCTCAGCCTTGAGCCTTGCTACTTCCCCCTCCGAATTCCCTGTGATGATCATGCCATCCACATACAGCAGGACCAAGACACGAAGCTCTCCCTTCTTCTTGACGAACAAGCTTGAATCCGAGTTAGAAGCAAAGTATCCACAGAATTGCAGGTACTCTGCAATCTTCCCATACCATGCTCTAGGAGCTTGCTTCAACCCGTAGAGAGCCTTCCTGAGTTTGCAGACATAGTCCGGATGCTTTTCAGAGACAAAACCAAGCGGTTGATCCATGAAGATGTCCTTGTCAATCTCTCCGTAAAGAAAGGCATTCTTCACATCGAGTTGCCACAACCTCCATCCCTTGCTAGCAGCCAAGGCGATCACCACTCTTACAGAAGTCATCTTCGCAACTGGACTGAATGTCTCCTCATAGTCTTCTCGATACTGCTGTGAGAATCCTCTAGCGACCAGGCGAGCCTTGAACCTATCAATGCTCCCATCAGCCTTCTTCTTCAACTTATACACCCACTTGCAAGTAACCGGAGTAATGCCATCAACCTTGGGCACAAGGTCCCAGGTTTCATTCTTCTTTAGAGCATCAATCTCTTCCTTCATGGCACATTCCCACTCCTTCACTCCAGTGGCCTCGTTGAAGCTTGCAGGCTCTCGCTCATCTAGAGGACATGCAAAGAAGCAGTAGACAAAGCTCACTGCATTCCCATCACAGTACCGAGCCGGTTGCTTAACCACCCTCTTCGATCTCATTCCCATCACAGTACCGAGCCGGTTGCTTAACCACCCTCTTCGATCTCCGAAGAATTGGCTCCTTGCTCACGGCTTCCTTTGCTTCTTCAGGCTCCACTCCTACCTGGGGCAAGCATTGAGCAGTGCTCCCCCTACTTCCTGAGCCAGAAGGGTCAGCCTCGGAGTTCGAAGCAACAGGAGCTGCTGGTGAAACAGCAAGCTCCTCTTCCAAGCCTTCAGCAGCCACCACCGGTGCTTCCTCAACCTTGCTATCTCCGATTAGCTCCACCGAGCCACCTCCATATGACGTCAGCTCATCAAAGATAACATCTCTTGATACCACGAACTTCTTCGTCACAGGGTCCGTGTATTTGCATCCCTTCTTCCGCTCATCGTAGCTAACAAAGACAAGTTTCCTTGCCTTCGCATCCAGCTTTGTCCGTGAAGCATCCGGGACATGCACATAGCAAGTTGAACCGAACACCCTAAGGTGTCCCACACTCGGCTTCTCCTTCAGCAACAGCTCAACTGGAGTCTTCATGTTGATAGGGCTGAGTGGCATCCGGTTGATAACATAAGTAGCACAAGACATTCCCTCCGCCTAAAAGGACCTTGGGATATCTTTCGCATGAAGCCAGCATTTACAGGTCTCCGTCAGATGACGGATCTTTCGCTCCGCTACCCCCATTTTGTTGTGGAGTGTTGGCACAAGTAAGCTCCTGTTGGATCCCGTGCTTCGTGCAGAAGATAGAAAACTCGGAGGAGACAAACTCACCCCCGTTATCAGTTCTAAGCTTCTTAATCCACAAGCCAAGCCGGCCTTCTACCAACTCCTTAAACTCCACAAACAAACGGAATGCTTCCGACTTCTCCTTTAAGAAGTACACCCAAGTATACCTTGAGTAGTCATCAACCAAGACAAGCATGTATCTGCTTCCACCAAGGCTGGCAGTAACCGTCGGTCCCATCAGGTCGCCATGAATACACTCCAATGGTTTCTTGCTCCTTGTTTGTGATTTACCAAATGGAAGGCAATGTGCCTTACCATATTGACAACCCGCACAAACATGCCCATCACCAAAGGAGGACAACTTTGGCAAACCCCTCACCAGACTTCTACTAGTCATTGCCTTCAGCTTGTCCATGCCAACATGCCCCAGCCTCTCATGCCAGATAGCAGCACTATCATTGGCTCTCATTCTATCAACATAAGCATTAGTGGAAAGAACAAACAAGTTCTTCACCCTCCTCCCAACATGAGCAACATCAGCCTTCACTGCTGATACGTTGCGAAGGAACCTCACGTCTGTTGGCCCAAACAGAACGTGATACCCAGCATCCACCGCATTGGTCACCGAGAAGAGGTTCTTCTTCATGCCCGGCACGTGATACACACTCCTTAACGTGAGTGGCCCCTGATCACTACCCAAAGACACGACCCCCTCTTTCTCTACTGCATAAACAGTATTATCAGCAGTGATAATAGCTTCATTACCTGAGTATGCCTGCATGGAGGTGAACTTTGACTTGTCTCCGGTGAGGTGATGACCATACCCGGAGTCCACGATCCACTCGCCGTTGAAGTCCTTAGTAGACACGGCATGGACACAAGTGCCCGTCATAAAAGCTCCTCCCCATTCTACTTCTTCACTTCTCGAGCAAGCTTCCTCCTTTCCCGCAGCATGCCCAGGCTGCAGTTTGACCTTGTAGTCCCGCTTGAAGTGCCCTCGCTGATGACACCGGTAGCACTTCAGGTTCTTCTTCCAGTCCTTAGGAGCATTGCTCCTCTCCGATGGATATGAAGTTGAAGTCTCCTTCTCACCAGCGGCCTGCACCTTCTTCTTCTTCTTCCCTTCTCATCCTTTCTTCTTGCCTGAGAAGAGAGCTTCGCTGCCTTCTTGATTCAGATTCACTCCAGCCATCTACCTTGCTAAGCTCTCCTGCGAGGCAAGCAGATTCTCCAGCTCCAGCAAAGACGGTTGAGTAGCCCACCCTTGAACAGATGTAACAAAGGTCACATACTCCTTCCGCAAGCCGCGGATAATGTGCCTTTTTATATTAGCCTCAGAGATAGGCTCATCAGGATCTAATGTCGATAGCTCAGCACACAAGCTCTTCATCTTTAAGAAGTACTTGGGGATGGAAAGGTCTCCCTGAGTTGCCCTGGCCAACTCATTCTCCAGGAACTGAAGCCGCGCCACATTCTTCCTATTGAACAACTCATCAATGGTTGTTCAAATATCAGCAGCTGACTCACACCCAACGATGTGATCAAACAGTTCCGGAGACACAGCTCTCTTCAGAATGAACTCCACCTTAGCATTTGTTCTTCTCCAGAGCCTCACCTGCTCAGCAGTACCGAAAGCAGCAGTCACTTCCTGTCTGTCGTCACCACCGACGACTTCCCACAGCTCCTTGCCAAGAAGATAACTCTTCATGCATGACTTCCACTTCTTGAAGTTAGTCGGCGTTAAGAGTTCAATGCCTAGACCTCTTGCAAAACTCCCTTCCATTGCAAACACCTATTGGCACCCTTTCAGAAGCTCTGAGCAACAACACAGGTTGAGCACCACTCAGTCATTGAGTAACAACGCTGGTTGACTTCCGCTCACGCAACTGAACCTGCCTCTGATACCATGTTAAATTTTCTCAACGTGGTCAGTAAGATAGCCCAAACGCCAAATTAATATCTTCAGAACTACCCAGTTCTCACGTTGAACTAGAGGAAAACCAAGGAACAAGGGTTACACCAAACAAACAATGGAAGCACAGGTAAGTCTTTATTCATTCACTTCTTTACATCACGAGGCATACATAGCGAGACATGATTTCACTAGTATAACAACTGTAAACAGAAAGCACCAAAAAATTCAAGCCGGGCGGACAGAACCGGAGTCCGCCGAGACAGCCGAGGACGCCGAAGTCGCCCGAACTAATCTGCAATCCGCCGAATAGCCACGGAGTCCGCCAAAGCCGCGAGGCCGCGCGGACACCCGTTATTCGTCTCCTGCTGAACCTGAACTGAGGAACACCCCTACCCGCCTGAAGCCGGCGGACAGGTTATTGAAGCTGGCAAAGATGAGACAGAATTGACAAGCCGTAGAGTGACCTCCTGCTGAGTCCGCAGAGACCGCACACTTCCAAGCACTTGACCGGAGTCACAGCCAAACTCCTGGCTCCTTAAAGCAAACTGCGCGACCTGCACACAACAAATGTCAGCACTGAAACAATCTGCGTGGACTGAGAAACAGAGACCGCAGCTCCTTGCACAACCCAACTTACTGTTCACTCAAGTTACTTAGGTTACTGTAGACCTGCCAGGGGGGTCCTATTTATAGGCGAGGTGAGGAGTGTGGTCACCACCGTAGAGATAGAGACACCGCCTCAGCCCGCGCGATCGCAGAACACCGTCCGCCGAGTCCGTAAGAACTTGGCTGGTTACCAAGGAAAATCGCCAGGAGCAAGACAACCATTGACGAACCCTCTCCAGTCCGCCCATGTTAAGCGGACAAGGCATCAGCCCGCAAAGCTCCAACCACTGCAGGACAGCAAACCCCCTTCAATGGCTGTCCGCACCAACCCGAGGTAGTCCGCAAGACTCACACCTCAATCCGCCACAAGTCCATGACCAAAGGCAGCTAGCAATAGTCCGCCCGGTCACAGCAGACTTGGCGGATACGGCGGACACACTAAACTTGGCACAAAGTGTGACCAAGCCCAAAACCATCAAGGGCCACTGCGAGCATGGCAGACGCAAACCCCCGTCCGCCAAAACACCAAAGCACAGACTGTCAGCAGTCCGCGAGCTCCTCGCACTCCTGCCCCATCGCAGCGGTCATATCCCGGACTCCAAAACCAGGCCGCCAAAACGATCTCCATAGCAAACACCTGCTGTAACACCAGAGCTAGACAAGGCCTTAGCCAAGCTCTAAGCTCAGTCCGCAACAGCAAATGCCACTGACACATCAGTCCACAAGCTTCCCGTGGACACAAGCCAACCCGCCTATCAGCACAAACTTGCACCACGACCACTGAGCAAAGCACCAGTCCGCAAGTCTCTCTATCCGTAGATACCAGGCCGCACAAACCGCGGACTCCATGCAACAACCCGCTCAGAAAACAGTCGGCTTCCACCAGACTTTCCACTAGGCCGCACAACACAGTCCGCCCAATCCGCCCAGTCCGCCAATGTTGTCCGCCCAGGCCGCCCGGCCTTTCCCGTCACCCACTTCCACTTCACAAATTTCAACATAGTGGAGCACTAATTCATATCCTTGCAGCTAGATAGTCCTCATCCTTTCAGCAACAGCAGCAAACAACCCTATATAAGCATTATCTTTTTCTTCAGAGTCAAAAGATGCTGAGTTAGTTTGGCTCCAGCTCTTCTCATTCTTAGCAATGAAGGTTTTTTCCTTCTTGCCCTTGTGGTGGTGATGTTTCTTCTCAATATCTCTTTTCTTTTGACTGGGCAATCAACAATGACCTGCCTATGCTAGCTACCATAATAACAAACAATTTTAGAAGAATTATGTTTGTTGGGTTTAAAATCATACATGTCTCCTTTGAAGAACTTCTTTCCGGATTGATTGTGATCCTTCTTATAATATGAGGAGGAGGAAGGATTGTTCTGTTGGAACCGATGTTTCAGATTCCCTGAGTTTGAGAATATCAACTCCCAGGTTGTATTTGATCACGTCATCTGTTGATAGAGTGTGCAGGTTGACAAATGCAAGAGAAGAAGAAGAATCCTATGGACACTAACGCTGAGCGGTAGAAGTTATCGCCGAGCGGTAGCTGTGAATTAATTATACAAAGCTCTCAGGAAGTTATCGCGTCGCGCTAGTCCTACCGCACGTGCTAGTCTCTCGACGAACGTTAGGCAGGTCTTTTCTCGAGAAATAAACTACCGCCAGACAATAGAGGTTAAAGTGTCGCGCTAGCTTCTCGACGAATAGCAGGATGTTTTAACGAGAAACCAATTTATCGCCAGACGATAGTACTACCGCATAACGCTAGTTGCTCAACGAATGCCGAGAGGATTTTCTTAAAAAACACAAGTACCGCAGGCAATAGCAGTTACTACGCCGCGCTAGCCTCTCAACAAATATCAACACGACTGTTCTGAATTGTCGTGCCCAATATTACCGTGCGGCGGTAGCTGTAACCGCGCGGTGCTAGCAATGATGAAACGACAAATATTCGTTTTAAATGCTATTTCAGTTTTGGACGACAGCTTGCACAACAAGCGCGTGATCCTACCGCCGGGCACTAGCTTTACCGCCGGTGGTAGCCTATTTTTATGAAGACATATAAAAGGCCATCTTGGTTTCTGTGCTTGACATCTGAAGAAAAAGAAAGGACGGGAGTTCGTGAATTCTAGGGTTCGGCCGCTCTTCCTTGCGCTCGGTTCCACAAGTCTCCGTTGAAGAACAAGACAGTTATCTCCCTCCTGCTCGTGATCGAAAGACTCTGGCGATCCAAGTTTTATACCGAATACAAAGAGCCAACTAGTTGTCAGCAAACGAAGATCTCAAGCACCGGTCGTGGATCGCTCTACAGAGTAGACTTCAAGAGGGAGAACTTCATCTTTAAATATTTATATCTTTTACTCCTGTAATATTTTTGTCTTTTCTAAATCTTGTGGAGAGGAAAATCGACCGGTAAGGGTCATCAGAATCCGAGTAGGACTCCATGGAAAATCGTCCTGGGGATAAGGACGTCTAGATTGGGAGGATCTAGCGGGGCTCTAAGACCCTTCCTTGTGTGGAGGTGAAGAGCCGGCTTGAAGGTCTTTCCTGGAGGGAAGAGTATAGAGCTAATCGGTGTGTGGAGCGGATCGGTATAGAAACCAAAAGATCATTTCTAATCATCACCTTAGATCTCTGGCGGCACAGAAATCACCCTTTTTGTACTCATCTTGAACTATTGTTGTTTTGAATTCTTGCAATAAAATCCTTCATCTCTGTATTGATTATTTCTGGATGTTTGCTGTGATTACTTATACAGTTTGTGTGTTTGTAGGGGTTGATCATGGATCTGCATAGGAAAATGAGTTAATAGACTTACCATGATGCATTAGCTATCTAATGACCCATGGTAGCTTCCAGAAATTGATTTCCTGGAACGAAATATTTTAAATTTCAAACGACGTTGCAAACCTTATTCACCCCCCCCCCCCTTTAAGGTTGGTCACAAGATCCAATAAGTGGTATTAGAGCCAGGTTATTCCAAAACGGTTTCACCACAAGGAATAATGGCCAACCCTGACCTTGAATCGACAAGTGGGGATGAAAAATTATACACTGAAAATTCATTTGCACCACCTCTATTCATAGGACTGAACTATAATGAATGGAGAACACTGATGGAGAAATTTCTTATATTATTAGATATATAAGTTTGGAACAAGACGTGTGTCAAGCCCCCGAATAACTTAAATAAGAACGAATGTTATTTGAATGCCAAAGCTATGAATAGTCTATTATGTAGGCTTGGACAAGACATTTTCAAACTTATTTATATGCTTCCAACTGCATATGATATCTAGAAATTTCTTAAGCTAACGTACAGTTCTCCCACTATAGATCATGAAACAGACCAATTCCTTATGGATCCAAGTGGAGTCCCAGATGAAGAGTGTTAGGACCCTACTTGTGATTTGGGCTAAGTTCACTATTAGGATTGATGACCCGCCATGTATATTCTAGGATCATTTATTAGTTCCGGGGTTAAGGTCAATTACTTTAGATTAGTTCACTGAGACCTACCTTCAGAAGGCTTCAGAGACTCATGACTTAAGAGACAAGGTGGTTTTGAAGATTGCGGGAAAAGGAGTTCGACGATAGCTAAACTCAGCTCGACGATCGTCGATCTAAGATGGACGAACTTAGAGTTTCTTCTATGAGTTGAGCTTGACAAAAGTCTAGCTCAGGTCGACAAATTGTGAGCTTATCTCAGGATCTCAGCTCGACAAAGTGCCTTCTCAGCTCGACGAACTTGGAGCTCAGTTTGGTAAGTGATTTTTCTGTTCGACTATCTTGGAGCTCAGATCGACAAAGGAGAATTATCAGCTCGACGAACTTGGAGCTTAGGTCGACGAAAAACCTTCCTTAGTTTGACTAACTCCATCCAGATTCTGTTTGACTATCTTCTCTCAGTTTCTCAGACCATCTAAGGAAATTCGATTACAAATTATTTCAAATATTCAGACAGTAACACTCCGATAATTAATGTTTATATTCTCAAGAATATAGTCATTTCTGGCAGCATTAATTAAAGATTTTCACAGAGTTATTACTTAATATATTTAATGAGACAGTTAGAGAAATGCATTGAAGACAATTTTCAGCTGTTCCAATTCCCAGAAAATATGCAGAGGATTTCAAGGATTTGAATTTAAAAATCAGCAATCAGATATAAAAGATTTTCAGAAGATTTCTGTATTGAGTCTAACAGTTAGAATATACTGAGCCGGAAAAAAGAAGATAAAAAAATATCTGCATTCTGAGAACAAGAACAGAGACACGGAACATCTTGTTCATCTTCATTCTTCTTCTTTAAGTTTTCTTCAAGAAATACAACATATAATTTGAGACCAAAAGCTCAATCACTCAAAGATATTTACTACAAGAAGAAGTGCTCATCTTGAAGGACTACACCCTGAGCAAAGCTTCCATTCCCCTGAACTATTCTACATCTTAGGGGTAGCTTTGACAATAACAACAATCCACTAGTCTTCTCAAAATATTGAGAAAGAGAAGACAATATCAATTTCTTTTTACCTCACTATAAAAGGGTTTCTAACTCCCTTCAAAAGTTAATCTCTTAGTTGTTAAGTCTGCTAATCAAAAGATTTAGTTTGATTTTTGGGCACCTGATCAAAAGCTCAAAGGGAAGCTAGATCTTCCTTGAAAATAGATCTTGTGATGACAGGGAACCTGAGCAAAAACCTGTGGTGCCAGGGCACCTAATCAAAAATCTGTAGTGGTTTCCTACCAGAGTGGTAAAAGAGTGGATGTACCCAAGTTTTAGGGGAACCACTATAAAATCTTTGTGTCATCTGGTTGCTCTATTCGTTATTTTTTGTGTTGTGATTTTCTGTGTTTTATTTCTGCCCATATACATATAGATATCACTTATTTTAATCCGCTATAAAAATTAATCAAAATTTTTTTAATACTCTATTCACCCCCCCCCCCTCTAGAGTTAGTGTGATCTATCCCTCCACTTTCAATTGGTATCAGAGGGTAAGTTTGATTGGTTGTACAGGCTAACACCTGAACCAAAAGATCTTTGATAGATCCCATTTACTCTAGTGTCTTTTTTATATCATGACACAAAATAAAGAATACTGAAGCACCAGACCTCTAGTGTGTAATATAAATAGTTTTGCTCTGGAAGGCAAGGATTAGACTGTATATGAATTCTATTGATGAAGATATTTATAATTATATCTTGACAGGTCCCCCTACACAAACTTCAACAACAAGTACAAGTGCAGTTCCACCACTTGAGTGGATTGATGCACAAAATAAAGCTAAGGTTGTTGATGCCAAGACCACGAACATTCTAGCTCAAATTATGTTTGATGACATATTTCAGAAAGTGGATGAATGCACATCAGCAAAAGCTATTTGGGATTCCCTCAACCAAATGGTAGCAGGATCTTCTGATGAAAGGAAAGACAAAAGATCCCTTCTCATTTCATAATATAAGAATTTCAAGAAAGAAGAATCAGAATTAGTTACTGAAATGTACAACAGACTCAGCCTCATTATCAATGAGATGAATACTCTTGACAAGGACATCTCTTTAGCAGAGATCAATGACAAGATCCTTTTATGCTTCCCTAGCACATGGCATCTAAAGAACCAGAAGAAATACCAGACAATGAATACCTACTGAGACTTCTGAAAAAAAGATTTTACAAAATGGCTAAGAAAGATTTTAGGAGAAGGTCAATCAGAAATGAAGACAAGCCAAGGTATGACAAGACTCCTACTAATGAAATTGTTTGTTATGGATGCGGGAAGCTGGGACACATTCTCCCAAAATGTCCAGAGGCTCAAAAGAAGGACAAGAGAAAGGAGAAAGAATCTAAGAAGAACTCCTGCAAGCCCTCCTCCAACAAATACAAGAAGAAGAAGGAGAAATAATTTGTGGCTGAGACTTGGAGTGACTCAGAAGAAGAAACTTCATCACTTTCTAGTGAGGATGAAGAACATGCAAAATCCATAGAAATCTGCTTGATGGCAATCAATGCCCCTTACAGCAACTCAGAAGCTGTTGTTTCCTGTTGGGTACATTGAAATATATGTACCTGATTTGAATAAGCCTCACCCTACTCAATGATATACATCAAGATGTATTTGATGTGCTTTGAGTTTATTTGTGCAGGTTAAGTAATTGCAGGGAAAGCATAAAAGTTTCTAAGTCCATGTGTCGACACCCAAAAGAAAAGTGTCAACACTTAAGAAGCCTTGTGTCGACACCTAGAGAAGCTGTGTCGACACTTGGAGTAATTGTGTCGACACCAGGAAGGCAGAGTCAACACCAGAAGGAAAGTGTCGACACATACAGGCAGTGTCGACACACAGTGAGGAATTGTCTACATAATCAGTGTCGACACTTAGAAGCAGTGACGATACCCAGAGAAACTTTGTCGACAGCAAAAGTGTCGACACTAGGAGGCTATGTCGACACTCAGCAAACATCAACAAAGTTCAAGTACATATGTCGACACCAGGAAGCTATGTCGACAGTCAGCAAACTTCAACAAAGTTTAAGTACAAGTGTCGACACAAAGGAGATGTGTCGACACTCAACAAAGTTTCAACATATGAAGGAATGCGTCGACACAAAGGAGATGTGTCGATACTTAGCAAAGTCTCAACACAAAAAGATGTGTCGACACAAAGGAGTTGTGTCGACACACAACCAAAATCAACTAAGTATTGAATAAGTATTTGTGTCGACACACTCAACCAGTGTTGACACATTCAACAGAAGGCTTGTGTCGGCACACAGGATTAGTGTCGACACATTCTGAAGAAGCAGTGTCGAGAAGATGTTGGGTATTGTATCCACGATTACCTAGATTTGAGGAAGCCACCTGTCAAGCTAAGATGAATTCACAATGTATTTGATGAAACATCTTAAGTTGTACTTGCAGCTCCTCCACGCTAAGTGCACACCAATGTCAGGGTGCAGTAGGTCAATATACGCGGGTCTGCACGACGTAATCCCTCGTTGAGCAGATCAGTGTGTTGGCCTACGTGTACTCTCTCTATTGGAGTGCACTTACTTTCAAGTACAGGGCCGTTCATATGCAAGAGAAGACAAGGAGCATGGATGGATCAAGGAGCAGCTCCTGGGTGGAAGACGAAAATTCGTCTAAGGAAAATTCGACGGGAATCACCAAGTGATTCTCGCCGATCGGCGAGAATCACTAGTGATTCTCGCCGAATCGACGAGAATCATTAAGTGATTCTCGCCGACTCCTTCTGGCTACCTCAAAACGGTGCCAAGTAAGATTCGGCGAGAATCACTAGTGATTCTCGCCGAACCAGTGGCCAAGCAGCTCATGTATACAAAGTGAAATTCGTTGAGAATCAATAAGTGATTCGGCGAGAATCACTAACGATTCTCGACGAATCGTCGAGAATCACTTAGTGATTCTCGCCGATTCGTCGAGAATCGCCTACGATTCTCGCCGATTTTCACTTAGCGTTTTCTCAGGATGCTGCTGGACCGGATTCTGCCTCTGGACTAGCTTGAACCGGACTTAGGGATTTCTAGTGTAGGTCCCACAAACGGTCATATTGGAGTTATCTACAGTATATATATTCCAGTATTTTGAACAGTGAAACAACGAAGAAAGAGAAAGAAACTGAGCCGCCACGTAACCCTAATTTCGCGATTCCTCTCCGCCGCCGCCGTCGCGCTCGGGCAAGTTGGTCGCCGTCAACAATCGAGATTCCTTCGTGATCTCCGGCAACAGAAGCTTAGCAAAGCTTGAGTCTCACGTGTCTATCCAGAGATCCCTTGTCTCTCGATTTGTTGACCGGGAAAAACTCCCCCGTCCGAATCGATCGAGACGACCGATCCTAGAGTGACCGTTGGTAGACCAAGTTTGCTTCGCAACGAAGTTTGGATCTCAAAGTACTGCAGCAGCGCACCTTCGTTGCCGCCGATTCCGAACCAAGCCGCCGCTCGGATTGCCGCCGCCGGTTCCGGGAGATCCTCTCCAAGAGAGACCAAGGTTGTAGACTCTTCATCGACTTCAAGAACACGTTGTCGAACGAAGAGGAACACCGTAGTCTCCAAAAGAAGTTATGTCATGTGAAAATTCCTAGTCAAGTAACCTCTCAATTTCGAATTAGACAAATCCCGCCGACCCTTCGCCTTCTTCACGAATCCCGCCGAATTAGACAAATCTCACCGAATGAGTCAAATACCCGCCGACCCCTCGCCTTCTTCACGAATCCCGCAATAGCTCTCCCGACGACCCGCAAGAACTCTCCCGAGTTCTTCCGCAGACTGGCCGAAACGCGCAAGAGATCTCCCGACGACCCGCAACAAGCTCGTCGCACCGTCTACGCCAAACCTCGCCGACTCTCCTCCGCTGGACACTCGCCGAGGGGCCACTAATCGACGCAAGGGACGCGCACCGGAAGGACACCTTGCCGACTCCTACTGGAAAGCTCTTCAAATCCGTCTCCATCAAAGGTTTCCCGCAAGCATCCCGCCGAAGCCTTCACCGACGAACTCTTCAAGTTTCGATTCTTCTCCACTCGAACCAACTCACCGTATACGCCCTTAGGTAACCTCTTCCTCACCCGTACTTGGACGCGCTCACTAGTGATGCTTTCTTTTTGAATGTCCATTAATGCTTAGAGTAGGGCTTCTCTCTCTAGATCTACAATGGCTCCAAGGACAACTGCAGGGTTGGTCTCTGGCTGCGAGCTGGTTCGAACTGGGTTTTCTCACGCCTCGGACGAATTCCGCAACATCATTCTAATGCTGGAAGAGGCTGGGCTAACCTTCGTCTTGGAGCACCCTTGCAAAATCCTGGACAAAGAGGTGCTGGAGTTCTTCGCTACCGCAAGACTCCGAGATGGAGACTCCATAATCAA
Source organism: Platanthera guangdongensis (assembly GCA_039583875.1). Taxonomy (NCBI): domain Eukaryota; kingdom Viridiplantae; phylum Streptophyta; class Magnoliopsida; order Asparagales; family Orchidaceae; genus Platanthera; species Platanthera guangdongensis. Next base: position 127,862,360 of record CM077161.1, on the reverse strand, counting down.
GAGCAAGGTGGCTGGGGCAAAAGTAAAGATGTCTGCCAGCAAGCTGACTCGCTACCTGCAGCTTTCTAGTTCGGAGCATGAGGACTATCTGGAGGACGAGGATAAAACCAGAACTCTCTTGTTCTGCGGTCTTCCACGAGGAACTCGATCAATAAAGAGAAAGGAGATGAATGAAGAAGGGAAGCTCCTATCTGACATTATTGGAAAAGTGCTCATCTGCAAGACTGGCTCGCATGACCATATCTCAGGAGATATGTTCAAGATCCTCATAGCTGTTGTCTGCCGCAAGAGGTTCAACTGGGGGAAGTTGCTGTTCGAGAAGATCAAGGACACCCAGGGCACTCCTAGTTTCGGCCGCATCATAAGTCTATATCTAAACCAGCTAAACGGAGACAAGTTCGACATGAGCAAAGGCGTCCCTCTCCACTACTTGAAGAAGATGGATGCAAGTGTGTTTGATCGATGGGAGCGGCGTATCGGGCAGACTGCTGTGGAAGATCAATAGGAAGTATCTCCAGCAGTCACCCCCAGTGAAATTCCTGATACCGTGACTGCAGGAATCTAGGGGGAGACTCTACCCCCTCATACGGATGTAGTATCTGAAATCGCCCAGGTGGCCAGGGATGCTGTGGCCGACACTCAAGAAGAAAGTGACACTGTTCTGGAGACTGGTGACCAAGAATTGGAAGCAGCTGCTGATATAGATGAATTCTTGGATGAGGACGGAGAGGAAGATGAGAATGAGGGACATGAAGTACTTGAGACTCCGGATCCTGTTGAACCTCCATCTGACAAGTCTGCACCAGTGGAGGGGGAGTTAGATAAATCTATAGAGGCCGCCAACATTCCTCCTTTAGAGCCTGTGATTGTATCCAGCTCTACCGATGCGTCTGCTGAAGAGCAAGAGCAAGGCCAAGAAGTGCCTCCGACTATACCGTTACGAGATGAGCTAGCCTCTCACACTGTCAATATCATTCAAGGTATAGTGAATGAACTTAAAGCTTCTTTTGATAACGCTCAGAGCACACTGCTGAAAAGGATTAAGACTTCTGAAAATCTCATGCTTAAGAATATGGTGGAGATCAACCATAAATTGGACGTAATGGAGAAGAAATTTGAAGAAAAGTACACCGAGGCCGGACAAGCTGTCACACTTCTAATGGCCGGTTTGAAAAAGAATACTGATACTCTTGCCGTCGTCAATCAGAATGCACATGTTGTAGCCAACAATATTCAGAAGTTTGATGGTAATATGGTCACTCTAAACGCAAATCAGCAGGCCCTGATTACTGAATTCTCCAAGACCACGAAGCATATTGATGACTCCCTACACTCATATGCAAACTGCATCGCTATCGAAGCCAAAAAGGGGGAGAAAGAGTATATAGCTATGTTGGCCGAGCTTCAAGAAAGCATGAGCACACACTTCGCACAATCAAGCAAATATGTCTATGAGAGCTGCTGGTGGATGCTCCAACAGGAGCTAGCTACGTTAGGCGTCGTTCTGCCTGACAATCCTGCCGGTATTCCTGTCCCTGAGACATCTAAGGCCGCTGAGGAAGTAAGTGTTGCTGAGGATATAAGTGCAAGTGCTGCAGATATTCCCACAAATGACGCTGATGCTAGGGCTCTCTCCAAAGCTAAACTGAGGAGCATGTTTGACCAAGAGGCCTTAGCAAAAGCCATGGGAAAGAGAAAAGTTCAGGAAGGGACCTCCAAGGATACACAAGCTGCAAAGAGAATTCGAATGAGTGAGGAGGATGTACGAAACGAAAGGTGAAGTCCAGTTTCAAGGAACATCATCTTAGACACCTTCTGGCTGCAAGAAAAAGGAGAGATCAATCAAAATGAAGTATATAGCCAGTATGAGTGGGAAACGCACAAAACGTTTGAAGCGAAACGCAACATCTTTTTCAGAAATAACAAGGATGCAGATAAAATTCCTCCTCCTAGGTATTACCCGAAGCCCAAAGAATACATGGAGAGGCAAAGCAAGAAGTACTTGGCTCAAAATCTTAAGGGTGACTTAGCTAAGGACAAATAGTCAATAATTTATAGCTTGTCACTTTGTCTTAAGAACATTTAATGATTATTATTGTCATATAAACAATTCTGGATTATATGTGTATATATTTATATTGGTATATATATTTGAATTTGTGAATGACTCAAGTCCTGATCTGATTGCATATATTCTCTTGTGCTGCATGTTTAATTTCTGAATGCTATGTTTATTATTTGATAGGTGTTATTCATCTTAGCTAGTAGGGTTTTTGGCTTCGTCAAATAGGGGGAGATTGTTGGGTATTGTATCCACGATTACCTAGATTTGAGGAAGCCACATGTCAAGCTAAGATGAATTCACAATGTATTTGATGAAACATCTTAAGTTGTACTTGCAGCTCCTCCACGCTAAGTGCACACCAATGTCAGGGTGCAGTAGGTCAATATACGCGGGTCTGCACGACGTAATCCCTCGTTGAGCAGATCAGTGTGTTGGCCTACGTGTACTCCCTCTATTGGAGTGCACTTACTTTCAAGTACAGGGCCGTTCATATGCAAGAGAAGACAAGGAGCATGGATGGATCAAGGAGCAGCTCCTGGGTGGAAGACGAAAATTCATCTAAGGAAAATTCGACGGGAATCACTAGTGATTCTCGCCGAATCGACGAGAATCATTAAGTGATTCTCGCCGACTCCTTCTGGCTATCTCAAAACGGTGCCAAGTAAGATTCGGCGAGAATCACTAGTGATTCTCGCCGAACCAGTGGCCAAGCAGCTCATGTATACAAAGTGAAATTCGTTGAGAATCAATAACTGATTCGGCGAGAATCACTAACGATTCTCGACGAATCGTCGAGAATCACTTGGTGATTCTCGCCGATTCATCGAGAATCGCCTGCGATTCTCGCCGATTTTCACTTAGCGTTTTCTCAGGATGCTGCTGGACCGGATTCTGCCTCTGGACTAGCTTGAACCGGACTTAGGGATTTCTAGTGTGGGTTCCACAAACAGTCATATTGGAGTTATCTACAGTATATATATTCCAGTATTTTGAACAGTGAAACAACGGAGAAAGAGAAAGAAACTGAGCCGCCACGTAACCCTAATTTCACGATTCCTCTCCGCCGCCGCCGTCGCGCTCGGGCAAGTTGGTCGCCGTCAATAATCGAGATTCCTTCGTGATCTCCGGCGACAGAAGCTTAGCAAAGCTTGAGTCTCACGTGTCTATCCAGAGATCCCTTGTCTCTCGATTTGTTGACCGGGAAAAACTCCCCCGTCTGAATCGATCGAGACGACCGATCCTAGAGTAACCGTTGGTAGACCTAGTTTGCTTCGCAACGAAGTTTGGATCTCAAAGTACTACAGCAGCGCACCTTCGTTGCCGCCGATTCCGAACCAAGCCGCCGCTCGGATTGCCGCCGCCGGTTTCGGGAGATCCTCTCCAAGAGAGACCAAGGTTGTAGACTCTTCATCCACTTCAAGAACACGTTGTCGAATGAAGAGGAACACCGTAGTCTCCAAAAGAAGTTTGTATCACGTGTACATTCTATATTTAATTTTGTGGTAAAGGAACTTTTGTTCCGTGTTGTAAGGGTTGGGTGCAACCCGTTTTGTGGGAGTGTTGACTTTCACGTGTGGAAGAGCTCCTTCCGTTAGTGCAGGGATTGGATTTCAATCCCGTTGGAGAAGTGACCGAGTCATCCCTTATTGGGAGATAGGTCGTAGGGGGAAAGTGGATGTACCCAAGTCGGGGAACCACTATAAATTGCCTGTGTATTCTGTGTGCTGTGCCTTTTATTTTTATTGTGCAGGTACCGTCGTAAATTCCGCAAAAGCGCTACTCGTCACCTATCCCCCCCACCCTAGGTGCACATAGCTGACACTAGGTGGACTTTCAGAAGATGTTACAACAACACAAGGAATTGTGTCGACACCATGAAGGCTAGTGTCGACACTTAGTCTGGTTGTGTCGACACTTGGTCTATTTGTGTCGACACATAAAGACTATCCGTCTCGACACGTTCAGACAGTGACAGAGATTTCAAGAAGTGACTGGATGACTTGACAGCTGCCATTTCAACTGGTCAACTGCAACTGTCAGAGCCGTCAGAAAGTTGTTAGAAACCATATCAGCCGGTCACCATGGAGAAAGCTTATTTAAAGACCTTTCTCCTTCAACAGAAGATATCGATCAATGAATTGAAAAACAACACAACAAGAAGAAGACCTTCAAGAGAAGATCTAAGAAGTTGGAGAGAGAGAGCTCCTTCTAAGAAGACCAGCTGTTGAACCAGGCTGATAAGTAAGATTCAGATTGAAATCAGAATCTCAAGTCAGCAGTTGATTGAAGATCATCTGCATAGAGATACAACTCTACTGTGTTATAATTCAAGAAGCTTTGAAGAAAGCCAAGGGAGGTTGATCTCAGCCAAGTTCTTCCAAGAACTCATCAAGAAACCAGTCAACTCATCTCTCTCTTTTAGAGTTGTGGTTATATATTTTGTAAACATTATTTTCTGTAGGATCCTAAGGGATCTGAACTGTAAGCCTATTTTATAAAGGTTGAGTGTAGGAGACAGTGTGCTCTGAGTGTAGGTCTTGTTGAAGACTGAGGTAGGGCCTAGTGCCTGAGTTGTAGGAGACTTTTTTCTCTGAGTGTATGTCTTGGTGAAGACTGAGTGGTAGGGCTTTTGTGCCTGAGTTGTAGGAGTGGGATCACTCTGAGTTGTAGGAACCTGTTTGGGGTTCTAAGTTGTAAGATCTGAGGATCTGAGAAGAATTGGAGAAGTTAGGCCGAATCTAGTACACTACGAGATAGGCGAAGGGGGAAAGTGGATGTACCCAGACCTTGGGGAACCACTATAAAATCTGTGTGTACTCTATGTGTGATTAATTCTGTGATTGCTGAATGTTCTGTGCTGAATTGCTGTAGAGAATTGCAAATACAGCTCTTATTATTAAGTGTTTCTGCCTGTAATTTGAAAAAAATTAAGTTCACCTATTCACCACCCCCCCTCTAGGTGATTAGGTACTATTTCTTTCAAGTGGTATCAGAGCGAGGTTACTCAAAAAGGACATAACAGTCTGAGTAAAGATCCTGTAGGCAGAATCCGAATCAAGAATCAAGAAAATGGGTTCCACTGAGAATCACAAAGAGCTAGGATCCATGAAATTGCCAATCTGCAGAAAAGAAATTTTTGGCATATGGAAAGAGTGGGTTAGACTCTTTATGGAAGCATCTGATCCCAGAATATACATCACAGTCAAAGAAGGGCCATATGTTTCAATGAAAGTATCTGTTCTGGATGCAAATCAGAGAACTCCCAAATACTATTCAGAAATGACTAAAGTTGAAATAATTCTGGCCACTATGGACAAGAGGGCCCAGAATATTATTGTAAGTGCAATTGATGATGCCACATTTCAGAACCTAATACATTGTAAAACCTCAAAAGAAACGTGGGACACTCTAATAGTTTACATGGAGGGATCTGAAGAGGTAAGACAAGACAGGAAGTCCTTGTTAAATCAAGAGTATGAAAGCTTCAGACAAGGAAAGTCTGATAGCATTACTGAATGCTACAAGAAATTCTAGAGGATTGTTAATGAGTTGATGTCCTATGGAAGAGAATTCAACAACTATGAGCTGAATGACAAGTTTTTAAGATCCCTGACTAAGGATTGGGATACCAAGATCTGTGCCATTAGGGAAATGGTCAAATTAGCTGATATACCTCCTCCAACCTTGTTTAGAAAACTGTTATCTTATGAAATGCAGTTAATGGTTAGAAAGTAGGAAGAGAAGACTACAAGAGTGGAGCATAAGAAAAGAGCTGTGGCCTTCAAGACTGAAGCCACTAGGAAGTATAGAAGCAAGTCTCCATCTCCACCATAAATAGTTGCTGATACTGCTTCAAAAAATTCAGAGAACCAGAACTCAGACAGCGGTGAAAGTGATCAGGATTTTGCTACCTTTACAAGGCAGTTTCAAAAGTTTCTGAAGAAGAAGTAGTGGAGGTCTAAGTCATCCACTTCACGGACAAAAGTTGATTATTACCAGATCAGGAAGTCATCAAGGAATGACAAAAGAAAGTCCAAGCCAAGTAAAAATACATCCTCAAAGATAGTTTGCTATTGTTGCAATAGACAAGGACATGTAGTAGCTGACTGTCCAGAAAAGAGGAAAGAGTCAACTGGCAAGAAGAAGACTCAGTTCAAGTGCAAAAAGGAAAGGTCCTTTGTTGCCAAGAAGGATAAGAGTTTGACTGATCAGTCATCTACAGAAACAGATTCAGAAGCTGAAGCCAATATTGGACTGTTTGCTGAAGAGGAGGAAGATGAGTTCATGCAGTTAATGAACTCAATTTATGAGCATGAAGACAATCAGTGCAAAGGGCTGATGGCCTTATCTGAAGGAGACAAAATCCAGGATCAGCCTGGACCAAGTAAGGTACTAAGTTGTTCTTCAAGTTCAATTTCTAGTACTGAGTCAGAATCAAATAAATCTACATCAAGTGATGTGGGTGGGTCTGAATCTGAAGGAGATATTCATCAGTTAATTGATGAATATAGGGACTTATTGTAGGCCTTGAAGAAAAGCAAATCCTTGGCCAAAACTCAGGCAAAGGAGATTGCTTGTCTTAAATTGGCTGCTGCTGATTCAAACAAGTTGCTTGATCAGAAACTAAATGAAATAGCCAGGCTGAAGAACATTACTGTTATTCAGATGGGTACTATTACATTTAAGAATGATCAAATTAGGAATCTGGAGGTTAGACTTCAGAAGGAGATGGATATTGTAGCAAGTTTTTCTAAACCAAAATCTGTTCTACCTTTGATAGATGAGTTTGTACCTCATAAGGTTAAAACTGGATTGGGGTTTACAAAACCTGCCTGGATAGTAAAGTCCAAATCTAAGGGCAAAGCCCCAGTACTCAACAAGAAGCCTGTTGTAGATAAAATAGCCAGGGTTGTACCTAAATAAAGGTACAACAGATTTGAGTGCTGCTGTTGTGGTAAGGTAGGCCACTTTGCCATAGATTGCTGACACAATTCAAGTGTCAAGGAGAGTAGCAAACTGCCTGCTAGAAAAGCTATAGGTAGTTTTGTTAAAAGTCAGACTAACTTGCACCAAAGACCCAAGAGTTATTTGGGTTCTAAGGTTAAGTAATCTGTTTTGCAGGTGAGTCCAAGTGGCCATGCCCCTATATGGTACTTGGACAGTGGATGTTCCAGGCACATGACTGGAACTAGGGGATTGCTGAAGGACTATACACCAATCAGGATGGTCCTAAAGTTACCTTTGGTTGTTCAAAAAAAGGAATCATCAAAGTCTTTGGTAACATTTCTAGCAACCTAATTACAATTACTCAAGTGGCTTATGTAAAGGGTTTGAAACATAACCTCATTAGCATAAGTCAGCTGAGTGATTTAGGATATGACATCTCATTTGTCAAGGATGGTTGTCATATCAGTAGGTCAAGTGATCAAAAGATCATTCTGACAGGATATAGGAAGATAAATGTCTATTGTCTAGACATTATGTGTGAGAACATTGTTTCTCCTATTTATCTTGTAGCTGATGAGAAAGTCTCACATTGTGTTAAATGGCATAAGAGGCTGGCTCATCTTAACTATAAGATAATTGGCCAACTCTTTAGCAAAGAGTTAGTGAGGAATGGTCCTCAGGTTAAGTGTATAAAGGTTGGGATATGCTCAGCTTGTCAAAAGGGCAAGCAGACCAAATCCACCTTTCATAGCCTTGAGAACAAAGATGCTGTGAGGTGTCTATACCTCTTGCATATGGATCTTTTTGGTCCTATGCCTGTTCTTAGCCTAGGTAGGAAGGTCTATACATTTATGGTAGTTGATGACTACTCAAGGTATTCCTGGGTGTTCTTCTTAAGGCAAAAATCTGAAACACCAAGTATCTTGTATAGTTTTGTTAAACAAATTCAGAATGAATTGGACAGTACAATGGCGAAAATTAGAAGTGACCATGGTACTGAATTTCAGTCTGAAAGTATGACAAAACTATGTGAAGAGTTTGGAATTTTTCAGGAATTTTCCTCACCAAGAACACCTCAGCAAAATGGTATTGTTGAAAGGAAAAATAAAACCTTGATAGAGGATGGTAGAACCCTGTTGAGTGACACTTCTCTCCCAGAATATTTCTGGGCTGAGGCAGTTAATACTGCATGTCATGTAATCAATAGGGCTACTATCACTAAGAGTCACAAGAAGACCCCCTATGAGATTGTGAAGGGCAGAAAACCAAATCTATCCTATTTCAGGATCTTTGGTTGCAAGTGCTATATCCTTAACAATGGTAAGTCTTTTCTAACCAAGTTTGCTGCCAAATCCCAAGAGGGGATCTTTGTTGGGTACAACAACAACAGTAAGGCTTATAGGGTCTACAACTTGATTACTCAAGTTGTAGAAGAGTCAGTACATGTAGTTTTTGAAGAAGCAAGGCTCATTAACAATGAATTGCCTAGAAGTGTTTGCAGCTCTACAGGTGTAACCGAGAGAATGGAGAAGCTTACCTTAACAGAAGGTTCTTCTGCAAGTCAGCAAGTGGAAGATGGTGGCTGCTGTCCAGGGGGAGTACAAGATACTCCTGATGCTGAAGAGGATCAAGAAGTGCAGCTAGATGAAGAGAATGAAGGTGTACAACCTGAAGACAGGCTGCCTCCTGCAAATAGGCATTTAAAAGATCATCTAGCCAATCAAATTATTGGAGATCTCAGACAAGGGGTACAAACAAGGAGCAGGAATCTAAGTTCAGTTCTCTACTCCAGCTTTCTATCCCAAGTAGAGCCAAAGAAATTTGAAGAAGCAATCCTAGACCCTCATTGGATTGAGGCCATGCAAGAGGAGTTGAACCAGTTCAGAAGATACAAGGTCTGGGAGCTAGTTCCTAAACCAAAGGACCACAACATTATTGGAACTAAGTGGATCTTTAGGAACAAGTTGGATGAGAATGGAATTATTATAAAGAATAAAGCTAGACTAGTTGCAAAAGGATATAGGCAGGAAGAATGTATTGATTTTGATCAAACCTTTGCTCCAATAGCAAGACTGGAAGCAATAAGGATGTTCCTTGCCTATGCAACATATCAAGGATTTAAGGTATACCAAATGGATGTTAAGTCAGCTTTTCTGAATGAAAACCTGAATGAAGAAGTCTATGTAGAGCAGCCATCAGGTTTTGTAGATTCTCTTAAACCTGATTATGTATATAGACTTAGGAAGGCTTTGTATGGGTTAAAACAAGCCCCTAGGGCTTGGTATGAAACCCTGTCTAGTTTCCTCATTGAGAACAAATTCTCAAGGGGGAAAATAGACAAGACTCTATTCCTTAGGGAATCCAGAGGCAAGATTATCTTAGTCCAAATATATGTAGATGACCTCATATTTGGGTCTACAGAAAGTAGTCTTTGCAGAAAGTTTGCAAAACTCATGCAAGGACAATTTGAAATGAGCAGTATGGGGGAACTTAAGTTCTTCTTGGGTCTCCAAGTTAGACAGACTAAAGATGGATTATCCATATGCCAGTCTAAGTTCACCCTAGAATTGATAAGGAAGTATGGTATGGAATCATCCACTACCAAGAAAACTCCTATGGGGTCAACTATGTCTCTAAGCAAAGATGATGCAGGGAAACCTGTAGATGAAACTTTGTATAGAGGGATAGTTGGCTCCCAACTATATTTGACTGCTAATAGACCAGATATCATGTATGCTACATGTGTCTGTGCTAAGTACCAAGCTTGCCCTAAAGAATCTCATTTGACAGCAGTCAAAAGAATTTTGAGATATCTTAAGGGCACTCCTTATCTAGGCCTTCGGTACCCTAGGAATGGAGATTTTGAACTAACAGGTTATTCAGATGTAGATTTTGCAGGCTGCAAGGAAGATAGGAAAAGTACCACAGGAACCTATCAATTTCTAGGTGGAAGGTTGGTGTCATGGAGTAGCAAGAAACAAACAAGTATGGCTATCTCCACAGCTGAGTCAGAGTATGTTGCTGCAGGAAGCTGCTGTGCACAACTACTATGGGTACAACACCAGCTAGAAGATTATGGTATTCGAGTAAGTAGAACACCTTTATTTTGTTATTCTACTAGTGTCATTTCTATTGCAAATAATCCTGTCTCCCATAGTAGGACTAAGCACATAGAAATAAAATACCATTTTCTAAGAGAACATTTGAAAAAGAGGATATTTCTCTAAAGTATGTTAAGACAGATAATCAGTTAGCTGATATGTTTACTAAGCCCTTAGATGAAACTAAATTCAATAAATTTAAAATTGAATTAGGAATGATAAACTTAGATTAGTTTACAAAAATTGGCTAAGTAAAATAGTGTCGATATACAGAGTTATCTGTGTCGACACATAGAAGTGGTGTCGACATTTCAGAGAAATGGTGTCGACACATCTAGACAGTCTGTGTCGACACTTCAGAGAATTAGTGTCGACATATGCAGTGTAGGTGTCGACACATCCAAGGTGGTGTCGACACTTAAGATTTACACAGAATTAGTCTAGTAGAGTCTCGACTAAGTGTCGAGCTGAGATGTATAAGTGTCGACGCATATATTCTGTCGACTATATTTGTGTCGACACATAGTTGTCGAGACATTATAAGTAAGTGTCGACACTTTTCAACAGTGTCGACACAATTCAAGTATGTTAACGCGCCTTTTCACCTTCAATTTTAGAAAGGTATAAATAGGTTTTCCCCATTGTTTGTCGACACACTCACCTTAGTCTCGAGAGCAAACTTGTGTGTCGACATCTCTCTTCTCTAAATTCAAAATTCCTTCAAACCCTAATGGCGTCCAAGCTAGAAGAGAACATTAACGAAGGATATGAGCTCATGCGTCATGCCTTTGATGATGCAGAACCAGAAATCAAAGGTGTGGTAACCCTAATTACCGAGACTGGACTAGAGTATCTTATATCAGAACCCATCAAGATCTGGAAGAAGGAGGTCCTTGAATTCTTGAGTGCAGCTACTCTTGATGAATCAGGACTCAAGATTAAGTCCAGAGTTCATGGGACAAAAGTCGAGGTCACACAGAAAAGTCTAAGAAAGGTACATCAACTACCAAGAACAAAAGAGGAAGAAGATGTATCTGCTTCTAAAACTAGAGAGGCGTTGAAATGGTGTGGATTAGACTCAAACCTGAAAATTGGATCAGTTTTCAACAGAAAAGGAATGAACATACAAGGAAAGTTTCTATCTGAAATAGTAGGAAAAGTAATACTGAGCAAGCCTGGTGGGCATGATCGAATCTCTGCTCACATGTTCAGGCTAATGACAAGGATAATATTCAAACTTAATACTGATTGGTCTGCAGTCATGTTTGATAAGATAAAAGAGAGCTTGAAGAAACCCAATCTGGGAAGAATTCTGAGTATATACTTAGCTGGCAGTATACCTGAAGTGAGGAACCAAGCTGCAGGTTCAAAGATAAACCATATGAGGAGAATGGATGTGAGAATTTTCTCAAGGTGGGATAGAGTATTGACAAAAGAACTGCCAACACCAGAAAAGGCAACACCTCAGAAGAAGAAGAAGAAGAAGACAGTCATAGTGGCTCAAGAATCCTCAAGTAGCTCAAAGGAGCAAGTGGTTTTCAGTTCTGATGATGGAGGAGATGACAATGCTGGACAGTCACCAGCAAGACAAGAAGATGCTCAGAGGCAGGGGGAGTTACCCTCAGCTAGCCCAGTTCACCTGGATCCACTCCAGGGGGAGCCTCTACATGTGGATGAGCCAACTCCATTAGAGAGTGAAAGGGCTACCCAAATCATTCTTGAGGTAATTACTGAAGTTAATCAATTAGATTTTACTATTGGGGATGAAGTTTTGTCTGAACCATTACTTGATGTTGATCAGCAAACACAGATACAACCTCAACCTCAGGATGTTGTCATGGAGGACACATCAATTGTTGAAAGAGAGGTATTAAATTCTCCTGAGCACAGAGATTCACCAATCCAACCTCAACATGAGTTTACTCTAAAGGAGATATTCCCTGATCTAATACAGACTGACTTTGAGGGAGAGAAAGCAGCTATTGAGAGGGAGTAGGTAGACCTTGAAGGGGAGCATGTAGAGGAGACTGCTAGACAAGAGACTGTGGAGCCAAAGGATGTTGAGCAAATACAAAGGACTGAGAAGGATTTACCTACTAGTCCTAAGGATAGAGTAGATATTACTAGTACTTCTGCTTCAGAGGATGAAGAGGCTGCTAGAGCCAAGAAGAGGAAGTTCCAGGTCTTCAAGAGAAGAAGCCAGAACTATAAGAAAGTACTACAAACCATAGTACCACAACAAGCTCCATCTACTGATTATAGTTCACTGATGGTGGCTTTGCAGATTAAGCTAGATGAGCAAAGGAAAGCTTTAGAAAAGTATATGGATGAAGGGCATTAATCCCTGCAATTTGATATGGCACAAGACATCAATTCTATAAGATTTGAAGTGAATAAAAGCAAAAAGGAAATGACTGACTGCTTCCATAAAGGAGGAAATGCAGTAGTCTATCTGGCCACTTATCAAGAGAACATCAAGAAACAAGTTGATGAAATTGTAGTGAAGCAAGGCTATGTCCTGAAAAACCAGATAAGGATGAATGATAATCTCACTGCTTCACATAATGCCATTGTAACTGAAATAAAAAATATAGCTACTGCACAGTCTGCAGTAAGTGCCACTGCCAAGGAAGAATTTGATTAGAAATTACAGGAGAGTCTCACTGCTATGAAAACTGCCATTGAAGATTCTCAGAAGGCAATTGCTGACAAGCTACAAAGGTTAAAACCTTTTTATAAGGATGGAGTTAATTATTTGAATGCTCAACTCAGATTCCATAAAGATGATCTTAGGGATCACATAGAGAGAGAAGTCATAAATGGGGAGAGGATACTAGTCAAAGCTGGCTCTGATCATGCCAAATGGATTTCCAATTCCATAAGAGCTACCATTGGATATCCACCTTTATGTGATGATGACAATGTGGCAGAGTCTGGAATAAATCCTGCATACTTTGGAGGAGAGCAAGCTGAAGTGGCTCAAGTGATATATCCTCCTGCAGATTTTGACATGATACATCAGGAGGTACAGTCTATGTATAGTCCTTCTGAGGGTAATCAGAATGTTATTATTGAGAAGGTAGTCCAGCCTGTGCCAGAGATAATCTTAAAAGAGCAAGAGGCATTTCTAAAAGAACAAGAGAACCAATTATCTAAGAAAAGATTCAGAGAGCAAGCTGAATTAAGGCCAGATTTTGAACAATGGAGCCTCACATCTAGGAATATCATATTGACTGCTTGGAAGGCTGCTAAGGACAATATCCTGGATAGAGGCAAATGGTATTCTGAATAGGAGTGGAGAAAATATGAGAATAGGCAAGAGGCCATAGTACAATATAGAAGGAAGGCTAAACTAGGAAAGCTACCTCCGAATGCACAGGAGCCTAGCAAGTATTTCTCTAAGCCTTATCACTATTTTGAAAGACAGAAGATAAAGGCTGAAGAGCTGAAAAAGAAAGATCTCAAAAGGAAGAAGCCTGTTGATGACAATGAAGCTCCAGTTCAAGCAAAGATTCTATCTGGAAAGGGGATTGTTATCAAGGAGCCTGAGCAGCCATAGGATAGAAATTTTCTTAAGTTTATAATTTGTAATCATTTGCTTTTAACTATATGTAAACTTTTGATTAATGAAAATGTTTGGAGTTGTAAGAACAATGTTATATGTTCAATCTATTACATTATTGTTCTGAGATAATTGATTATACATCCTTTGTTTATACATGTTTAATATTTTCCATGTCATATAATACTTTTACAAATCATACTAAGAATTTGTTATGTATGGTGTATATCATTGACTAAGGGTTATGACTTCTCCAAATAGGGGGAGATTGTTGGTTACATTGGAATATATGTACCTGATTTGAAGAAGCCTCACCCTACTCAATGATATACATCAAGATGTATTTGATGTGCTTTGAGTTTATTTGTGCAGGTTAAGTAATTGCAGGGAAAGCATAAAAGTTTCTAAGTCCATGTGTCGACACCCAGAAGAAAAGTGTCGACACTTAAGAAGGCTTGTGTCGACACCTAGAGAAGCTATGTCGACACTTGAAGTTATTTTGTCGACACCAGGAAGGCAGAGTCGACACCAGAAGGAAAGTGTCGACACATACAGGCAGTGTCGACACACAGTGAAGAATTGTCTACATAATCAGTGTCGACACTTAGAAGCAGTGTCGACACCCAGAGAAACTTTGTCGACAGTAAAAGTGTCGACACTAGGAGGCTGTATTGACACTCAGCAAACATCAACAAAGTTCAAGTACATGTGTAGACACCAGGAAGCTATGTCGACAGTCAGCAAACTTCAACAAAGTTTAAGTACAAGTGTCATCACAAAGGAGATGTGTCGACACTCAGCAAAGTTTCAACACATGAAGGAATGTGTCGACACAAAGGAGATGTGTCGACACTTAGCAAAGTCTCAACACAAGAAGATGTGTCGACACAAAGGAGTTGTGTCGACACATAGCAGTAATCAACTAAGTATTGAAGAAGTATTTGTGTCGACACACTCAACCAGTGTCGACACATTCAACAGAAGGCTTGTGTCGACACACAGGATCAGTGTCGACACATTCTGAAGAAGCAGTGTCGAGAAGATGTTACAACAACACAAGGAGTTGTGTCGACACCATGAAGGCTAGTGTCGACACTTACTCTACTTGTGTCGACACTTGGTCTATTTTTGTCGACACATAAAGACTATCCGTCTCGACACTTTCAGACAGTGACAGAGATTTCAAGAAGTGACTGGATGACTTGACATCTGCCATTTCAACCGGTCAACTGCAACTGTCAGAGCCGTCAGAAAGTTGTTAGAAACCGGATCAGCCGGTCATCATGGAGAAAGCTTATTTAAAGACCTTTCTCCTTCAACAGAAGATATCGATCAATGAATTGAAAAACAACACAACAAGAAGAAGACCTTAAAGAGAAGATCTAAGAAGTTGGAGAGAGAGAGCTCCTTCTAAGAAGACCAGCTGTTGAACCAGGCTGATAAGTAAGATTCAGATTGAAATCAGAATCTCAAGTCAGCAGTTGATTGAAGATCATCTGCATAGAGATACAACCCTACTGTGTTCTAATTTAAGAAGCTTTGAAGAAAACCAAGGGAGGTTGATCTCAGCCAAGTTCTTCCAAGAACTCATCAAGAAACCAGTCAACTCATCTCTCTCTTTTAGAGTTGTGGTTATATATTTTGTAAACATTATTTTCTGTAGGATCCTAAGGGATCTGAGCTGTAAGCCTATTTTATAAAGGCTGAGTGTAGGAGACAGTGTGCTCTGAGTTTAGGTCTTGTTGAAGACTGAGGTAGGGCCTAGTACCTGAGTTGTAGGATACTTTATTCTCTGAGTGTAAGTCTTGGTGAAGACTGAGTGGTAGGGATTTTGTGCCTGAGTTGTAGGAGTGGGATCACTCAGAGTTGTAGGAACCTGTTTGGGGTTCTGAGTTGTAAGATCTGAGGATCTGGGAAGAAGTGGAGAAGTTAGGCCGAATCTAGTACACTACTAGATAGGCGAAGGGGGAAAGTGGATGTACCCAGACCTTGGGGAACCACTATAAAATCTGTGTGTACTCTGTGTGTGATTAATTCTGTGATTGCTGAATGTTCTGTGCTGAATTGCTGTAGATAATTGCAAATACAGCTCTTATTATTAAGTGTTTCTGCCTGTAATTTGAAAAAAAATTAAGTTCACCTATTCACACCCCCCTCTAGGTGATTAGGTACTATTTATTTCATTTCCGAAGCAGAAAACTCAGAATATGAATTAAAAGAGGATCAGGTAATAGCATCTTTTGATTTTACTTCTAACCATATTAAAACTAAAGTCAAACTTCTATGCAATGACTTAATTAAATCTGAGAAGGAAATTAAACTTCTCAGAGAAATACAAATTGAATATGACAATCTGTTTTTTGAAAACATCACACTGAAAGATGAATTAGGCTTAGCTTCTGAACAAATAATTTCTTTAAAAACTAAATTAAATGAGGTTAAAGAATTTGAAGAATCCCTTCATTGGAGAAGCTTCAAATTGATGAATATCACTAGCACAGTCAATGCCAGACTTAATGGCAAACTGGGCTTGGGAGCTTCATCAAGTCAGCCTCCTCTTCTTAAGAAAAATATTCCTTCTACCCCCATTAAATTTATTTCTGCCAAAGGTAAAGAAAAAATAGAAGTTTATAATAAAGAAAGAAAAATTCCACAGAAAAATAAACCCAAGAAAAAGGAAAATAAAATTTTTAATAAAAACAATGTTCAACATTTTTCGTCGAACCAATATCGACGAAATATATACAGTTCGTCGAACTCAGATCGACGAACTATGAACGCAGAATATAGATATAACTACTCTTCTAACTACGATCGATGAAATCAATATGGTTCGTCGAACCGCGATCAATGAAATTAGGGCGCAGAAAATGAATATTTTCATTCTCTCAGCAGAGTTCAACAAACTCATCCCTATTCATCGAACACAGATCGACGAACTTACTGCATTTCGTCGAACCCAGTTTACTATAACAGAAACTTAAATACATATAAAAATTTTAAGAAACCTAAAACCTTTGATAATCCTTTTACTCAATGGATAATTCCACCTAGAATATTTCACCACTTAGGATATAAAAATCGACCAGAATTTTATTTCATTTCCAGTTATAAATATGAGAAGAATCAAGGGCCCAAGGTTACCTGGGTCTATAACACCTAATCTATTTTCATGTAGGTGATGGACAATCCTACCACAGAGCAACAATGGTACTTGGATAGTGGGTGTTCAAAACATATGACAAGCAATAAGAGAAATCTAAATGATTACAAGTCAAAGCTTGGACCAAAGGTGATCTTTGGAGACTCCAACTGTGGTCAAACAAAAGAATATGAGAATGTCAAAGTTGGAGCTATCACCTTTAGGAAGGTAGCATATGTGAGTGGTCTCAAGTATAACCTGATATCCATAAGTCAATTATGTGATGAAGGTTATCATGTTTCTTTTAATCAATCTTGTTGTACTATTACTTCTGATAACAACAAAATTGTTTTAAAAGGAATTAGACAAGGTAACATTTATGTAGTAAATTTTAAGTCTGCCATTTCAGAAATTTGTTTATTTAATTAGATTGGTAATAGTAATGACTTATGACATAAAAGACTATGACATGTAAATTTAAGAAATATTGTCAAACTATCTAGGGACAACCTTGTTAGAGGATTGCCTCCTGGCCCCTACAAGAAGGAAAGTCTCTACATGGCTTGTCAATTATGCAAGCAAACTAAAAATAGTTTTAAATCAATTAATAAGAGTGATTCACTTAGAATTTTGTATTTGCTACACATGAATCTTTTTGGACCCATTGATGTACAAAGTTTGGAAGGGAAATCTTATGCTCTAGTTATTATAGATGACTTCTCTAAATTCACTTGGGTGTTCTTTCTGAGAAATAAGTCAGATAACTTAAAAGTTCTTACAGACTTTCTTAGGAGCATAAAGATTGAGTACTCTACTCCAGTTGCATTGATCAGAAGTGATCATGGTACTGAGTTTGAATCTCTTCTTATGCTAGAATTCCATGAGATGGAAGGTATCAGGCATTTCTTCTCTGCTCCTGAAACTCCTCAACAAAATGGGGTAGCAGAAAGGAAAAATAGAACCCTTATTGAAGCTGCTGGGACATTACTTGCAGATGCTTTCTTGTCCTTATCCTTTTGGGCAGAGGTTGTAAGCACAACAAATTATGTTCTGAATAGAAGTTTAATACATAAACATAAGGGTAAGACTTCTTATGATTTGATTAAAGGGAAGCAACCTAAAATAAATAATTTTAGAGTATTTGGTTGTAGATATTATATTCACAATAATAATAAGAAATATCTTAGAAAGTTTGAAACCAAAGCTGCAGAGGGAATTTTTCTTGGGTATTCCCAAGTAAGAAAGGCATATAGGATATTTAATAAATCAACCTTAAAAATGGAAGAATCTGTACATATAACTTTTGATGAAGCTAACATGTGTTACAAGAAGAAGGATTCTTCTACCAGAGATACATTGCAGGTACCCTATCTATGTGAGAAATTGGATGACTTAAATCTCAACCAAGAGGTTACATTGTATCCCTCTTCTCAGACTGATGAGGTGAGTGAAGAAGAAATTGTTGGAACAGTTGAACCAACAACAACTAACATAATTCCACAAGAGAAATTAATTCCCCAAGCTGTTGATTAACCAACTCCTCTGACTGATCTTATCACACTTAGAGATCATCCCATATCTCAAGTGATTGGAGACATATCAGTTGGTATGTAAACAAGGCATCAACTCAACCAAGATTTGATGCATGCTTTCTTCATATGTCAGATTGAACCTCAATCCATAGAAGATGCAGTGCAAGATCCCCACTGGATTATTGCAATGCAAGAAGTGCTCAATCAATTTGAGAGATGCAGAGTTTGGGATTTATTTCCAAGACACAAAGACTACCTAGTCATTGGAACTAAATGGATTTTCAGAAACAAGTTGGATGCTCAAGGATCTATTATAAGGAACAAAGCAAGATTTGTAGCTCAAGGCTATTCACAGGAGGAAGAATTGATTATCACCAGACCTTTGCCCCTATTGCAAGGCTGGAGGCTATCAGAATATTCCTTGCATATGAAGCATACAAGAAATTCAAAGTCTACCAAATGGATGTCAAAAGTGCTTTTCTCAATGGTGAACTCAAAGAGGAAGTCTATGCGGAGCAACCACCAAGTTTTATCTCTTCAACTCATCCCTCTTTTGTTTTTAAGTTGCATAAAGCTCTCTATAGTTTAAAGCAAGCTCTAAGAGCTTGGTATGAGACCCTAGCTAGCTTTCTCTTAAAGCCTAAGTTCACTAAGGGCATTGTAGATATGACTTTGTTTGTTAGGCATCATAAAAATTAAATTTTGTTTGTACAAATATATGTAGATGACATCATTTTTGTCTCTACTGATTCCAAACTATGCAAAAGGTTTTCTGACCTGATGCATTCCAAGTTTGAAATGAGTAGTATGGGTGAGCTTTCCTACTTCCTTGGTCTTCAAGTGAAGCAATCCCCTGATGGTATTTTCATCTCCCAATCTAATTATGTCGAGGAGCTAATTAAGAGATTTTAGATGTCTGATGCCTCAGCTATGAAAACAACAATGGCTTCCAATGTTGTGATTGATTTTGATGAACAGGGAAAGCCAGTTGATCAGAAAACATATGGGGCTATTGTTGGGTCCTTGTTGTATCTTACAGTTAGTAGGTTAGATATAATGCTTGCTACATGCCTTTGTGCTAGGTTCCAAGTGAATCCTAAAGAATCTCATCTAATTTTACTAAAAAAGATTTTGAGATATATAAAGGGTTGTCTAAATCTAGGACTCTGGTATCCAACTAAGTCAGAATTTTAATTAACTGGATTCTCAGATGCTGACTTTGCTGGATGTAGAGTTGATAGGAAAAGTACAACAGGAACATGCCAGTTTCTTGGTGATAGGCTTGTGTCTCGGCTTTGTAAGAAACAAACATCTGTGTCAACTTCAACTGTTGAAGCTGAATATATAACAGCTGGCAGTTGTTGTTCATAAATTTTGTGGATTTAAAACCAACTCCTGGATTTTGGTCTCAATCTAAATAATTCAACCATATTTTGTGATAGTACCAGTGCAATTTCCATTGCACAAAATCCAGTGCATCATAGTAGGACCAGACATACTTGGACTCTGCATCATAGTGAATCCAGAGAGTGATTCACCTAGGATATTGTATCTGTTACACATGGATCTGTTTGGACCCATCACAGTACAAAGCCTAGGAGGGAAATCCTACACTTTGGTAGTTGTAGATGACGTCTCTAGATTCACTTGGGTGTTCTTTATAAGGAAGAAGTTTGATAACTTTAAGTGTCTGATAGAGTTTCTCAAATGTATATAGATTGAGTTCAATACTCACATTGCCCTGATCAGAAGTGATCATGGGACAGAGTTTGATTCTCTTCTTATGCAAGAGTTCTGTCAGAGTGAAGGGATCAGGCATACTTTCTCAGCTCCTAGAACTCCTCAACAAAATGGGGTAGCTGAAAGGAAAAATAGAACCCTTATTGAATCTGCCACTACATTGTTGTCAGATGCTCATCTACCTCTATCCTTTTGGGCAGAGGCAGTGAACACCTCCAACTATGTGTTGAATAGAAGTCTGATACATAAACTAAAGGGAAAGACTCCCTATGAACTACTCAAAGGGAAGAAACCTAAAATTGACTACTTTCGAATTTTTGGTTGTATTTGTTATATTCACAATAATGACAAGAGATATTTAGCAAAATTTCAAGCCAAAGCTGATGAAGGAGTGTTTCTGGGATACTCCATGATCAGCAAGGCCTATAGGGTCTATAATAAATCATCTTTGAAAATTGAGGAATCTGTTCATGTTTCTTTTGATGAAACTAACATGTCTTTCAAGGAGAAGATTTCTTCTACCATAGAACCTTTGCAGGAACACTCTCTTGTTGAAGATATGAACAAGTTGCAAGTTGCTCAAGATAATGAAAGCAGTGAAGATGAAGGGAATGCTCAACACATTGAAGCACAACCTGAAGAGCCAGTTGTTGTACCACAAGAGGAAACAACAACACAGGTTGGTGAACCATCAACACCCCCTGTTGATTTAGTAACATCAAGAGACCATCCAATTTCCCAAATAATTGGAGAAATCTCAGCTGGTGTGCAAACCAGAAATCAGGTCAACCAAAACCTGTTGCACACCTGCTTCCTATCTCAAATTGAACCTCAGTCCATTCAAGATGCAGAGCAAGATCCACATTGGATCATTGCAATGCAAGAGGAATTGCATCAATTTGAGAGGAACAAAGTATGGGAACTAGTGCCAAAGCCTAAGGATCATTCCATTGTTGGAACAAAATGGGTATTCAGAAACAAACTGGATGATCAAGGAGTAATAATAAGGAACAAGGCAAGGCTAGTTGCTCAGGGATACTCTCAAGAAGAAGGAATTGACTACGACCAGACCTTTGCACCAGTTGCAAGATTGGAAGCCATCAGGATATTTCTAGCTTATGCAGCTCACAAAGGTTTCAAAGTCTATCAGATGGATGTCAAAAGTGCTTTCTTGAATGGAGACATCAAAGAGGAAGTTTATGTCAGATAACCTCCAGGTTTTATCTCTCCAACTTATCCTGATTATGTTTTTAGATTAAATAAAACATTATATGGTCTCAAGCAAGCTCCTAGAGCATGGTATGAGACCCTAGCATGCTTTCTCTTGGAAAATGGTTTTATAAGGGGTAGAGTAGACCAAACTCTTTTTATTAGAACTCATAAGTCCCACACCCTACTAGTACAAATTTATGTAGACGATATCATTTTTGGTTCTACTGACTCAAAATTGTGCAGAAGATTTTCTAACCTAATGCATTCTAAATTTGAGATGAGTAGCATGGGTGAGCTATCCTTCTTCCTAGGATTGCAAGTCAAGCAACATGCTGAAGGCATCTTCGTTTCTCAAACCAAATATGCAAATGAGTTGGTTAAGAAATTTGGTATGTCTGAGGCATCTTGTATGAGAACACCCATGCCTACCAATGCTGTATTGGATGCTGATGAACATGGGAAACCTGTTGATCAGACCACATATAGAGCAATGATTGGCTCTTTACTGTATCTTACAGCTAGTAGACCAGATAAAATGTTTGCTACATGTATATGTGCTAGGTTCCAAGTTAGCCCTAGAGAGTCACACCTCACTTTAGTAAAGAGGATTCTCAGGTATGTTAAAAGTTGTCCAAATCTAGGTCTCTGATATCCAAAAGATTCAGCATTTGATTTAACTGGATTCTCAGATGCTGATTATGCTGGATGCAGAATTGACAGGAAAAGCACCAGTGGAACTTGTCAGTTCCTTGGTGACAGACTTGTCTCTTGGTTTTGTAAGAAACAAACATCTGTGTCAACTTCAACTGCTGAAGCTGAATATATGGCTACAGGCAGTTGTTGTTCACAAATACTGTGGATTCAAAACCAACTCCTAGACTATGGTTACAACTTAAAGAAGTCAAAAATCTTTTGTGATAATACAAGTGCTATTTCCATAGCTCAAAATCCAGTCCTCCATAGTAGGACAAAACACATAGAGATTAGGCATCACTTCTTAAGGGACAATGTTGAAAAGAATAAAATTGAACTGCAATATATCCCAACTGATTTACAAAGGGGAGATATTTTCACCAAGCCTTTGGATGAAAAGAAACACACTTTCTTCCTAAATCAGTTAGGAATGTTAGATGGAGGAAGCCTTAAATAATATCCAAGATTTTGAAAGCTAAAAATTGACCAAGACTAGGCAAAAATTCTGATTTTTCTTAGTGTCTAGAATTTTCTGATCTCTGAACTGCGCTCGACGATTTCCCCAAAGATAGTCGAACGGAGTTCGACGATTTCCAGAATCGTCGAACTGAGTTCAGCGCCTCTCAAATACTATGAACTATCTCTTCCGGTCAACGATCGTCGAACGGCGCTCGACGATTTTGTTCACTGAACGATCGTCGAACTGAGCTCGACGCCTTTCAAGATCGTCGAACGGAGATCGACGATGTTGGAGTCTCTTCAGATTCCTTTAGAAGCCTCGATCGTCGAACTGAGTTCAACGATCTTTCCAATTCTGCGTCGAACCCTAATATAGAACTCATTTTTCGCCGTCGTTCTCTTTTGCGCTTTCGATTTCTCTGCAAGAATTTTCTTCCCTCCAAACAGTTCTACGCTTGGTCGTTTTGTTTGTTAAGTTTTTGCAGGTACAATGGCTGTATCAGTTGCTGTCCTAGCCGTAATGAAGTTTGATGCAGGCTTCGACATTGATATGGAATCATTCAGCACTACTGACCAAGTCTTCCAAGACATTCTGAGTTTATTCAAGGATCAGAATCTGTCTGCCCTCATGTCCACCAGGATAAAGCTGGCCTCAGATGAAATCAAGGAATGGGTTTACACTGCTCATAATCTAGACAACAACACAATAGTTGGGTCTATTGCTGGAAACCAGGTACCCTTGACCCCCACAGTTTTAACAGAGGTTTTTGGACTGAGAAATGGAGAAGAATCTGCTGAGTTATCTGGGGAGGAGTTTTCTGACATACTTGCCAGGATGGGTCATC
This sequence comes from Platanthera guangdongensis, assembly GCA_039583875.1. NCBI lineage: Eukaryota > Viridiplantae > Streptophyta > Magnoliopsida > Asparagales > Orchidaceae > Platanthera > Platanthera guangdongensis. The sequence continues at coordinate 127,839,062 of CM077161.1, read as the reverse complement.
CAGAGGGAAACCCTAGCAAGCTATTCAAGAGGAATCTATCTGTTGAATACAGATTCCTGGCAGATGTAGTAGGAAAAGTGCTGCTGGCAAAGCACTCTGCTCATGACACTATATCCAGACATCAGCTATGCCTCATGGGAGCTCTGGTGGATAAGAAAAGTTTGAACTGGGGAGAGGTCTTCTTTGACCTAATCAAGAAGAAAATCAACAAAAGCTTTGTTAACTTTGGCAGGATTCTTGGAGTTTTTCTGCAGACAAAGTGCCCTGCCTTGCTGGTCTCCTCTGGAGTTCACATTAATGCCTCCAAGAGACTTACCTGTGCCCTCTTTGGCAAGTGGGACAGGCAAATAAGCAAGCCAAGCAGGCCCTCCTCTAGTGCTCCTTCAGGAACCAGGACTCAAAGAGTCACTCTCCCACAGGTCTCTGCTCCTGCAGAAGACCTGGCTGCTGCTGTTGCTGCCTCTCCTCCTCCTCCAAGTCCAACCCTACCTCTACCATCCACCATTCCAGCTCCATCCCCCATTACCATATCCAGCCCATCTCTAACCTCCCTCTGATACCAATTGAAAGGGCAACTAGATCTGATATACTCTAGAAGGGGGGGAATAGAGTATATGGGCTTTAAAAACTTTTTACAAGCTTTTACAACAATTGTTGTAATAGTGTCAGCAGGGAAGCAAAAATAAATCTAATCACAATACTGAGCTATGCAAAAACTAAGCACAAAAAAATCTAGGCCAGAAACAAAAAGTAAACAAGCAGAACCAGAGGACACAAGAAAATATAGTGGTTCCCCAAACTTGGGTACATCCACTCTTCTACCACCCTAGGTAGGAATCCACTGCAGGATGAGTTGATCAGGTGTCCTGGGCACCAATGAGCTTTTGATAAGGTGCTCAAAAACCAAAGCAGATTTTTTGATCAGGTGTCTTGCCACCAATGAGCTTTTGACAAGGTGCTCAAAAACCAGATTCAAACTTTTGAAGGGAGTTTGAGAAACCCTTTACAGAGTGAGGGTGAGAGAGTGATGGCAGTCTTCTCTTTCTCAAACAACTGAGAAGACTATGTGGATTGATGTCAAAGCTCCCCCTGAATCCTTGAAATCTTCAGGAAGAAAAGCTTTGCTGAGGGTGATAGGCCTTCAAAGGTAGAACTCCAACAATAGATGGTTTCAGCAATGCCTGAAATGTTGAGTGTCTGGAGTCTTGAAATGATGTTGGCCTTGAACACTTTGAGAGCTGAAGAGATCTGAAGATTTGAGAAAGCTTGATCTCCTTTTGATGAGTGTTCTTCAGAATTCTTTTTGACAGAAGATTTTGAATGAGTCTTTGTAATCTGTATTGTGTGTTCTCTTCTTGTTAATCTTTTTATTCAAAAAAACATTCTGTCTTTTATTCTCTATTCCAGAATAGAATATCATTCTCTGTCAAGGATAGCCATTGGCCTGCATTGATTGCAGCCTTAATTGCATAATTTCTTCTGGAGGAAAGTCCACAGAATTATTCCTTGAAAAATCCCTTGAAACTTGGTCCAGAAATAAATGAAAATGGCTAGCAAATCTCTGAAATAATTGCAGAATAACTCCTAACTGATTTGAATTTGAATTCTGGAAGTTATCTGAAATCGTCGAACTGAGCTCTGCTATCGTCGAGCTGAGCTCAGCGATCTGGAAAACTTAAGCAGCAAAAAAATCGTCGATCTGAGCTCAAAGATCGTCGAACTGAGCTCAAAGATAAAGATCCAAAGCAGAGTCAAAATCGTCGAACTGAGCTCACCGATCGTCGAATGGAGTTCGACGATATTATGAAGTTGAGCTCAGCGATCGTCGAATGGAGATCGACGATCTGTCGAAGTTGAGCTAGACAATCGTCGACCGGAGTTCGACGAATCGTCGTGCTGAGCTCGACGATCAGACTTGGTCTCCAGACAGAAAAACTTGGTCTTCAGGGCAGCTTCCAAACCTAGACTTCTAACCCTTAGACTCAATCCTAATTGACCTATTAAGCTATACAGAAGGTCAAACAAAAGTTCCTAGAGACATAGTGATCCTGACCCAAATTAGTAATAGGGTGTTCCAACATACCAGTGCAATTTCCATTGCACAAAATCCAGTGCATCATAGTAGGACCAAACATATAGAAATTAGACATCATTTCATTAGAGATTGTGTTGATAAAAATAAAATTAACCTTGTGTTTATCTCTACTGATTTATAAAGAGCAGACATCTTCACTAAGCCTTTAGATGAGAAGAAACATTAATTTTTCCTAAATCAGCTAGGCATGATAAATGGTGAACGATTAATTTAAGTTTTGTTCTGAGTTCAACGATTAGGATACAGTTCGTCGAACGGAGGTCGGCGATCTATGAACTCTTCGTGAAGAGTTCATCGAACGAAGATCGACGAATTTTTCTTTGTGAAACTATTCGTCAAACAGAGATCGAAGATTTTGTTTTAGAAAATTTTTTCGTCAAACGGAGTACGACGATCTATTTTCCCCTCTTCAAACTGAGATCGATGCTTTTATATCTTCATGAAATTTTTCGTCGACCTGAGTTCGAAGCTTTTCTTTTGTTGTTGGACAAAGTTCGTCTTTTCATCTTCTGAAAACATATAATAGGGTTTTCATTGAACTCCATCCCGCACTTTCCAGTTCTCGTGCACTTAATCTTTTGTTTTTGCAGGCATGGCGATTTTGGTGATGACTCTTTCAGGAATGAAGTTTGATGTAGGATTCGACATCGACATCGATTCATTCAATCATTCTGATCAAATCTTCAAACACATACTTTAGTTGTTTGAGGCACCATAGTTGAGGCAGTTCATGACATTAATGGTCAAGCTTCCAACACAGGAAATTAAAGAATGGGTATTCACATCAACTTTTCCAGAGCAAACCTCCATTACTGGATCAATTTCTGATCATCAGGTTTCTCTTACCCCTGATATTCTAATAGAAATTTTTGGTTTTATAAATGGGGAAGATGATTTTGAACAATCTAGCAATGAGTTTGAAGATATGCTAGTTATCATGGCTCACTCCCAGGGAAACCCTAATAAATTACTGAAGAAAAATTTGTCTGTTGATTATAAGTTCATGGCTGATATAGTTGGAAAAGTCATCTTGGGAAAGCATTCTGCCCATGATTACATAACTATGCACCAATTCTTGGTGATGAGTGCCTTAGTCAATCATAAATCCGTAAATTATGGATTGATTCTATTTGAATCAATCAGGAAGAAAATAAACAAGAAAGATGTTGGTTATGGAAGAATTCTGGGCATCTTCCTGCAAGCTAAGTGGCCTGAACTCCTGGTCTCCCAGACCATTTTTATAAATTCTTCTAAGAGGCTTACCTCTGCCCTATTTGGCAGATGGGAGAGTTTATTACCAAGCCTTTAAGGGGTTCCTCTTTTAGGATAGCTTCAGAGGACACTAGGGCTGCTGTAGCCACTTCACCAACTCCTGAATAAGGTCCTGCTCCTCATATTCCCTCTCTTCCACATCCATCTCAACATCATTCAATATTTCCTTCATCAACTCCCCTTGTTGATGTTACTATACTTCAACAACCATCTCCACAACATCCCTCAATTCAAGAAGATACCATACTCCCTGATGTCTCCACCTCCAACTTTCCAACAGACTTTCAACAACCATCCACAGTCATTATAGACTCACCATCTCAACCACAATCACCAATCCATATTCTTGAGGATACACCATCTCCACCTCCTCAATCACCTCTTCCACTACATCTTGATGATATTCCATCCACTTCTGCTCATCAAGTACCACTTCTTTCATCTCCATCTCCACCACACTCTCCATATTATTCACATATTCAGGATATCCCTCCATCAAATGTTCCACTAACATTACCATCCATCCAATTTTCAGACATCCCTCCATGCTTCTCCATCTATTCAAACTAAAAATGTTTTAAGTTGTCCTACCTAAATCACCTTGAGGAGGGGTGAATAGGTGGGTTGTGCGTCTTTTTGCAGAATAAAAAATATAACGAGCTATGCACAGAATAACAACCAAGCAATCATAGAGGACACATTGATTTATAGTGGTTCACCAACCTTAGGTACATCCACTTTCCACTCACAGATCTAGCAAAGCACTAGACTCAGATACTCCAATATTCCCGGATTGAAACAAATCCTACACCTCTTAACAACGTTCCTACAAATCGATCCCAAATCTGGATCTACACTCGGAAGATGAAAACTTCCTATAAGAACTCAGAGAAAACAACTCCTACGACTCGGAGAAAGATCTCCTACAAGAATAAAATGAAATAGTTTATACAAACAGTGATTTATTTTCAGATCTGAAATCCTTCTGCCTGTTCTTCCTTCTTTGAGATTTGCTGCTTTATCAGAATATGCTGAAGAAGAATCAACAATCTCTAGATCTGAAAATTTCTGGACTCACACGATCAAGTAGAGGATTTGTCGTTGACAGAAATTTTGATTTGTGAATCAATCTTCTCTGAATCAATCTAAATCGAAAGCCATTGTAGATGAAGAAGAAGATCTGCGGCTCTCGATTTGGAAAGAGAAATCAAATTCAGGAAACATGGAATTTTCTTCTTGCGGCGGCTGGAAAATTCTTCTTAAAATCTTCTTGAAAACTTCTTAGGGTTAGTCGAAAATGACAAGACCTTTTATAGGATTACCCTAACGGTCATAATCATTATTAATGACATCCACGTGGACCAATCACATGTTAATTATGTTTGAAATAATCGTCTTTCTGGACTTAGACATTTTCAGAAAAATGGACCCGGGTGTTCTCGAGAAGAAAGTTTTTACTCGAGAACTAATGAGTTCTGTTACTCGAGAATAATAAGGCAGTTCTCGAGAAGAAGACTTAGAGAAAAGTGATATGGAGGAAGAAAATAGCTGTCTCGGGAAAGAAGAAAACTACTCGAGAAAAATAACTTATAGTTCTCGAGAAGAAACATTTTGTACTCGAGAACAACAAGGCTGTCTCGAAAAAAATATTAGAAAAATATGTGGAGATCTGGAGTCTCGAGAAAGTCAGGAAGTACTCGAGAAAAATAACATTTTGTTCTCGAAAAGAAACATTCTGGATCTCGAGACAAATAACCATATCAAGAACAAACAGCTAGCTCTCGAGAGAAACACTGTAGTTCTCGACAAATGACTTCTGCATTTCGAGAACAAACTATAGTCTTCTCGAGAATAATTTCATTCTTCTCGAAAAAAAGACTTAGAAAATTTTTATCTGGAAAACAAATATCCCGAGAAGAAATGTCAGATATTACTCGAGAACAAAATCCCTTCTCAAGAATAGCAAGAAGCTTTCTCGAGAACAATTTCTATTACTCGACACGAAGGCAAGCCTTACTCGAGAATAATCATAAGTCCTTCTCGAGTACAACTTATAGTACTCGAGAAAAAGACTTAGTCTTTTTCTGAAAACTTAAAATCTTCATTCTTTATAAAAATCAGCATCCTTCTATTGCTCTTGCCTTTAGTGCTTGAAAAGAAAGTGTTTCCCAATAGAGAGGCTACACATGAGTCAATAACTTGGATCACACAATGAGGGATTACATTGTATGGTCCTGTGTTTGGAGACTCATTACAAACTGACATTGGTCTACACTTTAGAAATTAAGTCCTATAAACACTTAGCAAAAAGAGCATCAAATACAAACTTAATTCATCTTAGTTTAAGGGTGACTTCATACAAATCTGGGCTATTGTGGATGCAATTCCCAACAATCTCCCCCTATTTGTAGAAGTCAGAACCCTCTACGCTAAGGTGAATTACATTAAGAAAAAAACAAATAAAGATACTAATAGCATGAAAATTATAGTAATGCAGTAATATGTAAAATCAGATCAGAAATAGGAGTTCATATAAATAGAAAATTGTCCAAGACAATTAAATTCTACAATTTCAAAAGTGAACTATTATTTTCAGTTACTGATGCTGAGAAGGTTGCTTTCCTTGTCTATCAAGCTTGTCATGTTGTCTCTTTTGATAAGTGAAAGGCTTTGGGAAGTATTTGGGTGGTCTAGGTGGAGCCTTAGGATTGTTTCTGCCATATATCCTGTCATAGATTCTTCTCTTTGTGAGGGGCTTCTCATACAATTTCCATTCATCTGAACTATAGTGCAAGTTTCTGCTTTCATTGAAGTCCACTATAAGCTTTAGGGTTTCAAGAATGAGAGACTTAGAAGTAGGGCTCCAAACTTCAGTATATTCTTGAGTTATCTTCCCTTCAGTTTCTGGATGAGGAGTAGATCTACTTACAGAGGCTCCATCACCATACCTTCTTCTCTTAGATTTTTGAATTTCTGGAGGATGAGGAGGCAGTCCTGTTTGCTCAAATTCCCATACCTATTCATAGACATCAGGAGGAGGTCCTTCATAGTAATATGTAGGAGGTCCTTCAAAATAGTCTGAAAGAGGAGAGACAGTAGGCCTGTTGACATCAAGATTTGTAGGAGGAGGAGCATTGGGATCCATAGCAAGTTTAGGAACACCTGATTGTGCATCCAAATTGAAGTATCATAAGTGTATAACTTGGTGCTCTTGACTTCTTTAAGAACAGATGTCTGAATTTCTTTTAATTGATCATCCCATTGAGTTTTCGTAGTAGCAGCTTGTTTTTCTAGCAATTCCTTCACTTTGACCTCCCCCTTTCTGACTTCTACAGAGAGGGTGTTGATGACATCTTCTTTGAACTTACCCACTTCTTCACAAGTTTTGAAATTTCATTCATCACCTCTTTTGTCAAGCAAAATTTGATTATTGGCAAGAGTAATAGATTGCTCCATGACAGTGCCAATGCTAGTAATGGTGTGGTCAATGGCTCTGCCACCAATTTGCAGAATCTTTTTAAACTCATATGTATTGTCTTGGATTTCAGCAAATTCTCGACTCATTTCTTTTTCTAGAGCACTTACTTTATCTGTTACCACTTTCAGAGAATCATCAAAATACTTTCTCTGTTCAGCAAGCATTGCTTCAATTTTCTATAGAATTGAACCTTCAGGGAAGACTTCTTGGTGAGGAGAGGGAAGATGCTGTGCAGGAACAATCCAGGGAAGTATTTCTTCAAGAACAACTGTATAGGTGGAGGCTTTTCTTATGTTAACTGTACTGATTTCTTCTTCATTGATTGTTGGCAACAAGGTAGGAATCTGAAAATGAAGACTTGGCAGTCTCTGTTCAGCAGCTTCAACTGGAATTTCTTCATCTGAGTCATGGATGGAGACTACTTCATCATCATGAATATTTGCAGCAGGAGACTTTTCAGGTTCTTGTACTGGAGATTGATCAGCTGGTGGAGATGATTATTTATGTTCTGGAGACTGTGCAGGAGTTGGAGATTTATCTGGTTGTGGTGGAGATTGAGGAGATATTGTTGTAGATGGAGGAAGATCTGCAGGGATATTAAGAGGAGCTTCTTGAGAAGTAAGATCCTCAATCATCCTGTTGATATCTTCTTCAGTAGACAGAAGCTGAGCTTCAGTATGGGCATTTGTCAGGTGTTCAGCATGAGGAATGTCTTCAGTAGCAACATGAAATTCTGTATCTGAATGCAGCAAGGAGGAAGCAGTAGCACGAGTCACTGAGGCAGGTTTTTCTGAAGATGTAGTAGTAGAGGTAGATGGTAGTTCTGTAGCAGCAGAGAGAATTTCTTCTAAGGGAATGTTCACAGCAGCAGGAGTGGCTGGAGGAAGTAATTCTGTGGCAGCAACAGGAACATCTTGAGGAGGAAATGATGGGGCAGTAGGAGCTGGAGGAACAGAGGAAGATGGTGCAGGCTCCGCCTCAATAACTGAATCAGTTATGTGATGTGAAGGAGGAGATGGGGTCCTGTCCACATCCTCTATATCCTTTGGAGCTATGTCAGTCTTCTTTAACTTGACTTCCCATCTCTGGATGGAGTTTATAGACATCTTCTTCATGTGATGGATGGTTGTACCCTTTTTCATGGGAAAGGCAGTAGGATCCATCTTATTTAGATACAGAGAATTGATTCTTCCATAGTTTGGACTCTTAAGGCATCCCTTAATATTTTCAAATAACATCATTCCCCATTTAAATTTCCTTCTACATATAATAGCAGTCATAAGATCAAAGAACTTTGGAGTGATATAACTTATTGAACTTGTCTTACACAGCAGAACGTTTCCTAAAATGTCAGCCAAAAGCTTGCTCTCTGCATTCATATATTGTCTTCTGATGGTATTAGAGGACTGAGGAATACCACAGAAGCTATAGGCTCTCTTATAATCACTGCCTATAATATCATCTTCTATATCTATGACTGGAAGTTGGAGAAACTGAGAAATAGACTATGCAGACATCTTTACCTTAACATTCTTAACTTTAGACTTAATTATTTTGCCATTTCCCTTTATCTTGGCATTCTGGAAGAATTCTTCTACTTCAAAAGTGAAAATTCTGCAAGGATGTTCAAGAATGAATGACAAACCGTCTGTGTCTAGCAGTAGAAGAACATTACGGAAATCGTCTGATATCTCGTCAATCCCAGAAGAACATAGTTCACTCCCAACCCCTAGCTTGGAGGACGAAGCCATTGAAGAAGAGAAAACGATCTGACTGGCTGGCAAGAGGGAGAAAAGGGGTTGCGGCGGACAGTGAAGATGGGGAAGACGAAGCGGCTTTTCCTCGAGAAGGTTTTGAAAACAAGACTAAAATTCTCTTAGATTTATTTCTATTTATATTTATCGCTAATTATGATGATTAAACATATAAATAAGCATTAAAATACCTAGAAAGAGGCGGCTAAGCGCCTGTGTGCAGATATGAAAATCTGACCTTGAAGAGGAAAAAGACACCACAGTTCTCGAGAAGAAGAATTATTCTCGAGAAGAAATCCAGAGCACTCGAGTATAATAAGTCTTTGTCTCGAGTTGAAATAAGTCTTGTTCACGAGTGGAAGACATCTTGTTCTCGAGTAGAGATAAGTTGTTCTTGAGTAGAACACCTCTTCTCGAGAAATAGTTTCCTTGTACTCGAGAAGTCTTCTAGTAGTTCTCGAGAGGAAGTTGTTGTTCTCGAGTAAAATACTTGTACTCGAGAAATGAAGTTTAGAATTTGAAATTTTCTGATTTTTGAAGTAAAATCTTGACCTTTCATGTTGCCTTTGTCTTCATTCTCCTTTATCCTTGTTGAGCATGCCAAGTTCTATTTTGAAAAATGAGAACTTGGACTCGTCAAATAGCTTTGTGAAGATATCTGTAATTTGCCTTTCTGTTGGGACATATTGAAGATCTATGTCCCCGTGCTCCACATGCTCCCGGATGAAATGATATCGCAGCTCTATGTGCTTTGTCCAGCTATGAGACACTGGATTGTTGGCTATTGCAACTGCACTGGAGGAGTCGCAAAATAAAGGGATGTCTTGGACTTTAAGATTGTAATCTTCCAGTTGATTCTTTATCCATAACAATTGTGCACAACAACTGCCGGTAGAAATGTATTTTGACTCGGCCGTTGAGATTGTGACACAATTCTACTTTTTGCTGCTGCAAGAAATGAGCCTCCTTCCAAGGAATTGGCAAGTCCCGGAAGTGCTCTTTCTATCATCTTTACTACATGCAAAGTCTGCATCTGAAAAATCAATTAGTTCGTTGTTATTACTTCTTGGGTACCATAAGCCAAGATTTGGTGTACCTTTAAGGTATCTCAAAATCTACTTTGCAGCAGTGTAGTGAGATTCCTTAGAGTTCACTTGAAATCTAACATACACACATGTTGAAAACGTTATATCAGGTCTACTAGCAGTAAGGTAAAGCAAGGACCCAATTATGCTTCTATACTTGGTTTCATCGAAAGATTTCCCTTTCTCATCCTTGTCCAGAGACATAGTTGAACCCATTGGAGTCCTCATAGAGGTTGCGTTCTCCATTCCGAATTTCTTTATCAACTCTTTGGTGAATTTTGTTTGAGAGATGAAAATTCCAACTTCAGATTGTTTCACCTGAAGTCCTAAGAAATACTTCAGCTCTCCCATGCTGCTCATTTCGAACTTCTCTTGCATACGTTTGGAAAAATTTTTGCAGAGGTTGTCATCAGTAAAGCCAAATATAATATCATCGACATAGATTTACATTAGCAAAATCTTTCCTTTTATTTCCCCAAGAAATAATGGCTTATCTATCTTTCCTCTTATGAACTTGTTCTCAAGAAGAAAGTTAGATAGTGTCTCATACCAAGCTCGAGGAGCTTGTTTCAGACCATATAATGCTTTAAATAAAAGGTAGACATGATTTGGAAAGTTAGAATCAACGAAACCTGGAGGTTTTTCCGCATACACTTCTTCCTTTATGTCACCATTAAGTAAGGCGGACTTCACGTCCATTTGATAAACAGTGAAGCCTTTAAGTGCAGCATATGCTAGGAACTACCTTATTGCCTCCAGCCTTGCCACTATAGCATATGTCTGGTCGAAGTCGATTCCTTCTTCTTGTCGGTATCCTTTGACGACGAGTCTGGCCTTATTCTCTCTAATGATTTCATCCTCATCCATCTTGTTCCTGTAGACCCATTTTTTCCCGATGACATTTTTACCTTTGGGTCTTGGAGCAAGCTTCCAGACTTGGCAGCGCTTGAACTGATTCAATTCTTCTTCCATTGTCATTATCCATGATGCATCTGAGTTTGCTTCCTCAAACTTCTTCGGTTCAACCTGTGATAGAAAACTCAAAAATAAATTCTCATTAGTTGTACCTCTACGAGTTCTGACACCATCTCGGTGATCTCTTATGATTTGGTCCATTAGGTGATCCTTCAAGTGTCTGAGCTCTATGTTCCTTGCATCTGGAGCTTCTTCAACCATAGGAGTGACTTCATCAACTTGAATAGTCTCTTCATCTTGATCGTCAACCTCTCCAATTGGGGTTGGAGTCGTGATCTTGATGAACTTTCCTCCTTTTTCTTCAATTGACTCATCCAAGTTTAATTCTTTCAGCTTTGAACCTGCATCTTCAACAAACACATTAGAAGAGTTGCCTTGCAGTAAGCTCATCTCATCAAATACAACATGAATAGATTCTTCTACAACCAGAGTTTTTCTATTAAATATCCTATATGCATTACTATGTCTACTATACCCTACAAAAATACCATCAAAACTCTTTTCACTAAATTTGGTAGTGTGATACTTACCATTGTTAAGGACGAAGCACTTACAGCCAAAGATTCTAAAATATGCAACAGTCGGTTTCCTACCCTATAGAAATTTGTAAGGTGTCTTATTATGGTTCTTGTTTATGAGTGTTCGATTTTGCATGTGGAACACAGTATTGACGGCTTCAGCCCAGAAGTATTCATGTAGTGAGGCATCTCTCAACATGGTCATGTAGGCCTCTATGAGTATTCTATTCCTTCTCTCAGCTACCCCATTCTGTTGAGGAGTGCGAGGAGAGGAAAACTCATGAAAGATACCTAAGCTTTCATAAAATTCTGTCATGGCCCCAAACTTGAACTCTATTCCATTGCACTTCTAATTTTGACTACGGAACAGTTGTATTCATTCTGAACTTGCCTGACAAAATTAGTAAAGATGTCAAAGGTATCTGACTTGTATTTTAGAAAGAAAACCCATATAAAGCGCGAGTAATCATCAACAATAACCAATGTATAATTCTTACCTCCCAATCTTATAACTTGTAGTGGACCGAACAAGTCCATATGAAGTAGATGTAAACATCTATGAGAATCTTTGCCAATAACGCTTTTAAAGATAGCCCTTTTTTGCTTGCCTTTTAAACATGCGTGACAAGGTCTATCTTTAGCGTACTTGACATTTGGGGCATCACGTACTAAATTAAGTGAAAATAATTTATTAATAGTTTTAAAATTAATATGTGTTAGTCTCTTGTGTCATTGGTCACCAAGAGACGCACTATCTTTAGCCAAAAAGTACATTGGTGTAGAGGAGTCTATACAAATGAAATTTAAACAAAATATATTTCTGCTTCGAGTGTCTTATAGAATCATTTTCATATTATCAACCGATTTTATCAAGCGCTTATCTGCATGAAATTCTACTACATATCCTTTATCGCAGAGCTAGCTTATGCTTATAAGATTATGTTCCAATCTTTCAACATAAGCCACATCTAAGAAGGATACACTACCGTTAGTAATCATACCATAGCCTTTAGTAACTCCTCGGTCTGAACCTCCAAAGATTATCTTTGGCCCATTAATGACTGGAGAATAGTTCTGAAGAAGGCTTCTTGTCCCGGTCATATACCAACAGCATCCACTATCCAAATACCAGATAGGAGTTTTGGTGGCCTTTGGACATACATGCAATCACAAATCAATTTGCCTTAGGAACACAAACACGTTTGGGTCTTTGGTCTCTAGTTAGAACACTGCCCCTACGAGTATTAGCATTATGAGTGGTCTTTCTCACATTTCTAACTTGAGGAGTTACAAAATTTCTGGAATTAAACCAGCAGTCAATGGCAAATTGACCAATTTTGCCATAGCACCAACAGTCAAACCTATTGCATTTTTGCCTTAAATTCTCCTTCTTGACCTTTTGAGATGGTGGTCTAGCAGGGCCAGCATTCTTGGAGTAAGAAGCTTCATGGTGATGACAATCACATGTCTTCTTCTCCTTGAGAGGATTTTCTATAATATGCTTTACTTTTGGTGTCTTCTTGACGTTATGACCATGATTATAAGGGTCATAGCTCTGAAGAGTAATTTCTTCATAAGGTGCCTTAAAGACACTCTCACCAAAGTTTTGGGGATGAGTCCATCCTTGGTAATGAGACTTGGGCTCTACATAAGTAGGCCTAGCAAAGTGACCGTAGGACGAGTCAAGATCAAACTCGTTTGTTGGAAATATGACCTTCTTAAAAGAAGTCTGATGTTGAGGAGCTTTCCCCTTCTCCTTGGCCAAAGCGTTTTTGGCCGCCTTAATCTTTTTCTGAGCCTTATTTCTGCTAGAAGATTTACTAGGAGCATCAACATGGCCTAGCCCATCACCTTTGGCCTTAGCTGAGAATTCAGCAACAAAAGGAAGGACAGTCATGGGCTTTGAGAAACTTTCAACAAGTTTCTTTTCTGCTTCAAGTTATGCTTCCAGATCTTTTATGACCTTCTCCTTTAGGTTTAATTGCTCGAGAGCCTTATTGTATTCTTCAATGGCAACATTGAAGTTCTCTCTGAGTGAGTCCATCTTGGCAACTTGCTCCCTCAAAGTGCTCTCTTCAGCCTTGAGAGACTTTATCTCTTCGGCTTGAGTTTTCACGACTCTTTGACATTTGTCGTAAACCTTGATCAACTCTTTATACTGGTCCATGAGTTCAGACTCATCATCAGAAGAGCTGTCCTCATGATCATGTTCAAAAACATCAGATTCAGAAAGAGGAGTATGAGAATTTACCTTCGCAGTGAACTGGGGTTCTTATTCATCATCAGTGTGTGTCATTAGCCCGAAGTAGGCTTCTTCTTCTTCATTTGACTCAGATGAGTCAGACTCGCTAAGAGTTTTGCCCTTCTTGGTTACAAGGCTTCTTTTTGTCCTCTTCTTATTATATGAGGATTTTGTTTCCTCTCTTTCCACCCTCCTTCTTGTGAGGGCAATCACCGATGACATGACCTGACTTATTACAACAATAGCAAATGATGAAATATATTTATTCTGTTTAGTTTGATACCTGTCATGGTTGCTTGAGCCTTTTCTGTATCGATCACCATCATGATGTGATCTTTTATGCGAGGCATTCTTGCCTCTCCATTGCTTATTCTTGTTCACGAATTTGTTGAAGTGCCTTGAGAGTAGAGAAAACTCTCATTCCGATAATTCTGAGCCTGAAGTGCTTGGCTCTGATGTTTCTTCTTCATTGTTTTCTTGTGCAGGAGCAGGTGAAGTAGCTTTAACCTTCCTTGAGTTGTTTGCCTTTAGAGTGACAGACTTCTCCTTGGATGACGACCGTCTCTTCTCTTCTTCAGCTTTCCTAGGGTTAATTTACAGTTCATATGACATCAGCTTCCCGAAGAGATTTTGAGGGTCAGTCTCAGTCAACTTCCCAAACTCCCTGATAGCACAAACTTTATTGTCTCACTCCTTGGTTAGGGACCTTAGGAACTTATCATTCAGCTCACCATTTGTGAAGACCCGGCCGTATACTCTTAGGCCGTTCACAATCTTGAAGAAATTTTAAAATGTATCTGCAATTGAGTCCTTTGATCCTTGTCAGAAGGCTTCATACTTTTGGTTCAATAGGGATCTTCTGTCATCCCTAACTTCTTCAATGTCATCCATCAAGGTAATAAGAGATTGCCACATCTCCTTAGCAAATTGGCAGTGAATCAAGTTCTGCAGCATTGAATCATCGCTTGCACTTGCTATAGTATTTTTTTTGCTTTCTTGTCCAACGAGACAAGTGCAATATCATATTTATCCAGATCCATCAATTTCTTAGGAACCTTTTTGGTAGCATCTATAATGGAGATAGTCATTGGAACATAAGGACCTTCTTCAACAATCATGAAGATCCTTGGATCCACAGCTTCCATGAAAAACTTAATCCTTTCTTTCCACACGGGAAAGTTAGTCTTTGTGCACATAGGAAGCTTGGCAAAATCCTTGGCCTTGTCCATTCTTGGATAACTCTAAAGACAACTTAGGGGTAGATCTGTTCAATGTGTTAACCTTTTTATGAATAACCTCCCTCAGATACCAATTGAAAATGTTTTAAGTTGTCTTACCTAAATCACCTAGAGGAGGGTGAATAACTGGGTTGTGCATCTTTTTGCAGAATAAAAAATATAATGAGCTATGCATAGAATAACAACCAAGCAATCACAGAGGACACAGATATTTATAGTGGTTCCCCAACCATGGGTACATCCACTTTCCACTCACCGATCTAGCAAAGCTCTAGACTTGGCTACTCCACTATTCTCGGATTGAAACTAATCCTACAACTCGGAACAACATTCCTACAACTCGATCCCAAATCTGGATCTATGCATGGAAGATGAAAACTTTCTACAAGAACTCGGAGAAAACAACTCCTATGACTCGGAGAAAGATCTCCTACAAGAATAAAATGAAATAGTTTATACAAATAGTGATTTATTTTCAGATCTATAATCCTTCTGCCTGTTCTTCCTTCTTTGAGATTTGTGGCTTTATCAGAATATGTTGAAGAAGAATCAGCAATCTCTGGATCTGAAAATTTCTGGACTCACATGATCAAGTGGAGGATTTGTTGTTGACAGAAATCTCGATCTGTGAATCAATCTTCTCTGAATCAATCTGAATTGAAAGCCCTTGTCCATGAAGAAGAAGATCTGCGGCTCTCGATTTGGAAAGAGAAATTGGATTCAGGAAACTTGGAATTTTCTTCTTGCGGCGGCTGAAAAATTCTTCTTAAAATCTTCTTGAAAACTTCTTACGATTAGTCGAAAAAGACAAGACCTTTTATAGGATTACTGTAACGGTCATAATCGTCATTAATGACATCCACGTGGACCAATCACGCGTTAATTATATTTGAAATAATCGTCTGTCTGGACTTAGACATTTTCAGAAAAATGGACCAGGGTGTTCTCGAGAAGAGAGTTTTTACTCAAGAACTAATGAGTTCTATTACTCAAGAGCAATAAGGCAGTTCTCGAGAAGACTTAGAGAAAAGTGATATGGAGGAAGAAAATAGCTTTCTCGGGAAAGAAGAAAACTACTCGAAAAAAATAACTTATAGTTCTCGAGAAGAAACATTTGGTACTCGAGAATAACAAGGCTGTCTCGAGAAAAATACTTAGAAAAATATGTGGAGGTGGAAATCTAGAGTCTCAAGAAAGTCAGGAAGTACTCGAGAAAAATAACATTTTGTTCTCGAGAAGAAACATTCTGGTTCTCGAGAACAAATAACCATCTCGAGAACAAACAGCTAGCTCTCGAGAGAAATACTCTGGTTCTCGACATATAACTTCTGCATCTCGAGAACAAACTATAGTCTTCTCAAGAATAATTTCATTTTTCTCGAGAAAAAGACTTAGAAAAATTTTATCTGGAAAACAAATATTCCGAGAAGAAATGTCATATATTACTCGAGAACAAAAGCCCTTCTCGAGAACAGGAAGAAGCTTTCTCGAGAACAACTTCTGTTACTCGACACGAAGGCAAGTCTTACTCGAGAATAATCATAAGTCCTTCTTGAGTACAACTTATAGTACTCGAGAAAAAGACTTAGTCTTTTTCAGAAAACTTAAAATCTTCATTCTTTATAAAAATCAGCATCCTTCTATTGTTCTTGCCCTTAGTGCTTGAAAAGAAAGTGTGTCCCAATAGAGAGGCTACACATAAGTCAACACCATGGATCACACAATGAGGGATTACATTGTATGGTCCTGTGTTTGGAGATTCATTGCAGACTGATATTGGTCTACACTTTTGCAATTAAGTCTTGTAAACACTTAGCAAAAAGAGCATCAAATACAAATTTGGGCTATTGTGGATGCAATACCCAACACAAACTGTGGACACCAATCCACCTATACCTCCTATACTCCTAATCAATTATATCTAAATTTTTCTGACATTGCAAATGATCTTCTTAAATTCATTTCTCCTACTCTGAAGAAGCTCATAAGTGAGGTTGTTGCCCCACTTGCTGTTTCCATCTCTACACTTACTTCAAAGCAAGCCTCTTTCACTGCTATCCCTTCTTCTGAGGGCCTGGGTTCAGGACTCTCTGAAGCGAGGCAGAGGGAGATGTTCCATGAAGAAGCTCCAGAAGTTCCTGCAGAAATTATAGCAGCAGATGCAGTTTGTACAGATACAGATATGATTCAAGTTTGTACAGAGGAAGAAATAGATTTCTCAATTCCTCAGATAATCACTGTTGGTGATTTCATTCCGAATCTCATAATTGATCTTTCCTCATTATTATATTCTTTTGATACACTTTCTAGTAGTAGTTTTCTAGTTTTTGACACTTGCTCTAAAGTTATAGTTTGTTATACTGCACCTATAATTCCTCAAGTCTTGGAACAACTTAGGACACGTTTTGTAGTTATAGAAGATATTATGGAGCATATAACTTTTCCAGAGCCAACTCTAGATCCAAAGGCCTTTTAACCTCCTACTTTTGGCTGGGCTGAGTCCCCATGACAGATCTTTATGAAATGATGTTTCAAGATATGAAAGCAGAAAGGGATGATATTCAGGCTCAAGAAATTACAGAGTTTGAATCTAAAGAGTCAGAACTTCAAGAACAGCCTCAGGCTGAAACCATACAACCACATGCTCATTCAACAGTGTCTGATGCAGTGCTTAAACAGATTCAAGCTTTATATGATAATCCTACTGATGATTCTGATGATGATAATGATGAGTCAGATGACTCTGAAGATTCAAACTCTAAAAAGAGAAAATTCAAGAAGAAAGTACCACCAAAGGCTTCACCAAAACCAAATCCCACTACTGATACACCTTATTACATTATGCATAACATCACTCTCACTCCAGATACTCCTAACTGGATGAGATATTCTAAAAATGAAATGAAAGCTAAGAAGAAGAGCATGAGACACTCTCCTCCTCCACAGCATAGGAGAGGTCCTCCTCCTCCTATAACTGGATCAGCTGGCAACATTGCTCAAGGACAAAGGTCTACATCATTTTCTCATTCTTCCAGACTATCTTACAGCCACAACAAGCTGCAACACAACTCTCAAAGTAGTAAATATCAGTATAAGAAGCAGAGCAGTCAGCAGCAAAAATCTGAAGAAAATCAAAAAAGAAGATTCAAGTCCAGAGAGACCTCCTTCTCCAACATGTCATCCAGAAATGGATCCTAATTTCAGAATGGCCAAATTTCAAGAGCTTGTCGGACTATCTCAGATAAGAAAGGCCAAGGAAGAAGGAAAAGAAACATCACAATTTTCAACCATGTCATCATACAGGAAGGAGCTGGACAAGTACCGGGTAAAATAAAAGCTTTTCAATGTTGATACATATATGAATTTACATCCAGAAGCTGTAGTGCCCAGAGCTACATCTGTAAAAATTCTTGGTGCTCAAAATATGAAGATGACTCAACAACAGGCTTCTGATCCAAAAAGACAAATGATTTTCACAAAACCTGCTTCTTCTTCAAATGATTCAGAGAAATTGTCTTAATCTTTTGATTAAGCGTTTTGATTTTTATTTTTGCTATATGTAAACTCACAAGACATATTTGTTCATATCTGCTGAATGGTTTATGGTTCTGCCATATATTTTTATTGCTTTGTGATTTTGTTTGTTTTATTTTGTATAGTGACCAAACCCAAATATGGGGAGATTGTTAGAACCCTACTTGTGATTTGGGCTATGTTGGATCCCTAGTTGGATTTGGGCTAGGTTCACTAATTATGATATCTGACCCACAATGTATAGCCAGGGTCATGTGTTTTGATTCTTAGAGTTTAGGCTAAGTTTTTTTAGGTTCAACCTTACATGGACTAGCTAGTAGAAGACCTCAGATTGACTCAAGACTTAGAAGAAATCAAGTTAAGAATTTAAGTTTGACGTTCGTCAAACTTAGCTCGACAATAGTCGTGCTCTACTCGACGAACTCAGAGTTAATTCTCTAAGTTGAGCTCGATGATATTTGAGCTCAGGTCGACGGAGTCTAGAGTTCAGCTTCAGCACATTCTTTCCCGATTAATTTCTCTGAACTCAGCTCGACGAAGACAGATTATCAGCTTGACGAACTTGGACCACAGAATTGGCAAGTTATTCGCAGAATGTAGTTCGCTGTGCTCAGGTCGACGAACAAGTTTTCTCAGGTCGACGAACAGGATTTCTTAGCTCGACGAACTTGGATCTCAGATCGATGAAATCGGTTCTATGGTCGACGATTTATGTTGCAGTTCCAGACTTAGAAGTTTCCTCATTTTCTATCCTTATTTCATATGTTTTTTAGCAATAATTTCCTGAGTAATGAATGCTTATATTCCCTGAATATAGCTGTTATTGTCAGCATTAATTATGGTCTTCATCAGGTTAATTACTTGCTTAATTTATTGGGACAGTTGGGGAAACCCATTAAAGATATTATTCTCCAGGCAATCAGCATTCAATGTAGAGAATTCAAAATTCAAAGGAGAATTTCGACAAAGAATATAAAAGAGATTTTTCTCTTTTCAGTGATATAAAACAAGGAAGTAATAAAGATAAACAGATATACAGAAAACAGTCTCAGACATTTTCTCTGTGCAGAAAACATCCTGTTTTCACCTTGATCTTTCTGAAGAAGAAGAACAACAACAAAAACAAAATCAACAGTCTTCTTCAACTTCATCTCCAGGAGCTTTCAAGGACAACAATCATTTTATCAGTCAGTAGTTCCTAGATTACTTCATTCAAGGCAGAAGACTTACACCTTGAGCAAGGCTTCAAGTGATTTCTAAAGGAGCCTTGACAACAGCAAATCCACTTGTCTTCTCTATTGAATAGAGAAAGAGAAGACACCATCAAATCTCTCTCCCCCACTTATAAAAGGGTTTATTAACTCCCTTCAAATGTTTATTTGGGTTTTTGGGCACCTGATCAAAAGCTCAAAGGGTTGTGAGATCTCCCTGGAAATAGATCTTGTGGTGGCAGTCACCTGATCAAAACCTGCTAGTGGATTTCTACCAGGGTGGTAGAAGAGTGGATGTACCCTGGTTGGGGAACCACTATAAAATTTCTTGTGTTGTCTGGTTGCCCTTTTTCCTATTGTTCTTGTTGTGGCTGTGATAGATTAGTTTGCTGTGTTGTGGTAGATTAGATTATCTTTTCTTTCTATTCCTACTACTGGTTTCACTAATGTATTCTGATAATATTTTAAACAGCCAAAAAGTTTTATTACTCTATTCACCCCACACCCCCACCCCCCTCTAGAGTAAATCATATCTAACCCCTATCTTTCAATTGGTATCAGAGCAGGTTCCTTTGGTTGTATAAGCTAACACTTGAACCAAAAGATCCATTGTTAGATCTGATCTTAGTTTTGTTTATTTCACAACATGGCATAGAACAAAAATTATGCAAGCACCAGACCTCCAGTCTGCAACTTGAATAAATTTGCAATTTGGAAGGCAAGAATTAGGCTGTATATGAATTCTATTGATGAGGACATATATAATTCTATTTTGACAGGTCCTCCTCAACCTACAGCTACTACATCTATCTCTACTTCAAGTACTCATGATGTTCCACCACCTGAGTGGACAGATGCTCAGAAAAAGGCAAAGATTGTAGACGCAAAGGCCATGAATATATTGGCTCAAACTATGTCAGATGATATATTTCAGAAAGTGGCTGAATGCACATCTGCAAAAGCCATCTGGGACTCTCTAAACCAGATGGTTGTTGGATCAACTGATGAGAGCAAAGACAGAAGATCAACTCTCATCTCCCAGTATGATACTTTAAGAAGGAAGAATCAGAATCTATTAGTGACATGTACAACATATTAAGTTAAATTATCAGTGAGCTGAAGACTTGGACAAAGACATCTCTCTCACTGAGGTCAATGACAAGATCCTCATGTGCTTCCCAAGCTCATGGGATTCCAGGATATGGCCAATTAAGGAGGCCAGAAGCTTGAATGAGATCTCCACAGAATCTCTCCTGGGAAAGCTCAAATCATATGAGCAACTGGTAAAGTCCAGAGAAGCTGCATAGCAGAAGACTCCTATAATAACAAGAAAGGAGCAGAATATAGCCTTTAAAGTTACAGAAGAAACTGAAGCTCCAACATCAAATGAAGAATTCTTTAGTCTCTTAGCCAAGAGATTCTACAAAATGGCAAAGGACTTCAGGAGAAAGTCACCCAGGCATGATGACAAACCAAGGTATGACAAGATACCCACTAAATAAATTGTGTGTTTTGGGTGCAGGAATCCAAGACACTTTATATTAGAGTGTCCTGAGAATCCAAAGAAGAAAATAAGAAGAGAAAAAGACTCCAAAAATAGCACTACAACAAGCCTTCTTCCAGCAAGCACAAGAGAAAAGAGAAGGGCTTTGTGGCTGAGACCTGGAGTGACACTGAAGATGAATCCTCATCTTCTAGC
This sequence comes from Platanthera guangdongensis, assembly GCA_039583875.1. Classification (NCBI taxonomy): domain Eukaryota; kingdom Viridiplantae; phylum Streptophyta; class Magnoliopsida; order Asparagales; family Orchidaceae; genus Platanthera; species Platanthera guangdongensis. Next base: position 127,817,961 of record CM077161.1, on the reverse strand, counting down.
TCCAGTGAAGAGGAAGAAGAAGCTAAGGCAAGGGAAGTTTGCCTTACGGCTATCAATGCCTCTTACAGCTCATCTCATGCTGAGGAACAAATAGAAGAGTCAGACAATGAAGAATCTGAATTAGAGGCAGATTAGGTATTGTCTTCCTTTGATTACAATTCTGATAGTTTTAAAATTGAATTCAAATCTCTTTGTGTAGATTTAATAAATTCTGAAAAAGAAATTAAAACACTTAAAGAAAAATTAACTAATCATGAAAACCTTATCTCTGAAAATATTAAGTTAAAAGATAAATTAACTCTAGCTCAAGAACAAATTATATCATTAAAATCTGAGTTAGCTGAGGTCAGGCAACTTGAAGAATCCCTTAATGGGAGAAGCATCAAGTTGATGGACATCACAAGCACAGTGAATGTCAGGCTAAATGGTAAGCTGGGGTTAGGTGCTTCATCAAGCCAACCCCCACTAATCTAGAAGAATATATTATCAACTCCTATTAAATTTGTCTCAGAAAAGAGAAAAGAGAAGATAGAAAATGATAATAATGATAAACCAACTGAATTTAAACCAAAGAATAAGAAAAGTAAACATAAGAAAAATCCTAACTACAACAATGTTCAACAGATTTCGTCGAACTCCGATCGACAAAATGTGTACAGTTCGTCAAACTCCAGTCGACGAACTCCGAATGCAAACTTTCACTATAACTATTTGTTGAACTACGATCGACGAAACCAGTATGGTTCGTCGAGCAGAGATTGACGATTTTGGGGCCTAGAGAATGACTACTTTCATTCTCTGAGTGGAGTTCGACGAACTCAACCCCATTTGTCGAACTCAGATAGACGAACTCACTTGAATTCGTCGAACCCAGTTCAAGTTAACAGAAACTTAAATTCTTATAAAACTTATAATCAACCAAGATCTTCTTTTAATCATTTTAATCAATGGATTATACCACCTAGAAGATATCACCCTTTAGGTTATAAATGCCAACCTGAATATTCTTATATCTCTAGTTTTAGTTATGTGAAGAAAGAAGGACCCAAGGTAACCTGGGTCAAGAATAGCTAATTTGTTTCCTTGCAGGTGAAAGACTATCCCACCACAGAGCAATAGTGGTATCTGTATAGTGGTTGTTCTAAACACATGACTGGAAACAAGGACAATCTAATCAACTTCAAGTCAAAGTTAGGACCAAAAGTAATATTTGGTGACTTCAATTATAGCCAGACTGAATGCTATGGAAAGGTCAAGATTGGGGCAATCACCTTCAGGAAGGTAGCATATGTAAATGGACTGAAACATAACCTTATCTCCATAAGTCGGTTATGTGATGAAAGGTTTTAGGTATCCTTTAATAAAACTTCTTGTATTATTACTTCTTTAAATAACCGTGTAGTTTTGACTGACACTAGAGTAAGAAACATTTACATAGTTAACTTCCAGTCAGCTAAATCTGAAATATGTTTATTTAATCAAAGTATCAATAATATTGACCTTTGGCATAGGAGATTAGGTCATGTTAATTTGAAAAACATTGTCAAACTCTCTAGGGACAACCTTGTTAGAGGATTGGCTTCTTGCCCCTACAAGAAGAAATGCCTTTGCAGGGCTTGTCAGTTAGGCATCAAACTAAAAATAGTTTCAAATCTGTAAATAAAAGTGACTCACCTAGAATATTGTACTTGCTACATATGGACCTTTTTGGCCCTATTGCTGTACAAAGTCTAGGAGGGAAATATTATACTTTAGTGAATGTAGATGACTTCTCTAGATTTACTTGGGTATTCTTTCTGAGATCTAAGTCTAATAACTCCCAGGTTCTTACAGATTTTCTCAAGAACATACAGATTGAGTACTCTACTCCAGCTGCATTGATCAGAAGTGATCATGTTACTGAGTTTGAGTCTCTTCTTATGCAAGAGTTCTATGAGAAGGAAGGTATCAGGCACTACTTCTCAGCTCCTAGAACACCTCAACAAAATGGGGTTGCTGAAAGGAAGAATAGAACCCTTATTGAATCTGCAGGCACATTACTTGCAGATGCTCATTTGCCCCTATCCTTTTAGGCAAAGGCTGTGAGCATAGCAAATTATGTACTAAATAGAAGTCTTATACACAAGCTTAAGAATAAGACTCCTTATGAGCTACTTAAAGGAAAGAAACCTAAAGTAGACTACTTTAAAATATTTGGTTTCTTGTGTTACATTCACAGTAATAATAAGAAACACATTAGAAAATTTGAAGCCAAGGCAGAAATAGGAATTTTTCTTGGATATTCCCAAGTAAGAAAGGCTTATATGGTCTTTAATAAATCTACCATGAAAATAGAAGAATCTGTACATATTTCATTTGATGAAACTAACATGTTTTAGAAGGAGAAAGAAACTTCTATCAGTAACTCTTTGCAGGAACCACATGTGTGTGAGAAGTTGAATGAATTAACCCTCACCAATGAGGCTGTTAGCCATCCTTCTCCACAAATTGTTGAAGATAATGAAGATGAATATAGTGAAGATGAATACACTGAAATTAGTGAAAAGCCAACAACAGCTACCATAATTCCATAAGAGGAATTTATTCACCAAGCTGTTTCTCAACAAACACCACCTATTGAATTTGTCACACTTAGAAATCACCCTATATCTCAAGTGATTGGAGACATTTCTGTTGGTGTGCAGACCAGGAACCAACTCAACCAAGACTTAATGCATGTCTGCTTCATTTCTTAAATAGAGCCCTAATCCATTAAAGATGCAGAGCAAGATCCCCACTAGATTATTGCAATGCAAGAGGAGCTCAACCAATTTGAGAGATGCAGAGTTTGAGATTTAGTTTCAAGACCAAAAAACTACCCAGTCATTGAAACTAAATGGGTATTTAGAAACAAACTGGATGCCCAAGGTATTATAATAAGGAACAAGGCAATGCTAATTGCTCAAGGCTATAGGCAAGAGAAAAGGATTGATTATGACCAGACTTTTGCACCTGTTGCAAGGTTGGAAGCAATCAGAATCTTCCTTGCATATGCTGCCTACAAAAAGTTTAAGGTATACCAAATGGATGTCAAGAGTGCATTCTTGAATCGTGAACTTAAAGAACAGGTTTATGTGGAGCAACCACTAGGTTTTATCTCTCCTACACATCCCTCTTATGTTTTTAAATTGCATAAAGCTCTATATGATTTAAAGCAAGCTCCAAGAGCTTGGTATTAAACCTTAGCTAGCTTTCTTCTAGAACATAAATTTTCTAGGGGCATTATAGATAGGACATTATTCACTAGACACCATAAGTATCAAATCTTGTTAGTACAAATCTATGTAGATGACATTATTTTTGGGTCTATAGATTCCAAACTATGTAAGAGGTTCTCTAACCTCATGCATTCAAAGTTTGAAATGAGTAGGATGGGTGAGCTCTCCTACTTCCTTGGTCTACAAGTGAAGCAGCTACCTGATGTCATCTTTATATCCCAATCAAAGTATGCTAAGGAGCTAATCAAAAAGTTTGGGATGTCAGATGCCTCAGCCAAGAAAACATCTATGACTATAAATGTTGTAATTGACTCTGATGAACATGGGAAACCTGTTGATCAGAAACTATATGAAAGTGATGGGTTAGATCTAATATAATATAGAGGGGGGTGAAAAGAGTATTTGTAGGTCCTTATAAAACTATTACAGCTTCTGCTATAATTAAAATGTTCAGAATTAAACTAAAGTAAATAATCACACAGCAGTCCTCAAAACACAAGCACAGCAAGAACAAAAAAGAAAAGGGGCAACCAGACGACACAAGAAATTTTATAGTGGTTCCCCAACCTGGGTACATCCACTCTTCTACCACACTGGTAGGAATCGACTCAAGTTTTTGATCAGGTGTCTGACACCAATGAGCTTTTGATCAGGTGCTCAAAAACCAAATCCTCAAGTCTTTTGATCAGGTGACTTGTAACCAAGAATCACTTTTGAAGGGAGATGACAACCTTTACAGAGGTGGGGATGAGAGAGTGATGACAGTCTTCTTTTCTCAATCACAATGAGAAGACTATGTGGATTCAGTGATGTTGTCAAAGCTCCCCCTGAGATGTAGAAGGGTTTAGGAGAACTGGAGCTTTGCACAGGGTGATAGGCCTTCAAGCTTTCAGCCTTGATCAGAGAGATGTTCAGGAACTTCTTTGACAGATGGAAGGTTTGTTGTCCTGTGAAGTGTCCTGGAAAGTTTGAAGAATGAAGACTCTTGATATTTTAATGATTGTTCTTCTTCTTCAGTATCAGAATTCTTGTGTCAGACTGAGAGCAGACTGGTTGAGTTTTTCTTGTCTGATTCAGTAATCTTCTCTCTGTATATGTTTCTAACTTTCTTTGTATCTGTCTGTTGTGTTAGAGAAAAGAGAAAAATCCCTTTTTATAGTTTCCTGGGGAAATTGGTATTTCGAATTTTGAACTCCTTCATTCAATGTTGACGGCCTAGAGAATAAGCAGCATTGAATAATTTCCCCAACTGTCCTGTGGAAAAATGACAAGCAATAATCCTGGAGAATATCCCAATCAATGCTCCTCTAACGGTTATATTCAGAGAATGTTAGAGCATTGATAACCCAGGAATAATTGCAGTAATAATGGGGACAGGGCTGAAAATGACTTAGTCTGGAATCGTCGAACAAATGACAGAAATCGTCGACCTTAGTTCACAGTTCGTCCAGCTGAGTTGCTGTGTTCGTCGATCAGATAACTTCTGTTCATTGAGCTGAGTTCCAAGATCGTCGACCTGATAACTTCTGTTCATCAAGCTGAGTTTCTGAAGTTGTCAAATACTCTGTCTGTCGACAAAAGTCTTCTGTGTGGTGTCGACATAATCTTTCCAAAATGTCGACTGATGATCTGGGTGTCGACACAAGTTCTTCTAGTGTCAACTCAGTTGGTGTCGACTATACTCTGAGTGTCGACAGAAGTCTTCTGGTTCTAAGTTGTTGAAGTATATAATCCAGAATTCGTCGGACAGAGAACTGAGTTCGTCGACCTGAGACTAGAGAACATAGTCTTGACAGAATGCTATAGTGGTCCAAAGATTCATCGACCAAAGAATATAGTTCGTCGAGCTGAGAACTAAGTTCATCGACCAAAGTCTGGTACTAAGGACTTAGAATATCTTGATGTTTTCTAAAGTTGAAGTGTTGTTGTAGTGTCCAAGTTTTCGTCGACCTGAGTACCAAGTTCGTCAAGCTCAGCTCAGATAATTTACTCTGAGATCGTCGAGCTGAGCACGACAATCATCGACCTGAGTTCGACGAACGTCGAACTCACTTTACAGAGTCTTGATATCTTCTAAGTCTTGAGTCTCTGGCAGTCTTGTTGAAAGCTGGTCCATGTGATGTTGACTCTAAGGACTTTGCCTAGACTCTAGGACACAAGCATGACCCTGGCTATACATTGTGGGTCACATGATCCTAAGTTAGTGAACCTAGCCTAAATCAAACTAGGGATCTAACAATCTCCCCCTATTTGGTTGAGGTTACTAACTACAGACTCAGACTTAAACTGGAAATAAACAAAGCAGAAAAAAAACATATATCTGGAAGAGATAGATAACACATGCAACAGATATATATATACATGAGATTTGTTCAGAAAATATAAAGCAGTTATAAATAATGCATAAAGATAAATAGAGTTCAAAATCACTTCTTCTGCTTCTTTTCCTTTGGTATTGCATCCTTGCTCTTGTCTCTTGGCTTTATAAATATTATTTCTCTGTTAGGATCTTAAGCTTGCACACTGGTTATGGTCATGTCAGCAGCCCCTAAAATCTTCAGAGATGTAGCCCTGGGGACAACTGCTTCAGGATGAAGAGACATACACTCTGATGGATTAAATACTTTCTTGCTGACCTGCAATCTGTTAAGTTCTTTCTCTCTATATGATGACATAGTAGTGAATTTAGAGGGGTCTTGACCTTCTTTCCTGGATTTATTCATTTTAGAGAGCCCAACTAATTCATTAAACCTTGCCATTCTGAAGTTGGGGTCAAGCTTAGGATCAAGAGGAGGAGAAGGAGGTCTCTCTGAATTTGCTACCTTGTCTAACTTTAGAGAAGAGATTCTGAACTGAGTAGATTGGTCCTGGAAATTTGTAGACACTGTATGTTGCTGTTTCTGACGGGAGTATAAAGACTTGGGAAGTGGGACTTCACTAAACTTTCCTTTTGACTTTCCTGAAGTAATAGACCTTTGAGAGGATGAATGCTTATCAAATGATCCAGCTGGAGGAGGATTTGAAGATCTATCTTGCCTTTGATAGGTCTGAGTAATAGAAGGAGATCTTTGGGATGCTAATCCAGAGGCTCCTGCTATTGGAGGAGGAGGAGGTGGTGGATCTTTTCTGTATCTTTGAACTAGAGGAGGAGAGTATCTTCTGCTTTTCTTCCTCTCCTTCTGCTGATTCTTGGACAGCCACATCCAAGCTGACATCCCTTTATATGGTGTTATCTTTTGAAGAATATAATAAGGAGTGTCATTGTTTGGATTAGGCTTAGGAGCAGGAGGAGGAGGGGCTTTTCGTTTCTTGGATACTGGCTTCCTCTTTGGTTCATCATCAGATGCATCATCATCATCCTCATCATCACTATCCTCATCATCAGATCTTTGAGTATTATCATATAAATTATTCAGAGCCTTCAGTGCCTCAGCTGAAATGATAGACTTATCAGGTTGAGAAGGAGCTTGAGCAGGAATATCAACAGGAACTGGAGGAGAATCCATAGAAGAAGCTAGAGTGTCATCAACTCTGACAGTGCATTCAGCAGCTGCCTTTTCTTCTTGTTGAATGTCAGCCAAGATCACATCATCTAGATTTGGCAATGGAGAATCATCCATGACATAACTAGGAGCAGAAGAAATTTCTGAAGGAGCTGGAATAACTGTGGGCTTAGGAACAACAAAACTATCACTAAGTTGTTTTGCAACTTGTGGACTTACTAGAGATGTATATGGTACAATATCCAAGTAAGGCTTAGTAGTATGATCTGCTGTTAGACATCTCAAAAATGCAAAGTCAAATTCTTCAACAAATTATCTAAATCAACTGTGGGATTAATGATGAAATCACCACCAGTAGTTATTTTCTCAGATACTGACTCTTCCAAGTCCATGTCAGTATCAATAAAATTAATAAAATCAAGATCATCTGTATCAATATACTCTGTACAATCTTCTTCTACTGTTACTGTCTCTACTGCTCGATCTACTACTGCTGGAACTACTGCAGCTTCATCATCAGACATCTCCCCCTGCATGGGTTCATTAAGACATGAAGCCATGCCCCTCACTGAAGATGTGGCAGTAGTGAGGGCAGTGATTTGGGCAGATAGGGTAGTAATTGAAGTAGCAAGAAGTGTAATGGCCTCTGCTATGAGGGTTTTGAGAAGGAGAGTGAGGAGAGCAATGAGATAAGTGTGGAGGTGTCCAATGTTGGAGTGGTTGATGGTGTTACAGGAGGTGTAGAAGTGAGAACTGTGGGAGGGACAGAAAGTGGAGCATCTGGTATGTGAACATATGGAGGGGATGCATGTTGAGGGATGGTAGATGTTTATGGGGATGGATGCGTGGCATCTTCCATGTGGGTGTTTGGAGGAAAAGGTGAATTGGGAGGTGATGGTGGTATGTTGAAAAATAGTAGGGAGGATAAATGAGGAGGAAGTGGAGATGATGGAGGAGTTAGTGCTGGTGAAGCATGTGGAGATTCTGGTGGAGTAGGAGGTTGAGTAGGGGATGATGGAGGTGTGGAAGAGGGATGGATTTGTGTTGCTAGAAGGGGGGCTTGAAAAGATGGTGGTGTTGGATGAATCTCTTCAATAGGTTGGGGAGTGGCTTTAACAGCCCTAGTGCCTTCAGAAGCTGGGGTGGAAGAGGTAGAAGACTTGGATGGCTTAGGTATGGTCCTCTCCCATCTTCCAAATAAGGCACATGTAATCCTTTTGTTGGCATTTATGAATATGGTCTGGGAGACCAGGGATTCAGTAACCTTCTCCTTGAGGAATATCCCTAGTATTCTTCCAAAACACGCTTCTTTCTTATTATTTTTCTTCTTTATCAGATCAAAGAGGATCTGAGCCCAATGCACTTGCTTCTTATTTATCACTGCACACATGACCAAGAACTAATGCCTTGTGATATAGTCATGGGCAGTATGCTTGCCAAGCAAGACCCTCTCAACAATGTCTGCCAGGAACTTGTATGCTGCAGACAGATTCTTCTTCAACATTTTATTTGGGTTGTCACCAGCATAACCCATCAGATTTAGCATTGTATCAAACTCTTCAGAATCAATTTCTAATTCCTCTTCTCCTTTTGTCAAACCAAAAATTCCAGTTAAAACTGTGGGAGTTAAGGAGATAGTGTTACGCGCGATTGATCCTATCATAGTATTTTCTTCAGAAGTGGATGAAGTATAGACCCATTCTCGGATTTCTATTCCTTCCAACTTTATCCTGGTAGTCATCAGGTTCTTCAAGTTCTGTTCTTCCAGAAGTTCCAGAATATATAGAAAGATTGGATCCGAGTGCTGGAAAAATTCGAAGTCGACATCAAACCCGGTGTCAAACATCATACCGGCTAGAGCTCCTGCTGGAATCGCCATGGAATCACCTGCAAAAGTGAGAAATGTCGATCAAGTGCAAGAGAACAGAAAGTGCGGGATAGAGGTCGAAGAAAACCTAGATATAAGGTTTTCCAGAATATGAATCGACAAACTCCGTTCCACGAAAACAAAAACAATTCTTCGAACTGAGTTCGACAAAATAATTTAGAAGTAAATAATTGTCGATCTCATCCTGAAGAATTGAAGACAATTCGTCGAGCGCCGTTCGACGAATATCTTCTAAAGCAAGTTCGTCGATCTCCAGTCGACGAAAATTATTTCACTCACAGAGAGTTGGTCGACCTCTATTCGACAAAGATCTCTCAAACTTTCCCCGGTTCGTCGAACTCTGTTCTACAAACTTTGGAAAATTCGTCGAGTGCAGGTAGAACTTAAACTAAATCTTCTTCATTTATCATTCCAAGCTGATTTATAAAGAATACATGATTTTTTCATCCAGAGGTTTGGTGAATATTTCAGCTCTTTGTAAATCAGTGTAGATATAGACAAGATTAATTTTATTTTTGTCTACACGCTCTCTAATAAAATGATGTCTAATGTCTATATACTGTGTCCTACTATGATGGACTGGATTCTGTGCTATGGCTATAGCACTTGTGTTATCACAAAGTAGAGTTGAATTATTTAAGTTGAGACTATAGTCTGGTAATTGGTTTTGTATCCACAGCATTTGTGAGCAGCATCTACCAGCTGCAATGTATTCTACCTCAACAGTGGAGGTTGACACAGATGATTGCATTTTACAAAGCCAGGACACTAATCTCATACCAAGGAACTGGCAAGTTTCTGAGGTACTTTTTCTATCCACCCTGCATCCAGCAAAATCAGCATCTGAGTATCCAGTTAACTCAAATTCTGATTCTGTGGGATACCATAAGCCTACACTAGGACAACCCTTTATATATCTCAAAATTCTTTTTAGGAAAATAAGGTGAGATTCTTTGGGGTTCACCTGGAACCTAGCACAAAGGCATATGACAAATATAATATTAGGTCTTTTAGCTGTGAGATATAGTAGGGACCCAACAATGCCCCTATATAGTTTCTGATCTACAGGTTTCCCTGATGCATCAGAGTCAATCACAGCATTTGTAGCCATAGGTGTTTTCTTTACTGAGGCATCAGCCATCCCAAACTTCTATATTAGCTCTTTAGCATATTTAGCTTGGGAGATGAAGATGCCATCATGGAGTTATTTCACTTGGAGACCAATGAAATAGGAAACCTCACACATGCTACTCATTTCAAATTTGGAATGCATGAGGTCAAAAAACCTCTTGCATAATTTTGAATCAGTAGACCCAAAGATGATGTCATCCATATATATTTGTACTAACAAGATTTGGTCCTTATGATGTCTAGTGAAATGTGTTTTATCTACTATGCCTCTAATGAATTTATGCTCTAATAAAAAGCTTGATAGGGTCTCATACCAAGCTCTTGGAGCTTGCTTCAGACCATAGAGGGCTTTATGCAACTTGAATACATGCAAAGGATGAGTTGGAGAGACAAAACCTGGAGGTTGTTCAACATAAACTTCTTCTTTTAATACTCCATTCAAGAATGCACTCTTCACATCCATTTGGTAGACCTTGAATTTCTTGTAGGCTGCATAGGCTAGGAATATTCTTATGGATTCTAACCTTGCAACAGGAGTAAAGGTTTGATCATAATCTATTCCTTCCTCTTGTCTGTAGCCTTGAACAACAAGCCTAGCCTTGTTTCTCACAATAACTCCTTGGGCATCAAGCTTATTTCTGTATACCCATTTGGGTCCAATAACTCGGTAGTTTTATGGTGTTGGAACCAAATCCCAAACTCTACATCTCTCAAACAGATTTAGTTCCTCCTGCATTGCAATGATCCAGTGGGGATCTTGCTCTGCATCATGAATGGATTGAGGTTCAATCTGAGAGAGAAAACAGGAATGCATCACATCTTGATTGAGTTGATGTCTTGTTTATAAACCTGCTGATATGTCTCCAATCACTTGAGATCTGGGGTGATCCCTAAGTATGACAAGATCAGTGGGTGGAGTTGGTTGTGCAACAGTATTTGAAACCAATTCCTCTCGTGGAATTATGTTGGCTATTGGAGGAGAGTCAATCCCTTCAATGTTTTCTTCTTCACTATCTTCATTGACTTGTGGAGAAGGATGAGTTGGAACCCCTTGGGTAAGGTTTAGGTCATCCAACTTCTCACACAAGTGAGGTACCTGTAAAGAGTTACTGGTAGAAACTTCTTTCTCTTTGCAATATATGTTAGTCTCATCAAAGCTTACATGAATTGATTCCTTAATTTTCAGTGATGATTTATTAAAGACCCTATAGGCTTTGCTTACTTGGGAATATCCTAGAAAAATTCTCACTTCAGCCTTAGCCTCAAACTTTCTAATGTATATCTTATTGTTATTATGTATATAACAGGTACAACCAAATACTTTAAAATAGTTTATTTTAGGTTTCTTCCCTTTTAATAATTCATAGGGAGTCCTATTCTTTAGCTTATGTATCAGGCTTCTGTTCAGGACATAGTTTGCAGTGTGTACAGCCTCTGCCCAAAAGGTTTATGACAAGTATGCATCAGCAAGCAATGTACCTGCAGCTTCAATGAGTGTCCTATTTTTCCTTTCAGCTACCCCATTTTGTTGAGGAGTTCTAGGAGCTGAGAAGCAATGCCTGATAACTACCTTCTCACAGAACTCATGCATAAGAAGAGACTAAAACTCTATGTCATGATCACTTCTGATCAATGCAACATGAGTAGAGAACACAATCTATATGGTCCTGAGAAAATCTGTAAGAACCTTGAAGGTATCTGACTTAGATCTCAGAAAAAATACCCAAGTGAACCTGGAGAAGTCATACATAATAACCAAAGTGTAGGATTTCCCTCCTAGGCTTTATACAGCAATGGGTCCAAATAGATCCATATGTAGCAAATACAAAATCCTAGGTGAATCACTTTTATTAATGGATTTTAAACTAGATTTAGTTTTCTTGCCTAATTGACAAGCCCTGCAAAGGCCTTCCTTCTTATAGGGACCAAGAGGTAGACCTCTAACAAGGTTGTCTTTAGATAGCCTAGCAATGTTTTTCATATTTACATGACCTAGTCTTTTATGTCATAAATCATTCTGGTTACTAGTTAAATTAAGTAAACAGATATCAGAAGTGGCAGATAGAAAATCAAGTAAGTATATGTTGCCTTGTCTATTTCCAATTAAAATAGGTTTGTTTTCTTTAGAAGAAATAATACAAGAGCTAGAGTTAAAAGTTACCTGATAACCTTCATCATAAATTTGGCTTATTGCGATGAGGTTATGTTTGAGTCCTCTTACATATATTACTTTCTTGAATGTAACTGCTCCAATCTTCACTGCTCCATATCCTTCAGATTAGCCACTTTTTGAATCCCCAAAGATCACCTTTGGCCCTAGCTTGGACTTGTAATTGGTGAGATTGTCCTTGCTACCTATCATATGTTTGGAGCATCCACTGTCTAGGTACCATGGTTGATTTACTCCTGGACATCTCTTCTCCTGTAATGAAAGTAGTTAAATATTCTTGACCCAGGTTACCTTGGGTCCTTTGTTTTGTTGATATGAAAAGCTGAAAATAACTGAAAATTCTGGTTGGGATTTATATCAAAGAGGGTGATATCTTCTAGGTGGTATAACCCAATCAGCTAGAGGATTAAATGCTTTTCTAGAATTATTTAAGTTGCATTTATAGTTAAAATTTTGGTTAAATCTTTCTGGGTTCGACGAATTTCTGTAAGTTCGTCGACCAGAGTTCGACGAATTAGGTTGAGATCATCGATCTCTGCCCAGAGAATGAAGATATTCATTTTCTGTACCCCACGCTCGTCTACCTCTTCTCGACGAACCATACAAAGTTCATCGATCGCAGTTAGATGAATGATTATTATTGAAGTTTACATTCAGAGATCGTCGTTTTGAGTTCGACGATCTGTTCCCATATCGTCGATCTGAGTTCGACGATAACTGCCGAACATTGTTATTTTTATGATTCTTCTGGTTTTTGATTTTTTCCTTAGCTTCAATTTGTTCTAAAATTTTGTTAACCTTATTTACTTGTTCAGTGTTTTTCTTTCCTTTATCAGAGATAAAATTTACAGGTTTTGAAAGATGATTCCTTTGGATTAGGGTTGGTTCACTAGATGTGGCTCCTAATCCTAATATGCAGTTATTAGTTCTAGCATTTACTGTGTTGGTTATATCTAGCAATTTCAAACTTCTGCCATTTAATGATTCTTCTAATATCTTAGTTTTGCTAAGTTCTGATTTCAGAAAAATGATTTCTTCATTTGCAGATTTCAGTTCACTAGATAGAGTTGCATTTTCAGAGGTGATTTTATCTAGATCATTCAATTTATCTCTGAGAAGTTTGATTTCCTTCTCAGAGCTTATCAAATCTAAGCATAGGTTTTTAAATTCAAATTTAAATTCATCAGATTTAAAATCATAAGATGTTATTACCTGATCTTCAGCTGACAGGTTTTCTTCATTATCAGATTCATCTATATCTGATCTGCTACTGCTTCATCAATTTCCATAAGGCAAACCTCCTTTGCCTTGGCCTCCTCTTCTTCTTCACTGGAGCTGGAAGATGTGGATTCATCTTCTGTGTCACTACATGTTTCAGCCACAAATACTTTGTCCTTCCTTTTGTGCTTGTTGGAAGAGGGCTTGCTGTAATGATTGCTTCTTGATTCCTTCTCTCTTCTTCTTTCCTTCTTTTGATTTTCAGGACATTCAGACAGGAAATGTCCTAGTTTCCTACACCCAAAACACACTACCTCTTTAGTGGGGGTTTTGTCATACCTTGGCTGGCTATCATTTCTCGATGACTTCCTTCTGAAGTCTTTCCTTGCTAGTTTGAAGAATCTCTTGGCAAAGAGACTCATTAGCTCTTCATTGACTATTGGGGCTTCAGTTTCTTCAGCAGCCTTGAATGCAATGGATTGTTCTTTCCTTACTGGAGGATGAGTCCTGTGTTCCACTGCTTCTCTGGACTTGATTAGCTGCTCATAAGATTTGAGCTTTCCCAGGAGAGATTTAGTTGAAATCTCATTCAAGCTTCTGGCCTCTTTGATTGGCCAGATCCTGGTGTTATATGAGCATGGGAAGCACATTAGGATCTTGTCATTCACTTTAGTCAAGGTGATTTCTTTGTCTAAGGTCCTTAGCTCACTGATGATGGAGTTAAGCCTGTTGTACATCACTTCAACTGTTTCTGCCTCATCCTTCTTGAAGTTTTCATACTGTGTGATGAGGTTTGATATTCTATCTTTCCTCTCATCTGCTGAGCCAGCAACCATTTGATTGAGTGACTCCCAGATTGCTTTTGCAGAGGTGCACTCAGCCACATTCTGAAAGATGTCATCTGACATAGTCTGAGCTAATATGTTCATGGCTTTGGCATCAGCAATCTTGGCTTTCTTCTGGACTTCAGTCCACTCAGGTGGTGGACTGCATTGTTGCTGGAAGATGTTGTAGATGTAGATGCCTATGGGGGACCTGTCAAAATAGAATTGTATATGTCTTCATCAATAAAGTTCATATACAACTTGACTCTTGCCTTCTAGATGGCAAACCTATTAAGGTTGCAAACTGGAGGTCTGGTGGTTGCATAATCCTTGTTCTGTGCCATGGCTGTGTTTATAATCTAAATGAAAATAAAATAATATTTAGATCTAACAAAGGATCTTTGGTTCAAGGTTTATCTTGTATAACCAAAGGAACCTGCTTTGATACCAATTGAAAGTGATGGGTTAGATCTAATATACTCTAGAGGGTGGGGGGTGAATAGAGTATTTGTAGTTCCTTATAAAACTATTACAGCTTATGTTGTAATTAAAATGTGCAGAATTAAACTAAAGTAAATAATCACACAGCAGTCCTAAAAACACAAGCACAACAAGAACAAAAAAGAAAAGGGGCAACCAGACGACACAAGAAGTTTTATATTGGTTCCCCAACCTGGGTACATCCACTCTTCTACCACCCTGGTAGGAATCCACTCAGGTTTTTGATCAGGTGCCTGACACCATTGAGCTTTTAATTAGGTGCTCAAAAACCAAATCCTCAATTCTTTTGATCAGGTGACTTGTAACCAGGAATCACTTTTAAAGGAAGATGACAACCCTTTATAGAGGTGGGGATGAGAGAGTGATGACAATCTTCTTTTTTCAATCACAATGAGAAGACTATGTGGATTCAGTGATATTGTCAAAGCTCCCCCTAAGATGTAGAAGAGTTCAGGAGAATTGGAGCTTTGCACAGGGTGATAGGCCTTCAAGCTTTTAGCCTTAATCATAGAGATCTTCAGGAACTTCTTTGACAGATGGAAGATTTGTTGTCCTGTGAAGTGTCCTGGAGAGTTTGAAGAATGAAGACTCTTGATATTTGAATGATTGTTCTTCTTCTTCAATATCAGAATTCTTGTATCATACTGAGAGCAGACTGGTTGAGTTTTTCTTGTCTGATTCAGTAATCTTCTCTATGTATATGTTTCTAACATTCTTTGTATCTGTTTGTTGTGTTAGAGAAAAGATAAAAATCCCTTTTTATATTTTCCTGGGGAAATTGGTATTTCGAATTTTGAATTCCTTCTTCATTCAATGCTGACGGCGTAAAGAATAAGCAGCATTGAATAATTTCCCCAACTGTTGCGTGGAAAAATGGCAAGCAATAAACCTGGAGAATATCCCAATCAATGCTCCTATAACGGTTATATTCAGAGAATGATAGAGCATTGTTTACCCAGGAATCATTGTAGTAATAATGGGGACACAGCTGAAAATGACTTTGTCTAGAATCGTCGAACAGATGACAGAAATCATCGACCTGAGTTCACAGTTCATCGAGCTGAGTTGTTGTTTTCGTCGATCAGATAACTTCTGTTCGTCGAGCTGAGTTCCAAGATCGTCGACCTGATAACTTCTGTTCGTCAATATGAGTTTCTAAATTTGTCAAATATTCTATGTGTCGACACAAGTCTTCTGTGTGGTGTCGATATAATCTTTCCAAAATGTCGACTGATGATCTGGGTGTCGACACAAGTTCTTCTAGTGTCGACTCAGTTTGTGTCGACTATATTCTGAGTGTCGACACAAGTCTTCTGGTTCTAAGTTGTTGAAGTAGATAATCCATAATTCATCGGGCAAAGAACTGAGTTTGTCGACCTAAGACTAGAGAACATATTCTTGACAGAATGTTGTAGTAGTCCAAAGATTCGTCGACCAAAGAATAGAGTTCGTCGAGCTGAGAACTAAGTTCGTCGACCAAAGTCTGATACTAAGGACTTAGTATATCTTGATGTTTTCTGAAGTTGAAGTGTTGTTGTAGTGTCCAGGTTTTTGTCGACCTGAGTACCAAGTTCGTCGAGCTCAGCTCAAAGAATTTACTCTGAGATCGTCGAGCTGAGCACGACAATCGTCGACCTGAGTTCGACGAACGTCGAACTCACTTATAAAGTCTTGAAATCTTCTAAGTCTTGAGTGTCTGGCTGTCTTATTGATAGCTGGTCCATGTGTTGTTGACTCTAAGGACTTTGCCTAGACTCTAGGACACAAGCATGACCCTGGCTATACATTGTGGGTCACATCATCCTAAGTTAGTAAACCAAGCCCAAATCAAACTAGGGATCCAACATTATATAGGGCCATTATTGGGTCCATGTTATATCTTACAGCAAGTAGACCAGACATAATGTTTTTTACATGTCTTTGTGCTAGGTTTCAAGTGAACTCTAAAGAATTTCACCTTATTTTCTTAAAAAGGATTTAAAGATATATAAAGAGTTGTCCTAGTCTAGGACTCTGGTATCCAACTGAGTCAAAGTTTGAGTTGACTGGATACTCAGATGCTGACTTTGCTGGATGTAGAGTAGACAGAAAAAGTACATTAGGGACATGTCAGTTCCTTGGTATAAGATTAGTGTCTTGGTTTTGTAAAAAGCAATGATCTGTGTCAACTTCAACTGCTGAAGCAGAATACATAGCAGCTGGCAGTTGTTATTCCCAGATGCGGTGGATTCATAACCAACTCCTAGATTATGACTTCAACTTAAATAATTTGACCTTACTATGTGATAACACAAGTGCAATTTCTATTGCACAAAATCTAGTGCAACATAGTAGGACTAAGCACATAGACATCAGGCATCATTTCATTAGAGAGTGTGTGGACAAAAATAAAATTAAGTTTGTCTACATCTACACTGATTTGCAAAGAGTATACATCTTCACCAAACCCTTGGATGAAAGGAATCATCTGTTCTTTATAAATCAGCTTGGTATGATCAATGGAGAGGTCTTAATTTAAATTTTTGCCTGCGGTCGAAGAATTTGCCTCAATTCGTCGAACGGAGATTGACAAACTGAGAAGAGTTTTTGAGAAATTTGTCGAAAGGAGATCGACGAACTCTCTATGTGTAAAGCTCTTTTCGTCGAACGGAGATCAATGATATTGCTTCAGAAAATTTTCGTCAAACTAAGATCGACGAAATGTTTTACCTCTTCTGACTGAGATCGACGAATTTTTTTCTTAATATAATATTTTGTCGAACCCAGATCGAAGAATTTTTATTTTTCGTTGGACAGAGTCTGCCACTTCATATTTTGAAAACCATATATCTAGGTTTTCTTCGAGCTCCATCCAGCGCTTTCTGTTCCCTTGCACTTGATCTCTTTGTTTTTTGTTGCAGGTGAACGAATGGCGATTCCGGCGAACAACCTTGCTGCAATGAAGTTTGACACAGGATTTGATGTTGATTTCGACTCGTTCTCCCATACTGATCAAGTATTCATCAACATCATCCAGTTGTGTGAGGAACAAAAACTGAAAACGTTCATGACTACATGAATCATGATATCAGCCATTAAAAAAAGGGAATGGGTTTACCTTGCAACGTCTCCTGATGCAGACACCATGATAGGCACTATCAGTGGCACTCAGGTTATTTTGTCTCCTATAGTTCTTACTGAAATATTTGATTTATCTACTAGAGAAGATGACATAGAGATAGATACTGAAGAATATGAGAGTATGCTAAATACTATGGGGCACACAGAAGGAAACCCCAATAAACTGTTGAAAAAAAAATCTGTCTGTCCAATATAAGTTTTTGGCAGACATAGTCAGCAAAGTGTTGTTGGGCAAACATACTGCACACGATTACATCACCAGGAACCAGTTCCTTGTGATGTGTACTATGGTTAACAAAAACAGATAAACTGGGGACAGATATTGTTTGAGTTAATAAAGAAGAAAAACACAAATAATGAAGTGTGTTTTGGAAGGATTCTATGAATCTTGCTTCAAGAAAAGGCTCTTGAACTACTGGTCTCCACGACAGTGTTCATTAATGCCTCGAAGAGGCTTACCTCTTCCTTTTTTGGCAGATGGGAGAGAACCATCACAAAGCCATCTAGAGCTTCTACCTCCTCCAGGGTTTCTGAGGGTACAAGAGCTGCACCAGCAGATCCCCTACCCCCAGAAGTCATCCCCTCCACCAACATTCCAGCCATCCAAATTCCTACTCCTACATCTCAACAACCATCTTCTTCTCCAGTTCATACTATCACACCAATTCAATTCCCTGCACATCAATCAATTCCAACAGCAACTCCATCTCATCAACATCTGCCAACACCAATTCAATCTCCACAACACATCACACCACCTCCATCTCCACTTCCATCTCATCTGGATAACATCTCATCCATACCATATTTTTATCTATTTTCATCTCCCATCCAATCTCCATCACCTCCTGATGAACCCATGCCAGACATCACCACTTTCCCTTCATTATCCATCCTCCCTATTTCTATATCAAGTCAGACACCCTCTGAGTTTATGGAAATGGATTCCCCCCCCCTTCCATCCATTCTGGAACTCCTTACTCCACTCATCTCAAATCTTATAGTAGTGGTCATTAAACCTCTTGCTGACTCCATTGCATCTTTGTCTGTCATCATCTCTTCTGCCTCAACTGTCCCTTCTTCTGGGGGCTTGGCTTCAGGACCCTCTAAAACCAGGCAGGGGGAGATACTCAATGAAGAAGCTCCAATTTCTTCTCCTCCAGCAGACACAACAGATACAGTAACAGTTGTGCAGACAAATGAGCCTACAGATGTAGATATAGATGTTACTAATTTTGACATTGATATATTGTGTACAGATACAGCTATAGAGACTGCATAAATAATATTTGTTGGTGATTGTATTGTCAATCCCACAGTTGATTTATTCAATTTATTAAATTCTTTTGATACAATTCATTTGAACTTTCTCCCAGTAGTCTGCCCAAAGCATTTTATGGCTATTGTACCATATACTTCTCCAATAATCCTACAGTTGCTAAGCAACTTAAGGCAAGTTTTGCAAGAACAGAGCCTGCAAAAGTATCATCCCCTCCAAAGGCTATCTCACCTCCCACATATAAGATGAATGATAGTCCTGTGCCAGAGTTAGATGACATCATTCTTGCTGACATAGAAGATGAAAATAAAATAGTTGCAGAAAGCACTATAGTGACACATATTTCAGCTCTTTCAGAACCTTCAGTACAGCCTCAGGCTGAAAAACATATTTCCAAAGACATTCTGAAGGCAATTGATGACTTATATGACAATCCTTAGGCATCTTCTGATGATGAAGATGATGATGATTCTGATGATTCTAATAATACTAAAGCTAAGAAGAAGATTGTTAAGAAGAGAAAAGCTGCTCCTAAACTTAATCCCACTCATGATACTCCATACTATATTCTGTAGAATATCACTCCATTTCCAGGGATGCTAGCATGGATGTGGCTTTCCCAGAATGAACAGAAAGCCAGAAAGAAACGCAGGAGGTACTCTCCTCCTCCTCCTTCTCAAAGGAACTAGAAAGGTCCTCCTCCTCCCATTGGTGCTTCAGGTAACATTTCTCAGAGGTCTACTCTATATGCTCGAACATATCAGAGACAACCTGACAGATCCTCAAGATCACATGGAAGTAGTCAGCACAGGTATTCCAGTAGTAGCAGACAGCAGCAATAGCAACAACAACAAGACATTCAACAGCAAGCATCTAAAACTAGAAAAGCTGGAAGTCCAAAAAGGCCAGAATCACCCCCAATACCCTTTATGGATCTTGAAACAGAAACTACCTTAAGAATGGCCA
Organism: Platanthera guangdongensis; assembly: GCA_039583875.1. NCBI lineage: Eukaryota > Viridiplantae > Streptophyta > Magnoliopsida > Asparagales > Orchidaceae > Platanthera > Platanthera guangdongensis. The sequence continues at coordinate 127,798,104 of CM077161.1, read as the reverse complement.
TATTTCAATAGCTTATTAGACTCTCTATGATTAATAAAGCCAAAGCTGAAGGCAGAGATCCATCACAATACTCTACCATGTCAACCTACATAAAAGAAGAGCTGAAAAGGTATGAAAATGCTAACAAATGTTTCAATGTAGATGCATATATGAACTTGCATCCAGAGGCTGTTGTACATAGAGCAACCTCTCTTAAGATAATTGGAGCTGCAGACATGACCATGTCCAAAAGAGAAGCAGTCAATCCTAATAGAGAAATCAAGTTCACACAGCCTTCTAAGCAAGACAAAGCTGACAAGGAAAAGAAGAAGAAGAAGAAATGAATATTTTATTTAGTTTTAATTTTCTCAACTATACTTGTTTAATCTGTCACAAAGCTTATTATGTATATATCTGCTAGATATCATTTAAATTTTCTGCCAGATATATTTATTTTGCTTTGTGATTGTTTTCTTTCATTTGTATAAGTGACCTTACCCAAATAGGGGGAGATTGTTGGATCCCTACTTGGATTTGGGCTAGGTTTACTAATTAGGATGTCTAACCCACAATCTATAGCCAGGGTCATGTGTTTTGAGTCTTAGAGTTTAGGCTAAGTTTTTTTTAAGGTTCAACCTTACATGAACCAGCCAGCAGAAGACCTCGGATTGACTCAAGACTTAGAAGAAATCAAGTTCAGAATTTAAGTTCGACGTTCGTCGAACTCAGCTCGACGATAGTTGTGCACTACTCGACGAACTCAGAGTTAATTCTATGAGTTGAGCTCAACGATATTCGATCTCAGGTCGACGAAGTCCAGAGTTTAGCTTCAACACATTCTTTGCAGATTAATTTCTCTGAACTCAGCTCGACGAAGACAGATTATCAGCTCGACGAACTTGGACAACAGAATTGGCAATTTATTCACAGAATGCAGCTTGTTGTGCTCAGGTCGACAAACTTGGATCTCAGGTCGACGAACAAGTTTTCTCAAGTTGACAAACAGGATTTCTCAGCTCGACGAACTTGGATCTTAAGTCGACGAAATCTGTTCTATAGTCAATGATTTATGTTGGAGTTCCAGACTTAGTTTTTTCCTCATTTTCTGCCCTTATTTCATATATTATTTAGCAATACTTTCCTGAGTAATTAATGCTTATATTCCCTGAATATAGTCGTTATTGGCAGCATTAATTATGGTCTTCATCAGGTTAATTACTTGCTTAATTTATTGGGACAGTTGGGGAAACTTATTAAAGATATTATTCTCCAGCCGATTTTCATTCTCCAAGTAATCAGCATTCAATGCAGATAATTCAAAATTCAAAGGAGAATTTCGATAGAGAATATAAAAGAGATTTTTCTCTTTTCAGTGATAGAAAACAAGGAAGTAATAGAGATAATTAAACAGATATACAAAAAACAGTCTCAGACATTTTCTTTGTGCAGAAAACATCCTGTTTTCACCTTGATCTTTCTGAAGAAGAAGAAGAACAATAACAACAAACACAAAATCAAGAGTCTTCTTCAAATTCATCTCTAGGAGCTTTCAAGGACAACAATCATTCTATCAGTCAGAAGTTCCTGGATTACTTCATTCAAGGCAGAAGACCTACACCCTGAGCAAGGCTTCAAGTGATTTCTGAAGGAGTCTTGACAACAATAAATCCACTTGTCTTCTCTATTGAATAGAGAAAGAGAAGACAACATTAAATCTCTCTCCCACCACTTGTAAAAGGGTTTATTAACTCCCTTCAAAATTTTATTTTGGTTTTGTGGCACTTGATCAAAAGCTCAAAGGGTTGTGAGATCTCCTTGAAAATAGATCTTGTGGTGGCAGTCACATGATCAAAAACCTACTAGTGGATTCCTACCAGGGTGGTAGAAGAGTGGATGTACCCAGGTTGGGGAACCACTATAAAATTTCTTGTGTTGTATGGTTGCCCTTTTTCCTATTGTTCTTGCTATGGCTGTGATAGATTAGTTTGATGTGCTATGGTAGATTAGATTAGATTGTCTTTTCTTTTTATTCCTACTACTGGTTTTACTAATATATTCTGATAATATTTTAAATAGCCAAAAAGTTTTATTACTCTATTCACCCCCCCCCCCACCCCCTCTAGAGTAAATCAGATCTAACCCCTATCTTTCAGGCTAGGTTCACTATTAGGATTGATGACCCACCATGTATAGTCTAGGTTCATTTGTTAGTTCCAAGGTTAAGGTCAATTACTTAAGGTTAGTTCACTGAGACCTACCTTCAGAAGGCTTCAGAAGACTTAAGAGACTCAAGACTTAGGAGACAATGTAGTTTTGAAGATTGCAGAAAAAGGAGTTCGACGATAACTGAACTCAGCTCGATGATAGTTGATCTCAGATCGATGAACTCAGAGTTCCTTCTCTGAGTTGAGCTCGACGAAAGTGTAGCTCAAGTCGACAAACTGTGAGCTTATCTCAGGATCTCAGCTCAACGAACTTAGAGCTCAGTTTGGTAAGTGTGTTTACAGTTCGACGATCTTGGTGCTCAGCTCGACGAAGGAGAATTATCAGCTCGACAAACTTGGAACTTAGGTCGATGAAAAACCTTCCTCAGTTCGACTAACTCCATCCAGGTTTTGTTCGACTATCTTCTCTCAGTTTCTCAGACCGTCTAAGGAAATTCGATTTTAGATTATTTCAAATATTCAGACTGTAACACTCTAATAATTAATGCTATATTCTCAAGAATATAGCCATTCATGGCAGCATTAATTAAGGATTTTCACAGAGTTATTACTTAATATATTTACTTGGACAGTTAGGTAAATGCATTGAAGACAATATTCAGCATTCCAATTCCCAGAAAATATGTAGAGGACTTCAAGGATTTGAATTTAAAAATCAGCAATCAGATATAAAAGATTTTCATAAGATTGTTATATTGAGTCTAATAGTTAGAATTTACCGAGTCAGGAAAAAGAAGATAGAAAATATATGCATTCTAAGAACAAGAAACAGAGACACAGAGCATCTTGTTCATCTTCTTTCTTCTTCTTCAAGTTTTCTTCTAGCAACACAACATACAATCTGAGACCAAAAGCTCAATCACTCAGAGATATTTACTGGAAGAAGTGCTCATCTTGAAGGCCTACACCATGAGCAAAGCTTCCATTCTCCTGAACTATTCTACATCTCAGGGTGAGCTTTGACAACAACATCAATCCACTAGTCTTCTCAGAACATTGAGAAAGAGAAGACAATATCAATTTCTTTTTACCTCACTGTAAAAGTGTTTCTAACTCCCTTCAAGAGTTAATCCCTTGGTTGTTAAGTCTCCTGATCAAAAGACTTAGTTTGCTTTTTGGGCACCTGATCAAAAACTCAAAGGGTTGCTAGATCTCCCTTGAAAATATATCTTATGGTGACAGGGCACCAGAGCAAAAACCAGTGGTGGCAGGGCACCTGATCAAAAACCTGTAGTGAATTCCTACCATGGTGGTGGAAGAGTGGATGTACCCAAGTTTTAGGGTAACCACTATAAAATCTTTGTGTTGTCTGGTTGCTCTATTTGTTATTTTTTGTGCTGTGATTTCTGTGTTTTATTTCTGCTCATATACATGTAGATATCACTTATTTTAATCCGCTATAAAAATTAATCAAAAGATTTTTAATACTCTATTCCCCCCCCCCCCCCACACACACACACACACAGAGTTAGTGTGATCTATCCCTTCACTTTCAAAGACTTACTACTGGAGAAGGGCATCTCGGACACATCAAGCCAAGAGGAAGATGACAAAGGAACTGTGTGTTCAAAACATGTCGTGTACAAAAATAATATAAGGAAGTCAAACTCCTATACAACTCGTAACTTTATCTCTACATTATTTATGCTAGAAAATGATAAATGTAGGACTAAGAAATTGACGAGTATTAATTCAAAACTATGTTCAGAAAATAATCACTTAAAGGCCCGTGTTAGTGTAGAATCCAACATTGTTGTGCGTAGTTTGCCTGTTTGTTCTTTAGATAACATTTCTGCACCTTATATAGATTATACTGAGTTTAAATAAAAGTATAAGGTTCTTGAACAGGAGCTTCGTGTCGCAAAAGAACAAAGTGATAAGTTGTGCTCAGAAAATTCATTAGTGAAGAATGACTGTGTTGAATGCAACACTCATAAAGTTGAGATGGAAGAGATGAATGATACATTCAATGAATATAGGAGTAAGAATAAAGCTCATATCGAATCTATTGTCTCCACTCTAAAAAACAACACAGTTTCATACAACAAAGCTAGGCACAACCTCAAACTAAAAAACAAAGAGCTAACTATAAAAATCAACGTGCTCAAGGAAATAATGCTTAAAAACTCGCAAAACCCAATTTCTAAGTTGCACCTGAAACCCGAAAGCACATTGAATATGAACCACCGTACAAAGGCCGAATTAATCAAAGGAAATGGGAAATGTCAAGAAAATATACATGACACTACAAAACAAAAAAAATCATCTTTACATGTACAAACCAACTACTCCATTAATAAAATCAAATGAACGCAAGTTTTCTTCAAATAATCATTTCGCTATGAGTCATTACACAATACACAACTATCACAGCTCCAAGAGCAATCTCAACAAAGCTAAACCACAAACGCAATTGTGAACAACTAGAGATCATATAAGGATCCCTAGACGGTTAAGTGGAAACTTGCAACATTAGAATGAATAGAGGTCCATCGTTCAGAAGAGCGCACCAACTTCTCTCAAAAGGGGTCACTCACCGTCATCACCCTAAGGCACAACACGTTATGTTTGGGTACTCAAAGAAACCGCCACTCATGGTCCCTTTTGGGTACCTAAATCTCTTATCCATTAGTATCCACGAATGGCGTGGAGTAGAAAATAATCAAACCAAATCTACTCGATAATCTACATCATGATATGCTCATTTTTTTATTTTATTTTTTCATTCTTATTATTGTTTTGCTTTTTTTTTGCATGTACTTCACGATATGCTCACTAAATTATTTTTGGAAATACTCTTTAGTCTAGCATGTAGTGTATCTCCTATTATTTGTATTTGTTGTGAGCTAGCACGATAAGACTACAATATTAAATAAATTAGAGCATGATGTCAGAAAATCACAATGAGTATAGTGGTTGCACAGAACGGAACTATGGATTAAAAGATAGCACTTGATCGATGATTCACCATGAAAAGAGATAGGATAAATAAAAATAATATTTTATAATTGAGACTTAACTCGACCGTGACGGATCCGAAAATAAGACAAAATCTCGCTAGAGCATTAAGTCTCCTAACTTATAGACGCTTTGATCGAAATCTCTTTACAAATCAAAGGGGCCTAAAGTTGCATTATCGAGATGATCTGCACTATTGGATTTGACTCCAATCCGGAGGATTTACGTCGTCCTAACTATAGGATTGCGTACAACTCCTTCCCTCTTTGAGTGATCTTTCAAATCAACGAGTCTCTCGACTATTATGAAATGAGATCAAAGGCCTACTACCATATACCGAAAATACGGAGTCAGCTCGAAATAAATCAAAGAAGGATCGAGCAAAAGTTATCAAAAATAAAATTACGAAGTAAAAAAGAATTCCTATCTCAAATCATGGATCCTCATGATCAAATACTAAAAGAAGATTAGCTACGCATATTGGAAAAGGAAATAACAAAGTAAAGAGAAGAAAATTTCATTTTAGCGAATAATAAATGAAAGAGTACACATGGCTTAAGACAAAACGATACTAAATTACTTAAACGAAATAAGATTGCAACAAGGTAAACTTAATAACAAAAAAACTCTCTTGGCTTGTACTCTTCACTTGCTCTCTCCAAAATCCAACCCCTAAAGCATGAGACCATGGTGCCTTTTATAGATGAGGAGGGAAGATTCTAGATGGGAATGAAGAGGAGGAGGCAAGGGGGGTGGCCAGCCATGGGAATGGGGAGAGGGTGCATGCATTTCATTTAATGAAGGGAGAGGGAGAGGATGATTCAATGCATGGTGGCAAGGTGCATGCATGGAGAAATTAATGAGAGAGAGAGAGGAGATGAATATAGAATAAAAGAAGAAATAAAGGAGGAGGAAAGTTTGTGGCCGGCCATGGGAAATGGGGGACTCATGCATGTGTAAATAAATGAGGAGGGGAGAGAGAGGGTATATTCATGAATATAGCCGGCCATGCTTGAATCTTTGAAGTGGGCCGGCCATGCATGGTGGGATATTCATGTACTTAGGTTGCTTTATGTAGTGGGCTGCTCGGGGTGGGCTTGGAGAGTAGCCGGCTTGCTACATCACTGAAATAGGTTGCTCACTTTGAGGGGGGAGGAGGCCGGCCATGCACTAAGAAGAGAGCTCGGGCTGGATCAATGAAGGAGGGGTCGGGCTGCTCCATATAGGCTGCACCAAGAGTGGCCGGGCTGCTCCATGTAGACTGCACCAACAGTGGCCGGGCTGCTCCATGTAGGCTTCTAGTTGGGCTGTAACATATGGGCTTTGAGCTCGGGTAGGGGCGGCACCAACACATCAAGTGCTGCATCTTGAAGTGGGGAGGAGGCCGGCTATGTACTAGTGGGCTGCATGATCCTACAAATAACAACACAAAATAAACATTAGAAATAAAATATTATTCATGAGCATAAAATTATAACAAATAAGACTAAACATCACATAAAATAATATATATATTAATAAGACTAAACATAGCAACAAATATTAAAACTAAACTAAACATAACACAACATAAAATATAAAACACACGATAAATTTAGAAATTATCATAACATACGAGAAATAAAACAAAACAGACATAAAATAAATAAAATTATAACTAAACTTAGGAATTTAGGTTTATAAACTATACCAAAAACGATGACTAAAAGTAGTCATCAAATTCCCCCATGCTAGAGTATTTGCTTGCCCTCAAGCAAAAAAAACTTAAAGAACTAGGGAAAGAAAACAAAGAAGATTTAGGTTGCATAATTAAGAAAAACAAAACATGAAAAATTAAACTATCCTAATTCCTATGTTAACAACTAGTGGGGTGAGAAGTGTACAATAGAAAACTTGAAAGTGGAGACCTAAAAATATCATTAGAACATAAAGAAAATTTACACATTTCTAAATCTTAAAATAAGGCATCCAAAATTAATGAAATTAAGAAAGGCAAAAGTAGAAGTTCTAAATAGACGGCGCATTAACGAACTACTAGGTTGATAGAATAACAATTAACCCTAAATCACCTCAAGATAACATCCAAAGAAATCCATCAATGATGGTGGCCATAGGCTTGTCCGTTCACACTCTCTCCACTACGTGAATTTATATTCTAAAGATTAATAGGACTTCTATAGGCATTAAATCTTGCCTTAGGTAAATGATTAGGAAATGAAAACAAGGATAAACATGAGGGCTTAAACACTAAACCAAGGTTGAGCTCAAAAATAAAAACATGAAGAGAAATGAGAAATGACAAGTACATCATTTTTCAATTCAAACGAACAAACAAAGGCCATGAACTTTTTTCTTTTCATAAATTGGCCACAAATAAACTTCATTTTTTTCTTTTTGATTGATTTCACTTTTTTTGATAGTAATAATGTTTTCTTCTTTAATAACTTTTTAAGGAAAGCTCTAAATATAAGCTTTAAACACTCCTTTTCATTTCAAAGATAAAACCCTTCACAAAAAAAAATATTTAAGCTCAAAGTTTAGTGTGAAATAGGAAAGACATTTGGCTTTGGTGAAATGATGAAATGAAAGGTGGAGCTAAAGACAAAGAAACATGGAAAAAAGCCCAAAAATTGTTTTGCAATGGTAAATTTGTTGGTGGGCAAGAAAAGATCAAACTAGTCAAAGGGTGGCCTAAATCATTTCTAAAGTACGTAAAAACGACGCAAATGTTTCGAGAGTCGCTAGGGACAAGTTCTAGACACCAAGAAAGACTACCTCACAAATGAAAAAGAGCTAATATTACCTAGCAATCATTCGTAAGCAACTAACCGAATAAAAAGACATAACTACAAATTGCTAACTTATAACATAGAAATCGGATGCCTATATTTAAGAAAAAGAAACTAGTAAAACGAAGCTATGTAAGAATGATAAATTTAGAAAACTAATTCAAAGAAATCTAAATAAAACTAAGGAACCGCACGGGCCTACACATCACTAGAAGAAACATAAAAATAAAGATAGAAAATAATTTTAGATTTTGTTTTTCAAATATATTTTTTTGTAATTTTTGGAAAGGCTAAAATAAAAGCAATACTAAAAAAACTTAACAAAACTATGCTAATTTTTTTAAAAAAAAATTTTTGAAAGAAAAAGGAAAAAGAGACACTAACTAAACCCTCCCCCAAACTTAGATTTTTCATTGTCCTCAATGAAAGAAACAAAAAGAAAAACGAGAAGGAGACTGAGAAGGAGAGAAAAATGCAGAAAGTAAATGAAAATAAAAAAACAGGACTTCCTCGGGTTTGTGAGATGAAGGCGGATGTCGCTCCCCCATGCTTGCTTTTTAGTGCACTGGATCGTCAGCAGGTTTGACTTGATCCATCTTGAAATCAGCAACGTTGGAGCGGCGATCACGAACTTGCTTCGTTAGCCTCCGGAAGGAAGAGCAAAATAAAAGCAAAAGAAAAAAAAGAGTCCGTGGGCAGGTGCCCAAGATTGTTCTTTATTACAATAACTTAAAGTTCAAAAAATATTAATAAAAGTCTTAGAAAAAAAATGAAATGTCAAACATAAAAGAAAGTTGCATTACGATAGAAATAAAAGTTGTTCCACAGCATGAGATACATAATCATTTGAAAAATATAACTTTAAGCAATGATCATTTACTTTAAAATCACCCTTATCCGGGTGCGAGAGGAGCACAATGTCATAAGGAAAAACCTGTTTGACCGTAAAAGGTCCAGACCAGCGAGATTTCAGTTTTCCCGGGAAGAGACGTAAACGCGAATTAAAAAGAAGAACCTGATCGCCTGGTTTAAACAATTTAGGGTGGCGCAGGTTCTTATCATGATAAAGTTTCGTGCGTTCTTTATACAGCTTGTTATTTTCGTAAGCGTACGCTCTCCATTCATTGAGTTCATTCAATTGATTTTTCCTATGCTCACCGACTGAGTGCGGATCGAAATTAAAAAATTTTATCGCCCAATACGCTCGGTGTTCTACTTCTACCGGAAGATGACACGATTTTCCATAGACCAATCGGAAAGGAGTACAACCGATGGAGGTCTTGTACGCTTTCTGATAGGCCCAAAGAGTATCGTCTAATTTTAAGGACCAATCTTTACGAGAAGTAGAAACGTTTTTTTCCAAAATTCTCTTTAGTTCTCGATTGACTACCTCGACCTGACCGTTAGTTTGGGGGTGATAAGCGCTGGATAATTTATGCGTAATGTCATATTTAGTTAAAACCTTAGCTAGTTGGGCGTTACAAAAGTGGATCCCCCTATCACTAATGATCGCGCGAGGAAATCCAAAACGAGAAAATAATTTTTTTTAGAAATTTATGACTACGCGAGCGTCATTACTTGGTAAAGCTTGAGCCTCCGCCCACCTAGAGACGTATTCTACAGCGACTAAAATGTATTTATTTCCGAAACTTGAGGGAAATGAGCCAACAAAGTCTATGCCCCACAAATCAAAAACTTCGCATTCGAGAAAATAATGTTGCTCCATTTCATTTTTATTAGAGATGTTTCCAGTCCGCTGGCACCGATCGCACCCGCCCACAAAGATTTGTGCATCTTTAAATATGCTTGGCCAATAGAAGCCAGCACTAAGTACTTTGTGTGCGGTGCGGTTTGCTTTGAAGTGCCTGCCAGTCGGACCTTCATGAACATGTTTTAAAATTTGCTGACCTTCTTCCCGGGAGACACATCTTCTTACCACCTGGTCCGCACAAATGCGAAATAGAAATGGATCCTCCCAAAAATAATACTTCAACTCAGAAAAGAATTTCTTCTTTTGCTGAGAGGAGTATTCTTTTGGGAGGACGCGGGCCACCAGATAATTGGCCAAATCGGCAAACCATGGGGTAGAAGAAGAAACGTTTAAAATTTTTTCATCCGGAAAAGAATCAATAGGTAAATTTTCATCAAAAATATCAATTTCAGGATTTTCTAGGCGTGAAAGATTATCAGCCGCTAAATTTTTCGCTCCTTTCTTATCCCGGATCTCCAAGTCGAATTCTTGAAGTAATAGGATCCAACGAATAAGATGTGGCTTGGCATCCGGTTTAGAAAGGAGGTACTTCAAAGCGGAATGATCCGTAAAAACGATAACCTTAGAAAGAGTGATATAGGGTCGGAATTTATCAAAAGCAAAAATGATAGCTAAGAGTTCCTTTTCAGTTGTAGTGTAATTTTCTTGCGCTGAATTAAGCATTTTGCTAGCGTAATAGATTGGGTGGAAATTCTTAGCTATACGTTGTCCTAGTACCGCACCGACCGCAAAACTACTTGCGTCGCACATAATTTCAAAAGGTAAATCCCAAACTAGGGCGATCATAATCGGAGCATTTATAAGTTTGGATTTAATTAAGTCGAACGCCGCTAAACAAGAATCATCAAAAATAAAAAGGGGCATCTTTCTCGAGGAGGTGGGTAAGAGGCTTAGTAATTTTGGAAAAGTCCTTAATAAATCTTCGATAAAAACCCGCATGCCCTAAAAAACATCTTATCGCTTTAATATTCATAGGCGGTGGTAACTTTTCAATTACTTCGATTTTTGCCTTGTCCACTTCAATTCCCTTAGCGGAAATTTTGTGGCCAAGGACTAAGCCTTCATGTACCATAAAGTGGCACTTTTTCCAATTCAAAACTAGATTTGTTTCTTCTCAACGTTTTAAAACTTTTTCTAAATTCTTTAAACATAACTCAAACGAGTCGCCAAAAACTGAGAAGTCGTCCATAAACACTTCCATAATGTTTTCTACATATTTATCGAAAATGGCCAGCATGCACCGCTGAAAGGTAGCTGGTGCGTTGCATAGCCCGAAAGGCATCCTACGGTAGGCAAATGTTCCGAAAGGGCAAGTGAATGTTATCTTCTCTTGGTCTTCGGGTGCGATAGGGATTTGGAAATATCCCGAAAGACCGTCGAGAAAACAATAAAAACTATGCCCGGATAAGCGTTCTAAAATTTGATCGATAAATGGAAGGGGGAAGTGATCTTTACGAGTGGCTTCATTTAATTTATGGTAATCGATGCACATCCTCCATCCCGTTACCATCCTAGTTGGAATTAAATCATTATTTTCATTTGTTACTACCGTGATCCCACCCTTCTTAGGTACAACCTGAACCGGACTTACCCACTTACTATCGGAAATAGGATAGATTATCCACGCATATAATAACTTAAGAACCTCGCCCTTCACAACCTCTTTCATATTAGGATTAAGACGACGTTAAGGTTGGACTACATCCTTAGAATTATTTTCAAAAACTATTTTGTGGGTGCAAAAAGAGGGGCTTATGCCAGGAATATCAGAAATTTGCCACGCTATAGCTCAGCGATGCTTTTGTAGTAGTTCGATCAATTGATCGTTTTCGGATTGAGAAAGCAAAGCCGAGATTATAACGGGCAATTTAGAATTTTGTTCAAGAAAGGCATATTTGAGATGTTCGGGAAGGAGTTTTAGTTCTAAGTTGGGTGGTTCATCGTAAGAGTTCTTTAAAACCTTTTCATTTTCAAAGACAATATTTTCATAATTTTTTGTCTAAACAGCGGTTCATTTGCAAAGTTGGCTTGCGCGGACATAACCGTGTCTTCAAAAACATTTGCAAAAAATCAGAAAAAGAGGAAGAAAAATCATTGGAAGAAACATTTGAAAGAGAAAGAGAGGCGTCTTCATTTAAAACATCAAGGAAGAAACATGAGTCGTCATTTTCTAAAGAATTTTTCATGGATTGATTTATTGAAAACGTCACCTCATCATCTCCCACACGAAGCAAAAGATTTCCGTTACTTACATCGATGACCGCACGAGAGGTGGCTAGGAAGGGACGACCAAGGATAAGGGGGACCTCGATGTCTTCTTCAATATCAAGAATGACAAAATCCACCAGGAAGATGAATTTGTCGACCTTCACTAGCACATCCTCAACGATACCTAACAGATACTTAATCGATCGATCAGCCAATTGGATGCTCATACGCGTAGGGCTGAGAGTGCCCAATCCTAGCATTTTAAACAATGAAAAAGGCATCAAGTTAATGCTCGCACCTAAATCCGCTAGCGCGTGCTTTACAAAAAGATCACCAAAAATGCAAAGAATCGAAAAACTACCCGGATCATTTATCTTTGTAAGAAGATTGGAATTTTTTATGACTGCTGAGCATTCTTCATTTAACGTAACATGAGATAAATTTTCTACTTTCTTTTTGTTCGTTAATAGGTCCTTAAGATATTTGGCGTATTTTGGCATTTGGCTAATCGCTTCATGAAATGGCAAATTGATATGAATTTGTTTAAACATTTCAAGAATGCGTCGGTATTGATCATCTAGTTTATCTTTCCTAAGCTTAGCGGGGTAGGGAGGTGGTGGAAATTCTTTTAAAATATCGAGATCATTATTTTTAAAACCATCTTTTTCCTTTTCCAAAATAGATGTTTCTTGTTTATTTTCAAAAATAGAATTTTCTTTTCCAAAATTTTTATTAATTATATCTTCGTCACTAATTCATGTAGCAGTAGGAGAGGCAATCACCTTTGGCTCTTCCCTTGTGGTGGGCTCGTGAATTACCTTGCCGCTCCGAAGGGAAATCGCTTTCGCGTGCTCCCTTGGGTTTGGCTCGGTATTTGAGGGAAGAGTCCCAGGTGGCCTCTCGGAAACCATCTTTGCTAATTGACCGACCGTATTCTCTAAATTTTTCACTGAGCCTGTTAGATTTCTAATGGTCGCTTCATTGGTGCTTATGTATTTTGAAAGCATTTCCTCCAAAGAGGAAGGTTTTTGAAAATGTTGATTTTGTTGTGGTGGTGGTGGTGGACTGAAATCGTGCGGTGGACGTGCGGCATTCGCAGGATTACTCCAAGAAAAATTAGGATGGTTACGCCATCCAGGATTATAAAAGTTAGAAGAAGAATTAAAACCAAGCGGAGCAGAAAAATTAGAAAAAGCAGAAAAGTTCGAAGCATTATTTTGAGCAGGCCTGGGTATGTTCCCTAGATAATCCACCTGCTCGGCAGCAGCAGCATTTGCATTTTCATATACCTGAGCGGCGGAGGAAGCAGTCATCTCCGAAATCTTCTTGTTCAGCATTTCCACTTGCAGCGCCAGTTGCGAAACCGAGTCCACTTCATAGATACCTGCAGGTTTAGATGGGCGAGTCCTAGACGAATTCCACTGATAAGTGTTCATCGTCATGTCCTCGATAATCTCAAGAGCGGCTTCCGAAGTTTTGCGGTCCAAAGAACCAGCAGAAGCGGCATCTATCATTTGCTTAGTTTCTTGATTTAGCCCATTATAAAATGTCTGAACCTGTAACCATACAGGCAGAGCATGATGAGGGCATCTTCTCAAAAGTTCTTTGAACCTCTCCCAAGTGTCATAGAGGGTCTCAGAAGGAATTTGAGAGTACGAATTTATATCATTTCTTAACTTAGCAGTTTTAGCGGGAGGGAAATATCTAGCAAGAAATTTATCGACTAAAATGTTCCAAGTAGTGATTGATCCTCTTGGAAGAGAACTCAACCACTGCTTGGCTTTAGTTCTTAAGGAGAAGGGGAAGAGTCTTAGCCTTATAGCATCATCTAAGACACCATTTATTTTGAAGGTGTCACAGATTTCAAGAAAATTGGCAATATGCAAGTTCGGATCTTCATCTTGTAATCCGTCGAACTGTACATATTGCTGCACCATTTGTATGATGCTAGGATTAATCTCGAAGTTATTGTTCGCAATTGCAGGTCGGACAATACTTGTTTTTGTACCCTCCAGGTTGGGCCGAGCATAATCGGACATCGTCTTTTGCTGGGCAAACGCTGGGTTAGGGTCTCCCATTTCGGAGTTGAAGTTACAATCACCATCGGAATCCTCAACCGATGTTTGAGAAGTGGAACCATTGAATCGTAAGTTTCTCCAAAAGGAGCATTTGATTTCTGGGTCCAAATCAACAAGTAGTGACGGATTCGTGCGGTTCATGCACTAAGAAAAGTAGAAGGAGAATGGCGGAACGAAAGAGAAGAAGGGAAATAAAAACTTGAAGAAGGAAAAAAATGTGAAAGAAATTTTTTTTTTTTTTTGATTTTTTGCAGAAGTAATAGCGAAAGCGTTTTCCTAATATTGACGAAAAAGCGTCCCCGGCAACGGCGCCAAAAACTTGATGGGCTAAAACCCAAACAGGCAAGTGGACCTGTCGAATTGTAGTATCAAGGTCGTATTTAAACACGGGGTTGTCAAGTACTGCTACTCACGCTTGAACTCTTATCCTACCGAAAGAAAGTGGGTTTTGAGAATTTTTAAAATTAAACTGAAAAGAAATTTAAAACGGAACTATGGATTAAAAGATAGCACTTGATCGATGATTTACCATGAAAAGAGATAGGAGAAATAAAAATAATATTTTATAATTGCGACTTAACTCGACCGTGACGGATCCAAAAATAAGACAAAATCTCGCTAGAGCATTAAGTCTCCTAACTTATAGACGCTTTGATCGAAATCTCTTTACAAATCAAAGGGGCCTAAAGTTGCATTATCGAGATGATCCGCACTATTGGATTTGACTACAATCCAGGGAATTTACGTCGTCCTATCTCTAGGATTGCATGCAACTCCTTCCCTCTTTGAGTGATCTTTCAAATCAACGAGTCTCTCGACTATTATGAAATGAGATCAAAGGCCTACTACCGTATACCGGAAATACGGAGTCGGCTCGAAATAAATCAAAGAGTGATCGAGCAAAAGTTAGCAAAAATAAAATTACGAAGTAAAAAAGAATTCTTATCTCAAATCATGGATCCTCATGATCAAATGCTAAAAGAAGATTAGCTACGCATATTGGAAAAGGAAATAACAAAGTAAAGAGAAGAAAATTTCATTTTAGCGAATAATAAATGAAAGAGTACACAATGCTTAAGACAAAATGATACTAAATTACTTAAACGAAATAAGATTGCAACAAGGTAAACTTAATAACAAAAAAACTCTCTTGGCTTGTACTCTTCACTTGCTCTCTCCAAAATCCAACCCCTAAAGCATGAGACAATGGTGCCGTTTATAGATGAGGAGGGAAGATTCTAGATGGGAATGAAGAGGAGGAGGCAAGGGGGGTGGCCGGCCATGGGAATGGGGATAGGGTGCATGCATTTCATTTAATGAAGGGAGAGGGAGAGGATGATTCAATGAATGGTGGCAAGGTGCATGCATGGAGAAATTAATGAGAGAGAGAGAGGAGATGAATATAGAATAAAAGAAGAAATAAAGGAGGAGGAAAGTGTGTGGCCAGCCATGGGAAATGGGGGACTCATGCATGTGGAAATAAATGAGGAGGGGAGAGAGAGGGTATATGCATGAATATGGCCGGCCATGCATGAATCTTTGAAGTGGGTCGGCCATGCATGGTGGGATATTCATGTACTCGGGTTGCTTTATGTAGTGGGCTGCTCGGGGTGGGCTTGGAGAGTAGTCGGGCTGCTACATCACTGAAATAGGCTGCACACTTTGAGGGGGGAGGAGGCCGGCCATGCACTAAGAAGAGAGCTCGGGCTGGATCAATGAAGGAGGGGTCGGGCTGCTCCATATAGGCTGCACCAAGAGTGGTCGGGCTGCTCCATGTAGACTGCACCAAGAGTGGTCGGGCTGCTCCATGTAGGCTTGTAGTTGGGCTGCAACATGTGGGCTTTGAGCTCGGGTAGGGGCTGCACCAACACATCAAGGGCTGCATCTTGAAGTGGGGAGGAGGCCGGCTATGTACGAGTGGGTTGCATGATCCTACAAATAACAAAACAAAATAAACATTAGAAACAAAACATTATTCATGAGCAAAAAATTATAACAAATAAGACTAAACATCACATAAAATAATATATATATTAATAAGACTAAACATAGCAATAAACATGAAAACTAAACTAAACATAACACAACATAAAATATAAAACACACGATAAATTTAGAAATTATCATAACATACGAGAAATAAAACAAAACAGACATAAAATGAACAAAATTATAACTAAACTTAGGAATTTAGGTTTACAAACTATACCAAAAACGATGACTAAAAGTAGTCATCAAGATCCAAGCCTACACAAGCTGGATCTATGAAAAATGGAAGTTATCCATAGCAAAAATAGAAGAATCAACCGAAAGAAATCTAAAAAAATGCCTTAGAACGTGACCAAAAAAACACGAGGAGTCAAAACCTTTAGATACGAAATCTAAATTATAAGAAATTTGAGAGAGAGTGAGGGAGAGAATCTTAACAGTGAAGAAGAGCTGCAGAGAAGAAGAGTGTCGGCAGCGAAGCAAGAGAAATGTCCAGGTGTACGGGATTAGATCCGACCCATAACTTATATATCCTGATGCTACCGCGATGCGATAATATTAACGTCGGCGGTAGACTCTTAGACATGGTGTTGTCGCTCCTTTGGTAATACCATTAATAACACATGTTTCATTGTGTTGTGTCTCACACTAGCGGGGGCGTAGGCATGTCGTCGCTAGGATCGCCAACCCATTAGTCACGTCGTGTTCTTAACCGAGGAAGGGTTCCAGTGGGTCGTTGTGTGACACTAGAGGAACGAGTGGTAGGATGAGCAGGTCTTAGTGAAGGCATATGGGACTAACACCCCACCCTACGGCTATTATACAGCACCTCATGTCCATCCGTCACTTAGTATGGGGTTAGAGTGTGGACACAATGTTTAGGTGAAATGTGTATTAAGTATTCTCATGGGCTCTCATTCACTACACGAACAATGTTTCATACCTTGCAATACTCAGTTACATGCGTAATGGTCTAACATGCTATCTTCAAGTCCTCTTTGTACTATTCTGTTTTTCTCAATGTGTTGCCAAGTGTTGTTCGTATTCTTCATGTTGTGTTTCTAATGTTTGCTCTACGTTCCATGTTCTGTTACATCCGAAAAAAACAAATATATATATATATATATATATATACACATAATGAAAAAAAACAACAAAAAACTATTGTTGATTTATAATGCTAAAGGGCTCACATGACTGTGACTTAGACCATAACGCGTGCGTACAATATTTGAGTTTAGACTCATAATATATGTAATCATTTTCCTCCAGTCATAGTGGGTTGAATCTATAGGTGCTTAGCTATTGAGTGCGACAAGAAGAGGTCATGTGTGTTGACTATGCCGCTAGGTATGTGTGAGGATTTAGAAAAGGGAATGACTTCACATAATACACACATCCCTAGCCGGTGCACTCAAGATGAAAAATGATATGCATACATGATATAACTCGTGACACTATATTCTAACACTCTAGAAATACGTTGAATAATCAATGTCACGATACCTTTGTGATTATATTAGGTGTGAAACTTTGGGGTAAAAACTCTAGTACAGAAGTCATATGTATACAAGTTAAAGTGTATCTATCTAGTGGATAGATTTGATTGACTCGGGGCTCAGTGAATAAAAAAATGATAACAAAAGTGATAGCTCTACGCTAACAAAATAAAAATATGCTTGCTATCACATCTCTTATCGCAGTTCCCCAGCACCCCCCCCCCCCCAAGCACTACTCACTCCTCCTGATAAGTCTTCATGAGCATTGTAAGGATGAGCACCTTGGTTAAAGAGTCACTTCGATCTTGTGCATCGACTCTATCTTTAGATCACTGCCCCTAGTTTTTGCCTCTGTATGACATTGAATTCCATGTGAGGTGATTATTTGCCTTATTTCTCTTATGTTTGGTTCTTAGACGATCGAGATATCCATGAACATTATGTTATCTTTCCCTTGGTGTCATCTCGCTTTTGATGTGACAAGAACACATTTCATTGCCTTGTCTAAGACTTCCGCACATAAGAATTGCACTGTAACTGCACTATCTCTTTTTAGCATAATATGTACTAGCACACGACATACACTCATGACGTTCTCAATGTTTGTTCACCTTGATTACTTCCCACTCTTATAGCATTATAAATGTACTCTCTGTGTGCTAAGTTTAGTCTATGCTGTCCAAATCATATTAACTCTTTAAAATTGAACGCTTCTATTTATGTTCCTTGCTCCATTTTGTGACCCATGTGGTTACAATTAACCAGTGGTATTCCATTTTTGAGTCACCTCTATGATTACTATCTTTATCCTCACTATGTGTGTGCCCTATCTGCTATTTGTCTCAACACTCATCATTTCTACTATTTTTCATGATGCATTTCTGGCTGGCCTTGCCCACCCTTTTGGTATTATCAAAGGGGGAGAATACATTGTTCGTGAGTATGTTCATGAGTATGAGTCACGGGTTAGGAGACGTCACATGTAGGGGGAGCACGTTAACAATGTGTGTACACATAGATAGGGGAGCATGTCGAACAGGTAGATAGGGGGAGTGTGCGTGTAGGGGAGCCATATAGAGAACTTGCAACCTGATGTTAGTCTATAACTCTTATTCTTTATATATGCACTATATCTTATTGTTATTTCTCATGAACGGAAGCTGATATTATCAAAAGGGGGAGTCTGTTGGAACTGATGTTTCAGATTCCCTGAGTTGGAGAATATCAACTCCCAGGTTATATTTGTTCACGTATTCTGTTGATAGAGTGTGCGGTTTGACAGGTGCAAGAGAAGAAGAAGAAGAATCCTACGGCCCCTAATGTTGAGCGGTAGAAGTTACCGGCGAGTGGTAGCCGTGAATTAATTGTACAGAGCTCTCGAAAAGTTATCGCGCCGCACTAGTCCTACCGCACGAGCTAGTTTCTCGACGAACGTCAGGCAGGTCTTTTCTCGAGAAACAATCTATCACCAGGCGATAGAGGTTAACAAGCTGAGCAAGCCTCTCGACGAATAGCGGGATGTTTTCACGAGAAACCAATTTACTGCCAGGCGATAGTGCTACCGCGTAGCGCTAGTTACTCGACAAATGCGAGAGGAATTTCTCGAGAAACACAAGTACCACAGGCGATTGCAGTTACCGCGCCGCGCTAGCCCCTCGACAAATATCGACACGACTATTCCAAATTATCGTGCCCAATATTACCGCGCGGAGTTAGTGGTAACCGCGTGTCGCTAGTAATGATGAAATGACAAATATTCATTTTAAATGATATTCTAGTTTTGGACGACAGTTGGCTCAACAAGAGCGCAAACCTACCGCCGGGCCCAAGCCTTACCGCCGGCGCTGGCCTATTTTTATGAAGACGTATAAAAGGCCACATTGGTTTCCGTGCCTGACATATGAAGAAAAAGAAAGGACGGGAGTTCTTGAATTCTAGGGTTTGACAACTCTTCCTTGAGCTTCGTTCCACAAGTCTCCATCGAAGAAGAAGACAGTCGTCTTCCTCCTGCTCGTAATCAAAAGACTCTGGAGATCCAAGTTCTACATCGAATACAAAGAGCCGATCGGTTTCCAGCAAACAAAGATCTCAAGCACCGGTTGCGGATCGCTCTACGGAGTAGTCTTAAAGAGGAAGAACTTCATCATTAAATATTTATATCTTTTACTATTGTAATCTTTTTGTCTTTTCTAAATCTTGTGGAGAGGAAAATTGACTGGTAAGGGTCGTTAGAATCCTGGTAGGACTCCGTGGAAAATTGTCCTGTGGATAAGGATGTCTAGATCGGGAGGATTTAGCGGGTCTCTAAGACCCTTCCCTGTGTGGAGGTGAAGAGCCGGCTCGAAGACCTTTCCTGGAGGTAAAAGGAGAGAGCCAACCGGTCCGTGGAGCGGATCGGTATAGAAACCAAAAGATCATTTCTAATCATCATCTTAGATCTCCAGCGTCACCGAGATCACCCTTTTTGTACTCATCTAGAACTATTGTTGTTTTGAATTCTTGCAATAAAATCCTTCATCTCTGTGTTGATTATTTCTGGATGTGTGCTGTGATTGCTTAGAGAGTTTGTATGTTTGTAGGGGTTGATCACAGATCTGTACAGGAAAAAGAGTTCATAGACTTTTCGTAGCACGTTAGCTATCTAACGCTCTGCGGTAGCTTACAGAACTCGATTTCCTGGAACGAAATATTTTAAATTCCAAATGATATTGCAAACCTTATTCACCCCCCCCCCCTCTAAGGTTGGCCACAAGATCCAACATGTTCTTCCACTGCCTCCTCTTCACCATCTTCTAGAATTGCCTTGAGAATGCAGCAAACTCTCCATCTAACATGTTACTGTCCGATGAGCTGGACTCAGAGCTTTTAGAATCAGTTGGCCCCCTTGGGGAAGAGATAATCCTCTCCTTGCTCTTCTTGGAGCTCTCAACCTTGAAGACCACTGTCCTCTCCTTGGCACGGGACCTGATGGTGGTCTCCTCCTCCTTCCTGGCAGATAGCTGCATTTCATAAGAAAGCAGCTTTCCAAATAAAGTGTGAGGAGGAGTTTCAGCAATCTTGGCCACTTCTCTAATAACACAAATCTTTGTATCCCAATCTCTGGTTAGAGATCTTAGGAACTTATCATTCATCTCATAATTGCTAAAAACCCTCCCATAGGTCCTCAGCTAATTGACCACTCTGAAAAATGTTTCATAAAAATCAGCTATGATGTCCTCGTTGTTTTGCCTGAAGGCCTCATATTCCTGATTCAGTTAGATTTTCTATCATCCCTAACTTCTTCAGTGTCCTCCATGTATACAATCAGGGTGTCCCACATTTCCCTTTCCATCTTGCAGTGGACAAAATTTTGGAATCTGGAATCATCTATGGCACTAATAATTATATTTTGTGCCCTCTTTTCCATGGTTATCAGGATGACCTCATCCTTGGTCTTCTCAGTGTACTTTTTTGGGGTTTGGACACTAGCATCTATGATAGAAATCTTCATGGGGATGAAGGGTCATTCCTGAACTGTGATGAAGATCCTAGGGTCTGAGGCCTCCATGAACAATCTGACCCTCTCTTTCCAAATACCAAAATTCTCCTTTCTGCAGATTGGAAGCTTCATGGAGCTCAACTCCTTATGGTTCTCTCCTGAACCCATCAGGATAATCCTTGCTACCCTTGGAGATATGTTCAGACTATTAAGTCCTTTTTGAACAACCTCCCTCTGATACCACTTGAAATTCTTTATTTCAAGAGTAACTAAACACCTAGAGAGGGTGAACAGGTTTTTGTGTCTTTTATGACTATCTTTTTGATTTGATGTTTTGTGATTTAGTTTTATAATATCTTTCAAGAACACACAACAGCACACAAGTATTTATAGTGGTTTCCTAAGGTATGGGTACATCCACTATCCCTCCCACCTTTCTAACAGTGTGTTAGACAAGTCTAGCTTCTCCAATCTCAGCTTAATGAGCTTACAACACAGATCCCTTAGGATCTCTCAGATTCCTCCAAGTCCTATCTCAGGCCCAAGGCCCTACTCTCAGAGATATAATCTCCTATAACTCAGTAATTTGTACCAGATCACCTACCTAAGACTTTATCCAAAGTCCTACACTCAGGCTAGGAGGATAGCCCTACACTCAGATCCACCATAGGATCCTACCTCAGAGAATAAATCTCCTATAGCTCAGGCACACAGACCCTACCTCAGATCCATAGAATGATCCTACAACTCAGCCTTTATATATTAGGCTTATAGCTCAGATCTGTTAAGATCCTACAGAGTGTGAGTTTGTTGTTGATGACTTGCTCCATAGGAAGTGTCCTCTGAGCCTTCTCTCTAGACTGAGTGAACTCAGCCATATTTCTTCTCAGCACCAAGGAAGTAGATCTTTAGGATGGTTCTGCTTGTACTGGGAAGAATCTTATAAGCTGGAGCTTCTGAACTTGCTGATGAAGACTAAATGATGTTGTTGTTCTTTTCTTCTTCAATCAGCTAACATTGTCTGAAGCTCTCAGACTTGCTGTTGAAGTCAAGTTTTAGAGCTCTTCTTCTTTATTTTCAGGAAGAAGACGAAGCAGAGTAATTTTCTCCAAAACGTTCAACCCCTAAATTATTTCTCAGAACACTGCTTTTTATTTCTCGTAGATCTGATGGCTCTATACACAATAGGACTGGCCGGAAATGACAACTACTCCATCACTTTTGCATTAACTGCAGTACTAAAGGAAATGGCGCCTTTTGTCTTTTAGCAAGAAAATCCTGCGATAATTGAATTTTTGCTGACGTCAACATGTCTCGGTGCTTCTGCACTTAGTAAATTCCAGAAAGACTTCTCAGGCATTGAGTGAAGCCTTGTCACTCAACGCAAAAGTACTTAGGAGAATTCTTCATCTCCAGGCGTTGAGTTCTTTGAGTGAGCCTTCATCACTCAACGCTTTCTATCTTTTATAGTCTTAACTGATTAGGCATCGAATGAGCCTTCATCACTTGACGCTTCTGCACTTAGTTGAATTGTCTGTTGAGTAGGCATTGAGTGAACTGCCTTCACTCAACACTTCTGGACTTAAATAGATTTTTTGTTTGCTCATTCTTAGTCTTTGATTGCTTGAGCTTCTGTCAACGCTTCTGCTCTTCTAGCATTGAGTGAAGTGAGTTCACTCAACGCTTCTGGATTGGTGGATTTTCTACCTGTCCAGTGACCAGTCTTCTTGATTGAGGTGTTGAGTGAACTGCCTTCACTCAACACTTCTGGACTTAGTAAGATTTCTTGTCCGAAACATTGTGACTTTGACTTTATGTAGTTCTCTCAACGCTTTTGCTCTTCTAGCGTTGAGTGAACTGCCTTCACTCGATGATTCTGGACTTGGCCAAATTTCTACTTTGCCAGCATCTTCTCATGAGTCCATTTGTCATTGTGATTCAGACATCTTGTCTAATCATGGTATAGTATACAATCTGCATAGACTGAACTTGGACATACACCAAATACAATTATGCACTTAGCATTGATGGTGGTGTCTCTTCAAATTCAGGGAACATTGAAAGGCAATATTCCCAATAGGCCTTAAGGCCTTTTCGGACTCCTATGCAGTTGTGCAACTTCTAGTCTTGTTGTTTTGTTTCCACTATTTTATTCTCTAAGATTTGAGATGGATAGTACTTTTATATCACTTTATAATGCTGAAGTCGTGGCGTTTATATATTGTGGGGCACCAACCGGACCCATATTATATGGTCATCATAGGGGCAGTGTTACACCAATCATGCATGACAAATGGGCAAGCAAACTAGCGTGAAAGTGATGTGTTAGATCTAATATACTCTAGAGGGGGTGAATAGAGTATTTGTAGGTCCTTATAAAACTATTACAGCTTTTGCTGTAATTAAAAGGTACAGAATTAAACTAAAGTAAATAAGCACATAGCAGTCCAAAAAACACAAGAATAGTAAGAACAAAAATAAAAAGGGGCAACCAGACGACACAAGAAATTTTATAGTGGTTCCCCCAACCTGGGTATATCCACTCTTCTACCACCCTGGTAGGAATCCACTCAGGTTTTTGATCATGTGTCTGACACCAATAAGCTTTTGATCAGGTGCTCAAAAACCAAACCCTTAAGTCTTTTGATCAGGTGACTTGTAACCAGGAATCCCTTTTTAAGGGAGATGACAACACTTTACAGAGGTGGGGATGAGAGAGTGATGAAAGTCTTCTTTTCTTAATCACAATGAGAAGACTATGTGGATTCAGTGATGTTGTCAAAGTTCCCCCTGAGATGTAGAAGATTTCAGGAGAGCTGGAGCTTTACACAGGGTGATAGGCCTTCAATTGAGAGACTTGATCCAGGAGCTTTAGACTGATGGTGCTTGAATGTCTTAGCAAGGTCCTGGAGAAGAAGAACATGAAGACTCTTGATTTGAAAAAGGTGTTCTTCTTGCTTCTTCTTCAAATTACTGACAGAATGAGAAATCTGATGAAGATCTGCTTCAGAATATCTTTTGGATGAAAGCAGGAATAATCTTTTTGTCTGTCTGTGTGTATGTATGAGAGAAAAGAGAAAAATCTCTTTTTATATTTTCCTAGGGAAATTGGTCTTTCGAATTTTGAATTCCTTCTTCATTCAATGCTGACGGCCTAGAGAATAAGCAGCATTGAATAATTTTCCCAACTATCCCGTGGAAAAAATGGCAAGCAATAATCCTGGAGAATATCCTAATCAATGCTCTTCTAACGGTTATATTCAAAGAATGTTAGAGCATTGATTACCAAGGAATTATTGCAGTAACAATGGGGACAGGGCTGGAAATGACTTAGTCTGGAATCGTCGAACAGATGACACAGTTCATCGAGCTGAGATGTTGTGTTCGTCGACCAGGCAGCTTGTGTTCGTCGAGCTGAGTTCCATGATCGTCGAGCTAGAAACTGAACTGCTGTCTCTTTTGCCTATTCTGTGTCTGAAGTTCGTCGAGCTGAGTTTCTGGAGTTGTCAAATATTCTGTGTGGTGTCGACACAACCTTTCCAAAGTGTCGACTGATGATCTGATGTCGACACAGTTCTTCTAGTATCAACTCAGTCGGTGTCGACATATACTCTGAGTGTCGACACAAGTCTTATGGTTCTAAGTTGTTGAAGTAGATAATCCAGAATTCGTCAGGCAGAGAACTGAGTTCATCGAGCTGAGACTAGAGAACATAGTCTTGACAGAATGCTTTAGTAGTCCAAAGATTCATCGACCAAAGAATAGAGTTCGTCGAGTTGAGAACTAAGTTCGTCGACCAAAGTCTGATACTAAGGACTTAGAATATCTTGATGTTTTCTGAACTTGAAGTGTTGTTGTAGTGTCCAAGTTTTCGTCGACCTGAGTACCAAGTTCATCGAGCTCAGCTCAGAGAATTTACTCTGAGATTGTCGAGCTGAGCATGACTATCGTCGACCTGAGTTCGACGAACGTCGAACTCACTTTACAGAGTCTTGAAATCTTTTAAGTCTTGAGTCTCTGGCAGTCTTGTTGATAGCTGGTCCATTTGATGTTAACTCTAAGGACTTTTCCTAGACTCTAAGACACAACTATGACCCTGGCTATACATTATGGGTCACATGATCCTAAGTTAGTGAACCTAGCCTAAATAAAACTAGGGATCCAACAATCTCCCCCTATTTGGGTGAGGTTACTAACCACGAACTCAAAATTAAACTGAAAATAAACAAAGCAGAAAAAGCATATATCTGGCAGAGATAGATAATACATGCAATAGATATATATATATACATGAGCTTTATTCAGACAATATAAAGCAGTTATAAATAATGCATAAAGATAAATAGAGTTCAAAATCACTTCTTCTGCTTCTTTTCCTTTGGCATTGCATCCTTGCTCTTGTCTCCTGTCTTTGTAAATATTATTTCTCTGTTAGGATCAGAAGCTTGCACATTGGTCATGGTCATGTCAGCAGCCCCTATAATCTTCAGAGATGTAGCCCTAGGGACAACTACTTCAGGATGAAGAGACATATACTCTGATGGATTAAATACTTCCGTGCTGACCTGAAATCTGTTAAGTTCTTTCTCTCTATATGATGATATAGTAGTGAATTTAGAGGGGTCTTGACCTTCTTTCCTGGCTTTATTCAGTTAAGAGAGCCCAACTAATTCATTAAACCATGACATTCTGAAGTTGGGGTCAAGCTCAGGATCAAGAGGAGGAGAAGGAGGTCTCTCTGAATTCGCTACCTGGTCTGACTTTAAAGAAGAGATTCTGAACTGAGTAAATTGGTCCTGGAAATTTGTAGACATTATATGTTGCTGTTTCTGATTGGAGTATAAAGACCTGGGAGGTGGGACTTCACTAAACTTTTCTTTTGACTTTCCTGAAGTAATAGACCTTTGAGAGGATGAATTCTTATCAGATGATCCAGCTGGAGGAGGATTTAAAGATATGTCTTGCCTTTGATAGGTCTGGGTAATAGAAGGAGAACTTTGACATGCTAATCCAGAGGCTCCTACTGCTGGAGGAGGAGGAGGAGGTGCATCTTTTCTGTATCTTTGAACTGGAGGAGGAGAGTATCTTCTGCTTTTCTTCCACTCCTTCTGCTAATTCTTGGACAGCCACATCCAAGCTGGCATCCCTTTATATGGTGTTATCTTTTGAAGAATATAATAAGGAGTGTCATTGTTTGGATTAGTCTTAGGAGCAGGAGGAGGAGGGGCCTTTCTTTTCTTAGATACTGGCTTCCTCTTTGGTTCATCATCAGATTCATCGTCATCATCATCATCATCACTATAGTCATCATCAGATTTTTGAGGATTATCATATAAAGCATTCAGAGCCTTCAGTGCCTCAGTATAAATGATAGGCTTATCAGGTTGAGAAGGAGCTTGAGCAAGAATATCAATAGGAACTGGAGGAGAAGCCATAGAAGAAGCTGGAGTGTCATCAACTCTGATAGTGCTTTCAGCAGCTGCCTTTTCTTCTTGTTGAATGTCAGCCAAGATTACATCATCCAAATCTGGCAATGGAGAATCATCCATGACATAACTAGGAGCAGAAAAAATTGCTGAAGGAGCTGAAATAACTGTGGGCTCAGGAACAGCAAAATTATCACTAAGTTGCTTTGCAACTTGTGGACTTACTGGGGATGTATATGGTACAATAGCCAAGTATGGCTTAGTAGTATATTCTGCAGTAAGACATCTCAAAATTCCAAATTCAAAAGTCTTCAAAAAATTCTCTAAATCAACTGTGGGATTAATGATGAAATCACCACCAGTAGTTATTTTCTCAGAAACTGACTCTTCCAAGTCCATGTCTGTATCAATAAAATTAATAAAATCAATATCATCTGTATCAATATACTCTGTACAATCTGCTGCTACTGTTGCTACTACTGCTACTGCTGGAACTATTGCAGCTTCATCATCAGATATCTCCCCCTGCATGGTTTCAGTAAGACCTGAAGCCATGCCCCTGACTGAAGATGTGGCAGTAGTGAGGGCAGCGATCTGTGCAGATAGGGTAGTAATTGAAGTAGCAAGAGGGGTAATGGCCTCTACTATTAGTGTTTTGAGAAGGGGAGTGAGGAGGGCAACGAGAGAAGCAATTGTTGAGGTGTCCAATGGTGGTGTGGTAGATGATGTTGCAGAAAGTGTAGAAGTGGGATCTATGGGAGGGATAAAAAGTGGAGCATCTGGTATGTGAACACCTGGAGGGGATGCATGTTGTGGGATGGTAGATGTTGATGGGGATGGATGGGTGGCATCTTCTATGTGGGTGTTTGGAGGAAAAGGGGAATTGCGAGGTGATGGAGGTATATTGAAAAATGGTATGGAGGATAAATGAGGAGGAAGTGGAGATGATGGAGGAGTTGGTGTTGGTGAAGCATGTGGAGATTCTGGTGGAGTAGGAGGTTGAGTAGGGGATGATGGATGGATTTGTGTTGCTGGAATGGGGCCTTGAAGAGAAGGTGGTGTTGGATGAATCTCTTCAGTAGGTTGGGGAGTGGCTTTAACAGCCCTGGTGCCTTCAGAAGCTGTGGTGGAAGAGGTAGAAGCCTTGGATGGCTTAGGTATGGTCCTCTCCCATCTGCCAAACAAGGCACATGTAAGCCTTTTACTGGCATTAATGAATATGGTCTGGGAGACCAGGGATTCAGCAGCCTTCTTCTTTAGGAAGATCCCTAGGATCCTTCCAAAACACAATTCTTTCTTATTATTTTTCTTCTTTATCAGATCAAAGAGGATCTGAGCCCAATCGACTTGCTTCTTATTTATCACTGCACACATGACCAAGAACTGATGCCTTGTGATGTAGTCATAGGCAGTATGCTTTCCAAGCAAGACCTTCCCAACAATGTCTGCCAGGAACTTGTGTGCTGCAGATAGATGTTTCTTCAACAATTTATTTGGGTTGTCACCATCATAACCCATCAGATTTTGCATCGTAGCAAACTCTTCAGAATCAATTTCTAATTCCTCTACTCCATTTGTCAAACCAAAGATTTCAGTTAAAACTACGGGAGTTAAGGAAACAGTATTACCCGTGATTGATCCTGTCATAGTATTGTCTTCAGAAGTGGATGAAGTATAGACCCATTCTCGGATTTCTGTTCCTGCCAACTTTATCCTGGTAGTCATCAGGTTCGTCAAGTTCTGTTCTTCCAGAAGTTCCAGAATATATAGAAAGATTGGATCCGAGTGCTGGAACGATTCGAAGTCGACATCAAACCCGGTGTCAAACTTCATAGAGGCTAGAGCTCCTATTGGAATCGCCATGGAATCACCTGGAGGTTGTTCAACATAAACCTCTTCTTTTAATACTCTGTTCAAGAATGCACTCTTCACATCCATTTGATAGACCTTTAATTTCTTGTAGGTTGCATAGGCTAGGAATATTCTTATGGCTTCTAACCTTGCAATAGGAGCAAAGGTTTGATCATAATCTATTCCTTCCTCTTGCCTGTAGCCTTGAGCAACAAGCCTAGCATTGTTTTTCACAATAACTCCTTGGGCATCAAGCTTATTTCTGTATACCCATTTGGTTCCAATAACTGAGTAGTTTTGTGGTCTTGTAATCAAATCTCAAACTCTACATCTCTCAAACTGATTTAATTCCTCCTGCATTGCAATGATCCAGTGGGGATCTTGCTCTGCATCATGAATGGATTGAGGTTCAATTTGAGAGAGAAAACAGGCATGCATCACATCTTGATTGAGTTGATGTCTTGTCTGTACACCTGCTGATATGTCTCCAATCACTTAAGATCTGAGGTGATCCCTAAGTGTGAAAAGATCAGTGGGTGGAGTTGGTTGTGCAACAATATTTGAAACAAATTCCTCTTGTGGAATTATGTTGGCTGTTGGAGGAGAGTCAATCCCTTCAATGCTTTCTTCTTCACTATCTTCATTGACTTCTAGAGAAGGATGAGTTGGAACCCCTTGGGTAAGGTTTAGGTCATCCAACTTCTCACACAAGTGAGGTACCTGCAAAGAGTTACTGGTAGAAACTTCTTTCTCTTTGCAATACATGTTAGTCTCATCAAAGCTTACATGAATTGATTCCTTAATTTTCTGTGATGATTTATTAAAGACCCTATAGGCTTTGCTTACTTGGGAATATCCTAGAAAAATTCTCACTTCAACCTTAGCCTCAAACTTTCTAATGTATTTCTTATTGTTATTATGTATATAACAGGTACAACCAAATACTTTAAAATAGTTTATTTTAGGTTTCTTCCCTTTTAGTAATTCATAGGGATTCCTATTCTTTAGCTTATGTATCAGGCTTCTGTTCATGACATAGTTTGCAGTGTGTACAGCCTCTTACCAAAAGGTTATTCACATGTATGCATCAGCAAGCAATGTACCAGCAGCTTCAATGAGTGTCCTATTTTTCCTTTCAACCACCCCATTTTGTTGAGGAGTTCTAGGAGCTGAGAAGTAATGTCTGATACCTTCCTTCTCACAGAACTCATGCATAAGAAGAGACTCAAACTCTGTGTCATGATCACTTCTGATCAATGCAACATGAGTAGAGAACTCAATCTGTATGGTCCTGAGAAAATCTATAAGAACCTTGAAGGTATCTGACTTAGATCTCAGAAAGGATACCCAAGTGAACCTAGAGAAGTCATCCACAATAACCAAAGTGTAGAATTTCCCTCCTAGGCTTTATACAACAATGGGTCCAAATAGATCCATGTGTAGCAAATACAAAATCATAGGTGAATCACTTTTATTAATGGATTTGGAACTATATTTAGTTTGCTTGCCTAATTGACAAGCCCTGCAAAAGCCTTCCTTCTTCTAGGGACCAGGAGGTAGACCTCTAACAAGGTTGTCTTTAGATAGCCTAGTAATGTTTTTTATATTTACATGACCTAGTCTTTTATGCCATAAATCATTCTGGTTACTAATTAAATTAAGTAAACAGATATCAGAAGTGGCAGATAGAAAATCAACGAAGTATATGTTGCCTTGTCTATTTCCAATTAAAACAGGTTTGTTTCCTTTAGATGAAATAATACAAGAGCTGGAGTTAAAAGTTACCTGATAACCTTCATCACAAAGTTGACTTATTGAGATGAGGTTATGTTTGAGTCCTCTTACATATGTTACTTTCTTGAATGTAAGTGCTCCAATCTTCACTACTCCATATCCTTCAGACTGGCCACTTTTTGAATCACCAAAGATCACCTTTGGCCCTAGCTTGGACTTGTAATTGTTGAGATTGCCCTTGCTATCTGTCATGTGTTTGGAGCATCCACTGTCCAGGTACCATGGCTGATTTACTCCTGGATAGCTCTTCTCCTGCAATGAAAGCAGTTAAATATTCTTGACCCAGGTTACCTTGGGTCCTTTGTTTTGTTGATATGAAAAGCTGGAAATAACTAAAAATTCTGGTTGGGATTTATATCCTAGAGGGTGATATCTTTTAAGTGGTATAACCCAATCATCTAGAAGATTAAATGCTTTTTTAGAATTATTTAAGTTGCAGTTATAGTTAAAATTTTGGTTAAATCTTTCTGGGTTCGACGAATTTCTGTAAGTTCGTCGACCAGAGTTCGACGAATTGGGTTTAGATCGTTGATCTCTGCCCAAAGAATGAACATATTCATTTTCTATGCCCCACGTCTGTCGACCTCTGCTCGACGAACCATACAAAGTTCGTCAATCACAGTTAGACGAATGATTATTATTGAAATTTGCGTTCAGAGATCATCGTTCTGAGTTCGACGATCTATTCTTATATCGTCGATCTGGGTTCGACGATAACTGCTGAACATTTTTATTTTTATCATTCTTCTGGTTTTTAATTTTGTCCTTAACTTCAATTTGTTCTAGAATTTTATTAACCTTAATTACTTGTTCAGTGTTTTTTTTTCCTTTATCAGAATTAAAAGTTACAGGTTTTGAAAGATGATTCCTTTGGATTAAGGTTGGTTTACTAGATGTGGCTCCTAATCCAAATCTGCAGTTATTAGTTCTAGCATTTACTGTGCTGATTATATCTAGCAATTTCAAACTTCTGTCATTTAATGATTCTTCTAATATCTTAGCTTTGCTAAGTTCTTATTTTAGAAAAGTAATTTGTTCATTTGCAGATTTCAGTTCACTAGATAGAGTTGCATTTTCAGAAGTGATTTTATCTAGATCATTTAATTTATCTCTGAGAAGTTTGATTTCCTTCTCAGAGCTTATCAAATCTAAGCATAAGTTTTTAAATTCAAATTTAAATTCATCAGATTCAAAATCATAAGATGATATTACCTGATCTTCAGCTGACAGGTTTTCTTCATTATCAGATTCATTTGTATCTGATCTGCTACTGCTTGCATCAATTGCCATGAGGTAAACCTCCTTTGCCTTGGCCTCCTCTTCTTCTTCACTGGAGCTGAAAGATGTGGATTCATCTTCTTTGTCACTCCATGTTTTAGCCACAAATCGTTTGTCCCTATTTTTGTGCTTACTGGAAGAGGGCTTGCTGTAATGCTTGCTTCTTGATTCCTTCTCTCTTCTTCTTTCTTTCTTTTGATTTTCAGGACATTCAGACATGAAATGTCCTGGTTTCCTACACCCAAAACACACTATCTCTTTAGTGGGGGTTTTGTCATACCTTGGCTGGCTGTCATTTCTGGATGACTTCCTTGTAAAGTCTTTCCTTGCCATTTTGAAGAGTCTCTTGGCAAAGAGACTCATTAGCTCTTCATTGACTATTGGGGCTTCAGTTTCTTTAGCAGCCTTGAATGCAATGGATTTTTCTTTCCTTGCTGGAGGAGGAGTCTTGTGTTCCACTGCTTCTCTAGACTTTATTAGCTGCTCATAAGATTTGAGCTTTCCTAGGAGAGATTCAGTTGAAATCTCATTCAAGCTTCTGGCCTCTTTGATTGGCCAGATCCTGGTGTCCCATGAGCTTGGGAAGCACATTATGATCATGTTATTCACTTCAGTCAAGGTGATTTCTTTGTCTAAGGTCCTTAGCTCACTGATGATGGAGCTAAGCCTGTTGTACATCACTTCAACTGTTTCTGCCTCATCCTTCTTGAAGTTTTCATATTGTGTGATGAGGTTTGATCTTCTATCTTTCCTCTCATCTACTGAGCCAGCAACTATATGATTGAGTGAATCCCAGATTGCTTTTGCAGAGGTGCACTCAACCACCTTCTAAAAGATGTCAACTGACATAATCTGAGCCAATATGTTCATGGCTTTGGCATCAGCAATCTTTGCTTTCTTCTGGGATTCAGTCCACTCAGGTGGTGAGACTGCATTGTTGCTGGAAGATGTTGTAGATGTAGATGCTTGTGGGGGACCTGTCAAAATAGAATTATAGATGTCTTCATCAATAGAGTTCATGTACAACTTGATTCTTGCCTTCCAGATGGCAAACCTATTAAGGTTACAAACTGGAGGTCTGGTGCTTGCATAATCCTTTTTCTGTGTCATGGTTGTGTTTATAATCTAAATGAAAATGAAATAATTTTTAGATCTAACAAAGGATCTTTGGTTCAAGGTTTAGCTTGTACAACCAAAGTAACCTGCTCTGATACCAATTGAAAGTGATGTGTTAGATCTAATATACTCTAGAGGGGGTGAATAGAGTATTTGTAGGTCCTTATAAAACTATTACAGCTTTTGCTGTAATTAAAAGGTGTAGAATTAAACTAAAGTAAATAAGCACACAACAGTCCTAAAAACACAAGCACAGTAAGAACAAAAAAGAAAAAGGGGCAACAAGATGACACAAGAAATTTTATAGTGGTTCCCCAACCTTGGTACATCCACTCTTCTACCACCCTGGTAGGAATCCACTCAGGTTTTTAATCAGGTGCTTGACACCAATGTGCTTTTGATCAGGTGCTCAAAAACCAAACCCTCAAGTCTTTTGAGCAGGTGACTTATAACCAGGAATCACTTTTAAAGGGAGATGACAACCCGTTATAGAGGTGGGGATGAGAGAGTGATGAAAGTCTTATTTTCTCAATCACAATGAGAAGACTATGTGGATTCAGTGATGTTGTCAAAGCTCCCCCTGAGATGTAGAAGAGTTTAGGAGAGCTGGAGCTTTGCACAGGGTGATAGGCCTTCAATTGAGAGACTTGATCCAGGAGCTTTAGACTGATGGTTCTTGAATGTCTTAGCAAGGTCCTGGAGAAGAAGAACATGAAGACTCTTGATTTGAAAAAGGTGTTCTTCTTACTTCTTCTTCAAATTACTAACAGAATGAGAAATCTGATGAAGATTTGCTTCAGAATATCTTTTGGATGAAGGCAAGAATAATCTTTTTTGTCTGTCTGTGTGTATGTATGAGAGAAAAGAGAAAAATCTCTTTTTATATTTTCCTGGGGAAATTGGTCTTTCGAATTTTGAATTCCTTCTTCATTCAATGATGACGGCCTAGAGAATAAGCAGCATTGAATAATTTCCCCAACTGTCCCGTGGAAAAAATGGCAAGCAATAATCCTGGAGAATTTCCCAATCAATGATCTTCTAACGGTTATATTCAGAGAATGTTAGAGCATTGATTACCAAGTAATTATTGTAGTAATAATGGGGACAGGGCTGGAAATGACTTAGTCTGGAATCGTCGAATAGATGACAGAACTCGTCGAACTGAGTCCAAAGTTCATCGAGCTGAGATGTTGTGTTCGTCGACCAGACGGCTTCTGTTCGTCGAGCTGAGTTCCATGATCGTCGAGCTGGAAACTGAACTGCTGTCTCTTTTGCCTATTCTGTGTCTGAAGTTCGTCGAGCTGAGTTTCTGGAGTTGTCAAATATTCTGTGTGGTGACGACATAACCTTTCCAAAGTGTCAACTGATGATCTGGGTGTCGACACAAGTTCTTCTAGTGTCGACTCAGTTGGTGTCGACATATACTCTGAGTGTCGACACAAGTCTTCTGGTTCTAAGTTATTGATGTAGATAATCCAGAATTCGTCGGGCAGAGAATTGAGTTCATCGAGCTGAGACTAGAGAACATAGTCTTGACAGAATGTTGTAGTAGTCCAAAGATTCATCGACCAAAGAATAGAGTTCGTCGAGCTGAGAACTAAGTTCGTCGACCAAAGTCTGATACTAAGGACTTAGAATATCTTGATGTTTTCTGAACTTGAAGTGTTGTTGTAGTGTCCAAGTTTTCATCGACCTGAGTACCAAGTTCGTCAAGCTCAGGTCAGAGAATTTACTCTGAGATCGTCGAGCTGAGCATGACTATCGTTGACCTGAGTTCGACGAAAGTCAAACTCACTTTATAGAGTCTTGAAATCTTCTAAGTCTTGAGTCTCTGGAAGTCTTGTTGATAGCTTGTCCATGTGATGTTGACTCTAAGGACTTTGCCTAGACTCTAGGACACAACTATGACCCTGGCTATATATTGTGGCTCACATGATCCTATGTTAGTGAACCTAGCCCAAATCAAACTAGGGATCCAACATAGCGCCACCTTTAAGAGCATTGGCTCCAAAGACTCTATAAATGTCTTTATCTATTGTATATGGATCTATTTGGTCCTATGCCCATTCAGAGTTTAGGAGTGAAGTTGTACACCTTTGTGATTGTAGATAATCACTCAAGGTTTATATAGGTCTTCTTCCTTGAAAGAATTCAGATACCTTGTATGTATTCATGACTTTTGTCAAGTCCATTTAGAATGAACTTGACCATTTAGTCGTATTGTGGTCAAATTAAGATGTGACCATGGTATAGAATTTTAATCTGGTGCTATGACAAAATTCTATCAAGAGCAAGACATCTCTCAGCAGTTCTCTTCTCCCAGAACTCCACAACAAAATGTAGTGGTTGAGAGAAAGAACATGACCCTAATAGCGGATGACAAAACATTGCTTAGTGATTCATCACTGCTAGAATATTTCTGGGCTAAGGCAATCAATACAGCCTGTTATGTTCTGAATAGGGCCTCTAACAATAATTCCCACGGGAAAACCACATATGAACTTTTGAAGGGTATAAAACCAATTATCTCATATTTTAGAATCTTTGGTTGTAAATATTTCATTTTAAATAATGGAAGATCTCAGCTGACTAAGTTTGTTGATAAGTGTAGTGAGGGTATTCTTATTGGATACAGCTTACATAGTAGAGCTTGTAGAGTATTTAATAAGAAGATTCATGTCATTGAAGAACCTATGAATGTTGTTTTTGATGAGACTAGCCTCATATACAAAGATTGGTGTAGTGCACCTAACATTACAGGTACAGAACAATGTTTATGAAAGTTGTCTATCCAAGACAAGCCCAGCTTAAGCAAGGTGTCACCACCTGATGATGATTTATATGGAGACATACAACCAATTGGAGAAGATCAAGTAGTTGAAGATGTTGTGACTATTATTAGAACACAGCAAGCTAGTAAAAGGCTGCCTACAGCAACCAGGCACTTGAGAGATTGCCCCAGTAATCTCATTATTGGGAATTCCATCCAAGGAGTCACCACTATGAGTAGGATATACAATGAAGCTCTATTCTTGAGCTTCTTGTCTTAGCTGGAGTGTAAGAAGTTCAAAGAAGCAAACCAAGACCCCTTCTGGATTAATGCTATGTCGGAGGAGCTACACCAATTCAAAAGATGCAAGGTATGGAAGATGGTGCCTAAGCAACCTGGACACAACATAATTAGCACTAAGTGGATCTTCAAGAATAAATTGGATGAGAATGATGTAGTTATAAAGAACAAAGCCAGATTGGTAGCCAAATGATACAGACAATAGGAGGGCATAGACTTTGACTATAACTTTGCCCCAATTGCAAGACTAGAGTCTATAAGGATGTTCCTGTCCTATGTTTCATTCAAAGGATTCAAAGTCTACAAGATAGATGTCAAATCAGTATTCTTGAATGGTAATTTCAAGAAAGAGGTATATATGGAGTAGCCCTCAGTTTTTATTCATCCAACTATATCTAATCATGTATATTTTCTTAAGAAAGCTTTATATGGGTTAAAGCAAGCCCCAAGGGCTTAGTATGAAACTTTGTCTACCTTTCTTATTAAGAACAAGTTCTTAATGAAAAGTTAGATTACACCTTAATTCTAAGGGAAACAAAGGGCAAGTGTCTCTTAGTCCAAATATATATTGATGGCATTATATTTGTGTCTATTGATGACAACCTCTACAAGAGCTTTGTTAATTTAATATATGGGGAGTTTGAGATGAGCAGTATGAGAGAGCTCAAGCACTTTTTAGGTCTCGAATTGAAATAGTTAGAGGATATAATTTTCATCTCTCAGACTAAGTACACTAGAGAGCTAATAAAGAAGTTTGGAATGAAGTCAGCTTCCACCATGAGAACTCTCATGGGATCAAATGTATCCCTGTACAAGGATGAAAAAGGGAAACATTTTGATGAATCCATGTCCATGTGTATCATTAGGTTCCTACTTTACTTAAATGGTAATAATTCTTATATCATGTATGTTACATGTATTTGTTCTAGGTATCAAGCATGTCTCAAGGAATCTCATCACTCAGCTGTAAAGAAAATTTTGAGATACCTTAAGGGCACCCAACATTTTGGCTTGTGGTACCTTAGGAACAATGATTTTGAACTAATAGGTCATTCAGATGCAGACTTTGCAAGTTGTAAGGAAGATAGAAAGAGCTCCTTAGGAACATGCTAGTTCCTAGGAAGGAGGTTGATCTCATGGAGTAGCAAGAAGCAGACTAGTGTGACAATTTCCACTGTTGAGTTAGAATATGTAATGGCCTCCCCAGCCCATGCTCGCAAGGACGGCCGCCGGCACCCCCAGCACCACGCTCGAAAGGGTCCATCCTAACCAGGTCTGCATACCATGCACCCCAACCCCTCTCCATCCACAGGCGGTTCTTGAGGCCGGGGATCGAACCCGAGACCTCCTTGATAAGGAGTTTTCAAACCACTCCTCATCGCCAACTGAGCTGCAGCTCAGTTGGTGATGAGGAGTGGTTTGAAAACTCCTTATCAAGGAGGTCTCGGGTTCGATCCCTGGCCTCAATAACCCGTCTGTGGATGGAGAGGGGTTGGGGTGCATGGTCTGTAACAACCCCATCCGTTCATATGTTATATTCTAGAAGGTCCGGCCGGGGCCCCACAGGATATACCACAAAACAGTCGGAGAAGGTACAGGATGATACCAGAGTAGCGCATCGCACCTATCACAAGCATTCTAGCGGAAGCCTAAACTACTTGAACTCCTCATGAATGTCTAAATATAAAATGCCACATTTTATATACATATAGGAATGTCTTACAACATGTCACAAATGTTGGCCTTAAGGCCTTACAGGGCTTTCATGCAGTGGCCTAAACAAATTGGCGCGCAGGCCGGCCACAAAAAGAAAACACTCAAAAGAACATTAGCCTTCGAGGGCTAGCAGCAGCAGCAACACCAGCAGGAGCATCAACCTCTATGCGACCCGCTCGGCTCTCCAGCACCTGTGCAAGGACAATCCACCCAACGGTGGCAAACAAAAGCAACGGTCAGCGTTCAGCTGACCAAAGTATAACGACCCTACCCCTCCTCTCGGGGCAGCGGTATTTTCCCTGCAGGCATATCATATCACAAGTATGGCAAGCTATATCATCAAAGGTGCTTTCACGCACACAAGCCATCACAACCGTTCGCCGCCCGGCCCAACGGTCCGTGCACTCAGGGCACATTCTTGGTGTTCTGGCAACCTCTTGCCCACCACCGTATCAGGGTTATCACCCAACGGTAACACTCTTGAGCATTTACTCCATGGCGTGCAGCCGGAGTTAGTCCTCGGACACCGGGATGGCCCGTAGCCCCCCTTTGTGTCATGGCGCGCAGGCCGAAGACTCTTGCTATGCGCTCCAACAGACCGCACTTTTTGGTCTCACGTCAGACGGACATAGTGCAGGTCGGATCCTCCACCCCCCCGTTGCTCAAATCGCCTTGCCCTTTCCGCGTGCAGCGTACTCATGGCTATATCAAAGGCGCGGGTCGGTCTCACCAATCCTGTTCCTGGCATTCAAACCTGGGTATGTCACTATACCCCTTTCCTCACAGCAACAACGGGTCTTTCCTGGGCGCACCAGTACTTCCTGTGATTCTCTCCACAGGTGGACACCGCATAAGCACAAATGTCAGGGGTCTTTCCTGGGCACACCAGTACTTCCTGTGACTCGCTTCACAGGTGGACACCCTATGACATCAAGCATCACAAAAAGGGCCTTTCCTGGTCCCACCAGTACTTCCTGTGCCTCATCCACAGGTTGGACCCAAAATCAGCACAAGGCTATTTTCCTGGGCTACCACCCCAGTACTTCCTGCTACTCCTTTTCGCAGGTATAACTCGTAGACTCCTTAAGACTACACGTTTATCACGGAGTCTTCTCCGGTTCGTATGCAACATCACCAATCCAGACCAACCTGTCCAGATGGGCTTCACACAGCATGCCTATTCCATACTCCATTTCCGGATCTATATGCAATAGAAAGGGGATTTCAAGCATCCACCCAAACGACTCCCAAAAACAGCCACCTCTTGGTGGGGGAATCAAAAGATATGCCAAAACAGAAGCCTTCACATGGCTAGGAAGAAAAGTCGTTACCCTTGACGATCGCTTCGGTGCCATGGCTTGAAAGCTTGCTTGCAAGACTCACAAGAGCGTTTCCTTCGCAACGCTGGCTTCGGATCTCTCGCCGGTAAACCGCAGCACCACCAACAGCAGCCCCCTTCCCTTCTTCCTCCTCCTTTCTCTCTCTCTTTCTCTCTCTTGAAGAAAGATGAAGGCCAATTCAAAGTGAGGATTCTTTTCTGACTTCGGCCCTTAAGGAAAAAGAAGAAGAGCTTTCAGCCCTTGGATCCAGACTGAAGAAATGGACGGCCACGATTCTGCCAAAAACACACATTTGACCCGACACGGCCTTGAACACGGCCGTGTGCCTGGCCGTGTGCCTCAAGCGGTGGTCAACCGACTTATCCAAACCAGTGACACGCCCACGGGACACGCCCGTGTCATGGGCCGTGTCACCAACACGCCTTCAGACACGCCCGTGTCTGTGGCCGTGTGCCTGGGGAAAAAAAATCCCAAATCATCCCGAGACTTCACACGGCCTGTGACACGCCCGTGTCCCAGGCCGTGTGCCCAGACACGGCACAAAGACACGCCCTGTCGAATTCTCTCGGCGGGCTGAGTTCGTCGCCTGATTTGACACGCCCTGTGACACGCCCGTGTCACGGGCCGTGTTCAACTCTCGACGCTCACTTCTCGACACTCGACGATCGTCGAGCAAAACTCGTCGAGAATGCAACACGGCCTTGGACACGCCCGTGTCCTGGGCCGTGTGCCTCATCTCGACGAATCGTCGAGACCAAAAAAAATCGTCGAGACAAAGCCCAATCGTCGACACAACCCGACACGCCCTGCGACACGCCCGTGTCGCAGGCCGTGTCACCTGACACGCCCTGGGACACGCCCGTATCCCAGGCCGGGTCACCCAAATTTGCCTGTTTCAGAACTTTGGGCTGTTACAATCCTCCCCTCCTACAAGAAATTTCGTCCTCGAAATTCAGAGACAGGAAAGTAACAAAAAGACAGCAAGAAAAATGTAACAATATATCAATTTTTATGTTACAACAGTCTCGCTACCAATTACAGAAACAACTCAGGGAACTCTTCTCGCATGGTCTGCTCGCGTTCCCACGTCAGTTCTTCACGGCCGCAGTTGTCCCACCGGACTTTTACCATACCGACCGTCTTGTTCCGCAACTGCTTCTCGGCTCGATCTTCGATCTGAATGGGTCGAACTCTCGTCGTTAGCCCATACTCCACCGGCACCCGATCATCCGCGATCACTTGAGCTGGATCTTTCACGGCTTTCCGCAGCACCGAGATGTGAAAGACATCATGTAACCCAGCCAAGTCCGCCGACAGAGCTAGCCGATAAGCTGCTTCGCCAATTCGCTCAACCACTTCAAAAGGACCCAAATACCTTGGACTCAACTTTTTCAATCGTCGAATCCTGGAGACACCTTTGCATGGCTTGATCTTCAAGTAGACCCAATCGCCAACCGCAAATTCAACGTTCCGGTGCTTGGCGTTGTAGTACTTCGCTTGTCGATCTTGAGCAACTAGCAATCTCTCTCGAATCGTCCGAATGGTTGAGTTTGCTTCATCCACCTCATTTGGTTTAACAACCCGGGCTTCACCCGCTTCTACCCAAGCCAAGGGAGTACGACACTTCCTTCCATATAGGGCTTCATATGGTGCCATCCCAATGCTTGTCTGGTAGCTGTTATTATATGCAAACTCGACCATATAGAGATGATCTTCCCATCTCTTTCCGAAGTCAAGGGCGCACATTCGGAGCATGTCCTCCATTGTTCTGTTGGTGCGTTCAGTTTGGCCATCCGTTTGGGGATGAAAGGCCGTACTGAAAGTCAACTTCGTGCCCAACAGTCGGTGAACTAGCCTCCAATCATTTGACGTAAATCGCCCATCTCGATCACTTACGATGCTTCGAGGAACACCGTGAAGTCGCACAATCTGATCAACATATAATTTTGCCAAACTTTCAACCGAATCATCCCGCCTGTTCGGGAGAAAATGTGCTACTTTTGTTAGCCGGTCAACTATTACCCAAATGGAATCATTTCCTCGCTGCGATCTTGGCAATCCATGCACAAAATCCATGGAAATATCATCAAATTTCCATACTGGGATCGGTAGTGACTTCAAATAACCGCCCGGCTTTTGGCATTCAGACTTCACCATCGCACATGTTTGGCATTTGGCCACATAAAGGGCAATATCTTTCTTGAGCCCTGGCCACCAAAAGAGCTTCTTCATATCGTTGAACATCTTTGTGCTCCCGGGGTGAATGGAATACTTCGTATAATGTGCTTCATACATCAGTTCTTCCCTCAGTTTCCCCACATTTGGGACGCACAACCGGCCCTCTTTTCGCAAAAGACCGTCATTCCAGGTGAATTTGCCTTCTGGCCCTTCAGTCACATAGCGCAAGAGATCTTCATCCAATTCCGTTGCCCGTCGAACTCGGTCCGCAAGGTCACATTGCACCTCGGTCCAGTTCAAACATGCACTGGTAGTGGAACTCTTGTCAACACAATAGATCTCCAATGCCTCCAATTCCTGGATAAGACGTTCATCGTGCCTTTGTAACCAATTCGCTCTAGCCGGAACCTGCCGACTCAAGGCATCCGCGACAACATTCCCCTTCCCGGGTGTATAATGAATCTCGAAAGTGTAGTCCCCAAGGAACTCCAACCACCTTCGTTGTCGCATGTTCAACTCTTTCTGCTCCAATAGATACTTGAGGCTCTTATGATCGGTATAGATCTCCACTTTCACGCCATAAAGGTAGTGTCGCCACAGCTTAAGTGCAAAAATCACCGCCGCTAGTTCCAAATCATGGACGGGATAGTTTCGCTCGTGCACCTTCAGCTGGCGTGAGCCATAAGCAATCACCTTTCCGCTCTGCAGAATAACGCAGCCTAAACCGCTTCCTGAAGCATCACTATAAATCACAAAGCCATCGGTTCCACATGGCGAATGCGACACGGCCTTGGACACGCCCGTGTCCTGGGCCGTGTGCCTCATCTCGACGAATCGTCGAGACCAAAAAAAATCGTCGAGACAAAGCCCAATCGTCGACACAACCCGACACGCCCTGCGACACGCCCGTGTCGCAGGCCGTGTCACCTGACACGCCCTGGGACACGCCCGTGTCCCAGGCCGTGTCACCCAAATTTGCCTGTTTCAGAACTTTGGGCTGTTACAATCCTCCCCTCCTACAAGAAATTTCGTCCTCGAAATTCAGAGACAGGAAAGTAACAAAAAGACAGCAAGAAAAATGTAACAATATATCCCACAGGTCCCAGGATCGAAACCTGGCTCTGATACCAGTACTTCTGATCCTTTCGCGTCAGTGTGGTTAGCGGCAAAGCGATCCGCGAGAAGTTCTCCACAAATCTTCTATAGTAGCCCGCAAGTCCAAGGAAACTCCTGACCTCGGCCACGGAAGACAATATTGGCCATTCTTGTATGGCTTTTATCTTCGCTGGATCCACTGCAATGCCCGCTCCACTTACCACATGGCCCAAAAATGCCACTGACGATAGCCAAAACTCGCACTTCGAGAACTTGGCATAGAGCTGATTTTGCCTCAACGTGTTCAGCACCAACCGCAAATGAATCTCATGCTCAGCTTTAGACTTTGAGTACACCAGGATATCATCAATAAACACGATCACAAACAGATCTAGGTACTCACGGAAAATACGGTGCATCAAATCCATAAACACCGAAGGCGCATTACACAATCCAAAGGGAATGACTGTGAACTCATAGTGACCATAACGCGTTCCAAATGCGGTTTTGGGAATGTCACCTTCCCGAATTCTTAACTGGTAATAACCAGACTTCAGGTCCAACTTTGAATAGACGGTCGAGCCCACTAGCTGATCAAATAATTCATCAATCCGAGGTATCGGATACTTATTCTTCTCAGTCAGCTTATTCAATTCACGGTAATCTATACACAACCGTAACCCACCATCTTTCTTCTTTACAAAAAGCACAGGCGCGCTCCAAGGTGACATACTTGGGCGGATATAGCCTTGCTCTAACATTTCTTGTAGTTGAACCTTCAACTCAGCCATCTCTTTAGGCGCAACGCGATATGGCGAACGGGCCACTGGTTTCGCACCTGGCACCAACTCAATTATGAAGTCAATCTCCCGCTGGGGTGGTAGCCCAGGGAGATCTGCGGGAAACACATCAGCAAATTCTGCCACAATCGGAACCTCACACAAAGTGGCCTTAGGCTCAACAGCCTGAATTAGTGCAAAGTAGCACTCCGCACCCTTCCGAACAGCTTTGACTACCTGGAGTGCAGACATCAACGTCCCGCCTACTCCTCGCATACCCGTGAACTTGGTCTCCTGTTCGGTATTCTGGCCCAACGTGATTTCTTTGGACTGGCAATCAATCCTAGCATGCTGCTCCGCAAGCCAATCCATCCCAAAAATCACATCGAATTCCGATAGTGGCAAAACAAATGCGGTTAAACAAAAATCCCGACTTCCTAACTGAACCGCCACATCGCAAGCTTGATCCACAAGCATCCAACAACCATTCGGCAACACCACTCTGACGCTATCTGTCTTTGCACGACTGGGTATCCCAAGCCGCGTAAGAAACTCACTCGACAGAAAAGAATGCGACGCCCCTGTATCAAACAGTGCTCGCGCCAGCGTGTCCCGAATCATCACAAAGCCTATGACAAACATGTCACA
The DNA here is from genome assembly GCA_039583875.1 of Platanthera guangdongensis. NCBI lineage: Eukaryota > Viridiplantae > Streptophyta > Magnoliopsida > Asparagales > Orchidaceae > Platanthera > Platanthera guangdongensis. The sequence goes on along the minus strand of CM077161.1, from coordinate 127,754,839 downwards.
CACACAAACCACAAACGGAGGGGTACTAAGCTAAGCATACAAACATTAGCATAAGCAAAACTAAACTCATACCTGTGACCACGTCACTCTGCTTAATGGCCTCCTGCAGGCCAAGATTGTAGACCCGGGGTTGCGCTTGCGAGGCAGAAGAATCTACCACCGCTTTTCCTTTCTCCGCATAAGATGCTCCCGCCTTCTTTTCACTCTTTGGCAGCATCCGGCAATCTCGCGCAATATGCCCCATCCGACCACAATTGAAGCAGGTACGAGTTTCTGGCTTAGAGGTTGCCCCTGATGTTGCTCCCGATGCAACTGATGAAGGAGCTTGTCCACTAGGCTTGGACTTCTTGCCCCATCTCTTCTTATAAAATGACTTTCCCGATCGGGGCGCCTTCCACTCTGGTTGCGTCATCGCCAACACTCTCTTCCCTTGCACCCTCTTCATATCTTTTTCCAACGCGGTCGCAGTGTCAACCAACGCTTGGAAACCCTGGTTCACAGAACTAGACACAAGGAACCTCAGCTCGTCCCTCAGTCCTTCGTAGAACCGATTAGTCTTCCTCTGCTCATCAGCAAAAATCGAACCCGCATACCGCCCCAAGCGAGTAAACTCATGCAGGTACGCGTCAACACTGCCCTCACCTTGAGTCAACCGTTGGAATTCATTTTCCATGGCTATCCGTTGAGCCACAGGAAGGTGCTTTGCAAGGAAAAGCCGGGAGAATTCTTCCATCGACACTTGGGTTAACGGACGACCCGCCAAATGATGCAACTCCATCTCATCCCACCATAAACGCGCTTCTCCTTCAAGCAAGAAGGTGGCTAAGGTAACTTTCTGATGTTCCGCCGTGCCTATCGCCGTCATCACTCGCTTGACGCGCGATAACCAATCCTCAGCCTGCGTCGGGGTTCCCGCTCCCGAAAACGTAGGCGGATGGAAACTCATAAACCGTGTTAGCTGCTTCTCAGCCGCTCGAGGAACCACTTCCACGACAGGTTCAGGCCTTGCCACCACCTGTTCTGTCCTCACAGCCGCTTGTTCTTGCCTCAGTGGCTGACCTTGGATCATAGTAAACAAGGCCTCCGCAACTAAACGGACATGTTCTGCAGACGGTGGAGGTGTAGGCACCGCAGCTGGTGCCGTACTTTCATCAGAACGCTGGGGCTCAGACGGCCCAGCTCCACTCCGTGTCACCTAAAGGTGGACAAGACACACACATTAGCGGTCGTACCCAAGCAAACAACACAAAATAGGAACACGCAGGTTCCTCAAACATACAAAATGCATTCCTATCATGGACATTCAGGAGTTCAATCATAGACTTTGGTGTGCACAACCACGTGCTCGCCACCCCACAAAAGAAGTCGGCCACGACTTCGAGAGGGAAAGACCAAGACAACCGATACCAAAAATGTAACAACCCCATCCGTTCATATGTTATATTCTAGAAGGTCCGGCCGGGGCCCCACAGGATATACCACAAAACAGTCGGAGAAGGTACAGGATGATACCAGAGTAGCGCATCGCACCTATCACAAGCATTCTAGCGGAAGCCTAAACTACTTGAACTCCTCATGAATGTCTAAATATAAAATGCCACATTTTATATACATATAGGAATGTCTTACAACATGTCACAAATGTTGGCCTTAAGGCCTTACAGGGCTTTCATGCAGTGGCCTAAACAAAATGGCGCGCAGGCCGGCCACAAAAAGAAAACACTCAAAAGAACATTAGCCTTCGAGGGCTAGCAGCAGCAGCAACACCAGCAGGAGCATCAACCTCTATGCGACCCGCTCGGCTCTCCAGCACCTGTGCAAGGACAATCCACCCAACGGTGGCAAACAAAAGCAACGGTCAGCGTTCAGCTGACCAAAGTATAACGACCCTACCCCTCCTCTCGGGGCAGCGGTATTTTCCCTGCAGGCATATCATATCACAAGTATGGCAAGCTATATCATCAAAGGTGCTTTCACGCACACAAGCCATCACAACCGTTCGCCGCCCGGCCCAACGGTCCGTGCACTCAGGGCACATTCTTGGTGTTCTGGCAACCTCTTGCCCACCACCGTATCAGGGTTATCACCCAACGGTAACACTCTTGAGCATTTACTCCATGGCGTGCAGCCGGAGTTAGTCCTCGGACACCGGGATGGCCCGTAGCCCCCCTTTGTGTCATGGCGCGCAGGCCGAAGACTCTTGCTATGCGCTCCAACAGACCGCACTGTTTGGTCTCACGTCAGACGGACATAGCGCAGGTCGGATCCTCCACCCCCCCGTTACTCAAATCGCCTTGCCCTTTCCGCGTGCAGCGTACTCATGGCTATATCAAAGGCGCGGGTCGGTCTCACCAATCCTGTTCCTGGCATTCAAACCTGGGTATGTCACTATACCCCTTTCCTCACAGCAACAACGGGTCTTTCCTGGGCGCACCAGTACTTCCTGTGATTCTCTCCACAGGTGGACACCGCATAAGCACAAATGTCAGGGGTCTTTCCTGGGCACACCAGTACTTCCTGTGACTCGCTTCACAGGTGGACACCCTATGACATCAAGCATCACAAAAAGGGCCTTTCCTGGTCCCACCAGTACTTCTTGTGCCTCATCCACAGGTTGGACCCAAAATCAGCACAAGGCTATTTTCCTGGGCTACCACCCCAGTACTTCCTGCTACTCCTTTTCGCAGGTATAACCCGTAGACTCCTTAAGACTACACGTTTATCACGGAGTCTTCTCCGGTTCGTATGCAACATCACCAATCCAGACCAACCTGTCCAGATGGGCTTCACATAGCATGCCTATTCCGTACTCCATTTCCGGATCTATATGCAATAGAAAGGGGATTTCAAGCATCCACCCAAACGACTCCCAAAAACAGCCACCTCTTGGTGGGGGAATCAAAAGATATGCCAAAACAGAAGCCTTCACATGGCTAGGAAGAAAAGTCGTTACCCTTGACGATCGCTTCGGTGCCATGGCTTGAAAGCTTGCTTGCAAGACTCGCAAGAGCGTTTCCTTCGCAACGCTGGCTTCGGATCTCTCGCCGGTAAACCGCAGCACCACCAACAGCAGCCCCCTTCCCTTCTTCCTCCTCCTTTCTCTCTCTCTTTCTCTCTCTTGAAGAAAGATGAAGGCCAATTCAAAGTGAGGATTCTTTTCTGATTTCGGCCCTTAAGGAAAAAGAAGAAGAGCATTCAGCCCTTGGATCCAGACTGAAGAAATGGACGGCCACGATTCTGCCAAAAACACACATTTTGACCCGACACGGCCTCGAACACGGCCGTGTGCCTGGCCGTGTGCCTCAAGCGGTGGTCAACCGACTTATCCAAACCAGTGACACGCCCACGGGACACGCCCGTGTCATGGGCCGTGTCACCAACACGCCTTCAGACACGCCCGTGTCTGTGGCCGTGTGCCTGGGGAAAAAAAATCCCAAATCATCCCGAGACTTCACACGGCCTGTGACACGCCCGTGTCCCAGGCCGTGTGCCCAGACACGGCACAAAGACACGCCCTGTCGAATTCTCTCGGCGGGCTGAGTTCGTCGCCTGATTTGACACGCCCTGTGACACGCCCGTGTCACGGGCCGTGTTCAACTCTCGACGCTCACTTCTCGACACTCGACGATCTCAAGAGAGAGAAAGAGAGAGAGAAAGGAGGAGGAAGAAGGGAAGGGGGCTGCTGTTGGTGGTGCTGCGGTTTACCGGCGAGAGATCCGAAGCCAGCGTTGCGAAGGAAACGCTCTTGCGAGTCTTGCAAGCAAGCTTTCAAGCCATGGCACCGAAGCGATCGTCAAGGGTAACGACTTTTCTTCCTAGCCATGTGAAGGCTTCTGTTTTGGCATATCTTTTGATTCCCCCACCAAGAGGTGGCTGTTTTTGGGAGTCGTTTGGGTGGATGCTTGAAATCCCCTTTCTATTGCATATAGATCCGGAAATGGAGTACGGAATAGGCATGCTGTGTGAAGCCCATCACTTTGAAAGGGGTATAGTGACATACCCAGGTTTGAATGCCAGGAACAGGATTGGTGAGACCGACCCGCGCCTTTGATATAGCCATGAGTACGCTGCACGCGAAAAGGGCAAGGCGATTTGAGCAACGGGGGGGTGGAGGATCCGACCTGCGCTATGTCCGTCTGACGTGAGACCAAAAAGTGCGGTCTGTTGGAGCGCATAGCAAGAGTCTTCGGCCTGCGCGCCATGACACAAAGGGGGGCTACGGGCCATCCCGGTGTCCGAGGACTAACTCCGGCTGCACGCCATGGAGTAAATGCTCAAGAGTGTTACCGTTGGGTGATAACCCTGATACGGTGGTGGGCAAGAGGTTGCCAGAACACCAAGAATGTGCCCTGAGTGCACGGACCGTTGGGCCGGGCGGCGAACGGTTGTGATGGCTTGTGTGCGTGAAAGCACCTTTGATGATATAGCTTGCCATACTTGTGATATGATATGCCTGCAGGGAAAATACCGCTGCCCCGAGAGGAGGGGTAGGGTCGTTATACTTTGGTCAGCTGAACGCTGACCGTTGCTTTTGTTTGCCACCGTTGGGTGGATTGTCCTTGCACAGGTGCTGGAGAGCCGAGCGGGTCGCATAGAGGTTGATGCTCCTGCTGGTGTTGCTGCTGCTGCTAGCCCTCGAAGGCTAATGTTCTTTTGAGTGTTTTCTTTTTGTGGCCGGCCTGCGCGCCAATTTGTTTAGGCCACTGCATGAAAGCCCTGTAAGGCCTTAAGGCCAACATTTGTGACCTAAACAAATACCTTGGACTCAACTTTTTCAATCGTCGAATCCTGGAGACACCTTTGAATGGATTGATCTTCAAGTAGACCCAATCGCCAACCGCAAATTCAACGTTCCGGTGCTTGGCGTTGTAGTACTTCGCATCCGTTGTTCCCATCTCTTTCCGAAGTCAAGGGCGCACATTCGGAGCATGTCCTCCATTGTTCTGTTGGTGCGTTCAGTTTGGCCATCCGTTTGGGGATGAAAGGCCGTACTGAAAGTCAACTTCGTGCCCAACAGTCGGTGAACTAGCCTCCAATCATTTGACGTAAATCGCCCATCTCGATCACTTACGATGCTTCGAGGAACACCGTGAAGTCGCACAATCTGATCAACATATAATTTTGCCAAACTTTCAACCGAATCATCCCGCCTGTTCGGGAGAAAATGTGCTACTTTTGTTAGCCGGTCAACTATTACCCAAATGGAATCATTTCCTCGCTGCGATCTTGGCAATCCATGCACAAAATCCATGGAAATATCATCAAATTTCCATACTGGGATCGGTAGTGACTTCAAATAACCGCCCGGCTTTTGGCATTCAGACTTCACCATCGCACATGTTTGGCATTTGGCCACATAAAGGGCAATATCTTTCTTGAGCCCTGGCCACCAAAAGAGCTTCTTCATATCGTTGAACATCTTTGTGCTCCCGGGGTGAATGGAATACTTCGTATAATGTGCTTCATACATCAGTTCTTCCCTCAGTTTCCCCACATTTGGGACGCACAACCGGCCCTCTTTTCGCAAAAGACCGTCATTCCAGGTGAATTTGCCTTCTGGCCCTTCAGTCACATAGCGCAAGAGATCTTCATCCAATTCCGTTGCCCGTCGAACTCGGTCTGCAAGGTCACATTGCACCTCGGTCCAGTTCAAACATGCACTGGTAGTGGAACTCTTGTCAACACAATAGATCTCCAATGCCTCCGATTCCTGGATAAGACGTTCATCGTGCCTTTGTAACCAATTCGCTCTAGCCGGAACCCGCCGACTCAAGGCATCCGCGACAACATTCCCCTTCCCGGGTGTATAATGAATCTCGAAAGTGTAGTCCCCAAGGAACTCCAACCACCTTCGTTGTCGCATGTTCAACTCTTTCTGCTCCAATAGATACTTGAGGCTCTTATGATCGGTATAGATCTCCACTTTCACGCCATAAAGGTAGTGTCGCCACAGCTTAAGTGCAAAAATCACCGCCGCTAGTTCCAAATCATGGACGGGATAGTTTCGCTCGTGCACCTTCAGCTGGCGTGAGCCATAAGCAATCACCTTTCCGCTCTGCAGAAGAACGCAGCCTAAACCGCTTCCTGAAGCATCACTATAAATCACAAAGCCATCGGTTCCACATGGCGAAGACAACACCGGCGCCGTGGTCAACCGAACCTTCAGCTCTTCAAAAGCTCGTGCGCACTCTGGCGTCCAAACGAACTTCTGATCCTTTCGCGTCAGTGTGGTTAGCGGCAAAGCGATCCGCGAGAAGTTCTCCACAAATCTTCTATAGTAGCCCGCAAGTCCAAGGAAACTCCTGACCTCGGCCACGGAAGACAATATTGGCCATTCTTGTATGGCTTTTATCTTCGCTGGATCCACTGCAATGCCCGCTCCACTTACCACATGGCCCAAAAATGCCACTGACGATAGCCAAAACTCGCACTTCGAGAACTTGGCATAGAGCTGATTTTGCATCAACGTGTTCAGCACCAACCACAAATGAATCTCATGCTCAGCTTTAGACTTTGAGTACACCAGGATATCATCAATAAACACGATCACAAACAGATCTAGGTACTCACGGAAAATACGGTGCATCAAATCCATAAACACCGAAGGCGCATTACACAATCCAAAGGGCATGACTGTGAACTCATAGTGACCATAACGCGTTCCAAATGCGGTTTTGGGAATGTCACCTTCCCGAATTCTTAACTGGTAATAACCAGACTTCAGGTCCAACTTTGAATTGACGGTCGAGCCCACTAGCTGATCAAATAATTCATCAATCCGAGGTATCAGATACTTATTCTTCTCAGTCAGCTTATTCAATTCACGGTAATCTATACACAACCGTAACCCACCATCTTTCTTCTTTACAAAAAGCACAGGCGCGCTCTAAGGTGACATACTTGGGCGGATATAGCCTTGCTCTAACATTTCTTGTAGTTGAACCTTCAACTCAGCCATCTCTTTAGGCGCAACGCGATATGGCGAACGGGCCACTGGTTTCGCACCTGGCACCAACTCAATTGTGAAGTCAATCTCCCGCTGGGGTGGTAGCCCAGGGAGATCTGCGGGAAACACATCAGCAAATTCTGCCACAATCGGAACCTCACACAAAGTGGCCTTAGGCTCAACAGCCTGAATTAGTGCAAAGTAGCACTCCGCACCCTTCCGAACAGCTTTGACTACCTGGAGTGCAGACATCAACGTCCCGCCTACTCCTCGCATACCCGTGAACTTGGTCTCCTGTTCGGTATTCTGGCCCAACGTGATTTCTTTGGACTGGCAATCAATCCTAGCATGCTGCTCCGCAAGCCAATCCATCCCAAAAATCACATCGAATTCCGATAGTGGCAAAACAAATGCGGTTAAACAAAAATCCCGACTTCCTAACTGAACCGCCACATCGCAAGCTTGATCCACAAGCATCCAACAACCATTCGGCAACACCACTCTGACGCTATCTGTCTTTGCACGACTGGGTATCCCAAGCCGCGTAAGAAACTCACTCGACAGAAAAGAATGCGACGCCCCTGTATCAAACAGTGCTCGCGCCAGCGTGTCCCGAATCATCAAAAAGCCTATGACAAACATGTCACACACACAAACCACAAACGGAGGGGTACTAAGCTAAGCATACAAACATTAGCATAAGCAAAACTAAACTCATACCTGTGACCACGTCACTCTGCTTAATGGCCTCCTGCAGGCCAAGATTGTAGACCCGGGGTTGCGCTTGCGAGGCAGAAGAATCTACCACCGCTTTTCCTTTCTCCGCATAAGATGCTCCCGCCTTCTTTTCACTCTTTGGCGGCATCCGACAATCTCGCGCAATATGCCTCATCCGACCACAATTGAAGCAGGTACGAGTTTCTGGCTTAGAGGTTGCCCCTGATGTTGCTCCCGATGCAACTGATGAAGGAGCTTGTCCACTAGGCTTGGACTTCTTGCCCCATCTCTTCTTATAAAATGACTTTCCCGATCGGGGCGCCTTCCACTCTGGTTGCGTCATCGCCAACACTCTCTTCCCTTGCACCCTCTTCATATCTTTTTCCAACGCGGTCGCAGTGTCAACCAACGCTTGGAAACCCTGGTTCACAGAACTAGACACAAGGAACCTCAGCTCGTCCCTCAGTCCTTCGTAGAACCGATTAGTCTTCCTCTGCTCATCAGCAAAAATCGAACCCGCATACCGCCCCAAGCGAGTAAACTCATGCAGGTACGCGTCAACACTGCCCTCACCTTGAGTCAACCGTTGGAATTCATTTTCCATGGCTATCCGTTGAGCCACAGGAAGGTGCTTTGCAAGGAAAAGCCGGGAGAATTCTTCCATCGACACTTGGGTTAACGGACGACCCGCCAAATGATGCAACTCCATCTCATCCCACCATAAACGCGCTTCTCCTTCAAGCAAGAAGGTGGCTAAGGTAACTTTCTGATGTTCCTCCATGCCTATCGCCGTCATCACTCGCTTGACGCGCGATAACCAATCCTCAGCTACCAGACAAGCATTGGGATGGCACCATATGAAGCCCTATATGGAAGGAAGTGTCGTACTCCCTTGGCTTGGGTAGAAGCGGGTGAAGCCCGGGTTGTTAAACCAAATGAGGTGGATGAAGCAAACTCAACCAGTCGGACCGCTAATGTGTGTGTCTTGTCCACCTTTAGGTGACACGGAGTGGAGCTGGGCCGTCTGAGCCCCAGCGTTCTGATGAAAGTACGGCACCAGCTGCGGTGCCTACACCTCCACCGTCTGCAGAACATGTCCGTTTAGTTGCGGAGGCCTTGTTTACTATGATCCAAGGTCAGCCACTGAGGCAAGAACAAGCGGCTGTGAGGACAGAACAGGTGGTGGCAAGGCCTGAACCTGTCGTGGAAGTGGTTCCTCGAGCGGCTGAGAAGCAGCTAACACGGTTTATGAGTTTCCATCCGCCTACGTTTTCGGGAGCGGGAACCCCGACGCAGGCTGAGGATTGGTTATCGCGCGTCAAGCGAGTGATGACGGCGATAGGCACGGCGGAACATCAGAAAGTTACCTTAGCCACCTTCTTGCTTGAAGGAGAAGCGCGTTTATGGTGGGATGAGATGGAGTTGCATCATTTGGCGGGTCGTCCGTTAACCCAAGTGTCGATGGAAGAATTCTCCCGGCTTTTCCTTGCAAAGCACCTTCCTGTGGCTCAACGGATAGCCATGGAAAATGAATTCCAACGGTTGACTCAAGGTGAGGGCAGTGTTGACGCGTACCTGCATGAGTTTACTCGCTTGGGGCGGTATGCGGGTTCGATTTTTGCTGATGAGCAGAGGAAGACTAATCGGTTCTACGAAGGACTGAGGGACGAGCTGAGGTTCCTTGTGTCTAGTTCTGTGAACCAGGGTTTCCAAGCGTTGGTTGACACTGCGACCGCGTTGGAAAAAGATATGAAGAGGGTGCAAGGGAAGAGAGTGTTGGCGATGACGCAACCAGAGTGGAAGGCGCCCCGATCGGGAAAGTCATTTTATAAGAAGAGATGGGGCAAGAAGTCCAAGCCTAGTGGACAAGCTCCTTCATCAGTTGCATCGGGAGCAACATCAGGGGCAACCTCTAAGCCAGAAACTCGTACCTGCTTCAATTGTGGTCGGATGGGGCATATTGCGCGAGATTGCCGGATGCCGCCAAAGAGTGAAAAGAAGGCGGGAGCATCTTATGCGGAGAAAGGAAAAGCGGTGGTAGATTCTTCTGCCTCGCAAGCGCAACCCCGGGTCTACAATCTTGGCCTGCAGGAGGCCATTAAGCAGAGTGACGTGGTCACAGGTATGAGTTTAGTTTTGCTTATGCTAATGTTTGTATGCTTAGCTTAGTACCCCTCCGTTTGTGGTTTGTGTGTGTGACATGTTTGTCATAGGCTTTGTGATGATTCGGGACACGCTGGCGCGAGCACTGTTTGATACAGGGGCGTCGCATTCTTTTCTGTCGAGTGAGTTTCTTACGCGGCTTGGGATACCCAGTCGTGCAAAGACAGATAGCGTCAGAGTGGTGTTGCCGAATGGTTGTTGGATGCTTGTGGATCAAGCTTGCGATGTGGCGGTTCAGTTAGGAAGTCGGGATTTTTGTTTAACCGCATTTGTTTTGCCACTATCGGAATTCGATGTGATTTTTGGGATGGATTGGCTTGCGGAGCAGCATGCTAGGATTGATTGCCAGTCCAAAGAAATCACGTTGGGCCAGAATACCGAACAGGAGACCAAGTTCACGGGTATGCGAGGAGTAGGCGGGACGTTGATGTCTGCACTCCAGGTAGTCAAAGCTGTTCGGAAGGGTGCGGAGTGCTACTTTGCACTAATTCAGGCTGTTGAGCCTAAGGCCACTTTGTGTGAGGTTCCGATTGTGGCAGAATTTGCTGATGTGTTTCCCGCAGATCTCCCTGGGCTACCACCCCAGCGGGAGATTGACTTCACAATTGAGTTGGTGCCAGGTGCGAAACCAGTGGCCCGTTCGCCATATCGCGTTGCGCCTAAAGAGATGGCTGAGTTGAAGGTTCAACTACAAGAAATGTTAGAGCAAGGCTATATCCGCCCAAGTATGTCACCTTGGAGCGCGCCTGTGCTTTTTGTAAAGAAGAAAGATGGTGGGTTACGGTTGTGTATAGATTACCGTGAATTGAATAAGCTGACTGAGAAGAATAAGTATCCGATACCTCGGATTGATGAATTATTTGATCAGCTAGTGGGCTCGACCGTCTATTCAAAGTTGGACCTGAAGTCTGGTTATTACCAGTTAAGAATTCGGGAAGGTGACATTCCCAAAACCGCATTTGGAATGCGTTATGGTCACTATGAGTTCACAGTCATGCCCTTTGGATTGTGTAATGCGCCTTCGGTGTTTATGGATTTGATGCACCGTATTTTCCGTGAGTACCTAGATCTGTTTGTGATCGTGTTTATTGATGATATCCTGGTGTACTCAAAGTCTAAAGCTGAGCATGAGATTCATTTGCGGTTGGTGCTGAACACGTTGAGGCAAAATCAGCTCTATGCCAAGTTCTCGAAGTGCGAGTTTTGGCTATCGTCAGTGGCATTTTTGGGCCATGTGGTAAGTGGAGCGGGCATTGCAGTGGATCCAGCGAAGATAAAAGCCATACAAGAATGGCCAATATTGTCTTCCGTGGCCGAGGTCAGGAGTTTCCTTGGACTTGCGGGCTACTATAGAAGATTTGTGGAGAACTTCTCGCGGATCGCTTTGCCGCTAACCACACTGACGCGAAAGGATCAGAAGTTCGTTTGGACGCCAGAGTGCGCACGAGCTTTTGAAGAGCTGAAGGTTCGGTTGACCACGGCGCCGGTGTTGTCTTCGCCATGTGGAACCGATGGCTTTGTGATTTATAGTGATGCTTCAGGAAGCGGTTTAGGCTGCGTTCTTCTGCAGAGCGGAAAGGTGATTGCTTATGGCTCACGCCAGCTGAAGGTGCACGAGCGAAACTATCCCGTCCATGATTTGGAACTAGCGGCGGTGATTTTTGCACTTAAGCTGTGGCGACACTACCTTTATGGCGTGAAAGTGGAGATCTATACCGATCATAAGAGCCTCAAGTATCTATTGGAGCAGAAAGAGTTGAACATGCGACAACGAAGGTGGTTGGAGTTCCTTGGGGACTACACTTTCGAGATTCATTATACACCCGGGAAGGGGAATGTTGTCGCGGATGCCTTGAGTCGGCGGGTTCCGGCTAGAGCGAATTGGTTACAAAGGCACGATGAACGTCTTATCCAGGAATTGGAGGCATTGGAGATCTATTGTGTTGACAAGAGTTCCACTACCAGTGCATGTTTGAACTGGACCGAGGTGCAATGTGACCTTGCGGACCGAGTTCGATGGGCAACGGAATTGGATGAAGATCTCTTGCGCTATGTGACTGAAGGGCCAGAAGGCAAATTCACCTGGAATGACGGTCTTTTGCGAAAAGAGGGCCGGTTGTGCGTCCCAAATGTGGGGAAACTGAGGGAAGAACTGATGTATGAAGCACATTATACGAAGTATTCCATTCACCCCGGGAGCACAAAGATGTTCAACGATATGAAGAAGCTCTTTTGGTGGCCAGGGCTCAAGAAAGATATTGCCCTTTATGTGGCCAAATGCCAAACATGTGCGTTGGTGAAGTCTGAATGCCAAAAGCCGGACGGTTATTTGAAGTCACTACCGATCCCAGTATGGAAATTTGATGATATTTCCATGGATTTTGTGCATGGATTGCCAAGATCGCAGCGAGGAAATGATTCCATTTGGGTAATAGTTGACCGGCTAACAAAAGTAGCACATTTTCTCCCGAACAGGCGGGATGATTCGGTTGAAAGTTTGGCAAAATTATATGTTGATCAGATTGTGCGACTTCACGGTGTTGGAATGTCTTACAACATGTCACAAATGTTGGCCTTAAGGCCTTACAGGGCTTTCATGCAGTGGCCTAAACAAATTGGCGCGCAGGCCAGCCACAAAAAGAAAACACTCAAAAGAACATTAGCCTTCGAGGGCTAGCAGCAGCAGCAACACCAGCAGGAGCATCAACCTCTATGCGACCCGCTCGGCTCTCCAGCACCTGTGCAAGGACAATCCACCCAACGGTGGCAAACAAAAGCAACGGTCAGCGTTCAGCTGACCAAAGTATAACGACCCTACCCCTCCTCTCGGGGCAGCGGTATTTTCCCTGCAGGCATATCATATCACAAGTATGGCAAGCTATATCATCAAAGGTGCTTTCACGCACACAAGCCATCACAACCGTTCGCCGCCCGGCCCAACGGTCCGTGCACTCAGGGCACATTCTTGGTGTTCTGGCAACCTCTTGCCCACCACCGTATCAGGGTTATCACCCAACGGTAACACTCTTGAGCATTTACTCCATGCCGTGCAGCCGGAGTTAGTCCTCGGACACCGGGATGGCCCGTAGCCCCCCTTTGTGTCATGGCGCGCAGGCCGAAGACTCTTGCTATGCGCTCCAACAGACCGCACTTTTTGGTCTCACGTCAGACGGACATAGCGCAGGTCGGATCCTCCACCCCCCCCCCCGTTGCTCAAATCGCCTTGCCCTTTCCGCGTGCAGCGTACTCATGGCTATATCAAAGGCGCGGGTCGGTCTCCCCAATCCTGTTCCTGGCATTCAAACCTGGGTATGTCACTATACCCCTTTCCTCACAGCAACAACGGGTCTTTCCTGGGCGCACCAGTACTTCCTGTGATTCTCTCCACAGGTGGACACCGCATAAGCACAAATGTCAGGGGTCTTTCCTGGGCACACCAGTACTTCCTGTGACTCGCTTCACAGGTGGACACCCTATGACATCAAGCATCACAAAAAGGGCCTTTCCTGGTCCCACCAGTACTTCCTGTGCCTCATCCACAGGTTGGACCCAAAATCAGCACAAGGTTATTTTCCTGGGCTACCACCCCAGTACTTCCTGCTACTCCTTTTCGCAGGTATAACCCGTAGACTCCTTAAGACTACACGTTTATCACGGAGTCTTCTCCGGTTCGTATGCAACATCACCAATCCAGACCAACCTGTCCAGATGGGCTTCACACAGCATGCCTATTCCGTACTCCATTTCCGGATCTATATGCAATAGAAAGGGGATTTCAAGCATCCACCCAAACGACTCCCAAAAACAGCCACCTCTTGGTGGGGGAATCAAAAGATATGTCAAAACAGAAGCCTTCACATGGCTAGGAAGAAAAGTCGTTACCCTTGACGATCGCTTCGGTGCCATGGCTTGAAAGCTTGCTTGCAAGACTCGCAAGAGCGTTTCCTTCGCAACGCTGGCTTCGGATCTCTCGCCGGTCAACCGCAGCACCACCAACAGCAGCCCCCTTCCCTTCTTCCTCCTCCTTTCTCTCTCTCTTTCTCTCTCTTGACACGCCCGTGTCCTGGGCCGTGTGCCTCATCTCGACGAATCGTCGAGACCAAAAAAAATCGTCGAGACAAAGCCCAATCGTCGACACAACCCGACACGCCCTGCGACACGCCCGTGTCGCAGGCCGTGTCACCTGACATGCCCTGGGACACGCCCGTGTCCCAGGCTGTGTCACCCAAATTTGCCTGTTTAAGAACTTTGGGCTGTTACATGGTCTTTAGATCTGGTTAGGCTGAACCCTTTCGAGCGTGGCGCTGGGGGTGCCGGCGGCCATCCTTGCGAGCATGGGCTGGGGAGGCCATTACAAAAAGTGCACTTTTTGTAACGGCCTCCCCAGCCCTTGGCTCGAAAGGATGGTGGTCGACACCCCCAGCACCATGCTCGAAACGGTTAAGCCTAACCAGGTCTGCAGACCATGCACCCTAACCTCTCTCCATCCACAGGCAGGTTGTTGAGGTCGGGGCTCAAACCAGATACCTCCTCGATAAGGAGTTTTCAAACCACTCCTCATCACCAACTGAGTTGAAGCTCAGTTGGTGATGAGGAGTGGTTTGAAAACTCATTATTAAGGAGGTCTCGGGTTCGATCCCCTACATCAATAACCCGCCTGTGGATGGAGAGGGGTTGGGGTGCATGGTCTGCAGACCTAGTTAGGCTTAACCCTTTCGAGCGTGGTGCTTGGGATGCCGGCGGCCGTCCTTTCGAGCCATGGGCTGGGGAGGCTGTTACAGAATACATTTCAGGAGGGATTTGTTGTGCACAGCTTCTATGGATTCAACAACAATTCCAGGACTACAAACTTTAGATAAGTAAAACTCTCATGTATTGTGATTCATCCAGTGCAATCTTTATAGCTAAAAATCTAGTATCACACAGCAGAACTAAGAATATAGAGATTATGTATCATTTTATTAGAGAGCATGTTGAGAAGTAGGAAATATGCCTTAAGTTTGTTCCCACAGACAAACACGCAGAAGATATATTCACCAAGCCACTGGATAGGGCTAAGTTTAATTTTTTTAAGATTGAATTAAGAATGCTTAATTTGAATAGTTTTATCATTTTGTGGTTTTCCATTTTTTGTGTATCTGCACATTATTCATTCCATCCTTACTGTTATAGTAGCTGCTAGAAAATATTATCTGGTAGTATGTTAGGTTGTACTAACCATGGATGTAGGTACATATAAGTATTAGTCAATTGACTCACTTTCAAGATTTATTCTGTCGTTTTGATCAACATATAGGCCTAGAAGGGCAAAGGAGTTAATCTGAGTCAATCTAAGTTATATCGTTGAGATCATTGAGAAGAAACTCAATGATACCTCTCTGTCTCAATGATATAGTTCTGATGGATGCTATCTTCATTCCCAAATCATTTTCAGTCGTTAGATCATTTTCATGATCACCTAAGGTTTTTGACACTTCATTTTCATTTAAACTATATATATGTTAAATTATATATACATAAGCTAAGTGTTTAGTTAAGGACATAAAACCTCTAACCCTAGAAGACCATCGACATCGCTTTATCTCTCTCTCTACGTTCTCAATGATCAGGTATTCAGTTAAATGGCGTCAAAATCTGTGAAAATCTTCACGAAGGATATGAAGTAGTGAGATTTGGATTCAAGGATGCTTCAGATGAAATCAAGGAAGTTATCAGTTTGCTGGATGTCGTTGGACTAGGGTTCATTCTATCTAAGCCCGGCTTGATTCGGAAAGATGAAGTTTTGGAATTCTCTTCTCATATAAAGGTATCTTCAACTGAAAATTCTATTAAGAGTAATATAACAATGTCAAGATTAAAAATAGCTCTAATTGGATTACCTAGATATTACCTCATCTATTTGTTAATACAAAAGAGGACTAGGGGATTTCTCCTCAAGAAACAATTGATGTCTTAGACTGGTATGAATTTTGTGGAGAGAGATATATCTCTCTGGAAAGAAATCATTTCAACCAAAGAGGCAAACTGATGACAAATATCATTGGGACGGCTATTATTTACAAGACTGGATCACATGACAGATTCTCCAGGCTCATGTTTGAGTTGGTTACAAGAGTCATTCTACAAAAAAAATCCAATTGGGCCTTAGTAGTATTCCAAAAATTGCTTGGTTGCTTCCAAATCCAAAACTTGGGAAGAATTGTTTCCTTATACTTGATAAATGCTTATCCTGAGCATTTTAACAAGAAACAAGGCACCAAGATCCACTACATAACAAGGATAGACATCAAGACATTAGAGAGATACACCATGGTGCTGCTCAAAGGTCAAACTAAGAAGAAGGGGCAGAGCAAAAAAGAAAGGAAAGAAGGTGGTTGTGGAAGAGGATTCTGAATCTAAATGAGGGAGCAAGGGTTTTGATGACCAAGTGGATAGTGATCCCATCCATAATCCCTACTAGTCACATTCTAATAAGGATGAAGAAAATCTTCAAGATATAAGCATTCAAGTGAATCTTGATGTAGCTGATACATGTTCACCTCTGAAAGTGGTTGTGCTGTTGAGGGGGTACTCAGCTGATCAAGAAAAGTCCAACGCCCAAGCTAAGGGGGAGAATGCAAGAAAGGATAAGATTGACTCTTTGGAAAACTTCTTAAGTGGAGATGATGATATCAGTAAGGGGGAGCCTCAATCTGAGGCCCCTGCTCTAAGAGAAGTCTTCCTTTTGTCCCTATAGGCTGAGACAACAACTCAAACTGAGTTTCTGGTCAAGAGGACCTGGGGATCAGCTTATACAGAGTTACTACTGAAGTACCACCTCAAGTGTCACACAATCAACCATCCTCAAGAACTACTGATAATTCAATTCTCTCATCTCTGAAAACTCTACTGGATGAGCAAGCAACACCTTTGAAATCATATATTGATGAGAAAATAAAAGGAATGAAAGCTGATCTTGTTTGAAGTCTAAAAAGGAAAAGCTGAAATCATAAATGATCTAGATTCTCTAAAAGGTGATACTGCACATATTAATGCACAAATAACAAAATGGTTTGATAATGCGGCTAGTATAGTGCACCAGAATGTTAAGATCGTAACTTCAAAGGATGAAAGCATGAGGCTGACTGCACGGGGTGTTCCTATTGTGAAGCAGTATATGAGCCAAACAGATGATACCATCGGGCAAGCTGTGGATCATATTGAAGAATATGTGTATTCTACTCAAGTTCAGGCTATGCAGCGAGCTAAAAAATCAAGAAATGCAATTCTAGGAGATAATGAAAACATATTTCAGACAATGTTAAGTAGATTTGAAGCCAACTCCCTGCATCTGGAAAAAGGAATTTTTGAATAAGCCAGAAAGAGGGAGGGAATCAATATAGAGCAAGCTTAATGAGTTATGCATGTAATCAAGATTGCTCTTCACTAATCTCTACTAGATGCTAACATGCCCTCTGATTTTGATTTTAGAGCTTGGGAAAGGGTAGCTCAAGATGTTCAGCTAGCCAAGAAAAGGACTTGTGCTACATGAGGACTTCATGGCTATGAGAAGAGCTGAACATGCATAAGACCCAGACTTTGAATATTATAGTGATGATTCTCAATCAATCATCAACAATGCATGGATTTATCATAGACAAATCTTTAAGAACATTGACAACATTTATCCTATAGAGGAATGGATCAAGCACTTGAAAAGACAGTCTCTAATTAAGGGAAAGAATTTTCAAGGAAAATCTGGTTATAAAGAACAACCCAAAGAGGATGTCATCCATATATCTTCCCAAACCTTCCTTTACTTTAATAGACAAGAAATCAAGGCCAAGAATGCTGAAAGAAGAGCAACTGAACAAGGTGGAGGATCACAAGCATCTGCACATAAAATGAAGAGTACAGTCTCTGTTGATGTGATCAGCCAGCCAATTTACAAGCATCATGTACTTTGAAGTCAAAAAAACATCTGTGTGATTGAAACTTTTAATGATTGTTAATGGACTTATGTTTCATAATTAAACCCTCTCGGTGTAATTATATTTATATATATATATATATATATATATATATATATATATATATATATATATATATATATATATATATATCTGTGATTGATTGTGTTAAATGCTTGTTATGATCATACAAGTTTTTTATATGTTATATATGTGATAACTTGATTTTATAGTTAATGCATCTTACCATTGATTAAGTGTTCTATCTTCTTCAAATAGGGGGAGACTATAAGGAATATTGCCCTCAATATTCCAGGATTTGAAGAAGCATCACTTGCAATGTTAAATGCATACCGTATTTGATTGAATATCTATTTTATATTTATGCGAGAGTCATCTCTAAAATAGGTTTAGACAAGAGTTAGTGCAAATGGAGCAGTATCATTCAGATACATAAAGGATTCTTTGTGGTATCATCTTGAATATGGAGTGCTTCAAGACGGCATCGTCCCAAAGCAACTGCAGAAGTAACTTCAAGCACTAAGGAGAATACCATTGAGATCGGTATATGGTTTTCCACCGTATCAGCGTAATCGTCGAAAGCTTCAAGATTATATAGTGGAGAAGACATAGAAGAGGACGAATTCAGCGCTAAGGGAGATATCGTTGAGAAATAAGAATTTTCTCAATGATATCATGTTGACAGGGTTTTTATTATCATTGAGCACACACAGTGGTGGGATTTCAATTTTGGCAGTGGTGCATAAATACCTATCATTTCTTTTGATTCTTGGCCATAATTTGATAAGACTTATTCTAATCACATGACCATTAAAAATGTCAAAGGTATATAAAGAAAAGTTAGGGCAATGGAATAGTAGAGATGCTCAATGTAACATCCTCCAAACAACTAGACCCTTAGGGTTTTGTTTTGTCATGACTAGGTCATGACAAAACAACCAAAAGCTCAAAGGACCAAGTGAACAAGGGCCAAGGTAAAAATCACCTTGGTCTGCCTATAGCTCAGCCTCAACATTTAAACCTAAGGTCTGACCTTAGGGCTACACCTTGATCCCAAGACCCTACCACAACACCCCAAAGTGAGGCCAATGGGTCACCAAGGACCCATTGGGGTCAACCCAAGAGTCTAGGTTGACCAAAGTCAACTCTAGCTCTAATTTGGTCAAAGTACCCTTTATAAGGGTAGGTGACCTCCAAAGTGCCAAGACAACCCTACCCCACCCTTCCTAGACCTTAAGGGAGTCTAATGATTCACTAAGTACCCATTGTGGTCAACCCAAATGGTCAAGTTGACCAAGGTCAACTCTATTCTAGTGTTAGGTCAAATTAGCTTAAATGGGCTAACCCAAGCTCAACCCATTTCCCCCACTTGGGCTAACCTCATTTTATTATTATAATGAGTTAGTGGGTTGCCAATAGGTTGGAGGAGACACCAAAAATTCGGCCTTGATGACCAGGAGAGAGAAACTCCATCTTCCCTTTAATGGAGGAGAGAGAAAGGAGAAGGCCATTCATGCATGGGGAGGCCAAGGGCCACCTTTGGTGGCTGGATTCAACTCCTCTGGAGGAGAAGAGAAGTTTCCAGCCATTTCCTGGCCACCCCAAGGCAGATTCACCCCCCCCCCCCCCCATCACCATGGTCGAACCTAATCATTCATGACCATTAATGGCATTGATGCCATGACCCCCCCCCCCTTCCCCATCTGATGATTTTAAAAGCTTCAGTGGGCTCCAAGGAGTTGCTTCCACTCTCACCTCGACGATTTAGAGCCACTTCCCTGTGTAGTTGCAGAAACCCGAGCGGCGCCTCCACCACCATGGCTTCCCGGCGATTAACGCGTCTCCAGGTCGCAAGCAAGGTCCTACCCTTCCTCTCTCACTGTGGATAGATCGTAGGGATCTTTTAGAATGAAAATCGGGCTCAATTGAGCCCGATTGAAGCTCGCATTTTCATAATTTTTCCGTGAAAAAAGAACTCTTGGGATCGCCGGAATAGGCCTCTCCGGCAGCTGTGCCGCAGCCTGGCGACAGCCACCACCTCAACGGAGGTGGTGGTGGCGGTGGCCGGCCAGGGAAGTGGCTGGATTGTCGACGGTAGCATTTGGAAGGTGCTCCAGGCGGGATGAATCTAGTCCGTCGGCTGGAGCTTGAAGATGACGGGATGCCGGCCAAGGCGCGCCAAGATTTGTGCCATATTAGATTTTAAACTATAGGATATAAATTTTTGATTATTTAATTATGTCACGCATTTTATATTTTATGGTTTTAATTTTTAGTAATACGTAGGGGCTGTTTCATAAAATGTGGTCAACATAACATTTGTAGCCTGGAGAGTATAGTCTACAGCAAAATTGATTTGAACACATTTGGGTGCCTGGTTTCACCGAGGCACCCATTTTGGTGGGACCTATACCTAGGGCTATCCTAAGATTAAAAAGGGTGCCCACTCTTCATCCCTTGTCCAAATGAGCTTAATTTTGGGAAGGGGGTCACCGTTAACCATTCCTAGGGTCTGTCCAAAAATGAGAATTTTTGGAGATACTTTACCTATAGTTTTATCTTTTATTTAATAATACTAGGGTAATTTAATTAGGTGGTTTAATGACTTCCAAACTCTCCCAAATTTTGGTGAGTCATCCTTGGGTTCTTCATAAGGCTTTGTTTAAACTTTCATCTCATATAGAGATGGTTTGAGTTGAAAACAAGAAAACCCTAGCCTTGCCATAATAGGGGCATTTTGGTCAAATGGGCAATTTAGGTTTTGAGTGACCATCTCACCTCAATAGAGGATGAAGTTGTGACCACTTACTTGCGTGACTTCTATCACCCACTCCTGGAAAATGGGGTAGATTGGAGTGAATTTACCTTGGGACTTACGGTCAAACCCTAAGGAAGGACTTTTATGCCTTGTCAAGGGAATGAGGTCAAATGACCATAATTTAGCTTGCAATTTGGTAGGGAGTATCCTAGGTTACCTAAAGCCCTCTGCTAAAAATATTATGGGATTTGGGAAAGGATAGACCCCTCTAAACCCTAACCCTAGTTTAGGGCACAAAACTTGTAGAGATAAAATAGGTTACTACAACTCATTGAACAGTTATAAAACTTGGGTAGAGTAGTACTAGGGTCAGTAGGAGCCTCTGAAAATTATTGTAGGGTATTTGGAAGAAATTAGCATGTACTTGTAGTTATAACCCTTCTATTGCCCCTAAGGATAATTTTGATAAAATCATGATTAAACTAATTTAAAATGTTATGACACTTTGACAGTGTGGATTTAAGATCATACTATAGCCTTGGTAAATTTTATGTAATTTTGTGGATAATATTTATGGCACTTTTCTATTTATTTCCATTTATTGTGTTTTTATTGAATTAATTAATTAGGGGCTTAAATCTTGTTGAAGAGTTGAGAAATTTTGGATTTTATGTTCAATAATCATATTATATATATCATAAATTTTGTGGAGCATTTACTTATCTGGTGTTGGTACATCGTGTTCAAACTTGGGGTTTTTGGATTACCAGAATAATTAAATAAATAACCAGATAAATTATAAAAAAAATATGAATTTCTGGATTCATGCCAAACATATCATGATAGACCCCCAATAATTATTATATGAATACTGGATGAATATTTTGAGTACTTCTTGTTTTACACGTCATATAGCTTTGGTTGGTCTGCATTTAGTAAAATTGCAGAATTTAATTTGAAATACGAATTTGGACACATGAGTTGTGGTTAGATTTTTGCTGGTTGGATAATTAAAAATGAGTTTACCATTGGAAGATAGGATGAGTAGGGTTGAAAGAAATAGTGTCCAATCACCAGAAAGGGGGGTGAATAGGTGAATTTAATCTTTTTAACTTTAAAGACAGAAACACTGAACAGTAATTGCAATTTAACAAGTATCACAGCACAGCAACCATACAAGCATACATTCACAGAGTACACACAAATTTTTATAGTGGTTCCCCAAGGTCTGGGTACATCCACTTTCCCCCTTCGCTTATCTAGTAGTGTACTAGATTCGGCATAACTTCTCCACTTCTCCTCAGATCCTCAGATCTTACAACTCAGAACCCCAAACAGGTTACTACAACTCAGAGTGATCCAAATCCTACAACTTAGGCACCAAGCCCTGCCACTCAGTCTTCAACAAGACCCACACTCAGGCACAACAGCCCTATGTCAGCCTTCAACAAGGCCTACACTCAGAGAAATGATTCTCCTACACTCAGGCTCACAGGCCCTACCTCAGCCTTTATAGATTTAGGCTTACAACTTAGATCTATACAAGATCCTATAGAAATTAGAAAATACAAAGCATATAACCACAACTCTTGATAGAGAGAGATGAATTGACTAGCTTCTTGATGAGTTCTTGGAAGAACTTGGCAGAGATCAACCTCCCTTGGCTTTATTTAAAGCTTCTTGAATTAGAACACAGTATGGTTGTATCTCTATGCAGATGATCTTCAATCAACTGATGTCTTGAGATTCAGATCTCAATCTGAATCTAACTTAGCAGCCCGGTTCTGCAACTGCACTTTTTAGAAGGAGCTCTCTCTCTCCAACTTCTTAGATCTTCTCTTGAAGATCTTCTTCTTGTTGTGTTGTTTTTCACTACATTGATCTGTATCCCTATTGAAGGAATAAGCCTTTATATAAGCTTTCTTCATGGTGACCGGCTGATCCGGTTTCTAACAACCTTCTGACAGCTCTGACAGTAGCAGTTGACCGGTTGAAATGGCAGCTGTCAAGTCATCCAGTCACTTCTTGAAATCTCTGTCACTGTCTGAAAGTGTCGAGATAGATAGTCTTTATGTGTCGACACAAATAGACCAAGTGTCGACATAAGTAGACTACGTGTCGACACTAGCCTTCATGGTGTCGACACAACTCCTTGTGTTGTTGTAACAGCTTCTCGACACTGCTTCTTTAGAATGTGTCGACACTGATCCTGTGTGTCGACACAAGTCCTTCTTATTCAATACTTAGTTGATTTCTGCTAAGTGTCGACACAACTTCTTTGTGTCGACACATCTTCTTGTGTTGAAACTTGTTAATTGTCGACACATCTTCTTTATGTCGACACATGCCTTCTGTGTTGAAACTTTTGCTGAGTGTCGACACATCTCCTTTGTGTCGACACATTCTTCATGTGTTGAGACTTTGCTGAGTGTCGACACATCTCCTTTGTGTCGACACTTGAACTTAAACTTTGTTGAAGTTTGCTGAGTGTCGACACAGTCGCCTAGTGTCGACACTTTTCCTGTCGACAAAGTTTCTCTGAGTGTCGACACTGCTTCTAAGTGTCGACACTGATTATGTAGACATTTCTTCATTGTGTGTCGACATTGTCTGTATGTGACGACACTTTCCTTCTGGTGTCGACTCTGCCTTCCTGGTGTCGACACAATTACTCCAAGTGTCGACACTGCTTCTCTAGGTGTCGACACAAGCCTTCTTAAGTGTCGACACTTTTCTTCTAGGTGTCGACACAAGCCTTCTTAAGTGTCGACACTTTTCTTCTAGGTGTTGACACAAGCCTTCTTAAGTGTCGACACTTTTCTTCTAGGTGTCGACATATGGACTTAGAAACTTTTCCTGCAAATCTGCAGTTACTTAACCTGCACAAACAAACTCAAAGCACATCAAATACACCTTGATGTATATCATTGAGTAGGGTGAGGCTTCTTCAAATCAGTTACATATATTCCAATGTACCCAACAATCTCCCCCTATTTGGAGAAGTCCTAACCCTTAGTCAATGATATACACCATACATAACAAATTCTCAGTATAATGTAAAACAGTAATATATGACAGGGTAAGAACTTAAAAATGTATAAACAGAACATGTATAAACAATTATCTCAGAACAATTAATGTAATAGATTGAACATATAACATTGTTCTTATAAATTCCAACATTTTCATTAATCAAAAGTTTACATAGAGTTTAATACAAATGATTACAAATTGTAAACTTAAGAAAATGCTATCATATGGTTGCTCTGGTTCCTTGATTACAATCCCCTTTCCAGAATGAATCTTTGCTTGAACTGGAGCTTCATTGTCATCAGCAGCAACAGGCTTCTTCCCTTTGAGATCTTTCTTTTTCAGCACTTCATCCTTTATCTTCTGCCTTTCAAAATAGTGATAAGGCTTAGGGAAATACTTGCTAGGCTACTGTGCATTAGGAGGTAGCTTTCCCAATTTAGCCTTCCTTCTATATTGTACTATGGCCTCTTGTCTATTCTCATGTTTTCTCCACTCCAGGTCAGAATACCACTTGCCTCTATCCAGGACATTGTCCTTAGCACCCTTCCAAGCAGTCAATATGATATTCCTGGATGTGGGGCTCCATTGTTCAAAATCTGGCCTTAATTCAGCTTGTTCTCTGAACCTTTTCTTAGATAATTGGGCCTCTTGTTCTTTTAACAAAGCCTCTTGCTCTTTTAAGATTGCCTCTGGCACAGGCTGGACAACTTTCTCAAGAATGATATTCTGATTACCCTCAGGAGGACTATACATAGACTGTACCTGCTGATGTATCATGTCAAAATCTGCAGGAGGATATATCACTTGAGCCACTTCAGCTTGCTCTCCTCCAAAGCATGCAGGATTTATTCCAGACTCTGCCACATTGTCATCATCACATAAAGGTGGATATCCAAGGGTGGCTCTGATGGAGTTTGAAATCCACTTTGCATGATCAGAGCCTGTCTTGACTAATACCCTCTCCTCCTTTATGACTTCTCTCTCTATGTGATCCCTAAGATCATCATTTTGGAATCTTATTTGAGCATTCAAATAGTATATTCCATCCTTATAAAAAGGTTTGAACTTCTGAAGCTGGGCAGAAATAGCTTTCTGAGAATCTTCAATGGCAGTTTTCACAGCAGTGAGACTCTCCTGTAATTTCATATCAAATTCTTCTTTGGCTGTGCAGTAGTTATATTTTTCATTTCAGTTACAATGGCATTATGTGAAGTAGTGACATTATGATTCATCCTTATCTGGTTTTCCAGGATATAGCCTTCCTTCACTACAATTTCATCAACTTGTTTCCTGAGGTTCTCTTGATGAGTAGTCAGATATACAACTGCATTTCCTCCTTTATGGAAGTAATCAGTCATTTCTTTCTTGTTTTGATTTACTTCAAATCTGATAGACTTGATGTCTTGTGCCAGATCAAATTGTAGGGATTTATGCCCTTCATCCATATACTTTTCTAGAGCTTTCCTTTGCTCATCTAGCTTAATCTGTAAAGCCACCATTAGTGAACTATAATCAGTAGATGGGGCAGGCTGTGGTACTATGGTTTGTAGTGCTTTCTTATAGTTCTGGCTTCTTCTCTTGAAGACTTGGAACTTCCTTTTCTTGGCTCTAGCAGCCTCTTCATCTTCTGAAGCAGAAATTCTAGCAATATCCACTCTGGCCTTAGGACTAGGAGGTAACTCCTTCTCAGGCCTGTTTATTTGCTCAGCATCCTTTGGCTCTACAGTCTCTTGTCTAGCAGTCTCTTCTATTTGCTCCCCCTCAATATTTGCCTTCTCCCCCTCAACAGCAGCTATTTCTCTCTCAAGGTCTGTCTGTACAAGATCAGGGAATAGCTCCTCTAAGGTAAATTCCTGTTGAGAATGGCCTGGAGAATCTCTGATCTCATCAACCACTTTATCAGCAACAGATGTGTCCTCCATGACAACATCTTGTGGTTGAGGGTGTATCTATGTTTGCTGATGAACATTAGGTAATGAATCAGTCAAAACTACATCCTCAATAGTGAAATCTAATTGATTAATTTCAGTGATTACCTCTAGTATGGTTTGAGTAGCCCTTTCACTCTCTAGTGGAGTTGGCTCTTCCACATGTAGAGGATCCCCCTAGAGTGGATTCAGGTGAATTGGGCTAGCTGAGGGTAGCTCCCCCTACCTTTGTGCTTCTTCTTGTCTTTCTAGTAATTGTCCAGCATTTCCAGTCTCTTCATCATCAGAACTAAGACCACTTGCTCTTCAGAGCTGCTGGAGGATTCAGAAGCCACAATGGTTTTCTTCTTCTTCTTCTTCTGTGGTGTGTCTTTTTCTGGAGTTGGCAATTCTTTTGTCAACACTCTATCCCACCAAGAGAAAATTCTAATATCCATTCTTCTCATGTGGTTTATCTTTGAACCAGCAGCTTGATTCATCACCTCAGGAATACTTCCAGCTAGGTATAGACTCAGAATTCTTCCCAGATTGGGTTTCTTCAGGCTCTCTTTTATCTTATCAAACAGTAATACTGACCAGTCAGTCTTAAGCTGGAAAATTATTCTTGTCATCAGACTGAACATATGAGCAGATATTCTATCATGCCCACCAGGCTTGCTCAGTATTACTTTTCATACTATTTCAGATAGAAACTTTCCTTGAATGTTCATCCCTTTTATGTTGAAAACTGATCCAATTTTCAGGTTTAAATCCAGTCCACACCATCTCAATGCCTCTCTAGTCTTAGAAGCAGATACATCTTCTTCCTCTTTTGTTCTTGGTAATTGAAGTACCTTCCTTAGACTTTTCTGTGTGACCTTGACTTTAGTCCCATGAACTCTGGACTTAATCTTGAGTCCAGTATCATCAAGTGAAGCTACACTCAAAAATTCAAGGAACTCCCTCTTCCAGATCTTGATTGGTTCTGATACAAGGTATTCCAATCCAGTCTCGGCAATTAGGGTTACCACAGCTTTGATTTCGGGTTCCGCGTCATCAAAGGCGTGTCGCACGAGCTCATATCCTTCATTAATGTTCTCTTCTAGCTTGGGCGCCATTAGGGTTTGAAGAAATTTTGAATTCAGAGAAGAGAGATGTCGACACGCAAGTTTGGTCTCGAGACTAAGGTGAGCGTGTCGACAAATACTGGGGAAAACCTATTTATACCTTTCTAGAATCGAAGGTGAAAAGGCGTGTCAAAATACTTAAATTGTGTCGACACTATTGAAAAGTGTCGACACTTACTGCTAATGTCTCGAAAACTATGTGTCGACACAAGTATAGTCGACAGAATATATGTGTCGACACTTATATATGCGTCGACACCACTCAGCTCGACACTTAGTCGAGACTCTACTAGACTAATTCTGTGTAAATCCTAAGTGTCGACACCTACACTGCAAGTGTCGACACTAATTCTTTGAAGTGTCGACACAGACTTCCTAGATGTGTCGACACCATTTCTCTGAAATGTCGACACCACTACTATGTGTCGACACAGACAACTCTGTGTGTCGACACCTTTTTACTTAGCCAAATTTTGTAAACTATTCTAAGTTTATCGTCCCTAATTCAATTTTAAATTTATTGAATTTGGTTTCATCTAAGGGCTTAGTAAACATATCAGCTAACTGATTTTCTGTCTTAACATACTCTAGTGAAATATCTCCTTTTTCTACATGTTCTCTAAGAAAATGGTATTAAATTTCTATGTGCTTAGTCCTACTATGTGAGACAGGATTATTTGCGATAGAAATGACACTTGTAGAATCACAAAATAAAGGTGTTCTACTTACTTGAATACCACAGTCTTCTAGCTGATGTTGAATCCATAGAAGTTGTGCACAGCAACTTCCTGCAGCCACATACTCTGACTCAGCTGTGGAGATAGCCATACTGGTTTGCTTCTTACTGCTCCATGACACCAGCCTTCCACCTAGAAATTGACAGGTTCCTGTAGTACTCTTCCTATCTTCCTTGCAGCCTGCAAAATCTGCATCTGAATAACCTGTCAGTACAAAATCTCCATTTCTAGGGTACCAAAGGCCTAGATAAGGTGTGCCCTTAAGATATCTCAAAATTCTTTTGACTGCTGTCAAATGAGATTCTTTAGGGCAAGCTTGGTACCTAGCACAGACACATGTAGCATACATGATATCTGGTCTTCTAGCAGTCAAATACAGTAGGGAGCCAACTATCCCTCTATACAAAGTTTCATCTACAGGTTTCCCTGCATCATCTTTGCTTAGAGACATGCTTGACCCCATAGGAGTTTTCAGGGTAGTGGATCATTCCATACCATACTTCCTTATCAATTCTAGGGTGAACTTATACTGGAATATGGATAAACCATCCTCAGTCTATCTAACTTGGAGACCAAAGAAGAACTTAAGTTACCACATACTGCTCATTTCAAATTGTCCTTGCATTAGTTTTGCAAACTTTATGCAAAGACTACTTTCTGTAGACCCAAATATTATGTCATCTACATATATTTGGACTAGGATAATCTTGCCTCTGGATTCCCTAAGGAATAGAGTCTTGTCTATTTTCCCCCTTGTGAATTTATTCTCAATGAGGAAACTAGACAGGGTTTCATACCAAGCCCTAGGGGCTTGTTTTAACCCATACAAAGCCTTCATAAGTCTATATACATAATCAGGTTTAAGAGAATCTACAAAACCTGATGGCTACTCTATATAAACTTCTTCCTTCAGGTTTCCATTCAGAAAAGCTGACTTAACATCCATTTGATATACCTTAAATCCTTGAAATGTTGCATAGGCAAGGAACATCCTTATTGCTTCCAGTCTGGCTACTGGAGCAAAGGTTTGATCAAAATCAATACCTTCTTCCTGCATATATCCTTTAGCAACTACTTTAGCTTTATTATTTATAATAATTCCATTCTCATCCAGCTTGTTCCTAAAGATCCACTTAGTTCCAATTATGTTGTGATCCTTTGCTTTAGGAACTAGCTCCCAGACCTTGCATCTTTTGAACTGGTTCAGCTCCTCTTGCATGGCCTCAATCCAATGAGGGTCTAGGATTGCTTCTTCAAATTTCTTTAGCTCTAGCTGAGATAGAAAGCTGGAGTAGAGAACTGAACTTAGATTCCTGCTTCTTGTTTGTACCCCTTGTCTGAGATCTCCAATAATTTGATTGGTTGGATGATCTTTTAAATGCCTATTTGCTGGAGGCAGCCTGTCTTCTGGTTATACACCATCAGCTTCTTCATTCAGCTGCTCCTCTTGGTCTTCTTCAGCAACAGGAGTATCTTGTACTCCTCCTGGACAGCAGCTACCATCCTCCACTTGCTGACTTATAGAAGGACCTTCTGTTAAGGTAAGCGTGTCCATCTTCTCAGTTACACATGTAGAGCTGCAAACACAAAGCCTTTGATGATCCCTTTTTCTGAACCACCAAAGGTAACCTTAGGCCCATGTTTGATAGATGTATAATCCTTCAGCAACCCCCTAGTTCCAGTCATGTTCCTGGAACATCCACTGTCCAAGTACCATATAGGGGCATGGCCACTTGGACTCACCTGCAAAACAGATTACTTAACCATAGAACCCAAATAATTCTTGGGCCTTTGGTGCAGGTTAGTCTGACTTTTAACAAAACTACTTGTAGATCTTCTAGCAGGCAGTTTGCTACTCTCCTTGACACTTGAATTGAGCCAACAGTATATGGCAAAATGGCCTATCTTGCCACAACACCAGCACTCAAACCTGTTGTACCTTTGTTTAGGTACAACCCTGGCTGTAGTATCTACAGCGGGCTTTTTGTTAAGTGTTGGGGTTTTGCCCTTAGACTTGGACCTAACTGTCCTGGCAGGTTTTGTAAACCTCAATCCAGTCTTACCCTTTTGAGGAATAAACTCATCTATCAATGGTAAAACTGATTTTGGTTTAGAAAAACTTGCAACAATCTCTTTATCCTTCTAAAGTCTAGCCTCCAGTTTTTTAATTTGATCATTCTTAAATGTGATTGTGCCCAATTGAATGACAGTAATGTTTTTCAACTTGGCAATCTCATTCAGTTTTTGATCTAACACTTTATCTGAATCAGCAGCTGCCAACTTAAGATTAGCAATTTCCTTAGTCAGTGTTTTGACCAGATTTTTGCTCTTCTTAAGTGCCTGCAATACATCTTTATATTCATCCATCAACTGATTAATATCACCCTCAGATTCAGACCCACCCACCTCACTTGATGCAGATGTATCTGATTCTGAATCAGTACTATAATCTGAAAGACATTGTACCTTATTTGGTTCAGGCTGATCCTGGATCTTGTCTCCTTCTGTTAAGGCCATCAGTCCATTGCACTGATTGTCCTCATGCTCATAAATTGAGTTCATTAGCTGCAAGAACTCATCTTCTTCCTCTTCAGCAAACAAGCCAATGTAGGCTTCAGCTTCTGAATCTGTTTCTGATGATGATTGATCAGTTAGACTTTTGTCTTTCTTAGCAACAAAAGACTTTTCTTTTTTGCCCTTAACCTGATTCTTCTTCTTATCTGTAGTAGACTCCTTCCTCTTTTCAGGACAGTCAGCCACTACATGTCCAGGCCTATTACAACAATAGCACACAATCTTTGAGGGTGTAACTTTGCTTGGCTTGGACCTTCTTGTGTTATTCCTTGATGACTTCCTTCCCTGATAGTAGTCATCTTTAGACTGTGAAGTGGATGGCTTAGACCTCCACTGCTTCTTCTTCAGAAACTTTTGAAACTATCTTGTAAAGGCAGCAAAATCCTCATCACTTTCACTGCTGTCTGAGTTCTGGTTTTCTGAATTTTCTGAAGCAGTCTCAGCAACTATTTGTGGTGGAGATGGAGACTTGCTTCTGTACTTCCTAGTGGCTTCAGTTTTGAAGGCCACAGATCTTTTCTTGTGCTCCACTTTAGTAGTCCTCTCGTCCTCCTTTCTAACCATTAACTGCATTTCATAAGATAGCAGTTTTCCAAACAAGGTTGGAGGAGGTATATCAGCTAATCTGGACATTTCCCTAAGGGCACAAATCTTGGTATCCAAGTCCTTAGTCAGGGATCTTAAAAACTTGTCATTCAGCTCATAGTTGCTGAATTCTCTCCCATAGGACATCAGCTCATTAACAATCCTGTAGAATTTCTTGTAGCATTCAGTAATGCTATCAGACTTTCCTTGTTTGAAGCTTTCATACTCCTGATTTAACAAGGACTTCCTGTCTTGTCTAACTTCTTCAGACCCTTCTATATAGACTATCAAAATATCCCACATTTCCTTTAAAGTCTTGCAATGAATCAAATTCTAGAAGGTAGAGTCATCTATGGCACTTACTATGATGTTCTGAGCCCTCTTATCCATAGTAGCCAAGATTATTTCATCCTTGGTCATTTTTGAATAATCCTTAGGAGTTTTCTGATTTGCATCTAGAATGGAGATCTTCATTGGCACATATGGCCCTTCTTTGACTGTGATGTATATTCTTGGGTCAGATACTTCCATAAAGAGTCTAACCCTCTCTTTTCATATGCCAAAAATTTCTTTTCTGCAGATTGGCAATTTCATGGATCCTAGCTCTTTGTGATTCTCAGTTGAACCCATTTTCTTGATTCTTGATTATTCTGATTCTGCCTACAGGATCTTTACTCAGACTGTTATGTCCTTTTTTTGAGGAACCTCGCTTTGATACCACTTGAAAGAAATAGTGTCCAATCACCTAGAGGGGGGGGGGGTGAATAGGCGAACTTAATCTTTTTAACTTTAAAGGCAGAAACACTAAACAGTAATTGCAATTTAACAAGTATCACAGCATAGCAACCATACAAGCATACATTCACAGAGTATACACAAATTTTTATAGTGGTTCCCCAAGGTCTGGGTACATCCATTTCCCCCTTCGCCTATCTAGTAGTGTACTAGATTCAGCCTAACTTCTCCACTTCTCCTCAGATCCTCAGATCTTATAACTCAGAACCCCAAACAGGTTCCTACAACTCAGAGTGATCCCAGTCCTACAACTCAGGCATCAAGCCCTACCACTCAGTCTTCAACAAGACCTACACTCAGGCACAACAGCCCTACCTCAGCCTTCAACAAGGCCTACACTCAGAGAAATGATTCTCCTACACTCAGGATCACAGGCCCTACCTCAGCCTTTATAGATTTAGGCTTACAACTCAGATCTATACAAGATCCTATAGAAATTAGAAAATACAAAGCATATAACCACAACTCTTGATAGAGAGAGATGAGTTGACTGGCTTCTTAATGAGTTCTTGGAAGAACTTGGCAGAGATCAACCTCCATTGGCTTTCTTCAAAGCTTCTTGAATTAGAACACAGTAGGGTTATATCTCTATGCAGATGATCTTCAATCAACTACTGTCTTGAGATTCAGATCTCAATCTGAATCTAACTTAGCAGCCCGGTTCAACAACTGAACTTCTTAGAAGGAGCTCCCTCTCCAACTTCTTAGATCTTCTCTTGAAGGTCTTCTTCTTGTTGTGTTGTTTTTCACTTTATTAATCTGTATCCCTGTTGAAGGAATAAGCCTTTATATAATCTTTCTTCATGGTGACCGGCTGATCCGGTTTCTAACAACCTTTTGACAGCTCTGACAGTAGCAGTTGACCAGTTGAAATGGCAGCTGTCAAGTCATCCAGTCACTTCTTGAAATCTCTGTCATTGTCTGAAAGTGTCGAGACAGATAGTCTTTATATGTCTACACAAATAGACCAAGTGTCGACACAAGTAGACTAAGTGTCGACGCTAGCCTTCATGGTGTCGACACAACTCCTTGTGTTGTTGTAACAGCTTCTCGACACTGCTTATTCAGAATGTGTCGACACTGATCATGTGTGTCGACACAAGTCCTTCAATACTTAGTTGATTTCTGCTAAGTGTCGACACAAATCCTTTGTGTCGACACATCTTCTTGTGTTGAAACTTGCTAAGTGTCGACACATCTTATTTGTGTCGACACATACCTTCTGTGTTGAAACTTTTGTTGAGTGTCGACACATCTCCTTTATGTCGACACATTCTTCATGTGTTGAGACTTTGCTGAGTGTCGACACATCTCCTTTGTGTCGACACTTGAACTTAAACTTTGTTGAAGTTTGTTGAGTGTCGACACAGTCGCCTAGTGTCGACACTTTTCCTGTCGACAAAGTTTCTCTGAGTGTCGATACTGCTTCTAAGTGTCGACACTGATTATGTAGACATTTTTTCATTGTGTGTCGACATTGTCTGTATGTGACGACACTTTCCTTCTGGTGTCGACTCTGCCTTCCTGGTGTCGACACAATTACTCCAAGTGTCGACACTGCTTCTCTAGGTGTCGACACAAGCCTTCTTAAGTGTCGACACTTTTCTTCTAGGTGTCGACACAAGCCTTCTTAAGTGTCGACACTTTTCTTCTAGGTGTCGACACAAGCCTTCTTAAGTGTCGACACTTTTCTTCTAGGTGTCGACACATGGACTTAGAAACTTTTCCTGCAAACCTGCAGTTACTTAACCTGCACAAATAAACTCAAAGCACATCAAATACACCTTGATGTATATCATTGAGTAGGGTGAGGCTTCTTCAAATCAGGTACATATATTCCAATGTACCCAAGAAGGGTGTTGGTTTGGCTAGTGTTAGGTGGTGCTCGGGATCGACGAATAATCATCTTTCCCGTGGGGAGGAAGTGTCAAATACTCTATGGTTAGATCCAGTACAACCAGTAAGGGTTTTGGGAAATTTGTTAGCAACCAATAATAATAAGTGTCTTGCAAAAGGGAGCTTTGGGCGTAATCCTATCATAGCTCTTAGTGCCTTCGAGAGCCCTTCACGGGGAATACCTTGGGCAGTCCTGGGCTAACCTAAACATTAAGAATAAAACACTTCAAGAGCAACTAGTATAACTAGGCTTACACATTCACACACCCCGGCAGCTCGGGAGGTTGATTAGGTTGTTTTGGTTGCCATCCGGACGGCTCATTCAGAAGGTAGATGCACGGACGGATAGTCCGGAGAGCCAGTGGCTCAAAAGGTTTTGGATACAAAATAAGGTGGTGGGTCTTCGGTATCGGACGGTCGTTCACACAGACGTCGATACGTTGACTCGGCGGTGTGGGACACTTAGCCAAAGAAAGTCTGGTGGATATGGCCAACATTAGTACGCGGATACTCTAGGTTGTGTTCTTCTAGGGGCGTACGGGAGAGCTAGGCCTGGTAGTGTGGATACCCGCCTAGGAGTGGGGGGCCTGACCCACTGTCTCTGTTTGACACTACGGAGGTTCCTGGGAGTGAAGCTAGCTGCCAAAATAGGGGGAACTAAAGGTCTGTGCGCATAGAGTTGTGTGTGTGGGTTACACTTGCATGAATCATGGAATAGCATATCACTACACTCATACTTTCATACAACTGACACCCCAACATATAAATTGGTATGAGATTTTTTATACGGTGGGAGCCTTGTAGAAGACCCCTTAACTTATATGCTTGTATGGGCATTCATATAAGTTAAGGTTACTTACTTTTTACCTTGTCTTTCTTACATACGCTTCTTACTCTACTTGCTTACTCTACATTCTTACCTTACTGCATACTATTATAGAACTGCTAGACTAGTTCCACTGTCACCTGCCACATTGTACTCTTCACTTTTGTAGCTTCCCTTTCCTCCTCCCCGCTCGGTGCCTAGGAACCATGGGGGGAGGGGTATGGGATGATAGGGCTTAGTTTTTATGACTAATGGTTTTCGGACCACAACATTACAGGGGCTCCGGATGGGAGACAGGGACTAGCAGCACAGGGACCAGCACCAGCGGAGTACAGTGCGCATGGAGGTGGGCCAGTCTAGTATCGGAGCACCAGTGACCAGCTCCGTGACTGATAGTCTTTTTATAGCTTCCGCGAGAGATTGTAGAGAGGATCTGATGTACTATGCTTAAGCCCATTTATATTTCCATTTTGTTACTTTGCAGTACACTCTCTTTTCTATTTATGGACACGATGTGATTTCATTTACATTTAATACATGTGATGTGGACTTAGTTTTATCTGAAACTATATTATAAGTCTCTCTCTTGTTGATCGAATAGAATGGCAGAATCAGCGTTTTGTAGTGGCGGCCTTCATGAGAGTCGGGGCCACCGCAAAACGGCAGTTCTGGGCATAAGACCCCGGGCTTTAAAAAAACGGGGGTCATACAAGTGGTATCAGAGGAAACCTCGATCGAAAAGAGAAGTAGTCCACAATAACATTAGGCCACCCCGCGCGAGCTTAGTTTGCGGACAAACTAGCAGCGGAAGAAGTGGTGGGCCCATAAGGGAAATCACATGTAAAAGTCCATTTTCTCCTCCTTTTATACCATTGGTACGCTATCTAACTGTTGGAATTTTTCCTTGTAGCCTGCGACGAACCCTACTCCACAGCAGGGGACACCTCAGGCTCCGAATATAGTTCCACCTCCGCTGGCTCCAGTTCCATTTCAGTAGACAGAAATGGGGCAAACTTTGACGGCCATCCTGGAGGCCTTTCGGGCCCAGCAGGCCCCGGCTCCACAGCCAAATCCCTGGGCCAACTGGATGAGTGCCTTCCAGGCACTTTCCCCTCCATCCTACCAGGGGATGGAGTCGGCAGTTCGCATGGAGGAATGGTTGGATACCATTTACGAGATGCTTGTGGGGATCCGATGCCCCATTGAGGAGACAGTTGCTTTGGCAGTCTCCTGCTTGGAGTCGCACGGGAAGAGGTGGTGGAAGTCACAGCTGGACACCACCTTTGCGGATTTGGATTGTGCAGATATCTCTTGGGGAGAGTTCAGAGCGGCACTTATGGGACATTTTCTACCTTAGTCGGCGAGGGACGAGCTGGGGGATAGGTTCCTACGGTTGAAGCAGGGCAACATGAAAGTGATGGAGTATTACCAGGAGTTTACTCACCTAGCCCATTATGCGAACTCTTATCAGTTGGAAGACGCTAGCTACGCCAGGAGGTTCTACAAGGGCTGCACGACAACATGAGACAGACCCTCCTCTTCGTCTCCGAGGGAAGCTTGGCCAGAATTCTGGAAATGGCCAAGAAAAGGGAGGCAGATCATCTTACAGTCAAGAGCCGGAAGAGGCCGGCTGACGATACATGGATTGGAGGATGTAGAGACCGTCCTCGAGGCCAGGACATCGGGGAAGGAAGGAATGGGGATCAACACCGTCAGGAGATCGGAACGGAGTAGAGGAATCAGGGGGTATTGGCCCCTCAGCCCTTGCAGATGTTGGATATACCGAGGGTAGCAGACCAGGTATCGGTGTGCTTCTATTGCAATCAGCCGGGGCATTTCAAGAGAAATTGTCCCATGAGGCGAGCGCCCCCACCAGCACTTTAGGGTGCCCCACCTCCTCGGCAGTTTGGGAGCCGAGGGCACGACCGAGGATGGGGATATCAGGGTAGGGGCCACAGGCCAGAGAGGGAGCAGATGTACGCACTAGATCTGGCTCAACCCCGGAACCCGGAGCAGGTTATAGTAGGTGTGGTTTTCATCAGCGGTAAGCCCGCTCACACATTCTTCGACACCGGGGCTTCACACTTGTTTGTGTCAGAGGATTTTGTGAAGGGGCTGACAGGCGTGTAGTAATTCATAGGAAGGATGATGAGGATGCGTCTACCCAATGGATCAGAGCTCATGACCTCTTCTCATTGCAACATGGAGGCAGAGATCGGCGGGAAGGTGTTTGAGGCACCAGCGACAATCCTGAGGATGTCGGATTATGATCTCATACTGGACATGACGTGGTTTCACTAGAACCATGCCCAGATTGACTACTTGGCAAAGAGGATCACCGTGAGGCACAGAGACTCCTCTATTGTTATCGAAGGTATTACACCATCCCACCTGTTATTTTTATCGTCTGTACAGGTCGTCAAGGCCCACCTACAGGGAGACGAAGTTTATCAGGTCCTCTTCGAGATGGTCATGGCCAAGGATTCTATATCAAATATTCCAGTGGTGCGAGACTTTGTTGATGTATTTCTGGAGAAGCTACCAGGGCTACCCCCGCATCGGGAGAAGGACTTTCAGATTCAGCTCGTGCCAGGGGCTAGGCCGGTATCCATGGCTCCATACCGAATGACCCCGAAGGAGTTGGTGGAATTTCGAAGCCAACTTCAAGAGTTAGTGGAAGTCAGGTTTGTCCGGCCTAAGTCTTCACCATGGGGAGCTCCGGTTCTATTCGTCAAAATGAAGGACGGGACGCTTCGGCTGTGTATCGATTACCGGGCCCTGAATAGGCCGACGGTCCGGAATGCGTACCCCTTGCCAAGGATAGATGAGCTATTTGACCAGCTGGAGGGAGCTCATTGGTTCTCAAAAGCTAGACCTGAGATCGGGTTATTACCAGCTACGCATTCAGGAGGACATCCCGAAGATGGCCTTCAGCAGCAGATATGGATTGTACAAGTTTACCGTGATGCCCTTCGGGCTCACGAATGCACCCTCTGCGTTCATGGCCTTGATGAACTGGGTGTTCGAAGAGTACCTGGATGTCTTCGTCATCGTATTCATTGACGACATCCTTATTTATTCGAGGACCGAATAGGAGCACATGAGGCATCTGGCTTTGACGTTGGGAAAGCTCCGAGAGCATAAGATGTACGCTAAGTTCAGCAAGTGCCAATTCTGGCTAAAGGAGGTGGCCTTTTTGGGCCACGTTATTAGTGGAGCGGGTTTGGCAGTAGATTCGGCAAAGGTCCAGTCAGTGCGAGATTGGCAACCACTGAAAATGCCATGGATGTTCGGAGTTTCCTAGGACTTATCGGTTATTACCGGAAGTTCGTAGAGGGGTTCTCTCAGATTTCCCTCCCTCTTACATCTCTGACGAAGAAGGAGTCTCCTTTTATTTGGATGCCACAGTGTGAGTCTGCCTTTCAGGAGCTGAAGGGTCGGCTTACCTCGGCCCCAATCCTTACTCATCCATCAGGGAATGAAGGATTCCATGTGTACACGGATGCTTCCTACCAGGGCATGGGTGCCGTTCTGATGCAAAACGGGCACATGATAGCCTACGCCTCCCATCAGCTGAAGAAACATGAGCAGAACTACCCGATGCATGATTTGGAGATGGGGCAGTTGTATTTGCTCTAAAGATCTGGTGACACTACCTCTATGGGGTCAACTGTGATATATTCTCGGACCACAAGAACTTTAAGTACGTATACACGCAGAAGGAGTTGAACATCAGGCAGAGATGCTGGTTGGAGTTTCTGTCGGACTACCAATACACCATGCACTACCATCCCGGGAAGGCAAACGTGGTTGCAGATGCTCTCAGCCAGAGAGCGAGTACGTCAGGAGTAGGCCCGCATCTGATGGCCTTGGAGTTGGTAGAGTCGTTCGAGAATGATCCGGAGCTATATACGAAATACCTGGTATCGATGACTGCCACCGATGACATTCGGGACCACATCAGAGATGGGCAGAGGATGGATGCGAGGGCTGAGCCGATATTCAGAGCCTTGCAGTAAGGCACAGCGGGGGATTAATCCTTGAGGGATGGGCTCTTATGTTTCAGAGGCAGGGTCTACATACCGGCAGGAGGCCAGATTCATGAGGACATCATGATGGAGGCTCACTGTAGTAGATACTCAGTGCACCTGGGGATCACTAAGATGACAGCAGATTTGAAGAGGACGATGTTCTGGCCAGGCATGAAGAAGGACATCATGCATTTTGTGACACATTGCGAGGCTTGCCAACTTGTAAAGGCTGAGTGCAGGAATCCAGCCGGTTTACTACAGCCACTTCCGGTGCCGGAGTGCAAGTTTGAGGATATAGCCATGGATTTCATACATGGGCTACCCCGGTCTCATGCGGGGAATGACTCGATCTGGGTGATAGTGGATAGGCTAACGAAGGTGGCCTGATTTATTCCAGTGGCGAAGGACTCTCCAGTCAAGGTATTAGTGCAGAGGTTCATCGAGCAGTTTGTGCGCTATCATGGGGTACCCAGGACTATCGTTTCAGATCAGGATGGGTGGTTTACGTCCAAGGAGTGGAGGACAGTTCAGGCTCGTCTGGGTTCTCGGTTGATATTTAGCATGGCTTTTCACCCTCAG
Source organism: Platanthera guangdongensis (assembly GCA_039583875.1). Classification (NCBI taxonomy): domain Eukaryota; kingdom Viridiplantae; phylum Streptophyta; class Magnoliopsida; order Asparagales; family Orchidaceae; genus Platanthera; species Platanthera guangdongensis. Next base: position 127,716,195 of record CM077161.1, on the reverse strand, counting down.
ACCGACGGACAGACGGAGCGCACCAACCGTACCCTGGAAGATCTTCTGCGCCTATGTATCTTGGACCGCGGCAATCCTCGGGAGAGATTGCTGCCTCTGATCGAGTTTTCGTACAACAACAGCCATCGGTCCAGTATAGCCATGGCCCCTTACGAGGCGTTTTATGGACGGAGGTGCAGGACCCCACTATCATGGATTCTGGATGAAGATCCTCAGGCACTCGACTCGGGTTTTGTGGAGGATACTGATGCTCAGGTTAGGTTGATCCGGGATAGGATGCTGGAAGCCCAGAGCAGGCAGGCCAAATATTATGATGAGAGGCATCGTCAGGTGGAGTTCTAGGTGGGAGACAGGGTCTTCTTGAAGGTACGGCTGATGCATGGGGTCTCGCGGGTTCGCGGGAGGAAGAAGCTCAGTCCGAGATATATGGGGCCATACAGGATCCTGGAGCGGATCGGCCCCTTGGCTTATAGACTGGAGATACCGCCGGAGTTAACGGGATTGCATGACATCTTCCACATCTCCTCAGTACGGAGGGCTCTACTACGCCCCGAGCAGCTGATATCCACATCTGACGGTCTGGTAGCCTCAGATCGATCAGTCAGCTTGGAGCAGATCAGGATTGACGGCACGGCAGTGCGGGTCTTGCGACGTAAGAAGGTCCCGCTAGTCAAGGTTCTGTGGAGAAACCATGGGCAGGAGGAGTATATATGGGAGCCACAGGACTTGATGCAGCAAAAGTACCCGGAGCTCTTCGAGTCAGGTATACCTTAAACCTTAGGGATGTTACAAGTTTTATTTATTCTGTAGAAACCCCTGCAGGCTCAACCTTAATTTTGGGGACGAAATTTTTATATATATATATTGGGATTTGTAACATCCCCCAAACAACTAGACCCCTAGGGTTTTGTTTTGTCATGACTAGGTCATGACAAAACAACCAAAAGCTCAAAGGACCAAGTGAACAAGGGCCAAGGTAAAAATCACCTTGGTCTGCCTATAGCTCAGCCTCAACATTTAAACAAAAGGTCTGACCTTAGGGCTACACCTTGATCCCAGGACCCTACCACAACACCCCAAATACCTTGGGAAGTCCATAAGGTCACTAAGGACCCACTGTGGGCAGTCAAAGTGGTTAAGTTGACCTAAGTCAACTCTATCCCTAAATGGGTCAAACTAGCCTACTTAGGGTCAATTGACCTCCCTCTAGCCAAGTGGACCCCACCCATGCCCTCCTAACCCTAAAGTGAGACCAATGGGTCACCAAGGACCCATTGGGGTCAACCCAAGAGTCTAGGCTGACCAAAGTCAACTCTAGCTCTAATTTGGTCAAAGTACCCTTCCTAAGGGTAGGTGACCTCCAAAGTTCCAAGACAACCCTACCCCACCCTTCCTAGACCTTAAGGGAGTCCAATGAGTCACTAAGGACCCATTGTGGTCAACCCAAATGGTCAAGTTGACCAAGGTCAACTCTATTCTAGTGTTAGGTCAAATTAGCCTAAATGGGCTAGCCCAAACTCAACCCATTTCCCTCACTTAGGGTAACCTCATTTTTATTATTATTATGAGTTAGTGGGCTGCCAATAGGCTGAAGGAGACACCAAAAATTCGGCCTTGATGACCAGGAGAGAGAAAACTCCATCTTCCCTTTAATGGAGGAGAGAGAAATGAGAAGGAGAAGGCCATTCATGCATGGGGAGGGCAAGGGCCACCTTTGGTGGCTGGATTCAACTCCTCTGGGGGATAGGAGAAGTTTCCAGCCATTTCCTGGCCACCCCAATGCAGATTCACCCCCCCCCCCCCCCCATCACCATGGCCGAACCTAACCATTCATGACCATTAATGGCATTGATGCCATGACAGCTCCCCCCCCCCTTTCCCATCTAATGATTTTAAAAGCTTCAGTGGGCTCCAAGGAGTCGCTTCCACTCTCACCCCGACGATTTAGAGCCACTTTACTGTGTAGTTGCAGAAACCCGAGTGGCGCCACCACCACCATGGCTTTTCGGCGATCAACGCGTCTCCAGGCCGCAAGCAAGGTCCTACCCTTCCTCTCTCACTGTGGATAGATCGTAGGGATCTTTTAGAATGAAAATCGGGATCAATTGAGCCCGATTGAAGCACGCGTTTTCATGATTTTTCCGTGAAAAATGAACTCTTGGGATCGCTGAAATAGGCCTCTCCGGCGGCTGTGCCGCCGCCTGGCGATAGCCACCACCTCAACGGAGGTGGTAGTGGCGGTGGCCGGCCGGGGATGTGGCTGGATTGCCGGCGGCAGCATTTGGAAGGAGCTCTAGGCGGGATGAATCAAGGCCGTCGGCTGGAGCTTGAAGATGACGGAATGCCGTCCAAGGCGCGCCAAGATGTGTGCCATATTAGATTTTAAACTATAGGATATAAATTTCTGATTATTTAATTATGTCACACATTTTGTATTTTATGGTTTTAATTTGTAGAAATACTTAGGTGATGTTTCATAAAATGTGGTCAACATAAACTTTGTAGCCTGGAGAGTCTAGTGTACAGCAAAATTAATTTGAATCCATTTAGGTGCTTGGTTTGATCGGGGCACCCATTTTGGTGGGACCTATACCTAGGGCTGTCCTGAGATTAAAAAGGGTGCCCACTCTTCATCCCTTATCCAAATGATCTGACTTTTGGGCAGACGGTCACCCTTAACCATGCCTAGGGTCTGTCCAAAAATGAGAATTTTTGGAGATACTTTGGCTATAGTTTTATCTTTTATTTAATAATACTAGGGTAATTTAATTAGGTGGTCTAATGACTTCCAAACCCTCCCAAATTTTGGTGAGTGGTCCTTGGGGTCTTCATAAGGCTCTGGTTAAACTTTCATCTCATATGGAGATGGTTTGAGTTGAAAACAAGCAAATCCTAGCCTTGCCATAATAGGGGCATTTTGGTCAAATGGGAAATTTAGGTTTTGAGTGGCCATCTCACCTCAATAGAGGATGAAGTTGGGGCCACTGACTTGGCATGACTTCTATCACCCACTCCTGGAAAATGGGGTAGATTGGAGTGAATTTGCCTTAGGACTTAAGGTCAAACTCTAAGGAAGGACTTTTATGCCTTGTGAAGGGAATGAGGTCAAATGACACTAATTTAGCTTGCAATTTGGTAGGGAGGATTCTAGGTTACCTAAAGCCCTCTGCTAAAAATATTATGGGATTTGGGAAAGGATAGACCCCTCTAAACCCTAACCCTAGTTTAGGGGACAAAACTTGTAGAGATAAAATAGGTTACTAAAACACATTGAACAGTGATGAAACTTGGGTAGAGTAGTCTTAGGGTCAGTAGGAGCCTCTGAAAATTATTGTATGGTGTTTGGAAGACATTAGCTTGTACTTGTAGTTATAACCCTTGTATTTTCCCTAAGGATGATTTTGATAAAATCATGATTAAACTAATTTAAAATGTTATGACACTTAGACAGTGAGGATTTAAGATCATACTATAGCCTTGGTAAATTTTCTGTAATTTTTTGGATAATATTTAGGGCACTTCTCTATTTATTTCCATTTATTGTGTGTTTATTGAATTAATTAATTAGGGGCTTACATCTTGTTGAAGAGTTGAGAAATTTTGGATTTTATGTTCAATAGTCATATTATATTTATCATAAATTTTGTGGAGCATTTACTTGTCTGGTGTTGGTACATCGTGTTCAAATTTGGGGTTTTTGGATTACCTGAATAATTAAATAAATAACCAGATAAATTAGAAAAAAATATGAATTCCTGTATTCAGGCCAAACATGTCATGATAGACCCTCAATAATTATTATAGGGATACTGGATGAATATTTTGAGTACTTCTTGTTTTACACGTCATATAGCTTGGGTTGGTCTGCATTTAGTAAAATTGCAGAATTTAATTTGGAATACGAATTTGGACACATGAGTTGGAGTTAGATGTTTGATGGTTGGATAATTAAAAATGATTTTACCATTGAAAGATAGGATGAGTATGGTGTTAGTTTGTCTAATGTTAGGTGGTGCTCGGGATCGACGAATAATCGTCTTTTTCGTGAGGAGGAAGTGTCAAATACTCTAGAGTTAGATCCAGTACAACCAGTAAGGGTTTTGGGAAATTTGTTAGCAACCAATAATAATAAGTGCCTTGCAAAAGGGAGCTTTGGGCGTAATCCCATCGTAGTTCCTAGTGCCTTCGAGAGCCCTTCACGGGGAATACCTTGGGCAGTCCTGGGCTAACCTAAACAGTAAGAATAAAACACTTTAAGAGCAACTAGTATAACTGGTCTTAGACATTCACACACCCTGGCAGCTCGGGAGGTTGATTAGGTTGTTTTGGTTGCCATCCAGACGGCTCGTTCGGAAGGTAGATGCACGGACGGATAGTCCGGGGAGCTAGTAGCTCAAAAGGTTTTGGATACAAAATAAGTGGTGGGTCTTCGGTATCGGACGGTCGTTCACACAGACGTCGATACGTTGATTCGGCGGTGTGAGACACTTAGCCAAAGAAAGTCTGATGGATATGGCCAGCATTAGTACACGGATACTCTAGGTTGTGTTCTTCTAGGGGCGTACGGGAGGGCTAGGCCTGGTAGAGTGGATACCCGCCTAGGAGTGGGGGTCCCGACTCACTATCTCTGTTTGCCACTACGTAGGTTCCTGGGAGTGAAGCTAGCTACCCAAATAGGGGGAACTAAAGGTCTGTGTGCATAGAGTCGTGTGCGTGGGTTGCACTTGCATGAATCATGGCATAGCATATCACTACACTCATATGTGCATACAACTGACACCCCAACGTATAAATTGGTATGAGACTTTTTAAACGATGGGAGCCTTGTAGAAGACCCATTAACTTATATGTTTGTATGGGCATTCATATAAGTTAAGGTTACTTACTTCTTACCTTGTCTTCCTTACATACGCTGCTTACTCTACTTGCTTACTCTACTTGCTTACAATACTGCATAATATTATAGAACTGCTAGACTAGTTCCACTGTCACCTGCCACTTTGTACTTTTCACCTTTGTAGCTTCCCTTTCCTCCTCCCCGCTCGGTGCCTAGGAGCCATGGGTGGGAGGGGTAGGGGATGATAGGGCTTAGTCTTTATGACTAATGGTTTCCGGACCACAACATTACAGGGGCTCCGGATGGGAGACAGCGACCAGCAGCACAGGGACCAGCACCAGCGGAGTACGGTGCGCATGGAGGTGGGCCAGTCTAGTATCGGAGCACCAGTGACCAGCTCCGTGAGTGATAGTCTTTTTATAGCTTCCGCGAGAGATTGTAGCGAGGATCTGATGTACCAGGCTAAAGCCCGTTTAGATTTCCATTTTGTTACTTTGCAGTACACTCTCATTTCTATTTATGGACACGATGTGATTTCATTTACATTTAATACATGTGATGTGGACTTAGTTTTAGCCGAAACTATAATATACTTCTCTCTCTTGTTGATCGAAAGGCCGGCAGAATCGGCGTTTTGTAGTGGCAGCCTTCCCGAGAGTCGGGGCCACCGCAAAACGGCGTTTCTGGGCATGAGATCCCGGGGTTTAGAAAAAAAGGGGGTCTTACACTCAATCTTGTTGAATTGTCAAACATAAGCAGCATCGCAATTTGTCCTTACTAAAGCAAGCTTTCACTGAAGTTATTCAGATAAAGCAAGGAGGAGTCAAGCTTCATGACTCCAGTTAGGTTGTCTTCTTGGATAAGAAGATCAAGAAGAAGAGCACCAGATCTACAACCTGAAGACTCACTAAAATTAGGGGTTGCTTCAAAGTGTTTGCTTTCAGAACAAAGATATTTGAAGACTCGGGAACTTCATGGTCAAATTAATTGAGTATTTATTTGTATTTATTCTATATACTTCCATCTGTAGGATCTCTATATAGATATGAGTTGTAGGGTTGTTGCCCAAGTTGTAGGGGTGTTGACCCTGAGGTAGGATCTCTGTGTGGATCTAAGATAGGAGACCAGCTAGGTCTCTAAGTTGTATGAGTTGGGATAATCTGAGTTGTGGGGCGGTTGAGCCTGAGATAGGGATGTAGAGCTCGAGATAGGGTTGTAGAGCCTGAGATAAGGTCTGGGTGTAGACCTGAGAGATTCAGAGGAATCTAAGTTGTAAGCTCTTAGAGTCGATTTATGGAGAAGTTTGTTGAGTCTAACACACTTCTGGATAAGCGCAAAGGGATGGTGGATGTACCCATACCCTAGGGAACTGCTATAAATTATTGTGTGTTGTATGTTGTGTGTTGTGCTTGTTTGGTTGTGCTTTAATTTTTTATATATGTTGAAAACTAAAAATAAAACACCAAGTTACTAGTCCACCTATTCACCCCCCCCCCCCCCCCTCTATCATGAGCGCAGGGAGGAGAGCAAGGAGAATTCCTGAGAAAAGAATCGGCCTAAGTCCACGATCTCACATAAAAATCTCAGAGTTCTCTCTTGCCTCTAGATTTGCTTGTCTTTAAATGAAAGCCTGAAGTCCTATTTATAGTTTTTTGGAGGGTCATGATGGTATTTGCGTCAGTGAGTAATTTGTGTCGGCGAATGGCGTTGTTCTGTTTCGATTACCTAGATCACCATTTTTGCCAAATTGACTAGAGTGCACCCTCCCCCCCCCCCCCCCCGCCTCGGGCAGTTCGGGGGGGCGGGGGCGGGGGGCGGGCAAGGTGCCCGAAGGCGGTGGCATTCGGAGGTGGCCGACGGTGAAGGAGGCGGCCAGAGATGGCGGAGACGGCGAAGGCGACCAGCGGCGGCGACGGCCGCCGACACACCGCGCGTGTGCTGCGTATTGTGCCCGCTAGAGTTGTGTGTCGCGCAAGCTCTAGCACGGTGCACGTGTTAGCATTGTGCGTGCACAGGGCATGTGCGCGGGTGTAATGCACGAGCCCGTGAGGCGTGTGCATGCGCTTGCATGTCTGCGAGATGCGTGTTTGGCTTTGCCCTCTTCTCGTGTGTCTCCGGGACTTGGGAGTGTGGCCCAACGTGTGCGCCGCTTGTCCAACCAGGTTGGCCTGCCACACGCGTCTTAGGTCCGAGCTTTTCTGGTTTTATCCAGAAATTACAAGGGGAACCCCATCAATTTTAATGCTCAAAATGAGAATTACTAATATAGGCTCTGTTTGGGAGGGCTTTTCGGAAAGGAAAAGGAGTGGTAGCAAAAGGAAGGTGGGAAAATGAGCTTTTGGAAAATGTATATTGCAAAAGGAGATCCGTTTGGGTGAATTTCTTTTGCAGAGATTTTCAGAAAGGAGCATTTTATAAAAGGTTTGGCAAATCTCGGTTGCAGAGACTTTTTTATTAAAATTGCGCACATTTTCTGTCCGAGCGTGAATTTTCCGGACAGACGAGAATTTTTCGCCCGGGATCGAATATTTCGCTCGGACGCGCATTTTACGCCCGGGGGTGAATTATTCGCTCGAGCGTGAACTTTTCGCCCGAGCTTGAATTTCGGTCGGGGCGCGGAAAAAACGTGTCCGGACAAAAAAAACGCTCCCGGACAAAAAATGCGCGCCCGAGCGAAATATTCGAGCCCGTGCGAAATATTCGCGCCTGGGCGAAATATTCGCGCTCGGGCAAAATATTCGTGTCGAGGCGAAATATTTGGGATCAGGCGAAAATTTTGCGCCCGGACAAAAATTTTGCGATCTGGCGAAAAAATCGCGCCCGGGCAAAAAATTCGTGTCGGGGAGAAAACATTGCGCACGGGTGAAAAAATTGCGATCGAGCGAAAAAACCGTGCTCGGGCGAAAAAACTGCGACCAGGCGAAAAAACTGCGCCCGGGGGAAAAAACCGCTCTCGGGCGAAAAAACCGCGGGGGAAAAAATTGCTCTCCGGCGGAAAATGCACGATCATGCAAAAAAACAGCGCCCGGGTGAAAAATTGGCCCCCGGGCGAAAAATTCGAGCCCAGGAAAAAATTCGCGCCAGGGCGAAAATTTCGCGCCCGGGAGAAAATTTCGCGTCGGGCGAAAAAATTCGTGCTCGGGTGAAAAAATTTGCGCTCGGGCGGAACATTCCGCGCCCGGGCGGAAAATTCACGCCCGGGCGAAAAATTCGTGTCCGGGCGAAAAATTCGCCCACGGACGAAAAATCCGCGTCCGGGCGAAAAATTCGCTCTCGGGCGAAAGAATTGCCCCGGGGGAAAAAATCACGCCCGAGCAAAATATTCGTCTAGAGAAAGACTAGTGTTTTTGCAGTGTTTTCGAATTGGATCCAGAGGAGTAAAATGTTTTTGTAGCATCAACAGTGTATCGAGATGAGAAACTACTTTTCGAAAAGTTGAAACGTAGTAGTCTCGTGACTTTTCAAATAGAGGAGAAAAAGGAGTTTTTGGCGGTAGCTTTTCCCACCGGTAGACATTCCAAACGGTTTATTAGTTACGGTAGCGTTTTCTAGAAAACGGAAAGGAGCTAGAAAGCCCTCCCAAACAAGCCCATAATCATATTTTTATGATGTGTTGTATATATATATATATATATATATATATATATATATATATATATATATATATATATATATATATATATATATATATATATATATATATATACGAGCATCTTCGCACGAGCTACGCCCGTACTCGTTGCTCTCGGGCTGCCTTCGGCAGCATCAGGGGGGCTTCGACCGCCTGCGCACGGGCTTCCCCCATACTTGATGGTTCGGGTGGTCTTCGACCGCATAGAAGCGGGCTTTGCATGCTTCCACACAATCCACCATCTCGGCGCTGCACCCGCCACTCGCGGTCCCACGGAGCCCTGTGATTGTTTGATTTTGCATAGGCGCCCGGGGGGAGGCGAGTGGTGGGTGCGGCTCCGAGATGGTGTATTGCGTGGAAGCGGCGAAGCCCGCTTCTATACGTCCGAAGACCAACTGAAGCATCAAGCACGGGTGAAGCCCGTGCGCAGGTGGCAAAGCCTGCCTGATACGGCCGAAGGCCGCCCAAGTGCATCGAGCACGGGCGTAGCCCTGCATCCCGCCGCCCTCTCCTGCATCTCGGCTCCACCGCCTGCATTCCGTGAAGGTTCAGCCGCCGCCAATAGGGGCACGGGAGGAGGGGAGGGGGAGGGGTGAACAGGAGTAGGAGGGGGAGGAGGGGTGCACGGTAGAGGAGGGGGAGCTGAGTTTTGTGTTGGCAGCGGTGACATGCAAATGGAGGAGGAAGAGTTGGAGAGTATTGGCCCTTGGTCATCCCTCCAACCGGCGTCGGCAGATCCTCCTTACCCCATTCGTGATTCGCCCTTTTGATGGCGGCGGCGGCGCGGTGGCGGTGAATTCAATACTATCGTCGTTGGGTACAAGAATACTCCTCCAACGCATTAGGCATTGACCTGGTGGCCTCCCTTGAATGCAATTTCGATCGGGCGGATGGTCGCAAGGATTTTTTTTCGAAACAGCAACCAGCAAACAGAAGACAGAGACAGGGGTAATTTCGGAATACTCAAATGTAACGGACGCTTTTGGCTCCTATTCAACTCCAACGTTTGCTTCTATCTTGTATATATATATATATATATGAGAGAGAAATTAAATCAAATTGACCCTTATGAATATGATATATTTATTTAAAAAATTGTAGAATTATGTTAATTCTTATATTTTACAATTGAGATGTTATTGTTGAGGAAAAATGGGTAATTTAGATATTATAAGAAATTTTGTAAGGAAAACAATATGTGTTTGATGTCATCCATGACTATAAATTTGATAAGATTTCACTATTGTAAGAGATAAGTATAAACATAAAGATACCCCAAACATAGTCACCTCTCAGTTTCCTACAAAAGTTCTATTCATCAGTCAACCTACATGTGTAGATAGATAAGCAATATAGCATCCCCTCCTTTAAACATATTGAAATTATTGAGATAAATCTTAAGAATTTCTTAAGATTTGACACTGCAAAATTGTTTATTACAACTGATAATTTGAGTCTCATGCAAGAATCTTATTCAAAATCATCTATTAACCTCAGCAATTTCATACATGACATACAAATATATGTTTCTAGGATAATATTTTTTTTTTTGAAAGATTGCTTCTCTAGTTCAATGTTATTCTTAATTCTCCTAAAATTTCACCATATTTTTCCATTTCCCTATTATTTTGTTGTGCTAAATATAGATTAAACCTCATCAATGTGAATAAAGCAATATCCATCAATTTTGGCGCTCCCCTCCACCAAATTTGTTGCTCCCCTCCATCACGTTTGGTGCTTTGAAGATGAGGACAAAGCCTTTAACTTCTTTGACATTGTTTTGTTTCAACCACTGCTATGGAGTTGGTCAGTGGATGTTTTGTAACGAGTATTCAATCCATATATTCTAAACGAGTCGCAGAAGAAAGTGAAAGATTATGTCATATATTCTATGTAATCATATCACTAAACCTTAATTATCATACTGAAAGGGCAAAAATCATGACTTGTCTAATGTTTCTATCCCATTTTGGATGGAATAAATAGTAACATGTGATGTTTTCAATAATGATATATTGGATTTCCATGATGATTTGATGGTAATTTTGGTAAATGGAGTTACATACACATGATAAAAAATTATTGTTATCCTTTTTGCTGATTTTTCTTGCTCCCCCTATCAGATTTGGCACTTTGAGCTAGAAGACTAAATTTTCTCCTTCTTTGACATAATTATTTTCAACCTTTTCTTAGGTTACAGTTGGCTGATGTTTTTAGTATGATCTATTCAGTCCATGGAATTATATTACTAAGGTTCCGTTTGGCACGGTGATGGCAGTCGTAAACGCATGGGTTAAAACGTCATTTGTTAAGGATCACCTAATAAACATTATCCCTTTGAACATAAAAGTGGATGAAATTCCTTAGATGGACAATAACAAATGGCAATTTAACTCATGCGTTCATGACCGCCACCACTGTGACAAAAGGAGCTTAAAGCTTAGATCTCAAACTGAAAGAAAAAGAGTCATAACCATGACTTTACTACTGTTTCCATTCCCATTTTGGATGGAATAAATAGTAACACATGGTGTGTTTAAAGCAGGGTTATGTTTGCTTTCCATGAGTTGATAGCAATTTGTTCAATGGTAAAATGTGTTTGATAATATTTAATTGTATCTGGATTGCAAGGGCATTCAGCTGATTGTTGTTGACCTGGAGATGTGTGTTGGATCCCTAGTTGGATTTGAGCTAGGTTCACTAAACTAGGATGTTTGACCCAACTTGTATAGTCAGGGTCATGTTTGTGTCCCAGAGTCTAGGTCATGTCCTTAGAATCAACACTGCATGGACCAGCCATCAACAGACTGCAGAAGACTTAAGACTTAAAGAAATTTCAAATACTCTGGAAATGAGGTCGACGTTCGTCGAACTCAGCTCGACGAAAGTCGTGCTCAACTCAACAAACTCAGAGATAATTCTCTGAGCTGAGCTCGACGAACTTGATTTTCAGATCGACGATTCCTGGATACTATACTTCAACACTCCAAGTCCAGAATTATTTCACTGAACTCCAGTCGACAAATTCATGTTCTCAGCTCGACGAACTTAGACCACATTCATGATAAGTTTTATCAAGTAGCAGTTAGAAGTTCTCAGGTCGACGAACTTAGCTCTCAGGTTGACGATCTCTGGATACTCTACTTCAACATTCTAAAGTCCAAGAATCATTTCTCTGAACACTAGTCGACGAAGTCAGATTCTCAGCTCGACGATCTTGATGCACAGAATTGGCAAGGTTCTTGAGAAAGCAATTAGCGGTTCTCAGGTCGACGATCTTGGATCTCAGCTCGATGAACAACAATTATCTGGTCGATGAACATAACTTCTCAGCTCAACGAACTCTGTACCCAGGTCGATGAATTCTGTTCTTTGCTCGATGATTTCTGTGCAGATCCAAATTTGGATATTTCCCTCCCTCTGTCCTTATTTTATTGCAACAATTCCTGAGTAATCAATGCTTAATATTCTCTGAATATCACCATTAGACGCAGCATTAATTATGGCCTTCATCAGGATTATTACTTGTTGTTTTTCAATGGGACAGTTGGGTAAATCAATCAATGCAGACATTCTCAAGGTCGTCAGCAATCAATGCTAAAACGAATTCAAAATTCAGAAGGAAGATTTCATAGGAAATATAAAAAGGATTTTTCTTCTTCCTTCTTCAACACAGGATACAGACGATAGAAAGAAAATACAGAACACTGAAAGCAATCATACGTCAACACAGTGAAGAAAACAAGAAGCCCTAGATCAGACCAGAGAAACAATAGCAAGTTGAAGAAGAAGAAGAAGAAGAACCATTAAAATCAAGAGTCTTCTTCATTCTTCATTCCAGGATTCTTTAAGGACAAAAAAAACTCTATCAGTCAAGAAGTTCCTGGATATCTTCTGGTCAAGGCTAAAGATTGAAGACCTAGTCACCCTGAAGCAAAACTCCAACCTTCCTGAACAAACCAATATCTCAGGGGGAGATTTGTTAACATCAAAGATCCACTAAGTCTTCTCAGTTGTATTTGAGATAGAGAAGACACTATCACTCTCTCACCCCCCACTAAAAAAGGGTTCTTTAACTCCCTTCAAAAGTTATTCCTTGGTTGCAAGTCTCCTGATCAAAAGACTTGGGTTGGTTTTTGAACACCTGATCAAAAGCTCATTGGTGGCAGTCACCTGATCAAAAACATGAGTGGATTCCTACCAGAGTGGTAGAAGAGTGGATGTACCAAGGTTGGGGAACCACTATAAAATTCTTGTGTTGTCTGGTTGCCATCTTTTTCTTTTGTTCTTATCGTGGTTGTGCTAGTTAGGTTTGTTGTGTCTGTGATTAATTAGTTTATATTTTACTGTGCATGTGGTAGATTATTTTATCTTAGGACTGTTCTTTACTTACAGCCTAGTTTGGTATCAAATAGCTTCCTAACATAGCATTTTTTATTAAACAGCAAAAAATGTTAAAGTTTTAAAGATACTCCATTCACCCCCCCCCCCCCCCTCTAGAGTATATCAGGTCTAACCCTAACTTTCAATTGGTATCAGAGCAGGTTCCTTTGGTTGTACAAGCTAACCCTTGAACCAAAAGATCCTTTGTTAGATCTGATTTTTTATTTCTATTAGGATTATATTCACAGTATGGCACATAACAAAGATTATGCAAGTACCAGACCTCCAGTGTGCAACTAAAATATGTTTGCCATCTATAAGGCAAGAATAAAACTGTATATGAATTCTATTGATGATGACATCTACAACTCTATTTTGACAGGTCCTCCTCAAGCAACAGCCTCAACATCCACAGCAGCCTCAAGCACTCATGCAGTTCCACCACCTGAGTGGACTGATGCTCAGAAGAAAGCAAAAGTTGTTGATGCTAAAGCCATGAATATTTTGGCCCAAATAATGTCTGATGATATTTTCTAGAAAGTGGCTGAATGCACTTCAGCCAAGGCCATTTGGGACTCTCTCAACCAAATGGTGGCTGGTGATGCGTGTAAATCGGCAAGTGCACCGGTCGCACAAGCAATAAAGTTTTGGGAATAAATCCCCGAGTGTCGGTCTCTTGAGGAATGCAATTAGCGTAGAACGGCAACAGTACTGAGAATATCGTTATGAGAGTTATAAAGAGAACAAAAAGGAAATAGCGGACTAGGGAGATTGTGGATGTTTGATCTACTGAACTAGTAAAATCTATGCGGGTCGAAGGCACCGCTTCGCAAGGTGAAGTGGGTTTATCGGCCGCGATGCCGAACTTCAGTTGGGCGAGTGGAAGAGAAGCTAATGGATTGCGGTGTTCTTGTGTGGAGTGCAATCGGATAAGATACGGGAATGGAGTGGATGTGGGGTGAGCGAGGCACATTCACAGACAATACTCACAAGCAGAAGAAAATACTAACATTCCATTAGCTATAAAATAAACTGGATGTTCATGGATGGAAATGTTCATTATACTGCTCAAAACATTCATACTATAGAGGAAGGGGAAGAGGAGTAAACCAAATAGAGTGAAGATCCACCGCGGGTTGTGGCCAGAGTAGCGAGTTGTCAATCCGCTTCCGGGCTCAGTCCAAGGAGGCTTCCGGTACCAACGAGCTGTCACCTCGAAGGCCTTTAAGTCTGTTCTCTAGGTTATCTACTTCACCAACTCCGCAGGAAAGCTTGGAGTTGAAGTCATCAATGGCCGAGGGCTTCGCCGGAGAGTTGAAAAGCTTCGGAGTAGTTAGAAATGGCTTCCCGACGAAGGTGGAGGTGATGGAGCAGTTAGAGAAGTGAAATGGCGATTACCGCACACTCTCTGATCGCAGCAAATGACAGGCGTTGACCTAAAACGCGTAGCATGGCCTTAAATACGGAGGCAGCAGAAGCAGTGCGCACGACCAGTGGTCGTGCGCACTATAGGTCGATGATCGTGCGGCTTTTCCAAATAAACCTGCAACCTGGACAAGAAGCATCAGCATATATGCGCACGAGCAGTGGCGCATGACCAGTGGTTGTGCGCACTACGGCCAGTGCTCGTGCGATTACAGAGACAGGATTATGAAAAAGGGGGTGTAATGCGCACGATTAGGGGCGCACGACCAGTGGTCGTGCGCAGTAAGGCCAGTGGTCGTGCGAAGTATTCCTGCATCGTCGGAGTCTCCCGAGCATTTCCGGAGCACGCACACGACCACTGTACCAGCAGAAGGGGCAGATAGGCCACCAGAACGTGCATACCACATCCCCGAGATAGGGCTAAAGAATAACAACAAAATATAAACACAGAAAGCACACAGAAGCGGCCCTACAGTGCACTTAATCGTGAAATAGGTACATAAGCACAAATAAGCAATAAAGGCTTTCAAGTGTAGTGCTAAGATGATAAAACTAGCCCAGATGAGTCCAAAAATCAGTGTAAAATGTGGACTCATCACACCGCCAGACTTAACCATTTGCACGTCCCGAGCAAATCATTACTCTGTGGACTCGAAGATAGCTAACTGGCTCAGAAATTTCAAAAAGAAGTAAGACGAGAAATCAAATATATCATGGCTATAGAAGATATAATAGAAAAACTTTTTAATTATACAACGTAGTTTAAACTATTCGACAGACGTAAATAAATATTGTAATTGCTCAAAATTAGAATTCTGGAGAATCTTGCGATCATGTGCTGGAAGAAAGTAGGCAGGCCACTAAGGTGAGCATTGCCAAAGTTCGGGACTCAGGATCACCTCCAAAGGAATCCACCAATGTCGGTGACCATACGCTTGCATGTTCACACTCTCTCCACGGCGCGGGTTAGACTCAAGCGTGAATCAGTAGGACTTGTAGGAGGAAATGGGGCTTAGGCGACGGCTTGGTAGTCAAAGATAAACATGAAGGCTCTATGCAACCAAAGCGAGCGAAAACAACCCAAACCAAAATAGCCACTTAGAAATGAATGGGGCACACGCCCCCAGACTTAGCTTGAAATCCGGGTGTGAACACGGCTGAACCCGACCAAATTCAATAAAGAGGATGGGGATCGAAATCTCAAAGCAATTCTTTCATATATTATTTTTCTCTTTTGCGCGAATCAGCTTTTTATTTTCGTAAATTGTTGTTTTCTTTTCTGCGCTAGCAATCCCCAAACAGAGCAAACAAAACGGGAATAAATTCAGCACCCCCCAAAACAATGTCCACTTATCATAACCTCGGCAAAACAGTAAATACAAATCAGGTCAAGCATTTGATTGCGAAGGTGGGTTTAGCTTCAGGCCTTGGTGAAAGTGAGTGGAGCTGGATCAAAGGAAGGGTAGGCACAAATTTGGCATGCAATGGTTAACAGGTAGGAATGGCTAAACAAGGCTCAAACTAGCCAAAATGAAGGCCTACGTCATGCTCACGCTTAACTAACCGTGCACCAATGCTTCGAGAGTATCTTAGGGCAAGTTCTTAGCCACCGAGAAAGATGATCCTTCCCCTCGACTCAAGCAATACGAGTCTAGTGGCGGCTACACACATTCCTACACTATCGTTCGATTATCCTAGATTCAGATTTTGAGCAGTACAAATAATATTTACGTGTGCAGAAAAAAATAAATCTACGAGCATAAAAAAATAATAATTCTATCCTAACTCTACGCAAACCATGAGTATTCGATTAGGAGCACTGCATGAGTTTCGAACTACTCAATCCGGAAATACTAAGCCAGTACCACTATTTTAAAGTTTACACAAAAGCAATAAATTTGACTCGGGTTGTGCGCGTGGGTAAGAGCGCACTCGTGTGGGTGATTCAGTGTGTGCAACATAAAGCAAGAAATAAGTAAACAAGAAACTGGAATGCAACATAAAGTGTGGTGTAGTGACCACAGGCATACTTCCCCCCCCCCCAGACTTAAAGTCAACAACTAGTAAAACTCTACAGTCATATTTGATAAACAGCTAGGGTAGGAAGTACCTATGCTCAAAATTGAGCATACCAGTCGTGCAATGAGATGTCCAAGTGCGGCCAAGTTGCCGCGCCTCAAATATTCCTGCACCTGCGATTAAAGGATGTAAGCCAAACAAAATATGGAAACAGGAATATATGAATATATAAAAAGAAATAAACACAGCATAGGACCAAACGGTCCAACTTAGGTTGTCTCCCGAAAGCCCTTTTGTTTACCGTCCTTAAGGTGGACCAAATACCTGTATTAGCAGTTCAAATAGAGAGTTCTTGGCAGTAGCAAAAGGAAACAAAATTAAAAGTAGAGCAACCAGCGTTCAACAAGTAGCAAAAAAAAGATGGAAAGAGGAATGAGGGTGGCACAATCAGCTATAAGCAGATTTATGGTAAGTCTCTCCGGTGGGGTGCGAGAGAACAGCAGAGTGTCTTTTTGCATTCGGGGTAGGCATTGTCCCATTACTGCGAGTGTACTCTTTCTCACGCCGGAAGGCAGCGTAGCGCTCTCCGCGTAAACGCTTGGCCTCTTTCAGTTTCTCCACCGTGGGAGACTTCCAATGGAGGTAGGCTGTGGGGTTTCCTTGTGTCGTGGTTTGTGGCGGCCTATCCGGCACCATGACGGCAACCGGATCTGCCCAATTTACAGATCGTTTAACAGAATTATACAAATTAGTGTCCAGGGATTTCTCCCGAATAAAACTTAGTTCGCCATGCTCAACAACAGAGTTGGCTGGCAGTAGATAGGCAGTCGTGGCTTTGGTACAATTGATCCCTTTGTGGACCAGTAGATCTTGCTTCTCATCGACTTCCTGAGGGAGTCCTTTCTTTGGCGTCTCCTCCAGATGTGCTTCCAATGCGGGGAGACCTGAATCCAGCTTGATATCTGTGACACTCAAAGAATTGTTATTTTGGATGGGATAAAAATGTATGGATGTGTTATCGAGGGTGGACTCTTCGTTTGGCCAAGTGACACGGCCTTTGTAAAAGTCGAGTGATGCGCCACTGGATGTTAAGAATGGGACTCCTAATATAGGAATGGAGTTATTGTCCTGTGGTCCAAAAACCTGGAAGTCAGTGGTGATACTTGTGTCGTTAACCTCGATTTCAACGTCCCGAACACCGCCCTCAGTGTCAACCAGATTGCCATTAGCTAAGATAAGCGATTTCAGATTTTCAATGTCAACTTGTAAGTGCATCTTCGCAACATCTTGCAAAGTGAGAATGTTGCTGGATGCCCCAAAATCGCATAATGCTAGAGTTTCGATGTTATTGATTTTACAATTAATGACAAGTTCGTTGCGGTTTCCCGAAGTGTCCTCCCCAAGGTGCTTGCCCTGTTCATGGGAGTTCTTTTCGGTGTTGCTCGGGTAAGGTGCCTTGGGTGCGCTCGGAAACCACTTGAGCCAATTGGCTCAATTGTGCCTCCAGTTTGCGCATCGAGACGGCCTGATTTGTCATGTTGGTTTAGGAAATCTCAATGAACTTCTCGAACATCTCTTCCAAAGAATTTTTCTTAACGATGGGGGCCCTTGGGAATAATTCAGTTGAGGCGGCCGCGGTTGGCTACCGGAAGTATACGCATCATTTTGATGCTGCCCCGGTTGCCATCTTTGGCCAGAAGCGTTAGGATTCCAAGAAAATTTGGGGTGATTTCTCACCCCCCGGGTTGTAAGTATTCTCGTAAGGCACTCCCCTGTTTTGATTGGCAACAAAATTAACGGACTCATTCAGAAACAAAGATTCATCTTGTACCTCAACTCCTAAGCATTCGAAGCTGTGATGATCGGTGCTTCCGCACCCTTGACATGAGATTGCCATCACTAGGGCGGCAGGAGCAGGCTTGGGGATATCCAAGGCAAACACTCCACTGGTGCTTCGTGGGATATTTCTGTCAGCGGTCCAGTAAGCACTGTGGGTTGCGGTGTCTTGTAAGATTTTCAGAGCATCATCTGGAGCAAGATTCATGATGGTTCCTCCGGAGGCAGCATCGATCTTGGCTCGGTGGTGGGGATCAATAGCAAAGAGATCAATAGCAAAGTAGAAACTTTCGATGAGATTCCACATTTGGAATCCATGATTAGGGCACTTCCTCAGCAGCTCGTTAAAACGCTCCCAAACTTTGGCTAAACTTTCATGATCGGCTTGCCGGAAGTTGGCTATTGCGCGCCTCATGCTCACGATCTGATCCACCTGATGGAACTTAGCTAGGAATTTTGTGGTCAAAGCCTCCCAAGTGGGGGCTGTTCCAGGTGGGAGGGAGTGAAGCCATGTCTTGGCTTTGTCCCTTAATGAAAAAGGGAAGAGGCGGAGCTTGACTGTTTCGTCTGGGATTCCAGCGTAGCAGAACGTGGCGCAGATTTCGGAGAATTCTGTAAGGTGAAGATGGGCGTATTCAGTGGCCATTCCGGAGAACTGAGCGTTGTTCCGAATGATATTCAGAATAGCTGGTTTAATCTCGAACTGTGGATTGGTGATAGCAGGTCCGAAACCGGGGTATATGCTCCCGACAGTAGGTGTAGTATAATCCCTCATGGTGCGGACCTGGGGAGGATTCACTTCATTTTCGTCATCATTTCTGTCGACATGAGGTATCCCTCCAACTCGGTTGCCTGCATCAATATTCATCTGATCTCCCATTGGGGCAAAAATGATGGCTGTGGCGCGTCTTCGTGCTAGGATAGTAGGTTCGATCTCTGGGTCGTAGGCGACAAAATCTCTTGTAGCTCGGTCTTGCATTCACTGTGGCAAACACTACACACTAGAAGGAAACAGCAGTCAAAACAAAACAATACTAACTCCTATAACAATATTGGAAGTCATCCGAAGTCGCTCTACAGTTGCATTCCCCGGCAACGGCGCCAAAAACTTGATGCGTGTAAATCGGCAAGCGCACCGGTCGCACAAGTAATAAAGTTTTGGGAATAAATCCCCGAGTGTCGGTCTCTTGAGGAATGCAATTAGCATAGAACGGCAATAGTACCGAGAATATCGTTATGAGAGTTATAAAGAGAACAAAAAAGAAATAGCGGACTAGGGAGATTGTGGATGTTTGATCTACTGAACTAGTAAAAGCTATGCGGGTCGAAGGCACCGCTTCGCAAGGTGAAGTGGGTTTGTCGGCCGCAATGCCGAACTTCAGTTGGGCGAGTGGAAGAGAAGCTAATGGATTGCAGTGTTCTTGTGTGGAGTGTAATCGGATAAGATACGGGAATTGAGTGGATGTGGGGTGAGCGAGGCACATTCACAGACAATACTCACAAGCAGAAGAAAATACTAACATTCCATTAGCTATAAAATAAACTTGATGTTCATGGATAGAATTGTTCATTACACTACTCAAAAACATTCATACTACAGAGGAAGGGGAAGAGGAGTAAACCAAAGAGAGTGAAGATCCACCGCAGGTTGTGGCCGGAGTAGCGAGTTGTCAATCCGCTTCCGGGCTCAGTCCAAGGAGGCTTCCGGTACCAACGAGCTGTCACCTCGAAGGCCTTTAAGTCCGTTCTCTAGGTTATCTACTTCACCAACTCCGCACGAAAGCTTGGAGTTGAAGTCATCAATGGCCGAGGGCTTTGCCGGAGAGTTGAAAAGCTTCGGAGTAGTTGGAAATGGCTTCCCGACGAAGGTGGAGGTGATGGAGTAGCTGGAGAAGTGAAATGGTGATTCCCGCGCACTCTCCGATCGCAGCAAATGACATGAGTTGACCTAAAATGCGGAGCAGGGCCTTAAATACGGAGGCAGCAGAAGCAGTGCGCACGATCAGTGGCGCACGACCAGTGGTCGTGCGCAGTATAGGTCGATGATCGTGCGGCTTTTCAAAATAAACCTGCAAGCTGGACAAGAAGCATCAGCATATATGTGCACGAGCAATGGCGCACGACCAGTGGTCGTGCGCACTACGGCCAGTGCTCGTGCGATTACCGAGACAGGATTATAAAAAAGGGGGTGTAATGCGCACGATCAGGGGCGCACGACCAGTGGTCGTGCGTAGTAAGTCCAGTGGTCGTGCGCAGTATTCCTGCATCGTCGGAGTCTCCCGAGCATTTCTGGAGCACGCACACGACCACTGTACCAGCATAAGGGGGCAGATAGGCCACCAGAACGTGCACACCACATCCCTGAGATAGGGCTAAAGAATAACAATAAAATAGAAACACAGAAAGCACACAGAAGCGGGCCTACAGTGCACTTAATCGTGAAATAGGTACATAAGCACAAATAAGCAATAAAGGCTCTCAAGTGTAGTGCTAAGACGATAAAACTAGCCCAGATGAGTCCAAAAATCAGTGTAAAATGTGGACTCATCAGCTGGCTCTGTTGATGAAAGGAAAGATAGGAGATCAAACCTCATATCCCAATATGAGAACTTCAAAAGAGAGGAAGCAGAATCTGTTGCAGACATGTACAACAGACAAAGCTCAATAATCAATAAGCTGAAGACTTTGGATAAATACATCACCCTTACTGAAGTCAATGATAAAATCCTCATGTGCTTCCCAAGATCATGGGATTCAAGGATCTGGCCAATCAAGAAGGTCAGGACCTTAAATGAGATTTCCACAGAATCTCTATTAGGAAAGCTCAAGTCCTATGAGCAGCTCATAAAGTCTAGAGAAGCAGCTGAACAAAGGACTCCTCCACCATCAAGGAAGGAGCACAACTTGGCATTCAAGGCTGTTGAAGAAAATGAAGCCTCAATAGTGAATAAAGAGCTAATGAGTCTCCTTGCCAAGAGATTTTATAAAATGGCAAGAAAGAACTTCAGAAGAAAATCATCCAGGCAGGATGATAAGCCAAGGTATGACAAAACTCCTACTAAAGAAGTAGTATGCTTTGGCTGCAGGAAACCTGGACACTTCATCTCAGAGTGTCTAGAGAATCAAAAGAAAGAAAGAAAGAAGAGAGAAGGACTCCAGAAGATAGCAAAGCTTAAGGCCTTCCTCCAGCAAATACAAAAAGAAGGAAAAAGGTTTTGTAGCTGAAAATTGGAGTGACACTGAAGATGAATCCACATCTTCCAGTTCCAGTGAAGAGGAAGAAGAGGCAAGGGCCAAGGAAGTCTGCCTCATGGTCATTGATGAAGAAGAATCTGACAATGAAGGAACTTCAGAATCAGAAGATAATCAGGAAAAGAGCTGTCCAGCTGTTAATCAAAAATGGTATCTGGATAGTGGATGCTCTAAGCACATGATTGGCAGCAAGGACAACTTAATTAACTACAAGTCCAAGCTGGTACATAGGTGATCTTTGGTGATTCAAAGTGTGGTCAGTCTGAAGGCTTTGGAGAAGTAAATATTGGAGCAGTCACTTTCAAAAAGGTGACCTATGTAAGTGGACTCAAGAATAACCTCATCTCCATAAGCCAACTATGTGATGAAGGTTATCAGGTACACTTAAACTCAACATCTTGTATTATTTCTAATAAAGAAAAACAAACTTTTTTTAATTGGAAATAGACAAGGTAACATATATATAGTAGATTTTCTTTCTGCATCTTCAGACATCTGTTTGCTTAATATAGTTAGTAATCAAAATGATCTTTGACATAAAAGGCTAGGACATGTTAATATGAAAAACATTGTTAGGGTATCTGTTGGGTACATTGGTTTAAATGTACCTGATTTGAAGAAGCCTCACCCAACTCAATGATATACATCAAAATGTATTTGATGTGTTTTTGAGTTACTTGTGCAGGTTAAGTATTTGCAGGACTGAAGCAAAAAGTTTCTAAGTACATGTGTCGACACCCAGAGGGAAAGTGTCGACACTTAAGAAGACTTGTGTCGACACCCAGACAAGCAGTGTCGACACTTGGAGTCATTGTGTCGACACCTGGGATGCAGAGTCGACACCAGACACAAAGTGTCGACACAAGGAGCTGTGTCGACACTCAGTGAAGAAAAGTGCAGAGAAGCAGTGTCGACACAAGGAGCAGTGTTGACACCTAGAAGAATTATGTCTACACCAGAAAGTGTCGACACTTGGAGCTGTGTCGACACTCAGCAAAAGTCAGCAGAGACTAAGTATAAGTGTCGACACCCAGGACAATGTGTCGACACACAACAGAAGAGTCAGCACTTGAAGTAAGTGTCGACACCAAGAACAATGTGTTGACACTCAACAGAAGAGTCAACATCTTGAAGTAAGTGTCGACACCCAGAACATTGTGTCGACACACAACAGAAGAGTCAACTCTTAAAGAAAGTGTCGACATAAGGAAGAATGTGTCGACACTCAGCTGAAGACTCAACACTTGAAGAAAGTGTCGACACATGGAGCTTTGTCGACACTTAGCGAAGAACAGCAAGATCAACAAAATATTCTAAGTACAAGTGTCGACACTAAGGGAATGTGTCGACACTCAGCTGAAGTCTCAACAGAAGAATCAAGTGTCGACACAAGGAGCTGTGTCGACACTCATCAAGTACCAACACTGAAGACTATGTGCCGACACCAAGAAGCAGTGTCGACACTTAACAGATTCAACACATGAAGATGTGTCGACACAAAGGAGATGTGTCGACACTTAGAAGAATTCAGCAAGTTACAGAAGATCAAGTACTTGTGTCGACACTCAATTTCAGCGTCGACACATAAAGAAGAAACTGTGTCGAGATATAGAATCTACAACACAAGGAGTTGTGTCGACACCTTGTAGACTTGTGTCGACACTTACACAACTTGTGTCGACACTTGGTCTATAAGTGTCGACACTTAAAGACAGAAAGTCTCGACACTTTCAGACAGTTAGAGAACTTTCAAGAACTGACTGGATGACTTGACAGCTGTCGTTCCAGCCGGTCTACAGCACCTATCAGAGATGTCAGAATTCAGTTATGCACCGGACCAGCCGGTTACCATGAAGAAGGCCTATAAATAGGCTTATACAGTCTACAAAAATAGTTGTTCAAAGGTGGTTCACAGAGTTGTTCAATTTATTGATCAAGTATCTAAACAAGAAGATCTAGCTGTCCAAGTGCAGATCTAAGAAGTTGGAGAGAGAGGGCTCCATCCAAGAAATCAGCCGTTGGAACTAGGCTGAGAAGAAGGGTTCAGATTTATTCTGGATCTTAAGAAGCAGAGGTCAAGGATCAACTGCAGAAGGAGTCAATCTTATTGAGTTCTACTTTCAAGAAGCTTTGAAGAAAGCTAAGTCAGATTGAATCCAGCTGAGTTCTTCCAAAAACTCATCAAGAAACTCACAACTCCCCTCTCTTGTTTCTGAGTTGTTGAGTTATCATTTGTAAATTCATTTTTATCTTGTAGGATCCTTTGGATCTGAGTTTTTATAAGCCTGTAATTATAAAGGCTGAGTGTAGGGCTTGGGAGCCTGAGTGTAGGAGATTGGAATCTCTGAGTATAGGCCTTTTGTGGCTGAGTGTAGGCCTTGGTGGCTGAGTGTAGGCCTTTGTGGCTGAGTGTAGGATTTGTGGAAAAGCTGAGTTGTAGGGCCTTGGGCCTGAGGTGTAGGAACCAGTTTGGGTTCTGAGATGGTGGAGAAGTTTGGCCGAATCTAGTACACTGCTAGATAGGCGAAGGGGGAAAGTGGATGTACCCAAACCTTGCGGAACCACTATAAAACTTTGTGTCTTCTGTGTGCTGTGATTAGCTGTGAATGTTGTGTGATTGCTGTGCTAAAGTAGATTAAAATCTGTGTTGTAAACTGATTGCTGCCATAAAAAGTTAAAAAGAATTAAGTCACCTATTCACCCCCCCCCCCTCTAGGTGTTTAGGTACTATATCTTTCAAGTGGTATCAGAGGTAGGTTCCTCAAAAAGGACTAACAGTCTGAGGAGATCCTGATTGGCAGATTCAGTCTAAGTCAAATTACAGCTTCAAGAAAATCAAGAACCATGGGTTCCTCTGAGAATCACAAGGAATTGGGATCCATGAAATTACCTATATGCAGAAAGGAAATATTTGGGATCTGGAAGGAAAGGGTAAGGCTGTTTATGAAAGCCTCAGACCCTAGGATTTACATCACAGTCAAAGAGGGGCCATATGTGCCCATGAAGATATCAGTTCTAGATGCAAATCAGAGAACACCAAAGGATTTCTCTGAAATGACTAAGGATGAGATTGTCCTAGCCGCCATGGACAAAAGGGCACAAAACATTATAGTGAGTGTCATAGATGATGCAACTTTTCATAATCTTATACACTGTAAGACAGCCAAAGAGATGTGGGATACTCTTATTGTGTATATGGAGGGTTCTGAAGAAGTTAGGCAAGATAGAAAATCCTTGCTAAATCAAGAGTATGAAAGTTTTAGACAAGGAAAGGGTGATAGCATAACTGAGTGCTATAAGAAGTTCTATAGGATAGTGAATGAACTCATGTCTTATGGAAGAGAGTTCAGTAATTATGAACTAAATGACAAGTTTCTAAGGTCCCTAACTAAAGATTGGGATACAAAGATTTGTGCCATTAGAGAAATGGCTAAGTTGGGAGAAATTCCTCCACCTACACTGTTTGGCAAATTATTGTCATATAAAATGCAGTTGACAGTGAGGAAAGAGGAGGAGAAATCAATAAGAAATGAACATAAGGAAAGAACTGTAGCTTTTAAGACAGAAGCCCCCAGAAAGTACAGAGGTAAGTCACCTACTCCACCTCCAAAGGTTGCTGAATCAGAGTCAGATGAGTCAGTTAGCACAAAATCTGAAAGCAGTGAAAGTGATGAAGATTTTGCTGCCTTCACTAGACATTTTCAGAAATTCTTGAAGAAGAAACAGTGGAGGTCAAGGCCTTCTACTTCACAAGGAAAAGAAGACTTCTATCAGAACAAAAAGTCTTCAAAGAAAGACAGGAAGAGGACAAAATCTAGCAAGGCAACTGGTTCAAAAATAGTGTGTTATTGCTGGAATAGACAAGGCCATGTTGTTGCAGATTGTCCAGAAAAGAGAAAGGAGTCTAGTGACAGGAAGAAGACTCATTTCAAAGGCAAGAAAGAGAAGTCTTTTGTTGCCAAAAAGGAGAAGACTCTGACAGATATTTCTTCTTCAGAAACTGAGTCTGATGCTGAGGCATACATAGGGCTGTTTGCTGAAGAAGAAGAAGAAGAATTCATGCAGATTATGGAGTCTATATATGAACAAGAAGACTGTCAGTGCCAAGGACTGATGGCATTGACTGAAAATGACAAAATCCTGGAGCAGCCAGGACCCAGTAAGGTACAAAGTTCAACTTTAAGTTCAGTTTCTTGTTCCAGTACAGAACCAGATTCATAATCATCAAGTGATGAGAGTGTATCTGAGTCTGAGGATGATATTCATCATCTTATAGATGAATATAAAGTACTGTTGCAAGCTTACAAGAAGAGAAAGTCCCTAGCCAAAAGTCAGGCAAAGGAAATTGCTGATCTCAAAGCTGCTGCAACAGATTCTGAGAAGTTATTTGATCAAAAGCTTAATGAGATAGCCAGACTGAAGCACATTACAGTGATTCAGATGGGAACTATATCATTTAAAAATGATCAAATCAAGAGTCTGGAGATTAATCTTCAGAAGGAGAAGGACTTAGTTACTAGGTTTTCTAAACCTAAGTCAGTGCTACCTTTAATTGATGAATTTGTTCATCACAAAGGCAAGGCTGGACTGGGTTTCATTAAACCTGCAAGGACTGAGCAGTCCAAGTCCAAGTCCAAGGGCAAAGCCCCAGCATTCAACAAGTCAGCTGTAGATAAGACAGCAAAGACAGTACCTAAGCAAAGGTACAATAAGTTTGAATGTTGGTGTTGTGGAAAGGTTGGCCATTTTGCAATGGATTGTTGGCACAATGCTAGTGCCAAAGTGAGTAGCAAACTACCTGTTGGAAAGCCAGTAGGTAGTTTTGTCAAGTTGCAAACTAACAAGTACCAAGGACCCAAGAATTCTTTGGGTTCTAAGGTTCATTAATCTGTTTTGCAGGTGAGTCCAAGTTGCCAAACCCCAACATGGTACTTGGACAGTGGATGTTCCAGACATATGACTGGAACTAGAGGATTACTAAGGGACTACATTCCAATAAAAGATGGTCCAAAAGTCACCTTTGGTGGTTCTGAAAAAGGAATCATCAAAGGATTTGGTAACATTTCTAGTAACTTGGTTACCATTACTCAAGTGGCTTATGTTAAAGGGTTGAAACACAACCTAATAAGTATAAGTCAATTAAGTGATGTAGGGTATGACATCTCATTTGTTAAAAATGGTTGTCATATCAGGAGGTCAACTGATCAAGAGATCATTTTGACTGGTTATAGGAAAAGGAATGTCTATTGCTTAGACATTATGGTTGAGAACAATGGTTCTCCAGTGTGTCTTGTAGTTGATGAGACAGTCTATCATTGTGTCAAATGGCACAAGAGGCTAGCCCATCTTAACTACAAGACTATTAGCAAACTCTTTAGCAAAGAGTTGGTGAGGAATGGTCCTCAAGTTAAGTGTGTTAAAGATGGTATTTGCTCAGCTTGTCAAAAGGGCAAGCAGACTAGATCCACCTTTAGAAGCATAGAAAACAAAGATGTTGTGAGGTGTTTATACCTCTTACATATGGATCTCTTTGGTCCAATGCCAGTTCACAGCCTAGGTAGGAAGGTCTATACCTTTGTAGTTGTAGATGACTACTCAAGGTTTTCCTGGGTGTTCTTCTTAAGACAGAAATCTGAAACACCTAGTGTCTTCCATAACTTTGTCAAGCAAATTCAGAATGAACTTGACAATACTGTGGTCAAGATTAGAAGTGACCATGGTACTGAATTTCAGTCTGATAGCATGACAAAACTATGTGAAGAATTTGGGATATTTCAAGAGTTTTCTTCACCTAGAACACCTCAGCAAAATGGCATTGCTGAGAGGAAGAATAGGACCTTGATAGAGGCTGGTAGGACCCTATTAAGTGATACATCACTGCCAGAGTATTTCTGGGCTGAAGCAGTTAACACTGCATGCTATGTTATAAATAGGGCTACCATCACTAAAAGCCTCAACAAGACCCCCTATGAAGTTGTGAAAGGTAGGAAACCAAACCTATCCTACTTCAGGATCTTTGGTTGCAAATGCTTCATACTTAACAATGGGAAGTCTTACTTGACTAAGTTTGCTGCCAAGTCCTAAGAGGGAATTTTTGTTGGGTACAGCAATAACAGTAAGGCTTATAGAGTCTACAACTTGTCTACACAAGTTGTAGAAGAATCTATGCATGTAGTTTTTGATGAGACTAAACTTATTAACAATGAGTTGTCTAGTAGTGTATGCAGCCCCACAGGTTTAATAAAGAAGATGGACAAGCTTACTATAGAAGAAGTACCTGCTGCAAGACAGCAAGTAGAAGACAGTGGCTGTTGTCTAGGTGGAGAACTACATGTGCCAATTGCTGATGAAGTTCAAGGAGTACAGCATGATGGAGATGTTGAAGAGGTTCAACCAGAAGTTAGGATGCCTCCAGCCAACAGGCATCTTAGAGATCATCCAGTAGAGCAGATTATTGGAGATCCAAGACAAGGGGTACAAACAAGGAGCAGAAACCTAAATGCAGCAATCTACTCCAGTTTTCTATCTCAAGTTGAACCAAAGAAGTTTGAAGAAGCAATACTAGATCCATAATGGACTGAAGCAATGCAAGAAGAGCTTAATCAGTTCAAGAGGTACAAGGTCTGTGAACTTGTTCCTAAACCTAAAGACCACAATATAATAGGAACCAAGTGGATCTACAGGAATAAGATGGATGAACAAGGGGTCATCATTAAGAATAAAGCAAGATTGGTTGCTAAAGGATATAGGCAAGAAGAAGGTATTGACTTTGATCAAACCTTTGCTACAGTAGCCAGACTGGAAGACATAAGGATGTTCTTGGCCTATGCAACCTATCAAGGATTCAAAGTTTACCAAATGGATGTCAAGTCAGCAATTCTGAATGGTAATCTTAAAGAGGAAGTCTATGTGGAACAGCCTTCAGGTTTTGTTGATCCAACTCTACCTCTTCATGTCTATAGACTTAGGAAAGCTTTATATGGGTTAACGCAAGCCCCTAGGGCTTGGTATGAAACCCTATCTAGTTTTCTCATTGAGAACAAGTTCTCAAGGGGGAAAATAGATAAGACACTATTCCTTAGGGAATCTAGAGGCAAAGTTATACTAGTCCAAATATATGTAGATGATATTATATTTGGGTCTACTGAAAGCAGCCTTTGCAAAAAGTTTGCAAAACTTATGCAAGGTCAATTTGAGATGAGTAGTATGGGAGAGCTGAAGTTTTTCTTGGGTCTCCAAGTTAAACACACTTAGAGTGGTTTATCCATATGTCAGTCCAAGTTCACCATAAAACTCATAAGGAAGTATGGTATGGATTCATCCAGTACCATGAAGACTCCTATGGGGTCAAGTATGTCTCTTAGCAAGGATGATGCAGGGAAACCTGTAGATGAAACCTTGTATAGAGGGATAGTTGGCTCCCTATTATACTTGACTGCAAGTAGACCAGATATCATGTATGCTACATGTGTCTGTGCAAGGTATCAAGCCTGCCCTAAAGAGTCTCATTTGACAGCAGTCAAAAGGATATTGAGATATCTTAAGGGCACTCCCTATCTAGGCCTCTGGTACCCTAGGAATGGGGATTTTGAACTAACAGGTTATTCAGATACAGACTTTGCAGGATGTAAAGAAGATAGAAAAAGCACTACTGGAACCTGTCAATTCCTAGGTGGGAGACTAATTTCATGGAGTAGCAAAAAGCAAACAAGTGTGGCTATCTCCACTGCAGAGTCAGAGTATGTGGCTGCAGGAAGTTGCTGTGCTCAATTTCTGTGGATACAACATCAGCTAGAGGACTATGGATTTCAGGTAAGTAGAACTCCACTCTTCTGTGATTCTACAAGTGCTATTTCAATAGCTAATAATCATGTATCCCATAGTAGAACAAAATATATTGAAATTAAATATCATTTTCTTAGGGAACATGTAGAAAGAGAAGATATTTTATTAGAATATGTTAAAACTGATAATCAAGTAGCTGATATGTATACTAAGCCCCTAGAAGAAGCTAAGTTCAATAGATTTAAAATTGAACTAGGAATGATAAACTTAGAGTAAGTTTACAGAATTGAAAATGACTAAGTAAAAAGGTGTCGACACATAGACAAGTCTATGTCGACACAGAATAGTGGTGTCGACACTTCAGGAAATAGGTGTCGACACATCTAGGAAGTTGCTGTCGACACTTCAGAATGTTAGTGTCGACACATGTCAATTAGGTGTCGACACATCCAATGTGGTGTCGACACGTAGTTTTACTCAGAATTTTCTAAGTAAAGTCTCGACTATGTGTCGAGTTATGTGGTGTCGACACATAAACAAGTATTGACACATAAAATCTGTTGACTAAACTTGTGTCGACACATATGTGTCGAGACATTATAAGTCAGTGTCGACACTTATTGCCAGTGTCGACACATTTTCAGTTAGCTATCCCGCCTGTTCATCTTCAAAATTAGAAAGGTATAAATTGGGTTTTGTCTTAGTTTGTCGACACGCTTTCAAAGTTTCGAGACCAAACTTCAGTGTCGACCCCTCTCTTCTCTCAAGACAAATTCTACAAACCCTAATGGCGCCTAAGCTAGAGGAGAACGTCAACGAAGGATACGAGCTGGTGCGCGGCGCTTTTGAGGATGCTGATCAAGAAATCCAGCACGTGATAACCCTAGTTGCCGATTCAGGATTGGAATATCTTGTTTCAGAACCTACTAAAATCTGGAAGAAAGAGGTACTCGAATTCCTCAATGGAGCCAAGATAGACGAAACTGGATTCAAAATCAAATCCAGGGTTCATGGTGAGAAGGTGAAGGTATCACCAAAAAGTCTGAGGAAGATTCTACAGCTACCAAGAATTAAAGAGGAAGATGAGGTTACTGCTTCAAAGACCAGGGAAGCTCTAACCTGGTGTGGACTGGATCCTAAGATGAAGCTTGGATCAGTGTTTCTCAGGAAGGGAATGAACAATCAAGCGAAATTCCTTTCAGAGATTGTTGGCAAAGTAATACTCAGTAAGCCAGGAGGGCATGACAGAGTGTCTGCCCATATGTTTAGTGTAATGACAAGGATAATCTTCACTCTAAAAACTGACTGGTCTATGGTAGTTTATGAGAAGATTAAAGAAAGCATGAAGAAGCTCAACCTGGGCAGGATTTTAAGTCTTTACCTTGTTGGTGTAATACCTGAAGTTATGAGTACAGCTGCTGGAAGCAAAATAAATCATATGAGGAAGATGGATTTGAGAATATTTTCTAGATGGGACAGGGTGTTGTTTAAAGAAATGCCAACCCCTGAGAAGATAGTTTCTGAGAAAGAAATTCCTCCAAAGAAGAAAAGGAAGACTGCTCCAGTGGCTCTAGTGTCCACTAGCAGCTCAGACAGTGAAGAACAAGTTATCTTCACTCCAGATGAAAATGAGGAAGAGCCTGCAGTGAAGTCTCCTGCTCCTCAAGATGATGCTGAGATCCAGGTGGAGCTACCACAAGCAAGCCCCATCCACAAGGATCAAAGCCAGGGGGAGCTTCCAGTTGTAGAAGAACCCACTACACTGGAAAGTGAACAAGCCACCAACACTATACTAGAGGTACTCACTGAACTAAATACTTTGGATTTTCCTATAGAAGATACTGCTTTGTCTGATGTTCATCAGCAAATTCAGCTGGATAACCAAGTCTCAGATGCTGTCATAG
Organism: Platanthera guangdongensis; assembly: GCA_039583875.1. Classification (NCBI taxonomy): domain Eukaryota; kingdom Viridiplantae; phylum Streptophyta; class Magnoliopsida; order Asparagales; family Orchidaceae; genus Platanthera; species Platanthera guangdongensis. The sequence goes on along the minus strand of CM077161.1, from coordinate 127,685,123 downwards.
AAGACACATCTGCTGTTGTTCAAGATGTTACTGATCCAGTGGTTGAAGAGCCTAGAATTACTCCAGCTCCTTCACCACAAGAGTACACTATGGAAGATTTATTTTTAAATCTAGATCAACAAGATTTTGACAAGGACCATGCTGCTACTGAAGAAGAGAATGCTGCTGCTGAGGGGGAGCAAGTGCAAACTCATGAAGACCCTATCAGGAAAGTACCTGAGACAGCACCAGATGTGCAAACTGAGAAGCCTCCAAGCCCTAAGGAGAGGGTGGAAATAGCCAGCACATCTGCCTCTGAAGATGAGGAGATTGCTAGGGCAAAGAAGAAGAAGTTTCAAGTGTTCAGAAGACGAAGCCAACATTACAAGAAGGCTCTCCAAACTGTTGCTCCTCAACCTATAGTTCAGCAAGCACCATCAATAGACTATAGTGATCTGATGGTTGCCATGCAGCTCAAGTTGGATGAGCATAGAAAGCACTAGAAACTTATGTGGATATAGGGCAGAAATCATTGCAATTTGATCTGGCCCAGGAAATAAAATCTATAAGGTTTGAAATGAACCTAAACAAGAAGTAGATGACAGACTGCTTCCACAAAGGGGGGAATGTAGTGGTGTACTTGGCTACACACCAGGAGAAGATCAAAGCCCAAGTAGATGACATGGCTGTGAAGCAAGGTTATGTTCTAGAAAATCAGATAATAATGAATGACAACCTTACTGCATCTCACAATGCCATTGTCACAGAACTGAAGAATCTTGCTGCAGGGCAGACTCTAGTTATAGCAAAGGCAGATTTTGACAAAGTATTCCTAGAAGAAATCACTACTCTTAAGACTGCCATTCAAGAATCTCAGAAGCTGATAACTGACAAACTCCAAAGGTTAAAACCTTTCTTCAAAGATGGAGTGAATTACTTGGATAATTAGGTGAGATTTCAAAAGGATGATGTGAGAGATCATATTGAAAGAGAAGTCATAAAGGGGGAGAGAGAGTTAGTCAAGGCAAGCTCTGATCATGCCAAATGGATATCCAATTCTATCAGAGCTACCCTGGGTTATCCTCCTCTTTGTGATGACGATAATGTGGCAGAGTCTGGCATTCATCCTGCATATCTATGAGGAGAGCAACCTGAAGTGGCTCAAGTCATATACTCTCCTCCAGATTTTGACATGATTCATGCAGATGTACAGTCTATGTATAGCCCACCTGGGGGCAAGGACAATGTTATTATTGAAAAGGTTGTTCAGCCTATTTCTGAAGCCAAGTAAGAGGCAATGCAGAAAGAAGAAGAGACAAGATTGTCTAAGAAGAGGTTTAGGGAACAAGCTGAACAGAGACCAGACTTTGAGCAATGAAGCCCTACCTCAAGGAACATCATATTGACTGCCTGGAAAGCTGCCAAAGACAACATTCAAGACAGGAACAAGTGGTTCTCTGAAGTTGAATGGAGAAAACATGAAACTAGATAGGAGGCAATTATTCAATACAGAAGGAAGGCCAAGATGGGAAAGCTACCTCCTACTGCTCAGGAGCCTAGCAAGTACTTTCCAAAGCCATACCATTATTTTGAAAGGCAGAAAATTAAAGAAGAAGAGCTTAAGAAGAAAGATCTGAAAGGCAAGAAGCCTGCTGTTGCTGAAGTTGCTGATGCTCCTGTCCAAGCTAAAGTTCAAGCTGGCAAAGGAATAGTGATTAAGGAGCCAGAACTAAAATAGAATTAGAATTTTCTTGAAGTTTACTTTGTAATCTTTTTGATGAAAAACATTTTGTGAACTTCTGAAAATGTATAAGACAGATATTAGAACAATGTGTTATATGTTATGTTTATTACATACTTGTTCTGTGATGATATCTATGTCTATTTCATATTTGTTCTGTGATGATGTATTTGTATACATGTGTAATTGATACATGTTTATGTTTACCCTGCTGTATATAATCCTGCTTTACATCATTTTGTAATTTTTATTATGAATGGTGTATATCATTGACTAAGGGTTATGACTTCTCCAAATAGGGGGAGATTGTTGGGTACATTGGTTTAAATGTACCTGATTTGAAGAAGCCTCACCCAACTCAATGATATACATCAAAATGTATTTGATGTGTTTTTGAGTTACTTGTGCAGGTTAAGTATTTGCAGTACTAAAGCAAAAAGTTTCTAAGTACATGTGTCGACACCCAGAGGGAAAGTGTCGACACTTAAGAAGACTTGTGTCGACACCCAGACAAGCAGTGTCGACACTTGGAGTCATTGTGTCGACACCTGGGATGCAGAGTCGACACCAGACACAAAGTGTCGACACAAGGAGCTGTGTCGACACTCAGTGAAGAAAAGTGCAGAGAAGCAGTGTCGACACAAGGAGCAGTGTCGACACCTAGAAGAATTATGTCTACACCAGAAAGTGTCGACACTTGGAGCTGTGTCGACACTCAGCAAAAGTCAGCAGAGACTAAGTATAAGTGTCGACACCCAGGACAATGTGTCGACACACAACAGAAGAGTCAGCACTTGAAGTAAGTGTCGACACCAAGAACAATATGTCGACACTCAACAGAAGAGTCAACATCTTGAAGTAAGTGTCGACACCCAGAATAATGTGTCGACACACAACAGAAGAGTCAACACTTGAAGAAAGTGTCGACACAAGAAAGAATGTGTCGACACTCAGCTGAAGACTCAACACTTGAAGAAAGTGTCGACACATGGAGCTGTGTCGACACTTAGCAAAGAACAGCAAGATCAACAAAATATTCTAAGTACAAGTGTCGACACTAAGGGAATGTGTCGACACTCAGCTGAAGTCTCAACAGATGAATCAAGTGTCGACACAAGGAGCTGTGTCGACACTCATCAAGTATCAACACTGAAGACTATGTGTCGACACCAAGAAGTAGTGTCGACACTTAACAGATTCAACGCATGAAGATGTGTCGACACAAAGGAGATGTGTCGACACTTAGAAGAATTCAGCAAGTTACAAAAGATCAAGTACTTGTGTCGACACTCAATTTCAGTGTCGACACATAAAGAAGAAACTGTGTCGAGATATAGAATCTACAACACAAGGAGTTGTGTCGACACCTTGTAGACTTATGTCGACACTTACACAACTTGTGTCGACACTTGGTCTATAAGTGTCGACACTTAAAGACAGAAAGTCTCGACACTTTCAGACAGTTAGAGAACTTTCAAGAACTGACTGGATGACTTGACAGCTGCCGTTCCAGCCGGTCTACAGCACCTGTTAGAGATGTCAGAATTCAGTTATGGACCGGACCAGCCGGTTACCATGAAGAAGGCCTATAAATAGGCTTATACAGTCTACAAAAACATTTGTTCAAAGGTGGTTCACAGAGTTGTTCAATTTATTGATCAAGTATCTAAACAAGAAGATCTAGCTATCTAAGTGCAGATCTAAGAAGTTAGAGAGAGAGGGCTCCATCCAAGAAATCAGTCGTTGGAACTAGGCTGAGAAGAAGGGTTCAGATTTATTCTGGATCTTAAGAAGCAGAGGTCAAGGATCAACTGCAGAAGGAGTCAATCTTATTGAGTTCTACTTTCAAGAAGCTTTGAAGAAAGCTAAGTCAGATTGAATCCAGCTGAGTTCTTCCAAGAACTCATCAGGAAACTCACAACTCCCCTCTCTTGTTTCTGAGTTGCTGAGTTATCATTTGTAAATTCATTTTTATCTTGTAGGATCCTTTGGATCTGAGTTTTTGTAAGCCTGTAATTATAAAGGCTGAGTGTAGGGCTTGGGAGCCTGAGTGTAGGAGATTGGAATCTCTGAGTGTAGGCCTTTTGTGGCTGAGTGTAGGCCTTGGTGGCTGAGTGTAGGCCTTTGTGGCTGAGTGTAGGCTTTGTGGAAAAGCTGAGTTGTAGGGCCTTGGGCCTGAGGTGTAGGAACCAGTTTGGGTTCTGAGATAGTGGAGAAGTTTGGTCGAATCTAGTACACTGCTAGATAGGCGAAGGGGGAAAGTGGATGTACCCAAACCTTGGGGAACCACTATAAAATTGTGTGTCTTCTGTGTGCTGTGATTAGCTGTGAATGTTGTGTGATTGCTGTGCTAAAGTAGATTAAAATCTGTGTTGTAAACTGATTGCTGCCATAAAAAGTTAAAAAGAATTAAGTCACCTATTCACCCCCCCCCCCTAGGTGTTTGGGTACTATATCTTTCACTATCTAAAGACAACCTTGTGAGAGGTTTACCATCTGGTCCCTATAAGAAGGAAGGCCTTTGCAGGGCTTGTAAACTAGGCAAGCAAACTAAATCTAGCTTTAAATCAGTAAATAAGAGTGATTCACCTAGGATCTTGTACTTGCTACACATGAACATTGTTGGACCTATTGTTGTATAGAGCCTAGGAGGGAAATCCTATACCCTAGTTATTGTAGATGACTTCTCAAGATTCACTTGGGTGTTCTTTATGAGATCTAAATCAGATACATTCAAAGTTCTTACAGATTTTCTCAAGACCATACAGATTGAGTACTCTACTCATGTTGTATTGATCAGAAGTGATCATGGTACAGAGTTTGACTCTCTTCTTATGCATGAGTTCTGTGAGAAGGAAGCTATCAGGCACTGCTTCTCAGCTCCTAGAACTCCTCAACAAAATGGGGTAGCTGAAAGCACAACAAACTATGTACTGAACAGAAGCTTACATGCCCCTATCCTTTTGGGCAGAGGCTGTAAGCACATCAAACTATGTACTGAACAGAAGTTTAATACATAAACTTATGAATAGGACTCCCTGTGAATTGCTTAAAGGGAAGAAACCTAAAATCACCTATTTTAAGATATTTTGGTTGCATATGTTATATACATAATAATAACAAGAAATATAATAGAAAGTTTGAAGTTAAGGCTGAAGAGGAAAATTTTCTAGGATATTCCCAAGTAAGCATAGCTTATAGGGTGTTTAACAAATCTTCTTTAAAAATTGAAGAATCAATACATGTGACTTTTGATAAAGCTAACATGTCTTACAAGGAGAAAGAAATTTCTACCAATAGCACCTTGCAGGTACCTCACTTGTGTCAGAAATTGGGAGAGTTAAACCTTCCGTAAGAGGTTACATCATCTCCTCCACAAGCTGAAGAAGACAGTGAAGAAGAACTTATGGAAGAAGTTGAAAATCCATCAACAGTAGATATTATTCCACAAGAGGAATTAAATCCATATGTTGTTGCTGAACCAACTTCACCCACTGATCTTGTCACACTAAGGGATCACCCTAGATCTCAAGTGATTGGAGACATAACAGTAGGTGTACAGACTAGGCATCAACTCAACCAAGATGTGATTCATGTATGTTTCCTCTCTCAAGTTGAGCCCTAATCCATAAAAGATGCTGAGCAAGATCCCTACTGGATCATTACAATACAACAGGAACTCAACCAATTTGAGAGATGTAGAGTTTGGGATTTAGTTCCAAGACTCAAAGACTACCCAGTCATTGGAACTAAATGGGTATACAGAAACAAACTTGATGCCCATTGTGTAATTGTGAGGAACAAGGCTAGGCTTATTGTTTAAGGTTATAGACAAGAAGAAAGAATAGACTATGACCAAACCTTTGCACCAGTTGCAAGGTTAGAAGCAATCAGAATATTTCTTGCTTATGCTGCCTACAAGAAGTTCAAGTTCTATCAGATGGATATCAGGAGTGCCTTTTTGAATGGAGTACTAAAAGAAGAGGTTTATGTTGAAAAATCTTCAGTTTTTATCTCTCCAACCCATCCTTCATATGTTTTTAGATTGCATAATGCTCTTTATGGTCTAATGCAAGCTCCAAGAGCTTGGTATGAGAACTTAGCTAGCTTCCTAATAGAGTATAAATTCACTAGAGGCATTATAGATAAAACATTGTTCACTAGGCACCATAAGGATCAAACTTTGTTAGTACAAATTTATGTAGATGACATTATATTTGGGTCTACTGATTCCAAACTATGCAAGATGTTCTCTGACCTCATGCATTCAAAGTTTGAAATGAGTAGCATGGATGAGCTCTCCTACTTTCTTGGTCTCCAAGTGAAGCAGCTACCTGATGGCATTTTCATCTCCCATACTAAATATGTTAAAAAGCTTATTAAAACGTTTGGGATGGCTGATGCCTCAGCAAAGAAAACACCCATAGCCACTAATGCTGTAATAGATTCTGATACACATGGGAAACCTATTGATCAGAAGTTATATAGGGGCATTGTTGGGTCCCTACTATAGCTTACAGCAAGTAGACCTGACATAATGTTTGTCACATGTCTTTGTGCTAGGTTACAAGTGAACCCTAAAGAATCTCATCTAGTTTTTCTAAAAAGAATTTTGAGACATATAAAGAGTTGTCCCAGTCTAGGACTCTGGTATCCTACTTAGTCAGAATTTGAGTTAACTGGATACTCAGATGCTGACTTTGCTGGATGCAGGGTAGACAGAAAAAGTACCTCAGGGACTTGCCAGTTCCTTGGTATGAGATTAGTGTCTTGGTTCTGCAAGAAACAATCATCTGTGTCTACATCAACTGCTAAAGCAGAATACATTACAGCTGGTAGTTGTTGTTCCCAGATGCTGTGGATTCAGAATCAACTCCTGGACTATGGGTTCAACTTAAATAATTCAACTCTCTTATGTGATAACACAAGTGATATATCCATAGCACAAAATCCAGTCCATCACAGTAGGACTAAGCATATAGACATTAGACATCATTTCATTAGAGAGTGTGTAGACAAAAACAAAATTAAACTTGTCTATATCTACACTGATTTACAAAGAGCAGATATTTTCACCAAACCCTTGGATGAAAGAAATCACTTATTCTTTATAAATCAGCTTGGAATGATCTATGGAGAAGCTTTAGTTTAATTTCTGTCTATGCTCGATGAATTTTTCACAGTTCGTCGAACGCAGATCGACGAACAAAGAAAAGTTCTAGAGAAATTCGTCCAACAGAGATCAACGAACTCTCTGTGAGTGAAGTTTTTTCGTCGAACGGAGATCGACGAATCTGATTCAGAAAAATTTCGTCGAACGGAGCTCGACGAAATGTTCTCAAATCTTCAAACTAAGCTCGATGAATTATTTAATAATAAAATCTTTCGTCGACCTCAAATCAAAGAATTCTTTTTATTTTTTGCGGAACGGAGTTTGTCGATTCATATTCTGAAAAACCATATATCTAGGTTTTCTTCAACCTCCGTCCCGTGCTTTCAGTTCCATAGCACTTGATCTTTGTTTCTCTCTTGCAGATGCACTATGGCGATTCCAGTGGGCAGTCTTGCGACAATGAAATTTGATACTAGATTTGATGTAGACTTTGAGTCATTTCAACACTCAGATCTAATCTTCCCGGACATCCTGAAACTGCTTGAAGATCAGCAGTTGAAGAATCTGATGTCCACAAGAATCAAGTTGGCCAGCGCTGAGATCAGGGAATGGGTCTACACCTCCTCCACAACAGATGAAGACACCATGACAGGAACAATATCGGGTAATGTAGTCTCTATTACCCCCGCAGTTTTAACAGAGATTTTTGGATTAGTAAATGGTGAAGAGGAACTGGAAATTGATAGTGATGAATTTAGTGAAATGTTAAATAAGATGGGTTATTCTGGAGAAATCCCCAATAAACTGCTGAATAAACACCTATCTGCTGAGTGTAAGTTTTTAGCAGATATTGTAGGGAAAGTGTTTCTAGGCAAGCATACAGCCCATGACTACAACACTAGGCATCAATTCCTAGTGATGTGTGCAGTGGTGAATAAGAAGCCAGTGAATTGGGCTCAGATTCTATTTGAACTGATTAAGAAAAAGAACACAAAAAAGGAGGTTTGCTTTGGAAGGATTATAGGAATCTTCCTTAATGAAAAGGCTGCTGAATCCCTGGTCACCCCGACCAAATTCATAAATGCCTCCAAGAGGCTCACCTGTTCCCTCTTTGGCAGGTGAGAGAGGACAATCACCAAGCCAACCAAGGCTTCTTCCTCTTCCTCCAGGCCTTCTGAGAGTACAAGGGTTGATCCAGCCACTTCCCACCCTGCTGATGTATCCCTCCTCCATCTCCTCCAGTCAGTCAAAGTCACCCTCAAATGGTACACCAACTCCACTCCCTAGTCCATACCCTAATTCATACCACAGTCCATACTCTCACACCTCCATCATCCCCAATACATACATCCCAAACTCATAATCACTTTCATACCTCACTTCCATCCCCCCATGGTTCACCAACTCCATCCCAACATGGTACACCAACCTTATCTCCACTACCCCCACATTTGGTTGATATTACCCTTTCCAATCTATCATCCCTACCATCCTTCAATCTACTTTCATCCCCCCTTCACACTCCATCTTCCTCAGATGAACCTATGCAAGACTTTATACCTCCTCCACCATAATCTTCCATCCCTCCTTCTGTTTTCACTAAAACACCTTCTGCATTTCTGCCACTGGACCCCTCCATCATTCCCCCCTCTTATAGCACTTCTCACTCCCCTCCTCACAACCCTTATATCAGAGGCTATTTCACCTCTTGCTGATAAGATTTTTGCTCTCTCTGCTACTCCCTCTTCAGTCAAGGGCCTGGCTCTAGTACCCACTGAAAATAGGCAGGGGGAGATACTTTATGAAGAAGTAGCAGCAGAAACAGCAGCAGCAGGAAAAGCAGCAGTAGAAGAAGCAGCAGCAGATGTAGGTGCTGATGATGATTTATTTGAAGTAGCAGCAGAAATAGCAGTAGCAGCAGAAACAGTAGCAGCAAAAAAAGCAGCAGCAGAAGAAGCAGCAGCAGATGCAGATGTTGATGATGATTTATTTGAAGTAGCAGCATAAAAGCAGCAGCCAAAAAAGTAGCAGCAGATGCTGATGATGATTTATTTGATTTAATTAATTTCATTGAGGCTGGCATGGATTTGGATGACATAATAACAGAGGAAATAACAACTGCTAGTGATTATATTATATATATCACAGTAGATCTGTTGAATTTGTTGAAAATATTTGATACAGTTTATTTAAATGAACTTCCAGAATACAATATAAATTCATCCTTGGCTATAGTCACATATACCTCCCCAATAAGCCTCAAGGTTGTCAAGCAACTAAAGGCTAGTTTTTCCATTACAGAAGCTCCAGTCATTCCATCTCCACCAAAATTTGATTCCCTCATTGTTGCATCCCCTCCCAGACACATTTTTGCTCCAACTTTTGTTATGGATGACTCTCCAATGTCTGATCTTGATGAATTTATCATGGCTGATATAGAAGAAGAGAATAAATCAGTTGCTGAAAGCACTGATGTGTACAGTTCTCCTGCTCCAGCTCCTGCTCCTGCTCCAGCTCCAGCTCCTCCTCCAGCTCCTTCCTAGGCAGAGAAACCCTTGATATCTGCAGAGGCTCTGAAAGAAATAAATGCACTATATGATACTCCTCAAGACTCTTTTTATGATGAAGATGATGAAGAGGATTCTGATGATGAGCCTAAGAAGAAAGTCTCCAAGAAGAGGAAAGCCCCTCCACCTCCTGCTCCAAAACCCAATCCAACAAATGATATCCCCAATTATATTCTTCATAAAATCACACCATACAAGGGCATGTCAGCATGGATGTGGTTGTCTAAGAACCAGCAGAAAGAGAGAAAGAAAAGAAGGAAATACTCACCTCCCCCTCAGAGATTCAGAAAAGACCCTCCTCCTCCTCCTCCACTTGCTGTTGGTGCTTCAGGTTCTTCATCTCAGAGGACTACACAATATCAAACATATCAGAGACATCGGGGTAGGTCCTCTTCATCTCCTGGAAGCAGCCAGCAGAGGCACTATTCTTCAGGCAGACAACAACAACAACAATAATAACAACAGCAATAGCAACAAATCACTGAACATCAAAAAGCTGAAAGCCCAAAAAGACCTGCCTCCCCTCCTGTACCTTTTGAAGATCCAGAAACAACTACAACAGCAAGGATGACCAGGTTCCAAGAATTGGTTGGCCTATCCATGATTAACAAAGCAAAAGCTGAAGGGAAGGATCTCTCTGACTACACTACAATGTCCAAATACATGAAGGAAGAACTCAACAAGTTTGCTAAAGCTAACAAATTCTTTAATGTTGATGATTATATGAAACTGCATCCAGAAGTTGTAGTGTCAAGAGCTACCTCCCTTAATATTATTGGAGCAGTTGATATGACAATGACAAAAACTCAAGCAGCAAATCCTAACAGGGAAATCAAGTTTACTCAGCCTGGAGATAAAGCTAAGGAGGTTAAGCCCAAGGAGCAAAAGAAGAAGAAATAAATTTTGAACTATTTTAGTATTTCTCTTATCTTAAAACTGTTTTTTTATTTCCTGATACAAAGCTTTATGTACATATATATCTGCTGCATAGTTTAAAATTTCTTGCCAGATATATTTTTCTTGCTTTGTGAATATTTGTGTCCGTATTTAGTGACATCACCCAAATAGGGGGAGATTGTTGGATCCCTAGTTAGATTTGGTCTAGGTTCACTAAACTAGGATGTTTGACCCAACTTGTATAGCCAGGTTCATGTTTGTGTCTTAGAGTCTAGGTCATATCCTTAGAATCAACACTGCATGGACCAGCCATCAACAGATTGTAGAAGACTCAAGACTTAAAGAAATTTCAAAGACTCGGGAAATGATATTGACGTTCGTCGAACTCAGCTCGACGAAAGTCGTGCTCAACTCGACGAACTCAGAGATAATTCTCTGAGCTGAGCTCGACAAACTTGATTCTCAGGTCGACGATTTCTGGATACTATACTTCAACACTCCAAGTCCAGAATTATTTCACTGAACTCCAGTCGACGAATTCATGTTCTCACCTCGACGAACTTAGACCACATTCATGATAAGTTTTATCAAGTAGCAGTTAGAAGTTCTCAAGTAGAAGAACTTAGCTCTCAGCTCGACGATCTCTAGATACTCTACTTCAACATTCTAAAGTCCAAGAATCATTTCTCTGAACACTAGTCGACGAAGTCAGATTCTCAGCTCGACGATCTTGATGCACAGAATTGGAAAGGTTCTTGAGAAAGCAGTTAGCAGTTCTCAGGTCGACGATCTTGGATCTCAGCTCGACGAATAATAATTATATGGTCGACGAACATAACTTCTCAGCTCGACGAACTCTGTACCCAGGTCGACGAATTCTGTTCTTTGCTCGACTATTTCTGTGTAGATCCAAACTTCGATATTTCCCTCCCTCCGTCCTTATTTTATTGCAATAATTTCTGAGTAATCAATACTTAATATTCTCTGAATATTACCGTTAGAAGCAGCATTAATTATGGCCTTCATCAGGATTATTACTTGCCATTTTCAATGGGACAGTTGGGAAAATCAATCAATACAGACATTCTTAAGGCCGTCAGCAATCAATGCTGAAACGAATTCAAAATTCAGAAGGAAGATTTCATAGGAAATATAAAAAGAATTTTTCTTCTTCCTTCTTCAACATAGGATACAGACGACAAAAAGAAAATACAAAACACTGAAAGCAATCATATAGCAACACAGTCAAGAAAACAAGAAGCCCTAGATCAGACCAGAGAAACAATAGCAAGCTGAAGAAGAAGAAGAACATCCATTAAAATCAAGAGTCTTCTTCATTCTTCATTCCAGGATTCTTCAAGGACAACAAAAACTCTATCAGTCAAGAAGTTCCTAGATATCTTCTGGTCAAGGCTAAAGATTGAAGACCTACTCACCCTGAAGAAAAGCTCCAACCTTCCTGAACAAACCAATATCTCAGGGGGAGCTTTGTTAACATCAAAGATCCACTAAGTATTCTCAGTTGTATTTGAGATAGAGAAGACACTATCACTCTCTCACCCCCACTGTAAAAAGAGTTCTTTAACTCACTTCAAAAGTTATTCCTTGGTTGCAAGTCTCTTGATCAAAAGACTTGGGTTGGTTTTGAGCACCTGATCAAAAGCTCATTGGTGACAGTCACTTGATCAAAACCCTAAGTGGATTCCTACCATGGTGGTAGAAGAGTGGATGTACCCAGGTTGGGGAACCACTATAAAATTCTTGTGTTGTCTGGTTGCCATCTTTTTCTTTTGTTCTTACTGTAGCTGTGCTAGTTAGATTTGATGTGTCTGTGATTAATTAGTTTATATTTTGCTGTGCCTGTGGTAGATTATTTTATCTTAGGACTATTCTTTACTTACAGCATAGTTTGGTATCAAATAGCTTCGTAACATTGCAGTTTTTATTAAACAGCAAAAAGTGTTAAAGTTTTAAAGATACTTTATTCATCCCCCCCCCCCCCTCTAGAGCATATTTGGTGTAACCCTAACTTTCAATGTGGATCACCCAAGACACATTAACAAGACATACTCCCCTTGTTCAAGTCAGAGTTTGAAACCAAACTTTTACTTATGGAAATAGATGGGGGTGTTTCAAGTGAGATCCAATGGAGATCGACCTTTTTTATTCACTCAGAGGTTCTAGTAATCTGGGAGGATCGCATATGTGTGTGTGTGCGCGCGCGCGCCACTTGCACCCGTGCGTGCAGCGGCGGCCACCTCCGCCTATTGGCAACCTGCTCGGGCCGCCCGAAACACCCTGAGTGCATGTCCGTCATTTTATAAAAAATGGTGATACAGGTTACCGGAACAGAGCGATGTCATTCGCCAACTTTGGATCCAGCTCGGCGCAATTACCAGCATGACCCTCCAGAAAACTATAAAAATCCCTCATGTCATCATTTGAAGACAAGCAACTTCAGAGACTAGAGAGCTCTGAGGTTTTCTGGCGAGAACGTTGGCACTTAGATTGTTTCACCGCTCGGAACTCACTCTGCTCCCTCTCTAGCGTGCGAAACACCCTCCGCTCACTTGGATGCTTTTGGGAGCTCGGGATAAGGCACTGGAAAGCGATCTCGTGGATGCTCGCATGAGGACACTCCAAGGCTTCAATGACATAGCATTTTCCTCCATAAGGACGCTCTCAAATAAGCTTTATGGACGCTCTCATCCATGCTTCGTGGAATTGTTATTTTTTGTTTTTCCTGTGCTAAGAGCTTGTAATGGAGCGGTGGTTTGTCACCCTCCAGAAACACACCCAATACATGTCAAAACAAAGCTAAATAGTGGATTTTGGTCCGGCACCGATCCAAACTCGTGGTTTTCACCCTTTCCGGGTTTTCACCCTTTTGGGGTTTTCCAAGGTAAAATAGCTTCTCATCATTGTTGCTGGATTTATATTGATGATTACGCACCTGGTCCGACTCCTAGCTAAGGCGGTCTGAATCTCTGAACTAGAGGAAAATCGGGTAACCGCAACATTTTGGTGCCTTCTATGGGAAGGTGTACCAAAAAACTCTAAGACATCTCGAAGGACAATGCTTGCCCCATGCATGCACACCCAACCAATAGTAATGGCGAGGAGTAGCCACCTTTGTCGCATCCCCAGTATCTAGGTGAAAGAAATTGTACCTAATCACCTAGAGGGGGGGTGAATAGGTGACTAAATCTTTTTAAACTTTTAGGCAGATTATATCACAGATTTATAACTACTTCTTCACAGCAATCAATCAGCAATCACAGAATAAAGCATGCACACAGTGAACACACCGAGTTATAGTGGTTCCCCAAGGTTTGGGTACATCCACTTTCCCCCTTCGCCTATCTAGTAGTGTACTAGATTCGGCCAAACTCCTCCACTATTCCTCAGATCCTCAGATCTTACACTCAGAACCCCAACCAGGTTCCTACAGCTCAGAGTGATCCCACACCTACAACTCAGGATCAACAGCCCTACCACTCAGTCTTCACAAAGACCTACACTTAGCCACAAGGCCTACACTCAGAGATATGAATCTCCTACACTCAGGCACACAGGCCCTACCACTCAGCCTTTATAATTGCAGGCTTACAACTCAGATCCCTAAGGATCCTACAAGAAATTAAGAATACAAAGTATATACCTACAACTCTGAATAAGAGAGAAGAGTTGATAGGTTTCTTGATGAGTTCTTGAATGAACTCTGCTGAGATCAATCTCACTTGGCTTTCTTCAAAGCTTCTTGAATGTAGAACACAATAGGGTTGATACTCTCTGCAGCTGATCTACAATCACTGCAACTTAAGAATCAGAACTAGGTCTGAAACTTTCTTCACAGCCTGGTTCCAACAGCTGTCTTCTTGGAAGGAGCTCTCTCTCTCCAACTACTTAGATCTTCACTTGAATTGATTCTTCAATGAATAGCTAGATCTTCTTCTCTTTTTCAATCTTCTGATCATTCCTTTTTGTTGACAGAATAAGCCTATATATAGGCCTTCTTCATGGTGACCGGCTGATCCGGTTCCTAACAGCTTTCTGACAACTCTTACAGGTGCAGTAGACCAGCTAGAATGGCAGCTGTCATGTCATCCAGTCACTTCTTGAAATATCTGTAACTGTCTGAAAGTGTCGAGACAGTCTATCTTTAAGTGTCGACACTTATAGACTAAGTGTCGACACAAGTAGACTAAGTGTTGACACTAGCCTTCAAGGTGTCGACACAACTCCTTGTGTTGTAGAATTTAGTTCTCGACACAGCTTCTTCAATATGTGTCGACACTGATATTGTGTGTCGACACAACTCCTTGTTCTTCAGCACTTAGTTGATTTCTTGTAAGTGTCGACACAACTCCTTTGTGTCGACACATCTTCTTGTGTTGAACTTGTTCAGTGTCGACACTTCTTCTTGGTGTCGACACATACCTTCTGTGTTGATACTTTCTGACTGTCGACACTTCTCATTTGTGTCGACACATCTTATTTTGTTGAGACTTCAGCTGAGTGTCGACACATCTTCTTGGTGTCGACACTTGTACTTAGAATTTGGTGAACTTTGCTGAGTTTCGACACAGCCTCCTAGTGTCGACACTTTCTTCATGTGTTGAGTCTTCTGCTATGTGTCGACACATTCTTCATTATGTCGACACTTGTACTTAGACTCTGTTGAAATTTGCTAAGTGTCGACACAGCCTCCAAGTGTCGACACTTTCTGATGTAGACAAAGTTCCTCTGGGTGTCGACACTGCTGCTAAGTGTCGACATTGCTTCACTGAACATTTCTTCGCTGAGTGTCGACACAACCTGTATGTGTCGACACTTTCTGTCTGGTGTCGACTCTGCATCCCTGGTGTCGACACAATTACTCCAAGTGTAGACACTGCTTCTCTGGGTGTCGACACAAGTCTTCTCAAGTGTCGACACTTTTCTTCTGGGTGTCGACACATGGACTTAGAAACTTTTCAGCTTTCCCTGCAAATACTTAACCTGCACAACTAAACTCAAAACACATCAAATACATTTTGATGTATATCATTGAGTATGGTGAGGCTTCTTCAAATCAGGTATATTTATTCCAATGTACCCAACAATCTCCCCCTATTTGGAGAAGTCATAACCCTTAGTCAATGATATACACCATACATAACAAAATCACAGTATGATGTAAAGCAGGATTCTATAATAGGGTAAGTACATAAACATGTATTAAACAAAACATGTATACAGAAATATCTCGGAACAATAATGTAATAAATTTATCACGCATCACATTATTCTAACAACTTTATCATATTCATTATATAAAAGTTTACAGTGTTTAAAATCAAAAGATTACAACTGTAAACTAAAGATAAGTTCTATCCTATTGCTGCTCAGTCTCCTTGATCACTATGCCCTTTCCAGATTGTATCTTTGCTTGGACTGGGGCTTCAGCATCTTCAGCAGCAGCAGGCTTCTTTCCTTTTAGATCCTTCTTTTTCTGATCTTCAGCTTTGATATTTTGTCTTTCAAAGTAATGATATGGCTTTGGAAAGTACTTGCTAGGCTCCTGGGCAGTAGGAGGTAGCTTTCCCATCTTAGCCTTTCTTTTGTATTGCACAATGGCTTCTTGCCTGGACTCATGATTTCTCTACTCCAGTTCAGAATACCACTTGTTTCTATCTTGAATATTATCCTTGGCAGCCTTCCATGCAATTAAGATAATATTCCTTGAAGTGGGGCTCCACTGTTCAAAGTCAGGCCTCAATTCAGCTTGCTCCCTGAATCTCTTCTTTGACAATTGGGTCTCTTGTTCCTTTAGCAACAAAGCTTCTTGTTCTTTCAGTATAGCCTCTGGCACTGGCTGAACCACTTTTTTTAGGATGACATTTTGCTTTCCCTCAGGTGGGCTATAGATTGATTGTATATCTGCATGTATCATATCAAAGTCTGGTGGAGGGTATATTACTTGAGCCACTTCAGCTTGCTCCCCTCCAAGATAAGCAGGATTAATCCCATACTCTGCAACATTGTCATCATCACATAATGGAGGATATCCAAGGGTGGCTCTGATGGAATTGGAAATCCATTTTGCATGATCAGAGCTGGCTTTGACTAACACCCTCTCCCCCTTTATGACTTCTCTAACAATATGATCCCTCAGATCATCTTTCTGAAATCTTATCTGGGCATCCAAATAGTTTACTTCATCCTTAAAGAAGGGTTTCAACCTTTGGAGCTTGTCCGTTATAGCCTTTTGAGAGTCTTGTATAGCAGTTTTAACAGCAGTTATTCCCTCTTGGAATGCTTTATCAAATTCTGCCTTAGCTGCAGCATTAGCTGTAGTCTGACCAGTAGCTATATTCTTCATTTCTGTGACTATTGCATTGTGTGAAACAGTTAAATTATCATTCATCCTTAGCTGGTTCTCCAGAACATAGCCTTGCTTCACTGCAATATCATCCACTTGAGCTTTGATCTTCTCTTGATGTGTAGCTAAGTAGACCACTGCATTCCCTCCCTTGTGGAAGCAGTCAGTCATCTCTTTCTTATTCAGATTCATCTCAAATCTGATGGACTTAATATCCTGTGCAAGATCAAACTACAGAGATTTTTGTCCTTCATCCACATATTTTTCCAGTGCTTGTCTTTGCTCATCAAGCTTTATCTGTAATGCAACCATCAGAGAACTGTAATCTGCAGATGGGGCTGGCTGTGGTGCAGGCTGTGGTGCTATTGTTTGCAGAGCGTTCTTATAATTCTGGCTCCTTCTTTTAAAGACTTGAAATTTTCTCTTTTTGGCTCTTGCAGTCTCTTCATCTTCAGAAGCAGATGTGTTATCAATAGTCACTCTGTCCTTAGGGCTTGAAGGTAACTCCTTCTTAGTCCTTGGTAGTTGCTCAGCTTCCTTTTACTTCTCAGTCGCTTTGCCTGCATTTTCCTCTATATTCTCCACTTGCTCCCCCTCAACATTGACTTTCTCCCCCTCAGGAGCAGCACTTTCTTTCTCAAAGTCTGTTTGGTCAAGATTAAGGAAGAGATTTTCCATTATAAATTCTTGTGGAGGATGGGGTGGAGAAATTCTAATCTCATCAACAAATTGATCAGATACTACTTGATCTGCAACATATGTGTCCTCCATGACAACATCTGGGGGTTGACTATGAATCTGAGGTTGCTGATTAACATCAGATAATTTGTCAGTTATAACTTCACTCTCAATAAGGAAATCTAATTGGTTGATTTCAGTGATTACCTCAAGAATGATGTGGGTAGCTTGTTCACTTTCTAGTGGAGTTGTCTCATCAACCAGTAGAGGCTCCCCCTGGATTGAATCCTGGTGAAGTGTGCTATCCTGTGGTAGCTCCCCCTGCCTCTCTGCATCATCTTGTCTAGCTGGAGACTTTCCAGCATTTCCACTGTGTTCTTCATCAGGAGTGAACACTACTTGTTCCTAAGAACTACTTGATGATTCTTGAGCCACAGGGGCTGTCTTCTTCTTCTTTTGGGGTGTTACCTTCTCAAGAGTTGGCATTTCCTTGGTCAAGACCCTATCCCATCTAGAGAAGATTCTCATGTCCATCTTCCTCATGTGATTGATCTTAGATCCAGCAGCTTGACTCATGACCTCTGGTATACTACCAGCTAGGTATAGACTGAGAATCCTACCCAAATTGGGTTTCTTCAGGCTCTCTTTTATCTTTTCAAACACCACTGTAGACCAATCAGTTTGTAGTTTGAAAATAATTCTTGTCATTAGACCAAACATATGAGCTGAAACTCTATCATGGCCTCCAGGCTTGCTCAGGATAACTTTCCCAACAATTTCAGATAGAAATTTCCCTTGCATGTTCGTCCCCTTCCTATTGAACACAGATCCAATTTTCATGTTGGAATCCAAACCACATCAAAGTTAATGCTTCCCTAGTTTTAGAGCAGAAACATTCTCTTCTTCCTTAGTCCTTGGTAACTGAAGTATCTTTCTCAGACTTTTGGGTGAGACCTTCACCTTAGCCCCATGAACCCTTAACTTAATCTTTTGTCCTGATTCATCGAGGGATGCGCCATTCAGAAATTCCAGGACCTCCTTCTTCCAGATCTTGATGGGTTCTAAAATAAGGAATTCTAATCCAGATTCTGCAACTAGGGTTATCACGCCTTTGATCTCTGGTTCCCCGTCATCAAACGCATGTCGCACCAATTCATATCCTTCATTCACGTTCTCTTCGAGCTTGGGTGTCATTAGGGTTTGAAGAATTTGAACTTGAGAGAAGAGAGGTGTCGACACACAAGTTTGGTCTCGAAACTTTGGTGAGCGTGTCGACAGACAATGGCGAAATCCTATTTATACCTTTCTAGGATCGAAGATGAAAGGGCGCGTCAACAAACTTAAATTGTGTCGACACTGTTGAAAAGTGTCGACACACACTTATAATGTCTCGACAACTATGTGTCGACACAAGTATAGTTGATAGAATATATGTGTCGACACTTGTTTATGTGTTGACACCGCTTAGCTCGACACTTAGTCGAGACTTTACTTCACTAATTCTGCATAAAGTCTAAGTGTCGAGACCACCTTGGATGTGTCGACACCTATCCTGTATGTATCGACACTAATTCTCTGAAGTGTCGACACCAACTTCCTAGATGTGTCGACACCTTTTCTCTGAAGTGTCGACACCAATTCTCTATCTCGACGCAGACAACTATGTGTGTCGACACTATTTTACTTAGCCATTTCTGTAAACTTATTCTAAGTTTATCATACCTAATTCAATTTTAAACCTATTGAATTTGGTTTCTTCTAAATGCTTAGTATACATGTCAGCTAGTTGATTATCTGTATTAACATACTCTAGAAAAATATCTTCTTTTTCAACATGTTCCCTTAGAAAATAATATTTTATCTCTATATGCTTAGTCCTACTATGGGAAACAGGATTGTTTGCAATAGATATAGCACTAGTAGAATCACAAAATAGTGGTGTTCTACTTACTTGAATACCATAGTCTTCTAGCTGATGTTGTATCCATAGAAGTTGAGCACAGCAACTTCCTGCAGCCACATACTCTGATTCTGATGTGTAGATAGCCACACTTGTTTGCTTCTTGCTACTCCATGATATCAGTCTTCCACCTAGGAATTGACAGGTTCCAGTTGTACTTTTCCTATCTTCCTTGCAGCCTGCAAAATCTGCATCTGAATAACCTGTCAGTTCAAAGTCTCCATCCCTAGGTGTTGGGTACATTGATTAAATGTACCTGATTTGAAGAAGCCTCATCCAACTCAATGATGTACATCATAATGTATTTGATGTATGCTGAGTTTACTTATGCAGGTTAAGTAATTACTGGACTGAAGCAAAAAGTTTCTAAGTCCATGTGTCGACACCCAGAGGGAAAGTGTCGACACTTAAGAAGACTTGTGTCGACACCCAAACAAGCAGTGTCGACACTTGGAGTCAATGTGTCGACACCTGGGATGCAAAGTCGACACCAGACAAAAAGTGTCGACACTTGGAACTGTGTCGACACTCAGTGAAGAAAAGTGCAGAGAAGCAGTGTCGACACAAGGAGCTGTGTCGACACCCAGTGAAGCTGTGTCTACACCAGAAAGTGTCGACACTTGGAGCTGTGTCGACACTCAGCAAAAGTTTGCAGAGACTAAGTTAAAGTGTCGACACCAAGAACAATGTGTCGACACACAACAAGAAGAGTCAGCACTTGAAGAAAGTGTCGACACCAAGAACGAAGTGTCGACACTCAACAGAAGAGTCAACACATGGAGTAAGTGTCGACACCTAGAACAATGTGTCGACACTCAGCTGAAGACTCTACACTTGAAGGAAGTGTCGACACAAGGAGCTGTGTCGACACTTAGCAAAGAACAGCAAGTTCGTCAAATTATTCTAAGTACAAGTGTCGACACTAAAGGAATGTGTCGACACTCAGCTGAAGTCTCAACAGAAGAATCATGTGTCAACACAAGGAGCTGTGTCGACATTCAGCAAGTATCAACATAGAAGACTATGTGTCGACACCAAGAAGCAGTGTCGACACTTAACAGATTCAACACAAGAAGTTGTGTCGACACAAAGGTGATGTGTCGACACTTAGAAGAATTCAGCAAGTTATAGAAGATCAAGTACTTGTGTCGACACTCAATTTCAGTGTCGACACATGAAGAAGAATCTGTGTCGAGACATAGTATCTACAACACAAGAAGTTGTGTCGACATCTTGTAGACTAGTGTCGACACTTACACAACTGGTGTCGACACTTGATCTATAAGTGTCGACACTTAAAGACAGAAAGTCTCGACACTTTCAGACAGTTAGAGATTTTCAAGAATTGACTGGATGACTTGACAGCTGCCATTCCAGCCGGTCTACAGCAACTGTCAGAAATGTCAGAAGTCAGTTATGGACCTGACCAGCCGGTTACCATGAAGAAGGTCTATAAATAGACTCATATAGTTTACAGAAGTGGTTGTAGTTGTTCAGACTATTGTTCAAGTAGTTATTGAAGTGATACACATAGTATCAAATCAAGAAGATCTAGCTATCCAAGTACAGATCTAAGAAGTTGGAGAGAGAGGGCTCCATCCAAGTAATCAGCCGTTGGAACTAGGCTGAGAAGAAGGGTTCAGATTTATTCTGAATTCTAAGTGGCAGAGGTCAAGGATCAACTGCAGGAGGATTCATTCTTATTCAGTTCTACTTTCAAGAAGCTTTGAAGAAAGCTAAGTCAGATTGAATCCAGCTGAGTTCTTCCAAGAACTCATCAAGAAACTCACAACCTTCCTCTCTTGTCTTAGGGTTGTTGAGTTAATATTTGTAAAATCATTTTATCTTGTAAGATCCTTTGGATCTGAGTGAATTGTAAGCTTGTATTTATAAAGGCTGAGGGTAGGGCTTGAGATCCTGAGTGTAGGAGATTGTAATCTCTGAGTGTAGGCCTTGTTGGCTGAGTGTAGGCCTTGTTGGCTGAGTGTAGGCCTTGATTGGCTGAGTGTAGGACTATGTGACTAAGTGTAGGCTTTGAGATAAAGCTGAGTTGTAAGGCCTTGGGCCTGAGGTGTAGGAACCAATTTGGGTTCTGAGATAGTGGAGAAGTTTGGCCGAATCTAGTACACTGCTAGATAGGCGAAGGGGGAAAG
Organism: Platanthera guangdongensis; assembly: GCA_039583875.1. Lineage (NCBI taxonomy): Eukaryota > Viridiplantae > Streptophyta > Magnoliopsida > Asparagales > Orchidaceae > Platanthera > Platanthera guangdongensis. The sequence goes on along the minus strand of CM077161.1, from coordinate 127,663,671 downwards.
TGGATGTACACATATCTTGGGGAACCACTATAAAACACTGTGTCTGCTGTGCTGTGATTGTGATTTGCTGTGTATGCTTTGTTATTGTTGTGCAAAAGTAGTTAGAATTATGTGATATAACTGATTACTGCCATTAAAGTTTAAAAATTATTAGGTCACCTATTCACCCCCCCCCCTCTAGGTGTTTAGGTACCATATCTTTCACTAGGGTACCAAAGGCCTAGATAAGGAGTGCCCTTAAGATATCTCAGAATTCTTTTGACTGCTGTCAAATGAGATTCTTTAGGGCAAGCTTGGTACCTAGCACAGATACATGTAGCATACATGATATCTGGTCTACTTGCAGTCAAATACAATAGGGAGCCAACTATCCCTCTATATAAAGTCTCATCTACAGGTTTTCCTACATCATCTTTGCTAAGAGACATACTTGATCCCATAGGAGTTTTCATGGTGCTGGATGATTTCATACCATACTTCCTTATTAATTCTAGGGTGAACTTAGACTGGCATATGGATAAACCATTCTCAGTCTGTCTAACTTGGAGACCCCAAGAAGAACTTAAGTTCCCCCATACTGCTCATCTCAAATTGTCCTTGCATAAGTTTTGCAAACTTCCTGCAAAGACCACTTTCAGTAGACCCAAATATGATGTCATCTACATATATTTGGACTAGAATGATCTTGCCTCTGGATTCCCTAAGGAGTAGAGTCTTATCTTTTTTCCCCTTGAAAATTTATTCTCAATGAGAAAACTAGACAGGGATTCATACCATGCCCTAGGGGCTTGTTTTAACCCATACAAAGCCTTCCTAAGTCTATAGACATAATTAGGTTGAGTTGAATCAACAAAACCTGATGGTTGTTCCACATAAACCTCTTCTTTCAGATTTCCATTAAGAAAAGCTGACTTAACATCCATTTGGTATACTTTAAATCCTTGATAGGTTGCATAGGCCAGGAACATCCTTATGTCTTCCAGTCTGGCTACTGGAGCAAAGTTTGATCAAAGTCAATACCTTCTTCCTGCCTATATCCCTTAGCAACCAGTCTTGCTTTGTTCTTTATAATCACTCCATGTTCATCCATCTTGTTCCTAAAGATCCACTTGGTTCCAATTATGTTGTGGTCTTTTGGTTTAGGAACAAGCTCCCAGATTTTGCATCTCTTGAACTGATTCAGCTCCTCTTGCATTGCCTCAATCAAATGAGGGTCTAGGATGGCTTCTTCAAATTTCTTTGGCTCTACTTGGGATAGAAAACTGGAGTAGAGTACTGTGCTTATATTTCTACTCCTTGTTTGTACCCCTTGACTTAGATCACCAATAATTTGAATTGCTGGATGATCTTTCAAATGTCTATTTGCTGGAGGCAGCCTGGCTTCACGTTGAACTCTTTCAGCTTCTTCAATTTGCTGCACTCCTTGGTCTTCTTCTGCATCAGGTGCATCTAGTACTCCCCCTGGACAACAGCCACTATCATCTACATGCTGACTTGCAGTAGATCCTTCTTCAATAGTGAGCTTGTCCATCTTCTTAGTCACACCTGTGGAGCTGCAAATACTTCTATACAACTCATTGTTAATAAGTCTAGCTTCATCAAATACTACATGTACTGACTCTTCTACAACTTGAGAAGACAGGTTGTAGACCCTATAAGCCTTACTATTGTTGTTGTACCCAACAAAGATCCCCTCTTGGGATTTGGCAGCAAACTTGGTCAAGTAAGACTTACCATTGTTAAGTATATAGTATTTACAACCAAAGATCCTGAAATATGATAGATTTGGTTTTCTGCCTTTCACAATCTCATAGGGGGTCTTATTGTGGCTCTTAGTAATGGTAGCCCTATTAATTACATAGCATGCAGTATTAACTGCCTCAGCCCAGAAATATTCTGGTAGAGATGTGTCACTTAATAGGGTCCTACCAGCCTCAATCAAGGTTCTATTTTTACTCTCAGCAATGTCATTTTGCTGAGGTGTTCTTGGTGAAGAAAATTCCTGAAATATCCCAAATTCTTCACATAGTTTTGTCATACTATCAGACTGAAATTCAGTACCATGGTCACTTCTTATTTTGACCACTGTACTGTCTAACTCATTCTGAATTTGTTTGACAAAACTATAAAAGATACTAGGTGTTTCAGATTTCTGTCTAAGGAAGAACACCCGGGAAAACCTTGAGTAGTCATCTACAACCACAAATGTGTAGACCTTCCTACCTAGGCTGTGAACTGGCATAGGACCAAAGAGATCCATATGCAAGAGGTATAAGCACCTCACAGCATCTTTGTTCTCAATGCTATTAAAGGTGGATCTAGTCTGCTTGCCCTTTTGACAAGCTGAATGTTAACCCAGAAATCGGCGATCCTTCCCAAGGTGGCCAGCTGGTCAGTCGCGACCCTTAAATTCTCCCTTTCGAACGCGACAAGTCCCAGCGTAGGCGGACAGTTTCCCTGTCCTCCTAGGTCTCCTAGCAACCGCGTGCCCTGCGGGACGGCGGGCTATTCCCATGGCTCACCCTCGCGGGACATGCGGTTAGGTCCGCTAATCGTGCAGTGCTTTTCCTTGCAGGAGTTCGCCAACAGCACCACCCGAAGCGACCTCCTAGTTAGCCCAAGCGGCGGCGGTCTCCTGCCGTCGTCCGTCGAGGCTGCCCACCAGGGGCGACCTCCTTGCTGCCCGAGAGGCGGCGGCCTCCTGCCGTCGTCCGTCGAGGCCGCCCACCCGGGCGGCCTCTACCCGCCAGCCGGGCGGACTCCCCCTGGAGTCCGCCCAGGTCGCCCGCAACGGGGCGGCCCGGCCCGCCGGGCGGACTCCCCCTGGAGTCCGCCCAGGCCGCCCGCTAGGGGGCGGCCCCGGCGTCCCGCCGGGCTGACTCCCCTTGGAGTCCGCCCAGGCCGCCCGCAAGGGGGTGTCCCGGCCCGCCAGGCGGACTCCCCCTGGAGTCCGCCCAGGCCGCCCGCTAGGGGGCGGCCCCGACGTCCCGCCGGGCGGACTCCCCCTGGAGTCCGCCCAGGCCTCCCGCTAGGGGGCGGCCCCAGCGTCCAGCCGGGCGGAGTCCCCCTGGAGTCCGCCCAGGCCGCCTGCAAGGGGGCGGCCCGGCCCGCTGGGCGGACTCCCCCTGGAGTCCGCCCAGGCCGCCCGCTAGGGGGCGGCCTCCGGCCTGCCGGGCAGACTCCTCCCGGAGTCCGCCCAGGTCGCCCGCTAGGAGCGGCCTCCAGTTCTCTCCAGGGCGTCCTTCCGCTTGCTTTATCGGTCAAGGTGGCGGACGCAAAATCCAGTCCGCGGAGTCCGCGCAGGTCGTCATGCTGATGTCACTGGGCCCCGCTTCTTCAAGAACTTCCCTGGGCCTATAAATACCCCCTGAAGCCTCTCATTCAGGGATCCTGGAGGTGGAGACAAGTCTTGCCAGCAGCCCCCGCGGACTCCGTTTTCCAGTCCGCGTCGTCCGTCATCACCCTTCCAGCAAGCCCTGCGGACTCAGATTTCCTGTCCGCGTAGTCCTCCACAGCTCTTCAGCAGCTTACCAGCAGACTCTGCAGACTCAGTTTCCCAGTCCTCCAGCAGCTGGCAGACTCTTTTACTTAGTCTCTGGCAGCTTCTCCTCTCTGTTTTCTGGCATTTTCTTCTCCTTTAGCCGCCATCTTCTCCTTGTACCCCTTTAATGATTTTGTTGTGAAGGTGTACTTGTAAGCTTCTAATCTCTAGCTGTTAATCAAAGGAAAGCCCATCGCAGGAGTAGCATTTAGGGCGCGACGGGCGAAGTGTGTTGTTGCCACTGCTAGCGGCCCCCTCTCCTCTCCTTTGCTCAGCAAGCCTTGCTCCTTTGCTCAGCAAGCCTTGCTCCTCTGCTCAGCAAGCCTTGCTCCTCTGCTCAGCAAGTCTTGCCCTCAGCTCAGCTCTCCTCGGCATCCAACCGGCAAGCGCAACCGTTGTGATTACTGTCTGCTCGACCGCTCCTGGTCTCCCTCCTCTTCTTCTCTTGATCAACCCTCTCTATTGATCAAGGCTCGCCTGCTCTCTCAAGCCTCTCCCTTCCTCCCGCAACCTTCTCCTTCCTCCTCATCTTGCCTGTGAGCCCAATCACCCCCTCAGTGATAGCTGTCCCCCCGGTGCCGTTTTCGCTCATCAACAATTGGTGCGGTGAGCGTGGATCCGAACAGCTCACGCGCAAACCTTCAGATCTGAACAGGCAGTGAAAGCAACAGCTAACCATGTCAGACCATCAATCAGCCGAGAACCATGCTCCAAGTCCCAGTGAACATCCTCTCTGGGAAGCCTTTGAGCAGTCACGTCGAGAGAATGCTCAACAGTTCCAGGCTATCAACAAAGTTCTTGTTGCTATAACGCAGCGATTGGACGCTAATCCAGCAGCTGCTCCAGCTGCTCCAATCAACCCAACACCAACAGCAGAGCGTCAGCAAGCTTATTCTCAAGCTTGCCCACCGTTCTTTCCCCCGTACACTCCAACCTTTCTGCAAGGGCCTGCAGCTCCTTTGCGAACTCAAGATGTAGAGTTTGCTGCTCGCCATAACTTCTTCCGGGAAGCAGCCCGGGGAAGTCCAGCTAGAGTTCTCAATTTTCAGGGAAGTCATCCCTACCCTTCAGTTCCTGCCCCTGCTCCTCCTGCAGCAGCTTTTCCTTGTTATCCTCATGCTTCTTTTGCAGCTGCAGCTTATGCTCCTTTCTTTCCCTATGCTGTAGGAGAGCAAGAAGAACCTTCACCGTTCGCGGAGAGTGTCCGCCATGAGCCAACTCCAGCAAACTTCAGAGAGCCTCGACTACCAATCTACACTGGAGATACAGATCCAGTAAAGCACCTCCAAGATTTTGAGTCAGCCGTTGCTCTCAAGACTCTTTCAGATGCAACCAAGTGCAAGCTCCTTGTCACCTCCTTTGATGGGCAAGTGAGGGACTGGTTCTATGTCCTCCGTCCTCACTCCATCACTTCCTTCCTTGATCTTCGAAGGGAGTTTCTTCTCAGATTCTCTAAATCAACTAAGAGAAAGGGCGGTCCTGAATCCCTCTTTGAGATCAAGCAGCGCGGAAATGAGACTTGGTCTCAGTTTGTGGATCGATTCCAAAGAGAGATTTTGGACATCGAAGTTTCTGATCAAGAAATGTACCGAGTGGCTCTTATCCACGGTCTTCGTGAGGGGCCTCTCAAATTCGAAGCCAACGTCCGTGCTCCAAGAACATATCAAGAGTTGATCGCTCTAGCCAACTCATACATCCGAGGTGAAAAGAGCAATCCAGGCTTCGTCTCCAAACTTCTATCCGAGGAGGATCCCTCTCGCAAGCATCCTCCAAGGTCCCCCCGCAATCACTTCCCAACTCACTCAAAGAAGGAGAGAAGGCTTCATCGCCAGCGATACTCCTTCCCGAGCCGCGATGCTCAAGATCCATTACTGCCGCTAGCTCCGTCTTTGCAAGCAGCAGCTGTTCAACAGCCGCAAGACGATGACTTGCATGAGTCTGATCTCGATGACGTCGTGCAAGAAGTGATCCAGATCATGAAAGATAGGGCAAGCTTCAAGAAGCCCTATCGTCCAGCCGATCAGAAGTCTAGAAACTCAGAGCCCTACTGCGAATTTCACAAAGAATCAGGCCATCGAACAGAAGACTGCCGAGCATTCCGCCAGCTTGTGCAAAGGATGCTCCGGTAGGGCAAGATGCATGACCTGCTTCTTAAAGAAGAACGCCCTGATCAAGCAACTTCAAGGGGCAAAGAACTTGCAGACGCTCCTTGCTCCTCAAGAGGAGTGAACCACGTCGAAGATCCTCCTCTCCTTGTTGTAAACAAAGAAGTCGAATGCTTCGATGCCGACGACGAGGGTTTGCTGGGAAGGCTATTCTAAGCTAGAAAGGACTCACAGTCCTCCGAAGCGATGGACTTCACAGTTCTCCGGAACTCCTTGCAACCTTCAGGGGTTATCTCAACCCTTGCTCTCTCTCCTTTTCAAACATTTTCATTACAACACTTCTCAGTGTTCTTTACTTGCTTTCCAGCAAAGCTTTTATTCAGGGATCCCGTACTGACACAGTTCCCTTCTTGTGTTGCTCCTTCCTCTCTTTTCTTCCTCTCTTAGGATCGTTACACCAATGAGATTTCGCCGAGCCTGAAACGTTCCCTCCGTAGTTTGTTCTCGCACAACTGCTACGACCACACATGGCGGGAGTATACCCATGTGTGCAGTGGGAGCAGTTCAATCGCGGTAATGGGCTTCAGACTTAGGATCCTAGCCGGCATCTGACACAGAGTGTGTGCTAGGGGAGCCCCATGTGTTAGCTCTATTGTGCGTCCTATAGGATACATTACGGTTAGGATGATCTTCGCTGGACAAGCAATGGCGATCAAGCGTAGCCTTGTCTCTTTGCTCATCCTTCAACTGTGGTGGCTGAAGCACTCTCCGGTATCCTCGATCCGTGCCTTCTCGGGTTCGTAACTCCACTGATCAATATACAGACAAGATAGGCCTCTTGGTGCAACCCGTCTCGTTGATCAGTGATGCTTGTACCCAAGGCGAGAGAGCGTTCCTTCTAGCGGTCCTTCTCTGGACCTTTCCCTTGTTTTTCTCTTTTGTGCCATCCTTGAGGATGCGCGGCCAGCCCGCTTTGAGCAGGGTCATACTCGGAATGATTTTCTCAGGCCAGTGATGCATAAGGCCCACGGGGAACACCTGTGGCAGCATTCAACCCTCTTTAGTCATTCCGAATATGGACCACTTTTTCCTTTTCCCCCTTCTTGAGGATGCGTGGCCAGCCCGCTTTGAGTAGGACTATACTCGGGATGATTTTTCGGGCAAGTGATGCATAAGGCCCACGGGGAACACCTGTGGCAGCATTCAACCCACTTTAATCATTTCGGGTGTAGACCTCCTTTTCTCTCTTCCCTCCTTTCACAGGTGAACAGGTTAATCCAACCTACCAAAAGGATTCTGGCATTCATTTTGATAATGTCCACCCAGCGATGTCAATATTTCTCCTGCTATTTGGTCATATCGACCCTATCTCATCAACCTTTATGGTTTATCTCAAAAAGATTTTCAGCGATCACTTTGCTTACGCTCATCTCATATACTTTGCTTGCTCAAGCTCTATCATATGGAGATTCACAGAGCTGCTCATTATTCTTGCCAAAGTCTAATGGCGTCAATCATTAATCGAATCATATCAACTGTTTTGGTATGATTCTGGTGCGGTCATCCTCGAGTCTTGTTTGCTTTTAATCCCTCTCTCCTCACAAAGGTTAGCAAATCTTTGCAAGCCTTCTCCACAGGTACTTGCAAGCTCCTTTCATATGCATATTGTCTACTTCTAACTTTTCTCTTTGTAGAGAACAACAGACACCTGCAATCCCCATCCAGGTACTTGCAGTTTAAATCATTATTTTATCTCTGCTGCTCACTCTTCACTTTGCAGTGGTTAGCAGACAACTGCAAGTCATATCCAGGTACTTGCAGCTTATCTTTATAAACAATATCTGCCTCTAACTTTCTTCTCGCAGAGATCAGCGACACTTGCAAGCTCCATTCAGGTACTTGCAAGTTACTTTCATGTACTATGCATACTCTTAACTCTTCTCTTGCAGAGACCACCAAAGATTTGCAAGTTCTTTCCAGGTACTTGTAACTCATTTTTTTTGTCCTTGCGTACTCTTTTCCCTTCTCTTTTTGCAGAAAAATAGGTACTTGCAAGCCTCTATCAGGTACTTGCAAGTTATTATGCCTTTCTGTTTTCCCTCACTATTGTTTTGCAGAACTTAACAGAAGACACGTCTTCTTCATTTTGCAAAAGTAAACTCAGGTACACACTCGATGTACCACCAATACGTGCTTACCCTTAATTTTCCTCTTGCAGGAAAAAAGACAGGAAACATCAAGCTTGTAAGGGGAGACTTCAGGTTCTATCTCTCCTTGCCTCCCCTTCTTTTTCCTTTAGGGTGGATCACGATTTTCGTGGGTCTCCAACTTCTTCGAAGTTCCCTTCGGAACTTGAAAAAGTGCGGGGATTAAGTTAACCCAGAAATCGGCGATCCTTCCCAAGGTGGCCAGCTGGCCAGTCGCGACCCTTAGATTCTCCCTTTCGATCGCGACAAGTCCCAGCGTAGGCGGACAATTTCCCTGTCCGCCTATGTCTCCTAGCAACCGTGTTCCCTGCGGGACGGCGGGCTATTCCCATGGCTCACCCTCGCGGGACATGCAGTTAGGTCCGCTAATCGTGCAGTGCTTTTCCTTGCAGGAGTTCGCCAACAGTACCACCCGGAGCGACCTCCTAGTCAGCCCAAGGGGCGGCGGTCTCCTGCCGCCGTCCGTCGAGGCCGCCCACCAGGGGCGACCTCCCTGCTGCGCGAGAGGCGGTGGCCTCCTGCGGCTGTCCGTCGAGGCCGCCCACCCGGGGGGGCCTCTGCCCGCCAGCCGGGCGGACTCCTCCTAGAGTCCGCCCAGGCTGCCCGCAAGGGGGCGGCCCGGCCCGCCGGGCGGACTCCCCCTAGAGTCCGCCCAGGCCGTCCGCTAGGGGGCGGCCCCGGCGTCTCGCCGGGCGGACTCCCCCTGGAGTCCTCCCAGGCCGCCCGCTAGGGGGCGGCCCCGCCGTCAAGCCGGGCGGAGTCCCCCTGGAGTCCGCCTAGGCCGCTCGCAAGGGGGCGGCCCAGCCCGCCGGGCGGACTCCCCCTGGAGTCCGCCCAGGCCGCCCGCTAGGGGGCGGCCCCGGCGTCCAGCCGGGTGGACTCCCCCTAGAGTCCGCCCAGGCCGCCCGCTAGGGGGCGGCCCTGGCGTCCAGCCGGGCGGACTCCCCCTGGAGTCCGCCCAGGCCGCCCGCAAGGAGGCGGCCCGGCCCGCCGGGCGGACTCCCCCTGGAGTCTGCCCAGGCCGCCCGCTAGGGGGCGGCCTCCGGCCTGCCGGGCGGACTCCTCCCGGAGTCCGCCCAGGTCGCCCGCTAGGAGCGGCCTCCAGTTCTCTCCAGGGCGTCCTTCCGCTTGCTTCATCGGTCAAGGTGGCGGACGCAAAATCCAGTCTGCGGAGTCCGCGCAGGTCGTCATGTTGATGTCACTGGGCCCCGCTTCTTCAAGAACTTCCCTGGGCCTATAAATACGCCCTGAAGCCTCTCATTCAGGGATCCTGGAGGTGGAGACAAGTCTTGCCAGCAGCCCCTGCGGACTCCGTTTTCCAGTCCGCGCAGTCCGTCATCACCCTTCCAGCAAGCCCTGTGGACTCAGATTTCCTGTCCGTGCAGTCCTCCACAGCTCTTCAGCAGCTTGCCAGCAGACTCTGCAGACTCAGTTTCCCAGTCCTCCAGCAGCTGGCAGACTCTTTTACTTAGTCTCTGGCAGCTTCTCCTCTCTGTTTTCTGGCACTTTCTTCTCCTTTAGCCGCCAGCTTCTCCTTGTACCTCTTTAATGATTTTGTTGTGAAGGTGTACTTGTAAGCTTGTAATCTCTAGCTGTTAATCAAAGGAAAGCCTGTCGCAGGAGTTGCATTTAGGCCGCGACGGGCGAAGTGTGTTGTTGCCGCTGCTAGCGGCCCCCTCTCCTCTCCTTTGCTCAGCAAGGCTTGCTCCTCTGCTCAGCAAGCCTTGCTCCTCTGCTCAGCAAGCCTTGCTCCTCTGCTCAACAAGTCTTGCCCTCAGCTCAGCTCTCCTCGACATCCAACCGGCAAGCGCAACCGTTGTGATTACTGTCTGCTCGACCGCTCCTGATCTCCCTCCTCTTCTTCTCTTGATCAACCCTCTCTGTTGATCAAGGCTCGCCTGCTCTCTCAAGCCTCTCCCTTCCTCCCGCAACCTTCTCCTTCCTCCTCATCTTGCCTGTGAGCCCAATCACCCCCTCAGTGATAGCTGTCCCCCCGGTGCCATTTTCGCTCATCAACACTGAACATATCTCATCTTTAATACACTTAACCTAAGGACCATTCCTCACTAACTCTTTGCTATAGAGTTGGTCAATTGTCTTGTAGTTAAGATGGGCTAGCCTCTTGTGCCATTTGACACAATGAGAGACTTTCTCATCAGCTACAAGATACACTGGAGAAACATTGTTCTCACACATAATGTCTAGGCAATAGACATTTCTCTTTCTATAACCTGTCAGAATGATCTCTTGATCATTTGACCTCCTGATATGACAACCATCTTTGATAAATGAGATGTCATATCCTAAATCACTCAATTGACTTATACTAATAAGGTTATGTTTCAAACCTTTAACATAAGGCACTTGAGTAATTGTTATAAGGTTGCTAGAAATGTTACCAAAACCTTTGATGATTCCTTTTTCAGAACCACCAAAGGTGACTTTAGGACCATCCTTGATTGGTGTGTAGTCCTTTAGCAATCCCCTAGTTCCAGTCATGTGCCTGGAACATCCACTGTCCAAGTACCATATTGGGGCATGGCCACTTGGACTTACCTGCAAAACAGATTAGTTAACCTTAGAACGCAAAGAATTCTTGGGTCCTTGGTGCTGGTTAGTTTGTCTCTTAACAAAGTTACCTGCAGATCTTCCAACAGGCAGTTTGCTACCCATCTTGGTACTAGAATTGTGCCAACAGTCTATGGCAAAGTGGCCTGTCTTGCCACAGAACCAGCACTCAAATCTATTGTACCTTTACTTAGGTACAACCCTAGCTGTTCTATCTACAGCAGGCTTATTTAGTACTGGGTCTTTGCCCTTAGACTTGGACTTTACAGTCCTAGCAGGTTGTGTAAACCCTAATCCAGTTTTACCGTTCTGATGTACAAATTCATCTATCAAAGGTAAAATAGATTTTGGTTTAGAAAATCTTGCAACTATATCTCTCTCCTTCTGAAGACTAATCTCCAGATTTCTGATTTGATCATTCTTAAATGTTATAGTTCTCATCTGAATAACAGTAATGTTCTTCAGCCTGGCTATTTCATTTAATTTCTGATCAACTAACTTATCAAAATCAGTTGCAGCCTCTTTGAGTCTAGCAATCTCCTTTGCCTGACTCTTGGCCAAGGATTTGCTTTTCTTAAAAGCTTGCAACAGAACTCTATATTCATCAATCAACTGATGAATATCCCCTTCAGATTCAGATCCACTGGCATCACTTGATGCTGATGTAACTGAATCTGAACTAGTACTGGAAATTGAACTTAAAGAATAATTTTGTACCTTACTAGGTCCAGGCTGATCCTGGATTTTATCACCTTCTATTAAGGCCATCAGTCCTTGGCACTGATTGTCCTCTTGCTCATATATAGAGTTCATTAACTGGATGAACTCCTCTTCCTCTTCTTCAGCAAACAGTCCAATATAAGCTTTTGCTTCTGAATCAGTTTCTGAAGATGATATGTCTGACAGATTTTTGTCCTTCTTGGCAACAAAGGACCTTTCCTTCTTGCCCTTGAATTGAATCTTCTTCTTATCAGTTGACTCTTTCCTTTTCTCTGGACAGTCTGCAACAACATGTCCTTGTTTGTTACAGCAATAACATACAATTTTTGATAAAGTTGCTTTGCTTGACTTGGGCTTTCTCCTGTCTTTCTTTGATGACTTCTTATTCTGATAATAGTCATCTTTTCCCTGTGAAGTGGATAGCTTTGACCTCCATTGTTTCTTCTTTAGAAACTTCTGAAAGTGTCTTGTGAAAGCTGCAAAGTCCTCATCACTCTCACTACTTTCAGACTTTCTGCTTTCTGAATCATCTGACTCAATCTCAGCCACTTTTGGAGGTGGAGATGGAGACTTACTTTTATATTTCTTGGTGGCTTCTGTCTTGAATGCCACTGCTCTTTCTTTATGCTCACTTCTTGTAGTCTTCTCCTCCTCCTTCCTTACCATCAACTGCATCTCATAGGATAGCAGTTTTCCAAACAATGTTGGAGGAGTAATATTTGCTAACTTGGTCATTTCCCTTATGGCACAGATCTTGGTGTCCCAGTCCTTTGTTAGGGACCTCAAGAACTTATCATTCAGCTCATAATTGCTGAAATCTCTTCCATAGGACATTAACTCATTAACTATCCTATAGAATTTCTTATAGCATTCTGTTATGCTATCAGACCTGCCTTGTCTGAAGCTCTCATATTCTTGGTTTAACAAAGACTTTCTGTCCTGTCTAACTTCTTCTGAACCCTCCATGTACACTATCAGAGTATCTCACATCTCCTTTGATGTCTTACAGTGTATCAAGTTCTGAAATGTAGCATCATCTATGGCACTTACAATGATATTCTGAGCCTTTTTCTCCATTGTGGCTAGAATAATCTCATCTTTTGTCATTTCAGAAAAGTCCTTAGGTGTTCTCTGATTTGCATCCAGGACTGATACTTTCATAGGCACATATGGCCCTTCTTTAACTGTAATATAGATTCTAGGGTCTGAGGCTTCCATAAACAGTCTAACCCTTTCTTTCCAGATGCCAAAAATCTCCTTTCTGCATATTGGCAACTTCATAGATCCAAGTTCTTTATGATTCTCTGTTGAACTCATTTTCTTGATTTTCTTGATTCTGCACTTTAATTATACTGAATTTGCCAACAGGATCTACTCAGACAGTTATGTCCTTTTTGAGTAACCTCCCTCTGATACCACTTGAAAGAAATTGTACCTAATCACCTAGAGGGGGGTGAATAGGTGACTAAATCTTTTAAAACTTTTAGGCAGATTATATCACAGATTTATAACTACTTCTTCACAGCAATCAATCAGCAATCACAGCATAAAGCATGCACACAGTGAACACACAGAGTTATAGTGGTTCCCCAAGGTTTGGGTACATCCACTTTCCCCCTTCGCCTATCTAGTAGTGTACTAGATTCGGCCAAACTCCTCCACTATTCCTCAGATCCTCAAATCTTACACTCAGAACCCCAACCAGGTTCCTACAGCTCAGAGTGATCCCGCTCCTACAACTCAGGCTCAACAGCCCTACCACTCAGTCTTCACAAAGACCTACACTCAGTCACAAGGCCAACACTCAGAGATATGAATATCCTACACTCAGGCACACAGGCCCTACCACTCAGCCTTTATAATTACAGGCTTACAACTCAGACCCCTAAGGATCCTACAAGAAATTAAGAATACAAAGTATATACCTACAACTCTGAATAAGAGAGAAGAGTTGATAGGTTTATTGATGAGTTCTTGAATGAACTCTGCTGAGATCAACCTCACTTGGCTTTCTTCAAAGCTTCTTGAATGTAGAACACAATAGGGTTGATACTCTCTGCAGCTGATCTTCAATCACTGCAACTTAAGAATCAGAACTAGGTCTGAAACTTTCTTCACAGCCTGGTTCCAACAGCTGTCTTCTTGGAAGGAGCTCTCTCTCTCCAACTACTTAGATCTTCACTTGAATTGATTCTTCAATGAATAGCTAGATCTTCTTCTCTTTTTCAATCTTCTGATCATTCCTTTCTGTTGATAAAATAAGCCTATATATAGGCCTTCTTCATGGTGACCGGCTGATCCAGTTCCTAACAGCTTTCTGACAACTCTGACAGGTGCAGTAGACCGGCTGGAATGGCAGCTGTCATGTCATCCAGTCACTTCTTGAAATATCTGTAACTGTCTGAAAGTGTCGAGACAGTCTGTCTTTAAGTGTCGACACGTATAGACTAAGTGTCGACACAAGTAGACTAAGTGTTGACACTAGCCTTCAAGGTGTCGACACAACTCCTTGTGTTGTAGAATTTAGTTCTCAACACAGCTTCTTCAATATGTGTCGACACTGATATTGTGTGTCGACACAACTCCTTGTTCTTCAGCACTTAGTTGATTTCTTGTAAGTGTCGACACAACTCCTTTGTGTTGACACATCTTCTTGTGTTGAACTTGTTCAGTATCGACACTTCTTCTTGGTGTCGACACATACCTTCTGTGTTGATACTTTCTGATTGTCGACACTTCTCCTTTGTGTCGACACATCTTATTTTGTTGAGACTTCAGCTGAGTGTCGACACATCTTCTTGGTGTCGACACTTGTACTTAGAATTTGTTGAACTTTGCTGAGTGTCAACACAGCCTCCTAGTGTCGACACTTTCTTCATGTGTTGAGTATTCTGCTGTGTGTCGACACATTCTTCATTATGTCGACACTTGTACTTAGACTCTGTTGAAATTTGCTAAGTGTCGACACAGCCTCCAAGTGTCGACACTTTCTGATGTAGACAAAGTTCCTCTGGGTGTCGACACTGCTGCTAAGTGTCGACACTGCTTCACTGAACATTTCTTCACTAAGTGTCGACACAACCTGTATGTGTCAACACTTTCTGTCTGGTGTCGACTCTCCATCCCTGGTGTCGACACAATTACTCCAAGTGTCGACACTGCTTCTCTGGGTGTCGACACAAGTCTTCTCAAGTGTCGACACTTTTCTTCTAGGTGTCGACACATGGACTTAGAAACTTTTTAGCTTTCCTTGCAAATACTTAACCTGCATAACTAAACTCAAAACACATCAAATACATTTTGATGTATATCATAGAGTAGGGTGAGGCTTCTTCAAATCAGGTACATTTATTCCAATGTACCCAACACTAGGGAAGAATGCTGGCGCCTGAGAAAGGAGTGTCGCACAAAGGTGCTCACTTTGATAGGAGACTTAAGTGCCCATCTCGCCACTAACCCAGACATCGCACCAGGAGGTTAAACACCGCTGATCCAAAGTCATATAATGCCTAAAGACACTGCTCGTTCTAAGGATCTCGTCATAGATTAGTTGTCCTGCGTTGATAGCTTCACGCACCTAGCATAACCCGATGGGCTTCCTGGACGCGCGCAGGGAAACTTTCATACGACATAGGAGCCTTCCGCTCTAGCCAATAGAAGACTCGCTCACGAGGAAGTGAGACACATGATCGAGGAGGAATATGGTAACGGGGGGCCCGGGACACATACGTGTGACACCCCGTCCACCACATCTCCCTATTAGCTCCTTCGGTCCAGGCGTATCCCATTCTACCCGGGATCAAACCCCTTGACTTTGAGACATTTAATGGGTCAGATGATCCTCTGGAGCACGTCAGGCACTTTCCAACTATCATGAACATCTACAATGCTCCAAACCACTCATGTGTCGATTGTTCCCGACTACTCTGAAAGGAGAAGTTTGCACTTAGTGCCACTCCCTAAATTAAGGTGAAATAAAGAACTTCGCCAAAAACCCAACTTTTCATGAATTAGTTTGTCACAACCTAATGAATCGTTCAAGACCCATCACACCTCACGGGGATCCGACAGATTGAGTGAGAGTCGCTTAAGAATTTCTTTTGTCGCTTCACCACAAAGGGGTGATAGTTTTTGGGGGTTAACCCTGAGTTCCTGTGTAGAATTTTCCTCTAAGGACTCCAACCAGGAAAATTCCACTCCTTGATGATGAGCAAAATGGTGCCCAACTACCATGACCTCATCTACTGAGTAAAGGCTCAAATCATAGCAAACAAAGTAAATGAAGCACATCGACAACAGTTTGGAGGAAAATTGGAAAGGTAGGAGGAATCAGGAGTTGCTATGTAATGCCCCAAATTTTCTGAAAAAAACATGAAGTTGGTCACTGGAGGTTACCGCCAGGAGGTAGAGCTAGCGCTGGTTGTATCCAACTGATTTAACAGACCTGCGTCTTTGGAAGGTACCACTCGGCGGTAGTATGATACCGCGCAAAGGAGGCCAATAAATTAATTCGACCATTATCTCTGGACAGTACCGCCCGAAGGTAGAGGTAATGCTGGAGGTAGTGTGTCATGTGTGGATAAGGTTAGGGTGGTCTTTGAGTAGCAGAATGACGTTGATTGGGCCAAGCGGCCACCACCTAAGCTACCGCACAGCGGTAGCAAGTTACCGTGCGACGGTAGCTTTATAATAAAAGCTTTAGGTGAGTATTATTTCTCATTTCTCTCTTTCCTTTTCTCTCTCTCTCTCTCTCTCTCTCTCTCTCTCTCTCTTGGATCTTGGAAGAAGGAAAAGGATAGGAGAGCAAGGGCAAGGTTGATCCAGCCCTGAAGGGAAGCTGTGAAGGTGTTCTTGTGGTCGGATTTGCGAGCCAAAGCTAGATCCGCGGAGAGGAAGGTGTTGTGGCCATTTCCATCCAGATCAGCTGTGATTTCATGGCTCCTAAGAGATCGACAAAGGTAACGATCTTCATTCTTGGGCCTGTGAAGTCCTTAATTTGGCATAGTTGCATGAAGTCCCCCACCAATTGCTGGAGAGCGAAGGGATTTCCAATGGGTTGATCGATGATATCACCGGTAGAAATTGCATATATAATCCAAAATCGAAGTACGGAATATACATGATGTGAGAAGCTCATCTGGACAGGTTAGTCTAGATTGGTGATAGTTATCTTTTGCTTGCATACCAGAGAAGACTCAGTGGTTAAACGTGTGGTTTATGGAGTCATGTGGTGTACAGGTTATTGTAGTGAGAGTACTGGAGTGGTCTCCAGTAAAACACCCAAACTTTGGGGAATAAATGTTGTTTCGTCCCCTATCGTATGACGGTAGAGATACCGCTGGCATCAGCTCACAGAGAGTTGATGATTGTGGATGTGATACCTATATCCACGAGACAAGGTGGGTAGCATGTGGATCTGAGATCCTGTAGTGCCCAACTATAGTGGCCATGAAAGCCAACATTGAAATATAACGTGGTTATGTATTTTATAAACGAGAAAGGGGAGGCCAACCCGCATCATATAGACCGCCTAATGGCATGACGATTTGAGCAACAGAAAAGGTTGAGTTGTACCCACCCTATGTTGCTTGACTAGACCGCCTAAGGTAACTGGTGCGGTGGGGGCATGGGAGAGAGTCATTAGAAATAGTTTATGTGTGGTTATAATGCTCAAGTGTTACCATCGGTCTGGGACTGAGGATGGTGGTGGGTCTGGGAATGTCCAGAACATCGAATATGTGCACTGAGGGCACGGGACGTGTAGTCATACGCGCCAACATTTGTGATGAATGGTCCTTAAATTGCACATATATACATATAAAGATATTGTCAGGCTGCTTGTTTTGTAGGGAAGGAGCACCACCACCACGATAGAGAGGTGAGGTCATTATAATTTGGTCAGTTAATGCAGATCATTGCATTGTTTAACCCACTTTTTGGTGGGTTGTACCTGTTCAAGTGTTGGAGAGGCGAGCAGAAAGTAGTGGGCTGAAGGCCCTTTGAGCTATGTCGGTCCTCGATGGCCCAAAAGCGAATCTTTTACTGTTTTCGTGTGTGGTTGGCCTGTGTGCAGATGTATGTAATATACTATTGTGAAGAGAACAATTGTAAGGCCCTAATGCCAAAACACTTGTGTATTTTGAATAGCACTCCTATTGTGTATTAGTGGACATTCTTGTGTTTTAGTGTCAAGGAGTAACTCCGAGTTAGGACAAGGGTGTATTTTGGTTTCAATGAGCAACTCCGCTGCCTGTCCGTGGAATATGGCATGGGGCCCCGGCTGAGCCTTCTGTTATATTCTTCATGAAGGATGGAGGTGTTACTTGCTGCCAAGTCCCATGGGGTGCAATGAGCATCATGATGACTCTCCCTGAGTTAGGGGCACTGACGTAATCAAACCCTTATTCCCCTTAATACTTTATTGACGGAAGTGTTGCTATCCATCCACGATCATCGCTCCCTTTAAAGGCCAAGAGCTCTCGCTCCAAACCCAGGAGACCAATCCAAGTACTGTGACTACCACCGAAAACGCAGGCATAGCATGGAGAGTTCCACGCAATTGAAGATGAAAATCGAATGGTTTGTTCATATGGGACTCCTTGGAAAAAATTTCAATACAAGAGCCCTGAATTAACCAATATAGTGTAAGCCCGTATGGGGGCAACTCCCAGGGCGACCATCCCAAGGGAGAACTTTTCCTCCACCCATGGAACGTCCAAGACATCTGACACCTGTACTTATATTTCATGTTTTAGCATCAATGCAACAAGATCCGAGTTTCTCATCATATGCACAAAAACATGGTGTTCAGATATTCCGAGTGGAGACTCAGACCTCTCTCAAACAGAGTGTCTATATAATCCAAGTAAAAAACCCCGACCTCTCCCAAATAGAGCATTCAGATATTCCAAGTGGAAACTTTAACCTCTACCAAACATAATGTTTAGATATTTGAAGTGGAGACTCTGCCCTGCCCCAAACAGAGAATTCAGATATCCCAAGTGGAGATTCCGAACTCTTGAAAACATTGTCCGGATAACCCAAGTGGAGACTCTGACCTCTCCCAATCATAGTGTTCGGATATCTCAAGTGGAGTCTTTAACCTCTCTCAAACAAAGTATCCAGATATCTCAAGTGGAGACTCTAGCCTCTCCCTACAAAGAGTTCAGATTTCATTGAGGGAGATTCTGACCAATCGGACGGACCCCGATCCTCTTGAGGCGTGAACGAACAAAGGTTCTTTGTCACCTTCACTCGGATGGACCCCGGTCATTCTAAGATGCTAACGAACAAAAGTTCTTTGCCACCCCACCCGGATGGACCCTGGTCCTCCTAAGATGCGAACGAGCAAAGGCTCTTTACTACCTCCACCCGGATGAACTTCAGTCCCCCTAAGGCACAAATGAACCAAGGTTCTTCAGCACCTCCACCCAAATAGACTTTGATCCTCTTGAGACGTGAACGAACAAAGATTCTCCGCTTCCTTCAATGGATCAGAACCCATGTTCTTATAACGCACAAATGGACAAAGGTTCTTCATCAATCAATAGGAACAGATCTCGAGTCCTTCTCGAGAAAATATTACATCCTCAATCCTCCAAGGGATTTTTTCCACGATAAACCACGAGTACCCCAACACCACTCAACCAAAAGCGAACTCCGAGCCCTCAGGCGCCATTCGTATGAAGGGGGAATGTAACAACCCCATCCGTTCATATGGTATATACTAGAAGATCCGGCCAGGGCCCCACAGCATATATCACAAAACAGGCGGTGAAGGTATGGGATGATACCAGAGTAGCGCAGCGCACCTTAACACATTGCATTCTAGCGGAAGCCTATACTAACACTTTGAACTCCACACTTGAATGTCCAACATATAAAACAACTCCACATTGTCTATATATATAATAGGAATATCTTACAACAACACGAAAGTTGGCCTTATGGTCTTACATGGCTTTCAAACAGTGGCATAAACATTGGCGCGCAGGCCGGCCACATTAAAAGAAAACAAAACATTCATCCAATTAGCCTTCGAGGGCTAGCAGCAGTAGCAGCAGGGACATCACCCTTTATGCATCCCGCTTCGCTCTCCAGCACCTGTACAAGAACAATCCACCCAAAGGTAGCAAACAGAAGCAACGGTCAGCATTCAGCTAACCGAATTATAACGACCCTACCCCTTTTCTCGGGGCAGCGGTAATCTTCCCTGCAGGCATATCATAACACAACCATGGCAATATATCTCATATCATGCGCTTTCACGCACACATGCCATCACAACCGTCAGCCACCCGGCCCAACGGTCTGTGCACTCAGGGCACATTCTTGGTGTACTGGCAAATCAGTTGCCCACCACCGTATCAGGGCCACAATCCAACGGCAACTCTCTTGATAATTTACTCCATGGCGTGCAGCCGGAGTTCTAGTCTTAAAACATCGGGATGGCCCGTATCCCCCTATTGTGTCATGGCACGCAGGCCTAAGACTCTCGATATGCGCTCCAACAGACCACACCTTCTGGTCCACATCGGACGGACATAACGCATGTCGAATCCTCCACCCCCCATTGCTCAAATCGCTTTGCCTTCACCGAGTACGGCGTACTCGCGGCTTAATCAAAGGCGCGGATCGGTCTCACCAATCCTCTTCTTGGCATTCAAGCCTGGGCATTTCATTACACCCATTCATCTCACAACATTAGCGGGTCTTTCCTAGGCACACCAGTACTTCCTGTTACTCGTTCACAGGTACGACACCGCCATATCACAAATGTCAGGGGTCTTTCCTGAGCACACCAGTACTTCCTGCTACTATCTTCATAGGTACCACCTACGACATCAAGCATCACAAAGGGCCTTTCCTGGTCACACCCGTACTTCATGTTACTCATTCACAGGTACGACCCAATAGCACAAGCATAACATGGATATTTCCTGGACTACCACTACAGTACTTCCTGCTACTACCCTTCACAGGCATAACCCGTTGACTCCTTAAATTACACGTTTATCACGGAGTATTCTCCGATTCATATGCAACATCACCAATCCAGACCAACCTGTCCAGATGGGCTTCACACAGCATGCCTATTTCGTACTCCATTTCTGGATCTATATACCAACAAAGGGGGATTCCATGAATCACCCAAAAGACTCCCAAAATCAGCCACCTCTTGGTGAGGAAATCACAAACATATGCCAAAAAGGAAGCCTTCACATGGCTAGGAAGAAAAGTCATTATCATTGAAGACCACTTTGGTGCCATGAAGTTCCTAGCTAGCTAGAAAGAGCGTTTCCTCCGCAAAATTGGCCTCGAATTACCGCTTGACAATCACAAGCTCCACCAACGAACAACCCCTCTTCTTCTTCTCCGTCTTCCTTTCCCTTTCTCTCTCTAAACTTGTAGAAAGATGAAGGCAATAACAAAATGAGAATGAGTTCTCTGTTTTCGGCCTTAAGGAAGCAGGAAAGAAGCTCAACCCTTGGATCCAAGCTGAGAAAACTGGATGGCTACGAAAAATCGGGAAAACCGATTTTCGCGTCCGACACGCCCTGTGACACGCCCGTGTCACAGGCCGTGTACTCAAAGCGGTGCTCAACCCTCCTTATCCCCCAAAACAGGTCACCGCCACGGGACACGCCCAAAGTCACGCCCGTGACACAGATCTGCGCTCGACGATCTGCGTTCGACGATTAGGCAGCGATCGTCGAGCTCACCAGCGATCGTCAAAAAATGCGTTCGACGATTTTCGTTCGACGATCAGCGCATTCGACGATCAGCGCGTTCGACGATATCCATTCGACGATCGGGCAGCGATTGTCGAATTGTCCCAGCGCTCGACGATCTCCGTTCGACGTTTCCGCGGTCGATGATTTCCGTTCGACGATTTGCCAGCCCACGACGCCTTTGCTAAATCGTCGAGCTCAATTCGTTGAATACAGCATTTCGTCAACCTGACGCCGAACCCGAGCGGGACACGCCCTCTGTCACGCCCGTGTTCCAGGGCGTGACCACCCAAACACTTTTCGTCGAACGACTTTCGTCGATCTCGGCACGACTCCGCACCCGAGCAGGACACGCCTTGGGACACGCCCGTGTCCCAGGCCGTGTCACCCAAAATTTTGCCTGCTGAAAAATTGGGCTGTTACAACCCTCCCCTCCTACAAGAAATGTCGTCCTCGAAATTAGTATAGAGGTTGGCAACCAGTAAGCAAAAGGTTATAACATTAAAATTTTCATGTTACAACAACATATTCTCACTCTCCACTCATTACAGAAACAGCTCAGGAAACTCCACTCGCATGGTTTGCTCTCGCTCTCATGTAAGTTCCTCACGGCTGCAGTTGTCCCATCGGACTTTAACCATTCTGACCGTCTTGTTCCGCAACTGTTTCTCGGCTCGATCCTCGATCTGAATGGGTCTAACTCTCGTTGTTAGCCCATAATCCACTAGCACACGATCGTCCGTGATCACTTGAGCTGGATCTTTAACGGCCTTCCGAAGCACCGAGATGTGAAACACATCATGTAATCCACCCAAGTCTGCCGAAAGAGCTAGCCGATATGCCACTTCTCCGACTCGCACGACCACTTCAAATGGACCCAAATATCTTGGACTCAACTTTTTCAAACGTCAAATCCTGGAGACACCTTTGAAGGGCTTGATCTTCAAGTAGACCCAATCGCCAACCGCGAACTCCACGTTCCGGTGCTTGGCGTTGTAGTACTTCGCTTGACGATCTTGAGCAATGAGTAGCTTCTCTCGAATAGTCTGAATGGTTGAATTTGCTTCATCGATTTCATTTCGATTATACACTCGGGCTTCGCCCGCTTCTACCCAAGCCAAGGGAGTAGGACACTTCCTTCCATATAGCGCTTCATACGGTGTCATCCCAATGCTCGCCTGGTAGCTGTTATTATAGACAAACTCCACCATGTAGAGATGATCTCCCCATCTCTTTTTGAAGTCGAGGGCGCACATCCAGAGCATGTCCTCCATCATTCTGTTGGTACGTTCAGTTTGGCCATCTGTTTGGGGATAAAAGGTCGTACTGAATGTCAACTTCGTGCCCAACAGTCGGTGAACTAGCCTCCAGTCATTTGACGTGAACCGCACATCTCGATCACTTATGATGCTCCGAGGAACACCGTGAAGCCGCACAATCTGGTCAACATATAATTTTGCCAAACTTTCAACCGAATCATCCCGCCTGTTCGGGAGAAAATGTGCCACTTTAGTTAGCCGGTCAACAATCACCCAAATGGAATCATTTCCTCGCTGAGATCTCGGCAACCCGTGCACAAAATCCATGGAAATATCATCAAACTTCCACTCTGGGATCGGCAGTGACTTCAAATAACCACCCGGCTTTTGGCATTCCGCCTTCACCATCGCACATGTTTGGCATTTGGCCACATAGAGGGCAACATCTATCTTGAGCCCTGGCCACCAGAAGAGCTTTTTCATATCATTGAACATCTTCGTGCTCCCGGGGTGAATGGAATACTTTGTATAATAAGCTTCATACATCAGTTCTTCCCTCAATTTACCCACATTCGGGATGCACAAACGGCCCTCTTTTCGCAAAAGACCATCATTCCAGGAGAATTTGCCCTCTGGCCCCTCGTTAACATAGCGTAAGAGATCTTCATCTAACCCTGTTGCTCGTCGAATCCGGTCTGCAAGGTCGCATTGCACCTCCGTCCAGTTCAGACATGCATTGGCGATAGAATTCTTATCAACACAATAAATCTCTAACGCTTCTAGCTCCTGGATGAGACGTTCATCATGCCTTTGTAACCAACTCGCTCTAGCCGGAGCTCTCCGACTCAAGGCATCCGCGACTATGTTTCCCTTCCCGGGCGTATAGTGGATCTCGAAAGTGTAGTCCCCAAGGAACTCCAACCACCTTCGTTGTCGCATGTTCAAGTCCTTCTGCTCCAACAGGTACTTTAAGCTCTTGTGATCTGTATAGATCTCCACCTTCACTCCATAAAGATAGTGTCGCCACAGCTTTAGTGCAAAAATCACCGCCTCCAATTCCAAGTCATGGACGGGATAATTTCATTCGTGCAACTTTAGCTGGCGTGAGCCATAAGCAATTACCTTTCCATTCTGCGGAAGAACGCGGCCTAAGCCGCTCCCTGAGGCATCACTATAAATAACAAATCCATCGGTCCCACTTGGCGAAGACAACACCGGCGCCGTGGTCACCCGAATCTTCAGCTCTTCAAAAGCTCGTGAGCACTCTGGTGTCCAAACGAACTTCTGATCTTTTCTTGTCAGCATGGTTAGCGGCAAAGCGATCCGCGAGCAATTCTCAACAAATCTTCGATAGTAGCCCTGTTGGGTAATGTATCCACAATTACCCGGATTTGAGGAAGCCTCCTGTCAAACTAAGATGAATTCACAATGTATTTGATGAAACCTTTTAAGTTGTGCTTGCAGTGATTCCACGCTAAGTGCACTCCAATGTCAGGGTGCAGTAGGTCAATATACACGGGTCTGCACGACGTAATCCCTCGTTGAGCAGATCAGTGTGTTGGCCTACGTGTACTCTCTCTCAATTGGAGTGTACTTACTTTCAAGTACAGGGCTGTGATTATGCAAAAGCAGACAAGGAGCAAGGATGGGTCAAAGAGCAGCTTTTGGACGGAAAGACGAAAAATCATCTAAGTGAGAATCGACGAGAATCACTGGCTGATTCTCGCCGTTTCTTTCTGGTTACATCAAAGCGTGCGACTCTGGCGCTAAGTCATAATCGACGAGAATCACCAAGTGATTCTCGCCGATTCGGCGAGAATCACTGGCTGATTCTCGCCGTCTCTATCCGGCTAAATCAGAGCGTGCAAACAAGTCAACATCGACGAGAATCACCTTTGATTCTCGCCGAATCGACGAGAATCACCTTTGATTCTCGCCGATTCGACGAGAATCACCTTCGATTCTCGCCGATTTTGACTTGGGCGATTTTCTGGAAACTGCTGGACCGGACTCTGCCGCTGGCACTGTTTTGAACCGGAATTAGGGTTTCTTCTGGTGGGACCCATAACGGTCATAATGGAGTATTCTATCGTATAAATACACCTGTATTATTGAACAGTAAAACACGAGACAGAAATTCAAAAAGAAGCCGAGCCGCGACGTGACCTAGATCGCAAATTCTACTCCGCCGCCGCCGTCGCCGCTCGTGCAAGTTGTTCGTCGGTCTTGATCGTGGCTTCTTCCAGATCTCCCATCGACAGAAGCTTAGCCAAGCATAGCGTCTCACGAGTCTAACATGAGATCCTTTGTCTCTTGATTTGTTGATCGGGAAAACCTTCCCCGTCTGAATCGATCGAGACGATCGATCCTAGTGTGACCATTGGAAGACCTAGCTAGCTTTGTTACGAAGTTTGAATCTCCAAAGTACAGCAGCCGCACACCGTTGTCACCACCGATCCCGAGAACCAAGCCGCCGCCCCTCTTGCCGCCGCCGGTTTCGGGGAGATTCTCTCCAAGAGAGATCTAGGGTTGTGGACTCTTCGATTGTCATCGAACGAAGAGGGACACCTTAGTCTCCAAAAGTAGTTTGTATTTCTTGTACATTCTAGTTCATTTTTGTTGTAAAGGAATGTTGGTTACTAGTTGTAAGGGTTGGGTGCAACCCGTGTTGTGGGAGTGTTGTCTCCTACATGTGGAAGGGTTCCTTCCGATAGTGCAAGGATTGGATTTTAATCCTGTTGGTGAAGAGACCGAGTCGTCCCTTGTTGGGAGATAGGTCGAAGGGGGAAAGTGGATGTACCCAAATCGGGGAACCACTATAAATAGCTTGTGTACTCTATTTGCTGTACTGTTTTATTTTCGTGTGCAGGTACAATTTTAATTCCACAAAAACGTTGCACGTCACATATTCCCCCCCCCCCATAGGTGAAGCTAGTTGACACTAGGTGGACTTTCAAGTGGTATCAGAGCGAGGTTACTCATCAAAAAGGTTTACACCGTGAGTAGAATCCTGCCACTAGTGTCAGAAGCATGAAGCTGGATTATGAGATCTCTCCACTAAGACTTCCCACATGCACAAAGGAGTATTATCCCGTCTGGAAGATGAGAGTGTCGTATCAATTGGAGGCTATCGATCCTCGAGCATCTTTCATCCTGGAAGAGGGTCCTTTTATTCCTATGAAGACCTCAGGCTCTGGAAAGAATATCCAAGTGCCCAAGTGTATTGCTGAGATGTCGGAGACGGAACTCTCATTATTTAATCTGGACAAGATGATTTGTCAGATTATCATGGATGTCTAGTCTGGACCTTCTCGCTCTAGATTGGAAAATTATGGGACGGCCAAATCTATGTGGGTAATGATCTCAGAGCTGATGGGGGGATCAAAGAAAGCTGGGATCTGCTGTTAACTAGAGGATGAAGCCTATGTGGGGGTCCTCGCCTCTGAAGATGAAGGCAAGGATCAATCGGACAGCATCAGAGCTCTAGTGTCCTTGTCAGAGACTGAAGAAGACATTGAGGAAAGCAGTTCTGATGAGGATGACACAACGGTCACTGGCGCTAGTGACAATAACACTGAAGAGCAGGTAACTTCTTCATCTTGCCCCGTCTCTATTGAAGTTCCTGAAGACAGGAACTATTTCCCTTCTGAAAATCCTGATTCCTTGAAGAGAGCCCTTCAGAAAAGCAACCTACTTGTTGAGGAGCAAGCTCAGGAGATTGCTCGGTTGAAGATCTTGTTGGTTCTCCAATTGGCATCCAACAAGGTCAAGGACTCTAAAATCTCAGATCTAGAGAGTAGTCTAGAGAATGAGAAAAGGATAGTATCTAACTTTTCCAAGGTTGATGCTATGAAGAGAAAGGTAGAAAATGGGTGGATCTCCCGAATTATCAATTCATGGAGAAATGGGGAAACGGTATTCCGACCCCCCCACTCCAAGCAGGAAGGCTACTCATCATGCCTTCAGGTATGATCACAGGAATAATCGTGGTCACTGCAAGGGTGATCTGTCCTCATGTGGAGACACCCATAGTGCAAGGGCCGTCATGGCCACCCATGAGAGAATATCTAAGGCTCATTCTGAGCCCTTTGTATTCTCGGCCACTGCCCCTACTCGGCATGAATCGGCTGGTATCAGCTCTCAGAACTCTTCTCTCCACCCAAGGACACAGGAAAGGGAGGTTAGAAGTCATGCTGTAAGTTCTCATGGGGCCTCAGGAAGGGGGCTGACTGAAAGGAAGGCACCACCTCCCAGGCCTCGTGACGCTCGCTACATGCATTCCTTCCACCCTTCCACGTGTCACGGTGGAAGAGGCAATTTTGGGAGCGGATCCAGATCTATCCCGTTTAGACCTAGGCTCATGACTACCTCAGTCACTAGATCAGGTCAGAAATGGAGATACAACATTCACAAGTGTTGGTGCTGTGGCAAGGTGGGACACTTTGCCATAGACTGTTGGCACAACCCCTCTGTGTCAAGGGCAATGGCCTATCCACATCTCCTGGGCAGAGGTAGTCTTCCTGACAGGATTTCTGAAGGAAGGCATTCGAGTGTTTATGCTAACAAGAACCTAGGACCCAATATGTATTGGGTTCCTAAGGTAAAGTAACTCTCTTTTGCAGGGTAGTCTAGGTTCCCGTAAATATGATGAGAACTAGACAGTAGATGTTTCAAGACTAAATTGGAACAAATATATGGAATATCAGAAGTACTATTTACAATGGGATACTGACATTGAACACCTGGTATGCCTTAACCTGAGGGGGTAAGTTATGAATATCATAATCTCAGGTATTTTTGATCAGCTCATATACTTGAGTCATATACATATATATATAATTATATATATACACATATATGTGTGTACACCTAAGGATAGGTTAACACTGTAAACATAAACTGTAGATACATTAATAAAGATTTACCAGTAATTCCACTGGTAGATTCGAGAACTAACATCTACAGCCTTAAATCAGTTCACTGAAAACTAACGAAGATGCGTCATTGGAATCACTACAACTTACAATTGACATCAAGAAATGTATGGAAAAACCCCGTTCAAACCCTAAATAGACTGGCATTAAGAAATATATATATACATATTTAGAAGATTTTTTAAATTGTGTTGATATCAGAAGACTTCGAGAATCCGGCATGCCTCTTAACCCGTAGATTCCTATTAAAGAATCCCTTCGATTTCGAATTAGACAAACTGAAAACCCGCTAAAACCCGCTTAACCCGAAGACTTCCGCCGAACCTTAGCGTTTCGCTCTTCATACGGAAACCCGTTAAAACACTTTTAAACCCGTCGATATCGCACAGTATCCCGTCGACCCTTCAGATTCCGCTGGAAGCTCACCGAAGGATTCTCACCTTTTCCTCCTTCAAACTCGCTGATTCTTCCCTTCAAACTCGTCGATATCACACAGGATTCTCACCCTTCAAACTCGCCGACTCTTCCCCTTCCGTCGTCAACCGCAGGAATCCAGCCTTTTCCGTCGACAACCACAGGAATCCCGCCTCTTCCCCTTCCGTCGACAACCGGAGGCAACTGGCCGTTTCTTCCCTCAGTAGATCACTCCTCTCGCGTCCAGGGCGCTCGTCCAAGTCTAGGCGGTCTTCTTCCGGTTTCCCGCCATTTCCGTCGATTCTCACCTTCTACGCTCTTGGGTAACCACTTTCTCACCCTTACAGTGACTTACTGTTAGTGTAGTTTCCCTCTTGATTCCTGATTAGCTGTAGTCTTGGGATTTCAGTCTTGCAATGGCTCCAAGGACAACCGCCGGCCTGGTCACTGGTTGTGAGTTGGTTCGAACAGGGTTCTCACATGCTTCTGATGAATTCAGAAACATCATTATCATGCTTGAAGAGGCTGGACTCTCATTCATACTGGAGCACCCCTGTAAAATCTTGGACAAGGAAGTGATGGAGTTCTTCGCAAACGCCAAACTCCGGAATGAAGACTCTCTCATCAAGAGCAAGGTGGCAGGGGCAAAGATCAAGATGTCTGCAAGCAAGCTGACCCAATACTTGCAGCTCACTAGCTCGGCGCACGAGGATTATCTGGATGAACAGGACAAAACCAGGACATTATTATTTTGTGGACTCGCTCGAGGAACTAGGTCGATAAAGCGAAAGGATATGAATGAGGAGGGGAAACTTCTGTCAGACATCATTGGAAAAGTACTCATATGCAAGCCGGGCTCTCATGACCACATCTCTGCGGACATGTTAAAGATCCTTGTGGTAATTGTCTGCAGAAAAAGATTCAACTGGGGGGCATTGCTTTTTGAGAAGATAAAGGACACTCTCAGATCTCCTAGCTTTGGCCGAATCATCAGTCTATATCTTAATCAGTTAAACAGAGATAAGTATGACATGAGTAAAGGCGTTCCACTACATTACTTGAAGAAAATGGACTCGAGTGTCTTTGACAGATGGGAGAGACGCATTGGGCAGGCTGCCGTGGTAAAACAACAAGAAGTATCTCCAGCTGAGGACGGAACTGTGGCTGATTCCTTAGTAATCCCCAGTGAAATTCCTGATGGACTGACTGCAGGAATTGAGGGAGAGCCTCTACCCGCTTATGCTAATATCGTATCTGACATCTCTCATATAGCCAGAGATGCAGTGGCGGATATACAAGAAGAAAGTGAAGCTGTGATGGAGAATGAGGCGGCCCTGATCGTGCATGATCAAGGAGCCGAAGCTAATGTAGAGGAAAATGATGAGGGAAGTTTGAAAGATGATGCTGATGAGAATGAGTTCATGGATGATGAAGATGAGGAAGAAGGAAATGAGGGACAGGAAGCATTGGAGACTCAGGATATCACTGAAGTTCCATCTGACAAGCACGCTCCTGAGATCATTCCTGAGAACATTGGTGCAACAGTGGAGGGGGAGTCCTCTCAGCAGAGACTGCTTAGTACTTCCGAGAAATCTACAGAGGCAGCAAGTATTCCCCCCTTAGAGACTGTGCTCGTGTCCAGCTCTACAGGTGCATCTGCTAAAGAACAAGGCCAAGGAATACCTCCGGATCATCCACTACGAGCTGATCTAGTCAATCACACCGTGAATGTTATTCAGGGTATCGTGGATGAGCTCAAATCATCTTTTGAGAAAGCTCAAAATAAAATGTTAAAAAGAATTCAGAAATCTGATAATCTCATGCTCAAGAACATGGTGGAGATCAATCACAAACTGTACATGATGGAAAAGAAGTTTGAAGATAAGTATACAGCGGCCGGCCAAGCTGTCACTCTTATTATGGACGGATTAAAAAGGAACACCGATACTCTCGCAATAGTAAATCAGAATGCTCATGTCGTAGCAAATAACATTCAAAAGTTTGATGGCAATATGGTGACTCTTAACACCAATCAACAAGCCTTGGTTACCGAGTTCTCCAGAACTACAAAGCACATTGATGAGTCACTGCATTCTTATGCAAACTCCATTGCAGTCGAAGCCAAAAAGGGGGAGAAAGACTATACAGCTAAGATGGTCGAGCTTCAAGAAATCATAATCAAAAACTTTGAGCAGTCAAACACATATGTTTATGACAGTTGCTGGTGGATGCTACAACAAGCGTTAGGCGCTAACATCCCTGAAAATCCTGAGGGTACCCCTGCTCCTGAAATTAATACTGCAGCTGATGAGGGAGCCAGTGCTGAAGAAGCTCATTTAAGTGAAGCTGATGCTCATATGGCTGCTCGGGCCACCTCCAAGGCAAAACTGATGACAATGTTTGACCAAGGAGCCCTAGCAAAAGCCAGGGACAAGAGAAAATCTCAAGAAGGGACGTCTAAGGAAACACAAGCCGAAAAGAGAATCAGATTGAAGGAGGAGGAAGTAAGAAACGAAGAGTGGAGTCCGGTATCAAAGAGTATCATCTTGGACACATTCTGGCTACAAGAAAAAGGGGAACTCAATCGGAACGACGTATACAGCCAGCATGAGTGGGAGCTGCACAAGACGTATGAAGCTAAATGAAACATCTTCTTCAGGACCAACACTGCGGCAGATAAAGCTCCTCCTCCCAGATACTATCCAAAGACCAAGGAGTATGTTGAGAGGCAAAGAAAGAAGTTTTTGGCTCAGAAACATAAGGATGACCTAGCCAAAAATCAATAGACAGAAATTTATAGTTTGTCATTGTCTCATGAACACTTTTATCTTTTCTTATTGTTATATGAACTATCTTGGGAATATATATATATATATATATATATATATATATATATATATATATATATATATATATATATATATATATATATATATGAATTGATGATTGACTCAAGCTTTGATCTGTTTGCCTCTATTTCCTTGTGCCGCAATTTTTTCTTCGAATTCTATATAATGTATATATTATCTGGATGGTGGCATTCATCTTAGCTAGTAGGATTCTGGCTTCGTCAAATAGGGGGAGATTGTTGGGTAATGTATCCACAATTACCCGGATTTGAGGAAGCCTCCTGTCAAGCTAAGATGAATTCATAATGTATTTGATGAAACCTTTTAAGTTGTGCTTGCAGTGATTCCACGCTAAGTGCACTCCAATGTCAGGGTGCAGTAGGTCAATATACACGGGTCTGCACGACGTAATCCTTCGTTGAGCAGATCAGTGTGTTGCCCTACGTGTACTCTCTCTCTATTGGAGTGTACTTACTTTCAAGTGCAGGGCTGTGATTATGCAAGAGCAGACAAGGAGCAAGGATGGGTCAAAGAGCAGCTTTTGGACGGAAAGACGAAAATTCGTCTAAGTGAGAATCGACGAGAATCACCAAGTGATTCTCGCCGATTCGGCGAGAATCACTAGTGATTATCGCCGAATCGTCGAGAATCACTGGCTGATTCTCGCCGTTTCTTTCTGGCTACATCAAAGCGTGCGACTCTGGCGCTAAGTCATAATCGACGAGAATCACCAAGTGATTCTCGCCGATTCGGCGAGAATCACTTGGTGATTCTCGCCGAATCGTCGAGAATCACTGGCTGATTCTCGCCGTCTCTATCCGGCTAAATCAGAGCGTGCAAACAAGTCAACATCGACGAGAATCACCTTTGATTCTCGCCGAATCAACGAGAATCACCTTTGATTCTCGCCGATTCGACGAGAATCACCTTCGATTCTCATCGATTTTGACTTGGGCGATTTTCTGGAAACCGCTGGACCGGACTCTGCTGCTGGCAATGTTTTGAACCAGAATTAGGGTTTCTTCTGGTGGGACCCATAACGGTCATAATGGAGTATTCTACCGTATAAATACACTTGTATTATTGAATAGTAAAACACGAGACAGAAATTCAAAAAGAAGCCGAGCCGCGACGTGACCTAGATCGCAAATTCCGCTCTGCCGCCGCCGTCGCTGCAAGTTGTTCGTCGGTCTTGATCGTGGCTTCTTCCAGATCTCCCGTCGACAGAAGCTTAGCCAAGCATAGCGTCTCACGAGTCTAACAGGAGATCCTTTGTCTCTTGATTTGTTGATCGGGAAAACCTTCCCCGTCCGAATCAATCGAGACGATCGATCCTAGTGTGACCGTTGGAAGACCTAGCTAGCTTTGCTACGAAGTTTGAATCTCCAAAGTACAGCAGCCGCACACCGTTGTCGCCGCCAATCCCGAGAACCAAGCCGCCGCCCCTCTTGTCGTCGCCGGTTTTGGGGAGATTCTCTCCAAGAGAGATCTAGGGTTGTGGACTCTTCGATTGTCATCGAACGAAAAGGGACACCTTAGTCTCCAAAAGTAGTTTGTATTTCTTGTACATTCTAGTTCATTTTTTTTGTAAAGGAACATTGGTTCCTAGTTATAAGGGTTGGGTGCAACCCGTGTTGTGGGAGTGTTGTCTCCTGCGTGTGGAAGGGTTCCTTCCGATAGTGCAAGGATTGGATTTCAATCCTGTTGGTGAAGAGACCGAGTCGTCCCTTGTTGGGAGATAGGTCGAAGGGGGAAAGTGGATGTACCCAAATCGGGGAACCACTATAAATAGCTTGTGTACTCTATTTGCTGTGCTGTTTTATTTTCGTGTGCAGGTACAATTTTAATTCCGCAAAAACACTGCACGTCACCTATTCCCCCCCCCCCCATAGGTGAAGCTAGTTGACACTAGGTGGACTTTCAAGCCCGCAAGTCCAAGAAAACTCCTGACCTCGGCCACGGAAGACAACACTGGCCACTCTTGTATGTCCCTTATCTTTGCTGGATCCACAGCTATGCCCGCTCCACTCACCACATGGCCCAGAAAATTCACCGACGATAGCCAAAACTCGCACTTCGAGAACTTGGCATAAAGCTGATTTTGCCTCAATGTATTCAATACCAACCGCAAATGTGTTTCATGTTCAGCTTTCGACTTCGAGTACACCAAAATGTCATCAATGAACACGATCACAAACAGATCCAGGTACTCTCGGAACGTGCGGTGCATCAAATCCATAAACACCGAGGCCACATTGCACAGTCCAAATGGCATGACTGTGAACTCATAGTACCCGTAACGCATGCCAAATGCGGTTTTGGGAATGTCACCTTCCCGAATTCTCAACTGGTAATAACCAGACTTTAGGTTTAACTTCGAATAGACGGTCGAGCCCACCAGCTGATCAAATAATTTATCAATCCGGGGTATCGGATATTTATTCTTCTCGGTCAGCTTATTCAGTTCACGGTAGTCAATACATAACCGCAACCCTCCATCTTTATTCTTCACAAAAAACACAGGCGCGCTCCAAGGTGACATGCTTGGGCATATATAACCTTGCTCTATCAATTCTTGTAGTTGGACCTTCAACTCAGCCATCTCTTTCGGCGCGACGCAATATGGCGAGCGGGCCACAGGTTTCGCACCTGGCACCAACTCGATCGTGAAGTCAATCTCCTGCTGGGGTGGTAGCCTAGGGAGATCCTTGGGAAACACATCTGGAAATTCTGACATAATCAGAACCTCGCACACACTGGCCTTAGGCTCAACAGCCTGAATCAGTGCGAAGTAACACTCTGCACCCTTCCGAACAGCCTTGACTACTTGGAGTGCAGACATCAATGTACCGCCCACTCCTCGCATACCCGCGAACTTTGTTTCCTGTTCGGTATTATGGCCCAACATGATCTCTTTGGATTGGCAATCAATCAAGGCATGCTGCTCCGCAAGCCAATCCATACCAAATATCACGTCGAATTCTGATATCGACAATACAGATGCAGTCAACCTGAAATCCCAACTTCCTATTTGGACCGCCACATCGCAAGCTTGATCCACAAGCATCCAATAGCCATTCGGCAACACCACTCTGACGTTATCTGTCTTTGCACGACTAGGTATCCCAAGCTGCGCTATGAACTCGCTAGACAGAAAAGAATGCGACGTACCTGTATCAAACAGTGCTCGCGCCAGCGTGTCCCGAATCATCACAAAACCTGTGACAATCATGTCACACACACAAACCGCAAACACATAGGCACTAAGCAAAGCATACAAGCAATATAATATGCCAAACTAAACTCATACCTGTGACGACGTCACTCTGCTTGATGGCCTCCTACAGGCCAAGATTGTAGACCCGGGACTGCGCCTGCGAGGTAGAGAAGTCCACTACTGCCTTGCCCTTCTCCGCATATGACGCTCCCGCCTTCTTTTCATTCTTTGGCGGCACCCGACACTCTTGGGCTATATGCCCCACTCGTCCACAATTAAAGCATGTACGAGTATCCGGCCTTGAGGTAGCCCCCGACGTTGCTCCCGATGCAACTGATGAAGGAGCATGTCCACTTGTCTTGGACTTCTTGCCCCATTTCTTCTTATAAAATGGTTTCCCAGGTCGGGGCACCCTCCACTCCGGTTGCGTCACAGCCAAAGCCCTCTTCCCCTGCACTCTCTTCATATATTTTTTCCAGCGCGCTCGCAGTGTCGACCAACACCTTGAATCCTTGGTTCACCGAACTAGAAAGCAGGAACCTCAGCTCGTCCCGCAGTCCTTCGTAGAACCGATTTGTCTTCCTCTGCTCATCAGCAAAAATAGAACCTGCATACTGCCTTAAGCGTATAAACTCATGCAGGTACGTATCAATACTGTCATCACCTTGCGTTAGCCTTTGGAATTCATTTTCCATGGATATCTGTTGAGCCGCCGGGAGGTGCTTCGCTAGGAATAGTCGGGAGAATTCTTCCATGGATACTTGTGTTAAGGGACGACCCGCCAAGTGATGTAGCTCCATCTCGTCCCACCACAGTCTCGCCTCTCCTTCAAGAAGGAAGGTAGCTAAAGTGACCTTCTGATGTTCCTCCAATCCAATCGCCGTCATGATTCGCTTGACGCGTGATAGCCAATCCTCAGCCTGCGTAGGAGTTCCCACTCCTGAAAACATAGGCGGATGGAAACTCATAAATCGCATCAACTGCTTCTCAGCCGCTCGAGGAACCACATCCACTACAGGTTCAGGCCTTTCCGCCACCTTTTCTGGCCTCACAGCCAGTTGTTCCTGCATAAGTGGCTGTTCTTGGATCATGGCAAACAAAGCCTCAGCAACTAAACACACATGTTCCGCAGACGGTGGACGTGTAGGCACCGTGGCTGGTGCTGTACTTTCATCAGAATGTTGGGGCTCTGACTGCCCAGCTCCACTCCGTGTCACCTAAATGTGGACAAGACACACACATTAGCGGCCTTACACAAGCAAACAACACAAAATAGGAACACGCAGGTTCCTCAAACACATAAATTTGCATTCCTATCATGGACATTCAGGAGTTCAATCGTATATACTAGAAGGTCTGGCCGGGGCCCCACAGCATATATCACAAAATAGGCGGTGAAGGTACGGGATGATACCAGAGTAGCGCAGCGCACCTTAACACATTGCATTCTAGCGGAATCCTATACTAACACTTTGAACTCCACACTTGAACGTCCAACATATAACACAACTCCACATTGTATATATAATAGGAATGTCTTACAACAACACGAAAGTTGGCCTTATGGCCTTATATGGCTTCCAAACAGTGGCATAAACATTGGAGCGCAGGCCGGCCACATTAAAAGAAAACACAACATTCATCCAATTAGGCTTCAAGGGCTAGCAGCGGTAGCAGCAGCAGGGACATCACCATTTATTCATCCTGCTTGGCTCTCCAGCACCTGTACAGGGACAATCCACCCAACAGTGGCAAACAGAAGCAACGGTCAGCGTTCAGCTGACCAAATTATAACGACCCTACCCCTTTTCTCGGGGCAGCGGTAAACTTCCCTGCAGGCATATCATAACACAAGCATGGCAATATATCTCATATCATGTACTTTCACATACACATGCCATCACAACCGTCATCCACCCGGCCCAACGGTCCGTGCACTCAGGGCACATTCTTGGTGTACTGGCAAATTAGTTGTCCACCACTGTATCAGGGCCCCAACCCAACGGCAACTCTCTTGAGCATTTACTCCATGCTGTGCCGCCGGAGTTCTAGTCTTAAAACACCGGGATGGCCCGTAGCCCCCCCATTGTGTCATGGCACGCAGGACTAAGACTCTCACTATGAGCTCCAATAGACCGCACCTTCTGGTCCACATCGGACGGACATAACGCAGGTTGGATCCTCCACCCCCCGTTGCTCAAATCGCCTTGCCTTCACCGAGTACGGCGTACTAGCGGCTTAATCAAAGGCGCGGGTCGGTCTCACCAATCCTATTCTTGGCATTCAAGCCTGGGCATTTCATTACACTCATTCATCTCACAACATTAGCGAGTCTTTCCTGGGCATACCAATACTTCCTGTTACTCGTTCACAGGTACGACACCGTCATATCACAAATATCAGGGGTCTTTCCTGGGCACACCAGTACTTCCTGCTACTCTCTTCACAGGTACCACTTACGACATCAAGCATCACAAAGGGTCTTTCCTGCTTACACCAGTACTTCATGTTACTCATTCACAGGTACGACCCAATATCACAAGCATAACACGGATATTTCCTGGACTACCACTCCAGTACTTCCTGCTACTACCCTCCACAGGCATAACCCGTTGACTCCTTAAACTACACGTTGATCATGCAGTCTTCTCTGATTCGTATGAAACATCACCAATCCAAACCAACCTGTCCAGATGGGCTTCACACAGCATGCCTATTCCGTACTCTTTTTCCGAATCTATATGCCAACAAAAGGGGATTCCATGAATCACCCAAAAGAGTCCCAAAATCAGCCACCTCTTGGTGGGGAAATCACAAACATATGCCAAAAAGTAAGCCTTCACATGGCTAGGAAGAAAAGTCGTTACCCTTGAAGACCGCTTTGGTGCCATGAAGTTCCTAGCTGGCTAGAAAGAGCGTTTCCTCTGCAAAACTGGACTCGGATTACCGCTTGACACTCACAAGCTCCACCACCGAACAGCCCCTCTTCTTCTTCTCTATCTTCCTTTCCCTTTCTCTCTCTAAACTTGTAGAAAGATGAAGGCAATAACAAAATGAGAATACATTCTCTGTTTTCGGCCTTAAGGAAGCAGGAAAGAAGCTCAGCCCTTGGATCCAAGCTGAGAAAACTGGACGGCTACGAAAAATCGGGAAAACCGATTTTCGCATCTGACACGCCCTGTGACACGCCCATGTCACAGATCGTGTACTCAAAGCGGTGCTCAACCCGCCTTATCCCCCAAAACAGGTCACCGCCACGGGACACGCCCAAAGTTACGCCCGTGACACAGATCTGCGCTCGACGATCTGCGTTCGACGATTAGGTAGTGATCGTCGAGCTCACCAGCGATCGTCAAACAACGTGTTCGACGATTTTCGTTCGACGATCAGCGCATTCGACAGTATCCGTTCGACGATCGGGCAGCGATCGCCGAATTGGCCCAGCGCTCGACGATTCCGCGATCGACGATTTCCGTTCGACGATTTGCCAGCCCACGACGCCTTTGCTAAATCGTCGAGCTCAATTCGTTGAACACAGCATTTTGTCGACCTGACGCCGAACCCGAGCGGTGTTGGGTATTGTATCCACAATGTACCTGATTTGAAGAAGCCCCTGGACAAGCTAAGGTCAATAGACTATGTATTTGATAAACTTCTTCAAGTTGTACTTGCAGTTTCTCCACGCTAAGTGCACACCAATGTCAGGGTGCAGTAGGTCAATATACACGGGTCTGCACGACGTAATCCCTCGTTGAGCAGATCAGTGTGTTGGCCTATGTGTGCTCTCTCTATTGGAGTGCACTTACTTTCAAGTATAGGGCCGTTCATATGCAAGAAGAGACAAGGAGCATGGAGGATCAAGGAGCATCTCCTAGGTGGAAGACGAAAATTCGTCCAAGGCAAATTCGACGAGAATCACCAAGTGATTCTCGCCGAATCGGCGAGAATCACTAGTGATTCTCGCCGAATCGACGAGAATCATTAGTGATTCTCGCCGACTCCTTCTGGTCATCTCAAAATGGTGCCAAGTTAGATTCGACGAGAATCACCAGTGATTCTCGCCGAACCAGTGGCCAAGGAGCTCATGTATACAAAGTGAAATTCGTTGAGAATCAATAAGTGATTCGGCGAGAATCATTGATGATTCTCGACGAATCGTCGAGAATCACTTGGTGATTCTCGCCGATTCGTCGAGAATCATATGCGATTCTCGCCGATTTTTCCTTAGCGATTTCTCAGGATGCTACTGGACCGGATTCTGCTTCTGGATTAGTTTGAACCGGATTCTGGGGATTTCTTTTGTGGGTCCCACAACGGTCAAATTTGTTGTATCTACAGGGTATAAATACATGGGTATTTTGAACAGTAATTACACAGAAAGAAACCGAGCAAGCAAAAACCCTAATATCGCAATTTCTCTCCGCCGCCGCCGTCACGCTCGGGAACGCACGTCGCCGCCGCTGATCGTTCATCTTCCCGATCTCCGGCGACAGAAGCTTAGCAAGGCTTGAGTCTCACGCGTCTATCCAGAGATCCTTTGTCTCTCGATTTGTTGATCGGGAACACTTCCCATCCGAATCGATCGAGACGACCGATCCTCGTATGACCGTTGGAAGACCGAGCTTGCTTCGCAACGAAGTTTGGATCT
This sequence comes from Platanthera guangdongensis, assembly GCA_039583875.1. Classification (NCBI taxonomy): domain Eukaryota; kingdom Viridiplantae; phylum Streptophyta; class Magnoliopsida; order Asparagales; family Orchidaceae; genus Platanthera; species Platanthera guangdongensis. Next base: position 127,625,478 of record CM077161.1, on the reverse strand, counting down.
CCAAGTTCAGCAGCTGCTCTTCATCGTAGCCGCCGATCCCGAAGCTAGCCGCCGCTCGTGTGCCGCCGCCGGTTCCGGGGAAATCCTCTCCAAGAGAGACCTAGGTCGTAGACTCTTCATCGACTTCAAGAACACGTCGTCGAACAAAGAGGAACACCGTAGTCTCCAAAAGAAGTTTGTATCACGTGTACATTCTACATTTAATTTCGTTGTAAAGGAACTTTTGTTCCGTGTTGTAAGGGTTGGGTGCAACCCGTTTTGTGGGAGTGTCGACTCTCACGTGTGGAAGGGCTCCTTCCGTTAGTGCAGGGATTGGATTTCAATCCCGTTGGAGAAGTGACCGAGTCGTCCCTTGTTGGGGAGATAGGTCGAAGGGGGAAAGTGGATGTACCCAAGTCGGGGAACCACTATAAATTTGCTGTGTATTCTGTGTGCTGTGGTTTTTGTTTTTATTATGCAGGTACATCCGTAAATTCCGCAAAAGAATCACACGTCACCTATTCCCCCCCCCATAGGTGCACATAGTTGACACTAGGTGGACTTTCAAGTGGTATCAGAGCCAGGTTACTCATCAAAAAGGTTAACACCTTGAGTAGAATCCTGCCACTAGTGTCAACAAGGAGACATACATCTACTATGGACGGGCTCAAGTACTCCGGCAAGATCCCAGTGTGCAACAGACTCAACTTTCCTATCTGGAAGGAAAGGATCAGGTTCTACATGGAAGCAGTGGACCCTCGACTGTTCATGATCGTGCTGGAGGGACCTTATGTCCCCACTAAGGCCTCCACCATTGATCCCACCAAGAAAGTGCCGAAGACACTCTCTGAAATGGACAAGGATGAGATGGTCCTAGTGGGCCTTGACATGAAGGCAAGAAACATCCCGGTCAGTGCAGTTGATGACTCGATGATGCAGAACTTCAGCAACTACAGGACAGCTCAGGAGATCTGGCAGTGTCTGATCATTCTTATGGAGGGCATAGATGAAGTGAGGGATGATCGGAGATCCCTCCTGAACCAGAAGTATGAAGCCTTCAGACAAGGGCCGAAGGAAGAGATCGAGGTCACCTACGAGAACTTCCTAAAGATTGTCAACGCCCTCAAGGGGTACGGAAGAGTGTTCACCAATGGTGAACTCAATGACAAATTCCTTAGGTCCCTTACTAAGGAATGGGACACTAAGATCTGCGCCATCAGAGAATTTGGCAGACTGGCAGAAACTGATCCACAAATTCTGTTTGGGAAGCTGATGTCCTATGAGCTTCAGCTGAACACCAGGAAAGCTGAGGAAGAAGCAGAAAAGGCTGCTGCAAAAGAAAAGACTGTGGCTCTAAAAGCCAGTCACTCCAGAAAAGGGAAGAGCACGGTGTCGTACCGTGCCAGGAAAAAGGATGAGGAGGAGGACTCCGATCCATGCTCCTCCAGCTCAGAACTGTCGGAGGAGGATTTCTCCATCATCACTCGAGAGTTCAAGAAGTTCCTCAAGATGAGGAATCAAAGAAAGAGATACGGCTCCTCTTCCAGACATCAGAAGAAAAACTACTCTTCTGACAGGTATGCATCTAAACCCAATAAACATCGTTCTTCTGACATTATTTGCTTTGGATGTAATAAGCCAGGGCACGTCGTGGCCGACTGCTATCAAGGCAAGAGGGAAAAAGGAAAAGAAGAGGAGCACAAGTCCTCCAGAGACAAGAAGAAGGAGCGAAGCTACATCGCTAAACGGCCAAAGACACTAAGTGAGTCTGATTCCTCAGACTCCAGTGATGATGAAGAAGCCTACTTCGGGCTGGTGGGTCGATCGGACTCAGAAGGAGAATGCCCCCCATTCACTGGGAAGGTAAAAGCTCACACCCCTCTCTCCGACTCCGACTCTGATCCTGAGTCTCGGGATGATGAACCTGAGGATAGCCCTTCGGCCCGTGAAGCTGAGCTCCTCGAAAAGTATGAGCTTCTGCTCAACACTTTCGACGAGTGCCGCAAGAGACTGAAGGCTGAGAAGAAGGAAATAAAATTCCTTACGGGTGAGTGTGTATCCCTAAGGGAAGAGGTCACTAGCTTGATCTCTCTCAGACAGGAGCACATTGACCTAACTTCAAAGCACTCAGAGTCTTTGAAGCTCCTTGATCTCAAGCAGGAGGAAGTCAACAAATTGGAAGAACTACTTGCGGCAGAAAGGAAGATCGTACAGAGCTTATCTATGCCAAAAACAGTGCTTCCAGTCGTTGACACCTTCTCTGCTCAGGCCAAAGGAGCTGGCTTGGGGCATATTGGGGCATCTGGTTCTTCATCTAGGAGAAACAAGAACCAGAGGAAGAATAAGGCCGCCAAGAAGGCCTCTGCTGATGAAAAGGGGAAGGCTCCTCATAGTCCTGTTGCGTTCAGAAAGCCTGGCTTTCCTTGCAACCAACATGACTTTGAGTCAACATTTGGGCATCATTTCCGGCCCTCGGTTGCAAAGCCTAAGAGCCGGTATGACGGTTGGAACTTCCCCCGGAATTTTGGTGAGAGTGCCTTCAAGGCACCTTATGAGAAAATCCACATAGGAAGTTATGGTCCGTTCTCCAGCGGCCATAATGGAAAGCAGGCACCAAATGCCAAGCCTGTTATACAGAAGGTGACAAAGTCATGTGACTGTTGTCACCATGAGGTCTCCACCTCCAGATCCAAGGCCCCAGCTGCACCCACCGTTCCCAGGGTAAGGCAGGAGCCTAGGAAGAGATACAACAGGTTCGACTGTTGGTGCTGTGGCAAAGTCGGTCACTTTGCCGTGGATTGTTGGTTTAATCCAAGACATTACGAGACTCCCCATGTTAACAATGCGAGGCCGGCCACTCGTAGGGTTAACCAACCGAGGGGGAGTGTGCTAACTAGGAATCTATGACCCAAAGTCGATTGGGTTCCTAAGGCGAATTAATTTTGTTTTGCAGGAATGTCCAAAGGCCACCAAAACGCCAGTCTGGTATTTGGATAGTGGATGCTCCCGGCATATGACTGGGACAAGAAGCCTGCTGCGTGATTACACTCCCGTCGAGAATGGACCCAAAGTCATCTTCGGAGGGTCAGATCGAGGAGTCACCAGAGGTTACGGTATGATTTCCAACGGTATAATCTCTATCACCGACGTGGCTTATGTTGAAGGGTTAAACCATAACCTGATCAGCGTAAGTCAGTTATGTGACAAAGGTTATGACGTTAAGTTCTGCAAGGATAAATGTCTGATAATTTCACGTACCTCTTTTGAGACGGTATTATCAGGCATTAGGAGCAGAAATATCTTCTTCTTAGATTTTCTTAGTATAGATTCATCTACCCCCGTATGTCTTGTGGCAACAGGCAGTGCATCTCTTTGTGAACAATGGCACAAGAGATTGGCACATATTAGTTATAAGACAATTAGTATGCTCTTTTCTAAGAATTTAGTAAGAGATGCTCCCAGTATCAAGTGCATCAAGGATAGCCCCTGTCATGCATGCCAGATGGGCAAACAAACACGGGCTACCTTTAAGAGCATTGCAGACAAACACTCTTCCCGATGTCTTTACCTGTTACATATGGACTTGTTTGGTCCAATGCAAGTTCATAGCTTGGGAGGCAAATCATATACGCTAGTGATAGTTGATGATCACTCTCGGTTTACATGGGTGTTCTTTTTGAAACGAAAGTCAGATACTTTTGACATCTTCACTAATTTTGTCAAGCAGGTTCAGAATGAATTTAACTGCTCTGTGGTCAAAGTCAGAAGTGACCATGGAACAGAATTTGAATCTGGTGCTATGACAGAATTCTGTGAAGAACATGGTATCTTTCATGAGTTTTCCTCCCCACGCACTACTCAGCAAAATGGGGTTGTGGAGAGGAGAAATAGAACTCTCATTGAAGCCTGCACGACAATGCTGAAAGACGCCTCTCTCCCGGAATACTTCTGGGCAGAGGCTGTCAATACAGCTTGTCATGCACAAAACCGAGCATTGATCAACAAGCATCATCGTAAGACGCCCTACGAGCTACTGAAAGGCAGGAAACCAACCATGTCCTACTTAAGGATTTTTGGTTGCAGATGCTATGTAGTAAATAATGGGAAGTACCCGCGTACTAAATTCGGTGAAAAATGCTTCGAAGGCATATTCATGGGCTATAGTTCCCATAGTCGGGCATATAGGGTCTTCAATAAGAAAACCCTAGTGGTAGAAGAATCAATAAATGTTGTATTTGATGAAGGAAGTTTGCTTCACAGCAACTCTTCCAATAGTTTTCTTGAAGATGCAGGTGCACGATTGAAACAGCTGAGTCTGGATGAGCCCGCTAAAGATGACACTCCTAAGTACGTCAAAGTGTCCACCTCCACGTCATCTGAAAATGTCGAAGATCAAGATGAATCAAATCTCTTGGAAGAAAGAGAATCCCAAGAAGTAGTTGAAGCTCCAGACGCCAGACTTCTAGAGCTCCGTCACGTGAGGGATCATCCTAGAGAACAGATCATCGGGGATCCTCGTGTCGGCGTCAGAACTCGAAGAGGTACAACTAACGAAGTATTGCATCTAAGCTTCCTGTCACAGGTAGAGCCAAAGAAGTTCGACGAGGCGAACAAGGATGCGGCATGGATTCTGGCCATGCAAGAGGAACTACATCAATTCGAACGGTGCAAAGTTTGGATGCTGGTTCCCAGACCATACAAGCAGAATGTGATCGGCACAAAGTGGATCTTCAGAAACAAGCTGGATGAACATGGTGTCATTGTAAAGAACAAAGCCAGGCTGGTGGCTCAAGGTTACCGACAGGAGGAAGGGATTGATTTCGACCAGACCTTTGCACCAGTAGCAAGGCTGGAGGCAATCAGGTTGTTCCTGGCGTATGCTGCAGTCAAAGGATTCACAGTCTATCAAATGGATGTGAAATCGGCATTCCTGAACGGAGACCTGAAAGAGGAAGTATACGTCGCTCAACCCCCAGGTTTTGTCGATCCTACTTTTCCAAACCATGTCTACTTTCTTAATAAAGCATTATATGGGTTGAAACAAGCTCCACGAGCTTGGTATGAGACTTTATCTAGGTTTCTTCTTGAGAACAAGTTCTCTAGAGGTAAAATAGATAAAACATTGTTTCTCAGGGAAGTCAAAGGCAAGATTTTGCTGGTGCAAATCTATGTCGATGACATAATCTTCGGCTCAACGGACAACAATCTTTGCAAAAAGTTTTCTAAACTTATGCAAGGAAAGTTTGAAATGAGCAGTATGGGAGAGCTCAAGTATTTCTTAGGACTTCAAGTGAAACAGTCTGAGGATGGAATCTTCATCTCTCAGACGAAGTTCACAAATGAACTCCTTAAGAAATTCGGTATGGAGAGTGCAACCTCTATGAGGACTCCAATGGGATCCACCATGTCTCTGGATAAGGATGAGAAAGGTAAACCTTTCGATGAAACCAAATACAGAAGCATCATTGGATCCCTGCTCTACCTTACTGCCAGTAGACCGGATATTATGTTCTCCACATGTGTCTGTGCCAGATATCAGGTGAACACTAAGGAATCTCACCATGTCGCTGCAAAGCGAATTCTAAGATACCTTAAAGGTACTCCTGATCTTGGCTTGTGGTACCCGAGAAACAATGATGTCGAGCTAATAGGCTTTTCAGATGCTGATTTTGCAGGGAGTAGGGATGACAGGAAAAGCACTTCCGGGACGTGTCAATTCCTCGGAAGAAGGCTTATCTCATGGAACAGCAAGAAGCAGAACTGTGTGGCTACCTCCACAGCAGAATCTGAGTACATCTCCGCAGGCAGCTGCTGCGCGCAACTCCTTTGGATCAGAAATCAGTTGGCCGACTACAACCTTCAGTTCAAGGAAGTTCCAATGTACTGCGACTCCTCTAGTGCAATTGCCATTGCCAACAATCCTGTCTCGCACAGCAGAACGAAGCATATTGAAGTGCGCTACCACTTCATTCGGGAGCACGTGGAAAACAAGGACATCTCTCTCTGTTATGTCCCCACGGACAAGCAGATTGCTGATATATTCACAAAGCCCTTAGACGAGACCAAGTTCAATCTTTTCAAGACCGAATTGGGGATGCTCAATTATGAAGCATAAAGACTACCGAAGCTCCCGACTCGTGCATGATCTGAGGGGGAGCAGGGAACTCCAGAGTGAGTACAGCTGCAAGAACTGAGGGGGAGCTAAGGGCCAAAGGTTACAGACCCCGATTTGCCGAAGCCGAAAAGGGGGAGATTACCCTCTCGGGGTCAAGGCTAAGGTGGCTCCAGCTTGCTCCCAAGCAATCGGTATTGGTAAGGGATGACTCCACTCAATGTTAAGTTTATGGCTTTCATTTGCACTTGCTTTCCTTTCCATTTGCTTTATTCACCTTAGCTTGTAGGGTTTAGGCTTCTTCAAATAGGGGGAGATTGTTGGGTATTGTATCCACAATGTACCTGATTTGAAGAAGCCCCTGGACAAGCTAAGGTCAATAGACTATGTATTTGATAAACTTCTTCAAGTTGTACTTGCAGTTTCTCCATGCTAAGTGCACACCAATGTCAGGGTGCAGTAGGTCAATATACACGGGTCTGCACGACGTAATCCCTCGTTGAGCAGATCAGTGTGTTGGCCTATGTGTACTCTCTCTATTGGAGTGCACTTACTTTCAAGTACAGGGCCGTTCATATGCAAGAAGAGACAAGGAGCATGGAGGATCAAGGAGCAGCTCCTAGGTGGAAGACGAAAATTCGTCCAAGGCAAATTCGACGAGAATCACCAAGTGATTCTCGCCGAATCGGCGAGAATCACTAGTGATTCTCGCCGAATCGACGAGAATCACTAGTGATTCTCGCCGACTCCTTCTGGCCATCTCAAAATGGTGCCAAGTTAGATTCGACGAGAATCACCAGTGATTCTCGCCGAACCAGTGGCCAAGGAGCTCATGTATACAAAGTGAAATTCGTTGAGAATCAATAAGTGATTCGGCGAGAATCACTGATGATTCTCGACGAATCGTCGAGAATCACTTGGTGATTCTCGCCGATTCGTCGAGAATCATATGCGATTCTCGCCGATTTTTCCTTAGCGATTTCTCAGGATGCTACTGGACCGGATTCTGCTTCTGGATTAGTTTGAACCGGATTCTGTGGATTTCTTTTGTGGGTCCCACGACGGTCAAATTTGTTGTATCTACAGGGTATAAATACATGGGTATTTTGAACAGTAATTACACAGAAAGAAACCGAGCAAGCAAAAACCCTAATATCGCGATTTCTCTCCGCCGCCGCCGTCACGCTCGGGAACGCACGTCGCCGACGCTGATCGTTCATCTTCCCGATCTCCGGCGACAGAAGCTTAGCAAGGCTTGAGTCTCACGCGTCTATCCAGAGATCCTTTGTCTCTCGATTTGTTGATCGGGAACACTTCCCATCCGAATCGATCGAGACGACCGATCCTCGTGTGACCGTTGGAAGACCGAGCTTGCTTCGCAACGAAGTTTGGATCTTCAAGTTCAGCAGCTGCTCTTCATCGTAGCCGCCGATCCCGAAGCTAGCCGCCGCTCGTGTGCCGCCGCCGGTTCCTGGGAAATCCTCTCCAAGAGAGACCTAGGTCGTAGACTCTTCATCGACTTCAAGAACACGTCGTCGAACAAAGAGGAACACTGTAGTCTCCAAAAGAAGTTTGTATCACGTGTACATTCTACATTTAATTTCGTTGTAAAGGAACTTTTGTTCCGTGTTGTAAGGGTTGGGTGCAACCCGTTTTGTGGGAGTGTCGACTCTCACGTGTGGAAGGGCTCCTTCCGTTAGTGCAGGGATTGGATTTCAATCCCGTTGGAGGAGTGACCGAGTCGTCCCTTGTTGGGGAGATAGGTCGAAGGGGGAAAGTGGATGTACCCAAGTCGGGGAACCACTATAAATTTGCTGTGTATTCTGTGTGTTGTGGTTTTTGTTTTTATTGTGCAGGTACATCCGTAAATTCCGCAAAAGAATCACACGTCACTTATCCCCCCCCCCCCCCCCATAGGTGCACATAGTTGACACTAGGTGGACTTTCAAGCGGGACACGCCCTCTGTCACGCCCGTGTTCCAGGGCGTGACCACCCAAACACTTTTCGTCGAACGACTTTCGTCGATCTCGGCACAACTCTGCACCCGAGCAGGACATGCCCTGGGACACGCCCGTGTCCCAGGCCGTGTCACCCAAAATTTTGCCTGCTGAAAAATTGGGCTGTTACAGGGAAACCGTTCTCTTACACTACAATCAGGTAACAGCTCCAAGTGCTCGCGACCAATGGTAGTTGCAAAATCAACACGCTACGTCAAACACGCGCGATCAAGCAAGGGAGAATGAAAGGTAAAGCACTCCCATGGTCTGTATCTCTTTAGTTTAACAATATGAAATCCCATGTTACATTTCATCATACTTGTGTTAGGTATAGTGTGCAGGTTTTTAGGAATGAAGAACGGGATTTTCAATCTCTGTGACATACAACTGGGCTTTAGCTCTACCGTTGGCGCTAGTAGTGCAAGCTTAAAGTTGAACCCGTAATGATTTCTCTCTATGACCTACCGTCGGGCGCTAGCCCTGTCGTCGGGCGCCAGCCCTACCGTCGGGCGCCAGCCCTATCGTCGGGCGCCAGCCCTACCGACGCGCGCTAGCCATTTCGACAACCGTCGAATCAATAGCATCGAGAAGAAACCGCTACTGTCGGGCGCTAGCCTTATCGCACTGCGGTATCTAAAAGAGGCAAGAATATTTTAGGATATTTTTCCTAATTTTATGGACAGCTGGCGACACAGCGTGAAAGGACCTATCTCGGGCGCTAGTGCTACCGCCGGCGGTAGCTTATTTAAAAAGAGGCTATAAAAGCGCGCATTTCTTTTTCTGAGAAAAAAGGGAGGAGAATTGCACGTTTAGGGTTCGGCTGCCGCCTCTATTGGTGCGAACCATGGTCTCCACGCAAGAAAAAGTGAAATTTCTCTCTCTTGTTTGTGATCAAATAACTCTGAAGAGCGAAGTCTCCAACGACCATCAGTAGTTGATCGAGTGCGAGAAGAACGGCATTCAGAATCATCAATTACACACCGTTCTACGGAGGAATTCTTCTTTGAAGGAGCAATAGTTTCAAACTTCTTTATCTTTATTTGAACTTTTTTCTCTTTTCTAATTGTTGTGTGTGAAAGGAAAATTGATCGGGGAGGTTGTCGGAATCCGGGAAGGGTTCCATGGGAAATCTTTCTGGCAGGACGTCTAGACTTGAGAGATCAAGTAGGCTCTAAGACCCTTCCTGGGAGGAAGGTGAGGAGACGGCTCGCCAATCTTCTTGGGAAGAAGAGAGAGAGAGTGAACCAGTCTTGGTTGAGGGTCAGTATAGAAAACAAAAGAGAATTGTTTGTTTCATCACCTCCGATCTCCGACGTCACAGAGATCTAGTTGTATTGTGGTAAACCCTTGTTTTTAGTTTTGAATAAAATTATATTTCTTTTATTTCACCTCAAATTTATGGTTGTTTGTTGCTAGGGTTTTAAGGGGCGTATGGAAAATTAAAAAACAAAATTTCACAGGAAAAGTGTTTTTGTGACCTACCGCCGCGCGGTAGTTGACAACCATCCACGTTAGCTTCCAAACTAGGTTTCCCCGCTGAAATTCCTTTTAATTCTGCATTTAATTGAAAACCTTATTCACCCCCCCCCCCCCTCTAAGGTTGATCACTAGATCCAGCAATTGGTATCATAGGGAGGTTATTCCAAAAACGATTTCACCACCGGGAATAAAGGCCAACTTCAATCTCGAATCTACTAGCGGGTATGGAAGTTTGTGTTGAAACCGGAACCCGGCTTCCTGTGGAGCTCGCCCTTGGGGAAAGGGGTGGTCTCGCGCCTACTTCGCTCCTGCAAGAAAAAACAACAAGACAAGGAGAAACAGACCCAAGGGCTCGGCGGGGAGGTCCCACCACAAACCCGGAAGATCTCAGAGCGCTTCCCCTCCTTAGCCTGAAGCCGAGCTAAGGTACCCTCAGAAAGCACTTAGAGAATTTGGGGAGAGGAGCTCAGGGGAAAAAACATGCTTTCAGGGGTACCCCTTGGGTCCTATTTATAGTTTTTGAAACCCGGACTGCCAATAACCAAAATAACTGGCCTGAAATTACCAGGAAACCCTTGGCTGGGCCTGCCAACAGCCAAACTCCGCTGTTTTGAAGGGCTATGGGCAGACCAGCAGGGGTAAAACAATAAAAAATACCTCTGACCCACAGGCGAGCTGGGACCCCTGGCCACCTCGGCATGCTTTGCTTGTCAACTGCTGCCGAGCTCTACTACGAGGGCGCGAGTTGCAGCTCGCTCGGCGAATGCCGAGCTTCGGTTCGCCGATCGTCGATCTCTGGTCGACGGATGCCGAACTCTGGCCCGCTCCTGCTGCTGCCGAGCTCGCCTGCTGCTGCCGAGCTCGCCGAGCTCGCCTGTTTGGGCTTTGTTGAACTTGCTCGCCGGACACGGGGTTGTACACAATCCCCGCTCTTTTCGAGCTTGCCAAAAAGCTCGGAAAGAAACATCCAACCCGAAGTGTGCGGCGAGCTCCGGCTGGCGAGTTGAAGGGAATCTTATGGTGGGGGCCACCTGCGGCTATATATATGTGCACCTGCTCTGCTACCTGGCTCTTGCCATTCCCCCTGCTGCCTTGCCAAGATGCCCCTTCCTAAGGAGATTCAAGAGCGCATAGATCGAGCTCGCCGGGCTTCCGAGGCTCGTATTGCCGCGCTGACGGCGGTCCCCGCAAAGGTCCCTCAAATTGATCCCGCCGAGCCGGGCTCCAAGAGGTCAAGGCCATTTCTCGAGGCGGCTGAGCCCATCTTCCACGACCTGAGGACCACTTTGGCTCGCGAGACCGGCTCTTCTACTCGAACTGTTCTGGAGAATGATAGGGAGGTCGTTGTTGTCGGTGATGATCAGGGCGGCCTTCCAGATGACGAGGGGACCGCGCCGCGGGTTCCTACGCCGCGAGGCGAGGCTGTCCCTGCCACTTCACAACTTTCGGCCCCGGACAACCGTCCACGGGATCCGCCGCTCCTCTTCGGGATCCTGCCTGTGAGCTCGCAGAGGCCAGCTTCGCCGCCTGGCTCCCCTCCTCGGCACATTGATGCGCCCGCCGGGGGGGGGGCCCGGGGTCCATTCCTGTCCCGGGCTTCGAGCCCATCTCGCCGGGAGCTCGCGGCCCAGGTCGCGGGAAGGACCTGAGGTTCATCCCTCCTCGCATCTCTTTGGAGCCGCCGAGCTCTTCAGGTCTGCCTCGCTCAACCCTGTGCTTCACAAGCTTTTGCTCTGCTGACATCTGCCTTTACAGCCCTTCCCAGTCAGTCGGCTGCCGAGGAGTCCTCGCGAGCGGCCCACCATTCTCACCTCCCATCTCCGAGCTCGCTGGACTCTTACCTGGGTCCGGAGGTGGATCAGGGCGAGCTGTCGAGGAGGGAGGTCAGGCTCCTCAAGAAGCTGGTGTGCAGCCTGCGCGAGGTGCAAGGAGCCAACGAGACGCTGCAGCGTGACTATGCGCGCCTTGCCGAGGAGGTGCGCCTTGGCCGGCCTGGCGAGTTGATGTCTCCTTCCCGACTCCTGGATGAGATAGATGACGGCCTCCTGGTCGCGCAAAGGAACTCTGGAAGGATCCGCGAGCTTCTCCGCGCGCGGCAGCTTGGGGGGCGGGGATCGCGAGGCCGGGGTAGGTAAACTTGCGGGCTCCCCTGCCGAGCCGACCGGCGCTCGCATCCTGGTGCCCTCCCCGCTCGCGCGCCCTGTTTTTCTTCTGTTTCGAACTTTCCCCTGCGGGGATGAATAATTTTTAGAACATTTTAATTGTTATTTAAATAAAATGCCGTAATGTTTGGACTTAGCCTCAGTGAGGATGCGCCGGAAGTCGGCGAACTGGGGTGGTGAGCTGGGGTGGCGAGCTGGGATGGCGAGATGCGCCGATGTGACGGCCTGCCTCAGATTCTTTTCTATAAATAGCCCCCCCCCCCCCCCCCCTCACCTACCCCCGTACTATCTTTATTGCTCTGCTTCCCTTCGTGCTTTTTCTTTCTTCTGCTCGCGTTGCCTCTCTGCTTCTTTCCTGCGACCATGGGCAAGACTAATCCGGACGTCGATGGCCGCTCCAAGCGCGCGCAGCACTTCGCCGAATATTGTTTCTTTGACGGCAACACCAGCGAGGAGGAGCTCGCCGAATTCAAGGCCCTGTACGTGCCGCCGGGCTTTGAGGCGCGCAGGCCGGGGCCGGGCGAGGCCATCAATACGTTCTACGAGAACGAACTCGCCTTCCCCATCTCGCACTTCGAGGTGGGGCTGCGACTTCCTTTGTGGCCGGAGATCCGGCAGATCTTGAAGTACTACGGGGCCGTCCCCGCACAGCTGAATTCCAACGCCATCGCAATGATGGTGGCGTTCGCGAGCTACCTCCGGCGGGAGAGGATCGAGTTCAACCTGACTGTGTTCAGGAAACTCTTCTCATACAAGGCGACGACGGACGGGGTCGCCTACTTCGGCGGCTCCTTGATCAAGGTTCGCGAGATCACGAACAAGCACCACACCTGGATGACCAAGATCGCCTTCATCAAGGGCGATCTCGGCAACATCCCCTACTCGCCGCAACAGAAAGGCGAGGAGGTGTACCGCCCGCCGACCGTGTCCGGCAACGACGCCGAGCTCCACAAATTCTTCCTCCACAAGGATTTCGAGGTCGCCTTCCTGCGGAGGGGCCTCGACGCGCTTCCCCCGGTTCTGCCCGGCGAAGTTATGCTTCCTTCCTCTTGCCGAGCTCGCCTACTCGCGGACTCGGCACATTATCATCTCTGGGATTTCTAACCTTCCCAAGTATTTTTGGCAGGGGAGCGAATAATCCCCGCGAACCCGCCTTTTGCGGACCCGGGGCTTGAGACTGACCCTCTTGCTCGCGAGAGGGCGGCGGCAGCGGCCTGCCGAGATGAGGCGCTCTCCTCGCAGCCCTCTTCCAGCAAGAGGCGTCCTGAGGACGCGGGGTCGAACCCGCCATCCGGCCCCCGCCAGGTGAAGAAGATGCGGAGAGCCCTGCTGGCTCCGCGGGGGCAACAACAACAACGACATCAGTCCAGCCCCAAGTACATCAGCTCGTCGGAGACCCCTCCCAACGCGTCTCCGGAGAGCCCGCTGAAGGAGACTACCAGCAAGGGCAGAAAGGGTGGCAAGGCCCCCTCTTCCTCGGCTGCGATCTCCCCTCCTCCCTCGGCGAAGAGGGCTGCCCGCGAGCGCGCGCCGCCGAAGCAGCACCCCCTCTTCAACTTCGGCGCGCGCTGGAAGGATTCCGCGGGCGAGCCCATGTTGCAGTGGGACGAGCTCGCTCATCGAGTCTCCGTCTCCACCCTGCACCCGTCCTGGCACGACCGCGAACCCGCCACCGGTCACGCCTACGCCCTCGGCTTTGGCCTCTATGGCCGGGAGGATGCCGAGGCCTACAAGAGGGCGACCCTCCGGCAGCTTGGCCATGAGGGCCTGCAGTCCCACCTGCGGACTCTGGAGCTGCACCACATGCTGGCGCGCCGCAGCTTCGCCCTCAGTCACCAGCTCGAGAAGGCCGAGCAAGCTCGTGACCTTGCCAAGGAGCAGGTCGCCGATCAGGCGAGGCAACTCGGCATTGCGGATAGTCTTCTCGCCAAGACTGCTGGCGGGCTGGTAAGTGTCATGCACCACTCTCTTTTACTTGGAAAGTTCTTGTGCTGCTGCTAAGTGGGCTTTTTTTTCAGGATGCCAAGGAGGCGGGCGAGCTCCAGGCTCGCAACACTGAGTTAGAGGAGGAGAACGGCCGCCTGCGCGCGCAGCTGGCCGTGGAGGCAGACGCTGCTGGGGAGCTCCAGGCTCGCGACGTCGAGCGAGGGGAAGAGATCGTCCAACTGCGCGCACGCCTTGGCGAGTTGGAGAGCGCGAACGTGAAGCTGAAGGGGGAGAACCAGCACCTTCTCGGCGAAGTGCGTCGCCAGGCGGAGATCTTCTTCCCGGGGCACGACATCGATCCCACTCTTCCCTACAAGTGCCCGCGCATCTTCGGCGAGGCGGACCTCGTTGAGAGACTGCGGATCAACTCCATTCAGACCGCCGAGTGCACCCTCGCGATGATGAAGGACTCAGGGGTGCTGGTGGAAGGATGCGGGGAGATCTCAGCTCGGGACCTGATGCCGAGTCTGTTTCCGGCGACGCCGCCTAGCGAGAAGGAGGACAGCCTGGACGCTATGTTCGGTAAGAGCTTCCAGGACCACTCGGGCGACGGCGAGGATCAGTCCGGCGGAGGGGGCGAGGCCAGCTGACGGCCCTGTATTTTTATTTCTTCCCTTTTTTTTCTTTTTTGACTACTCGCAGAGGCGAGCCCCCTGTACATTTATAAATAATAAACAAGTGTTTTGGATCATACCGGTGTTCTTTTACTATGTTCATTGTGTCATGAGTGTATGCATTTTCTCCCGCGACCTCGCCGAGACAGGTTCCGCGAGTAGTGATTATGAGAGTGCGCCCGCGAGCGAAGTGCGTTTGGAGTGTTCGCCGAGTCCCAATGATTCCTCGGCGAGTTACTCTCCCCCATTATTACGCCATTACCATTCGCGCGCGGACTTCTGCCCTCTGTCTACCTACCTCTACTCGCACGCGAGCTGCCCGGGTTGTGTTCATCGAGGAAATTTCTCGAAGTATGATGGGCCTGGGGTGCGAGGAGCCCTGGCCAGGTTCGTCTTCGGCGAGGCCCCGGGCTCGCTGCCTGCTTCCCTATGCCGAGCTGGAAATGATGAGCTCGAGCTCGCCTATGCCGAGCCCTCTAGTCCAACTTACTTTCTCGGTTATGCCGAGCTGGGTTCGCCGAGCCCGAGCTCGCCCTGTCAAAACCCTTCCCCTTCGTTTCCTGCCACAGACTTTGACCTACACCTGACGACTTCAAGGCCGACACCATCGAGTGACTTCCAGCCCTGTCAGCGAGGTGAGAGCCTGACAGTGGGATCTGCTCGGGGCCAAGGATGACACCGAGTGACTTCCAGCCCTGTCAGCTAGGTGAGAGCCTGACAGCGGGATCTGCCCGGGGTCCAAAATACATCACCATCGAGTGACTTCCAGCCCTGTCAGCTAGGTGAGAGCCTGACAGCGGGATCTGCTCGAGGCCAAGGTTGACACCGAGTGACTTCCAGCCCTGTCAGCTAGGTGAGAGCCTGACAGCGGGATCTGCTCGGGGTCCAAAATACATCACCATCGAGTGACTTCCAGCCCTGTCAGCTAGGTGAGAGCCTGACAGCGGGGTCTGCTCGAGGCCAAGGATGACACCGAGTGACTTCCAGCCTTGTCAGCTAGGTGAGAGCCTGACAGCGAGATCTGCTCGGGGCCAAGGATGACACCGAGTGACTTCCAGCCCTGTCAGCTAGGTGAGAGCCTGACAGCGGGATCTGCTCGGGGCCAAGGATGACACCGAGTGACTTCCAGCCCTGTCAGCTAGGTGAGAGCCTGACAGCGGGATCTGCTCGGGGTCCAAAATACATCACCGTCGAGTGACTTCCAGCCCTGTCAGCTAGGTTAGAGCCTGACAGCGGGATCTGCTCGAGGCCAAGGATGACACCGAGTGACTTCCAGCCCTGTCAGCTAGGTGAGAGCCTGACAGCGGGATCTGCTCGGGGCCAAGGATGACACCGAGTGACTTCCAGCCCTGTCAGCTAGGTGAGAGCCTGACAGCGGGATCTGCTCGGGGCCAAGGATGACACCGAGTGACTTCCAGCCCTGTCAGCTAGGTGAGAGCCTGACAGCGGGATCTGCTCGGGGTCCAAAATACATCACCGTCGAGTGACTTCCAGCCCTGTCAGCTAGGTGAGAGCCTGACAGCGGGATCTGCTCGAGGCCAAGGATGACACCGAGTGACTTCCAGCCCTGTCAGCTAGGTGAGAGCCTGACAGTGGGATCTGCTCGGGGTCCAAAATACATCACCATCGAGTGACTTCCAGCCCTGTCAGCTAGGTGAGAGCCTGACAGCGGGATCTGCTCGAGGCCAAGGATGACACCGAGTGACTTCCAGCCCTGTCAGCTAGGTGAGAGCCTGACAGCGGGATCTGCTCGGGGTCCAAAATACATCACCATCGAGTGACTTCCAGCCCTGTCAGCTAGGTGAGAGCCTGACAGCGGGATCTGCTCGAGGCCAAGGATGACACCGAGTGACTTCCAGCCCTGTCAGCTAGGTGAGAGCCTGACAGCGGGATCTGCTCGGGGTCCGAAATACATCATATTCCACCATGCAGGCCAATTGCAACGATATCAGAGAGCTTGAAAGAATTTATTATAATCAGTGTGTCGCTTACATGGTTCAGGGAAAAAAGCGTTTGATGTCGTCACCACTCCAGGTGAGGCTTAAGGTCTCGCCTTCTACATTTTGGAGTCGATAGCCCCCCGATCCCAAGGCCGTCTGTACTATGAACGGTCCCTCCCAGCTGGGATTGAGTTTCCCCACGGATGCTGACCTCCCTGCTGCATCTACTTTCTTCAACACCAAGTCCCCCTCCACGAACTGCTTGATCCTGACATGCTTGTCAAAGTACTTGGCCATTCTTCTTTTTACCTCCTCTTGTCGGATGGCGGAAAGGTCTCTTACTTCTTCCACCATGTCAAGGGAGAGCCTCAGTTCCTCCTCATTCTCTGCTTGCCATTCCTCGCGGCCTTCCTTTGCTGCCACGACTCGCGGCGTTTGGACTTCGAATTCAATGGGGAGTACTGCCTCGCACCCGTGGGAGAGTTTGAAAGGGGTCTCTCCTGTAGCTGTGTTGGGGGTGGTCCTCAGGGCCCAAAGAACCGCGGGGAGCTGCTCCACCCAGCTCCCTTTCAGGTTCTCCACCTTTTTCTTGAGGAGGTTGACGATGATTTTGTTTGCGGCCTCCACTTGTCTGTTGCTCCTGGGGTGATGAACCGAGGCGAACCTGAGATCGATCCCAAGCTGTTCGCAAAAGCTGGTGAACTCGGCACTGGCGAACTGGGGCCCATTGTCCGTGACGATGGCCTGGGGCAGCCCATGGCGACAGATGATCTCCCCCCATACAAAATTCCTGATCACCTGGGAGGTTACCTTAGCCAACGCTTTCACCTCCATCCACTTTGAGAAGTAGTCGATCATCACTAGGAGGAACCTCCTCTGACCACTGGCTTGGGGAAACGGCCCAACCAGATCCATTCCCCAGATCGCGAAGGGCCATGGGGCCGTGATACTACGAAGCCGTTGGGCCGGCTGCAGCTGGAGAGGGGCAAACAGTTGGCACTTGTGACATCTTCTTGCGAATTCTGCAGCGTCCCGGCCCAGGGTGGGCCAAAAATAACCTTGCCTGACTATCCTTCCTTCCAGGGTCCGACTCCCGGAGTGACTCCCACATTCCCCGGAGTGGACCTCCTCCAAGATCCTTCGCACTTCTCCCTCGGTTACGCAGCGGGCCAGCATCCCCGAGAGGGTCTTCCTGTACAGCTGCCCGTCCTGGAGGAGGTAGTATGCTGACTTGTGCCTCAGCTTCTTCTTGTCTACCCCCTCCGGATACTCCCCTGTGGAGAGAAAAGCTACCACTGGGTCCATCCATGAAGCTTGCTGATCGATCTCCATGAGCTCTCCTTCTTCGATGGAGGGGCGGAACAGGTCGGTGATGGTGCCTCCCACCCGGGGACCATGCTTAGCCAACTGATCGGCCTGTTCGTTCTCTTCCCTGGGCACATGTTGGATGGCGAAAGTTTGGAAAGTTCCGATGATCCCCTTTACTTTGGCCAAGTATGATCGCAGGGTGGGTTCCCTTGCCTCGAACTCCCCGTTGATTTGGGAGGCTACTACCATGGAGTCTGTGAGGACCTCCACATCCGACACCCCAAGCTCCCTGTCCAGGCGAAGCCCTGCTATCACGGCCTCGTACTCGGCCTGGTTGTTGGTAACGGGAAAGTGCACCACTACCGTTTGCTCGATTCGGGTCCCTTGAGGGCTTTCTAGGATCACTCCCACTCCTAGGGAATGCCTTCCTGATGCTCCATCCACCCTCACCTTCCAAGGAGCCGGGTGAGTGAGCTCTCCTTCCGCCACTTCAACCACATAGTCAGCAAGGAAATCGGCCATTGCCTGGGCCTTGATCGAGAGCCGCGGAACGAAGGAGACGTCGAACTCGCTCATCTCCACCGACCACTTAGCCAATCTGCCTGAATGCTCCACCCCCTCGAAGATGTTGCGGAGGGGATGGTCGGTCACTACTCGGATTGAGTGTGCCTGGAAGTAGGGTCGCAGCCTCCGAGCCGAGATGATTAGGGCGAACGCAAGCTTCTCCAAGATCGGATACCGGAGCTCGGCCTTCCTCAAGACCCGGCTCACATAATAGATGGGGAGCTGTCTCTTCCCTTCTTCTCGAACTAGGACCGAGCTCAAGGCCTCCGTCCCTACCCCCAAATACAAGAACAGATCCTCCCCCTCCTTTGGCCCTTGGAGCAGCGGAGCCTGTGTCAACTGCACCTTGAGGGCCCGGAAGGCCTCTTCACATTCCCCGCTCCATTCAAACCTCTGCCCCCTCCTTAGTGTCTTGAAGAAGGGGGAGCACTTCTCCCCTGCCCGAGAGAGGAAGCGACTCAGCCCTGCTAGCTTCCCTGTCAACCGTTGGACTTCCTTTGCATTCCGCGGGGATCCCAGCTCCAAGATGGCCTTGACCTTGTCTGGGTTCGGCTCGACCCCTGCGGGGGTGAGGAGATGCCCCAGAAACTTTCCCCTGCTGGCCACAAAGACACATTTTAGTGGGTTCAATCGCATCTTGTACTTGCGCAGGGTGTCGAAGGTCTCCTCCAGGTCCCGGAGGTGGGAGTCCACATCCCGGCTCTTGATAATGAGGTCATCTACATATACCTCCAGATTCCTTCCCCTCTGCTCCTTGAAGACCCTATCCATCATTTTTTGGTAGGTGGCTCCAGCGTTCTTCAGCCCGAACAGCATCATCTTATAGCAGTAGCAACCGTCCCCTGTGATGAATGAGACATCCTTTATGTCCGGGGGGTGCATCCTGATCTGATGGTAACCTGAAAATGCATCTAAAAAACTCATTACAGAAAAACCGACGGCTGAGTCAACCAGCGCGTCGATCCGAGGCAAGGGGTAACAATCCTTAGGACAAGCTTTATTAAGAAGGGAAAAATCGATACACAAGCGCCAGCGGCCGTCTCCCTTTTTGACCATCACAACGTTCGAGACCCATCCAGGGTATTGAATTTCGGACACAAAGCCCGCTTTGAGAAGTTTCGCCACCTCCTCCCTGATGGGTTCTGCCAGCTTGTCCGCCGTGGACCTTTTCTTCTGCTGAACGGGGCGTGTTCCCGGGTCCAAGTTGAGGCGGTGGCAGGCCACATCCGCGTCAACCCCCAGCATCTCCGCGGCGTTCCAGGAGAAGATGTCCACATTCTTCTAGATGCACTCCAGCATCCTGCCTTGGTCCTCCGGGGTCAGCCCCCCGCTGACGCGGATCTTTTCCACCCTTCCTCCTCGGGTGAGCACCTCCAGCTCCACCACTTCCTCAGCTGCCTCCAGCCTGGATTGCTCCGCCCATCCTTCGGCGTCCCCTTCCCCCGGAGCGGGGATCTCTACCTCCATTGCCTCCTCCTCGACCCTCACCTCGGTCACCTCCTCCAAACTTCCTCCGGCCGCCTCCTCTGCGTAGCCCTTCTCTCCTAGCTCTTCCCCCCCAGCTTCTTCCTCGACCTCCATCCTTCGCCCCATCTCCTCGGCTCCCTCCTGCCAAGAGATGGTGTTCACCGCAGTGACATAACACTCCCGTGCCACCTTTGGGTCTCCCCTAACCCTGACTTGCACCCCCTCGGTGTTGAACTTCAAGCATTGATGAAAAGACGAGGGGACGCAGCGGAAGGCGCTGATCAGGGGTCTTCCAAAGATGGCGCTGTAGCTGCTGGGGGCGTCCACAATGACGAACTTGCAGTTTCGGGACTGCCCCCCCAAGGTGACATGGAGTCCGACTCCTCCTTCTACCTCCTTCCTTTCCCCTGAAAACCCGAACAGGGGGCCATCCGAGGCCAGCACTCTTCTCGCCTCCACCTTCATTGCGTCGAACGCCTTTTTGAAGACGACGTTGACGGAACTTCCGTTGTCCACGAGGATCCGTGAGACGGTGAAGTTCTCGATGGCCGTCTTGATGACCAGCGCATCACAGAACGGGTCCTCGTAGTCTGGTAGATCACTCCTGGAAAAGGTGATCCTCTCCTCTGGTGGCGGGGTTTGGGATGTAGAGGCGACGCTTCGCCGGTACATGGTGTGGAGGCTAGCCTTGCGGGAGGCCTCAATCCCTGCTCCCTCGTGGATCATCCTGATCCCTCCTCGGGTTCCCACGTCCACCCGGTCTTCACACCGATCCTCCTCCGCCCGAGGCAAGACCTCCTCGATCCTCACTTCCTGTCGCGCCCCCTGCTGCTGCTGCTGCTCCCTGTTCCCCCTCATCTCCAAGAATTCCGGGAATGTGGCCGTTGCGTGCCCCTCTTCCTGATGGAAGTCGCAGTAGGGCAGCTCCACCCTAACCTCCCTCCTTCTTCTCCTCCACGCTCCTCTCCTGGCCCCCAAGGCTATGGCCATGGCCTCCTCTTGATCGGGGAGCCGGGGCCTCTGGCCCTGCCTCCAACCTGGGGGGTGGAATTGGTCTTGCCTCCCCTGGAAGTGACCTCTTCCGAAGTTCCCCCTCTGAGGCCCCTGCCCCTGCCACTCTGGCCTCCAGCCTAGCCGACGGTCGGGCTCTTGACGCCCCCACCCCGGCTGCTGCTGCCCTTGGAGCGGCCTCTGCTCCCTCTGCCTGGGCTCCCCTCTTCTTTCTTCCTGACCTCTTCCTCCCTTCGATTCCCTCTCCTCCTCTGTGGCCCACCTGGCCAATTTCCTTGCAAACTCCGGGTTTGACGCCTCCCCGTCAACCTCTCTCGCCGCCCTTTCCATCAACTCCTCGTAGGAGAAGGGGGGAACTCTCTTCAGCTCCATCCGGAAGAATCCCTGCTGCAGGCCCAGGGTAAAGGCCATCATCAGACTATGGCCCGGCATCTCCTGGACCTGAGTAACCTCCTCCTGGAATCGGTCCACGTAGCTCCCCAGCGTCTCGTTCACCCCCTGCTTGATGTGAAACAGGGACTCGAACTCCTTCTTCCTCTTCTTCGAAGTGGTGAATCTCAGCATGAATCCTCGGCGCAAGTCCTCGAAGCAATAGATGGAGCTGGCCGGCAGCTGGTGGAACCACTCTCTCGCTTTTTCCCGGAGTGTGATGGCGAAGAGCCTGCACTTGAATCCGTCCGACATCTGACGGATGGAGACCACGTCCTCGAACCATTGGACATGCTGTACCGGGTCTCCCTTCCCAGTGTAATAGGACATCTCGGGCTCCCTGAACCCATCTGGAACTGGAGCTGAAGAGACCAGCTCGCTGAAAGGACTCCCTCCCCCTACTGGGCGAGCTGGCGAGTCTCGCGAGCCTAGCTCGCCGAAGCGACCTCGGCCTGCCGAGCCGGGGAAGAGCTCGCGCCCGGGGAGCTCGCACCCACGGCCCTCCTCGGCCACTTCCTTCCCAGCTCGCCTGCCGGGAGCGTCCTCGCCCAATGAGGGGGCGGCCGCGATCTGGTTTGCCGGAGTCGAGCACTCGGCCCGCGTGCCGAGTGCGAACTTGACCAGATTCAGCACCTCGCTTCTGAAGTCTTCGAACATTCCCACCGTTGCGAGAGGCGGGGGGGCGGCGAGCTCGGCCTGTCGGATCCTTGCCCCGTCATTGAACTCGCGGGAACTTTTCTGTGCTGACCACGCTCCACGCTCACCGCACCAAAATGTTGAAACCGGAACCCGGCTTCCTGTGGAGCTCGCCCTTGGGGAAAGGGGTGGTCTCGCGCCTACTTCGCTCCTGCAAGAAAAAACAACAAGACAAGGAGAAACAGACCCAAGGGCTCGGCGGGGAGGTCTCACCACAAACCCGGAAGATCTCAGAGCGCTTCCCCTCCTTAGCCTGAAGCCGAGCTAAGGTACCCTCAGAAAGCACTTAGAGAATTTGGGGAGAGGAGCTCAGGGGAAAAAACATGCTTTCAGGGGTACCCCTTGGGTCCTATTTATAGTTTTTGAAACCCGGACTGCCAATAACCAAAATAACTGGCCTGAAATTACCAGGAAACCCTTGGCTGGGCCTGCCAACAGCCAAACTCCGCTGTTTTGAAGGGCTATGGGCAGACCAGCAGGGGTAAAACAATAAAAAATACCTCTGACCCACAGGCGAGATGGGACCCCTGGCCACCTCGGCGTGCTTTGCTTGCCAACTGCTGCCGAGCTCTACTACGGGGGCGCGAGTTGCAGCTCGCTCGGCGAATGCCGAGCTTCGGTTCGCCGATCGTCGATCTCTGGTCGACGGATGCCGAACTCTGGCCCGCTCCTGCTGCTGCCGAGCTCGCCTGCTGCTGCCGAGCTCGCCGAGCTCGCCTGTTTGGGCTTTGTTGAACTTGCTCGCCGGACACGGGGTTGTACAGTTTGTACATAGAAAATTCATTTGCACCACCTCTATTTACATGTGTGAATTATAATGTGTGGGGAATACTAATAATAAAATACATTATATTATTAGATATAGAAGTTTGGAGCATGACTAGTATTAAGCCCCCAAATAATTTAAATAAGCATGAATGTTATTTAAATGCCAAAGCTATGAATAGTTTGTTTTGTTGGTTTGGTCAAGAAATTTTTAAACTCATCTGCACGCTTCATATTGCCTATGATATATAGAAATTTCTTGAGATTAAATGAAGACTTACACTTGTAGGACGACATGGCAACCACATCAAGGGAAAGGGAGGATGAAATCTCAACTATGGAAGAGGAATCACATGAAGAAGTTAAATAAACTCTATGATCTAATCTTGGCTCATCTAAGAGCACTGTAAGGAAAGCAAATTCCCTTTTTGCTTGTAATTCTATTTCTACATTACAAGTGCTAGATGTTGCTAGATGTAGAATTAAGAAATTGAAAAATATTAATTCAAATCTACGCCTACAAAATAAAATTTTAAAAGCACAACTTAATGTAGAATCCAATTATGATGTGCATAGTTCTCATACATGTTATTTAGATAAAAATTACACATATTTATTAATTACAAAGAACTAAAAGAAAAATTCAAGGTTTTTGAAAAATGACTAAATATTTCAAAAGAGCGTAGTAAAAAAGTTGATTAATGAAAATAGTTTCTTAACTCATAAAATAGAATCATTAAAATTATTTGTGCAAAAAATTTCAATTAAAAAATCTCTTATGTCTAGTTTATCTTCAAAAATATATAAGGTATCTACTAGTATTTCAAATTTCATAAGACATACACCTAGTAGATTATTTAATATGCTTTTAACTTCTCCCAATATTAAAGTAAATGTTAACAAATTTCCTATTAATAATACTTTCAAAAACCACTATCATTATAAGTCTCAACTTAATGATTATGGAAATTTATCATATAAAAAGAATATTCAACCAAAAAATAAATGGAGGCTCATCTTTAAATGACGCACCTATTTGACTCGAAAGGGCTCATTCATCATTATCTCCCCATAGATTATCAAGTTTTATTTGGGTAGCCAAAGGAATTGTCACACTTGACTCCCTTTGAATACCTAATTCTCTTATTTATTAGGTAACTTTAAAATGTGTGGAGTAAAAACGAGTCAAATTGATAATCTACTTCACGATGTGCTTAATTTTCTTTTCTTCTGTTTGCTTTGTACTTCCCTTGAGCTATTATACTATGATCACTTTATATATATTGAGATATGACTTTCATACTTCAAGATTAATGATAAATCAATCCAACTGAATGAATTTGAATAAAAGTTATATCCATGCTAAGTGACCAAAATTTACTTATTCTCTAAATTCTATGCTTTTTAATCCATTGTTTGCAAGTGTCTTATATTATCACTATAATTTGAATAACTTTCAAAACTAGATTTAAATAGGCTATAAGGGGAATCAAGCTAAAATATTTAATGGGCAATCTTTTGATTATTTGCCTAATTTTTATGCAAAATAATAATATAAAAACTTTATTGTGCTTTACTCTATTTCGCTTATATCTCATTCGTGTCTAGTCTTGAGAATCAACTATTTGATTATTAATATAAATCACAGAGCTTAATATTATTATTATAGGTCAACGAACATTCAATTTGAAACTCAATCTTTGGTGCATCCAAATCAATTATATATTTGTTAAACCTTACATAACATTACACACGGTTACCTTATCTTATCATTCTAGCATCGTCTTTAACTATATGAAAACATCAACGTTCATGCTAGTTATATCATGTCATCTGTGCTAAAGTAAAAGTGAATGCTTTCCGAAAAATAAATTAACAAAGATGAATGTGAACATCACATATACCACAGTGATTTAATATGATCAATTGAAATCCTAAACTCAAATTCTATCTAATTCAATAACAAAATTCATAAGAGTACTTAAGAATAATCTTGAATTGAATGTCTATCTAACTTAGAAGTTGTGAATCATGTGATAGATAGTGGTATCATTGTGTCGTACTCAATTTGGTGTATTGTGTATATGAAGTGTTTCACTTGTATTTGCATGTATTTCTTTCTTATGAGGACCATAGAATCAATTGTACATCAATCAAAATCAAATCACATAATCGTTATCACATCTTTCTTGGTCTATGAAATATATTTGTACTGAATACATGCAACATCTTTTTAATATAAACCAATTTCTTTTCAGAAGCATAACACTGCATTTTGTATTCGTACTCGCCACTCTAGCATCACCATATGGTATATGTCAAATTGAATATCTTTGATAGGAACTTTATGGCTTGTTATGCTAACTCTTTAAAAAATTAGAATATTAAAAGTGCAAAATCGTGATATCTATATAAATGAATGCATAAATATAAAACTGTAACTGGATTTAAAATCAACAATCTGTAAAACTACAATAAATCCAAACTCTTATCACGCATTAGTACCATGGTTATATATTTATATATATATATATATATATATATATATATATATATATATATATATATATATATATATATATATATATATATATATATGCATCCTTAGGAACTAAATGCATAGGTATGATCACGATCATTCACCCATTGTTTGTGTCTCATAATAGCGGGGTTGTAGGGTTGTATGCATTAGATACGCTAACCTGTAAAGCATGTCTTGTCCTTAAATGAGGAGGGTTCCAGTAGGGCCTTGAGAGGCATTGGAGGTAAACAGTGTTAGGTAGAGCGGGTCTCTTTTGTATGCATATGGGATTAACAACACAACATACGGCATTTGTGCAGCTCCTCATGCATATCCGTCATTTAGTATGGGGCTATGGTGTAGTCACATAGCTTAGGTAACTATAATTTTGTACATGCTTATATTGTATCATATGTATGACTAGTATCTCACTATAGGTCATGATTATCTATTTCAAGCATATTTGTCCAGTACGAACATGTGAACCTTTTGTTTTTGCATACTATATACTTCTGAGTCGTGATGTTTTCTTTTTTGTAAAACACAAGTATTTTCAAAAATAATGTGTGCGACATCACACGGCTAATAGGTAAAATCCTTAATCATGATAAGATATCTCAAAACTCATTGCGGATACTGGTGTCCCTCATGTTATAAAATATGTTCACAAAATCAAAGCATAAGATAGTGAAAACTGGGCATGTTTTCATAAATTGAGTCCCTGGTCGTTATCGCCCGACATTAGTACTATCGCCGGCAATATTGTTTCTTTCAAGTTTAGCCTCGTTTTCTTTCTTCTGATCTTCTTTTGATTAGTTTGTTCACTTATTATGTGTTTTTGTTTCGGTTCCAGCTCATTCTTATTAAAAAAAAACACCTAAAAATTATAAAATCACAAAAACCTGCTTTGACATTTTTGTGTGTTTATTTCTTAAAAAAAGGGAACTGAAATAAAAATTGCATAATCATTATTTCTGGTGACATGCATGACTAGAACTAAAAGCATAAAGATTACGTGCAATGTTTGATTTAGGATAGTTAACCTTTGTCTAACATTATATGTTTGTGTCATGTTATGTCTAATCTATTGGTACTTAGGTACTGAGTTCGGCTGGACAGGATGGTGTATGTTGAATATACCTCTAAGTATGTGTGAGGATTTAGGTAGTTTAATGACATTTCACTAATCACATATCCCTAGAAAATACACTCTTGAAAAAATTTCAAAGCTTACATGTTATAACTTGTGATATTGTGTCTCACATACTAGGAATGACTAGAAAAATCAATGTCACATTGTTCAGCTTTCATATATGGAGTTTAGAACATTGGCCCAAAATTATAATAGTAAGGTCTTTGTATACAAGTTAAAGTGTATTTATCTATGTTTGTAGATTTCGATTGATTCGGAGACCTTTAAAAATAAGTATAATTTGATAGTAAACAAAAAAAAGGAACTCATATATATGTTATCGTAATATGTGTCAAGGGTACCCCCCCCCTCCTCCCAAGCACTACTCATTTATCATGATAAGCCTCTATAAGTATTGCAAGGATGTGCACATTGGTCTATGAAATCGTTTTGATCTTATGCAAAGACAGCAAATTGAGTTAAAGCTCTTTGTTCTAATCTTGGTATAAAGTAGATAGAAACATGACACAATTTTTCACTTTATCACTCTTGTGTTAGCATATTGATTTATGAGAAAAAAATGTATTAATGATAATTTCTACCGGATGTTTTTTCTTTGATGTTACACGCACACGTGTAATTTTTCTATCTAACACTTTCATGCAAAATAATTGGACTTAAACTCCACTTCCTATTAGTTGCATGATTGTACTAGTACACGATTACTATTTATGACGCTTATAATGTTACACTGCATTAACTCTATAAATAACCTCACATTTTAGGTCAAATCTTGTGTATTTAGATTCGCATGCTTTGTCCAAAAAATTTCTTATGCTCTGCAATAATTTAAATCAAATGTTTTTCTTATGTTGGCTAGGCATGTAATCTTTATGCCCAGCTCGTATTTTTTTCACCCGTACTTTTGTGTTTTCTTTGCCAAAACTTCATCTCTCAGCTTAATCTCAAGCCACTACCGTTAATTCCTCGCCCTTTTGATAATATCAAAAGGGGGAGATTTGTGTGTTCATGGGTAAGTCTTATTCTAGTCACTTTGGGGAAGATCACATGTAGGGGGAGCACAAATATAATAGAAGCACACATGTAGGGGGAGTCGTACTTTTGTCACAGTAGGTTATTTTGATTCATAAACCACGTTATATTTCATGCATACTATTGGATTACAGTATACCATGCTACTAATGATTTATATCTCATGAACGAGATTTGATATTATCAAAAAGGGGAGTTTGTTGAAACTGATGGTCCGCATCTCTTTAGTTTAACAATATCAAATCTCAAATTATATTTGATCATACTTGTGTTGGGTATATTGTGTAGGTTTTCAGGAATGAAGAACAAGAGTTTCAATCTCTGTAAGCTACCGGGTGTCGGCACTACCGCTGGTGCTAGCGACGCATGATTAAAGTTGAGCGCGCAATGACTTCTCTTTGTGACCTACTGTCGGGCGTTAGCCCAACCGTCGAGCGCTAGCAATTTCAACGACTGTCGAATCAATAGCGTCGAGAAGAAATCACTACCATTGGGCACTAGTCTTACCGCGCCACGGTATCCAAAAGCGGCGAGAATATTTTAGGATAGTTTTCCTAATTTGATGGACAGCTGGAGACACCGCATGAAAAGACCTACCGTCAGGTGGTAGCTTATTTAAAAAGAGATTATAAAAGCGCGCGTTTTTTCTGAGAAAAAGGGAGGAGAATTACACGTCTAAGGTTCGGCTGTCTCCTCTATTGGTGTGAACCACTGTCTCCACGTAAGAAAAAGTGAAATTTCTCCCTCATGTTTGTGATCGAAGAACTCCGAAGAGCGAAGTCTCCGACGACCATCAGGATTTGATCAAGTGCGAGAAGAATGACATTCAGAAGCATCGATCGCGCACCGTTCTACGGAGGAATTGTTCTTTGAGGGAGCAATAGTTTCTAACATCTTTATCTTTACTTGTACTTTTCTCTTTTCTAATTATTTTGTGTGTGAGGAAAATCGATCGGGGAGGTCGTCAGAATTCGGGAAGGGTTCTATGGAAAATCGTCCTGGGAGGACGTCATGATCTGGGAGATCTAGTAAGCTCTAAGACCCTTCCTGGGAGGAAGGTGAGGAGCCAGCTCGTCAATCTTCTTGGGAAGAAGAGAGAGCGTCAACCGGTCCTGGTTGAGGGTTGGTATAGAAACCAAAAGAGAATTGTTTGTTTCATAGCCTCTGATCTTCGGCGTCACGGAGATCCAGTTATATTGTTGTAAATCCTGATTTTTAGTTTTGAATAATATTATATTTTTTTTATTTCATCTCGAATTCATGGTTTCATGTTGCTAGGATTTTATAGAGTGTGTAGAAAATTAGAAAAATAAAATCACTAGAAAAGTGTTTTTCTGGCCTAACGCCCGCGGTAGTATCCTACCGCCCTGCGGTAGCTTCCAGAACAGGTTACCCTGCTGAAATTTCTTTTAATTCTGAATTTAATTGAAAACTTTATTCAACCCCCCCCCCCCCCCTTCAAGGTTGGCGACCAGATCCAACACAACTTAGAGACCATGTCTCCTACCTCAGAGACACGGTTTGGCCTCCAACCTCAGGTCACAAGGACCATACCTCAGATCCCACAACAGAAATTTTACACTCATATTTCTCAATAGAAATCATACCTCATATCCACAAAGGATCCTACAGCTCAGATCTCACAAAGGAATTCTAACTTAGATACATTGACTGGCCCCCTACCTCAGGTCACAAGGAACATATAGCTCATATCTCAGAGAGATCCTACAATTTTAATAAGTTTTATTTCAAAAGTTTCTATAGACTTAGTTGATGATTCTTGATAGCACTAGAGTCTTTTTGAAGCTTGTTGAGGATTGCTTCTTCTCTATTCTTCCAATAGAGAACTTGAAAGAAATCTGCCTTAGTAAACGTTGTGTACTCTAAACTTTTAGAAGATTTGCTTCTTGTTGTTATTTGATTGAGTTTTGAACGAATCAGCAAATTGAATCGACTGATCTTCTGGAGAAGTGAAGATTTTCTTTTGATTTTTGTCTTCTCCAAACTTTAGCTTGTGGATGCAGTAAGCTGGTTCAAAAATATGGGGGCGGAAAAGCTCTAACTTGTTTCAATCGATTAGGGTTTACCGTTCACATCCCCTTTGTTTAATATGCTCAAGATTCCTAACGGTCAAATCTCGGACAATCTGTTGTCAGAGATCTTTTACCTTAAAGGATAAGTCTGATCGTCCCTTTCCGCAATGCCATTAATTGACGTAATGCCAAAACAACTCTTTAATTTGAGTACAGGCCATCAACGCAATTTGACTGGATATCTGGTAAAATTCTTCTTATTCAGTCAAATCTCTTCTTTGACACTTCTTCTACTCTAATGATAGACTTCAAGTTGAAAATGTATGTACATTCTCCTAGATAGTGCAGTTTATTCGAATCTTCTTCATATGAAGTCAAATCTCTGCTTTGTGCATATTTGTCCAGAAGGTTGCAGTCGAATTCTTCATCAGGACTTCTTCGAGTCGAATCTGGACTTAGAATAGTATTGCATGTAACAATTCCTTCTCCCTGCCTGGTCAAAATGATCTAGTTGTATTTCCTAATCCTCAATTGAATTATATCTTGAGATGTAAGTTTCTTTGTTCAAAGCTTTAACACAACTTTGATCTTCAAGAAACATATGGTCGAAACGCCTTGATCTTTATGCATGATTGTGTATATGATCTAAACAAATCTTTAGTTAGTGGTTTTTTGTATA
Organism: Platanthera guangdongensis; assembly: GCA_039583875.1. Taxonomy (NCBI): domain Eukaryota; kingdom Viridiplantae; phylum Streptophyta; class Magnoliopsida; order Asparagales; family Orchidaceae; genus Platanthera; species Platanthera guangdongensis. The sequence continues at coordinate 127,595,550 of CM077161.1, read as the reverse complement.
CTTATCATCTACATGAATAATCTTGATTCATCTGCACGAATACTTTAATGTTTAATTGAATCTTCACAGACTTTGTATTCTAAGTGCATCAGCCTGAGCCATCTTGAGAGTTCAGCACATTCGCCTTGATCTCGTGTCGAATCTGCACTTAAATAGATTTTTGTCATCATGATACGTCTGCACGAATGATTTCGATTCTTCTACACGAATGACCAATTCTTCTATTTGAAGTTGTACTTGGACATTTTTTTGAAATCTTTCACACGATTCTTCTAGACATTTATGTACATTCAATTTGACAATCTAGTCAAATCAATGTCTTAACAGAACTTATGTTTTGTTGTTGTGTACGATTCGACTTGATTGTTTTGTGCATTTTATTAGATTATCTATCAGTTCAACTAGATGTCTAGTTGAATTTTGACTTTGTTAAATTCCTATCTTTTTATACATCACTTCTTTGCATTTCTCAACATTTTAGGCTTCGTTTATTTATCTTTTGAGTAACTATCAAGTCCAATATAATCATGAACATTGGTCAACATGGTGTCTTGCACAATGAGAGATTACATTGACAAAACTATATCTGATGACAATAAATCTAGTCCTATGGTATGCTTGTACTATCATATACCAGAAATCATCACAACAAGAATATGTACATCAAATACAAATATATGTTAATCTATATTGTGAGGATTTCTTCAAATCAGAAATATTATGGGCAATGTTCCCAACAGAACACTTTCATCAAAATCGAGCACAGCCAATGTAGCCAAATAAGTTAATAAGTGTGTCGATAACTATCACAGGCATAATATACATGGCATTTATACTTTAAATATTTGATATTGTTTTTTTTAGAAGAGCTCGAGTTGGCTCAATCTGATCCAAGGTTGGTTTGAAATTAGACATAATATTTGGATTCAATCCAACCCATTAAAAATTATCCTATATTGGGCAACTCATGCCTAATAATCAGACTCATTAAAAATTATTGCACCATGCACTCTAAACTTCCATAAACCATATGAACTAATTAACCTCAATTTACAAACCAAAGCTTATATCAACTCAATTAAATTGTAGGATTAATTAGATATTATCATTAGGATTAACATTGTTAATTAGAGAACTAAGTAACTCAATTTCATTTTACTTTATGGAAAAACATGATTAACGCTCAAAACATGTTAATTAGAGGTCGTTCGTGAACGCCCGCCCTCGCCTCAAAAAAATCATGCATTTTATACTCAAAACTAGTTTATTTTCTTGTTAGTTATCACAGTCTGTCTTGCCAAACACTTTCTATGATAATGGCATTTTCAACCAAATTCACCAGAGTAAATAAGTCGCGACAAACGAAGCATAACATGGCCAGGTTCTTAGGTGAGGTCGGCCCCTAGTGAGCTACAAAATAGTAGGACGAGCTTAACATTGCCTGGTTCAAAGAAATTTGAGTGTCATATTGTTAGTATTTCATATAGACTTAAACAACATAAATGAACATTTATGAGCATCTAAAATACATTTTTTACACTGAAAGCTTATAGATTAATATGGCAAACCCAAAAAAAGTATGATTGTGAATTTTGGCTCAAAATAACTCATACTAAGGGCGCATTTGGCACGGCGGCAGTCGTTAGCATGGTGGTTACGAACAGTCATCTATTTGGCGCCACATTTTTGTTTGGGTGTTATGACCGCCGCAAAAAACTAATTTTGAACGTAAAAATGAATGAAGTTCCTTAGATGAGGTCATCTATTTGGCGCCACATTTTTGTTTGGGTGAGTTATGACCACCACCAAAGAAAAAAATTATTTTAAACGTAATAATGAATGAATGAAGTTTCTTAGGTGAGGTCAGCGTTCATGGACGACGATTCATGTCACAACTACCGTGCCAAATGGATCCTAAATCATACCCACACCATTTCAAATTTTTGAGGAATTCTGCAAAAACTTCTCAGTTGCTCACTCATCCTAATTGCATTCACTCTAGCGTGTTTAACTAAATTTTTAATGAACTTCACCACATACATCTTATACATCTAGGGCCTAAACTTAGTCCACGAGTATTTCCTTCAAACGAAAAAAAATAGGCTCATTACTACACTTATTTTCGCGTAGAAGACGTCATGTAAAGGCTGGTGGGAACTGCTCATTGTTTGAGCCTCACTGCCCCGGCAACACTCTTCGTGTATCAAATCGCCTTCATCTGATTCAAGATATTACACATACGACTCACAATCCTAAACAAAGTGAATAATGGTGTGCAATATCACTCAACCAAGGATCCAAAATGTTCTCTCATATATATTGAAGCAAAGGGTTCATTTGGCACGAGGTGGCGGTCGGGAATGCGGTCATTACGAACCATCGTCAATTTGGCACATCATTTTGATCCGGTGAGCGGACAAAAAAACTATCATCACAAAAAATATTTGACATGACAACGGCCAACAAAAAAACTAATTTTGAAGATAATAATGGATTGAGTTCTTAGGTGAGATCTGGCATTCACAAATGATGGTTTGTAAGTGCTGCGCTCAGCCGCTCACAACCGCCGCCAACAAGACAATGGACCCTAAATGCCATAGGTTAAGGGCCTGTACCAGTGCATAAAAGTGTTTTCATTAGTATCGTGCAATCATCAATGTGGACCAAGCACCACATGTCCTGTACACAAAGCAAAACAACAATGTATACAAAACCTGAAACTTTTAGCTGTTTAAAGCTGAAATATAGCATTTTCAAGCATTTCTACAACATAAACTAAACAAAATTATGACATGTGCACCTGCTTTAAAGTCTGTCGCATTAATCCCAACTTTGGGAGTGCGCAGAAAATTCTAAGACAATCACGAGTATATAGAATTCTAAAGCCTTCCTATTCTTCAAACAAAAAAGGGGTTGAAGGCCCTTAATGTGTGCACTGTGTTGTTCTGCCCAGGTGCGTGAGAGAGTCAGCTGGTTTGGGAGCGAAAATCGTAAGGCTGCACGCTGTAGTCCCATGACACTCGCATTGACATCAAGTACAACATAATCAGTCTATAGTTGTGATGATAATTTGCTCATTTACCAAATCCAGCATGTGCAATTCATTCCCGGGGACTGAAAAATCACAATCATCAAAAATGAACAGTACAAAATGAACAATACAATGTGAACACGGAACTATGTGATGCCATCAACTTATGTTTTATTTGGCAGAGCGGATGTGGTTGTAAAAAAAACTGTTACAAATGCAGGTTTGTAAATGAAGGTGTTGAAAATTAATTAGACATTGAGGTTTGTTTGGCTAGTTTATTTTTGTACAGTTGTTCATAACGGAGAGCCATTAGACAAAATAGTGTTTACGATTAATTTTATATATATATATATACACACACACATTATTATAGGATTAATAATTTTATATATTATATTTTAATAAAATATTTTTTTATTAAATTTTTCAAAAGTCATAATTGTTTTTAAAAATATTATCCTCCCTGTGGTGGCAAAATAGAGGCAGCGCTGCAACAGTGGTGGTGGCGGCATCGTAAAACAGTGGTGGTGGCAGCATCGTAAAACAGTGGTGGTGGCAGCAAAATTGAGGTGGCGCCTTTGAAGCTGAAGTTGTGCATCGCCGCCGGCGGAGTCCTCGGACATGTTGTTGCAGAGGCATTTGGTTCTTCGTGGAAGATGATGAGGGTGGCGGCTACGCAACAGTGCTCGTGACGGCTTGCGTGGAGGCACTGCTCTGGGTAAGGGCGGGAGGAAATCTAGCAAGACCTTGAGACAAGCCTGGAGAAGATGCAGGGGATGGACCCTGGATGCGGCGGTTGTAGCCCTTGATGTGGCGGTCATGGACCTCGCGGAGACGGGAAAAAGACGGGAAGGGAGGTTCACGATTTATTCTCCACACAAAACACGACAAACGGAGCTCACGGGGAGTGTTTCGGTCCGCGACTTTTTTGTGCCTGATATGAAACGCCGATGTGTGAAATTGTGGCGGAAAAACAAACGAATAAAACAGGCGGCGTTGCGTTTAACCAAAACGGACTGCTCGTAAACACCGAGCCAAATGAGCCCTTAGCCACTCAACTATAGAGGATTCAAGTCTAATTCAACGATGATCTCGCTATTGATTAGATGGCTGTTAACATGAAATAAAGTGAATCGAGTTATAAATCAAACTCGACCAATCCATGTGCCATGAGTTAGTAATGTACCTTAAGAAGCTCTTCTGGACCACTTCTGAAGTAGTACAGATTATTATTATAACAGCCATCTGTAGTTGCATTCAGTTGAAACAAAATTAGTATGAGACAACGCAAAAGTTTGTATTAAGAGACAAGTCATGCATTCTTGTTTAGCTACATATGACTTGCACAGGAACTGTCACTAACAAGCTAGTTTTTTGGGCAGAACTCAAAAGATTTTCTAAGAACTGCTTTGTTTTTATAACAGGAGAACCTCAAAGATATTCGTAACATGTTGAATTGACAGCGAGACAAATGAGAATGTACGCCATATTCATGTCAGATGAGTAACGCACTTGGATAAATGAAGGATTTTGTTTGGGAGAGCGGTGATGTTATGAAACCACTGTGGAAAATGGAATGTGTGGTAGGAAACGAAATGGGGGAAACGCAGGCGTGTTTCTCGTCCTGGCCCGCATTTAGGTCCCAAAACGTTACTTTGTGCCAGAGGCGTTCATGGACAAACGAAGCTGTCATATTTCTTGAGCCAGGGGCATTTGTTACTGTGGTGTATCGAACGTTGTCAGTGCTTCCAGACACTTTGTTTCAAACCACCCCCGTTGTCCCAAATAGAACATGACAACTGGCATATAAACTAATCTAACATCAGAATTCTGTGGTTAAACAATTTGGATGTGTGAGAGTTCGGCTCCGTTTGGGGGGGGGGCTTATTTTCCGGCACATGCGGTCGTAACTGCTTGACCGGTGAAAATAAGTCCCCCCAAACGGAGCCTTAGAAGACGGAAAACACTACACACTGACATGTACAATTATTTGTGATCACGGGCAAACCGTGAAAATAGTTGTTTTCTTAACTGAATGAGAATAGAAGAATACTAGTTCATATTCAACAGCATGAGGATGCACATAATATCAATAGCATAGTGCCAACTATATAGCATCTGCTTTATGAATTCTCATTTCAATTCATTACTTAATGTTATGTGTTAAACCTAAGTTGAACAATTTTCATATATGTGACCCTGGTTTTACCCTGTCTTCCCTAATCCCTCAAAACTAACTCTATCTGCACATTTACCCGGTGTATTCTCTAACATTCATTATACATGTACAGACACAAGGGCCCGTTTGGGGCGGCTTAGTTTGGCAAAGTGTTCAACGAGAACTTCATTATGCGGTACCATCACCGAGCAAGTACCAGGAAGATCAATTCAAACGGAGAAGAATGACGGTCCCTTCTAAAATACCGTGAAATACAGTGCGACCACCACTCTATCAAATGATGATGTGAGATCAGAACTTCCTCGCCACGCTGCCGCTCAATCAAACAAGGCCAAAATCTATTTTGAGACCAATATAATCATAGAAAATTCGACACTTTCTGATCGGGGCCTTCTAAACACATAATGAGATTTTTTTTACCATTATTTATATAGTGCACATTGACAGCACCACATACAGACAGATTGGTGGTCCTAAATTCCAAATTGCCAGCCCAAAATGTGGCAGTTAGAGCTCCGGTAACTAAACTCTAAGCTACAAAACTCACTAGGAAATGACGAGTTATAGCCTATATGAATGTAAAGAAATAAAGGTACCTAAAAGAATAGGGTGGGACAAGTGGATATTGAGTTAGTGCTGGGACCGACTGTCCACTGGGCAAACCAAACCCAGGGGAAAATATCCACGTGCTCGGTCCCTCCATCGGTGCCAGCCACATGCTACCTCGTCCACATGGCACTAGACAACTGGTGTGGTTTGTGGGGTTCATGCGGGTCCCCCTCTAGTGAGAGCAATGTTTGTTGTTAATTGCAGTCCAGTAGCAACATTCCATAGGCATGCATGACTTCGCAAATTCGAACACAGGCAGTGATAGTTCTTACTCTACAACTGTGGTTTCTTTGGCAAAGCATTCCAAATAATTGTTTCTTTGATGAAGCATTCCTATGATTTTGTTCTCTGGGTATGCAAACTGCTAAGGGGAGAGATTTTACTAGGAGTGGGGAGAGTTTTTTACGAGTGGATATAACCATTGCATAGACATTTTGGTCAGAGGCAGAACGTCCGAAGTTCCCTACAAAGCATAACTATAGTTAAACCCTGATAATCAGATGTCTGACTGCATTAAGCTCCTATGTTTCATCACAGGAGAAACATATATTATTCAATGTTGTGAATATCGGCCAACATGTCCGACATGTCGGCAGATATAAAGATTTGGGAGCTAAAACGACGCATAACCGTTTTATATTCTATTCGTTGTTGAAAATTATGAAGTGAAAGTGGTTGATTGAGCAGACCGTGCGGACTGGGCGACCTGAGTCCGCGACCTGGGCGGACTGATGTTGCGGCCTGGGTGGACAGTGGCTTGGGTGGTCTATTGGAGCGGCCTGGGCGGCCTGTCTATGGCGGACTGGTGGCGGTGTTCAGACCACTCGGCCTGCGGTTCTGCAGATAGCATGTTCATGAAGTAACCGAGCGGATTGGCAGTGAGTCCGCGGGATGTGGCGGACTCAGTTGGAGTCCGCGGAGTCCGCTGTGGCGGATAGAGTGGAGGTCGTGAGATCGGCATTGTTCCTTGCCTTGATCTCTTGTGATGTGACGGATGATAGCCGCATTCATTTTGGCGGACTGTTCTTGGGGCTAGCGGCCTGGCTTCGTGTCTGCCGAGCTTGCACCAGTTTGGTGAGATGCTGGACTCGGTCACACTTTGTGACAAGTCCAGGGTGTTCGCAGTGTACGCAGAGTCCGCTGTTCACCGGCCGATCTTTACCTGTTGGTCGTGGACTCGTGTGGCGGGCTGACGCAGTGTTCGCAGAGTCCGCTGTTGACCGGGCGATCTGCCTGTTGGTCGTGGACTCGTGTGACGGGCTGAAACGGTGTTTGTGAGCTGTGCGGGCTGGTGTCATGTCCGCTTGTAGCGTGCAGACTGTCGCAGTGAGTGGGATGTTGCTGTGTCCTCGTGTTGCGATGTGTGCGGCCTGGTGCGGTGTCCGCCTGATGGCGGACTGGCTTCATGATTTGGCGCCTGTCAAGTTGGCTGGTCCGGCTTAGTCCTTGCGGACTCGGCGGACTGGGTTTGTGCTATTGCGAGCTAGGGTGGTGACTCTATTCACTAGGGCGGTGATCACACTCCTCACCCTGTCTATATATAGACCCCTCCGACACTTCTACAGTAACTGAATGAACAGTAAGTTGGGCGCGGATTAACTGTTGCGGCCTCGATTTTGTAGTCCGCGCGGATTGAGAAGGATTAACTGGTTGTTGTTTGCAGGTTGTGCGGCTAGCATTGTGAAGCTAGAAGTTTGGTTCTGATCGCGGTCAGGAAGCAGTGAAGCTTGCGGTTTACAATCGGCGGTTTGCAGCAGGTCGCACTTGGCGGCCAAACAGTCTACTCTCCAGCAGTTGAAGTTCAAGTTCAATAACCAGTTCGCTGATCTCGGCGGACTTGGCGGTTTGTTCTTTCAGTTCGGCGGCGGCTTGTAGAGCGGGCATCAGTAGAATAACAGGTTGTCCGCGGTTTGTACGAACTCCGTAGATCAGTGATAGCAGCAGCGGCTTGGCGGCCTCGGCGGACTCAGCGGTCTCTGAGGCAGTCCGGCCGGCTTGAAGATTCTCTTGCTTGTTTACTTCTCATTTTGTACTTGGCGAAATCATGTCTAGCCATGTATACCTGGCCTTGTAAAGAATGATAGTTGATGAATAAAAGATCTGTGTTGCTTTCTGTTGTTACTGTTTACACTGTTCAGTCTATGGTTGGAGTGTTTCTGCGCCTAGTTCTCATTTTTCGCTTGATCAAGTGATCAACTTGATAGCTCTGGAAGTGTTTGCCTGATACCAGAACTGCCAGTTGATCAGCTTGAGAAACTTCAACATTCGTAACGTTTTGATCGGTCCAAAAAAAAACGGTAGATATCGGGTTTTTTATTCGACAACTGCAATCTTTTAATTCTCCCCCACCCCGCGCAGTTCATTTCACTACGCCGCTCCTGCCCTAGCTCTCCCTCGCGCTCTGCGCAGGAGCTCTCACTCGCGCTCTTTGTTGGTTCTCTCGCCCGCGCTCTACGTTGGTGCTCTCCCTCAACTCTCGCGCTCGCTGGTTGTTATCTCTCTCGCGCGTTCTCCGCAATCTAGCTCTCTGGTTCTTTCTTCTACTTGCTCGTTGGTGCTCTCACTCTGGTTGTTCTCTCGCGCTCTCAGCACTCTAGCTCTGATTCTTTCTTCTCCTTGCGTAACTAGTGCTCTCACTCTGGTTCTCTCATGCTCTCGGCACTTTAGCTCTTTGGTTCTTCCTTCTCCTTGCATGACTGGTGCTCTCAGTCGGGTTGTTCTACTCACGCTCTCGGCACTCTAGCTCGTTGGTGCTTTCACTCTGGTTGTTCTCTCTTCTTTCGCGGGTTCTCGACTCTATCTGTCTGTGCCCTCACTCTCTCGGTTGGTGCATTGTTCTCCCTACCTCCCCCTCTCAATCTCTCGCTCCGCATTTTTAGTTTTCTCGTGCTTTGATGGCTGCGTTGCTAATTGTGGTTGCATTACAGGTTGTGGTTGTCGTGCTGGTTGTAGTTTTTGTGCTGGTTGCTGTTGTTGTTGTCCTACTGCCCAGCTAGCGCCTTGTTGCCTCGCTCCTTGCAGCCTTATTGTCTGGATGTCTTGTTGTCTTGCTCCCGACTGTCTTGCTCCTTGTTGGCTTATTGGTTAGCTGCTGATGCAGCTCTCGCCGCATCCGAGGACGCGTGACGCCATGACGCACCTCTATTTATTTCATGCATTTTTTTTGTTCGTTTTCTTTGCAACCAATTATTTCATGTATTTTCCCTCCTGCAACCGTTATTAGTCTCGACGCATCGATTTGACCGAACAGTGAGACCCTTAATAAACAGGTCCGGTAATTCGAGTAGTTAGGACATAGGGCGCAAGCTTAGCTTATTTCAATTGAGAGTATAAATTTAATTAAGAGAGAATCAAATTAAGGTAAAAATTATTATTTGGAAAAAGAAGTTATAGAATATTAAGTATGAGAAAATATTTGAAAATCTTGGCCCAAATAAAACTTGGTCGGATTTCAGGTTGAAATCAAAAAACAAAACAAGGAATATGATGTTATTTGTCAAGAAATGAAAAGCAAAACAAATCAAGAAATATGAAGTTATTTGGCAAGATATTGAGAGCAATTTTTTTAATCCCTATAAAGTGGGGCCGCAACAGGGAAGCAAGGGAAGCAAGGGTTGGAAAACATTTGAGGAAAACGAACCCTATTTTTGTTTTCCTCTGCAGCCGGATCTGTTCACAGTCTTCCTCCCTACCTTGCTCAGCCCAGTGACATCGACCCTGTGCCAGCAAACAGCCGGATCTGCTCACTGTCTTCCTCCCCGCCTTGCTCAGCCCAGTGACATCGACCCCGTGACGGACGGTCTTCCTCCACAGTCCGCTCGCCGTCGACTTCCCCGCCCCTTCAACTCAGGCGAGCCCCTGTGGAGTCCCTCTCGGCGCATTGACCTCTCTATCAATCCGCGGCCGGTTTTCTGCCCTCCGCAGCGCCAAAGAGGTTTGGACGAAACCTTGCCTCATTCCAGTTAAGACGTCAACCCAGTACAGCTTCCAACTGCAAACCCGGATCTGGAATAATCACTCGGCTTGGGTAACATTTGTTCAATCCATGTTTCTCGGTATCAATTTAATTTCATGCGTCTCATTTAAGTATCGCTAAGCTTGCCTCGAACGTTCGAACTATTCGATTACTGCTAATTCATAAGTTGTTATTGTGTTCTGTTTGTGGTTGTGTAAGTCCCGCAAAAAAAATTCAACTCGGCAGCGCTTGATAGATCCCTCTCTAACAAATTCAACGAGTTTAGTACAGTTAATTACGACGAGCCTCGGTAGCTCGGCCTTTGGCTAAGGAGGGGAAGCGCTCTAAGATCTTCCGGGTGTGTGGTGGGACCTACACGCCGAGCCCTTGGGTCAGTTTTTTTTTGTCATTTGGCTTGCAGGAGAGAAGTAAGTGTGTGATCACCCCTTCCCCACCCCTTCCCCAAGGGTGAACTCCACAAGAGACCGAGTTTTCGGTTTCAACTGTTATCTTAATGGGTTACGTTATTTCATACGGGATCAGCTAGAGTTGCACGACTATCGCGATTAGGGGAAGTCTCTAGTAGAGCCCGTAGAGTGGAGTCACTACAGAAGCGCACATCCGGAGTCAGGTCTACGGATAAGTCTACAACGAGTATCACCACGACCACCACGGCCAGGATCTCAGATTCCCTCACCCCCCTGTCACCACTGGGACTCCGCCCCCATCTACTATCCCTTCCAAGAGTAAGGAGATTATTGGGGATAAGCCCAACACTGGGGTGTTCCGATGCTTCAAGTGTATGGAACCGGGGCACAAATCATCTGAGTGCCAGCGACGCCACTTCGTCGATATCATTGACTCTACTGATGGACGTGAGCCTGAGTATGGAGTTTACGTGAATGAGTCTCACCCTGAACCTGAGCACGAACACGAGACTTAGGATGTCATAGAAGTGTAAGGCGAACACGCCGAACACTTAGTCTGCGTCTTACGATATAGCCTGATCATTCCTAGTAAGTCTACTGAGGATGATTATAGGAGACACAATATTTCTTGCACTACTGCGTGCATCAAGGGACAGTTTTGTTCCATCATCATCGATAGCGATAGTATGCAAAATTTTGTTTCTCAGTATATATTAACATATTAGGACTTGAGATGCACCCATTAGAAAAACCTTTCAGCTTATCCGGTATCAATAGTCAATTGACTATGCTCGTCACTCATTATTGTCTAGTAGAGTTTTCTATAGAGGGCACGTACTCGGATAGAAATTTATGTCATGTCGTTGTTATGGATGTCTGTAACATCCTTCTAGGGAGAGCTTGGCAATATGACTGGCAGGTCATGCACGACGGCACGAGAAACACTCATTCCTTTGAACACCACGGGCACAAAATTGTTCTTTTACCCCAAAAGAACTGTCTTATCCCAAGAGAACGCGGGAGGACCTACACGACTCCTAGTTCACTCTCTGTTACCTCCACTATGTTACTGCTTACTACACTTCCTTCTGAAACCCCACCACATGAATTAATTTGGGGACCAAGAGCGTCGCTCACACCATATTTATCGAGTCCCGACGTGCCCCCTGATATTTCTCCGTTTTCTCACATTTTATCTGACGGATATTCACTTCGCACACCGCACTCGGTTGATTTCATATTTGGCAATTACACCATTTCGCCTCACTATCACTTGGTAATATACATATCTGTGGAATTATATCGTCAAATTAAAGGTTTCCCATCATATTGGTGGAATATATTATGTGGTCGACTGAGAACCAAACTCGAGTATAGTAGCGCTTATCTCTCTCTAACTAATGGGTTGTCTAATATTGTTGAAGGTAGTAAGAGGGGACTTCTTAAGCGTCAAACTGGAGTGAATATAAAACAATGGGATCTTGTACATCCACGAGCACCACTCACATATAATAATTCTAAAAGTCATCTCCATAATAAATCTCCTTTCGAGATTTTGTGTTTGCTTTTGTTACACTATCTTTATGACCGCCACCTCATCCATTTCCATGAACGTATTTCATTCGATGTGCAAGTTCATGTTAACCATTTAAAAGCGTTGCGTAAAATTAATACTGATAATTTGCAAGCAACCTTTGAACATTACAAACTCATGGTCGGTTGGTATCGTCATGAGTTGTGATTTTCAAAGGAAGATTGGGTGTTTGTTTAATACACGAGGATTGGTCCTTTCCAAATTCCGAAGTACATCGAGACACCGGACATTCCATCTAATTTAGCACCAGCAACGACTCCCGAACTCTACAACAAAAGTCTCTACGAGTTCTCGACGAGGTCGAGCTATGTCAACTCCGAGGGAATTGATGTAGCCCTGGCCGCATCCGAGGACGCATGACGCCATCACGTACCTCTATTTATATATGGTGTTTTTATTTTCGTTTGTTTTCTTTGCAACTAATTATTTCATGTATTTTCCCTCTTGCAACTGTTATTAGTCGCGGCTCATCGGTGTGACCGAACGGGGAGACACTTAATAAACAGATCCGGTAAATCGGGTAGTTAGGACGTAAGGGGCAAGCTTAGCTTACTTAAATTGAGCGTACAAATTTAATTAAAAGAGAATCAAATTAAGATAAAAATTATTATTTGGAAAAAGAAGTTATAGAAAATTAAGTATGAGAAAATATTTGAAAATCTTGGCCCAAATAAAACTTCGCCGGATTTCATGTTGAAATCAAAAAACAAAATAGGGAATATGATGTTATTTGGCAAGAAATGAAAATCAAAACAAATCAGGAAATATGAAGTTATTTGGCAAGATATTGAGAGAAGTTTTTTTAATCCCTATAAAGTGGGGCCGCAACAAGGTAGCAAGGGCCAGAAAAAATTTGAGGAAAACGAAACCCTTTTTTGTTTTCCTCTGCAGCTGGATCTGTTCACCGTCTTCCTCCCCGCCTTGCTCCGCACAGCGACATCGACCCTGTGCCAGCAAACAGTCGGATCTGCTCACTGTCTTCCTCCCCTCCTTGCTCAGCCCAGTGACATCGACCCCGTGCCAGCAAACCAACAGACGGTCTTCCTCCACAGTCCGCTCGCCGTCGACTTCCCCGCCCCTTCAACCCAGGCGAGCCCCTGTGGAGTCCCCCTTGACAGATTGACGTCGACATCGACGCCTTTCTCCGTCAATCCGCGGCCGGTTTTCAGCCCTCCTTAACGCCTAAGAGGTTTGGGCGAAACCTTGCCTCGATCCAGTTAAGACGTCGACCCAGTACAGCTTCTGACGGACAACCCAGATCTGAAATAATCACTCGGCTTAGGTAACATTTGTTCAATCCATGCTTCTTAGTATCAAATTAATTTTATGCGTCTCATTTAAGTATCGCTAAGCTTGCCTCGAACGTTCAAACTATTCTATTACCGCTAATTCATAAGTTGTTATTGGGTTCTGTTTGTGGTTGTGTAAGTCCCGCAAAAAAAAAATCAACTCGGTAGCGCTTGAGAGGTCCCTCTCCAACAAATTCAACGAGTTTAGTACAGTTCATTACGACAAGCGTAATTTCGTGTGCGAAACTTGATTTGGGCAACTCAACTCACCTTTCAAAATTAAAATCCTTTTCAGAAATTTATTTTGTAACAAAATAAAATATTTTGATTAAAAAAATATTTAATTTCTAAAATCCCAACCCGGTTTACATCAGCTGCCTTGCTGGTTGTGGGTTCTGTAGTATGGTGGTTGCTTTGTTGAAGTCAAAATATTAAAAGACATCTCAAGATCCATTGGCAGCTAAGAATGTAGATTCTGGGAAGGTACAAAGAGTGGAGAGTAAATGTTGATCTTGTGGAGGATGAAAAAGAAGATGGCGATGATGAAGTCTTTTCTGGACAGGGGTTGACAGGGGCACAAATGAGCAATATAGTCGACGTTGATCATGATGAAAGGAGACCTCCAAGAGTAGCTACAAGCAAAGAAGTGACAATTAGTTATCAAAGAAGCGGAAAGAGAAAAATATCTGAGGTGGACGAGGCAGCTCTACAGAGTTCATCATATGAATATCATATTTTATCTACTCTACCGACTATAGATGAGTATATAAGTGATGAAGAATGAGGTATGTTTGAAATTTATTTTTTAAAATGTTAATCTCATAGAAATAATATATAGTAACAAATTTTTTGAAATCACAAATATTACAAATTTTTTATCATTAAAGTACTGTATGTTAAATTTTACATATAGTTTTTAATATTTAGAAGTTCAATAGTGTAGAAACCGGAAATCCACAAAAGCTTTATTGATCAAAAAAGTGATTATACATGAGAAGAATACGCAAATATATAGGAAGAGAGAGAATAGAATCTCAAATACAAGATGTGTGATAAACCTAAATACAAGTGGACCTAAATACATGGGACTAAATACAGGGCTTTTTCAACACTCCTCCACAAGCTGGAGCATACAACTCGTAGGCACCAAGCTTGGATAGAAATTGGTGATATAATGGTCGAGGTAGGGCCTTTGTCAAAATATCCGCAACTTGCCCAGAAGCTGGTACATGCTTTAATTCCAGCTTTTTCATCTGAATCTTCTCACGAGCAAAGTGACAGTCAACTTCAATGTGTTTCGTTCGCTCATGAAACACTGGGTTCTTGGCAATATGAATAGCAGCCTGACTGTCACAGAATAGAGTAGCCGATGAGGATACTTTAACTTCCAAATCCCCAAGAAGAATCTCAAGCTAGGTAAGTTCAGAAACAACAGTAGACATAGCACGATACTCAGCTTCGGCAGATGAGCGAGCAACAACAGACTGCTACGTACTGCGTCATGTAATAAGATTTCCTGCAAAGTATGTGCAAAAATCAGTAGTGGACAGTCGATCGTCAAGTGAGCCTGCATAGTCCGCATCAGAGTAAACAATAAGAAATAGAGAGGATGATGGCTTATACACGAGTCCTTGTCCTGGAGTAGCCTTCAAGTACATGAGAATGCGTTTGACTGCCAGAAAATAAGAGAACCGAGGAGTATGCATAAATTGACTGACTACTACAACCGCAAAAGAGATATCAGGTCTCATAACAGTCGAATATATTAGTTTTCCTACAAGGCGCCGATAGCACTCTGGATTTGGAAGTAGTAAATCGGAGTCAGATTCATGAGCACACAACTTGTGTTTGACCTCCATCGGGATAAGGTTTACACCCTGAGAGACCAGCATCTTGCAGAAGATCAATGCAATACTTTCTTTGGGATAAGACAAGGTCATCAGATCGCCTTGCAAACTCAAAACCCAGAAAGTATCGGAGGTTTCTCAAGTCTTGATTTGAAATACATAGTTTCAGTGCTGTTTGACTTGTTGTATCCCTGTTGAATCATCCCCAGTGAGCAAAATGTCATCTACATAGACCAGGATAATAACAGTCTCGGTAGATTGGTGAAGGGTGAAATGGGAGAAATCGGTCGAGCTCCGTTGGAAGCCAACCTCATGAACAGCCTTACTGAACTTTTCAAACCACGCCCGAGGAGACTTTTTGAGACCATAAATAGATTTCCAAATCAGGCATACACGAGACTCCCTCGTGGTCTCAAACCCGGGTGGTTGGTGCATTTAAACTGTTTCAAGAAGATCGGCATTGAGAAAAGTATTATTAATGTCAAGCTGATGTAGGGGCCACTGGCAATGGACATCTAAAAAGAGCAGAACGCGAACTGAGTTTAACTTGGCAACGGGGGAGAACGTTTCATCATAATCAAGGTCGTATTGCTGAGTAAACCCCCGGGCCACAAGACGAGCTTTCAAACGATCAATTGTCTCATCCACAGCATGTTTTATATTAAAGATCCATTTACAGTCAACACAATTGTGTCCAGGAGGGAGAGAAACAAGATCCCAAGTCTGATTCGCCCAGAGATCTATCATTTCCTCATCCATAGCTGCACGCCACCCCGGGTGTTGCAAAGTCTCTTATACAGAGTTAGGTATAGAAATAGATGAGAGAGAGAGCAAAGTCACGAAGTGTTGGAGAGAGGTGATGTAGAGAGACAAAGTTCTCCAAGGGATGAGCCGTAGAAGGTGATGTCAAATCAACAAGCCGCGAGAGCACACTAGTAGAGGGAAGCTGCTGGAGGGCATCAGATGGAGGTAGACGACGAGTGTAAACATGAATGATATGTGGTTTGGGACGAACTGTTGGTGGAGGAGGGGTGGGAAGTAAGGGTGGAAGTGGAGACGTGACAAGAAACGTGGGTCGGGGAGGAGGAGGTGGGAAAAAGGAACAGTCGGAATGGTGTGAAATGGTTGATCTTCACAAAAAGTGACATCAGCAAAAACAACTACCTTCCCAGTGGTGGGAGAGTAGCAGACATACCCCTTCTGGGTACGAGAGTAGCCAACAAATATAGCCTTAGTAGCACGGGGAGCTAGTTTGTCATGTGGTAGACCCAGGTTATGGACATAACACGTACATCCAAAGACGCAGGGTGTCAGAGAGAAGAGGGTCTTGGAAGGATATAGGAGGGTGAGTGGAGCCACTAAATGGAGTATGGAGGTGGGCATGCAGTTGATGAGGTGGCAGGCAGTGGAGACTGCAAAATTCCAATAGATAGGAGAAACCTGCATTTGGAATAGTAGAGAACGAGCAACATCGAGAAGTTGGCGATTTTTTCGTTCGGTGATGTCATTCTGTTGAGGGGTATACACACACGAAGTCTGATGGATAATGTCAAACTCGACACAGATATGCGAGAAGGTCAGCTAGTATATTCACGTGCGTTATCAGTACGAAGAATTTTTAAAGTTGTCGAAAATTGAGTGCGAGTTCCAGTAATAAATGTGCGGAAGATTGACGGAAGTTCTGAATGGTCACGAAGTGATGGAGAAGACCTTTAGTTTGCAGAACACGACGAACAGAGTGAACTCATTCGACAAAATTTATTTTTCCCGGAGAGAGATAATCGTGATTCGTAGTTCATCGCGAAGCTCAAGAGGAGCCGACGCAGCCTGTCCAGGAAGAGAGGAACGAATCTAATGAAGCCATGAACGAAAAACAACACGAAGCTAACTGTAAAAAGGAAGATGACAGGGGACAAGTAGCGGACAGCACAGTGGACAAGTAGCGGACAACACATCGGATAATTGCGGATAGCACAACAACTATATGCGGCGAGAAGAAGCCGCGAGTAGGAGCCATTCAGCGACAAGGACAGGCAAGCGACGGCTATGAGAGGTCGCGAGTAGAAACCACTCCAGCGACTAGAAGAAATCGCAAGTAGAGACACTCCAGTGACAAGCGGCGGCTAGGAAAGGTTGCGAGTAGAAACCACTCGAGCGACAAGCAGCGGCTAGGAGAGGTCGCGGGAAATAAATCGCCAACGACAAGAGGAGACAAGCAGCGGCTAGGAGAGATTGCGAGAAGAAAATTCTCGAGCGACAAACAGCGGCTAGGAGAGGTCGCGAGAAAGAAATCTCCAGCGATAAAAGGAGTGGAGAAGAGAAGACCGCGAGAAGCGGAAAAGAGCAGGACGCGAGCGGATAAACACGCAAAGACCGCTAACGGATAAACATGTGATCAGCGGAGAAGAACAAACCGCCAGCGGATAAATACGCGAGCAGCGCCACCAAGAGGGTGTGCGGATAGAAGAGGCCGCGAGTAGAACTACTCGAGGGGCAAGCAAGGAGAGACCGTGAGCAGCGGGAACATGAAGAGAACGTCGCGATTACCCGAAAGAGAGCGCATAGCCGCAAACCAGTAGGGCCCAGGAGGGAAAAGTATAAGAACACGAGGGAGACCCAAAGACGGAGCAGCAGCTGCGCACCGAGGAGACGGCGGTAAGAAAGAGGGAGACCGCACGGTGAGGCGGATAGGAGACCGCAAAGAGGGACCGGTTAGCGAAGAAACAAGCCGCTCGGTAGAACCGGTTTATGCCTCTGATAACATGTATAAATCGGAAATCCCCCAAAGCTTTATTGATCAAAAAAGTGTCTATACATGAGGAGAATACACAAATATATAGGAAGAGAGAGAAGAGGAGAATCACAAATACAAGATGTGGGCCTAAATACATTGGCGTAAAGACAGGGCTTTTTCAACAAATAGGTTGTAAAATAGGTAGTACTGTGATATGTATAAAAAAATAGCATTTAATTACATATAGAATTAATTAAATATTAAAACTTGATATATGAAATATCCCTGATATATCCCCCGATATATAAAAACCAACACGAAAATCCAAACAGACGTGTCCCCGACATCCGACATTTGCAATATTGATATTATCACAATCTTTTGGCATTGTAAGCATAGACTTGTATAGAAACTTTGAACTGAAATATAGCATGACATAGGGCTGATATCGAGTCGAGTTTGAGCGATTTTGTCTCGGCTCGAAATCGAAATTTTCGACTCGAACTTGGCTCGAAATCGACTCGAAATCAAAATTGATTTCGAGTCCAGTCGGCTCGACTCGAAATGACTCGATTCCGAGTCGGCTCGAAATCGAATCGAGTTGGCTCGAAATCGAATCGGGTCGGCTCGAAATTGAGCAATTTTTCGTTTTATTCCTAGTTTGCTCAAAATTAAATTGGGCAACCTATAATTTTAGCAAATGAAACGCTTAAAGTCTTCAATCTTTTTATTTAGGTTTAAATTTTTTTATTTTTTATCTTAAAATAAGAATATATTAATAAATACATGATTTTTTTAATTAATTCGAGTTGATTTGAATCATATTTCGAGCGATTTATGGCTGGCTCGAAATCGACTTGAAATCAGATTCGAGTCAAATTGAATCCACTCAAATTGAGTAGAATCAATTTTAGCCGATTCCAATTCGGCTCAATTTTCGAACGATTTTCGAGCGACTTTCAATTTTCGAACAATATGCTCAGCCCTAGCATGACATTAGTGTTCACCGAACCAACTTAATTAAGACAAATAAACAAAGCACGGATAATCTGAAAAGAAAATGCACGCACAAAGAACAGAGATTGATAGAGCAAGAAAGGGGTGAAATAATTTAATTCCGTGAGGGGAAAAATATTTATAGGGCTCAAGAAAATATTTCAAGAATTACAGGAATTATCTTTTGCTTCCCCTTTCATTCATTTGAATTATATTCATAGATATCTCGCTATATTGTAAAAGGAATTACACATAATTGGTAACGAGGTTTAGCTTTTCAAATAAAATAAAATAAATCTATCCATGCATTCCTTTGTTGCAGGTTTCCATGTAGTAAGAAATCAGCCGGTCAAATAAAACCCTAACCATATCAATTGAAAAATGCATATAGATCTATCCATGTATGACAACGTGTTTGATTTGAACAACTTTTTATAGCCAATTAGGTGAATTAAATTCTATAGTAAACAAAATTAAATTTAGACATTGAATATTGTGAGGTTGACCTAGAATGTAACACAACATTGGTTTATGAAATTTTTTATTTTCCCAATTAAATAAGATGAAAGTTAACTGCAACCCAAATATAACTATCAGCAACCATTTGTTAACCACAAACCGGAAAATTTGGAAAAATTTATCCGCAACCAAAATTGTTAAACGCAACCCAACAAATTTAAAAAAAACAGATGTATTCATTGTTTTCCATTTATATGTTAAGAGTTAGCAACCAAAATGTAATTGCATATTTGCATCAAATTACACGTTATGAAGACAAATGAAAGTTCCTTCCAACAACAAAATTCCACATTTCTAAGAACTTGAATTGCATCCTTCTAGCACACGGTTCTCTTCCATTCTCTGATTAAAAACCATCTCTGTTAATAGAGTTGTTTAAAGAATGTGTAATTTCAAATAGCACTCCGCATTATACAAGATGACAACCAAAACCTATGAGGCACCGACACTTCAAAATGCCCAACGTGTCGGTGTCGGACTCTCCGACACTCGTCCGACTCTCCGACACTCTCCGACACTCGTGTCGGAAGTCCGACACACTGGCTCACATGGAACTTGCGTGTCCCGCTCTATCGGACATGTGTGTCCCTCTCAATCAGACACACGTGTCCCTAAGCTAACTACTCACGGTGAGGCTGAATGTCATTGTCTTGGAAATGCAATTTTTGTGAAAAAGATTTTATAAGTTCATATACAAGAGTGAAAACACATTTGTTATTCATTGAAGAAAAAAGAATTGGAAAGTGTGTAAAAATCTTAAGGAGTGATCTATTTGAGGTGAAAAATTATAAGAAGAGGTAATGTGTTAATGTTCTATCATTTTTTGATCTTGGATTAAGTTTTGCATTTGAATATTTAATGAGAAATATTTAAACATGTCTTAATTTATTTGAATATTTGTTATTTGTTCTTTTTAAATTTTTTGTTAAATGTTTTAGGATTTTCATAGTTATAAAAAATAAATAGTTAATATGTGTGTCTCAGCGTGTCGAAATATGATATTTTTTGAGAATTTACGAGTCGCGAGTCATGTCGTGTCGTATCGCATGTCGTATGTCGGTGTCGGTGCAACATAGACCAAAACGATAGCAGCAATAGTAGAAATCAAACAAATGTATCATATTAATAGATGAGTAAGGATTACACCTTTGGGAAGCTGAGAGTAAGAACACACCTGTGTGACAATCTGAGAATGAAGAGGGGAGGGAGAAATTTTTTCAAGATTACAACAACATCCAACAGTTTATCCCACTATATTGGGGTCGGCTATATGGATCCTTTGTGGTCATGGTGCCCTATCTTTAGTCATAATCTCACTAATGACTAAGTACATCATGTCCTTATAGTTTCATTTCAAGTTTTTATTGGCTTACCCCTCCCCGTTTAACATGCCTAGTGACTAAACTTTCACAACGTCTAACAAGTGCCTCTAATGGTCTCTTTTGTACATGTCAAAACCATCTTAGTCGAGCTTCTCGCATCTTCTCTGCAATTGGTGTCACTCCTGCCTTATCACTGATACATTCATTTCAAGTTTTATCCAGTCGCATGTGTCCAGACATCCACCTAAGCACTCATCTTCACAACTCCCATTTTTTGCTCATCTACAGAATTCACTGTCCAACATTCAAAATCATAGAGCATCGCTGGTCTAATTGTAGTGCGGTAAAACTTGCCCTTATGTTTTAATGGTACTTTACGATCACATAAGATCTCTGACACGCCTCTTTACTTCAACCAATCTGCTTGGATTCTATGTATCACATCTTTATCAACACCTCCATCTCTTTGAACTATCAATCCAAGATATTTAAAGCACTCACTACGGGAAATAGCTTGATCATCCAACTTAATAACGAAGACATTTGTCCTTGCACCGCTAAATTTAAGTTCCATATACTCCATCTTTGTCATGCTCAACCAAAAACCCTTCTTTTTAAAAGTATCTTGTCAAGATTTCGGTTTTGCGTTTACACCTTCGCCTATCTCAACGACCAAAATGATATCATACGCAAACAATAAACATCAAGGTATTGCTTGTTGGATATGTCTCGTGAGCATATTTAAGATAGGTAAAGAGATAACGGCTTAAAGCTAAATCTTGGTGTAAGCCAACAGTGATAGAGAATTCATGTGTTAATCGTCCGGATATCTTCACCCTTGTCGCTGAATTTGTATACATATCTTTAATTATGTCAATGTATGATATATTTACACCATTTCTAAGACTCCATAAAATTTCTCTTAGAACCATATCATAAGCCTTCTCAAGATCAATAAAGAGCATTTGCAAGCCTTGTTTTTTTTCTTGATAGTTGTTAGTGAGTCTCCTCAAGATATGTTATAGCTTCCACGGTTGACCGCCCTGGCACGAATCCAAATTAATTCTCTAAGATGTTAGTCTTTTGCCTTACCCTTCCTTTTATTACACTCTCTCATATTTTAATGGTATGACTCATTAATTTAATTTAATTTAATTGTAATTAACATAATTTTGTATATCTCATTTGTTCTTATATAAAGGTACCAAAATACTTTTTATCCATTAGTTCGACATCCTCTTTGAGTTCAATATCTTATTGAAAAAATATATAAGCCACAAATTTCTTCTTTTTGTACACAATTACATACTTCGATTGGAATATAGTCTGGTTCAACTGCATTTTCATTTTTTATCTTCTTAGAATATTATTTACCTCCAATACTTGAATTTTACGATAAAATGTTATGTTTTCATACTACTCTGAATTATTTAACTCTTTCAAGTTCAGTTAATTGTTGTTTGTTTCATTATAGACATGATAAAAATATATTTTTTATCGCTCTTTAATAGTCATGTCATCCGTCAAAATTGTATCTGTTGCATCTTTTATGCATTTAACTTAGCCTAAATCTCTTATCTTCTGCTCTCTAGCTAGAGCAATTTTATGCATGTCATGCTCTCCATTTTTGATATATAGTCGCTTATAAAATTCTTCATAAGTTAGACATCTTGCTTTACTTACTGTATGTTTAGCTTCTTTCTTATGACTTTATACTATGTCAAGTTTTCATCATTCCTATAAGCATAGAGTGTCTTATAGTTTGTCCTCTCTACTCTTACTTTGTCTTGCACTTGTTCTTTTCACCACCAAGATTTTTTATTTTGAGGTGGTCAGCATTTGATTCTACGAGTATGTTTTTTTCACGTATTCTTAAATGTGAAGACATAACTTCTCAAGAAACACTATGAACAACATAAAGTCATCAACTAGTTGTTCCATAACCGCTGTCTTGAAAACATGTTTTTTCATTTTCAAATTCCACTACCGAATTTTTGGCAACACTTTTCTTTATCTTAAATTTATTATATTTAATTTGCACGTATTATACTACTAACCTATGTTCTGTTGTAAACTTTCTCCTGGTATGACTTTGCAATTTTGACAAATCATTTTATTTATTTTGTGAGTCATAAAATATCAATTTGTGACTTATTTAGTCTGTTTTAAATATAATTAAATGTTTTTTGCTCTTCATTAAAAGCGTATTTGTCAAAATTAGCTCATGTGTTATAGAAAAGTATAAAATATTTTCCCTTTCAATTCTTTTTTCAAACTCAAATCCTCTATAAATAGTTATATAATCTATATTATTCTTTTATATATGTTCATACTTCTCATATGAAAATCTTCTCTTTTTGTGAGAATTTACTTGTTAAATCATCTAAATCTTCCCGAAATTGTACGTTAATAGCTTCACTTAATTTTACTTATGTCGCATAAGCACTGATCATATTAGTAGTTCTTTTCCTATGACAAATTTAAGAGCTAAAATTTTACCACCATTTTTACTTACCCCAACAATTACATCCCTCCATGTAGTATCCACAATAAAATCTACTTTATTGTTTGCTTTATTTTTTCATGTGTACCATAATTTAAAATCTGAAATGTCAAAAAATTTAGCTTTCTCACTCACTCATCTAGTCTCTTGCAGACATAAAATATTTATCTTTCTCCTAATCATCGTATCAACTACTTCTATCATTTTCCCCATTAACGTATTTATATTCCAACATCCAAACCTAACTTGATCTCAAATTCTACGATATATTTTTCTAGGACGTCTAATATGTGATGACTTTTGCCTATTTAACACGACGCCTAAGTCATCTTGGAAATGTAGCGATCCATACCAAGATGCCGCATTCAGATCATACGAGGAGTACTCTTGCATATTTAACACTAAACCCAAGTCCTAAAGATGTAGTGGTTTTGCCAAGACGCCGCATTTGAAACATACGATGCGTTCCTTAGGAGGCACAACCTAACTTTTGCACAATTTCTCAAATGATCCATATCCATAACGGTGACTAAATTTTACTCCGGTCTTCTGTCTAACACAACCCTCACCATTTTTCATTCGGACTTGGGACCGGCATAGGCTGATTTTTTTTTTCAAGATTAATAGTTTAAATTTTTTTCACATCTTCTCCTTCATCTTAAAAACTGTTTAACCTGGTACACAATTCCTATGTTTAATTTATTTTCATCCTCAATAAGCATGCAGGCGCTCGAATCCCGGTCAGCTCGTGGCAACAAGAGGGCTGGCCTCACTTTTTATCATCTCTTCTTCCTGCTGTCTGACATCCTCGATGGTATGGTGTGCTTGAATTTGAGGGTAGCAAGCATAAAGAGAAGAGAGTTGTTGTCACGATGAAGGGAGTCAAAGTCAAGCTTAGACAGTTTCATAGCTGGCGGGGTCGAG
Organism: Platanthera guangdongensis; assembly: GCA_039583875.1. NCBI lineage: Eukaryota > Viridiplantae > Streptophyta > Magnoliopsida > Asparagales > Orchidaceae > Platanthera > Platanthera guangdongensis. Next base: position 127,571,620 of record CM077161.1, on the reverse strand, counting down.
CTCGAGTTGTTTTAACTTCCACCGGGAACAGCGGTTATGGAAGCTGAGGAGTTTAGTGTCAGCGACGAGAACTATGGAGGCATCGACGATAGGCGCTACGGCGGCATCGACGATAGGAGCTACGGCGGCATCGACGATAAGAGCTACGGCGGCATCGGCAAGCGGAGCTGCAAGGGCGGCGCCGTAGATGGGAGTGGTGAGCAGAGCGACCATGGAGGCGTCGGAGATGGGAGCGGCGAGGGAGACATCGACTTCCACAGCAACTAGGTTGGATATCGCGAGGTTGGGTATCACGGGGTTGGGTATGGGAGAAAATAGATTTGCGAGTAAATAAATCGGTTGATAAGAAATAATGTGTTTTTTATATAATTATGGGGTGCGGATAGGGATATTTGAGTTGCGGTCAACAATCACCTTAAATAGCAAACCAAAAACAATACCTAAAAATTAGAAATTTTGTTATTTTGCAAACAATCAATAAAATAAAACATTTGTTTTGGTTATATATATCTCTGCTATATATAAGGAAATAGTTTTAGGGTATACCGTGTAACTCTAACATAACATCTAATCAATATGGACTATTCAATCCTTCTAGATCATAACATCTCAGTCGTTTAATCACGCTAACGAATCAGGACCGTCTGTTTAAATTTTCATATGGCACCTACACCTAGGATAGTATGGGTCCTAAACCTATAATTTTAATAGGGCTCCTATTCTACAATGTGAAATTACAATTTTACTCTTCTGAGTTAGAAAAACACCTCATGAAAATTCCAGCATGTCACCGTACTAGCTAAATATATTGAAATTTTAAATTCCATGCATCTAGCCAAGTCAATTTTAAATTTCAATTTCAATGGAGTAAAGAAAGTAATATATAGTCAAGCTGAGAATGAAATCTCACGATTTGAGACTAAATTTTTCCTGCACAACCCTGGGTTTGCCCTACATTTATTTATATCGTTGAATGCGGTGGGCTAAGTGGGACTAAATTTTCATACGATTCAATATACTCATCCACAAAGGGGTTTATATAGGACATACAAGGACTCTTACACTTAAAACTATAATCTTGGACTAAACCCAAAAACTCCTAAAGGATTCTACTAATGCAATGATACTCATAAATTCAACACTCCACCTCACGCTATAGGGAAACATCCAGCTTGAAAACAACACAAAAAGAGAGGTAATTATGGTGGGCAAAGTGGAGCAAAATAATAGATGAGCGACCGGGGAAAATTCCGAACCATGGAATCAAGCCAGGGAGATAGCCACACACGACTTAGACCTACACACGACGTAGACCCACACACAGTGCAGGTCCCACACACGATGTGGACACGCTGGAAAGAAATCAACAGATGAGTGATCTGGGATACTCCCACATGATACAACCGAGTGGATAGAAATCAACAGATGGGTGACCAACGATACTCCCACACGATATAACCCGCTGGAAATAAAGGTCAACCAACAAAGACCATACCACACCGACCCGACAACAAAGAAAATTGACGAGACACACAACACAAGAAATAAGCTTGCAGGCCATGTGGGTCTAAGGCGAGAGTCGAAAATATCATCAAAGTAGCCTTTGTCTCAAACACTCCCTTTCACGTGGGACACACATGCATGAAGGCATAAAACACACAATAAACCTAAACAGCAAGAAGACAGAACAATATAACATAAAAGACTGATAAAGACATAAAACAACAACCCAAAAAAACTTCAGCAACCACAAGAGTGTAGCACTCCGGAAAGGGTAACATAGGCTAGAGGTGTCGCCTCATCAAGCAGGAAATGAGGTAATGTCTAGACTCGGCGGTTGACGCATTGGATCTGAACCTCTGGAAAGCATGCGGACGTGGAAGCCATCTCCAATCGGAAGAGAACATCGACTGGGAGGGCAGTCATTCGAGGGAAAGAGCGGCAAAGCAGAGAATAGCTCATGTGGGAGAAGCTCATTGAGAGAAGCAGTCGGTGTCAATAACGAAAGCTACAGTCGGACGGGAAGGCGTAGAAGATATGCGACAGAAATGCAAACAAGAACATTGACGAAGAAAGCAGTAGATGGGATCAACGACGTCGTCGGCAGAGGGAAGCGCCGTCGAGCACAGAAGCATCACGATAGAAACCAGCATAGAAGCGGAGGCCGGTGTTGATGAACAACGAAAGGGATGACATCGGGATGAGAAGAAGCGGAAACGCTCAACGGGATCGACGGGAACATAGTCGAAGAGCAACCACGGGCTCGACGGGACGAAGAACACAAACAAAAGCACGACGACGAATGGAAAGCAGTGGCAGCACAACGGATCTGTGAGGGAAACGTTGACAGAGCGTAGCAGCCAATGTGACGTAGAACACAGAGGAGTCCTGCATCGTGGAGGGGATCAAAGGCCGCTCCCGTCGACACGAGCGTAAGCAAAACTGGTCAATAAGAACACTAACTAGAGAAAGGGATGGGATCTGGAGAGGAAGCCAACGAGAAATTAAAATCGCCAATATTTTTAGGGCGTCGAGATTTCAAGAAGTCAATTACTGCTCTAATACTATTTTGAAATATTAGAAAGGAAATTATAAGGTGCAATATATTCATCCAGGGATTTATTTAGGATATACAAGGACTCTTAAACTTGAAACTACAATGTGAGACTAAATCCAAACACTTCTAAGGGATTCTACTAATGTGATAATACTCATAACTTCAATATATATATATATATATATATAATTGAGATATTTAATTTTTTTCATTATTACTAAATAGGTTAATGGTTACAGGTTTCATCATCATTACTATTCATATAACTTGATATGGGGTCTTCTGCGATGTAGATGTTGAACGCTCAGCATGGCCTCAGAGCTCTGCCATTGGTCACCAACGGAGGGAAAACTTTGTTCAGCAATCGACTGGAAAATGAAGGCATTCCGGCGCCCAAATGATCTCCTCCTTATTTTGGCGTGTGCAGAGGTGAACACGGCCAAACTCCAACGACCCGACAAAGATAGCCAAAAAGTTTCAGTTTTTCTCACAATAGCTGCACAACTGAATTTAAAGACATCTGCACCTGTCTCAGACAGTGCCTTGCTCTCAGAAGTGGTAGTCCCAGGTTCTTCGACAATGGATTCCTCAATTGATAGTCTCTTCTATTTAGTAAATATAAGAATATTTTAACATCATAAATGCAAGTCATATCCTCATCTGAAATTTTAACTAATTTTTGAGGAAACCAAACTAACGTAAGCTTTTTGTAAGCTAAAGTATACTTTAATGTATTTCTACTACATGACACCTGAATACCATATTTTTTTACAGTAATGCAAATGCAGAAAAGAATTCAATTATAACAACCTCTTCTAACAAAAGTTAGCCCATTATATAACAACCAATAGTAGTGTAGATGAAATGATGCATAGATTAAATTGTACATAAATCTACTAACTAATATGTTAAGATACTAGAAGATTAGATAAGAGGTAGAGAGAAGAAATTAGGATTAGGATAAGGAGGAGAAGGAGAATACCTGAATAAAGTTTTTCATATTGCTCCAAGGGAGGTTCCGGGTATACATATACCCGGAACCAAGGGGCCGGCCGGCCCCCATATGGGCTGAACCGTGTGGTTCAGCCCCGCCGGTCCGATATTAGTGAATGGGGGCTGAACCGGCTTGTTCAGCCCCGTTGTTCCATGCCGCTTCCTTAGGTCGTCGAGCATATTTGTGCCCCTTGAACCGTAGCACGTTCGGGGGCATAACATTCCCCTTCCCATCAAGCATCAACTTGTCCCCAGGGTGGAAGTCGGGGAACGAGTCACGGAACTCCAGCAAATCGACCCAGGTATTGTGTGCAGATGTCAATTTTTTCCATTTAATCAGTATCTCGGGCCAATATTCAGTACCGTGTTGCTTCCACTTAGTCATCCATATTTCCTCAGGTAAGGGACGCAGCTCCCCCAATGTGGTGGCCTCAGGTAAGAGGGGGCTTGTCTGGACGGCGTCGCCAAGACTCTTCTTGAGTCGGGATACATGAAAAGCCAGGTGTATACGGGAGCCTTCCGGAAGCGCCAAGGTGTAGGCCACCAATCCCACCCGCTGAGTGATGTGGAACGGCCCATAGTACCGTGGTGCCAGTTTTGATTCGCCCGGCGAGAGATGGAGAGCTGCCGGTAAGGTTGGAGTTTGAGGAATACCTCATCTCCCACTGTGAATTCCCGCTCGATCCGATGTTTGTTTGCCTGAACTTTCATCCTGTCCTGAGCTTCCCGGAGATTGTCACGCAGGAGAGCTAAGGTTCGATCACGATCGCGCAATTGTTAGTCGACCGACGGAAGAGTTGTGTTGTTGGGCTCATATGAGCCCAAAGAAGGCGGAGGGCGGCCATAGACAACCTCTAATGGGGTAAGTTTAATGGTTGTATGATACAAGGTATTGTAACATTACTCGGCCCGGTGTAACCATCGGGTCGACGTGCGGGGCTCGTCCATCACGAAGCAGCGTAAGTATGTTTCCACTCCGAGATTGAGAACCTTTGTCTGGCCATCCGACTTAGGATGGTAGGCCATGGTTAGGCGCGTACCTTGTAATCGAAAAAGCTCCTTCCAGAAGTTGCTCACAAACACTGGGTCACGATCCGAGATGATAGACCGGGGCACGCCGTGAAGGCGTATGATCTCGCAAACAAAAAGATCGGCAACGATTTCTCCCGCTCAGGGGTGGCTCATGGCAAAAAAATGTGCTCGTATTTGGAGAGTTTGTCGACCACAACCAAGAGACTGACTTGCCCTGAGATTTGGGTAGTCCGTCGATGAAATCCATGGAGACCGTATCCTAAATATGGTGGGGAATTTTCAGCGGGGTAAGCAAGCCGGCCGAAGAGGTTGTTTCATATTTTTGTCATTGGCATACCTCACACTGTTACACAAACTGTTGAACGTCCCGGCGTAAGCCCTTCCAGAAGACGTTCGCCTTAAACCATTGGAGGGTCAGGAGCACACCGGCGTGGCCTCCCGTCGGCGACGAATGAAACTCCTGCATCATAACTGTCCTCCAGGCTGAGAAAGAAGAATGAATACTCGGCCCGGATAATAAAGGTGCCCCCCCTATAGCTGGTACCCCGGTATGGTGGGCTGCCCTTGCCATAGTGCGTCCACAATGAGCCCGAGTTCGGGATCCTGTTGCACCTCCGCCTGGATGTCATCGAGGGAATCGATCAAGGGACCAGAAATGTGAAGCAAGCTCTCTGGGAGGCGGGAGAGGGCATCAGCGACCACATTCTCCTTCCCTTCCTTGTAGATGATCTCAGAATCATAACCCAAAAACTTGGTCACCGACTTCTGCTGAAGAGGGGAAGTAATCGTTGCTCCGGGAAATGTTTCAAACTCTGATGGTTTGTGTGAACCTTGAAATGATGTCCCAGTAAGTACGGCCCCCGCAAGGTCACTGCGTGTATGATGGCTAGCATCTCCTTCTCATAGGTGGACAATCCCAGAGTACGGGGAGCAAGAGCCTTGCTGAAATAGGCTAATGGTCTCCCTTCATGCATCAAAACCGCTCTGATGCCCACCCTGGACGCATCGGTCTCCAGCACAAACTCCTTGTTGAAATCCAGTAGGGCGAGGACCGCCGTAGTCGTCATGGCCCGTTTCAAGGCCTGGAAAGCCGCCTCAGCGTTGCCCTGCCACACGAATGCCTCCTTCTGTAAGAGCTGAGTAAGCGATCGTGCAATCTTGTCGTAGACTTTCACGAATCTCCGATTGTAGCCTGTGAGACCAAGGAATACCCGTAAGGCCTGTAACGTCGTGGGACGAAGCCACGTCACCATGCTCTCGATTTTGTGTGGGTCGGTCCAGACGCCTTGGGCCGAAACCAAATGTCCTAGATATTCGACCACCTCCTGGCCGAAAGAGCACTTGGACTACTTAGCGTATAACTAATGTTGGAGCAATATGTTGAAAACTTGATGCACGTGTTGGAGATGCTCTGCCCAACTACTACTGTAAACCAAGATGTCGTCAAAAAATATCAGTACGGAACGACGTAGAAGTGGCCGAAAGAGTTCGTCCCCCACCGCCTGAAAGGTGGAGGGGGCGTTGGTAAGCCTGAAGGGCATCACGAGGAACTCGTAATGTCCATCGTGGGTTCGGAAAGCCGTCTTATGAATGTCCACCTCCCGCATCCGATTTTGATGGTAGCCAGAGCGCAGGTCCAGCTTGGTGAATAAACACGCCCCGTGTAGTTCATCCAAGAGTTCCTCGATTATGAGAATGGGAAATTTATCCTTGATGGTAGAACTACTCAGGCTTCGGTAATCAACGCAGAATCGCCAAGAGCCGTCTTTCGTCTTTACCAGAATAATGGGTGACGAGAAGGAACTGGTGCTGGTACGGATGATCCCGGCGGTGAGCATCTCCCGAATGCTTCGTTCAATCTCCTCCTTCTGGATGTGCGGGTAGCGGTACGCGTAGCGGTACGGTCGGATATTGGTAGGCTCCGACCCCACCTAATCCCGGAATCTCGGTGGAGGAAGGGTGTGCGGCTCCTGAAAGACGTCCCCATACTGGGTCAATAAGGGTCGCATCGGCTCCGGTACTTCAGATGAGATAGGAGGGGAAGATGTTAGGCTCATAATCATCGTCATCGAGCTTCCATCTTCGGATAGACGTTCTAAACTCTGAACTGAAATCTCCTTCAGCGGAGATGATTTGAGGTCGTGGATACAGTGTTCCGTCCCAGCTGTGTGAACTCCATGGTCATCTGGTTCCAGTCAAAAGTGATTCTCTGCAACTGTCGCAGCCACTGAACTCCCAATACCATATCAGATCCAAGGATGGGCAACAGGTCGACATCGGTGCGGCAAGTGTACCCCTGTATTTGCAGGTCGACTCCCCTCATCACCCCTTCACACTTCAGTTTGCTCCCATCCGCTACCATGACATGAAACACGGCGCCATGTTCTACTTGGTGCCCCACCTTTCTTGCTACGGTGGGGTTGATGAAGTTGTGGGTACTCCCACTATCAATCAGTATTGTGACCCACTCATGGGCTACCTTCCCGGCTATGCGCATAGTGAGGGGGGTTGTGCACCCCTCCATCGCCTGGATGGAGACCTCGAACTCGGTCAGGGTCAAATCCCCCTCTAGGTCCAGCTCGGTGGTATCTTCCTCCTCAACTTCCTCTCTCAGCATGAAAACTTGAATCTCCTGACACTTATGTCCGGGAGCATCCTTCTCGTCGCAGTTGAAACACAATTTTTTTCCTTTTGCGCCTGAAATTCAGGCCATGTTAGTCATGTCACCGTCGATCGCCCGGCCGCCGGTTGGCTCTCCTAGCCAGTGTAGGGGTTGTGACATCTTTTCCTGTAGTGTGGATCTGTTGTCTGTTGAAGCGTTCCTCCTGTATCCTTGCCAGGCTGATTGCATGACTCAGGCTGCGGGGCATGTAGGAATGAACCTCATCCCGAGGCTGCGGGGCATGTAGGAATGAACCTCATCCCGTAGGTGATCCTTTAAACCCGAGACAAAACAGCATAGCTGAGTTCTCTCCTCCCAACGGACCCTGTTGGTCAATCTCTCAAACTCGATGCGATATTCCATCACAGTTCCCCGTTGTTGTATCTTCTGTAGCATGGCCTCGACGTCTTCATACTCCAAAGGGCCAAAACGAGCTGAGAATTCCCCTACGAACTCAGTCCAGGGCGCATAATCTCTTCCCCTCAAGAACCATTGCGTCCACTGGTAGGCGGCATCCTCCAGATGAAAAGCTGCCAGTTGTACCCATTGCTCCTCGGGAATTTCCTGATAATGGAAAAAAAGTTCCGCATTCTGTATCCACTCGAGCGCATCCACTCCTCTGAATTTCGGGAAATTCATGCGAGTCCTCTTGGGTGGCATGTAGGCCCGTTGATGCGCTTGTCCAAACCCTCCCGTCTCCTGTCCGTACCCCGCTGCCCTATGCTGCTCCATAGGGGGGTATGGTCCCTGGGGTCTGGGAAGGTGCATTCCTCCTTGGGTTGCAGCCGGAAAAAGACGTTCTCTTTCGTGTTCACCACCGGGGTGTTGTCCATCCCCGAAGATACACGCCGATGGTGGTCGCATGTGTCATTGATCGCCAATTTCGTAACTCGTAGGGTGTCGGACATTCCGTGGAAGGGGTAACAATCTAGAGACTCCTCTAATGGAACCACCCGGAACTCCCGAAGGTCAAAATTGCCCCGCTGCATGCTCCAGAAGCCGCCCAAAGGTCGTGCGGCCTGTGCCGACCTCGCCCCAGCCCGCCGGTGAGCCGCCCATGGCAGAAGCTCCCGATGCCTGTTCTGGTGGTCGCCAGGGCCCGCACGCCCCCCTCCGACGTCGATCCCCGTCAGGTGATACCCGCCCATGCCGAATAAGGGATGTGGGTTCCCGTCGGGGTCGAAAATCGCGAACCCACTCGAACCCGAAGGCGGGGGCTGTTGCGGAACTGGATCGGGGATTTCCGCCTCCGATCCTTCCGTAACCACGGCTTTTCCTTTTAGGTTTTGAGTTAGGAGGGTCTTGATCTCCTCCATGCGGGCATCCATTCGCTCCTCCAATTGTTGGGTTGAAACTGTCATCCTTTCTTCCTGGCCGCTACAGTGTCTGTCAAGACGATGTACTTCCCCTCTAACGAAGCCAGTCGGTCGGCCTCTTCATGCGAGCGGGTGTTAAACATGGTTGGAGGAAGGAGTCCTCTGATACCAAGTGTTAAGCTACTAGAAGATGAGATAGGAGGTAGAGAGAAGAAATTAGGGTTAGGATAAGAAGGAAAAGGAGAATAAATGAATAAAGTTCTTCATATTGCTCCAAGGGGGGGTTCCAGGTATATATATACCCGAAACCAAGGGGTCGGCCGGCCCCCCATATGGGATGAACCGTGTGGTTCAGTCCCGCCGGTCCAATATTAGTGAATGGGGGCTGAACTGGCTGGTTCAGCCCCGTTGCTCCCTGCCGCCTCCTTAGGTCGTCGAGCATATTTGTGCCTCTTGAACCGTAGCACGTTCGGAGGCAAAACATAATACAATACAACTTGATCTTACTAGCTACTCATGCTGAGGCGGGAGACAATTTGTCATGAAAGTGCAATTTTTGTGAAAAATGTTGTATAAGTTCGTATACAAGAGTTCTGCACATTTGTTAATGATTGGTGGAAAAGAAATTGGAATGTGCGTAAAAGTCTCAATGAGTGATTTATTTGAGATGGAAAAACTAGAAGAAAAGGTGAATGCTAGAATAGCGAATCTTGCTCCTAAAAAAATGTCTTTGCCCCTTCCAACATTTCAAGTAGTGAAGGTAGATCTAATAGCGGGGTGGATATTTTCCCTAAAGAAAGGAAGATTGAAAGTGGGGGAAACGATTTGCTTGAGAATCCACTTTTTTTACTAGGGATATATAATAATAATGTGTTAATGTTCTATCATTTTTTGGCATTTTGTTAAGTTTTATATTTGAATATTTGATAAGTAATATTTAAACATGACGTAGTTTATTTGAATATTTGTTAATTGTTCATTTTTTGTTAAATATTTTAGGATTTTCATAATTACAAAAAATAAATATTTAATATGTGTGCCCCAACGTATCGAAATATGGTATTTTTTTAAGAATTGACAAGTTACGTGTTGTGTTGTGACGCGCGTCGGTGTCGGTGCCGATGCAGCATAGCTTACGAGAATATCATGTTAGAAATAACTGAACACTATTAAAAAAGATATAAAACAAATGGGTTTAGCATAAATTGGTCTAACTTGCAAGAGGATATATTGCAAAATGTTAATCATGTAAAATAGGAATATAAATAAAAAAGATAAATATTCAAACACAGCCTTCATATATTGCTACCAGCAGCCTCAAAGTGATCAAAAATTGCAGATAAACAGGCATTACACTATGAGTTGGTAGCTCTAAGTTTTCTGAAGGTAATTTTTTATAATAAAAAGTGGCTTATGAGCAAACAATCATATGATTTATCGGTTTTCCTCAGATAGCACCTTTCTATGTCGCAGCTCAAAAACTTAAAAGGGTTCCTCCAGTTATCTGCACAATTTCAAAATAGTAAAGAATGCAATTAGTAACAAAGTATGAAAAACTATACCATAATAAACTAAAATTGAACTTAAATGGTATGTTCTATTGCAGATGAGGAGACATGGACAATATGCAAATAAAATTGGGGCTATAAAATCTGCAAAGTAAAATAAATCCAAGGTTTAGGGAAGTGAGAAAGAAAGACCTAAATGTGACACCATGCCCCTCAAATCAACTTCAAACATAGACATATACAGAAATATATTGCATCATTTGTCATCCAAAAGGTAGATCGAGATTAATTTTTGTAGCTATCTTCAGTTTGCTTAGGCTCCGCTTGGCATGGCTGTGGCGATCATGAGTTACAACGCCTGACCTCACATAAGGAATTTCGTCCACTTTTATGTTTAAAACTAGATTTCATTTCTTTGTGGCGGTCATAACCGTTGTCTTGCCAAACATGCATTCTATGATGGTGGTGTTTGTCCAAACTCACCGGAGCAAAAACGTCACACCAAACCGAGCCTTAATCATGCTTTACATTTTTTTAATCATGCTCTCACTTCAATTTGCTTAATCATGCCTTGCCATTTTTAATCATGCTCACTTCAATTTGCTTAATCATGCTTCAAATTTTTTAATCTCTCTTTCTCTTCAACTTGCTTGATCATGCTTCATATCTTTTAATCTCTTACCCTAATCTTTCTTCAATTTGGTCAGTCATGCTTCATATTTTTTAATCACTCTTCAATTTCCCTAATCATGTTTCACATTTTTCTAATCTCTCTTCAATTAGCCTAATAATGCTTCATATTTTTTAATCTCTCTCTCCAAGTTTCCTAATCGTGCTGCACATTTTTTTAATCTCTTTAATCCCCGTTGCTTCAATTTGCATATCCCTCGCTTTCTCATTGCTTTACATTTTTAATCTCTCTCTCTCTCTCTCTCTCTCTCTCTCTCTCTATATATATATATATATATATATATATATATATATATATATATGTCAAACACCTCTCTTCCTGACTGCAGGGCCTTTCCTGACCAACCGCAGTCAATAGCTAAGCATGGATAGATAGTCTGAAATACATATAGTGAGCATCAATAATAGTTAAAGAGCTTAACATAGCTAAATTCACGGAAATTTTAGTAGGCCAAAATGTTGATAGGATTTCACATAGACCCTTACAGCATTGGCTCATTAACGGACCTTTATGACCCTCAGATGCCTTCAGGCATAGATTACATATTAAAATAACTGACCCTCATGATATCTGATGTATTGTTTATGTTTGATTTAGTCCAACGCATACCAAGTTGAGTCACACAATTTTACTTTTTTAGGTAGCCTACAAGAACTTCTCAACGGATCTCTCATCCCTCAAAAGAGTGTTGATCGGTTGGCTAGGGCTTGCTCCCGAATCCCTATAGGAGATTTCTTGGCAATCTCAGGCTTTCACGTCAGCGTCGTTGGTTCGCAGTGTTTTTCGGTGATTTCTTCTGGCAATGGTTGGGCAAATACTCATGACGGAGCGCCACGACCCACCCGCGTGTACAACCGCAGAAGGCGGTGATCCACTGCCCAGATGGGCGATCGGAGTCCATGGCTGCGCCCGGATGCTCGATTCCAGCCACTTTCATGTTTTTGTGTTTTTAATTTTGATGTGTATTTAGTCCCCGATCGGCCCAAACATTGTGAGCCGTCCGATCGGGGTAGTTTTATTTGTGTTATATTGGGAAGGGTTGCTTACCGGTTCAAATGTTGCGGCGGTTCACACCTAGGGTTTTATATAACCCGGCGGCTGTTGTTGAGGGGGTATCGTGAGTTTGGAATAAATCCTGATTCCCACGGTCAAGCGGTGCGACGCCGCCTTCTTCCCTCCCTCCGGTGCGACGCCGGTGACGTTTCCTTCGCCATCTTCCCCATCTCTGCTAAGCCTTCCCCGCCAAGCATCTCCACCTCCCTCCCAGTCCAACTGCAACCCTTCCATCCCACTCCGTTGATTTTCCCCGGTCGGCAACCCCTATTCCTACGCCCACCCATCGGTTACCTCCTCAATCACTGCCAGGCCACCCACTTCCACCTCTGCTACTCTCCCACTCCTCCACTGGAAGCCGCCCCTCCCTGCACAACTCCAAGCCAACATACCTCTCCTCCAACTTCCCACCCAGTCCACCACTACCGGAGGGCATTCCACCCTCCCTCCTCCTCCGGCCACTGTGCAGCCACCCTCCATCCTTTGAACGGCCGACTACCACCATACCATCTCCCCTACAGCCATCCCCATCCCTCATTAGCCATCACGAGCCCTAATTCCCAACCCCCATCCTTTGTCGTGGATCCACTTCATCTACACCAGCCCCTTTACAGCCACATCCGCCATTATTTCCCTCTTCGTTGCCCCCACCCGTGACTACCCGCCAACACAACCGTCGCCGCCACGACCGTCGCTGCACGCGTAACTTATGGTAATAGTCATTTCCTCCTAGTTGTTTACATTGGCACTTGTGTTATGATGGATGTATGCTTATTTGCTACTAGTATTGTTCGTCGTATCATTTGCAGGGCGTATTCTGGAGTTGCTTAAAATATTTGTGCCTCGGTTTTTGTAAAATTAATACTTGTTTTCTTTTACTCCAAATATTTGTGAACGCACGTGTCCTGTTGATTTACTATAATAATTAATAATTACTAGTTAACAACTTTGGCGGACCTCTTGTGCACTTGCATCTCACGTCATTGCAAATAGGAGTGCATTAGCGAATCCATCTCGTGTCTGCCCCTCCACTGCATCAACTCAGCTGATAGTGGGCTTGCACGGTAGGTTTTCCAGGCAATTCCTGAGCGATTCTAGGGCTTGCCCTATTTCTCGTTAGGGTGATTCTAAACTTTTTCTCGGCCGGTTGTGCCTTCGGTGTCGATATCTCAATCAGTTGTAAACAAAAAGGCCTAGGTGGGTCTCCCGCTCCTGCCCTGACCTTGATTTTGGCCTACATTCCTAGGCCCTCACCCCATAGCCAACAATAATCTCAATAATAATAATAGATTAAACAACCCACATGTCCCACACCCTCACCCCATCTACTAGTTGTGATGGTCTAACAGCACATGCTAATAACATTGTGGCTAATATCCACTCCTCTCCCCCTCTACTTCTTCTTCTCTTATAAATGCAATTACTCCCCCTTTTGATCAATACAAGGTACCGGTCTCTTCAACTTCTTCCCCCTCTTCTCTCTCTTATTATAAAAAATGGGCATGTTTGGGATGGTGGTGACGGCGGAAAGCATGGTGGTAGGAAACCAATGGTGACATTAGAGTTGTCCAAAAAGTTGTTTTGAAACAGCTGTGTACTGTTTGAAAAATCTCCATATGAGTACTTTTAAAAAGATTTTTACATTTTCTGTTTGGAATAACGACTTTTTAATAATAGTTTGTTTACTTTTTTTAAATGTGCATTGTGGCGAAAATTGTGCGCCAGGGCAAAAAATGTGTGCATGGGCGAAAAATGAGCGCAAGAGCGAAAAATGCGCACAAGGGGGAAAATGTGAACCTGGGGTAAATGCGCACTCGTGGGAAAAATTCGAGCAGAAGTGGAAAATGCGCGTTCGGGCAGAAAGAGCATGCCCAGACGGAAAAATACACTCACTGACGGAAAATGCATTCCCTGACGGTACTGCGCACCCAGACGAAAAAATTTACACAAGCAGAAAATGTGTGTCCAGGCAGAAAATGCGTGCCCGGAGAAAAAATGTGCGACCTGCTGAAAAATGCATGCCCAGGAGGAAAAATATGCGTCAAAAAATGCATGTCCGAGCAAAAAATGAGCATCATGGGGAAAAATATGCGCACAGGAAAAAAATTGTGCTCCTAAGGTGGTAAATGCACACCCACGAAAAATTGTGCGTTACGGCGCAAAATGCGCGCATGCCTGAAAAATACGCGCATGCCTGAAAAATACGCGTCTGGGCAAAAAATGTGTTAGGGAGAAAAATGCGCGCCTGGGCGAACAATGCACGTTTGTGCGGAAAAAGTATCTCTGAGCCAAAAATGTGCTCCGGGGAGAAAAATGTGCTCCCGGGCAAAATAATGCTCTCACAGGCCAAATATGTGTGCTCAGACAGAAAATGCGTGCTTGGATGAAAAATGTGGGCTCGGGAGAGAAAAATGGGTGGCTGAGCGATAATTGTGCGCCTAGGCAAAAAATGTGTGCCCCCTAAACAGAAAATGTGCGCCCGCCGACCGAGAAGAAAATATGTGCCCGAACAAAAAGTGTGTGCTTGGGCGAAAAATGACCGTACATCCGAAAAAAGCGCGACCAGGGGAAAAATATGCGCACAGGTGAAAAAATGTGTTCATGCGAAAAATGCGCCAATGAGAAAAATGTGCATCCGAACAATAATACGGGACATGGAAAAAAAATATCGTCTAAATGAACGGACCTTTATGGAAAAAGTAAGTTTTTTAAAAGGGCGTTTATATAGGCAGCCCATGAATCGATATTTGTAGCCCTAAAAAAATCAAAATATAACCTATAAGTTAAGAATTCCCCCCTTCTAATGGCAGCCCCCATAGAGTTTCGCCGAAACACCGCAATCGTCATCCCCACTCCGCGAAGGCGAGAGCGCCCCGCTCCCCGATCGGTCCTCCTTCGTCGAAACACAGGGTAAAAATATCAGACCGGAAAATGGAAGCATACTACCCTAGATAATCCGGCAAGAAGGCCTTTAGGCTGAGCTCCGTCGGGTACTGTGCACTGGAGAAATTGTAGTAAATGTGCAGGTTGCTTCCCCCTACGAGCACCCACCCATCACGCAGCAGCACGGCGGTTCCCGATGAAGATTCGACGGCGGAGGCGGATCAATACTCAAAGAAGGACCAGGATGGGAAGAACGGACATAGCGAAAAAGGGGGCTCAGGTGGCAGCTACCATTTCCGGCTCTTGGGCTTCTGCGCCACATGAGTGCTTCCTCCCAATCATCCACGACTGCGATGAGGTCTTCAACTACTGGGAACCCCTTCACTACCTCCTGTACAAATCTGGATTCCAGACTTGGGAATACAGGTTTAGCCCTCTGTTTCTTATTCTCAGGAAATCATGGTTATGATCTCCGTTTCTTCTATGCTTGGTTGGTTTCCTCTGTCTCAGACTTGGTGTTCTGCACTTTCTCATTTCATCATACAATTGTAACCTGCCAGTTCCACTGCCTCCTTCGTGATTCTTTTACCTGTATTCTCCATTTGTGGTCACTTCCTGTATTCCTGAATTCTCTCTAGTTTCGTGTTAGCTCACTCTCTGCATCAACAACAGCAATTGCTAAAACACAGTTGAGGTATTATTGGAAGTTTACCCATAAACATGCAAAGTAATGTTATCCAATCAATATAACAAGAATGTTTGAGTTTTCTTCTTGTCTCAACAATGTTTTGAACTGAAATTAGAAGCAATAAGCAATTAAATTGCTCTTTTATTGGTATTTCAAGACCCTGCTCCACTCTCAGTGTTATCCTCATATCTCTCATTTTATTTCAAAATTATGTTTGAGAAATTTGTAATCTGCATGGCATCTGAAATTAATATGATATGATAATTATGAAATTAATATAATATGATAATTATGAAATTAATATATATTTAAAAAAAATAGGCTGCCAATATCCAGTGGGATGCGAATATCATTTTTTGGGCTACTATTATCTATGGGCTGCGAATAGCCATTTGTGGGCTGCCAATATAAACGCCCTCTTAAAAAAACTCTGGAAAGTATGGAGTCCCCAGCTTTTTGAAAAGCTTTCAAAACTCCATTTTCGGAAAAGCTCTTTTGCCACCATTGTGCAAACAAACATTAATAAAACTGGTGGCGGTGGGAATAGAACTTTTCTCACCGCCACCACCGTCCCAAACAGGTCCAATGCTGCAATTATAGCTAATTTGATGTGTTTTGACACTAATGAGCTATTGTTATGGGCTTGGCTTGTTGAGGATTTGAAGGCGGAGATATAAGAGGCAAGCCCTAGAATGGTGGATGAGATGAGAGAGGAAGAAACCCTAGAGGGTGGAGGAAGGAGAGAAAAACTTAGAGAGAGAGAGGGAGATGAATTTTAGAGAGGGAAAGGATACTTCATTTCTGCATTTTTTTCCAACCAAATACATGAGAAATGTCTATTTATAGGACCTCAGGTGGCATACCCATAATTACATAAGATGCATAAAATATTAAAACAATAAAACATTACGACGAGTCCAATAACTATGACTAAATACACACGACGAGATAATAAGATAATTGACGGAGGACCATAACACATAACACTTCACCCGTCCTTCAATTTGAGCTTGTCCTCAAGCTCAAACTCGAGTAGGATGTTCGGCATCTCTGGCTCCTTGATCTCGCGCCAAAATAGGGTCTTGTAGCGTGTCGCGGTGGAATGGGCAATGAGGTGTAGCGGTGGCGTCGTCGAAAAGAAAATCTGCTGAAGCAACGGGTTTTGCTGGTCTGGTGGAGTGGTGGTGAGTAGCAACAGCAGGGATGGCGCAGGAGCGACGACCGGCAGCAGAAAGGGATCTGACGGGGTCACCGGGGCCCGGGCCGGCAGAAAAGGCAGCGCAACGGCCGATGGTGGCGACAAGGCAGGGGCCGACAGAGGAAGAGCAGACCGAGGCGGTGACGATGGCGATGGCGGCGGCTGTGGCGGCGACGATGGCGTTGGCGGTGGCAAGGACTGCGGCAGTAGCAACGAGGAAGGCGGAGGCGGCACAAGCTGTGCGGGCGGAGGACGGCAGAGTGACGACGGCGGTGGCGGAGGAGGCGGAACAGCCGATGACATAACGTCAAAGTATCCCGACCTCTCCAATAGGTCAAGCTTGGAGTCGTAGCGAGACATGGAGTCCCAAAATGATGTCGACCACTTCAGCAGCATCGAGTGGAAGATGGCCGCATCCACGGCACTAAGATTAATGTTCATCATGATTAATGGAAGAAATAATTAATTTGAGGAGAATTAATTAATTCAAAGGGTTTGAATTAATTCACAAGGAATTAATTAAAAATAATAGCCTGAGGAATTAGGTTGGGAGGGGCGGATGAGATAAGATAAAAGATAAAAGAATCAGGAAATAATAAAAATAAGATAAAAGAAAGAAGCAGGAAATGGAGTTAGGTGATTGGATGGGATGTGAAAGGGTTAGCGGGAAGCTCAAAAAGAAAATAAAAATAAAAGCAGCAGAAAGAGGCGGAGAGGAAAGCGGGCTCGGGTGGTTGAATTTACTGCAGGCCGGACAGAACTGGAACAGGGCTTCCCTGCCGCAGGGGAGGAAGCCGCAACTGTCGACGAAGCAGTCGACGCGGTTAAAGACGAAGCCTACACTAGGAGGTCGCGTCGAACAGGGAGGGCGGTGGTTGTTGGTTGACGTCGGTGGAAGGGCTTCAACGACCTTGTTGGAGGCGCGCGCGCGGGGGGGGGGGGGGGGGGGGGGGGGGGGGGGGGGGCAGCGGGAAGGGGTTTTGTTGGCGCCGGGAAAGAAGAGTTGTCGGGGGTCGGCTGGAAGGGATCACTGCGGGGGTCGGCTTTATGAAGAAGGTGTGTGTGGGTGTGTAGGCGTTGTGCGACGGAGAAGAGGTGGAAGAGGCTTCGGGAATAGTGGGGCAGTGGTGCGGGGCAGCGGATGGGCCGAGCCAAGGAAGGATGGCTCTGATACCAAGTTGTTATGGGCTTGGCTTGTTGAGGATTTGTTGGAGGTGGAGATACAAGGGGCAAGCCCTAGAATTGTGGAGGAGATGAGAGGAAGAAACCCTAGAGGGTGGAGGAAGGAGAGAAGAACTTAGAGAGAAAGGGAGAGGAATTTTAGAGAGGGAAAGAAAACTTCATTTCTTCATTGCTTCCCAACCAAATACATGAGAAAGGTCTATTTATAGGACCTCGGGTAGCTTACCCGTAATTACATAAGATGCATAAAATATTAAAACACTAAAACATTACGACGAGTCTAATAACTATGACTAAATACACATGACGAGTCTAATAACTATGACTAAATACACATGATGAGAAAATAAGATAACTGACGGAGGACCATAACACATAACAGCTACATAATTGGTTTGATATCCTAAATGCTATTGAGGAGGATTTATTAGATGAAGAGGATGGTAATCCAAATGAAAATATAAATGTGGCTGCTATTACAAAATCTCTCATTACTTCTTCTGATATTATGTCTTCTCCCTCTTTAGTTGCTGCCTTATTAGGTGCCACAATATGCAATACTTGTTGGTGCTGAAATTGCACTCCACAAATCTCACGCTCAACTAAGAGAGAAAAAAGGGGAAAACTGAGAGAGGTTGGTACTTCGCAGTCAATATGGATGAAAGGGAAGGAGAAAGATGTCGCGGAAGGTGAGGCCAAGACTTCCCTCAACTATAACTCCATGTTGCGGGTGATTTTATTAATTAGTCAAAATGGTTACAAAATGACTGTCCGCACTAACTCGAGCTCGCATCACCTAGGAGGTTCCAAGTCTGAGTTCGCAGCGAGCTGTCGCAAGCTCTGGATGGATACGGATCAGAATAAGCATCCATTCTAGGTGATGTTCACTCCTAGTTGTACTAGTGGGGGTTGCCCAAACGGGAATTTCAAAGAAAAGGCGAGCTGCCCGGTTACAGAAGAATCGGGCAGGGATGAGAGGTTGCATGGTGTGCGAATAGACTAAAATACTAGGGAGCGCGGTCATCACAAGGATGACCACATAGACTTCAAGCGATGAACTACCTGGCATTGAATTAAGCGGGCTTGAAAGGTGAAGCAGACACAGCTAGCTTGATCGCTCAAGTTACTAAACAAGAGGTCACCTAGCTGATGGACGCCTCCAGTTACTAGGTCGGGCGGACATTTAGACAGTAACAGCGCAGGATACTAAAGGAGAGCTATATAGCTCGCAGATAGCTTAGATAGGAGGCAGAGCGAACACTGAGAGACCGACCGCCCGAGCTGTTGAGCAGAGGGCCTCCCGACTTGCGGATAACCAAAAGCGAGAAGACGAGCAAACACAGAGCGATTGTCCACTCAAATTGTTGAATGAAGGCTCGGGTGAACACCAATTTCCTGACCACCCAGATTAAACTGATGGAGACTTTGGGTTATTCTTCTTACCGCAGGATCGCAGGTAAACATGATCTCCGAACTTTTCAAGTTCATGTCAACTTCGAAAAAGTAAAACTTTGATCGTGGATACTGCGGTGGGCCTTTAATGCTTGGAAGCTCTATAATACTGCCAGGAATTGGAGATTTGAAATATCATTTTCCAACGGATCAATTCTCAGAAGTTGCGGTCAATGTCTTGAAGAAGGCTATGGCGACCAGTACGAACATCTTCATGCTAGACCTGATGAAGGAGAATAACGTTCGCAGCTCCACTCGGAAGAAGTCGACGGTGGAGGGCTCTGGCAGCCACAAAAAGAATAAAACTACTGCCCACAAGAGGTCGAGGGCTGACCAAGTGGTTATTGAGATCACTATGAAGCCCGCACCTACTTCGGAGGTTTGTATCAATGTCGTCGACACCTCAAACTCTCAGCCAGATCTGAGGATATGCAGTATTGAGATCCAGGTTAAGAAAAGTAGAAAACTGCAAAGGCGATGGAGGCCTTTAGGATCCCAGATGCTGAAGAAGATTCTCCCTCCCTGCCCGCCCAAACTGAAGTGACCAAATCCAATATTTCCAAGGATCTGAAAAAGGTTGTGGTGGTTACGAAGAGAACTTTTCGAGAATAATAACGTTCGCAGCAAGAAGAAAAAAGTAAAGAGTGTCTTGAAGGCTGCTGGGAATAGGGCCTCCGTGAACACCGAAGACGCTAGGATGTTATCACTTCATCTAACGAGGGCAAACATGTGCTGTCTCAAGTGGAGATCGATGTCGGAATCTGGGATCAAGGGACTGGAGAAGACAATACAGGAGTGTCCGCTCAAGAAGAAGAAAAGTTGAGGGCTCGACCAGAAGCTGAGGGCATGAAGAAGGCCGAAATGGACAAGGCGGAGGAGAGCAAGGCACCTGCGGATAAAGAGGCAACCAATCAGGCATTAGCGAACAGCCTGAAGAAGATGAAGACGGAAAAGCTTGTGAGCTCAAAACGAGTGACGGAGAAAACGGTTGCAAACAAGAGCGATTCAGACAAGGCTGCACGACAGACAAGGCTGCAGTGACGAACAAGGTTGTAGTGGTAGATTCCTTGCCGAAGGGCAAAGGTGTGGCGTGCACGACCACAAGCCCAAAACCACAGACGTTGACGTCTTCCTTCAAACTCGCACCACCTCTTAAACAGCTAGAAATGGTCATCATTCATATTTAGAGCTGTCAAGGTTCCAGTTCGGTTCCGATTCTACTAAAATCATGAATTGAACCGCTAAGGTAACGATTCTTCAAATTAGAACAAAACCTTATTTGGTTTGACCGGTTCCGGTTTTGGATCCGGTTTCAGAATAATTTTAAGAACCGTCATGTCAACGGTTCCGGTTACGATTCAGCAAGAATCAAAACCTAACCGACCACTAACGGTTCGGTCCGATTCCATGCGGTTCGGTCTGCTTCCAATCAGTTCCAAGTAGAACTAAAATCAAATTTGGCGAAATAAATGAGGGAGGTCAAAAATAAAAAACTGTAGGAGAAATGTAAATTTGTTCATTTTTTCCAAGAGAAACTTCGCAGCTCAGGGCCCAAACATAGGAATTTTGCATTACTCCAAGGGGGGTTACTTTTTGTATAATATAGTAAGTAGTGCTGAAAGTTAAAAACTGAAATCGCAAAACCACAAAATTACATCAAACTGCACCTATTTTAAATCACATTGATTTTAAACCGCGCCGATTTTAAACCGCACTGAATGATTTGGTTGTATAGCGGCTTCGTTGGTTGCAAAACAACATAGTTTGCAATGCATTTTTTGGCGGCGCAAAATCGGCAAAACCGTGTTGCACCGTCTTTTTTGCGAGAGCTTGACATTCCAATCCGTTTCAACGAGTACAAGTTACTTTAATCATTTTAGAAAATGTATAAGTAAAACTGAAAATATATTATAAAATAGTATAAAAGTCATAACTGCACTGCAAAAACTGACTCCAAACCGCATCAATGTCAAACCACACCGCACGGTTTTGGTGTGGTGCAGTTTTGTTCGGTCCAAAATCGATGTCGTTTAGTGCGATTATGGTTTGGGTTCAAATCGCGTCAGTTTCACTTATAATAGTAAGTATAAATATTATAGATAGATTACAAAAACATAATAATATAATAATAATAGGTGGAAGAGGCTTCGGGAGGGTGTAGGCGTTGTGCGACGGAGAAGAGGTGGAAGAGGCTTCGGGAATAGTGGGGCAGTGGTGCGGGGGAGCGGATGGGCCGAGCCAAGGAAGGATGGCTCTGATACCAAGATGTTATGGGCTTGGCTTGTTGAGGATTTGTTGGAGGTGGAGATACAAAGGGCAAGCCCTAGAATTGTGGAGGAGATGAGAGGAAGAAACCCTAGAGGGTGGAGGAAGGAGAGAAGAACTTAGAGAGAAAGGGAGAGGAATTTTAGAGAGGGAAAGAAAACTTCATTTCTTCATTGCTTCCCAACCAAATACATGAGAAAGGTCTATTTATAGGACCTCGGGTAGCTTACCCGTAATTACATAAGATGCATAAAATATTAAAACATTAAAACATTACGACGAGTCTAATAACTATGACTAAATACACATGACGAGTCTAATAACTATGACTAAATACACATGATGAGAAAATAAGATAACTGACGGAGGACCATAACACATAACAGCTACATAATTGGTTTGATATCCTAAATGCTATTGAGGAGGATTTATTAGATGAAGAGGATGGTAATCCAAATGAAAATATAAATGTGGCTGCTATTACAAAATCTCCCATTACTTCTTCTGATATTATGTCTTCTCCCTCTTTAGTTGCTGCCTTATTAGGTGCCACAATATGCAATACTTGTTGGTGCTGAAATTGCACTCCACAAATCTCACGCTCAACTAAGAGAGAAAAAAGGGGAAAACTGAGAGAGGTTGGTACTTCGCAGTCAATATGGATGAAAGGGAAGGAGAAAGATGTCGCGGAAGGTGAGGCCAAGACTTCCCTCAACTATAACTCCATGTTGCGGGTGATTTTATTAATTAGTCAAAATGGTTACAAAATGACTGTCCGCACTAACTCGAGCTCGCATCACCTAGGAGGTTCCAAGTCTGAGTTCGCAGCGAGCTGTCGCAAGCTCTGGATGGATACGGATCAGAATAAGCATCCATTCTAGGTGATGTTCACTCCTAGTTGTACTAGTGGGGGTTGCCCAAACGGGAATTTCAAAGAAAAGGCGAGCTGCCCGGTTACAGAAGAATCGGGCAGGGATGAGAGGTTGCATGGTGTGCGAATAGACTAAAATACTAGGGAGCGCGGTCATCACAAGGATGACCACATAGACTTCAAGCGATGAACTACCTGGCATTGAATTAAGCGGGCTTGAAAGGTGAAGCAGACACAGCTAGCTTGATCGCTCAAGTTACTAAACAAGAGGTCACCTAGCTGATGGACGCCTCCAGTTACTAGGTCGGGCGGACATTTAGACAGTAACAGCGCAGGATACTAAAGGAGAGCTATATAGCTCGCAGATAGCTTAGATAGGAGGCAGAGCGAACACTGAGAGACCGACCGCCCGAGCTGTTGAGCAGAGGGCCTCCCGACTTGCGGATAACCAAAAGCGAGAAGACGAGCAAACACAGAGCGATTGTCCACTCAAATTGTTGAATGAAGGCTCGGGTGAACACCAATTTCCTGACCACCCAGATTAAACTGATGGAGACTTTGGGTTATTCTTCTTACCGCAGGATCGCAGGTAAACATGATCTCCGAACTTTTCAAGTTCATGTCAACTTCGAAAAAGTAAAACTTTGATCGTGGATACTGCGGTGGGCCTTTAATGCTTGGAAGCTCTATAATACTGCCAGGAATTGGAGATTTGAAATATCATTTTCCAACGGATCAATTCTCAGAAGTTGCGGTCAATGTCTTGAAGAAGGCTATGGCGACCAGTACGAACATCTTCATGCTAGACCTGATGAAGGAGAATAAAGTTCGCAGCTCCACTCGGAAGAAGTCGACGGTGGAGGGCTCTGGCAGCCACAAAAAGAATAAAACTACTGCCCACAAGAGGTCGAGGGCTGACCAAGTGGTTATTGAGATCACTATGAAGCCCGCACCTACTTCGGAGGTTTGTATCAATGTCGTCGACACCTCAAACTCTCAGCCAGATCTGAGGATATGCAGTATTGAGATCCAGGTTAAGAAAAGTAGAAAACTGCAAAGGCGATGGAGGCCTTTAGGATCCCAGATGCTGAAGAAGATTCTCCCTCCCTGCCCGCCCAAACTGAAGTGACCAAATCCAATATTTCCAAGGATCTGAAAAAGGTTGTGGTGGTTACGAAGAGAACTTTTCGAGAATAATAACGTTCGCAGCAAGAAGAAAAAAGTAAAGAGTGTCTTGAAGGCTGCTGGGAATAGGGCCTCCGTGAACACCGAAGACGCTAGGATGTTATCACTTCATCTAACGAGGGCAAACATGTGCTGTCTCAAGTGGAGATCGATGTCGGAATCTGGGATCAAGGGACTGGAGAAGACAATACAGGAGTGTCCGCTCAAGAAGAAGAAAAGTTGAGGGCTCGACCAGAAGCTGAGGGCATGAAGAAGGCCGAAATGGACAAGGAGGAGGAGAGCAAGGCACCTGCGGATAAAGAGGCAACCAATCAGGCATTAGCGGACAGCCTGAAGAAGATGAAGACGGAAAAGCTTGTGAGCTCAAAACGAGTGACGGAGAAAACGGTTGCAAACAAGAGCGATTCAGACAAGGCTGCACGACAGACAAGGCTGCAGTGACGAACAAGGTTGTAGTGGTAGATTCCTTGCCGAAGGGCAAAGGTGTGGCGTGCACGACCACAAGCCCAAAACCACAGACGTTGACGTCTTCCTTCAAACTCGCACCACCTCTTAAACAGCTAGAAATGGTCATCATTCATATTTAGAGCTGTCAAGGTTCCAGTTCGGTTCCGATTCTACTAAAATCATGAATTGAACCGCTAAGGTAACGATTCTTCAAATTTGAACCAAAACCTTATTTGGTTTGACCGGCTCCGGTTTTGGATCCGGTTTCAGAATAATTTTAAGAACCGCCATGTCAACGGTTCCGGTTACGATTCAGCAAGAATCAAAACCTAACCGACCACTAACGGTTCGGTCCGATTCCATGCGGTTCGGTCTGCTTCCAATCAGTTCCAAGTAGAACTAAAATCAAATTTGGCGAAATAAATGAGGGAGGTCAAAAATAAAAAACTGTAGGAGAAATGTAAATTTGTTCATTTTTTCCAAGAGAAACTTCGCAGCTCAGGGCCCAAACATAGGAATTTTGCATTACTCCAAGGGGGGTTACTTTTTGTATAATATAGTAAGTAGTGCTGAAAGTTAAAAACTGAAATCGCAAAACCACAAAATTACATCAAACTGCACCTATTTTAAATCACATTGATTTTAAACCGCGCCGATTTTAAACCGCACTGAATGATTTGGTTGTATAGCGGCTTCGTTGGTTGCAAAACAACATAGTTTGCAATGCATTTTTTGGCGGCGCAAAATCGGCAAAACCGTGTTGCACCGTCTTTTTTGCGAGAGCTTGACATTCCAATCCGTTTCAACGAGTACAAGTTACTTTAATCATTTTAGAAAATGTATAAGTAAAACTGAAAATATATTATAAAATAGTATAAAAGTCATAACTGCACTGCAAAAACTGACTCCAAACCGCATCAATGTCAAACCACACCGCACGGTTTTGGTGTGGTGCAGTTTTGTTCGGTCCAAAATCGATGTCGTTTAGTGCGATTATGGTTTGGGTTCAAATCGCGTCAGTTTCACTTATAATAGTAAGTATAAATATTATAGATAGATTACAAAAACATAATAATATAATAATAATATTATTATTATTAAATAATAATAATAACCGTATTGCTGTTCGGTTCTGATTCGGTCGGGTTCGGATCGGGTCTAAAAATCTTGAAACTGCTTGAGACTTGTATATTGCGGTTCCGGTTCCGGTCCGGATAATAAAATGAAAGAACCACACACGGACAAATGTTGTTCACGGTTCCAAAATTCAAACCGGAACCTGAATAATTTGCGAACGGTTTGGTTCGATTTTTTGTGGTTCCGGTTCGGTTTACAGTTTTCGATTTTAAGTGATAGCTCTATTCCTACTGAATGTGATCCTCCTTTGAGACACGAAGAGTTGAAGCGGCAGAGAAAACGAATAGAGTTGGTGTGAAAGCACAAACTCATGTTTATTGACATCGAGCGGAGAAAATGCCGATCTTTTCCTGCTAAATTGATAGCTTCCACGAATACTCGATATGCCAATGAGCCATCGCGGTTATTGGAGGATATACATGCTGCGAATGCATAATGTATATCCACATTAGCTTTATCATTTGTTGTTTGCTTATGATAATTTTGACAAATTAATATTTCAATTACATTTGCAGTGACTGTGTCTTCCACGAAACTTGAGTTGTTTTTATGGAGCCCTGGCGGACTGGCGGTTTGGTCGGACGGCCTGACGGTTAGGCAATTTGCTAGATTAGTCCTGGCGGTCTGGAGGGTTTACGGTCTAGCGGTTTAATCCAAGCGGACTAGTCGGTTAGTCTTGGCAGATTGGTTTCTCGTGTGTTGCGATCTATCTCTGGCGGTCTGGTCGTGAGACTAGCAAGTTGTGGTGGTCAGGTTTGTATCTCGCTGGAGCGGACATGGCGGACAGGGTTGTAGCCTAATACCTTCTAAGAGAGTGGAGAGGGAATGCCGGCAAGGGAAGGGCGGCCGGAAGAGGGGAAGAAGAGAGAGTTAGGGTTGAGAGAGGAGAAAAGGGGGCAGCCCTCAATTCATTGATCATCCAAGATAAAAAAAACCAAACAAGAGTCCAAACCCATATATAGGGTTTCAAATTACAATAAACCAAAACAAACCAAAATAAACCCAAAAGCTGAAATCAGCCCCAACCGGCCCAACCGGCTTGGCCTAATTTCCGGTTGGGTTGGTGCCGTCATCCGTGCCTCCGCCCGACCCCGTCCCGGCCGGTTCTCCGGTCTCAACCGCGTCTCCAGCATTGCGCTCCCGAGCTCTTCGCGTGTACACCTTCCATGGTGGCTCCTCGAGTAATTCGGTAACAATACCGCCATCTGGAAAATTGGCCTTGTCCTCAAGGCAGTAGTCAGGAAATTGGCGGCGAAAGTCGTCGCGAATGCGCCAAGTGGCGTCGCTCTCCGGCCGATGTTGCCAAGCCACACGAATCTCTTCGGGGGCCGCATCCCCGGGTAAGTGGTGACGGTGGCCAATGATGCCGGCTGGGTAGAGGGGCGCCATGCCCGATTCCTCCTCCTCGGTGGGTAGAGGTTCCACAGCCGGGTGGTCGCCAATGACCCGGCGGAGTTGGGATACGTGGAAAACCGGATGAATGCGGCTATGTGGCGGTAGGCGGAGCCGGTAGGCCACCGCGCCAATACGGCTGAGTACTTCGTAGGGCCCGAAGAACCGAGGTGTAAGCTTCGGAGAGGAACGGCGAGCTACCGAAAGTTGGCGGTAGGGGTGGAGTTTGATGAAGACCTTGTCGCCCGCTTGGAAGGAGAGGTCGCGGCGCTTCCGATTCGCAAAGGATCGCATCTTCTCTTGGGCTCGTTGGAGGTGATGTTTAAGGCTATCCAAAATGACATCCCGATCATGAAGGTGGTCGGCTAAGGTGGCTACCGGGCACTCCCCTGGAAGGTGGCGAGTGATGGACGGAGGAGGCCGTCCGTAGACGGTTTCAAAGGGAGTGGTAGCCGCGGCATGGTGGTAAGCCGTATTGTAAGAATACTCGGCCCAACATAACCATTTGGCCCATGTGTTCGGGCGCTCCCCGATAAAGCAGCGGAGGTATGTCTCCAAGCAGCGGTTAAGGACCTCCGACTGGCCGTCGGTTTGCGGGTGGTAGGCTGTGCTCATGCGAAGTCGAGTGCCCTGGAGCCGAAAAAGTGACGTCCAAAATCCACTGAGGAAGAGCGGGTCGCGGTCGCTGACGATAGAGCGTGGAAACCCGTGGAGTCGTACTATCTCCG
Organism: Platanthera guangdongensis; assembly: GCA_039583875.1. Taxonomy (NCBI): domain Eukaryota; kingdom Viridiplantae; phylum Streptophyta; class Magnoliopsida; order Asparagales; family Orchidaceae; genus Platanthera; species Platanthera guangdongensis. The sequence continues at coordinate 127,544,380 of CM077161.1, read as the reverse complement.
CGATGAAACAGTCGGCCACCGTGGCCGCCGTATAGGGATGCCGGAGCGGAATGAAATGTCCATACTTTGTGAGGCGATCCACGACCACCAAGATGCAGTCGAATCCATTCGAGCGTGGGAGGCGCGTGATGAAATCCATGGCAATATCCTCCCAAATCCGCTCCGGAATGGGTAATGGTTGAAGGAGCCCGCCCGGAAACATGGCCTCATACTTGTCCTTCTGACACGGTAGGCAAGCCGCTACGTAGGCCTTCACTTGGCGGAGCATGTTCGGCCAATAGAGAGAGGCCGCCAAACGTCGATATGTCCGAAACGCTCCAGCATGTCCGCCGGACGGTGTGGAGTGGAACTCGGCGAGAAGGCGCGGGATACTGGCGGCGGCCGTGGATAGCACAAGACGGCCGCGATGAAACAGTCGGCCTCCGATAAGAGTATACGGCGGATGAGCCGCCGGGTTTGTGAGAAGAGTCCGTCGGATTGCGGAGAGGCGCGGGTCCCGATCCACTTCCAGTTGAATGGTGGCGGCGTCGTCCCAAATGGGGCGAGAGATGGCGGTGAGCTCGGATGAGGGCGGTACGCGGGAGAGCGCGTCGGCCGCCTTGTTTGATTTACCGGAGCGGAACTCGATCGTAAAGTCGTATCCCAAGAGCTTGGCGACCCATACTTGTTGTGCAGGCGTCGCGATTTTCTGTTGGAGAAGATACCGGAGACTGTGGTGGTCCGTCCGAACCACAAAAGCGCGGCCAAGAAGATAGGGCCGCCAATGTTGTACGGCGAGCACGAGGGCCATCAACTCGTTCTCGTAGGCCGAACGGCTGCGGACTATGGAGGAAAAAGCTCGACTAAAGTACGCGATCGGGCGGCCGGCTTGCATAAGAACGGCCCCCACTCCGGTGCCGGAGGCGTCACATTCCACGACGAAGGGTTGCTTGAAATCGGGCATTGCCAAGACCGGGGCTTGCACGAGCGCCGATTGAAGGGTGGAGAAGGCAGACATGGCCGCGGCCGGCCAATCGAAACGGGCATCCTCGGCCCCTTTAAGGAGTTGAGTAAGGGGGCGGGCGATGGCGCCGTAATCCTTGATGAACCGGTGATAGTAGCCGGTGAGTCCCAGAAAGCCACGGACTTCGCGGAGGGAAGTCGGCGGCGGCCAATGGAGCACCGCCTGAACCTTGTCGATATCCATGGCGACGCCGTTGGAAGAGATGGTATGGCCCAAGTAACTGACGCTCGTCATACCGAATGAGCATTTTTTTTGATTAAGCACCATGCGGTGGCTCCGCAATGTGGTGAAGGTGCGGCGCACGTGGACGAGGTGTTCCTGCCAAGTTGGACTAAAAACCAAAATGTCATCGAAAAAAACGAGAACATGTTTTCGAAGTACCGGCCGGAAGAGATCATTCATGGTCGCCTGGAAGGTGGCCGGCGCATTGGTGAGGCCAAAAGGCATCACCAAAAACTCAAAGTGGCCGTCGTGAGTCCGAAAAGCCGTTTTGTGGACGTCCTCGGCGCGCACCCGGATTTGATGGTAGCCGGCGTGGAGATCCAGCTTAGTGAAGTAGGCCGCCCCGTGTAACTCATCCAGAAGCTCCTGGATTACGGGGATGGGGTACTTGTCCGGTACCGTCGCTTTGTTCAACTCGCGGTAATCCACGCAGAAGCGCCAACTTCCATCCTTCTTGCGCACCAACAAGACCGGACTGGAGAAGGGACTGGAACTGGGGCGAATGAGCCCGCCGATCAACATCTCCCGCACGAGGCGTTCGATCTCGTCCTTTTGGGCGTGCCCGTAGCGGTAAGGCCGGACGGACACCGCCGCCGAGGTTGGATGGAGAACAATTGGGTGATCCGTGGGCCGAACCGGGGGAAGCCCCGGGGCTGTAGAGAACAAGTCCGGAAAGTCGTCGAGGAGGGGGCGGAAATCCATGTGGAATGACGGAGTTTGTGGATCCGCCGGTTGGAGAGGTAGGAGATAAGCCGAGAAGAGAGCGTCCGCGACGCGGTGAATACCACGGGCCGATAGCGGAGAGCGTAGGAGCGCTGCGTCGCCCATTAAACGACATGGTTGGTTCCGATGTTGGAAACGCATGGTCATGGTAGCCCAATTCACATGAACGTCGCCCAAAGTCTGGAGCCACGCCACGCCGAGAATGGCGTCGAGGCCCCCCAATTCGAAAATATGAAAATCGGCGGTGAAAAGGTAGGAGCCCACCGAGAGGATCACTCCCGCGCAACGCCCCAAGGTCGGTCGGCGTCGACCGTCCCCCAATGCCACCGAAAATCCGGGGGACGGGAGGCTCGGCAAGGCTAACTCCTGAGCCAAGGAAGCCGAGATGAAATTGTGGCTCGCGCCACTGTCGATCATCACGATCACGGCTCGGCCGTGAATGGAGCCCTTCAACTTCATGGTGCGGGGTCCGGTTATACCGCCCACCGAATAGAGAGGGAGGTCCAAGATATTCAAGGTGGCGGTGTCATCCGGGGGAGGAGGAGCCTCGTCGGATTCGACGAGCGCATCAAAGTCGGCCGCGGTCACCTCGGCGTCGAAATCGCCGAAAAGGGCGTGAAACTCTTTGACGGCGCAAACATGTTGGGGCGAATAAGGTTGCCGGCAACGGAAGCACAAGCCCTTACGGCGAAGCTCATTATAATCGTGATTGGAGATGCGATGGGGGGGATCGGGTCGGCCTGGGCGAGGCCCTCCCCCTCCCGCCACGGGTCGGGGGGGCCCATCACGCGAGGTGGCCGGTCGAGCAGATGAAGCCGGGAAATTCGGGACCGGGCGATGGCCGAGATCGGCCTCCACCGCGCGCGCGAGGTCCAAGGCTTCGGAGACCGTACGCGGGTTGTGAGTCCGAATGCGCGAGCGAATCGCCGGGCGGAGGCCTTGGAGGAAGAAGCCCAAGTAGTGGTCGGGTGGGAGACCCGGGACTTGGGTGACGAGGGCGACGAACTCGTCAATATACCCGTCGAGATCGGCCGTTTGGCGGGCGCTGCAGAGGCGTTCAATCGCGGAGCCGGTGTAGCGGGAATCATAACGCGTGATCATTTCCTGCTTGAAGTCCGCCCAAGAAATCGTCGGCTGGCTTTGCCGGAGCCAACGTGCCCAATGCAGGGCGGAACCTTCCAAGCCGACCATGGCAGTGCTAACCCGGTCCGCGGGGGGTGTGAGCTGAAGGTCAAAGAGTTGTTCGGCCCGTGCGATCCAACCCAAGGGATCCACGCCGGAGAAGGAGGGGACATCAAGGTGTTGCAAATGGCGGGGTAGCGCGCCGGCCGCAGGCGGAGGGGCGTGCACCGCCGTGTGGAGGGGCGGGGCGCCCAGCACGGACGCCGTGTCCGCGGAGGAGGCCGAGCCGGGGTTGGAGGGGGTGGCGAACGCGTCGAGACGGCGGAGGATGGCCGTTTGGCCCACGGCGAGGGCTTCGATGGAGGCTTGCAAGGAGGAGAAACGGGAATCGTGCTCGGCGACGCGGGCGGCGAGGGCGTCGTGGGCGTCGGCGTCGGGCTCGGTGTGCGCGCGGGTGGTCGGAGCCATGAGATCCGGCGGCAACACGTGCAGGCGGACCGGCAGGTCGGACCAAATAATACCTTCTAAGAGAGTGGAGAGGGAATGCCGGCAAGGGAAGGGCGGCCGGAAGAGGGGAAGAAGAGAGAGTTAGGGTTGAGAGAGGAGAAAAGGGGGCAGCCCTCAATTCATTGATCATCCAAGATAAAAAAAACCAAACAAGAGTCCAAACCCATATATAGGGTTTCAAATTACAATAAACCAAAACAAACCAAAATAAACCCAAAAGCTGAAATCAGCCCCAACCGGCCCAACCGGCTTGGCCTAATTTCCGGTTGGGTTGGTGCCGTCATCCGTGCCTCCGCCCGACCCCGTCCCGGCCGGTTCTCCGGTCTCAACCGCGTCTCCAGCATTGCGCTCCCGAGCTCTTCGCGTGTACACCTTCCATGGTGGCTCCTCGAGTAATTCGGTAACATAGCCGCAGCGGATAGAAGCAGCTGAAGATGTGATCAGGAGAGCAGTTGAAGCTGCGGATGCCGACAACTGTTGTGGCTTGGTGCTACATAGAGCTGGTCAGAGGACGCGGACTACTGCTGGAGTCCGACGGATACCTGTATGAAGCGGACTGCTAGTTCACGATCAGAGGCCGTGTACTGCTAGTGGAGTCTGGCAGATACCTGTATGAAGCAGATTGTTGATTCTCGATCAGAGACTGCGGACTGCTTGTGTCCGGCGGATGCTAGTTGGAGGGGACAGAGCCTAACCGCTTGGTAGTTTGGCGGTCTAAATTTTTGTATTTGCCCTGTCCGGGGGTTGTAGTTTAGTCTCACATCGGATGTTGTATTTTTTCTTCTTTCCTTTTTCCCCTATAAATATGAGGTCATACTCATGTAAATTAACTTTATGTGAAATGAAAAGCTTGTTTTTTAGATTTTTTCACATAGTATTAGAGCGCACCCGGTTCTTGCGGTTTCCGATTTTCTAACCTCCTGCTTTGATCGTGTTCATTGCGGCCTCTGGTTTTCTAACTGCACCTCTTATTCTATCTGCTTGAGTATTTTTCTGTCCGCCCGAGCTCTCTTTTCTCCTATCCGCGTGGTTTATTTTTCCAGCCTCTCTTCTCATGGCATATACTGGTTCCTCTTCTACAACCTTATCTGAATCCTCGACTCAAACCACCCCTTCTGTTTCTTCTCCGTCTGGGAATCTTGGCACTGCTTGTAAGTTAGTTGGTTCAAATTATCCAGATTAGAGTGTCTCGTTTGTGTTCTTGCTCAGATCTCAACGCAAACGCAATCATCTCACCGATGATCCTCCATCTCGTGACCCTGCTGTTTTTTATGACTGGGATGTCAGTGATGCTTTGGTTAGGGCGTGGCTTGCAAATAGTCTCTCTGATGAGTGCCTACCGGTCATTCAGCATGATGAGACTGTTAAGGTTGCTTGAAATCATATTGCTGCTCCAAATTCCAGAGGTGCTCAAACCTCCTGCATCTATACGTTATATGCTGATTTGTTTGCCCACCCAACCTTGACTCATGTTGTTGCTTATCAAGAGGTGCAAGCGCTTGGCGCTGAAATTCTTCAACATCGTCCATTCTCTGCTGATCTAGCTGAGCAGCACAAACACTTTCAAGAGCTTCTGTTTGTGCGTTATCTTCTCCGTCTTCCTGAATCTTACGACATGATACAGCAACAAATTCTTGGCAAAGCTGATTAACCCACTCTTGATGCTACTGCTGCCTGTATTGCATCAGTTACCACTCTTCTTCAGCGTCCCCTGCATACCTCACCACCCTCTAATGATATGTTTGCTGATCAGGCTCGCTCTGGTAATTTTAGTGGCCGTGGAGGTTATACAGGTGGGTGTGGTACGTCTCGTCATGTCTGCTCTCACTGTGGCAAGATAGGTCATCTTGTTGATCGTTGCTGGGTTAAGTATCCTCATCTTCGCCCATCTGCGGGCAAACACACTAAGAAGTCCACGTCTCGTGCCTCCACCTCTTCTACGTGTATTAATGTTGTCACTCAGGGCAAGTGACTAATTGATTCTGCTACTACTAATCACATGGCCGAGGATTCTAGTTTGTTCTCTTGCTTGAACAAACATAACCGGTCTCCTCCGGTTTTTGTTGTGAATGGTACTCTGTCTCCTGTCTGCGGGACTGGTATAGTTTGTGTTACACCAACTTTTCAGCTTGAGGCACGCTTTACGTCCCGTATTTTTCGTGCAATTTAATCCATGTTCCTACTATTTGTAAACAGTTGAACTGCGCAGCTACTTTTACTTCTACTACTTGTTCTTTTCAGGATGCGCACTCCAAGTAGAAGATTGCTACTGGGACTGAAAGCAATGGGCTCTTCTTCCTCGACATTGTCACTGCTTTCTCTGCTTCTCTTCTACAGTGACATCTTTGTCTTGGTCATCCTCCTGCTCGTTTCATCTGTTGGATCCCTAGTTGGATTTCGGCTAGGTTCACTAAATTAGGATGTTTGGCCCAACATGTATAGCTAGGGTCATGTCTGTGTCCTAGAGTATAGGTCATGTCCTTAGAATCAAAACTGCATGGACCAGCCATCAACAGACTACAAAAGACTCAAGAATTAGAGAAATTTCAAACACTCAGGAAATGAGTTCGACGTTCGTCGAACTCAGTTCGACGAAAGGCGTGCACAGCTCAACGAACTCAGAGAAAATTCTCTGAGCTGAGCTCGACGAACTTGGTACTCAAGTCGACGATTTATGCACACTATATTTCAACATTTCAAGTCCAGAATTCCTTTCTCTGAACTCCAGTCGACGAACTTAGTTCTCAGCTCGACGATTTTTGGGTATTCTGCTTCAACATTTTATTCCAGAAACATCTAAATATTCTAAGTCCAGAATGATACTCAGGTCGACGAATTCATCTTCTCAGCTCGACGAACTTAGACCACATTCTTGGCAAGCTTTATCAAGTAGCAGTTAGAATTTCTCAGCTCGACGAAACTAGTTCTCAGGTCGACGATTTCTGGACACCTTACTTCAACATTCTTAAGTACAAGAAACATTTCACTGAACTCAAGTCGAAGAAGTTAGAATCTCAGCTCGAAAATCTTGATGCACAGAATTAGTATGGTTCCAGAGAAAGCAGTTAACTACTCTCAGGTCGACGATCTTGGATGACAGCTTCTCAGGTCGACGATCTTGTTCGACGGAGAAGAAACAGGAGGGGTGGTTTGAATAGAGGATTCAGATAAGGTTGTAGAAGAGGAACCAGTATATGCCATGAGAAGAGCGGCTGGAAAAATGCAAACGCAAACGCAATCATCTCACTGATGATCCTCCATCTCGTGACCCTGCTGTTTTTTATGACTGGGATGTCAGTGATGCTTTGGTTAGGATGTGGCTTGCAAATAGTCTCTCTGATGAGTGCATACCGGTTATTCAGCATGATGAGACTGTTAAGGTTGCTTGAAATCATATTGTTGCTCCATATTCCAGAGGTGCTCAGACCTCCCGCATCTATACGTTATATGCTGATTTGTTTGCCCACCCAACCTTGACTCATGCTGCTGCTTATCAAGAGGTGCAAGCGCTTGGTGCTGAAATTCTTCAACATCGTACATTCTCTGTTGATCTAGCTGAGCAGCACAAACACTTCCAAGAGCTTCTGGTTGTGTGTTATCTTCTTCGTCTTCCTGAATCTTACGAGATGATACGGCAACAGATTCTTGGCGAAGCTGATTAACCCACTCTTGATGCGACTGTTGCCTGTATTGCATCAGTTACCACTCTTCTTCAGCGTCCCCTGCTTACCTCACCACACTCTAATGATATGTTTGCTGATCAGGCTCGCTCTGGTAATTTTAGTGCTCGTGGAGGTCATACAGGTGGGCGTGGTACGTCTCGTCATGTCTGCTCTCACTGTGGCAAGACAGGTCATCTTGTTGATCGTTGTTGGGTTAAGCATCCTCATCTTCGCCCATCTGCGGGCAAACACACTAAGAAGTCCATGTCTCGTGCCTCCACCTCTTCTACGTGTATTAATGTTGTTACTCAGGGCAAGTGACTAATTGATTCTGCTACTACTAATCACATGACTGAGGATTCTAGTTTGTTCTCTTGCTTGAACAAACATAACCGGTCTCCTCCGGTTTTTGTTGTGAATGGTACTCTGTCTCCTGTTTGCGGGACTAGTATAGTTTGTGTTACACCGATTTTTCAGCTTGAGACGCGCTTTACGTCCCGTATTTTTCGTGCAATTTAATCCATGTTCCAACTCTTTGTAAACAGTTGAACTGCGCAGTTACTTTTACTTCTACTACTTGTTCTTTTCAGGATGCGCACTCCAAGGAGAAGATTGCTACTGGGACTGAAAGCAATGGGCTTTTCATCCTCGATAGTGTCACTGCATTCTCTGCTTCTCTTCTACAGTGACATCTTTGTCTTGGTCATCCTCCTACTCGTTTTATCTGTTGGATCCCTAGCTGGATTTGGGCTAAGTTCACTAAATTAGGATGTTTGACCCAACATATATATTTAGGGTCATGTCTGTGTCCTAGAGTATAGGTCATATCCTTAGAGTCAAAACTGCATGAACCAGCCATCAACAGACTACAAAAGACTCAAGACTTAGAGAAATTTCAAAGACTCAGGAAATGAGTTCGACGTTCGTCGAACTCAGGTCGACGAAAGGCGGGCACAGCTCGACGAACTCAGAGACAATTCTCTGAGGTGAGCTCGACGAACTTGGTACTCAAGTCGACGATTTATGGACACTATATTTCAACATTTCAAGTCCAGAATTCCTTTCTCTGAACTCCAGTCGACGAACTTAGTTCTCAGCTCGATGATTTCTGGTATTCTGTATCAACATTTTATTCCAGAAACATCTAAATATTCTAAGTCCAAAATCATACTCCAGTCGACGAATTCATCTTCTCAGCTCGACGAACTTAGACCACATTTTTGGCAAGCTTTATCAAGTAGCAGTTAGAAGTTCTCAGCTCGACAAAACTAGTTCTCAGTTCGACGATTTCTGGACACCTTACTTCAACATTCTTAAGTACAAGAAACATTTCAATGAACTCAAGTCGACGAAGTTAGAATCTCAGCTCGAAGATCTTGATGCACAGAATTAGCATGTTTCCAGAGAAAGCAGTTAACTACTCTCAGGTCGACGATCTTGGATCACAGCTCGACGAACAAAGATTATCTGGTCGACGAACATAATTTCTCAGCTCGACAAACTCTGCACCCAGGTCGACGAATTCTCTTTTCTGCTCAACGATTTTTGTGAAGTTCCAGACTTGGATATTTTCCTCCCTCTGTCCTTAATTTATTGCAATAATTCCTGAGTAATCAATGTTAAATATTCTCTGAATATTACCGTTAGACGCATCATTGATGATGGACTTCATTAATATTATTGTTTGTCGTTTTTCAATGGAACAGTTGGGGAAATCAATCAATGCAAATATTCTTCAGGCCGTCAGCATTGAATGAAGGAAGGAATTCAAAATTCAGATGGAAGATTTCATGGAAAATATAAAAACAATTTTCTTCGTTCTTCCACACAGTTAATAGGATCTTCTTCCTTCTCGGCTGACCACAGAGAACAGAATACACTGGGCAATAACACAGTAGAGAAATCAGAAGCCCTAGACCAGAGAACAGCAAGCTAAAGAAGAAGAACATCAATCAAAAATCAAGAGACTTCTTTCTTCATCATCTCAGGATTCTTCAGAGGACAACAAATATTCTATCTGTCAAAGAAGTTCCTGGATATCATCTGGTCAAGGCTGAAACATTGAATACCTACTCACCCTACAGCAAGGCTCAAATCTTTCTGAGTTCAATATCTCAGGGGGAGCTTTTGCTAACATCATAAATCCACTAAGTCTTCTCAGTTGTATTTGAGAAAGAGAAGACAACATCACTCTCTCATCCTCCACTGTAAAAAAGGTTCTTTAACTCGCTTCAAAAGTTATTCTTGGTTGCAAGTCTCCTGACCAAAAAACTTTGGTTGGTTTTTGAGCACCTGATCAAAAGCGCATTGGTAGCAGTCACCTGATCAAAAACCTGAGTGGATTCCTACCATGGTGGTAGAAGAGTGGATATACCCAGGTTGGGGAACCACTATAAAATTCTTGTGTTGTCTGGTTGCACTTTTTCTTTTGTTTTTGTTGTGGCTGTGATAGTTAGGTTTTGTTGTGCATGTGAGAGTGCTAGATTGATTTATCTTAGGTCTATTTTTATTTACAGCAAAAAGTTTGTTTTTAAGTTCCCAAAATACTCTATTCACCCTCCCCCCCCCCCCCCCTCTCGAGTATTTCAGATCTAACCTTTACTTTCATCATCTACCAACTCCTGTCAGATTTACCCAGAGAGGACTCCTTCAACAGTGAGGCCTGCCAACTTGGCAAGCATCATTGTTCTTCCTTTCCGTAAGACAAGGACGTAGCTCTTCTCGTCCATTTGAACTTGTTCATTCCGAAATTTGGGGTCCAGCCCCTGTCCGGACTGTTGGTGGAGGAAGTTTGTATTTTGTTACATTTGTTGATGATTTTTCTCGTTGTACTTGGTTGCATCTTTTACGAGAATGTTCTAACCTTTATTTTGTGTTCATGCAATTTTATAATGAGGTACAAACTCAGTTTGATGTTTCTCTTAAAATTTTTTGCACTGATAATGCTCAAGAATATCTTATTCACCAGTTTTCCGATTTTTGTATGCACTGTGACATAGTTCATCAGACGAGTTGTCAATGCACGTCATAGCAAAATGGGGTTGCTGAGCGCAAAAAACAACATCTCTTAGATGTTACTCGCACCCTTCTCACATAGATGAATGTTCCTCGTTCGTATTGGGCACATGTGATTCATTCTTGCTATCTTATCAACCGTATTCCCTCCTCAGTTCTTCAAGGTCAAACCCCGTTCTCCATTTTACATGCAGATACTCCACCATTTTCTTTACCTCTCCGTGTTTTTGGTTGCACAGCATTTGTGCATTCTTCGTCTCCTGGTCGTCGTGACAAGCTTTCACCTCGCTCGGTAAAGTGTGTTTTTCTGGGTTATTGTCCAACATAAAAGGGGTATCGATGCTTAGATCCCCTGCTACAAAAACAGTTTGTTTTTGTTGATGTTACATTCTTCGAAGATATGTCTTATTTCTCTCGAGCTTCTACTCTTTTTCCGTCTGATTCTTCATCATTTCTTCTTATTCCTTCTATACCTACATCTGTGTCTGCTCCACCACTCACGTCATTGTCTTCTTCTCTCATACCAGTTTCTTTGTCTTCACTTCTATCTTCTAAATCTCTCTTGCCTTCAGAGCCGTTGTTGACAGTTCCTGTGACAGTAATCTCTCCAACGGATGGATCTCCTATCGAAAACAAGTCAGATCTTGATCTTATTATTGCTCTACGAAAAGGGATTCAAACGTGCACTAAACATTTCATTCATGATGTCGTGTCTTATGCTAGTCTGTCCCCAACTGGAAGAAGGTTTGCTCTTGCTCTCTCGGCTAATACTGTCTCGGTTATCTATCAGGAGGCTCTTGTCATTCCGCATTGGAAGGCGGCAATGGAAGAGGAAATGATAACCTTAACCGAACGGGGTACTTGAACTCTTATTCATCCTCATCTAGGTGTGGATGTGGTTGCTTGTCGGTGGGTCTTTATCATCAAATTGCATATGGATGGTACAATTGACTGTTATAAGGCTCGGCTTGTGGCCAAAGGCTTTACTCAGACGCATGGTGTGGAATTTTTTGATACATTCTCCCCAGTTGCTCGTATCAGCACGATCTGAGTTATTTTCTCTGTTGCTGTGAATAAGGGTTGGGAGATGTGTCAGATGTCAAAAATGTCTTCTTGTATGGTGATCTACACGAGGTGGTTTATATGGAGCAACCTCCTAGATATGTTGCTCAGGGAGAGTCTCAGATATGCAGGTTACTAAGTTATCAAAGGCGCAATGCGCACCGAGGCGCAAAGTGCCCCTGGAGCCTAGGCGTGAGGCGCAAAAATGGGGGAAAAGTAAATTGAGAGAATTGGGCGCCCAATTCGCTGAAATTGTGCGAATTGGGCGCCCAATTCGCTGAAATTGTGCGAATTGGGCGCCTAATTCGCTGAAATTGTGCGAATTGGGCGCCCAATTCGCTCAGGTCGCCCAATTCGCTGAAATTGTGCGAATTGGGCGCCTAATTCGCCCAATTTCAGCGAATTGGGGGCCCAAGTGCGCCTAGGGGGTGCCCCAGGTGCGTCTAAGATTATGTTTTTGCCCATATCAAAAAAACATTAAAAAATACCTTGAAAGGCCCGGGCGCGGCGCGCCTGGGAGCCTGTAAGGCGCGCGCCTAGGGCACATCGCCCGCCTCAGCTGTGCTGAGGCGCGGCGGGCTGCGCCTGGTACGCCCGGCGCCTCAGGCGCGCCTAGGAGCGCGCCTTGACACCTATGGCAGGTTACGGAACGCAATATATGGTCTAAAGCAAAACCCCGGGCCTGGTTCGACACATTTTGTAACAAAAGATATGGGGTCTCCTAAGTAATTCTTGGGAATAGAAATCTTGCGAAAACAAAACTCTGTGGTTCTCTCACAACGGAAGTATACGTTAAATTTGTTGAAAGAAACTGGTCTTCTTGGGGCAAAACCAGTTCGATGTCCTATGTTCGTTGGTGATGACAAAGGTTGGACGGAAGATTCACCGCTTCTTTCTAATAGTACTATGTACAGACGACTTGTGGATAAACTCATCCATTTGACTGTTACCAGACCGGATATTTGTTATGTAGTGTGGAATGTCAGTCAGTTTATGCAAACGCTCAGAGTATCATCTTCGTTCGGCCTTTAAAATTCTGGAGTATATAAAAGGGTGTCCAGGGAAGGGGTTATTGTTTCGAAAATATAACCATCTGAATATTGAAGCATATTTTGATGGTAGTTATGCAGACAATAAATAAGATAGGAAGTCTATCTCTGGTTTTTATACCTTTGGGGGAGGGAACCTTGTCAGCTGGAAGACCAAGAAACAGTCTGTTGTGTCACGATCAAGTGCTGAAGTTGAGTACCGGAGCATAACATCAACCACTTACGAGTTGAAATGGTTGCGTGTCTTTATGCTTGACCTGAGAGAAGTATATGACAATCATTTACCTATGTTCTATGACAGCCATGCTGTTATACATATATCAAAAAATCCAGTTTTTCATGAAATTACAAAACACATTAAAGCTGACTGTCACTTTGTCAGAGAAGAAATTTTGAAGAATCAAATATGTACTCCGTTTTGTTGGGTTTCTATGAGAGACACATCACATGTACGCAGCGGAATATTAATCAAGAAAACCCAAAAAGAAATGGATCTTGTGATGAACATTGATCAAGAAGTAGAAAACAACTTTAGATAAAAGTATACCTTAGTGGGATTGAGTCACAACTCAATCAAGGTGCTCCAAGGAAGTCTGACGAACACTTGCGACAGGAATTCCGAGCGTAAAAGTATATCCATGCCGCTATGGGTATCCACACGAGAAAGAAGAACCCTTAAACTTTTGTCACACAAGATCTAGGTTGGAAGAAGGAATGCCCTCAACGTCCATACGGATTGCTAGATTTGTCAAAAGAGAGGTGACGGTGACGAAGACGAAGCTTAGGAAACATTTTCCCAAAAACGACAACGGATCGGAATGGTCGGCTGCACGGAGCAGCGGCTGCGACTTCAAGGTTGCGGAACTGTTCCGTCGGGAAGAAGAAGTAGCCACACTCATGATCTGGATCGATTAGGTCAAGCGTAGGAGATAACATTTATCTCGTCTATTTATACTCCAAGACCGAAACAGTCGATACCCACAGACCAAACTGAAATCGGACTTAAACAATCAAACCGGAGTTAACAGCATTCGTCGAGATGACATGTGTATATACAACGAATCAAGGAGCCATTCGTCGAGATAACACGAGAATACTCGACGAATTCAAACAGTTCAATTCGTCGAAATGCCAAGAGAGTACTCGACGAATCCAAGTCCAATTCGTTGAAATGTCAAGAGAGTACTCAACGAATCCAAGTCCAATTCGTTGAAATGTCAAGAGAGTACTCAACGAATCTAAGTCCAACTCGTTGAAATGTCAAGAGACCTCTCGACGAATTCAAGTTCAATTCATCGAAATGTCAAGAGAGCACTCGACGAATTTAGACAGATTCCTTGAAACATCAAGATACCTTTTGACGAATTACCCTTGAGTCTTCCGATAATTTACCAAGTCATCTATATTCACAATATAGGTTCCGGGCTGAAAAATCTCCAAATCCATGATGCCATAGCCTTGGCCTTTCACTCATACCACATATGAGCAATGTCAACACAAACCTTTCCAACTTCTTCAATACTCTTATGTGCGACCTCATAGGCTCATATTGCGTTGTCAGTGAGACTACTTGTTTGACCACTTCTAGATCACAATGGTAACACTAACACGTTTATCACTTCAAACAAGGAGATTGCAGACGTCTTTACCAAACCAGTGTCCGCTTCTCTTTCAAATTTCTATGACAAGCTGGGCATGGTTGAGGGGGAGTGTTAGATTTTATGGAGCCTTGGCGGACTGGCGATTTGGCCGGGCGGCCTGACGGTTAGTCGGCCTGCCGGATTAGTCCTGGCGATCTGGATAGTTTGCGGTGTGGCGGTTTAATCCAAGCGGACTGGTCGATTAGTCTTGGCGGACTGGTTTCTCCTGTGTTGCGATCTATCTCTTGCAGTCTGGTCAGGAGACTGGCAAGCTGTGGTGGTCTGGCTCGTATCTCGCTGGTGCGGACTTGGCGGACAGGGTTGTAGTCGCAGCGGATCGAGGCAGCTGAAGCTGCGACCAGGAGAGCTGCTAAAGCTGCGGATACCGACAGCTGTTGCGGCTTGGTGCTACAGCAAGTTGGTCAGAGGCCGCGAACTGCTACTGGAGTCTGAAGGATACCTGTATGAAACGAACTGCTGGTTCACGATCAGAGGTCGCGGACTGCTACTGGAGTCTGGAGGATACCTGTATGAAGCGAACTACTGATTCTCGATCAGAGACCGCGGATTACTTATGCGTCCAGCAGATGCTAGTTGTAGCGGACAGAGCCTAACTGTTTGGTAGTTTGGCGGTCTAGATTTTTGTATTTGCCCTGTCCGCGGGTTGTAGTTTGCTCCCACATCAGATGATGTATTTTTTCTTCTTTCCTTTTTTCCATATAAATAGGGGGTCATATCCATGTAAATTAACTTTATGTGAAATGAAAAACTTGTTATTTAGATTTTTTTCACAATTTTGATGAAGGAGAGCATAATGGACATGGAAAAAGCATTCTCGGAGAGGGCAACAAATATTTTGCTGACAAGATCTTCGCAATGCCCATGGAGATTAGGTACTTGAGGCGGAAAGTCCCTACGGCTGCAGACACGTCTACTGTTCGCGTTGAAGCAGGTCTGGTCGACCTGGAGTGGTTGCGGTTCCTTACGAAGGTCGTATAGAGAGGAATGTCGCGTGGTTACATCAATTTATATATCAAGCCACCCGCAATTTGTCTCAAACGTTCTCCGTGATTAGTCAGATATAAGACGATGCGGCCCATATCGGCAAAGAGTGCGGGCACCAATGAGAATTATTTTCATCATATTGTTTAATGTTGATGTTGTTGTAACATTTGGGATGTCTTATTTCATAACTTCTCGCATATAGTTGTTGCGAACAACTTTGCTTGAATTAATTTATTTTTTACTTTTGTGAAGTTAATTTGATCTTTTTGTGTTTGTGATGTCATTTGAATGTCTATGGTTAAAACACTTGGAATATTTTTTTTATATTTTTGTTGCTTTAGACAGACATCGAAAGACTGTCCGCGAACACAGCTTGCCACTGATTGTTGATTGCAGGAAATGAAGGCGGCGTGATGATGCAGGCACTGAAGCAAGTTGAGGGGTCATTAGTCCTTCCTTTTTGACTTCCACCTTCGAAATCCTATTTTGAAGAAAGAATTTCATTTGGATGCGGCCGAAGTAGAAATCTGGGCGAACATTTGAGAAGCTGTCTTTGTGCCTTGTTGTTGAATCCTTCCCGACTACGAAGCCTTCAAAACTGCACTACTCTTTGGGTAGTCAATATGTTGTGCATTGTTACGCGGGAACATTCACTCGAGTGGGCTCCCCTCGTCATAATTTATGGAGTGCGTACATGGACGTTGTCATGGTCGCGGGCACATTTGTAACAACCCTGTTTTATAAAAACCTATTTTATTATTTATAAAAAACCTAACCTAATTCCTACCTACCCGAGCCCCCCACCCCCCCCCCACCCCGGTTCTTTTAATCCAGCAAGCCCGCACACGCAGATCCCGTCTCCTGCTGAAGCCGCATCTCGCTGCTCCCGCTTCTCCCGCTTGGTCTAGGGCTACCCCGATCTCGACTCCACCGCAAGCCACAGCTCCCGCAAGTCCCGTCTCCTGCTCCAGGCGCCGACTACTCCTCCGGCTCCTCCCTCCCGTGCGCTCCTTTCTCTGGCCGTCATCTCTCCTGCCTCCTCTCCAGGCGCCGACTTCGCCTCTTCTACCTGTCATAGCCGACAGGGGCTCTGCCTCCTCCAGCAGCCGCTGCATTCAGTTCTTCTCGCCTCCTCTGCCTCCGGCAGCAGCTCCCGCTACTATTTGGCCGAGATTGGTGGCAAAGAACAGTTAGGGTTTCCTTCCCTCTCTTCCTTGGGCTCGGATTTGATTCCTATAGGTAAGAGTTTTCTCTTTCCCGTCTTTTTCTTCTTTCCTTAAATTTATTTTGAAACTTGTGTGCTCCAATTTTGTTCAACTTGTGATTCATGAGTTTCCCCTGCCGTTTTTGCCTAACCGTGTTGTGTTTTGATTTTCGGCATAGCTCCGCTACACAAGTGGTGGAATTTCTCCCAAGTCCTCTCCAAATTAGGGTTTCCCCTAACTCAAGCATCGCCAAGTCTCTGTTTCCGCGTGGTATCACTCGTCCCCTCACTCATGAGGGAGGTAAATTTCTTAGCCCTCTCTCGATTTAGTTATGTATCGTTTAATTATTTGTGCTAGCATTTTGAATCCCTGTCAGGTCTATTTATCAAATATTGTCTGTGATTGTTCCTGAACAGGTTCAGTCAGGATTTCTGTTTTGGCTTGCGCACTTAGCCGACGCCAGTTTTAGCCTCTTTCAGGCAAGTAGAGATTTCTCTCTCCCTTGCAATCATTGAATTTCAATTATTTGGTCTGATCTCATGATTATACGAATTTTCTTGTTTGATGTATAAACCGAAATATGTTGGAATGATTAACGAATACCATAATGAGAATTATTAGGAATTGTTAGAATTGTGTCATTTGGATTCGCACTTACATGAATTGGATCCCATTTGATGAATGATTAGGAGACATATAGTTTATGTGAACATCCACAATGATTATTTTGAAGGATACAGTTAAGATTTCTTGTTACAATTAAATGATTTGTGATTTGTGTCATGCTCGTATATACATATATACAGCTTATTTGGAGGATATTTATGTCTGAGAAATGATTAATCTAAATGAATATTAAATGTCCAGAGAAGTAGCGTATGACGATCGTATCACTCGTACATACTTTAACCCGCTAAATATATTGCTCGTTATCCGGTTTTGTGCGCGTCGTCGAATCTTGTGGCGAAGAATCTGGTGTCATCAAATCTGTTATCATCGAATCTGATTTCTGACGTCTGTCTGGTTTCTTAAGTCTGTTCTAAGAATTGAGCGAATGTGACTCCATAACTCAAGTCCTCTCTTGTCGCATTCATGAACTCTAATATTGTACAGTTGTATCGCTAAATTTGCATCCGGTCTCGACATGTTACAAATCTCCTAAATCATGAATTTTTGAAGTCATTAATGTCATACACAATCAGTGAAGGGTAGTGTTCAATTGATGTGACGCTTTGACTCAAGTTTCCGCTTGACTGACAACGGAAACCAACAAATGGTCATAGAAAGCTCAATTATTTTGATAAGCCTTGCATTCAGACTTGCATCAGAATCATGTGCATCAAATAAAACACTTCCACTTTCCACTGATTACCGCTAATGACATCTCTTGGTCCGTCTAAATGTTAAACTTCAAAGTAGTATAATAAACTAACTTGTTCTGTTTAGCATTTTTATTTGCTTGCCTCGAATAACACAGCTTTATGAGAAACTGATACACTCATATATTTCTGCTTGTTTTACTGCACTTTACACTTACTGTGCTCCTATTTATTTCAATGTTCTGAGGCTTTTCCTTTATGTTTTGGAATTGGCTTAGAATTCGTGCAGCGCCGCCAGGTCCTCGACCCCGATCAGCATCAAGCTCCAGGTTCTATGATTACATTTCTTTTACTGTCAATTAATTCTTTTATGTAATAATTGCAAACAGCCATTTTCTCTGGCATCATGGACAACTGCTAGGCTACTTAAATATTTATGTACTAGAATCTGGAATTAATGCATGTGCACCCTCTATTGAATCATAACTGCATGAGAACTATTGTAGTAGCCTGTAAAACATGAATTTTACCAAGTACATGTGCATCAAAACTCTTTTCACTGATGAATTTAAGAGCTTCCGCATAAAAATCAAGTTATTTTACTCAATAATAACTATTATCAGCTACTTTGCATCCGCTTTAGCAGGCATGGCTTTCTTTTCGCTCATGTCTGTGGCATCACGGCTCGTCTCAAAGCGCACTCTGACTCCTGTCGAGACGGGTCGTGACAGTTGGTATCAGAGCGAGGTTTGTTTTAAAAGATAAAGTATTTTATAATTATCAAATATTTTGAACTTTATTATAAAAAAAATAAATATATATATATAAGCATACATCATTGCTTCACTCAGCTTGTCATTATTTGTTATTCGCGGCTGAAACACGCACACACTCACTCATAAGCATGAGTAGTATACACACGAATGTTAAGGGGTTATGGGCAAACTTAACATTTTTGTGCATATGAATTTCCACTATGATATACACCGCTTGCAAATATTAAATTGTATGGGCGGTTTAATATTTTCAAGTGCGCTGGCATTAGAGTCCTAATATGCATGACATGTTAAGTGATATGGGCCTTAACATGTCATATGTATCCATTCATTTGCATGCATATCATAAATCATTGCACAAGTGTTAAGGCAAGAACAACAATAATGATTGTACACACCTGGATTTACTATCTGCTTGACATCACACATGTTCTCATTGATGCACTTGTATGAAAATTAACTAGAGTTGTCCAATGAAAATGCTGTAATTATTACATAATTTATGTACTTGACAGTAGGAAATGCGTTAGAATTTCTAATTTCTAGCCTCTGGTATTTGTATTTTGGTTCTTCCTGTTTCGCATGTCTGTAAATTTTATCTGGTCATCTTGTATGTTCTTCTAGATAGTTTCTCAGTTTCAGCAAGAAATGAAATTTTTCTTGTTAATTGCTCTGCTGAATTGCTTCAGCGTTTTCTGGTGATTCTCCAACTTCAGTTTGACTCGCTCCTGTCGATACTCAATCATCCTCCAACTTCTTTTCCCCGTTGACGTTCTATATTCGCACCGTGTAAGTTCTTTTTGCTCCCGGATTCTCGCATTCTGCCGCTCAATTTTGGGCTAATCGAAGACAATTCATGTGCTCCCTGAAGTCGGCATTTCGCGTCCGTCCGAACCCGCTATGACTAAAGAGTTCTCTTATGAACTTGAATCTGACCTGCGTTGCAAGTATCCGCAATTGTTCTCTTGATCATAGTAAATCTCCGTGTTTGTTTTTTTATCTGTTTTCTTTATATTCATAGTTAACTTCTATGCCTTGTAGATTCCGGTTGTACCACCATGGCGTCATGGGTCCTCCATGGGCTGCTAGTGGGCCGAGCGGCGCTAGGGGTCCTCTCTAGGTCGTTACTATATAGTGTCTTAATCTGCAAACCTTGTTGAAATGAATATCGTCTGAATCTTCGTTGTTTTTGACCCCATTCAGAGTTTCTCAGGGAAGTTTCGGGACGAAACTTCCTAAGCAGGGGAGAATGTAACAATCCGGTTTTATAAAAACCTATTTTATTATTTATAAAAAAAAACCTAACCTAATTCCTACCTACCCGAGCCCCCCCCCCCCCCCGGTTCTTTTAATCCCGCAAACCCGCAGATCCCGTCTCCTACTGAAGCCGCAACCCGCTCCCGCATCCCGCTGCTCCCGCTTGGTCTAGGGCTACCCCGATCTCGACACCACCGCAAGCCACAGCTCCCGCAAGTCCCGTCTCCTGCTCCAGGCGCCTACTACTCCTCCGGCTCCTCCCTCCCGTGCGCTCCTTTCTCTGGTCGTCATCTCTCCTGCCTCCTCTCCAGGCGCCGACTTCGCCTCTTCTTCCTGTCATAGCCGACAGGGCTCTGCCTCCTCCAGCAGCCGCTGCATTCGGTTCTTCTCGCCTCCTCTGCCTCCGGCAGCAACTCCCGCTACTATTTGGCCGAGATTGGTGGCAAAGAACAGTTAGGGTTTCCTTCCCTCTCTTCCTTGGGCTCGGATTTGGTTCCTATTGGTAAGAGTTTTCTCTTTCCCGTCTTTTTCTTCTTTCCTTGAATTTATTTTGGAACTTGCGTGCTCCAATTTTGTTCAACTTGTGATTCATGAGTTTCCCCTGCCGTTTTTGCCTAACCGTGTAGTGTTTTGATTTCCGGCATAGCTCCGCTACACAAGTGGTGGAATTTCTCCTAAGTCCTCTCCAAATTAGGGTTTCCCCTAACTCAAGCATCGCAAAGTCTCCGTTTCCACGTGGTATCTCTCGTCCCCTCACTCATGAGGGAGGTAAATTTCTTAGCCCTCTCTTGATTTAGTTATGTATCGTTTAATTATTTGTGCTAGCATTTTGGATCCCTGTCAGGTCTATTTATCAAATATTGTCTGTGATTGTTCCTGAACAGGTCCAGTCAGGATTTCTGTTTTTGCTTGCGCACTTAGCCGCCGCCAGTTTTAGCCTCTTTCAGGCAAGTAGAAATCTTTCTCTCCCTTGCAATCATTGAATTTCAATTATTTGGTCTGATCTCATGATTATACGAATTTTCTTGTTTGATGTATAAACTGAAATATGTTGGAATGATTAACGAATACCCTAATGAGAATTATTAAGAATTGTTAGAATTGTCATTTGGATTCGCACTTACATGAATTGGATCTCATTTGATGGATGATTAGGAGACCTATAGTTTATGTGAACATCCACAATGATTATTTTGAAGGATACAGTTAAGATTTCTTGTTATAATTAAATGATTGGTGATTTGTGTCATGCTCGTATATACATATATACAGCTTATTTGGATGATATTTATGTCTGAGAAATGATTAATCTAAAGGAATATTAAATGTCCAGAAAAGTAGCGTATGACGATCGTATCACTCGTACATACTTGAACCCGCTAAATATATTGCTCTTTATCCAGTTTTATGCGCGTCGTCGAATCTTGTGGCGAAGAATCTGGTGTAATCAAATCTGCTGTCATCGAATCCGGTTTCTGACGTCTGTCTGGTTTCTTAGGTCTGTTCTAAGAATTGAGCGAATGTGGCTCCATAACTCAAGTCCTCTCTTGTCGCATTCATGAACTCTAATATTGTACAGTTGTATCGCTAAATTTGCATCCGGTCTCGACATGTTACGAATCTCCTAAATCATGAATTTTTGAAGTCATTAATGTCATACACAATCAGTGAAGGGTAGTGTTCAATTGATGTGACGCTTTGACTCGAGTTTCCGCTTGACTGACAACGGAAACCAACAAATGATCATAGCAAGCTCAATTATTTTGATAAGCCATGCGTTCAGACTTGCATCAGAATCACGTGCATCAAATAAAACACTTCCACTTTCCACTGATTACCGCTAATGACATCTCTTGGTCCGTCTAAATGTTAAACTCCAAAGTAGTATAATAAACTAACTTGTTCTGTTTAGCATTTTTATTTGCTTGCCTCGAATAACACAGCTTTATAAGAAACTGATACACTCATATATTTCTGTTTCTCTTACTGCACTTTACTTTTACTGTGCTCTTATTTATTTCAATATTCTGAGGCTTTCCTTTATATTTTGGAATTGCCTTAGAATTCGTGCAGCGCCGCCAGGTCCTCGACCCCGATCAGCATCAAGCTCCAAGTTCTATGATTACATTTCTTTTACTGTCAATTAATTCTTTTATGTAATAATTGCAATCAGCCATTTTCTCTGGCATCATGGACAACTGCTAGGCTACTTAGGCTTCATTTGTTTCGGCGGTGGCGGGTCGATCCGGCGGGTGGAAACGGAGTGTTCGAAACGGAAGGGGGAGGTGGCTGCTCCAAACGGAGCTTTTTGTGGCGTTTCTCAAGGCGGGCGGGTGGAAACGGAGCAAACGCCGCCGGAGGTTCATTTGTTTACCCGCCTTCCAGCGGCATTTGCCCAAAACGGAGCACGGAAACGCCTAAACAAATAGAGCCTTAAATATTTATGTACTAGAATCTGGAATTAATGCATGTGCACCCTCTATTGAATCATAATTGCATGAGAACTATTGTAATAGCCTGTAAAACATGAATTTTTCCAAGTACATGTGCATCAAAACTCTTTTCACTGATGAATTTAAGAGCTTCCGCATAAAAATCAAGCTATTTTACTCAATAATAACTATTATCAGCTACTCTGCATCCGCCTTAGCAGGCATGGCTTTCTTTTCGCCCATGCCTGTGGCATCACGACTCGTCTCAAAGCGCACTCTGACTGCTGTCGAGACGGGTCGTGACAACATTCACTCAAGCAGACCCCCCTCGTCATAATTTACGGAGCGCGTATATGGAAGTCGTCTTAGTCAGTTTCCTTGTTATTAATGAATATTCATTTATGCCGACCCCACTATAGTGGGATAAAGGATTGAGTGTTGTTTTGTAATGAATATTAATTTATATTAATCAATTAGGGTCCGTTCGGCGCGCAGGTATTGGCTTTCTGGAATTGGCTTTGCCATCCAGAAAGTCAATTCTCTTGTTCGGCGCGTCAGAATTAGACGGGCATTGGTTTTCACTTGAAAACCATGGGTTTTCCTATATACCTAAAAATCCAGTCCCCCAAAACTTACCTCCCGCTGCAGGTTTTCCAGATTTTCACTGCTACCATGCCCCGACCCCGACCCCGACCCCGCTCCCGACCCCGACCCCGCTCCCATGACCCGACCCCTACCCCGCTCCCGTGCCCCGACCCCGATCCCGATCCCACTCCCGTGCCCCGAATCTAGTCCCTCTCCCGTGCCCCGACCTCGACGCTCCGACGTCGACTGCGCGACGTCGACGACGTCGAAGCTCCGACATCGACGCTCTGACGCCGACTCCTCCCACGCCACTGGAGATTGTGACAGTTATACAGATCTAAGATTCGTCTTCGCGCAGAACGCCCGGGCCAAGCGGCACTGGGAGATGGTAATCTTAAGTATGGCCGCCTCCTCTCTCGTTTTTTTTTAAATTTGCGTGCTCAAGCACAGCGTGCGTTGATCCTGGATACATAGAGGTGGAATACACTGCAATGATAAAAAAAGATGTCGAGATTGAGTAGTTTCTTGAACCCTAGTGGCGATTCAGGGATGACAAAAATAGTTCCTAAAAATTGCAATTCCATAAAGCCAATTCCAGTTTGCAGCCGAACAGCTTTTACATATCAATGTCAATTCTGTTCACTGAAAACCATCCTGCAGCCGAACAACATAATTGGTTTTCTGCACAAAACCAATTCCTGCAGATATTGGTTTTCTGGCCAAAGCCAATTCCAGAAAGCCAATACCTGCACGCCGAACGGACCCTTAAGTAATTTATTTTGTATTTCCTTGTTTAGTTTATTTTGTATTTCCTTATTTAGTTTATTTTGTGTTTTCTTTTTTGGTTGTCCTCCCTCATTTATATAAGGGGAATGAGTTTATGGGTGGAGTATCGGGGAATGTATGAAGGTATTTTTTAGGGTTGTTCCCTAATTTCGTCTCTTTTTTTCCTCCTTTCTTATTCAACCCCGCCGGCCTTTCCCCTTGTCGGCTTCCTCCCGGGAATTAATCGTAATTGCATTAATTGGTTCGACCTGCCGTGTCGCCCGCTCGTAGCCGCTGGTGTTGTTTCCGCTCCCAAAACAGTCGATTGACCCGCTCTCTGTGGCAACCCGTCCGCCGCTCGAGAAGCATTTTTTGCGCTAACAACCCCCGGTCAAAAACAGGGCGGGATCGATCCATCGAGCCCTTGCAGCTCCAAGATCGCGGTCTCTCTACTGGACCCGCCGCTCGAAGACCGCCGCTCCAGGGATCGCGGTTTCCGCGCTTGGTCCACCACTCCAAGACCGCCGCTCCAGGAATCGTGGTTTCCGCGCTCGATCCGCCGCTCCAAGACCACCACTCCAGGACTGAGGACTGCTGCTCCGCCGCACCAACACCCGCACACAACGAAACAGTCGCCTCTCCAAGACCGTTGCTCCGCCGCACCAGATCGCAGACCCGCAGCTCCCAGAGCCCGCCGGCTGATTCTGCCTGCATCCGCTGGTTCCCGTTCGCAGTCGATCGGCAGTTTCCGCCGATCTATAGCAGGTAACCGCAGGACCCGCTTATCACAGCCGGTCCCAGCCCCTCCACTTCGCCCACCCTGCATCTCTCTGTCGTACAACGCCCCCCCCACCAGTCAACAGCCCCTACTATATTGCTCGCCGCAACACCGACGTCATGCTGCTTCATCCCAATGCAGTTTCGCTGCCTTCCATCGGCCATCGCGGGAATGGCCCCCAACACTCGTTCCGCTGGCGATCTACCGCCGGAGGCGACCGCTGAAACCTTAAGTCGTCGCTTGGAGGCTCGAGAGCAACTCGTTGCTTCCATGCACGCCTTCGTCCTCTCCCTCCATGTCAAAGTCGATCGTCTCCTCGTGATCGACGGATGGGCTTCTGCAACCCCCACGAGATTCCCTGCCCTAAGCCATCTCCGTCGCGCCTGCCTCTTACATCAGGCGAGAGCTTCTCTGTCATGTCGCCCCCAACATTCCTCTACAACACCAACCCCCTCCTCTGCGTCGCATTCGATCCTCTGGTTGACCTCGCACCAGCCCCTTCGATCCAATGTCGTTCTCTCATCGACAAGGACCTTACGGGGACAGAGAGGATAACAGCCCGTCGTTCACCATATGCCTTCAAGGAAACTCTTCCAGATTCTAACAAGGGTTGGGACTTCAACCTTGAGGACACCACCAAAGGTTGGGGCTTCGACCTTGAGGACTCCGACAAAAGTTGAGGCTTCGACCTTGAGGACTCCGACAAAGGTTGGGGCTTCGACCTTAAGGACAAGGTCGATTTTCAAGGGCGTTATAGTGTTACGCGGCCACATTCACTCGAGTGGGACCCTCTCGTCATAATTTATGGAGTGCGTATATGGAAGTCGTCATGGTCGCGGGCACATTCACTCAAGCGGACCCCCCTCGTCATAATTTATGGAGCGCGTATATGGAAGCCGCCTTGGTCAGTTTCCTTGTTATTAAGGGGTAGGCCTGTCCAAAAGGCCCGGGCCCAGTGGGCCGGCCCGAGCCCGGCCCGGCGAAAGCCTATTTCGGCCCGGCACGGAAAAAGCCCCGCCCGGGCCGCGACCGGGCTCAGGGCCCTTACAGGGCCCTGGTTTTGGGGGCTAGCCCGGCCCGATGCCTGGCCCGGGCCGGGTCGGGCAAAGCCCGAAAATCGGGCCGGCCTTGGCCCGGACCCGGGCCCGGACGAAGCCCGGACCGGGCCCGCAGGCCGGCCCGGACCTGCTACCAACGGCTCTAAGAGCCGTTGGAAATCCAACGGCTCTTAGAGCCGTTGGAACTGCAGCCAGCAGGGCTGCTGCAGCCCTGCAGGCTGCAGTGCTTTGGCCTAGGGCCTAGGCAAAAGCCTAGTCCCTAGGCCATATTTTATTAAAAAAAAATTTAATAAATTTTTTTTTATAAACCCCCCCCCCCCCTCTACCTGATCCCCTCTCTCTCTCTTCCACTCTCTCTCTCTCTCTCTCTCTCTCTCTCTCTCTCTCTCTCTCTTCCACTCACTCTCTCTCTCTCTCTTCCACTCTCTCTCACACTTACTCTCTCCCTCTCTTACTCTCTCTCGTTGCATGGCATCGTCCTCCTCAACGCCGCCGTCGTCGACTCAAAGCACGGCCGAAGTGGTGGAGCATAATCGGAGGGCGCCCGTCTGGGAGCATTTCGACAAGGTTAAAGTCGGCGACGAATTCAAGACGCAGTGCAAGTTGTGCTCAAAGTTGCTAACTCTTACCGGTAACTCAACACTAGCGAGACACGCTAAGTCCTGTTTTGGAAAGCAAGCTCCCAAGTCCAGTCAGGGACAAATATCAGCATCAGGACAAATTTGGACGTACGATCAAGCAAGACAGCAAGACCTACAGGTGAAAAACGTCATCAGACGTGGGTTGTCATTCAGTCACTACGACAACGATGAGACGACGGAGTATATACACGAAGGGCTTCAGCCCAAATATCAACAGGTAAGTAGATACACTATTAGACGCGACGCACTTAAATTATATTTTGACGCAAAACAAGATTTAATAAAATTTTTTGAAACTTTCGAGGGATGTGTGAGTTTAACGAGCAACGTTTGGAGTAGTAGCGTAAGAGTAGGGTTATCTTATATTTGTATAACGGCTCATTGGATCGATCCCGTTTCATGAGATTTAAATAAGCGTGTAATATGTTTTGAAGGTTTTGAATTTCCGCACACGGGTAAGGCTATATATTCGGTAATTATTAAATGTTTGCGTGAATTTAAAATAAAAGATAAAATAATGAGTATTTCTTTTGATAACGCTAGTAATAACAACACCGTTGTATAGTGGTTAAAACGTGAATTAAAACCAATGCTCAACGGTGCGTTTTTTCACACTCGATGTGTGTGTCACGTTTTAAACTTAGTGGTACAGGATAGTTTATAAGCTATGGAACCATATGTTGAGAAAATTCGTACTATGCTTAGATTTATTTATTGTACAAAACAGCGAAGTCAAGATTTTCGAAAATTTGTGATCGCACAAGGTCAAAAATATTTGAAACCTCAATTTGATATGTCTGTAAGATGGAACTTCACATATAAAATATTAAAAAAAATGTTTCAACAAAAAACACTTCTTATGGAATATTACACTATGACAAATAATCATAATTTAACTGATAACGATTGGGACGTACTATTTCATTATATGGATTTATTAAAATGTTTTTATAAGGCGACTGTTTTTTTATCTGGTGTGTCTTATCCCACTAGCTCGTTAGTAGTTGAAAATTTTGTAAATATCGCACAAAAACTTAACTATTTTAAGCAACACTCCGGATGGCTTCCTTTAATTGAAGTAATAGAAGAAAAATTTTAAAAATATTATAGAGAAATGTCTCCTGCATTTTCATGCGCCGCCGCTTTAAACCCGTTATTCGCTGTACACGGCGTACAAAATTTAATAGATGAAATTAACGTTAACTTAGACATAAATATAAGTTTTGATGACGTTGACGACGTTAGTACTACTAAATTTAATTTTATTTTTACCGAATATTTTAATTATTACGATAACTTATATGGCTCACGACCCCGAGAAGAAATAACACAACCTAGGACAAAAGATTCTTTTACAAATAAAATTTTAGAATTAGCTTCCAGGAAAAAAGCACTCACATCGAGTAGTTTAAACGAATTAGGACTGTATACGAAAACGCAATTTCGTGATTTTATGACTACGGAAGAGATCGAAAACTTCGATATCTTAAAGTGCTGGAAAGGTAAAGCTAATACATATCCTATTTTGGCCTATATGGCCCGTGATTTACTAACAATTCAAGCTAGTACAGTAGCTTCGGAGTCCGCTTTTTCTCTTAGTGGCAGGATTTTGAACACGCGGAGGAGCCGACTAAATGAAGAATCACTCGAACTATGCATCTGCTACAAGGATTATTTGGATGCTACGAATAGGAAGCAACACATTTCAGCGTTGGAGGAGAGCTCCGAGGAAATTGAATAAGAGATGGACAACCTGAATTTGTAAAAATGTAATTTTTTTATTATCATTTAAAATAATAAATTTCATTTTTTTCTACTTTTATTTTTTAAAAGTGTAATTTTGTTTTTTAAAATTTCAATATTAATAAATTTTTTTATTCTAATTTTTATTTCAATTTTTAAATTTTTTAAAAGAGTTTTTTTTTTCTTAAGAGGCCCGGCCCGGCCCGGGCCCGGCCCGGCCCGGGGGGCCGGCTCGGGCCCCTTCCCGGGGTCAAAGCCCGGGCCCGGCCCGAGCCCGATAAAGAAAGGGCCCGGGCTAGGCCCGGTTTGCAAAAGCCCGGGCCCGATCAGGCCCGGTCCGGGCCGGCCCGATCGGGCCTTTTGGGCAGGAATATTAAGGTGTATGAATTAATTAATTAATGTTAATTAATGAATATTTATTAATATTGATCAATTAAGTAATTTATTTTGTATTTCCTTATTTAGTTTATTTTGTATTTCCTTATTTGATTTATTTTGTATTTCCTTATTTGATTTATTTTGTATTTTCTTGTTTGGTTGTCCTCCCTCATTTATATAAGGGGGAGGAGTGTATGGGTGGGGTATCGGGGAATGTATGAAGGTATTTTTTAGGGTTGTTCGCTAATTTCGTCTCTTTTCTTCCTCCTTTCTCTCGCTCACCCCTGTTGGTCATTCCCCTTGTCAGGTTCCTCCCGAGAATTAATCGTAATTGTATCATGCGTCCACCAGCAGGGGAGGAGAGACTAAATACTATAAGTTAACACAAGATTGCCATCTCTCTTAACCATTTAAAATATGGGTTCAGACTCCCAACTTTCTGTAAGGTCGCGGAGATATACAGGCATTACGGGGTTGTGCCCGCCCAGGTACCACCGAACTCGGTTGCGATGATTTGTAATATGGTAATTTTATTTGCGGACAAAGAGAGTCTGTTTCTTCCTTGACGTCTTCAGGAGCCTGTTCTTTATGCGGTCTCAGAAAAGGAGAAACTACGGTGAAGACATGCACTTTGCGAGCATGGTGTACTTTGGGTCACCGAAGATGCGGGTCATCAGCTTCCGAACAAGTTGCATAATTGAAACGACCGCTTTGCATTCTTCAAAGGGAACTTCATAAGGTTTTTGATGAAGTTGGAGCCTCAAAATGAGAACGCGTTCAAGACTCTGCGTTCAAAGAAGTTGAAGCTAAAATTATTGTTTTTCTGTCTGGCGCGGACTTAGATATAGATCATTATTTGTCGTGGGCGAGGACCAGAGTAAGGGCATGTGGACACTACTTTGATGACTGATGTAACTAATTGTTCTTGTTGTCTGACCTGTTTTGTTCTCCTTGTAGTGGCGATAAAATTATAATGGTTCCTGCGAAACGGTCGCTTGAGCCTGAAGTGCTTGTCCCGACTGCCTGCGAGAAGAGAAAGATGAGAGAGAGAAAAGGAGGAGGAAGACAAGATAAATCTTATCCGACAGCATCCCTCTTGGGAGGAAAAGATAAATCTTAGAAATTCTTGGTATCCAATTAGGCTCAAATCCATTCACCTATCTAGGTATTCCCATCTCCTTTGTTCTTAACAAAGTCGTGTATTATGAGTCATGGTGGCCAGAATGCATTCATATGTCGCTAGTTGGCCTACCAAATTCATGCATATGGTGGTCGGTTAGCTCCATTAAATCCACCATCCTTTCATCGTGCATATATGTTGGCTTGCTAAAATATTCCTAAATCCACGCTACACAATTGACAAGTACATTGACAAATTCCTATGAAACAACTCAGGTAATTGCAGGTTCTAACTTGCCCGTCTTTACATTCCAATTATCTGAAACATAAATACTTCTATATTAATGATGAAAACATATCCATTATCCCTTCACCATCCGGTCCTGGGAAGGGCAATCTCAAGTTACACAATTCAAATCTAACATACTCCATCACAACGGTAATATTGTATGGAAACACACGCAGAATGGTTTATTAAGTATCTCATCCTCGAAAAAATTTCTTTTTGGACCCAACTCCTCTAATTAGGCTTGGTCTTGGTTATTGTCAAATATCACTCCCACTAAGATGAGTGTTCTAACTTGGCTTGTTGTCAGAAAAAGGTTTTGTTGTGATAGCAATATCCAACGGATTGGTATCAATTTCGCCTCTGAATGTTATTGTTTCACCACAACCACAAGTTCCTTACCCACTTCTCTGTGGAAACACTTTGAAACTTTTTTTCTCCCCAATCAACACCACACCTTAACCATCCATAGATGCCAAATCTGGCTTGACCATGATGTGTCTTAGTAAAAAAATCAAACAACATTTTCACGGCTTTCATCTATTGTATTTGGGCAGTTTGGCTGGAAGATATGCTAGAGTTTACTCGGGCTCATCCCATCACATTAATCAAATCATTCTGTACATTACTTCTTACATTAGGTCATGTATCATGAAAGTTAAGCTTCGTGTCTGCCTAAATGATGTGGATTGGTCCTTCAATCAAGCTCTAAAACTTCCTGGTTATGCCCCATGTCCTCGTCTTAGGACTATTCATTGGATACTTTGCCTTGATGGTTACCTCTTACTACATTGGGATGCATCTTGGTTTGATGACATCTGCACCGGGGCTTTCATAATTAGAAAACCATGAGGAGATCTCATTTATGATGCATGCTTCCCCCTGTGTGCCACCTAATGGTCTGTTGTTTTGTAAGCAAAGAGGTCGGCATAACTTAAACATCTTGTGTGCAATTCATTGAATAACCAATCCTTTTGTTGGAGTACATATACTTGTGGCATACTTGCTCATAATCTTATCTCGTGTTATAACCATTGCGTTCGTCTGCGGGTGGGAGCGAAAAACTGAAAACCGAAAAAACAACGGAACCGCATCGACTGTAAAATCGAGCCGCCCGATCCAGTGTCGGTTCAGTTTAGGGATTGTTAAAACTGAAGTCATATCATCTCGGGTCGGTTTTCAAGTTGTAAAAATTGACCAAACCGAACTGCGCCGCTTGTTATTATATTAAATATTTAATTATGTGTATGTCAGCAAGATACTTAATTAAAAATACATGATCGGTTAAATACGTAAGTGTTTAATGATCAATTGGATATGTAAGTGTTTATCTTGGTTCAGCCTGATTACCTATAAACCATAGTGGTCTTTATTTTGGTTCAGTATACATGCGTGAAGCCGTGACGCGTGAATCTGTTTTGATTCAGCATATTAATATTAATTATATCCCATTCTCATTATTTGAAGCCCGATGCTTCCGACTCAGTCCATCGGCGCAGGCACTAACAATAAAGGGTGTCGCCGCCTACAAGGGGAATCCCTACCTCCTATTTCGAAGTAAATAGTAATCCATGCACGCATCACGCATGGATTGAAGATCTATCTCCCTGGTCCTTAGTCCCTATTTTTAGAACCTTTACTGAATGTCTAAATTTAAGTTAAACCCTACCTCCTCCTTGTAGGTAATGAGGTAATCATCGTCTTCCTTGCAAAATTACACCCGCAAAGCCACAGATTAGGGGGTTTCTCATTCTTCATCTGCACAAAACACAAATCCAAGGTTTGTTCTTCTTATTATGTGTGCATATTCTAATTAAATTGATTTAATCAAGATTAAAATATACTCTGTAGTTTCTTTTCTTTGAAGACTAATACAACTAAAGGCATACATGTGCACTTTATTAACAATCATCGGACTCTTGAAATTATAGCTATGCTAATTGTTAGAGGGTTTCCGAAACATCAGTCTAATGAAATTGAAAACCACTAATTGCATTTCTAATAAACATGAGGACTTACAAATTGTTTTTAGTTTGGGAAGTCATAGTCTTAAAAATGATAATTCCGTGTGGTACTATTTTCTAAAACTTTTCCAGTACAACTTTTTGGTGTTAAACTGGTTATTAAAACAATTACTTTTATTTTAAAGTTCATGTTAATTTTTTTTATGTAGATGTCCTCTTCTTCAAAACAGAACAAAGGAAAAGAAATAATAAAAAATTTATGGAGCTCAATTTGAGTAAACCGTCGCGGGAGGATGGATCACAAACTGTGTTCAACAAACAAAAAAAATTGATGACACTAACATTGAGCCTGAAGAAGCTAATGTTAGAAATAAATCTGCAGTGTGGGAGTGGTTTAATAAGTTTAAAGATAGTGAAGAAAAAGAAAAACAAAATGTAAATATTGTAATAAGTTATCTGCAACCTATCCGAAAAAGAATGGCACCAGCGCTTTAAGGGCACATATAAGAACTATGCCGGTTCAGAAAAGTCGAGAGCAAACAAAAAATGTTATCTTTCACTCAAAAAGAAGATGATGCAACAATTGGATCACTAAAAGCTATTAAATTTGAGGAAATAGAGTGCAAAACTCTTTGGATAAAATGATATACGTGGATGAGTTGCCATTTGAACTTGTTGAACATGAAGGATTTAGATATTACTCAAATCAATTAGATCCGAGGCTTAATGTACCTTCTAGTACTAGTATAGCTAAATATGGCATTGACCGTTTCATTGAGGAGAAACATAACAACAACATTCAAGCATTTATCCCACTATAGTGGGGTCGGCTATATGGAACCTTTGTCGCCATTGTGCCCTTTCTTTCGTCATAATCTCACTAATGCCTAAGTACATCATGTCTTCCCTTATAGTTTCATTCCAAGTCTTTATTGGTCTACCCCTCCCTCGTTTAACACGCCTAGTGACTAGACTCTCACAACGCCTAACAGGTGCCTCTAATGGTCTCCTTTGTACGTGTCCAAACCATCTTAGACGAGTTTCTCGCATCTTCTCTGCAATTGGTGCTACTCATGTCTTTCCCTGATACTTTCATTCCTAATTTTATACAATCTCGTGTGTCCACACATCCACCTAAGCAGTCTCATCTCCGTAACTCCCATTTTTTGTTCATGTACACAATTCACTGCCCAACACTTAGAACCATAGAACATCGCGGGTCTAATTGCAGTACGGTAAAACTTGCCCTTAAGTTTTAGTGGTACTTTACTATCACATAAGATCCCTGAAGCGTCTCTCCACTTCAACCAACCCGCTTGGATTCTATGTGTCACATATTTATCAATACATCCGCCTTTTTGAACTATCGATCCAAGATATTTAAAACACTCACTACGGGAAATATCTTGATCACTCAACTTAATAACGATGTCACTTGTCCTTCTTGTACTGCTAAATTTAAGCTCCATATACTCTTTCTTTGCCCAGCTCAACCTAAAACCCTTCTTTTCTAAAGTATCTCGCCAAGATTCAAGTTTTGCGTTTACACCCTCGTGCGTCTCATCAACCAAAATGATATCATCGGCAAACAATAAACACCAAGGTATTGCTTGTTGGATATGTCTAGTGAGCTCATCTAAGATGAGGGTAAAGAGATGAGGGCTTAAAGCTGAACCTTGATGTAAGCCAGCAGTGATAGGGAATTCTTGTGTTAATCCTCCAGATGTCCTCACCCTTGTCACTAAATTTGTATACATATCTTTGATTGTGTCAATATATATGATATATTTACACCTTTCTTTTCAAAGACTCTCTGTAAGATCTCTCTTGGAACTTTATCATAAGCCTTCTCAAGATCAATAAAAAACATATGCAAATCTTGTTTTCTTTCTCGATAGTTGTCAATGAGTCTCCTCAAGAGATGTATAGCTTCCATGGTCGACCTCCCTGGCATAAATCCAAATTAATTCTCCGAGATGTTAGCCTCTCGTCTTAATCTTCTTCTTATTACTCGTTCTCATATTTTCATGGTATGACTCATCAATTTAATTCCCCTGTAATTAACACAATTTTGTATATCCTCTTTATTCTTATACAAAGGTACCAAGATACTTTCTCTCCATTGCTCTGGCATGCTCTTTGAATATGGATCATTTGGGGAGAAGCATAAATTGAAAAAAAATAGCTTTTGAAAGAATATGCTTGATGTTACAGAGCTACACGACGACGAGCATCTTTGAAAAGTTACAAGCGTCGAGCGCGTATATCAGAGGGGACCGCCATTACCGCAGGAGATAATTAATCAATTACGGGATGTTATTTGTTTCTTTATTTGTTTGCGCTAATTATGGGCATTATTTGTTGCTTTATTTGCTTGCGTCATTTTTAGTAATTTGTATTTCCTAAATTAAGTTATTTCCTTTTGTATTCGTTCCTCATCACTATAAGAGGACGTGTAACCCTTGTATTATCTCCATCTTGGATGAATGTTATGTTTTCTCCTCTATCCC
The DNA here is from genome assembly GCA_039583875.1 of Platanthera guangdongensis. Classification (NCBI taxonomy): domain Eukaryota; kingdom Viridiplantae; phylum Streptophyta; class Magnoliopsida; order Asparagales; family Orchidaceae; genus Platanthera; species Platanthera guangdongensis. The sequence goes on along the minus strand of CM077161.1, from coordinate 127,510,554 downwards.
TAATCCCCTCTCCTCTCTACCTCCCCTCTCTATCTCTCATATCTTATCTCTTTGCTCCCCTCTCTCTCACTCGGCTCTGCTACAAAGTGGTCCGACCTGCCCTCTCTGCCCGCCTCCGCCCGCCGGAGAACAAGCCCCCCCCCTTGTCCCGTACCTCCGCAGTCGTTCGCCGTTGCATTCCGCGGACGCCTTCCCCGAGACGCTGAGTGCTCAGCCGTCGTTGTTGCCTCCTAGTAGGCCGTTGTTTCCCGTACGCCCTCATGGCCCCCAACACTCGTTCAACTGTGGATCTTCAGCAGGAGGACACCGCCGCTGAGGCCCTCCGCCGCGTCGAAGCCCAGGAAGTCCTCGTCGTCTCCATGCACGCCTTCATCCTCGCACTTCATGCCAAGTTTGATGCACTCCAACCGCCCGCCGCATCGTCCACCAGCGAATCTGAGGGCTCGGTCCCCGACGGGTCCCTCCTCGGAGCGCGACCGTTTCCGCCCATCGGGGAGACCCCGGCCCCGCCGCCCCCAGGCCATCCGACCCTTTCCTTGGACCTTCGTAGCTTTTTCTGCGTAGATCCGATGGGGTGGATCGCCAAAGAGGAACAATATTTCGACCTTAATCACACTCCCGACCACGACAAGGTCTCTACCGCCGTCGTGGGACTCGACGGCTCCGCCCTACATTGGGCCCGATGGCTCCGCCAGACCAACCCGTCCATGTCATGGTCGGCACTCAAGCAAGAGATGATAGGCCGCTATGACACCTGCTACTCGAGATCCGCAATCGAACGACTGTGTGGGGTACGCCAACTCGGTACACTGGATGACTACATCGATGAGTTTGTGTCCCTCGTCACCCATGTTCCATGCTTACCACTGGATCACTACCTTGGCTTCTTCATACAGGGTCTCTTGCCCCACATCCGCTCCCGGCTTCGCACGCATCCCCCCTGGACGGTGTCCGAAGCCCTGGACATGGCCTGCCTCGTCGAGGCGGATTTGGCTCCTCGACATACACCACCTCCGGGAAAACACCCGTCGGGGGCCGGCCTTGGCAGACCACCACCCCAGAGCCGCCAGCCCCTCGGGTTGCCCCAGCTGCTCGGCCAGCTCGTCTGACCGCCCCTCAGCAGTTCTCCAACCATGAGTTCGATGAACTCCATCGCAAAGGGTTGTGTTTCTGCTGCCGGCAACCCTAATCCCCGACCCACGTCTGCACGGTCAAGGAGTTCTGGGCCATCATCGGCGATGCCGAACCAGAGATCACATTGGCCGATTTCGAGGACCTAGAGATCACAGAGGAGGACGCCACAGACGACACAGGCGTCGCGGTTTTCCATCAGTTGGAGCTTCCTTGTTTTTTTGTGGGTGGCATTTCTAGGCCGCAAACAATGAAATTGGTCGGCAAATTGGGCGACCGCCACATTCTTGTCATGGTGGACAGCGGGGCGAGCCATAATTTGCTCTCCGCTCATCTGGCACACCAGCTCCGACTACCGATGGAACCCGCGCCAGACTTCATGGTCAGTTTGGGCGATGGCCGCCGGCGAGCGGTCCAGGGCCGCTGCCCCTCCGTTTCCCTTTCAGTGGGCCCTCACTCGGTGATGGCGGATTTCTACATCTTCGGCCTCGGCGGAATCGACGCTATCTTAGGAGTGGCGTGGCTCTGCACACTGTGGGACGTATTGGTCAACTGGAAAACTATGACGATGCGGCTTCTCCTGGACGGTCGCGAGTGCTGCCTGGTGGGGGATGCATCCCTACTCCATGCTCCTGTCTCCTCCCACACGATTCAGAGGACAACGGACGTCGAGTTTTCAGCATGGCTCTGGTCTATCACGGACGAGGCCCCACCGACCCTGGCACCACCTCCAGATATGCAGGACCTCCTATCGGAGTTTGCGGACCTCTTCACGGCACCATCAGGCTTACCACCAGCCCGGCCACACGACCATGTCATCCCTCTCCAACCCGACGTGTCGGCGGTATCAGTCTGCCCTTATCGCTATGGGCACGTGCAGAAGGACGAGATCGAGAGGCTCGTCCACGACATGCTGATAGGGGGCCTCATCCGCCCAAGTGCGAGCCCGTTTTCTAGCCCGGTACTCTGGGTCAGAAAGAAGGACGGCAGCTGGCGCTTCTGTGTGAACTATCGGGAGCTCAATAAAGCAACTGTTCCAGATAAGTACCTGATACCGGTGATCCAGGAGCTTCTGGATGAGCTCCATGGTGCCACCGTTTTCACCAAATTGGACCTCCGTGTCGGCTACCACCAGATTCACGTTCGGTCGACCGACGTCGCCAAGACGGCCTTCCGGACTCATGGTGGCCACTACGAGTTCCCGGTTATGCCTTTCGGACTGACCAACGCACAAGCAACCTTCCAGGCCCCGCTCTCAGGGATTCGACTGCATCTTAGTCGTAGCTGACCGACTCTCGAAGTATGCGTACTTCATTCCTCTCCGTCATCCTTACACGGCAGCCACAGTCGCCGACAGCTTCATTCAAGGGGTCGAACGCCTTCACGGGTTTCCCTGATCGATCATCAGCGACCGAGACCCGCTCTTCTTGAGCGCCTTCTGGACTACACTATTTCGCCTGCAGGGCACCCGTCTCCGCATCAGCACGGCATACCATCCCCAGACCGACGGTCAGTCAGAGGTGCTCAATCGGTGCTTGGAGACATATCTCTGTTGCTTCGTGGGAGAGCAGCCGCGTAGCTGGGCCAAGTGGCTCGGGTGGGCCGAGTACTCATACAACACCACCCACCACCAGGCGGTCGGCATCCCCCCGTTTGAGGCTGTTAACGGCCGTTCCCCTCCATCCATCGTTCGCCACCTTCCAGAGGAGTGCCAAGTGGAGAGTCTGGCATCAGCTCTGCGCAACCGGGATACTATTTTGGATCACTTGAAGCACCACCTCCGACGGGCCCAGCAGAAGATGGTCTCTTTTGCCAACAGGAAACGGCGGGATCACTCTTTTGAAGTAGGGGACAAGGTCTTCATCAAACTCCACCCATACCGCCAGCTTTTGGTGGCCCGACGACCATGCCCAAAATTGGTCGCCCGCTTCTTCGGGCCATTCGAGGTCCTTGCACGCATCGGAGCAGTAGCCTATCGAATTCGCCTTCCGGACGGGAGCCGCATCCACCCAGTCTTCGATGTTTCGCAGTTGCGGCGCGCCGTGGGCGAGCACGCCACCGCGGATCGCCTTTTGGCCGACCTCGACCTTTCCAGAGACGCGCCTTACTACCCCTCCTCGATCCTCAATCGACGATGCCGCACCCCAGGGGGCCCTACGACCGACGAAGTTTTGGTGGCTTGGACTGGGTACCCTGACTCAGACGCAACGTGGCTCCCCAGGGATGATTTTCGCCGCAGTACCCCGACTACTGCCTTGAGGACAAGGCACATTTTCCAGACGGCGGCATTGTTACAGATCTACACGACGACGATCCTCTTTGGAAAATTTACACTCGTCGAGCACGTATATCGGAGGGGACTGCCATTACCGCAGGAGATAATTAATCAATTACGGGACGTTATTTATTTCTTTATTTTTTTGCGCCAATTATGGGCGTTATTTGTTGTTTTATTTGCTTGCGTCATTTTTAGTAATTTGTATTTCCTAAATTAAGTTATTTCCTTTTGCATTCGCTTCTCATTACTATAAGAGGACGTGTAAGCCTTGTATTATCTCCATCTCGGATGAATGTTATGTTTTCTCTTCTCTATCCCTAATCCCCTCTCTCTCTCTACCTCCCCTCTCTATCTCTCGTCTCTTATCTCTCTGCTCCCCTCCCTCTCACTCGGCTCTGCAACACTTGACAACCAATACATGGATTTTCATTCAGAAGTATGGCTATATGCGTCTCACTGGTCACTGGAATGACAGAGAGTGGAGATTACATAAAAGGATTCTAAATTTTGTAAGGATAGTAGATCACAGTGGTGAGGAAATTGTTTAGAAACTATCAAGTGTTTACCCATGTTGTTGTCAACCTACCCCTACATCATATACCTTCTCCTTAGCCAGTATGAAGGAAAGCCCGTGTCTATAAATAAAATCAAATATATTTTCAAATGATTTGTGTTGAGAACAATACTCAAGTTCGTGCTCTGGTGATGAAATGGTCTAGTAATCCTACAAAAATTATAAATCATGATTTCACTTGCCCATATCAAATCTCATCAAATATGCAAAATAAAATCACTTGATATTTTTCACACACACACGTGTTGTTTGATATGTTTACGCATGGAATGTGAATACATTTTAGAGGTGATAACTCTTTGATCTATGAAATCAACAGAGGGAATTTACATCTTTTTGGTGAAAATATTATCTATATCGAGAATTTGAATGTAATCTAGTTTTCACATCACAATGTTGCTAAATTAGGTGTAATCTAATTTTCACATCTTGATGTGGCCTAAGTTCATTCTCGAAGTTCAGGCTTACTCTTGCGTTGTCACATCACATCCATATCCTTATCATTCCCGAGAAATTTCCAACAATTTCTGACACCTTATCTATCAGCAAATTGTCAACCTTATAGACAATGAATTATAATATGCATCCTATAACGTCTAAAAAGGTGGTTCATAATTATTGATAGTTCCCATCAAAGAATCTCTCTTGCGTAGGGGTGGTAAGGTGTAACATTTTTCCTCTCTTCTTGTTCATAGAATGTTAATCTAACAATGCAAATTAGCAAATTGGAACGTAAAGATAGTTAAGGTAAAAATAGCTTGAGAGAATATTAGTGATATGACTCTTGAGTTGGTTAAGTAAAGAAATAATCTCTCGTTGTTTTTCCATCAAGGAAATCTCATTAGTACTGGCATTTCTATGACCTTGATCTAAAGTTTATTTTCTATCTATTCGCTTCATTTGTTCTTTAGCTATTTTAAAATTCATACAAAATGCAAAATATTTTACAAATAGATCAGCTCTAAGGGAATAATCTTAGAGTTGAATGTTTCACTCTACATAGCATATCAAAGAAATAAGTAGCGTATTAAATAAAAATGACGTCTTTTAATATAATTCAGAATGGAGCAAACAGGCTATGGCAAATAATATCATTTACCACTTAAAACACTGCCATAAAAAAAACAAATCGTCAATTAAATAGATCCTGAGTATAAAAATAAGGAAGACAAGCTCAAAAAGCACACAACAGCATGGCATCTGTTCCTAAGAATTGCCAACTCTGCATCAATACAAAAGCAAAAAAGATGGAACTCATACCTCAAATTTCATGCTAGTATACTCCTTGAGCGGTCCTGAGGATTGAACCAAGTATACCTAAGACTGCGAAAGCCAGAAGGGGGCTGACATCAAGCGTGTCAAAAATTGGCGGTATTATGTTTCGGAAGAGGTTGAGATAGGGATCGCAGAGATCCCTAATGGCAGAAAGTGGTTGTCTATCCCAAGGGATGTTGGGAAACCAGCTGAGAAGGACCCGCACCATGAGAACGCCACTGTAGATGTCAAGCCATTTGGCCATACCCGATGCCACGACAGTCAGCGGCGTGTTTAGGTTGCCGCTTGGACGCGTCCGCAGGGAGGCGAAGAAGAGCGGTCCTACACTGCAAGCCAGGCCAGCACGGAGAGAACGAATCTCGGCGAGCTCAGATGGGGTAGGGGCGGTCACAGCCGTAACGGCAACGGCGAATAGGCGGCGGATAGAGGAGACAGCGAGGCAGATGAGTGAGGAAAGCGTGCGGGTAGATTCTGAGAGAATATTGGAGAGAGGTAATGGAGGTGAGTCGACGGAGCAACGGATTGCTAGGGTTTGGGATGGCCAGTGGTGGTGGTGGTGGTGGTTGTGGCGGTGGCGGCGGAGGGCGAGGGGCTTGGGGGAAGGGAGAAGAACAAGGGGGTGGAGATAACGGGTAGATTTAGGATTAGGGTTTCGTGTGAAGAGGGGAGGATTTGGGATGAAGGCGGCGGTGGAGGAGACGAAGCTCGAGAGGGCCATGGCTCTCAAGCGAGACGGGGGAGCGGTATCTCGGAAGGTGTTAATGTGTCTTTTATCGAACTGTAAATGAATAGTATTTTCTAAATATTTAATTTAAATAAATAAATGTGCATGTTATTTGTCTTAATCCAATAAAATATATTTAATTATCGGTTTATATTTTTCTGAAATAAAATAATCATATATTATGCATTTATAAAATACTGAATATTTTAATTTATTTGCAGTTGCTAAATGCTAGATATTCTATTATTTTAAAAAAATTTAAGTTAAAAATGCTCTTTTTTGGGGGTAAGTTCGTCAAGGAACCCTCTTGTCCTCTTTTGTACAATTTATAATAAAATTAGATAAATGTTACGTGCAAATCAGTTTTGGATATATGTAAATTAATTTTTCGTGCAGATTACAAAATTATATGTGCATTATCACAAATTGTTATGTGCAAATCAAAAAAATTCAAAATCCTTAAATTAATAATGCATTGAACCCTTAACATTATATAAAACAATATTTACACAAACTATAGTGCTAAACATGTACTGAATGGCAAAATGATTAATTCATCAATTCAGTTTTCATATTTATTATTGAGCATCACCATTTGCTACAATATTCCACCCAATCGAAAATGGCATTATATAAAGGTTTATGTTGGAGCAATTGTCACTTTAATCTATAGAACATCTTTCCAACAATTAGCACTCAAATTTCATAATAAACAATTGATTGTTACATATGGAGAAATGTCAAGTTAAAACAATATTTACACTAAAACTATACTACTAAACAAAAAAATGAAATCATAAAATGGATGCTTACCAATCTTCTCCAAAAAACTTCCAAAAAGACAAAATTACTCATTTAAATACTTATTAATTATTTTGGCCCTTATAAAAGTATTATTCATTAGAAAATATTAATAAGGCATACGTACTAAAGAAAATGCAAATTGAGTAAAAAAAAATTTGAATCATTCTTCAGCAATGTCAAGATGATATCTCCTCCAAGTAGAGATAATTGGAGGTATTGGGCAATCATTGTGCATCTTAAATTCCACAAAATGATTTCCATGAATAAATCTCATGAATATTTTTCTTCGGGAAGGGGCTGGCATTGAATGCAATAGCAAGAATGTGAAAGACTGTAACATACTAAAATGGACCAATGCAATATCGTAGCAAGATGCAATAATTAATCTCATATCTGGCATTGTCATCCACTTATCTAAAGGAGCCGGAACAACTGAACAATCAAGTGATTCTTATAATTCTGATTTTCTTATCTTCCCAAAAATATCCTCATATAAATCTTTATTTTGTTGCATTTCAAGTGAAAGTTCAATACAAATTTTTAACTAATCATTCCACATATTAAATCCATTACTGATTACTCGGTAGCCACAATGTCCATCCACATCAACATCGACAACATCAACAATATACTTTGATATGTATGATGGCATCTCTTTATGGACAACTCGAAGTAGTCTTTTTGAAAAAATTTGTAATAGTGGAAAATGGAACACAAAGCGCAGGAACACACAATCACACTGAGCTCAAGCAAGCCAAAAACACAATTAGAAGAGCAAGAGTCTTGTACTAATCAAAAATATCTTTACACAGCGAGACATACATGGCGAGACATGACTGTTAATATATCCGATGGAGCAAGAAAAATTTACAAACTGAAGATAAACTATGCAGCCTCAAGAAGTAACTACCGGCTCCGCTGCAAACCGCTAAGGAGTCCGTTGAAGCCGCCTGGTCACAAGACCGCAACAAGCCGCACGGACTACCATTTATTTGAGTGTTGCTGAAGAACTCTAGCCGCTAAACTACAAGCCGCCTGACCGCGAAGTCGTCAGAACACGAGGACTACTGTCACCGAACTGAACAAGCCACTCAGAGGCGGATAGCTTATTGGAACATGGAAGAAGTTGAAGAAGATAAACCGCTTAGTCGCAAGCCACGACCTGCTGAAAACCACTGGCTGTTACCCGTAGCGTTCGCACTCAGTCAGAACCAAATTCATGGCTCTTCAGCGCCATCTGCATAACCTGCACGACACAAACCGGTCAAACCTCTCGGCGTAAAGAGGAGTGTGATCACCGCCCTAGAAGATAGGATAACTGTCCTATCTAGTGCGAACAACAAGTGTATCCGCACAGGCGGCAGATACAAACCAGTCTGATGCGACTTAGCCAAGAGAGAGACCGCCAAGCCCGGCCAGACAAGAACACCAACCAGGCGGACTCCGCGAGTACCACCCCAGTCCGCTCACTTGCGGACAAAGCTCCAGATTGCAAAAAGCGAGCTCGCGGTCAAGTCGTACAAGACAGACTGTTGCCGAGCAGGGCAAATGAAGAAACCAATCTGCACAAGCCGCGCAACATCCGAACTAAGCCGACCTGGACTTGGTCCAAACCCAGACTAAGTCCACACCACCAGACATCCCTAGTGCGAACACAACACCAGCGGATACAGCACCAGTCTGCACAAGACCGCCGAACTCCAGTGTCAGCTATTCAACCCGGCAAAAGCCGCAGAATATTGGCTGACCTAGCAAGTCACCAGCTCTGTCCGCTCAGACCGCCCGGTCTGATTATTAAAACCGCCGAGACTATCCGCACAGTCCGCCCGAACAGCCCGCCTAGACTATCACATTCACTTCAACAATTTCAACACTTTTTTCATTTGTTACACCCTTTTGTGATGGAGATTTTGAACTTATTTTCAAAGTCAATTCCTCACTCTTCAAAACATGTTAAAAGAGGGACAGATGCCGCTTAGTTGACTTGTAATCATTTGAGAACTTCTTATAACTTCTTTTTTTGCCTACTCTTAGTAATGATTGGAATATAAGGTTTCATTGTTTTACTTCAAGTTGCATCCATAAGTTCATGTAGTTTTTTATTTATCTCCTATTTTTATAGTTTATATGTGTTATTATATCTTCTCAAGATTCCTTCAAATTCCACATCAATTTCAGTAGCCACATCCTTTTCATCCTTAAGGTCCTCGTTTTCATTCATTTCATCAAAGGTAAATTGTTTCCAATGGTCATGTATCATCCATAGTGGAAACATATTATGTTGCCTTATGTAGGGTAGTAAATCATGCGCACATGGTAATCCCAACGTATATTTTATTCTATGTGTGCACTTTCCAATTAAAGCTTGACCCGACCTCGCTAGCATTTCTACTCTCTTAATGAATTTTGAAGCTGTGAATGAAACATGTCCAACTAAATCTGAGTATAAACAAGTGTTAAACTCATATTAATTTGAATGTATCACTACCTGAAAGACCTCTTAATTTATGTGTGTTGTAAGTTAATCATCTGATCAAATATTTTCTAAATAGTAGTTAGGTTGTCTATTAAAACTTCCAAAAACTTCTTTAGTTGACTGTGACTGTCCCCCACAGGATTTGTTGTAGAGTTACCCAAATGTAATTGCAAATCCACCTATGCAGAAATAAAATATTATTTATAAGGCATTGAAAGTGCAGGTTAGATCTGAAATACTCTAGAGGGGGGGTGAATAGAGTATTGTGCTTACTTCAAACTTTTTACAACTTTTGTTGTAAGCTTAGGTGAACAAGTCAGTAAGTAAAATAAGTAGGCACAACAACTATCTAATCACAGAACAACATAGCCAAAACAAAAAGAAGGGCAATCAGACGACACAAGAATTTTTATAGTGGTTCCCCAACCTGGGTACATCCACTCTTCTACCACCCTGGTAGAAATCCACTCAGGTTTTTGATCAGGTGCCTGACATCAATGAGCTTTTGTTCAGGTGCTCAAAAACAAAAACCTCAAGTCTTTTGGAAGGAGACTTGCAACTAGAATAATTTTGAAGAGAATTAAAACCCTGTACATGAATTGGGAATAAGGTGATGGTGTCTTCTCTTTCTCAAAACAACTGAGAAGACCGTGGATTGATTTTAGCAGAATTTTCTCCCCCTGAGATCTTGAGTTAATCAGGAATGCTGGAGCACTGCTTCAGGGTGATAGGTCTTCAAAGACCTAGAATGCCTGGACCAGAAATTGTTTCAGGAACTCCTTTGACAGATTGATATTTGTTGTCTTTTGAAGTAGTCCTGTAGAGTTAGAAGGAAGAAGACTCTTGATAGTATTTGAATGTTCTTCTTCTTCTTCTTGATGAAGTTGTTCTCTGGTCAAGGCTGATTGTAGTAGAACTTTTGATTTTGTGTATGAATGTTCTTCTGTGCAATCTGAGTGTCTGTCCGATTATCTGTATTGCTTCTGGTACTATTGCTGTCTTACTACTTGATCCTTTTTTTCTATGTATCTCTTTTTCTGACTAAGGAACATTCAAAATTTGAAAGTTGAGCAGTAATTGCAGTCGGCCTTGGAAGGAAGCAGCAATCAATGATTTCCCCAACTGTCCCATGGAAAAATGGCATGTAATGGTCCAAGATTAATTGCACGTTCTAACGGTAACATTCCGAGAAGATCTGGCATTAATAACTCTGGAATCATCGCCAAGAAACGAGATGAGAAATAGAAGAAGACCTAGTCTGGAATCGTCGAACGAAGAACATAATTCGTCGAGCTGAGTTTGAGTTCGTTGAGCTGAGCTTGAGTTCGTCGAGCTGAGCTTGAGTTCGTCGAGCTGAGCTTGAGAGAGTTCGTTGACCAGACAATCTTCATTCGTCGAACGGACAATCTTCATTAGTCGAGCTGAGAACCAAATTCATCGAGTGAAGAAAGATTGTGGACTTAGCCAAATATTCTGCATCTGCTGATATTCTGTGTCGACATAAGTTGGTGTCGACTCAAATCTTCTGGTGTCGACATGATCTGGTGTTGACTAATATCATGGTGTCGACACAAATCCTCTGGTGTCGACATAAATTGTCTGGTGTCGACACATGCCCTAAGTGTCGACACAAATACTCGGAGTTCAGAATTCATCGAGTAGAGTACAATATTCGTCGACCTGAGAAGCTGACTTCGTCGACCTGAGAGGTTGAGAACTTGAGGTCCAAGTTCGTCGAGCTCAGAATCTAAATCGTTGACCGAGGCTTGAAGCTGAACTTAGAAAAATTCTGAAGTTGTCCTGACTTTAGCTTGATGTAGAAACTCAGTCTTCGTCGAATAGAGAACTAAGATCGTCGAGCTCAGCACTAAGAATTATCTCACGATCATCGAGCGCAGAATACTTTTCGTCGAGCTGAGTTCGATGAACGTCGAACTCAATTTACTTAGCCTTGAAAACCTCTAAGTCTGAAGTCTCTGAAGGTCTTGTTGATAATTGGTACATCTGAAGTTGAACCTAAGGACTTGGCCTGGACTCTAGGACACAAACTTGACCCTGGCTATACATGATGGGTCACATCCTAAGTTAGTGAACCTAGCCCAAATCAACTAGGGATCCAACAATCTCCCCCTATTTGGGTGAGGTCACTAACAGAGACTCAAAAATAGAAACAAACAGAAAAAATAAAGCAGGAAAAGAGATATATCTGGCAGAGAATTACCAACACATGCAGTAGATATATATATACACAACTTTGTTTTAACATATAGCATAGTTTGAAAACAATTGCAGAAAGAAAATGAAACAAAAGTAAAGGTTACTTCTTCTTCTTCTTTTGCAAGGACTTGTCTTCAATTTGTTTCTCTCCTAGCTTCTTAAAGATGATTTCTCTCTTTGGATCTGAAGCCTGAGCCTTGGTCATAGTCATATCAGCTGCCCCAATAATATTCAATGATGTAGCTCTGGGGACAACTGCTTTTGGATGGAGTTTCATATAGTCATCAACATTAAACAATTTATTGTCTTTGTCAAACCTTTTCAGCTCTTCTTTTCTGTACTTAGACATTGTAGTTAAACCTGATGTATCTTTGCCTTCAGCCTTTGCTTTATTAATCAGAGATAAGCCTATTAATTCCTGGTACCTAGCCATTCTTGCAGTATTTGCAGTTTCAGGATCTTCAAATGGGATTGGAGGAGAGTATGGCCTTTTTGGGCTTTCAACTTTCTATACTTCAGAAATTTGTTGCTGCTGCTGTTGATGTTGTCCTGAAGAGGGTTGACTCTGCTGGCTGCTTCCAGATAATCTCCCTGACTGTCTCTGATATGTCTGCATGGGGGCAGATCTCTGGGAGCTAGAGCTACTGGCACCAGCTGCTGGAGGAGGAGGAGGATCCTTTCTGTATCTGTGCACTAGAGGAGGAGAATATCTCCTACTTCTCTTCCTATCCTTCTGCTGGTTCTTTGACAACCACATCCATGCAAGCATTCCCTTGTATGGAGCAACATTGTGTAGAATGTAGTAAGGGGTGTCAGCATTGTGATTATGTTTAGGAGATGGAGGAGGAGGAGCCTTCCTTTTCTTAGACATCAATTTCTTTTTCTTCTTAGAAGCTTCTTCATCAGAATCATCATCATCATCAGCTTCATCATCTGAATCAGAACCCTGAGGGTTGTCATACAAGGCATCCAAAGATTTCAAAGCTTTATTAGAAATAATAGCTTTTTCTAGAGGAGGGGCAGAAGGTTCATGAACTAGAAAATCAGCAACAGAAGAGGAGGAGACTGCACAGGAGTCAGAAATAATGGGGACAGAGCTTTCAGCTGCTGCCTTATTCTCTTCTTCTATATCAGCCTGAATAAGCTCATCCAAATCAGGCAAAGGAGAGTCATCCATAACAAAGACTGGTACTGAAATATCTTCTGGAATAACTGAAGATGATGGAGCAACCACTGGAGGAACAAAATTGTCACAGAGTTGCTTAGCAACTACTGGACTTATTGGGGAGGTATAGGGTACAATAGCCAAATGTGGCTTAGTAAAAACTGCTTGAAGAAACTGCATAAAAACTGTATCAAAACTACTCAACAAAACAGACAAATTAATTGTGGGATTTAAATGGAAATCACCAACATGTTTTATTTGCTCAACTGACTCATCTAAGTCAAGGTCAGTATCCATAAAATGAATTAATTCAATCATCTCAGAATCAAAATCTGGCAAACTATCTGTATCTGTATCTGAAACTTCTGTTGTAGAGGGGGATGCTACTGTATTTGCTGCTGCTGCTGCTGCATCTGCTGCTGCTTCTTCATAGAGCATCTCCCCTGCCTCTTGGATGAGAGATTTGATGAGGGGAGTGAGCAAGGAGATGATGGTGGATGGATTAAATGGGGAAGGGGTAGGGGATGGAATGGAGGATGGAATAACATGTATGTGATGAGTGGATGGAGATGAATATGGAAGGTTGGCATCTGGCATGACAGAGTCTGAGGGTATGTTGTAAGATGGAATGGAGGACAGACGAGGGGGAAGAGGAGACTGAGGAGGTGTAGGAATAGATGTCTCATGAGGTGAAGCTGGAGGTGTTGGAATATTGGTGATGTCCAGAGGTGGAGATGGAGGTGGAGTAGGCATAGAGGTATGCTGTGGTGATGAAGGAACATGAGTGGGGGAAGTGGGAGGAATTTTGAGAGTGGTTGATGATGGAAGATGGGTTGCTGAAAGAGGTTGCGGAGATGGAAGGACCTCTTCAGCAGGGTGGGGAGTGGCCTTTACAGCCCTGGTGCTCTTAGAAGCTGGGATGGAAGAGGAGGAAGCCTTGGAGGGCTTGGAGATAGTCCTCTCCCGTCTGCCAAACAAGGCGTATTTGAGGCGCTTGCTGGCATTGATGAAGATGGTTGGGGAGACCAAGCATTCACCAGTCTTTTTCTGAAGAAAGATTCCCAAAATTCTGCCGAAGCAGACTTCCTTCTTGCTATTCTTTTTCTTTATTAACTAAAAGAAGATTGTGCCCCAGTTGACATGTCTCTTGTTCGCCACGACGCACATAACCAGGAATTAGTAGCGGGTGATGTAGTCATGTGCAGAGTGCTTGGCCATCAGCAATTTTCTGATAATGTCCGCCAGGAACTGCTAGGCGGCAGACAATTGTTTCTTCAACACCTTATTAGGGTTACTTCCTGAAAAACTCATTAACTTCAGCATGTCACCAAACTCTTCAGAGTCCATTTCCATATTATCTTCTCCATTTACTAATCCAAAAATCTCAGAAAGAATTGCGGGAGATAGTGAAACAGCATGACTCCCGATAGTTCCTATCAGAACATCTTCCTCAGAAACAGACGATGTATATACCCATTCTATGATTTCAGTCGCATGTAGTTTAATTCGCCTGGTCATGAAATCCTTCAGATGAAGTTCTTCTAGCAGTTCCAAGATGTAGAGAAAGATGGGGTCCGAATGTTGAAAAGAATCGAAGTCCATATCAAAACCAGTATCAAATTTCATTGCAGCTAAGGTGTTTGCTGGAATCGCCATTGATGACCTGCAAGAAAGACACAAAGAAAAATGGCGATCAAGAGCAAAAGAACTGAAAGCGCGGGACGGAGGTCGAAGAAAACCTAGATATAGGATTTTCAGAATATGAATCGACAAACTCCGTTCCACGAAAAAGAAACAGTTCTTCAAACTGAGCTTGACGAAAAAAATTATAGACAAGTAATTCGTCGATCTCATCCAGAAGAATCGAAAACAGTTTGTCGAACTCCGTTCAACGAAATATCTTCTGAAGCAAAGTTCGTCGATCTCTGGTCGATGAAAGTTGTTTCCACACACAGAGAATTTGTCGATCTCCGTTCGACGAGAATCTCTCAAACTTTCCCTAATTCGTCGAACTCCGTTCGACGAACTCTGTAAAATTCATCGAATGCAGACAAAAACTAATTTAACTCTTCTCCATTAATCATTCTCAGTTGATTTATAAAGAATAGATGATTTTTCTCATCCAAGGGTTTGGTGAAAATGTCTGCTCTCTGTAAATCAGTAGGAATATGGATTAAGTTAATTTTCTTATTGTCTACATTATCTCTAATGAAATAATGTCTTATTTCAATATGCTTAGTCCTAGAATGGTGAACTGGATTCTGTGCTATAGCAATAGCACTAGTATTATCACAAAATAATGTTGAATTATTTAAGTTGACACCATAGTCTAGGAGTTGGTTCTGTATCCATAATATTTGTAAACAACAGCTGCCAGCAGCCATGTATTCTGCTTCTACAGTTGATGTAGACACAAATGTTTGCTTTTTACAAAACTAGGAGACAAGTCTCATACCCAAGAACTGGCAAGTTCCAGAGGTACTCTTCCTGTCCACTCTACATCCAGCATAATCAGCATCTGAGTATCCAGTTAACTCAAATTCTGACTCTGCAGGATACCAGAGTACTAGATTTGGACAACTCTTTATATATCTCAAAATCCTTTTTAAGAAAATAAAGTGAGATTCTTTAGGGTTCACTTGGAACCTAGCACAAATGCATGTGGCAAATATTATGTCAGGTCTGCTAGCTGTTAGGTATAATAGGGATCCAACAATTGCCCTATAATGCTTCTGATCTACAGGTTTCCATGCTGCATCATAATCCACAACGGCATTAGTAGCCATAGGTGTTTTCATTCCTGAAGCATCACCCACCTCAAACTTCTTAATAAGCTCTTTAGCATATTAGCTTGGGAGAGGAAGATACCATCAGGGAGCTGCTTCACTTGGAGACCAAGGAATTAGGAAAGCTCACCCATACTACTCATCTCAAATTTATAATGCATAAGGTCAGCAAACCTCTTGCATAATTTGGGATCAGTAGACCCAAAAATGATGTCATCCACATATATTTGTACTAACAAAATTTGGTCCTTATGATGTCTAGTGAACAGAGTGTTATCCATGGTTCCTCTTGTAAATTTATGCTCTAAAAGAAAACTTGCTAAGGTCTCATACCAAGCACTTGGAGTTTTCTTTAAACTATAAAGAGCTTTATGCAATTTATATACAAAAGAGGGTTGAGTTAGAGAGATAAAACCTGGAGGTTGTTCTACATAAACCTCTTCTTGAAGTACTCCATTCAGAAATGCACTCTTGACATCCATTTGGAGCACCTTGAATCTCCTGTGAGCTGCATAGGCAAGGAATATCCTAATGTCCTCTAACCTTGCAACAGGGGCAAAGGTTTGGTCATAGTCAATTCCTTCCTCTTGACTGTAGCCTTGAGCAACAAGCCTAGCCTTGTTTCTCACAATATTCCCTTGAGCATCCAACTTATTCCCGTAGACTCATTTGGTTCCAATAACTGGGTAGTTATGAGGTCTTGGAACCAAATCCCAAACTCTACATCTCTCAAACTGATTTAGTTCCTCTTACATTGCAATGATCCAGTGGGGATCTTGCTCTGCTTCATTGATGGTGAGAGGTTCAATTTGAGAGAGAAAACAGGCATGAATCAAGTCTTGGTTGAGTTGATGCCTTGTCTGTACACCTGCTGAAATGTCTCCAATCACTTGAGATCTGGGGTGATCTATAAGTGTGACAAGATCAGTTGGTGGAGTTTGTTGAGCAACAGCTTCTGTAATTAATTCCTCTTGAGGAGTGGTACTAGCTGTTGAGGGAAGTTCAGCCACTTCCACTTGAATTT
The DNA here is from genome assembly GCA_039583875.1 of Platanthera guangdongensis. Lineage (NCBI taxonomy): Eukaryota > Viridiplantae > Streptophyta > Magnoliopsida > Asparagales > Orchidaceae > Platanthera > Platanthera guangdongensis. The sequence goes on along the minus strand of CM077161.1, from coordinate 127,494,100 downwards.
ATTCTTCACTATCTTCAGCAACCTGTGGAGAAAGATGGGTTGATACCTCTGAGGTAAGGTTTAGTACATCCATAGACTCACACAGTTGTGGAACCTGCAAAAAGCTATTGGTAGAAATCTCTTTCTCCTTATAAGACATGTTAGCTTCATCAAAAGATACATGGACTGATTCTTCAATTTTAAGGGTGGATTTTTTAAAAACCCTATAGGCCTTGCTTACTTGGGAATATCCTAGAAAAATTCCTTCTTCAGCCTTAGCCTCAAACTTTTTAATGTATCTCTTGTTATTTGTGTGAATGTAACAAACACAACCAAAAACTTTAAAGTATGTGATTTTAGGTTTCTTCCCTTTAAGTAATTCATAGGGGGTCTGAAAGTGCAGGTTAGATCTGATATACTCTAGGGGGGTGAATAGAGTATTGTGCTTGCTAAAAACTTTTTACAACTTTTGTTGTATTCCTAAGTGAACAGGGAAGCAAATAACATAAAGTAAACATAGCAACTAACTACACAGAGCAATCACAGACCACAGCCAGAAAATAAAAGAAATTAAGCAACCAGATGACACAAGGAGCTATAGTGGTTCCCCAACCAATCTGGGTACATCCACTCTTCTACTAACCTTGGTAGGAATCCACTGCAGGATAAGTTGATCAGGTGTCCTAGGCACCAATGGGTTTTGATTAGGTCCCCAAAAACCAAACCCTCAAGTCTTTTGGAAGGAGACTTGCAACCAGAATAATTTTGAAGGGATTTAAAACCCTGTACAGGAATTAGAGAGAGAGGGTGATAGTGTCTTCTCTGTCAACAGTCAGAGAGAAGACTTGTGGATTGATGTAGCAGCTTTTGCTCCCCCTGAGGTCTTGAATTGGTTAGGAAAGCTAGAGCACTGCTTCAGGGTGATAGGCCTTCAATGAACTAGAATGCCTGGACCAGAACTGCTTCAGGAACTTCTTTGACAGATTGATTGAATGTTGTCCTTTGAAGTTATCCTGTAAATAGAGAGAAGATGACTTTTGATTGAATTTAGTTGTTCTTCTTCTTCTTCTTGAGAGAGTTCTCTGGTCAAGGCTGATTGCAGTTAAGAACTTTAGATTTTTGAAAAATGTTTGTTCTTCTGCAACTTTAGAGTGTTTTCTGTACTGTAATTCTTGAACTCTATCACTGCTTCATTCTGTTCTCCATTTTGTGTCACTGTGTATATCTGACTGAGTAGTATTCAAACTTTTGAATGTCGAGGAGTAATTACAGTCGGCCTTGGAAAGAATCAGCAATCAATGACTTTCCTAACTGTCCCATGGAAAAACGGCATGTAATCGTCCATAGTCAATGTGCGTTCTAACGGTAACAATCCGAGAAGATCTAACATTAAATGTTTAGGAATCAGTGCCAAGAAACGAGACGGGAACCTTGAAGAAAACCTAATCTGGATTCGTCGAACAAAGAACACAATTCGTCGAGCTGAACTTGTGTTCGTCGAGCTGAGCTTGAGTTCCTCGAGCTGAGCTTGATAGAGTTCGTCGACCAGACAATCTTCATTCATCTGATAGACAGTCTTCATTCGTCGAGCTGAGAACCAAATTCGTCGACCTGAGAAAATTTCTGGACTTAGACAAATTATCATGCATTTGCTGAAATGCTGTGTCGACAAAAGTTGGTGTCGACAGATTGATCTTGGTGTCGACACAAATCCTCTGGTGTCGACAAAAGCTGGTGTCGACTGAAATCCTGGTGTCGACATAAGCTAGTGTCGACTGAAATCCTGGTGTCGACATAAGCTAGTGTCGACTGAAATCCTGGTGTCGACATAAACTGTCTGATGTCGACACAAACCCTAAGTGTCGACACAGATTGTCTGAGTCCAGAAATCGTCGAGTAGAGAATAACATGCGTCGACCTGAAAAGCTGACTTCGTCGACGTGAGAAGCTGTGAACTTGAGGTCCAAGTTCGTCGAGCTAAGAATATAATTCGTCGACCGAAGCATGAAGCTGGACTTAGAAAATTTGAAGTTCTCCTGACTTTGGCTTGATGTATAAACTGAGTTTTTGTCTAACAGAGAACATAGATCATCGAGCTCAGCATTAAGAATGGTCTCACGATCGTCGAGCGCAAAACTCCTTTCGTCGAGCTGAGTTCGACGAACGTCGAACTCACTTTACTTAGCCTTGAAAACTTATGAGCCTGGAGTCTCTGAGGGTCTTGCTGAAAGCTGGTCCATCTGGAGTTGAACCTAAGGACTTAACCTAGACTCTAGGACACAAAATGACCCTGACTATACATGATGGGTCACATCCTAAGTCAGTGAACCTAGCCCAAATCAACTAGGGATCCAACAATCTCCCCCTATTTGGGTGAGGTCACTAACAGAGACTCAAGACAGAAAAAAACAAAGCAAGAAAAGAGATATATCTGACAGAGAATTATAACACATGCAATAGATATATATATATATATACAACTTTGTTTAACAGATAGCACAGTTTAAAAACAAATAACAGACAGAAATTAAAACAATAAGAAAATTACTTCTTTGACTTCTTCTGCAGAGGTTTGTCTTCTGCTTTCTTTTCTCCTAGCTTCTTGAAAATGATTTCTCTGTTAGGATTTTGAGCTTGAGCCACTGTCATGGTCATATCAGCTGCCCCAATAATTTTTAATGATGTAGCCCTGGGGACAACTGCTTCTGGATGAAGTTTCATATAGTCATCAACATTAAACAATTTATTTCCTTTGTCAAATCTTCTCAGCTCTTCCTTTCTATACTTTGACATGGTTGAAAGACCAGAAATATCTTTTCCTTCTGCTTTGGCTTTATTTATCAAAGATAGACCAATCAGCTCTTGGTATCTAGCCATTTTTGCAGTATTAGCAGTCTCTGGATCTTCAAAAGGAATTGGAGGGGAGTCTGGCTTCTTTGGGCTTTCAGCTTTATGAGCTTCAGAACTTTGTTGCTGCTGCTGCTTATGTTGACTACCTGAGGATGATTGCCTCTGCTGGCTGCTTCCAGAAGATCTCCCTGATTGTCTCTGATAAGTTTGCATTGGGCCAGATCTCTGTGAGCTAGAGCCACTGGCACCAGCTGTTGGAGGAGGAGGAGGAGGATCCTTCCTGTATCTGTGTACTGGAGGAGGGGAGTATCTCCTACTTCTCTTTCTATATTTCTGCTGGTTTTTGGAGAGCCACATCCATGCTGACATTCCCTTATATGGAGTCACATTTTGCAGAATATAATAGGGAGTGTCTGCAGTGGGATTTGGCTTGGGAGGAGGAGCAGCCTTTCTCTTCTTTGCCAACAATCTCCTTTTCTTACTAGCTGCATCTTCATCAGAATCATCATCATCATCTTCTTCTGACTCAGAACCTTGAGGGATGTCATAAAGAGCATCCAAAGCTTTTAAAGCTTTATCAAAAACAACAACATTTGCTGGAGGAGAGGCAGAAGGTTCAGGAATAGGGGTATCAACAACTAGAGAAGAAATATCTGTACAAGATTCAGAAACAAAGGGGACAGAGCTATCAGCTACTGCCTTATTCTCTTCTTCAATGTCTGCCTGAATAAGCTCATCTAGAGTAGGCATTGGAGAGTAATCCATAATAAAGTCTGGTGCTGAAACTGGCACTAGAGTATCTTCTGGAATGACTTTTGAGCTGGAGGCAGAGAGAGCAAAATTGTCACAGAGTTGCTTGGCAACTGCTTGACTAGCTGGAGAGGTATAAGGTACCATAGCCAAACATGGCTTAGTAAAATCAGCTGGAAGAGATTGTTTATATACAGTATCAAAAGTACTCAGCAAAACTGATAAATTCACTGTGAGGATTTAAATAGAAATCACCAACATGAGTTATTTGTGCAACTGACTCATCCAAATCAATGTCAGTATCCATGAATTGAATTAACTCAAACATCTCAGCATCAAAGTCTGGAAAAATAGGTGTATCCTTATCTGAATCTGAATCTGCTGAAGAGGGAACTGCTGTGACTGCTGCTGCTGCTGCTGTATCTGCATCTGCTGCAACTTCATCACAGAGCATCTCCCCCTGCCTGGGTTCAGGAAGACCTGGAGCCAGGCCCCTAGATGAAGAGGGGACAGCAAAGAGAAGAGAGATCTGGGCAGATAAGGAATTAATGAAGGTCATGCACTAGTAAAAAGCAGACTTTTGGCCAGGGCAAATTTCCCTGGCAAAAAGTCCAAAACCGTGGCTAAAACGTTTTAGCCACGGTCTAGCCACGGGAAAATTCCGTGGCTAAAGTCGGCGTGGCTAAAACTTTTAAGCCACGAATTGGCCGTATCAAATAGTATTAGCCATGATAAAAAATGTCGTGGCAAATAAGCCTACTATTAGCCACGGTATAAAACCCTGGCTAAAAGTGAACTCATCATTTTTAAAAAAACTATTTGTCACAGTTACAAGCCGTGACAAATACTAATTTATGTTTTTTTAAAAAAAACACATTCAAGATCATCGTCAACATCATCTTTGGGTTAGAATTTGAGGCATATAATTAAAAAAATGTTAGTTTCAGAGGCTAGATTCACAGCACAAGCGAAGGATGGTGTAAAAACTGTCAAATTGCTATTATACATAGCCTTGTTTGAAGGGACAAACAACAAAGACACTTCAAATACTAAGTGTGCCAAGAATTCAACCCTAAACCAATGAATTTTTACTTGGACAAAATAAAAAAAAATTCAATCTCATAAAACCATCTCTAGCCCATTGGAGTCTCTAAGTTGAGACATTTCTCAACATTCTTAGAATCTAAAAAATTAGCTCTGAAGTGCCCCTCTAGCGACCACGAGTCCAGCAGCAAGTAAAGCCCCAAAGAGCGAATGCAGGCGAACACAGTAGTAATTTGCCATGAAGATCTTGATTTCATTCTGCAAGGTTTATGAACCATTCAAATCTCTTTGCACAAATGCCATGCTAACACGAAATAGTAAAGTTTGTATATCTCACATTATGATTTTGCTCAACGAACTCCACAACTCGTTGTTGGAATTGTGATGGCACATAGAATCTGTTGGTAGAATCCATTAGAAAAGAATAGAGTATGCCTGAAAGAAGTAGGTAACGATTTTTTACAGAAAACTTACTGACCATGTCAAAAGAAGAGATTTAGATAGGGTAAAAGCAAGCACGGGGGCATAAAGTAATAAAATCCCAGTTCTTTTCATCTTCGAGCCTGTTTCTGTTCCCACACGGACCTGGGAACACAGATCATCAGCAGAGCTAGCAATGCAGAGGTGTAACTTATGCAGAAAGAATTACCAGAGGAGACTTCTTTCCGACTGCATTATCTCCATCAATCTGAGTTCAACAATTATATCAATGGCTTTGGCTCGGAGAAAACAGCCGGGAAGAACTGGTTCCTGAATATAAATCTGTTGCACACCTTAACCACAAAGAGATAAGAATCTGATAGTCCAATATACTTCCCAACCATAGCAATTTTAACCTGAAAAAGAAGGGCAGATATGGGTGAACCAAAGAGAAACCAGAGAATCAGAAACAAACATTAACCAATCCAGAGAACTGACAAAACTAGTCAGGTTATCGTATGACTCTACCATCTTTGTCCAACTCTAGAAGTCTGGAGCATCAGAAATGCTGGATCAAAAACTTCATAATCTGATATATATGCAATAATAAAAGAGAAGTTAGAGAAGAAATAATGAGCATTACTGCATGAAACATGCCTGAGACAATTCATCTGCTTTAATATAGCTTCATGAGCATTTTGGTTCTGTATGGAAGATTTGAAGTTAGAATATCACCATAAAAAACCCGATTAGTTTTGGTCATGAATTCTGAATTCATGCTAACATACGAGGATGGACCTTGGATTAAATAAATTAAATATATGCATTTGATATGGCTTAACTCACCCGAAGTAGTAGCGGAATATGTCATATATTTGGAACATCATGAATATTGAGAATATTAGAAACCTAAAAGGATCAAAGATTCTTTTCAATAGAACATAAGAACACAATTACATAAGAATCATAACAAACATGACTCACCGATACATGACAAAATTGTGACAGCTTCTCCTTTGTACCTTCTTTTAAAGGCTGAAACAATAATATATATATCATAATGTAAGCTAACATTAAGGATTAAGAGAATAAATATGATGCAATATAAATCTACAACATTTAAGCCTTTCAACAGTCCACACATATAAACAATCAAAAACACATACATACACACACACACACATACACAATCAATAACACACACATACACAATCAATAACACACACACGCACACGCACACACACATACAAACACACACACACACACACACACACACACACACACACACACATACACAATCAAAACACACACACACACACACACATACACAATCAAAAAACACACACATACACAAACAAAAAATCACATATACACACATACACAATAAAACACACTTATGAAATTGATATTGGCCATTAATAATTCAAATGAGGTTGGAAGGAATTGGAATGGTTTGTCACTAGTTTTTGGTCTCGAATCTTTCCCTCTCCAAGTCCTCCCCTGCACCATTGAGATAATGTATGATGTTAATTGATAGTTTTTTTTAACTAGATGATGTTGCACAGTATTTAAATATGGAGCAGAGTTTTGCAAGAAATGTCCCCTTCCATCAACTTGCGAAATGCATCACGGTTTTTTCGCTCTAGCCTCCGTATTTGCTCCTGCAATTACTAATATCAGACAATTTAAAGCATCATATGCATGAAAATTAGGGAGATGAGAGGGCAAAGGAACCCTTTGTATCTTCTTTTGGTCCTCTTCTTCCTTTTCTAAATCTTGAACATACTCCTGTGAAACAAAACTGAAAGTGAAGTAACTGAAAATCTAGCAAACAAGATAGGAGAAACTCACCTGAAAAATCTCAAGACGGTCAATTTTTTTCCAGTCGAGAGCATCTTTCATCATCCTCCAAACGATCTTACACTTTCCTCCATTGGGTGTTTGCCTAACATATGGTGAAAACAGGTAAAATATTATCTTATGTTACACTTTTCCAACAACGTCAGCAAAGTTTCTTGCAAACCTTGATAAAATCACAGGATTCCAGAAAAGATCTATATTCTACTATATTATGCTTGTGGTCCTCCGCTGCCTTTGCTCTTTCCCGTGGCATTACATGAAACGCAAAGATATCAAATTAAAGATAAGTATATGAAGAGAATGTAATAGATAAGTATATGAAAGAATAGAAAAAAACATTGAAGTAATTTTATGAAGCTATAAATGACCACCATTATGAATATATTCTTAGCATTCATGGTATAGGAGGATTATTTATGAGAAACTATAAAAGGATTGCAGGCATGTCATCTTAGTAACAAAAATAGAGTCTAGTCAGAGTTAACATGGTATTCTCGGGATTTACCATAGACAACACAAGTTTAAAACCATTCAATTGATCATTTAACCTTGGCTTGGGGAGGATGCCAAAAACCAATACGACCGAGTGAATCAGTGCTTGAGGTTCTTGAGGGAAGCACTTTCTAGGAAAATTGGTTTGGGAGATATGCTGCAGTGGGAGGAGGTTGTCCGTCGGTGGAGATGTCATCGAAAGTACCGTGGTCGTTTGGTGGATCTGGCGATGGCGTAGCCGCTTGGAGGCGCGGAGGCGGTGGAGAGGCGTCCTGTGGAAATGTCGATCGGGGGAGCGGGAGAGAGTGGCGAGAGGATGCCCTAGCTGTAGGACGAAAGTACCGTGGTCGTTTGGTGGATCTGGCGATGGCGTACCCGCTTGGAGGCTTGGAGGCGTGGATGCGGTGGCGAGGCGTCCTCTGGAAATGTCGATCGGGGGAACGGGAGAGAGTGGCGAGAGGATGCCCTAGCCGGCTAGGAAGAAAATGTCGAGCAGTGTTTAATAATTATAAAATATATATAATTTTTATAAACTATATAATAATATTGATTTAGCCACGATTTCGTCAAGGTCGTGGCTAATAGTTTAGTTTTTTGCCACGAATTTGTTACCCTTGGCTAATACTTAATTATTAGCCACGAAATATGATTCGTGGCTAATACTTAACTATTAGCCATGAATTTTGACCATGGCAAAAAAAGTGTAGCTAATAATCATTTTTCTAGTAGTGTCACAAGAGGTGTAATGGCCTCTTGGATCAAAGATTTAATGAGAGGTGTGAGCAAAGGAATGAGGGTAGATGGATCAAATAGGGAAGGGGAAGGGGATGGAATGGGAGGAGGAATAACAGATGGAGTGGGGACATCTTGCATGATTGTATCTGAGGGTATAATGTAAGATGGAATGGTGGATAAGTGTGGGGGAAGAGGAGAATGCGGGGGTGTAGGAATAGGAATGTCCTGAGGGGAAGCTGGAGAAGTGGGTTGATGATCAACTTGCAAGGGGGAAGATGGAGGTGGAGATGGAATGTGTGTCAGGTCAAGCGGTGGAGATGAAGGAGGGGTAGGTACATGAGGAGGATTCTTTGGAGGAAGAGGTGCTGGAATAGATGGTTGAGATGGAGGAACCTCTTCAACAGGGTGGGGAGCGGCCTTTATAGCCCTTGTGCTCTCAGAAGTTTGGAGGGAGGAGGAAGAAGCCTTTGAGGGCTTGGAGATGGTCCTCTCCCACCTGCCAAACAGAGCGCAAGTGAGGCGCTTGCTGGCGTTTATGGAGATGGTCGGGGAGATCATACATTCAGCAGCCTTCTCTTGAAGAAATATGCCCAAAATTCTGCCAAAGCAGACTTCCTTCTTGCTGTTCTTCTTCCTGATCAAGTCAAAGAACACCTTACTCCAATCAACCTGTCACTTATTCACTACTGCACACATTATCAGAAATTGATGACGGGTAATATAGTCATGAGCAGAGTGCTTGGCCATCCGAATCTTTCCCGAAAAATCTGCCAGAAATTGGTAGGCGGCAGATAATTGCTTTTTCAACAACTTATTACGGTTGTTCCCAGAGAAACCCATTAGTTTCAGCATATAATTGAATTCCTCAGAATCCATTTCCAGATTGTCTTCTCCGTTCACTAATCCAAATACTTTAGTGAGAATTGCGGGAGAGAGGGAAACAACAGTGTTCCCTATATTGCCGGTCAAAATATCTTCGTCAGAAACTGTAGATGTATATACCCATTCTCGTATTTCCGTTCCATGAAGTTTGATGTGGCTGGTCATGAAGTCCTTTAAATTTAGTTCTTCCAGTAGTTCCAAGATGTAAAGGAAGATGGGGTCAGAGTGTTGAAATGACTCAAAATCCATGTCGAATCCTGTGTCAAACTTCATTGCAACCAAAGCACCTGAGGGAATCGCCATTGATGTCCTGCAAGAGAAACACAGAGAGAAACGACGATCAAGAGCAAAGGAACTGAAAGTGCGGGACAGAGGTCGAAGAAAACCTAGATATAAGATTTTCAGAATATGAACCGACAGACTCTGTTCCATAAAAAAGAAACATTCTTCGAACTGAGCTCGACAAAATAAATTATAGACAGATAATTCGTCGATCTCATCTAGAAGAATCGAAAACAGTTCGTCGAACTTCGTTCGACGAAGCGTCTTCTGAAGCAAAGTTCGTCGATCGCTGGTCGACGAAAATTGTTTCCCCACACAGAGAATTTGTCGATCTCCGTTCGACGAGAATCTCTCAAACTTTCCCTCATTCGTCGAACTCCGTTCGACGAACTCTGGAAAATTCGTCGAATGAAGACAGAAACTAGGTTAACTCTTCTCCATCAATCATTCCCAGTTGATTTATAAAGAACAAATGAGTTTTCTCATCCAATGGCTTGGTGAAAATATCTGCTCTCTGTAGATCAGTAGAAATGTGGATCAAGTTAATTTTCTTTTTGTCCACATTATCTCTAATAAAATGATGTCTTATTTCAATATGTTTAGTCCTAGAATGGTGAACTGGATTCTGTGCTATAGCAATAGCACTAGTATTATCACAAAATAAAGTTGAATTATTTAAGTTGACACCATAATCTAAGAGTTGGTTTTGTATCCATAGCATTTGTGAACATCAACTACCAGCAGCCATGTATTCTGCTTCTGCAGTTGATGTAAACACAGATGTCTGCTTTTTACAAAACCAGGAGATAAGTCTCATACCAAGGAACTGACATGTTCCAGAGGTACTTTTCCTGTCCACTCTACATCCAGCATAGTCAGCATCTGAGTATCCAGTTAACTCAAACTCTGACTCTACAGGATACCAGAGTCCTAGACTAGGGCAACTCTTTATATATCTCAAAATTCTTTTTAGGATAATAAGGTGAGATTCTTTAGGGTTCACTTGCAACCTAGCACAAAGGCATGTGGGAAACATTATATCAGGTCTGCTAGCTGTTAGGTATAATAGGGATCCAATAATTGCCCTATAATTTTTCTGATCCACTGGTTTCCCTGCAGCATCAAAATCCACAACATCATTTATAGCCATAGGGGTTTTCATCCCTGAAGCATCACCCATCCCAAACTTTTTGATAAGCTCTTTAGGATACTTAGCTTGGGAGAGGAAGATACCATCTGGGAGCTGCTTCACTTGGAGACCAAGAAAGTAGGAAAGCTCACTCATGCTACTCATCTCAAATTTAGAATGCATGAGGTCAGCAAACCTCTTGCATAATTTGGGATCAGTAGACCCAAAAATAATATCATCCATATAAATTTGTACTAACAAAATTTGGTCCTTATGATGTCTAGTGAAAATTATTTTATCTATGGTTCCTCTTGTAAATTCATGCTCTAAAAGAAAGCTTGCTAGGGTCTCATACCAAGCTCTTGGAGCTTGCTTTAAACCATAGAGAGCTTTATGCAATTTAAAAACAAAAGAGGGTTGAGTTAGAGAGATAAAGCCTTGAGGTTGTTCTACATAAACCTCTTCTTGAAGCACTCCATTTAGAAATGCACTTTTGACATCCATCTGGTAGACCTTGAATCTCTTGTAAGCTGCATATGCAAAGAATATCCTGATGGCCTCTAACCTTGCAACTGGGGCAAAGGTTTGGTCATAGTCTATTCCTTCCTCTTATCTGTAGCCTTGAGCAACAAGCCTAGCCTTGTTCCTCACTATGTTGCCTTGAGCATCCAACTAGTTCCTGTAGACCCATTTAGTTCCAATAACTGGGTAGTTATGGGGTCTTGGAACCAAATCCCAAACTCTACATCTCTCAAACTGATTGAGTTCCTCTTGCATTGCAATGATCCAGTGGAGATCTTGCTCTGCCTCATGAATGGTGAGAGGTTTAATTTGAGAGATAAAACATGCATGCATCAAGTCTTGGTTGAGTTGATGCCTTATCTGTACACCTACTGAGATGTCTTCAATCACTTGAGATCTAGGGTGATCTCTAAGTGTGACAAGATCAGTTTGTGTAGTTGGTTGAGCAATAACTTCAATATTTAATTCCTCTTGGGGAATGATACTGGCTGTTGGGGGAAGGTCAGCCACTTCCTCTTGACTTTCCTCATCACTATCTTCAGCATCCAGTGGAGTGGGATGGTTTGATACCTCCTGGGTAAGGTTCAGTCCATCCATAGACTCACACAATGCTGGAACCTGCAAAGAGCTTATGGTAGAAATTTCTTTCTCCTTATATGACATGTTAGTCTCATCAAAAGATACATGAACAGATTCTTCAATTTTAAGAGTTGATTTATTATACACCATATAAGCTTTACTGATCATGGAGTATTCCAGAAACACTCTTTCATCAGCTTTAGCTTGAAATTTTGCTATGTATTTCTTGTCATTATTATGAATGTAGCAAATACAACCAAAGACTTTAAAATAATCTACTTTACGTTTCTTCCCTTTGAGTAATTCATAGGGAGTCTTGCCATTCAGTTTATGTATTAAACTTTTATTCAACACATAGTTGGAGGTGTTCACTGCCTCTGCCCAAAAGGATAGAGGAAGGTGAGCATCTGACAACAATGTAGTAGCAGATTCAATAAGGGTTCTATTTTTCCTTTCAGCTATCCCATTTTGTTGAGGAGTTCTAGGAGCTTAGAAAGTGTGCATGATCCCTTCACTTTGACAGAACTCTTGCATAAGAAGAGAATCAAACTCTGTCCCATGATCACTTCTAATCAGGGCAATGTGAGTGTTGAACTCAGTCTATATGCATTTGAGAAACTCTGTCAAACACTTAAAGTTATCAGACTTCTTCCTCAGAAAGAACACTCATGTGAATCTAGAGAAGTCATCTACAACTACTAAGGTATAAGATTTTCCTCCTAAGCTTTGTACTATAATGGGTCCAAAGAGATCCATGTGTAACAGATACAAAATCCTAGGTGAATCACTCTTATTAAGTGACTTGAAACTATTTTTGGTTTGCTTGCCTAATTGACAGGCCCTGCAGAGTCCTTCCTTCTTGTAGGGGCCAGAAGGTAGTCCTCTAACAAGGTTGTCCTTAGATAGCCTAGCAATGGTTCTAAGGTTTATATGTCCTAATCTCTTATGACATAGTTCATTAGGTCTACAAATAGAGTTGAACAAGCAAATGTCTACCTTGGTTAAAAGAAAATCTACAAGATAGATGTTACCTTTACTTTTACCTGTCAACACAGTTGTGTTGTCCTCTGATTTGATCTTGCATAAGGATTTGCTGAAAGTCACTTGGTAGCCTTCATCACACAGTTGACTGATACTGATTAAATTGTGCTTCAGTCCTTCCACATAGGCTACTTTCATGAATGTGACTGTGCCAATCTGGACTGCACCATATCCTTTTGTTAGAGCAAAGTTTGAATCACTAAATATTATTTTGGGTCCAAGCTTGGCTTTGAAGGATGTGAAATTGTCCTTATTTCCTGTCATGTGCTTTGAGCACCCACTATCCAGATACCATTGCTGGTTTGATGTTGGATAGGTCTTCACCTGCACATAAAATAATTTACTTGTTTTTGACCCAGTTTACCTTGTGCCTAGGTTGATAACCTTTGAATTCAGAAATAAAAGACATCCCTGGTTGACTCTTATAACCTTCAGGATGATATCTTCTATGAGGTATTATCCATTCAGTATAGGGGTTAAATCTTTGGGATGAAGGACCCCTAGGTTTGAAATTTGATTTACCTTTGAAAGAGTTTTCAAAACTCTGAGCTATGTTCGACGATCTTTGAGCTGAGTTCGACGATCTTGGGTCAGATCGTCGAGCTCCGTTCAAAGATCAACTGTGCCAGAGTTCAGGGTTTAGAGATCGTCGACCTGAGTTCGACGATTTAGCCTGAGATCGTTGATCTTCATTCGACGATCGTCTAGCTCCGTTCGACGATTTCTGTTGAACTTTGGTTTTCTTAGGTAGATCAGAATTCTTTCTAGCTACCTCCACAACTCTCTTCCCTTTATCAGAGATAAATTTGATTGGGGTTGATAATACTATAGGTTGGCTGGATGAAGCACCCAAGCCCAGTGTACTATTAAATCTTGAGTTCACTGTGCTTGTGATGTCCATTAGTTTAATACTTCCCCCATTGAGGGATTTTTCAAACTTCTTGGCCTCTGATAGTTCACTTTTCAGTGAGGCTATCTGCTCCCTACAACACTCCAACTCCTCAGAGAGTTTGAGGTTTTCTGATTTTAAAGAGCTATGTTCAGATAGCTGATTTCTGAGGGAAATGATTTCCTTCTCAGATCTTAGTAAATCTAAACACAGTGCTTTAAACTCACACTTGAAGTCCTCAGAATTAAAATTAAAAAGAACTTATTACCTGGTCCTCTTCAGATTGAGTCTCTGATTCAGATTCTGACTCTTCTGCATCAGAATTTTGTTGAGAGGCATTGATAGCCATCATGCAGAACTCTTTTTCTTCAGCATCATTTTCAACATCACTAGAGCTGGATGAAGCTTCAGATTCTTCTTCTGTCTCACTCCAAGTTTCAGCTACAAACCCCTTCCTGGTGTGTTTGTTCTTGCTGGAGGAGGGTTTGTCATTGGTGTTCTTCTTGAAGTCTTTGTCTTTTCTTCTTTCTTTCCTGTCCTTTTTATCCCTATACTGATTTTCTAGACAGTCAGACACCATGTGACCTATTTTCCTGCATCCAAAACAAATAATCTCTTTGTTATTTGATTTGTCATACCTTGGCTTGTCATGCCCTCTGGCAGACTTTTTCATGAAATCTTTCCTGGCCATTTTGTAAAATCTTTTGGCCAGTAGGCTTAGCAGCTCTTCATTGCCTGTGACTTTGTCTTCAGGCAGATCTTCAATGTCTTTGAAAGCTATTGATTTTTCTTTTCTTGTAGCTGGTGAGGCAGCCTTCTACTCTTCTTCTCTATTCTTGATGAGCAACTCATAAGACTTGAGCTTGCCCAAGAGAGCTTCAGTTGTGATCTCATTTAGGCTTCTGGCATCCTTGATTGGCCAGATCCTTGAGTCCCAAGTGCTTGGGAAGCACATTGGATTTTATTATTGAGCTCAGTCAATGAGATCTCCTTGTCCAAAGTCTTCAGTTCATTGACTATAAGGCTGAGTCTATTATACATATCTGATACTGACTCAGCTTCTACTTTATTGAAGTTCTCATACTGGGTTATGAGATGAGATCTTCTATCTTTTCTCTCATTAGCAGATCCTGATACTATCTCAGATAGCTTGTCCCAGATGTCCTTTTCTAAGTTGCATTCAGCTACCTTTTAGAATATTTCATCAGACATAGTCTGGGCTAAAATATTCATAGCCTTTGCATCAGCCAATTTCCATTTCTTGATTTCTGCATATGTTCCTGAAGGAGGTGGAACATCACTTGTACTTGTATTTTCTGGAGGTCTTGGACACACTGTCAAAACAGAATTGAAAATGTCTTCATCAATAGAGTTCATGTACAATCTAATCTTTGTCTTCCAAAGTGCAAACTTAGATAGATTGTACACTGGAGGTTTGGTGCTAGCATAATCTTTGTTTTGGGCCATGTTCTGTGAAGAAATAATTCTAACAACAAACTTAAAACAAGCAGATCTAACTAGAGGGATCTTTGGGTTCAGGTGTTAGCCTGTGCAACCACTAAGGTGTGGTATTTTAACTAACCTGGCTCTGATACCAATTGAAAGTGCAGGTTAGATCTGATATACTCTAGAGGGGGGATGAATAGAGTATGGTGTTTGCTAAAAACTTTTTACAACTTTTGTTGTATTCCTAAGTGAACAGGGAAGCAAATAACATAAAGTAAACACAGTAACTAACTACACAGAACAATCACAGACCACAGCCAGAAAACAAAAGAAAATAAGCAACCAGATGACACAAGGAGCTATAGTGGTTCCCCAACCAATCTGGGTACATCCACTCTTCTACCACCCTAGGTAGGAATCCACTACAGGATGAGTTGATCCGGTGTCCTGGGCACCAATAGGTTTTGATCAGGTCCCCAAAAACCAAACCCTCAAGTCTTTTGGAAGGAGACTTGCAACCAGAATAATTTTGAAGGGATTTAAAACCCTGTATAGGAATTAGAGAGAGGGTGATAGTGTCTTCTCTGTCAACAGTCAGAGAGAAGACTTGTGGATTGATGTAGCAGCTTGTGCTCCCCCTGAGGTCTTGAATTGGTCAGGAAAGTTGGAGCACTGCTTCAGGGTGATAAGCCTTCAATGAACTAGAATGCCTGGACCAGAACTGCTTCAGGAACTTCTTTGACAGATTGATTGAATGTTGTCCTTTGAAGTTATCCTGTAAATAGAGAGAAGAAGACTTTTGATTGAATTTAGTTCTTCTTCTTCTTCTTCTTGAGAGAGTTCTCTGGTCAAGGCTGATTGCAGTTAAGAATTTTAGATTTTTGAAAAATGTTTGTTCTTCTGCAACTTTAGAGTGTTTTTTGTACTGTAATTCTTGAACTCTATCACTGCTTTATTCTGTTCTCCTTTTTGTGTCACTGTGTATATCTGACTGAGTAGTATTCAATCTTTTGAATGTCGAGCAGTAATTACAGTCGGCCTTGGAAAGAATCAGCAATCAATGACTTTCCTAACTGTCCCATGGAAAAATGGCATGTAATTGTCCATAGTCAATACGCGTTCTAACGGTAACAATCCGAGAAGATCTGGCATTAAATGTTTAGGAAACAGCGCCAAGAAACGAGACGAGAACTTTGAAGAAAACCTAATCTGGATTCGTCGAACAAAGAACACAATTCGTCGAGCTGAACTTGTGTTCGTCGAGATGAGCTTGAGTTCGTCGAGCTGAGCTTGATAGAGTGCGTCGACCAGACAATCTTCATTCATCTGATAGACAGTCTTCATTCGTCGAGCTGAGAACCAAATTCGTCGACCTGAGAAAAGTTCTGGACTTAGACAAAATATCATGCATCTGCTGAAATGCTGTGTCGACAAAAGTTGGTGTCGACAGATTGATCTTGGTGTCGACACAAATCCTCTGGTGTCGACAAAAGCTGGTGTCGACTGAAATCCTGGTGTCGACATAAGCTGGTGTCGACTGAAATCCTGGTGTCGACATAAGCTAGTGTCGACTGAAATCCTGGTGTCGACATAAACTGTCTGGTGTCGACACAAACCCTAAGTGTCGACACAGATTCTCTGAGTCCAGACAACGTCGAGTAGAGAATAGCATTCGTCGACCTGAAAAGCTGACTTCGTCGACCTGAGAAGCTGTGAACTTGAGGTCCAAGTTCGTCGAGCTAAGAATATAATTCGTCGACCGAAGCATGAAGCTGGACTTAGAAAATTTGAAGTTCTCCTGACTTTGGCTTGATGTAGAAACTGAGTTTTCGTCTAACAGAGAACATAGATCGTCGAGCTCAACATTAATAATTGCCTCACGATCGTCGAGCGCAAAACTCCTTTCGTCGAGCTGAGTTCGACGAACATCAAACTCACTTTACTTAGCCTTGAAAACTTGTGAGCCTGGAGTCTCTGAGGGTCTTGCTAAAAGCTGGTCCATCTGGAGTTGAACCTAAGGACTTAACCTAGACTCTAGGACACAAAATGACCCTGACTATACATGATGGGTCACATCCTAAGTCGGTGAACCTAGCCCAAATCAACTAGGGATCCAAAAATCTCCACCTATTTGGGTGAGGTCACTAACAGAGACTCAAGACAGAAAAAAACAAAGCAAGAAAAGAGATATATCTGGCAGAGAATTATAACACATGCAATATATATATATATATATATATATATATATATATATATATATATATATATATATATATATATATATATATATACATACAGATTTGTTTAACAGATAGTACAATTTAAAAACAAATAACAGACAGAAATTAAAACAATAAGAAAATTACTTCTTTGGCTTCTTCTGCTGAGGTTTGTCTTCTGCTTTCTTTTCTCCTAGCTTCTTGAAAATGATTTCCCTGTTAGGATTTTGAGCTTGAGCCACTGTCATGGTCATATCAGCTGCCCCAATAATTTTTAAAGATGTAGCCCTGGGGACAACTGCTTCTGGATGAAGTTTCATATAGTCATCAACATTAAACAATTTGTTGCCTTTGTCAAATCTTCTCAGCTCTTCCTTTCTATACTTTGACATGGTTGAACGACCAGAAATATCTTTTCCTTCTGCTTTGGCTTTATTTATCAAAGATAGACCAATCAGCTCTTGGTATCTAGCCATTTTTGCAGTATTAGCAGTCTCTGGATGTTCAAAAGGAATTGGAGGGGCGTCTGGCTTCTTTGGGCTTTCAGCTTTATGAGCTTCAGAACTTTGTTGCTGCTGCTTATGTTGACTACCTGAGGAGGATGGCCTCTGCTGGCTGCTTCCAGAAGATCTCCCTGATTGTCTCTGATAAGTTTGCATTGGGGCAGATCTCTGGGAGCTGGAGCCACTGGCACCAGCTGTTGGAGGAGGAGGAGGAGGATCCTTCCTGTATCTGTGTACTGGAGGAGGGGAGTATCTCCTGCTTCTCTTTCTATCTTTCTACTGGTTTTTGGAGAGCCACATCCATGCTGACATTCCCTTATATGGAGTCACATTATGCAGAATATAATAGGGAGTGTCTGCAGTGGGATTTGGCTTGGGAGGAGGAGCAGCCTTTCTCTTCTTTGCCAACAATCTCCTTTTCTTACTAGCTGCATCTTCATCATAATCATCATCATCATCTTCTTCTGACTCAGAACCTTGAGGGATGTCATAAAGAGCATCCAAAGCTTTTAAAGCTTTATCAAAAACAACAACCTTTGCAGGAGGAGAGACAGAAGGTTCAGGAATAGGGGTATCAACAACTAGAGAAGAAATATCTGTACAAGATTCAGAAACAAAGGGGACAGAGCTATCAGCTACTGCCTTATTCTCTTCTTCAATGTCTGCCTGAATAAGCTCATCTAGAGTAGGCATTGGAGAGTCATCTATAATAAAGTCTGGTGCTGAAACTGGCACTAGAGTATCTTCTAGAATGACTTTTGAGCTGGAGGCAGAGAGAGCAAAATTTGTCACAGAGTTGCTTGGCAACTGCTGGACTAGCTGGAGAGGTATAAGGTACCATAGCCAAACATGGCTTAGTAAAATCAGCTGGAAGAGATTGTTTATATACAGTATCAAAAGTACTCAGCAAAACTGATAAATTCACTGTGGGATTTAAATAAAAATCACCAACAGGAGTTATTTGTGCAACTGACTCATCCAAATCAATGTCAGTATCCATGAATTGAATTAACTCAAACATCTCAGCATCAAAGTCTGGAAAAATAGGTGTATCCTTATCTGAATCTGAATCTGCTGAAGAGGGAACTGTTGTGACTGCTGCTGTATCTGCATCTGCTGCAACTTCATCACAGAGCATCTCCCCCTGCCTGGGTTCAGGAAGACCTGGAGCCAGGCCCCTAGATGAAGAGGGGACAATAAAGAGAAGAGAGATCTGTGCAGATAAGGAATTAATGAAGGTCACAAGAGGTGTAATGGCCTCTTGGATCAAAGATTTAATGAGAGGTGTGAGCAAAGGAATGAGGGTAGATGGATCAAATAGGGAAGGGGAAGGGGATGGAATGGTAGGAGGAATAACAGATGGAGTGGGGGCATCTTGCATGATTGTATCTGAGGGTATAATGTAAGATGGAATGGTGGATAAGTGTGGGGGAAGAGGAGAATGTGGGGGTGTAGGAATAGGAATGTCCTGAGGGGAATCTGGAGAAGTGGGTTGATGATCAACTTGCAAGGGGGAAGATGGAGGTGGAGATGGAATGTGTGTCAGGTCAAGTGGTGGAGATGAAGGAGGGGTAGATACATGAGGAGGCTTCTTTGGAGAAAGAGGTGCTGGAATAGATGGTTGAGATGGAGGAACCTCTTCAACAGGGTGGGGAGCGGCCTTTACAGCCCTTGTGCTCTCAGAAGTTTGGAGGGAGGAGGAAGAAGCCTTTGAGGGCTTGGAGATGGTCCTCTCCCACCTGCCAAAAAGAGCGCAAATGAGGCGCTTGCTGGCATTTATGGAGATGGTTGGGGAGATCATACATTCAGCTTGTTCCTGTAGACCCATTTAGTTCCAATAACTGGGTAGTTATGGGGTCTTGGAACCAAATCCCAAACTCGACATCTCTCAAACTGATTGAGTTCCTCTTGCATTGCAATGATCCAGTAGGGATCTTGCTCTGCCTCATGAATGGTGAGAGGTTTAATTTGAGAGAGAAAACATGCATGCATCAAGTCTTAGTTGAGTTGATGCCTTGTCTGTACACCTACTGAGATGTCTCCAATCACTTGAGATCTAGGGTGATCTCTAAGTGTGACAAGATCAGTTTGTGGAGTTGGTTAAGCAACAACTTCAGTATTTAATTCCTCTTGGGGAATGATACTGGCTGTTGGGGGAAGGTCAGCCACTTCCTCTTGACTTTCCTCATCACTATCTTCAGCATCCAGTGGAGTGGGATGGTTTGATACCACCTGGGTAAGGTTCAGTCCATCCATAGACTCACACAATGGTGGAACCTGCAAAGAGCTTATGGTAGAAATTTCTTTCTCCTTATATGACATGTTAGTCTCATCAAAAGATACATGAACAGATTCTTCAATTTTAAGAGTTGATTTATTATACACCCTATAAGCTTTACTGATCATGGAGTATCCCAGAAACACTCCTTCATCAGCTTTAGCTTGAAATTTTGCTATGTATTTCTTGTCATTATTATGAATGTAGCAAATACAACCAAAGACTTTAAAATATTCTACTTTAGGTTTCTTCCCTTTGAGTAATTCATAGGGAGTCTTCTCCTTCAGTTTATGTATTAAACTTCTATTCAACACAGTTGGAGGTGTTCACTGCCTCTGCCCAAAAGGATAGAGGAAGGTGAGCATCTGACAACAATGTAGTAGCAGATTCAATAAGGGTTCTATTTTTTCCTTTCAGCTATCCCATTTTGTTGAGGAGTTCTAGGAGCTTAGAAAGTGTGCACGATCCCTTCACTTTGACAGAACTCTTGCATAAGAAGAGAATCAAACTCTATCTCATGATCACTTCTGATCAGGGCAACGTGAGTGTTGAACTCAGTCTGTATGCATTTGAGAAACTCTGTCAAACACTTAAAGTTATAAAACTTCTTCCTCAAAAAGAACACCCGTGTGAATCTAGAGAAGTCATCTACAACTACTAAGGTATAAGATTTTCCTCCTAAGCTTTGTACTGTAATGGGTCCAAAGAGATTCATGTGTAACAGATACAAAATCCTAGGCGAATCACTCTTATTAAGTGACTTGAAACTATTTTTGGTTTGCTTGTCTAATTTACAGGCCCTGCAGAGTCCTTCCTTCTTGTAGGGGCCAGAAGGTAGTCCTCTAACAAGGTTGTCCTTAGATAGCCTAACAATGGTTCTATGGTTTATATGTCCTAATCTCTTATGCCATAGTTCATTAGGTCTACAAATAGAGTTGAACAAGCAAATGTCTACCTTGGTTGAAAGAAAATCTACAAGATAGATGTTACCGTTCCTTTTACCTGTCAACACAGTTGTGTTGTCCTCTGATTTGATCTTGCATAAGGATTTGCTGAAAGTCACTTGGTAGCCTTCATCACACAGTTGACTGATACTGATTAAATTATGCTTCAGTCCTTCCACATAGGCTACTTTCATGAATGTGACTGTGCCAATCTGGACTGCACCATATCCTTTTGTTAGACCAATGTTTGAATCACCAAATATTATTTTGGGTCCAAGCTTGGCTTTGAAGGATGTGAAATTGTCCTTGTTTCCTGTCATGTGCTTTGAGCACCCACTATCTAGATACCATTACTGGTTTGATGTTGGATAGGTCTTCACCTACACATAAAACAATTTACTTGTTTTTGTCCCAGTTTACCTTGGGCCTAGGTTGATAACCTTTGAATTCAGAAATAAAAGACATCCATGGTTGACTCTTATAGCCTTCAGGATGATATCTCCTAGGAGGTATTATCCATTCAGTATAGGGGTTAAATCTTTGGGATGAAGGACCCCTAGGTTTGAAATTTGATTTACATTTGAAAGAGTTTTCAAAACTCTGAGCTATGTTCGACGATCTCTGAGCTGAGTTCGACGATCTTGGGTCAGATCGTCGAGCTCCGTTCGAAGATCGACTGTGCCAGAGTTCAGGGTTTAGAGATCGTCGACCTGAGTTCGACGATTTAGCTTGAGATCGTTGATCTTCATTCGACGATCGTCTAGCTCCGTTCGACGATTTTTGTTGAACTTTGGTTTTCTTAGGTAGATCAAAATTCTTCCTAGCTACCTCCACAACTTCATTCCCTTTATCAGAGATAAATTTGATTGGGGTTGATAATACTATAGGTTGGCTGGATGAAGCACCCAAGCCCAGTGTACTATTAAATCTTGAGTTCACTGTGCTTGTGATGTCCATTAGTTTGGTACTTCTCCCATTGAGGGATTATTCAAACTTCTTGGCCTCTGATAGTTCACTTTTCAGTGAGGCTATCTGCTCCCTACAACACTCCAACTCCTTAGAGAGTTTGAGGTTTTCTGATTTTAAAGAGCTGTGTTCAGATAGCTGATTTCTGAGGGAAATGATTTCCTTCTCAGATCTTAGTAAATCTAAACACAGTGCTTTAAACTCACACTTGAAGTCCTCAGAATTAAAATCAAAAAGAACTTATTACCTGGTCCTCTTCAGATTCAGTCTCTGATTCAGATTCTGACTCTTCTGCATCAGAATTTTGTTGAGAGGCATTGAAAGCCATCATGCAGAACTCTTTTTCTTCAACATCATTTTCATCATCACTAGAGCTGGATGAAGCTTCAGATTCTTCTTCTGTCTCACTCCAAGTTTCAGCTACAAACCCCTTCCTGGTGTGTTTGTTCTTGCTGGAGGAGGGTTTGTCATTGCTGTTCTTCTTGAAGTCTTTGTCTTTTCTTCTTTCTTTCCTGTCCTTTTTATCCCTATATTGATTTTCTAGACAGTCAGACACCATGTGACCTATTTTCCTACATCCAAAATAAATAATCTCTTTGTTATTTGATTTGTCATACCTTGGCTTGTCATGCCCTCTGGCAGACTTTTTCTTGAAATCTTTCCTGGCCATTTTGTAAAATCTTTTGGCCAGTAGCCTTAGCAGCTCTTCATTGCCTGTGACTTTGTCTTCAGGCAGATCTTCAATGGCTTTGAAAGCTATTGATTTTTCTTTTCTTGTAGCTGGTGAGGCAGCCTTCTGCACTTCTTCTCTATTCTTGATGAGCAGCTCATAAGACTTGAGCTTGCCCAAGAGAGCTTCAGTTGTGATCTCATTTAGGCTTCTGGCATCCTTGATTGGCCAGATCCTTGAGTCCCAAGTGCTTGGGAAGCACATTAGGATTTTATTATTGAGCTCAGTCAATGAGATCTCCTTGTCCAAAATCTTCAGTTCATTGACTATAAGGCTGAGTCTATTATATATATCTGATACTGACTCAGCTTCTCCTTTATTGAAGTTCTCATACTGGGTTATGAGATGAGATCTTCTATCTTTTCTCTCATCAGCAGATCCTGATACTATCTCAGATAGCTTGTCCCAGATGTCCATCTATTGATGTTGAAAATCTTGATCTGTTGAAACTTCTTATTCTGACTCTCATGGATCGAGAGAGAAGATCGGCGATGAAGACAGAGCGGCGACATCGACGCTTCTCGATTTAGAAACTTAAGAAAGATTAAGAAACTTGGAAATTATTCTTATTAGAGTTAGTCAATTATGATAAGACCTTTTATAGGACTTGCCTAATGGTCATAATCATATTAAATGATAGCCATGTGGACCAGTCAAGCCTTAATGAGATTTGAAATCGAGCCCGTCAAAACTTAGGAAATTTTAGAAATCTGAACTTCATTTCTCGAGAGAGTTAAGTATTCTCGGGCAGAAATTTCTATTTCTCGAGAAGAGGTATGAAGTTCTCGAGAAGTGTACTTGAGAAAAATGTAGAGGTGGAATTCTGGTATCTCGAGAAATAATAGACCTATTACTCGATAAAAGTTCTTCTGTTTCTCGAGAATAATAATGCATCTCGAGAAAAATATTTATTACTGGAGAACTAACTTCTGGTTCTCGAGAAATGATTCTGGCCTTCTCGAGAAATA
This sequence comes from Platanthera guangdongensis, assembly GCA_039583875.1. Lineage (NCBI taxonomy): Eukaryota > Viridiplantae > Streptophyta > Magnoliopsida > Asparagales > Orchidaceae > Platanthera > Platanthera guangdongensis. The sequence continues at coordinate 127,470,592 of CM077161.1, read as the reverse complement.
ATTCTGGCCTCTCGAGAAATAATTCTGGCCTTCTTGAGAAATAATTCTGGCCTTCTCGAGAAATGATTCTGGCCTTCTCGAGAAAAAGACTTAGAAGAAATTTCGACTTAAATTTTGAGTTTACTTAAGAATTCATGATCTACTCGATACCATAAGGCTTTCTAGAGAACTGCACTAGGATTTCTCGAGAACAACTTCTGCTACTCGAATACATGACAGAGCTTACTCGAGTACTAAGTTCAATTCTACTCGAGTACTGAAAGTCCTTCTCGAGAATAATACTTTGAAAACTTTCTTAACAAAATTTTTTAATTCTTCTTCTTGGAGAACAGCAAGCTAGAGTTTCTTTCATATCTTTAGCACTTGAAAAAGAAGTGTGTCCCAATAGAGAGGCTACACCTGAGTCAACACCATGGATCACACAATGAGGGATTACACTATATGGTTCTGTGTTTGGTGACTCATTGTAGACTAGCATTGGTCCACACTTGGCAATTATAACTGATGAATTGTAAATATACGTATTTTTATGTACATTACTTAAGTCGTTTTCATTTATTTTCGTCGTTTTTACTTATTTTTGTTCAATAAAATGCTCATATTTTTTTAAATTTACTACTAACTTGTTTTATTTTATTTTTCAGGAATAAATAAAAATCTGCCAAAATTGGGCAGTATATGCCCGTGTCATTTGGATCACGCCCGTGACCAGGGCGTGACAGCTCAAAATCCCGTGAAATAGCAATTTCTGAAATGAAAAGCTTGACACGCCCGGCTACACGCCCGTGTCACCCGACACGGGGCGTGACCCAACCCGTGTCCACCGCCCGACGAAAACTCGTGCTCGACGATTTCAACTCGACGATCGTCGACTCTGCGCCACACCTAGCGTCACGCCCGTGAGGGCGTGACCCCTCTTCGCGCTCGACGAATTTTCAACTCGACACTTTCCGCTCAATGTTTGTCGAGTGTCAACACCCCCCGACACGCCCAGAGTCACGCCCGAGACCTGGGGCGTGACCTCTCCACCTGGCCAATGTGACGGCACCCGTGACTTTTTGATGCACCCCTCCCAGATCCACCTCCTCGACACGCCCACCGTCACGCCCATGACCTGGGGCGTGACCAACGCGAGAACGACACGTGTCCAGCCCGAAGTCCACTTTCCCGTCAAATCGACGGCCGCCATCAAGAATAGTGCTGACACGCCCCCTGACACGCCCGTGTCAGAGGGCGTGTCCCATGAATTTTTTCCCTATAAATAGCCCTTTGTGGTATGTAATCCTGTTCCACTTTTTGGATCCATTTTGCTAAGGTGTTATGTTGTTTAGATGATTCCAAGGGTTATGTAAGGGATTTTCTCCCCCTCTCCTTAGTTTTTATTTTTATCTTTCCATGTAACCTTCTTTTTTAGTTAATAAAATGTGTTGTTTTCTCCCTTTATATGGTTTTGGATTTCGTCTAAACACTACTCTTATGCAATCTTATTTCATTTTGTTTTAAGCTTTATTTTCGTTCTTTTTATGGGTGTGTGAGTGTATGAGTATAGCCTTCATTTTTATGTTTTCATTCTTATTAGACTTGTTTAGATTAGGTTTTGATAGCTATCTATTTCATTGTTATAAACCCGTAAGAATGAGTTCAAGGTGATTTTCATTTCTTGTAACTTAGATTTTTCTCTTTAGGATGTAAAACTTTTTCGTTCTTTTCGTTTATTGTCACTTTTTAATCACTTTTACGGAGTTATAGAAATGATTATATAGTTGTTTTACGGAGTTATAGGAATGATTATTAGTATTATATGTGTACCAAATGATTATATAGTTGTTTTACGCGCCGGGAAAGGGGTCAAACTTTGTCACTCTTTAATCACTTTTATGGAGTTATAGGAATGATTATATAGTTGTTTTAATTTTTCGTGCACTTGCATTTTTATTTAAACCTTTTGTCCGTTTAATTTTTTTTGTCTTGTTTTTACGCACTTCTACCGCATTCTAGCGGTATAAATGTATTTATTTTCATTTTCCGAGCACTTGCAATTTGCGTTTATTTGAAAACTTTAGCTTAAAAGAAGTTAAAAAAAATAATGCAATTTAAAAATTATGCTCTCAAAAATTTTTGAATTAATTCTAGAATCATCGAAATAAGATAGTGGTTACCTGTACAAAATGCAATTTAGAGTTTTGAGCTTAAAACGTAATGCAGTTAAAACTCCAAAAATAAGTTAAACTCTAACCAAGGGGTCACCTTATAGACATGTGTACACATATTTTATCCCTTAAAAAGATCTTATGTCAATGGGAATACGATTTCATTCCGTAAACATAGGCACCCAATAATTAAAAAGATTATATGTTATGGAGTAAGAGGATAAAATTCATTACTCCTATACATATACATTGGGTTATTTTATTTATGAAGAAAGAAAAAAAAATTATTGTGTTAGAAAAATAAGATTTCATTTTCCTAACAATCCAAAAAGAAAAAAATTTGAGGTTCGAGAAAAAATTACCCCACCTCAATATTCAAGCCTTCTTCATAAACCACCAAACCACTTATCTCATTTCGATGATTCTAGAATTAATTCAAAATTTTTTGAGAGCATAATTTTTAAATTGCATTATTTCCTTTAACTTTTTTTAAGCTAAAGTTTTTTATATAAATCCAATCCATCTTTGTTAAACTAACAAAAATAATTTTCTGCTTTCTATTTTATTTTATCTAGAAGTCTTTTTGAAACTGTTCCTCTGTTTATAACACTTTCATACTTTATGATTTAACTCTAGTACCCCAGATGTTTAATTTCATCTTCCTTTTTAATTAAGTCAAGCGGTAGCTAATCTTAGGATTTCTTTTATTCCTTATCAGTTCATCTCAAACTTTTGCTCTAGAATAGCAAAAGCTTAAGTATGGGGGTATTTGATGAATTGTAAATATACGCATTTTTATGTATATTACTTACGTTGTTTTCATTTATTTTCGTCATTTTTACTTATTTTTGTTCAATAAAATGCTCATTTTTTTGTAAATTTACTACTAACTTGTTTTATTTTATTTTTCAAGAAAAAATAAAAATCTGCCAAAATTGGGCAGTACACGCCCGTGTCATTTGGATCACGTCCGTGACCAGGGCGTGACAGCTCAAAATCCCGTGAAATAGCAATTTCTGAAGTGAAAAGCTTGACACGCCCGGCCACACGCCTGTGTCACCCGACACGGGGCGTGACCCAACCCGTGTCCACCGCCCGATGAAAACTCGCCTTTGACGATTTTAACTCGACGATCGTCGACTCTGCGCCACGCCTACCGTCACGCCCGTGACCTAGGGCGTGACCCCTCTTCGCGCTCGACGAATTTTCAACTCGACACTTTCCGCTCAACGTTTGTCGAGTGTCGACACCCCCCGACACGCCCAGAGTCACGCCCGTGACCTGGGGCGTGACCTCGCCACCTTGCCGATGTGACGGCACCCACGACTTTTTGACGCACCGCGCCCAGATCCACCTCCTCGACACACCCACCGTCACGCCCATGACCTGGGGCGTGACCAACGCGAGACCGACACGTGTCCAGCCCGAAGTCCACTTTCCCTTCAAATTGACGGCCGCCATCAGGAATAGTGCTGACACGCCCCCTGACATGCCCATGTCAGAGGGCGTGTCCCATGAATTTTTTCCCTATAAATAGCCCTTTGTTGTATGTAATCCTGTTCCACTTTTTGGATCCATTTTGCTAAGGTGTTATGTTGTTTAGATGATTCCAAGGGTTATGTAAGGGATTTTCTCCCCCTCTCCTTAGTTTTTATTTTTATCTTTCCATGTAACCTTCTTTTTTAGTTAATAAAATGTGTTGTTTTCTCCCTTTATATGGTTTTGGATTTCGTCTAAACACTACTCTTATGCAATCTTATTTCATTTTGTTTTAAGCTTTATTTTCGTTCTTTTTATGGGTGTGTGAGTGTATGAGTATAACCTTCATTTTTATGTCTTCATTCTTATTAGACTTGTTTAGATTATGTTTTTATAGCTTTCTATTTCATTGTTATAAACCCGTAAGAATGATTTCAAGGTGATTTTCATTTCTTTTAACTTAGATTTTTTTTAGGATGTAAAACTTTTTCGTTCTTTTCATTTTATTTTCACTTTTTAATCACTTTTACGGAGTTATAGGAATGATTATATAGTTATTTTAATTTTTCGTGCACTTGCATTTTTATTTAAAACTTTTGTCCGTTTAATTTTTTTCGTCTTCTTTTTACGCATTTCTACCGCATTCTAGCGGTAGAAATATATTTATTTTCATTTTCCGAGCACTTGCAATTTGCGTTTATTTGCAAACTTTTTCGCTCGTTTAATTTTTATTTTCACTTTTTACGCATTTCTACCGCATTCTAGCGGTAGAAATGCAGTCGTTTTAATTTTTGGATAACTTAGCTTTTCTTAATTTTTTGTACTTGTGCATCTATTTCCGCTTACTCGTTAAGAGTTAAATAGCGCATTGCTTTTATTTCATTCAGTAGAGTGTGTGGAGTGTGTTTAATTTTCTGTCGAGTGTGTGAGTTTTTACTTTCCTGCAGTGTGAGTGTGTTTACTTTATGTCGAGAGTGTATGTATGTGTGTGTGTTTTACTTTCCTGCAGTGTGAGTGTGTTTACTTTATGTCAAGAGAGTGTGTGCGTGAGTTTTACTTTATGTAGAGTGCGTGCGTGTGTTGCATTTAATTAGTCCTACTCGTTTGAGTAGGACCAGCTTTCTTTCTCCCGCCCACGCATTTGCGCCGGGATTCGCAATTTACAGCTTTCTTCAGTCCTACTCGTTTGAGTAGGACTTGCAATTTTCAGCTTTCCTTTAGTGCTTTCAATTTACTGCTTTATTTCCTGCTTTATTTTCCTGCTTTCATTTTACCGCTTTCTTTACTGCTTTATTTTCTACTTTTCCCGCAAGCCGTCCCCATTCCGATGAGTGGCTAACCGTTCTTAGCCATCGATTTCGAAGCATTGGGACAAATAAAATAGCTTAAAATAATTAAAGGTCGTATTTTTCTAATTAATTAATTTCTTAAGGTTTGTCCGGGGTTAACGATGCGTAGAACCACATATCGATATGTGGGCCCTATTTCCATTATTCATACGCTCGCCGAGAGGCCGTGCATATGGACAGATCACCCCTTGGTAAAGAGAGTTCCGCACTAACCCTCGAGAGAGGAGGCGCGCCAACTCTACCGGATTGGGTTCCCCACCCAATAGCGGGGTTCTTAGCGTAATGCGGGCGTTAAGAGGAATCCTTCATCGGACGAGAGCCCGGTCGAATAGTCTTAGCATTCAGGTGAGCGATAGCCCTATAGCTAGGTGAGCTCATTTTAGTGGAACCTCCACGGCCAAGTCTCCGCCTTAATGAATTAGAAATTTAGGAGCTCTTTTTATTAAATGTCTATTTTGGTTCAATTGTTTTTTCGGTGCCATCGAGCTAAGCTCTTCATCGGCTCCACCTTCAAGCTTTCTTTTTATTGCTTTCATTTTCATTTTTTTGTCATTTTTATTATATATAAAATATAACCGGAAAAGTTAATTATCGGTAAAATAATAGTCCCCTCCAGGGAAGAGTAGAAATAATCGAACCGACCCCGAGAACAATACGACCTCGATATTCCACTCGGAATATCCTGTACTACTCACGATAGGTGCACTTGCCTCCTTTCGTTAAAACTCGATCACATCCGTTTTATATCCAAATAAAATACGCGTGCCCCATTTTCTAAATAAAAACCGCTTCCGCTTTTCTACTTAAATAAAACCGTCGGGTTGCCGCGTGAACCGTAATCTTTTTGGACTTTTAACCGCATTATGTTTTCGCACTTGATGCGAAAATATCAATCAATAACCTGCAAGCACTCAACTAGAAAAAGCATCAAATACAAACTTAATTCATCTTAGTTCAAGGGTGACTTCATACAAATCCGGGTTAATGTAGATACAATACCCAACAATCTCTCCTTATTTATAGAAGTCAGAACCCTTTACACTTAGGTGAATTACATCAAGATAAACAAATAAAGTAAATAGCAAATAGAGTAATAATGAGGAATGTTATTATAAAAAAAAATCAGATCATCACAATTAAAGGATTTATATTTATAGATGTTGTCCATGAAAAATCCAATTCCACAAAATCTCAAAAGTGAAATTTCTGATCATCTTCAATTTCTACTAGCTCTATTGTTGCTACTGTCTCTCCTTCTTCTCTTGTTGCCTCTTCAGATAATTATATGGTTTAGGAAAGTATTTAGTAGGTTTGGGAGGAGCCTTAGGATTGTTCTTTCCATATTCTCTGTCATAAAGTCTCCTTTTGGTAAGAGATTTCTCATATAAGTCCCATTCATAGGAGCTATAATGAGAATTTCTATCTTCATTGAAGTCAACAATAAGTTTAAGAGTTTCAAGAATTAGGGATTTGGAGGTTGGGCTCCATACTTCAACAAATTCTTGAGCTTTTCACCTTTCAGCTTCTGGATTAAGATTGGACTGGCTGGCAGAAGCGCCGTCACAATATTTCCTTTTCTTTTGAGCTTGAATTGCTGGACGAGGAATTTGAGGCATATCCTGTTTTGGCCAGACTTGAGAATATTCAGCATGAGGTTCTACAAAGTCTTCAGGTCTTGGATAAAATGAGGGCATTGGAGCAGAAGGTTGCTGAGCAACAAGATTGAGAAGATGAGGAGGAGCATTTGGATCAACTTGAAATTCAGGAAAAATTTGGTTGTGCATCCAAACTGTTGTATCATATGTGTGAAGTTTTACCTCATGAATATGGTCATGTACTATTGCATTCATCTCTTTCATTTTTTCTTCCTAAAGATTTTTCATGGTACTATCAAATTTTTCTAGATATTCCTTTACTAATTTCTCCCCCTTTCTGACTTCTATGGATAGGGTACTGATAACATCCTCTTTGAACTTTCCAACTTCTTCATAAGTCTTGAAGTTGTGACCTTCTACATTCTTTTCCAATTGAATTTGATTATTTGCTAGAGTAACTGATTGGTCCATGACCTGACCAATACTAATGATTGTATGGTCTAAGGCTTTCCCAACTATTTGAAATAGGTGTTTGAGAGAATCAGTATTATGTTGTATTTCAGCAAATTCTCTGCTCATCTCTTTTTCTAGAGCAGTCATCCTGTCCGTGACAACTTTAAGAGTGTCATCAAAGTATGTTCTTTGCTGGGCCAGCATAAGATCAATCTTACCCAGGAGGGTATCTGCAGTATTAGCTTCAGTTGGAGGAGGTGGAGGAGGTAGTATAGGAGCAGTCCATTGAGTTATTTCTTCAATTATTACTGAGCTTTGGCCTCTGGTGGTGTGAATCATAACATCTCCTTCCTCACCAATAATGGTATGGAGGGAGAAGTCTAGTTTTCTGAGGGGTGGTTCAGCTTCTTCAACAGGTATTCTTCCGTTACAGAAATAAAAAACTATTTCTTCATCTTGTATATCCTCAATAGGAGATTGGGGGTGAGAATGTTCTAGTTCAGGAGAATTTTTTGGATGGGATGGTTCTGGTTGATAGGAACTATCTTGCTGAGAAGGATGGTCTACTTCTAGCAGAGGGGAGAGAGGTTCTTTGGATGTGAGCTCCTCTATCATCTTGTCAATATTTGCAGTTTTAGACAGAATTTGTTCATTTACCAGAGTATCAGTCAGGATTTCTGGATCGGTCATGTCTGTAGGAATAAATCCTGAGTTATCTTCTGGAAGAGAGGTGTCTCTGGCAGCAGCAAATGGGGCTGAATCGTCTTCTAGAACTGTATTAATAGCAGCAGGTGGAGCAGCATCTGAAGGAAGAGCAGACTGACTTAACTCTGGGATTGCAGGAGTAGGATCCCCCTCAGCAGCTGCACCAGATGTGCCAGCTTCTTGATGTAAAGGGGAAGATGGAGTCCTGTCCTCATCCACTTGAAGATCATGGGCTTTGGCAGCTTGAGCAGGTTTCTGAATGTTGAGTTCCCATCTTTGAATGGAAGAAATGGAGACTTTCTTCATATGATGCAAAGAAATACCTTTAGAAAAATCAAAAATCTCTGGATTGAGCTCATGAAGAATAAGAGAAACTATTCTGCCAAAATTTGGTGCCTTGATACTGTCTTTGATTTTGTCAAAAATCATCATACCCCACTGAAATTTCTTCCTGCAGATTACAACTGTCATTATGTCAAAGAAGTCATTTGTGATGTAGCTGATCGAACTGGTGCGACATAAAAGAACTTTTTCGAGAATGTCGACAAGCAACTTGCTCTTTGCAATGAGATTAGGGCGGCGAATAGTCCTCACAGCAACGGAGACACCACAGAATCCACAGACGCGATCATAGTCTTCCTCAATTAGGTAATCTATCTCCTCGATGATAGGCAACCGAAGGAGCTTGGAGACGATTGGAGCGGATAGCTTGATCTTGAGTTCTTGAACTTTTATCTTGAGAATCCTCCCATTTCTCTTAACTTTGGCATTTTGGAAAAATTCATCGACTTCAGGAAGTATAATCTTGCACGGATGTTCCAAAACAAAAGGAAGTCTGGTGGCTTCTAGTAGCAACAAAACATTGTGGAAATCATCAGAGAGTTCAGCAATCCCGGTGGAAACTAACTCACTGCCAATACCAACTTTCGATTGAGGAGCCATCGATCAGGATAGATGAGTAGATGTCTTGCCTTCTCAGAGAAAAGGAAACTGAAACGATAGCAGGAGAACAGCGGCGACAGGGAAGATGAAATGTTTCTTGTTCTCGATAAAGGTTTTGAGATTCAGGATTTGGGACTTTTTCCAGACTTAATCTATTTATATAACTCTTAAATTATGATGATTAAGGAAATAATAATACTCATATACCTGAAATATGGCAGAAGGAGGTGCCTGAGTTTCAATATCAGAAATTCGAAATTGGAGAGAAATTTGACATCTGATTTCTCGAGAGAAATATCATTTATTGAGAAGAGATCTACATATTCTCGAGAAGTAGAAAACATGTTCTCGAGTAGAAGAAATGTTGTTCTCGAGTAGAGATATCCTTTCTCAAGAAGAAGTCTGAAGTCCTCAAGAATAGACTAAGTATTCGAGTAATATTTCTCGGAAATCTACTGTGGTTCTCGAGTAGATATCTGAGTACTCGAGTAATAACAATTCGTCTCGAGAAATGAAGTCCAAACTAAGGATTTTCTGATTTTTGAGAAGTGTAACCCGATCTTGAACTTTGCTTGTGACCTTTTTCTTCATTCTTGCTTCTTGAGCATGCCAAGTTCTATTTTGAAGAACGAGAACTTGACCTCGTCCAGTGGCTTCGTGAAAATGTCTGCAATCTGGCTGTCAGTTGGAACATATTGGAGATTGATATATACATGCTCCACATGCTCCCGAATGAAGTTGTACTGCAGCTCTATCTGCTTTGTCCGGCTATGAGAGACTGGGTTGTTGGCTGTTGCAATTGCACTGGAGGAGTCACAAAACATCAGAATGTTCTTGAACTTCATATTATAGTCTTCACATTGGTTCTTTATCCATAATATTTGTGCACAACAACTGCCAGCAGAAATGTATTCTGACTCGGCCGTTGAAATTGCGACACAATTTTGCTTCTTGCTACTCCATGAAATGAGCCTCCTTACAAGAAATTGGCAAGTCCCGAAAGTGCTTTTTCTATCATCTTTGCTTCATGCAAAATCTTCATTTGAAAAACAAATTAGTTTGCTATCATTACTTATTGGGTACCATAAGCCAAAATTTGGTGTACCTTTAAGGTATCTCAAAATCCTCTTTGCAGCAGCGTAGTGAGATTCCTTAGAGTTCACTTAAAATCTAGCATACACACATGTTGAAAACATTATGTCCGGTCTACTAGTAGTAATATAGTGCAAGGATCCAATTATGCTTCTGTACTTGGTTTCATCAAAAGATTTCCCTTTCTCATACTTGTCCAGAGACATAGCTGAACCCATTGGAGTCCTCATAGAGGTTGCGTTCTCCATTCCAAATTTCTTAATTAACTCCTTGGTGAATTTCATTTGTGAGAACAAAATTCCATCTTCAGATTGTTTCACCTAAAGTCCTAAGAAATACTTCAGCTCTCCCATACTGCTCATTTCAAACTTTGCTTGCATAAGTTTGGAAAACGTTTTGCAGAGGTTGTTGTCAATAGAGCCAAATATGATGTCATCGACATAGATTTGCACTAGCAAAATCTTGCCTTTTATTTCCCTAAGAAATAATGTCTTGTCTATCTTTCCTCTTGTGAACTTGTTCTCAAGAAGAAAGTTAGACATCGTCTCATACCATGCTCGAGGAGCTTGTTTCAAACTATATAAAGCTTTAAATAAAAGATAAACGTGATTAGGATAGTTAGAATCAATGAAACCTGGAGGTTGTGTATGTGGATAGTGAAGCCCTTAAGTGTTGCACTTGCTAGGAATAACCTGATTGTCTCCAGCCTTGCCACTAGAGCATACATCTGATCGAAGTCGATTCCTTCTTCTTGTTTGTATCCCTTGGCAACAAGTCTGGCCTTGTTCTTTATAATTGTATCATCTTCGTCCATCTTATTCCTGTAGACCCACATTGTTCCGATAACGTTCTTGCCTTTGGGTCTTGGAACAAGCTTCCAGACTTGGCAACACTTAAATTGATTCAGTTCTTCCATTGTCATTACCCAAGATGCGTCTGAGTTTGATTCCTCAAACTTCTTTGGTTCAACCTGTGAAAGAAAGCTCAAATATAAATTTTCATTAGCTATACCTCTACAAGTTCTGATACCATCACGGGGGTCTCCTATGATTTGGTCGATTGGGCGATCCTTCAAGTGTCTGAGCTGTAGAGTTCTTGCATCTGGATCTTCCTCTACCACTGGAGTGACTTCATCAACTTGAATGATATCTTCATCATGGTCATCAACCTCTCCAATTGGGTTTGGAGTGGTAATCTTGATGAACTTTCGAGTTTTTTCTTCAGTTGGCTCATCCAAGTTTAATTCCTTTAGTCTTGAACCTGCATCTTCAATAAACACACTAGAAGAGCTACCTTGTAGCAAGCTCGTCTCATCAAATACAATATTGATAGATTCTTCTACAACCAGGGTTTTCTTATTAAAAATCATATATGCCTTACTATGGCTACTATAACCTACGAAAATACCTTCAATACTTTTTTCACTGAATTTAGTGGTGTGATACTTCCCATTATTAAGGGTGAAGCATTTACTTCCAAAGATTCTAAAATATGAAATAGTTAGTTTACTGCCCTTTAGTAGCTCGTAAGGTGTCTTAGTATGGTTCTTGTTTATGAGTGCTCGAGTTTTCATGTGACATACAGTGTTTACGGCTTCAGCCCAGAAATATTTTAGTAGTGAGGCATCACTCGACATGGTTTTGCAAGCCTCGATGAGTGTTTTATTTCTTCTCTCAACAACTCCATTCTGTTGAGGAGTACGAGGAGAGGAAAACTCATGAAAGATAACTAGGCTTTCACAGAATTCTGTCATGGCCCCAGACTTGAACTCTGTTCCATTGTCACTTCTGATTTTGACTACGGAATAGTTATATTCATTCTGGATCTGTTTGATAAAATTAGTAAAGATATCAAAGGTATCTGACTTGTGTTTTAGAAAGAACGCTCATGCAAAGCAAAAGTAATCATCAACAATAACCAATGTATAATCCTTGCATCCCAAACTTCTAATTTGCAGTGGACCGAACAAGTCCATATGAAGTAGGTGTAAACACCTATTAGAGTCTTTGCCAATAATACTTTTAAAGGTAGCATTGTTTGCTTGCCTTTTATACATGCATGACAAGGTCTATCTTTGACGCACTTAACATTGGGGGCATCACATACTAAATTAAGAGAAAATAATTTATCAATAGTTTTGTAGTTTATATGTGTTAGTCTCTTGTGCCATTAATCACCAAGAGACGCACTATATTTTGCCAAAAAGCACACTAGCGTAGAAGAGTGTATGAAAATAAAATTTAAACAAAATATATTTCTACTACGAGTGCCTGATATAATCGTTTCCAAGTTATCTACTGATTTTATCAAGCACTTATCTGCATGAAATTATACTATGTATCCTTTATCACAGAGCTGGCTTATGCTTATAAGATTGTGTTCAAATCCTTCAACATAAGCTACATCTGAGAAGGATACACTACCATTAGTAATCATACTATAGCCTTTTGTAATTCCTCTGTCAGAACCTCCAAAGATGACCTTTAGCCCGTTCATGACTGGAGAGTAATTCTGGAGTAGGCTTCTAGTCCCTGTCATAAGCCAAGAGCATCGACTGTCCAAATACCAGATAGGATTTTTGGTGGCCTTTGGACATACCTGCATTCACAAATCAGTTTGCCTTAGGAACACAAACTCATTTGGGTCCTTGGTCTCTAATTAGCACACACCCCCTACGTGTGTTAACATTGTGAGTGGTCTTTCTCACATTATTAACTTGCGGAGTTACATAATATCTGGTGTTAAACCAGCAATCTATAGCAAAGTGACCAAATTTGCTGCAATACTAACAGTCAAACTTGTTGTATCTTTGCCTAAAGTTCTCCTGCTTGACCTGTTGAGAGTGTGGTCTAACAGGGGCAGTAGACTTGGAGGTAGAAGCTTCGTGGTGATAACACTCACAAGACTTCTTCTCCTTAAGAGGCTTTTCCACAATGGGTTTAACTTTTGGAGCCTTCTTGATGTTATGACCATGACTATAAGGGTCATAGCTCTGAAGACTGATCTACTCATAAGGTGCCTTGAGGACACTTTCACCAAAATTCTGGGGATGGGTCCATCCATGGTACTGAGACTTGGTCTCTATGTTGGATCCCTAGTTTGGATTTGGGCTAGGTTCACTATTAGGTTGTTGACCCTTCATGTATAGCCTATGTTCATTTTGTTAGTTCTAAGGGGTAGGTCAGTCTGACTAGGTTAGTCAATCTTTGATCCAGCCCTCAGAAGAAATCAGAGATCCAGACTTAGAAGAATGGCAGTCATTAAGTGTTCAGAGAATCAGTTCGAAGTTCTTCGAACTCAGCTCGACGATCATCGATCGCAGATTGACGAACTCAGAGTCCCTACTCTGAGTTGAGCTCGATGAACTTAGAGCTCAGGTGTACGATCTTCCCTCTTCTCTCAAGTTCTTAGCTTGACGAACTTCTATCTCTGGTCGATGAACTTGGAGCCCAGCTTTGACAGTTTATTTTTTTCCAGATTAACTTTCTCTGATCTCAGCTCGACGAAGACAATTTCTCAGCTCGATGAACTTGGAGTTCAGGTCGATGAAATCTGTTCTGAGCTCGACGTTTTCTATCAGTTTGGCATTTTCTCTTAGTTTGGTTTCTGTTTGGATTATTCTACGGCAGTAATTCTCTGATAATTAATGCTCATATTCTCATGAATATAGTCGTTGTTTGGCAGAATTAATTATGGATTTCACAGAGTAATTACTTGACTTATTTACTAAGACAGCTGAGGAAATGCATTTAAGATTATTTCCAGGTGTTCAAGTCCTGGGATTCCACCATTAATTCAAGGATAGAATTCAAATTCAAATGCTATTTTTTTGGAAGGAATATAATAAAAGGACTGTTTTCAGAAGAACAGATAATAAGGAAGAGAATAGACATAGAGATTTTTACTGAGACACAACAGCTGATACAAGTCTTATAGAGAATCTCACAGAGATCTTCATCATCAGCTTCATAGCTTTTCAAGGGACAGCTATTCAATATCAGTCCAAAAAGCTTCTGAAGATCTTCTAAAGATTGAAGGCCTACACCCTGCAAAGCTTCCAGCAAATTCCTGAACAATATTTATCTCAAGGGGAGCTTTGACATCATCAAGCAATCCACTAAAGTCTTCTCAGCGGTTTGAGAAAGAGAAGATAATATCTCATTCTTTTTACCCCACTGTACACAAGGTTTTAACTCCCTTCAAAAGTTAACCACCTGGTTCTTAATTCTCCTTAACAAAAGACTTAGCTTGGTTTTTGGGCACCTGATCAAAAGCCTAAAGGGTTGTGAGATCTCCCTTCAAATAGATCTTGTGGTGACAGGGCACCTGAGCAAAAACTTATTGGTGACAGGGCACCAGATTAAAAACCTGTAGTGGATTCATACCAGGGTGGTAGAAGAGTGGATATACTCAATTTTAGGGGAACCACTATAAATTTCTTGTGCCGTCTGGATTGCTTGCTGTTATCTTATTACCGTGTGTTATGTGCTGTGTTAGTTAGCTTTTTCTTACCTGCACTTTCTTAAGATATATATATATATATATCACTATTTTTAATTTAGTTATAAAAACCTATTAAGTTTTTAAAATACTCTATTCATGCCTCCCCCTCTAGAGTTAAATAGATCTATCCCTCAATTGGTATCAAAACATATCTGATATCTCTTTCAATTAGTATCAGAGGGCCAAGGCTGCTTTGGTTTCAAAGACTTACATTTGAACCAAGATCCTTTGATAGATTGTTTTCTCTCTAGCCTCTTGTTTATAGCATGTCACAGAATAAAGAATATTCTAGCACCAGACCTCCTATGTGCAACTTGAATAAATTTGCACTATGGAAGGTAGGAATCAAACTCTACATGAACTCTATTGATGAGGACATTTTCAACTTTATTTTGATAGGTCCCCCTCAACCTACAGCTGCTACTACAACTAACAGTGCACATGAAGTTCCACCACCTGAGTGGACTGATTAAGAAAAAAAGCCAAGATGGCTGATGCTAAAGCAATGAATATTCGGGCACAGACAATGTTAGATGACATCTTTCAAAAGGTGACTGAGTGGACCTCTGCAAAGACCATTTGGGACTCACTAAACCAAATAGTTGTTAGCTCTTCAGATGAAAGAAAAGACAGGAGATCCCTCCTCATATCACAGTATGAAAATTTCATGAAAGTGGAATCAGAGACTGTTGTTAAGATGTATAACATACTCAGTATCATCATAAATGAACTGAGAACCCTGGACAAGGATATCTCATTAACTGAGATAAATGACAAAATCGTAATGTACTTCCCCAACACTTGGGATTCCAGGATATGGCCAATTAAGGAGGCCAGAAATTTAAGTGAGATTTCAACAGAATCTCTCCTTGGCAAGCTCTAGTATTATGAGCAGTTGATCAAGACAAGGGAGGCTGCTGAATAGAAGGCTTCCACATCTTCAAGGAAGGAGCACAACATTGCTTTCAAAGCAATAGAAGAATTAGAAGCTCTTCCAACTAATGAAGAACTACTGAGCTTGTTGGCTAAAAGATTCTATAAAATGGCCAAGAAAGACTTTAGAAGAAGATCATCCAAGAATGATGACAAGCCAAGATATGACAAGACTCCTACCAAGGAGATTGTTTGCTTTATATGCAGAAAAAATTGGCACATTCTACCTGAATGTGCAGAGGCACAGAAGAAAGACAGAATAAAAGAAAAAGAGAACAAAAGGCAATCAAGCAAGTACTATAGCAAACACTCCTCCAGCAAACACAAGAGAAAGGAGAAAGGCTTCATTGTTGAGACCTGGAGTGACACAGATGAAGAATCCTCATCTTCCAGCTCTAGTGAAGATGAAGAGGAGGCAAAGGCAAGGGAAGTTTACCTTATGACTATTAATGCCTCCAGCAGCAAATCTGATGCTGAGGAACAAGCTGAAGAATCAGAAGAGGAATTTTAATATGGAGAAGATCAGGTAATCTTTTCATTTGATTTCAATTCAGAAGATTTTTAAATTGAATTTAAATCCTTGTGCAATGATTTAATCATGTTAGAGAAGGAAATAAAATTTCTTATAGATAGATAGTTTGAATTTGATAACCTATTTGCTGAAAATATCAAACTAAAAAATGATTTAGACTTGGCTAATGAACAAATCATTTCACTAAAAAATGAATTATGTGAGGCTAAGCAACTTGCGTAATCTCTCAATGGAAGAAGCCTCAAGCTGATGAACATTACAAGCACAGTCAATGCTAGATTAAATGGCAAGCTGGGCTTAGGTGCTTCATCAAGCTTACCCCCCCATATTAAAGAGAAATATTCTTTCAACACCAATTAAATTTATCTCTGAAAAGGGCAAAGAAAAATGAGAGTGACTACACAACCAAATGTCTCTCAGAAATCTATAATTAAGAAGAAAAAGAATAAGAATCTGAATAAAAACTATGTTCAACAGATTTCGTTGATCTCAGATCGTTGAAATGTGTACAGTTCGTCGAACTCAGATCGACGATCTATGAACGCCAATTATAACTATAATAATTCGTCTTACTGCGATCGATGAACTGTATATGGTTCTTCGAGCAGCGATCGACGAACTTGGGGCACAGAAAATGACTATGTTCATTCTCTGAGCAGAGTTTGACGAACTCACCCCTATTCGTCGAACGCAGATCGATGAACTTATAATAATTCGTCAAACCCAGTCAGGGTTAATAAAAACTATAACTCTATTAGAAACTTCAATCAATTTAGAGAATCTACTAATCCTTTTACTCAATGGGAAATACCACCTAGAAGATATCGTCCATTAGGATACAAAAATTAACCAGAATTTTATGTTATTTCCAGTTTCTCTTATCAAAAGAAATAAGGACCTAAGGTAACCTGGGTCAAGAACACCTAATCCCTTTCTATGCAGGTGAAGGACTGTCCAATCTTTAATCAACAATGGTATCTGGACAGTGGATGCTCAAAGCATATGACTGGCTGTAAGGATAATTTAACATACTACAAGTCCAAGCTAGGCCCAAAGGTGATCTTTGGTGACTCCAACTGTGGCCAAACTAAAGGCTATGAAGATGTTAAAGTTGGAGCAGTCACCTTCAGGAAAGTTGCTTATGTGAGTGGCTTAAAGCATAACCTAATATTCATAAGTGAATTATGTGATGAAGGTTATCAGGTATCATTTAACTCATCTAGCTGTATTATTTCTTGTAAAGAAAACAAACCTGTTTTAACTGGACTTAGACAAGGCAACATATATGTAGTAAATTTTCAATCAGCTAGTTCAGAACTTTGTTTATTTAATCAGCTTAGCAATCAAAATGAACTTTGGCATAAGAGATTAGGACATGTAAATTTTAAAAATATTGCTAAGTTATCTAGGGACAACCTTGTTAGACAATTGCTTCTAGCCACTACAAGAAGGAAGACCTCTATAGGGCTTGTCAGTTAGGCAAGCAAACTAAAAATAGTTTTAAATCTGTAAATAAAAGTGACTCACCTAGAATATTATACTTGCTACATATGGACCTTTTTGGCCCAATTGATTTACAAAGCCAGGAGGGAAATCTTATACTTTAGTGATTGTAGATGACTTTTCAAGATTCACTTGGGTACTCTTTCTGAGATCTAAGTCAGATAACTTCATGGTTCTTACAGATTGTCTCAAGAACATACAGATTGAGTACTCTACTCCAGTTGCATTGATCATAAGTGATCATGGTACTGAGTTTGAGTCTCTTCTTATACAAGAGTTCTGTGAGAAGGAAGGTATCAGGCACTGCTTCTCATCTCCTAGAACTCCTCAACAAAATGGGATTGCCGAAAGGAAAAATAGAAGCTTAATTGAATCTGCAGGCACATTACTTGCAGATGCTTACATGCCCCTATCTTTTGGGGCAGAGGCTGTGAGTACAACAAACTATGTACTGGACAGAAGTCTGATACACAAGCTTAAGAATAAGACTCCTTATGAGTTACTTAAAGGAAAGAAACCTAAAATCACTTATTATAAGTATTTGGATGCCGATGTTATATTCACTTTAATGATAAGAAATACACTAGAAAGTTTGAAGCAAAAGCTGCAGGGGGAATTTTTCTAGGATATTTCCAAGTTAGCAAAGCTTATAGGGTGTTTAATAAATCTACTTTAAAAATTGAGGAATCTGTTCATGTTACATTTGATGAGGCTAACATGTTTTATAAGGAGAAAGAAGTTTCTACCAATAACATTTTGCAGGTACCTCACTTGTATGAGAGATTGGATGATCTAAACCTCACCCATGAGGTTCCATCACATCCTTCTCCACAAGTTGAAGAAGAAAGTGAAGAATTAATTTTTGGTTAAGTAGATGTGGTTCTTTATTTGGAAAGTGGTTAAATAGGAATTTTAATATTAAATGGGAATTAAATAGAAACTCTCATGGAAAATTATGAAACTTGATAGGCAGAATATTTAACTTTATGGAACACCTAGAAAATTCCTTAGGTAGGTTGAACCATTATATGTAGTACATCATGTTCCAGGTGACCCCGGTCGCACATGTAAAAAAATTAATTTAGGCCCTTAATCCCTTGGAAAAAAATAATGAAACCTAGTTCGATCATTATCATACGTCATAACAACCATGATAAATAATTAAGGACATTTGACCCAAGAGTTTAGATGACATGTCATACAGGTCACCATTAGGTCATGGGTGCACTTAGCAAAAATATAGCACATGTCACTGGGACCAACAGGGGATACAATAGAAGGTTGAGTTGGTGACTATATTGGGAAGACAAGCCCTGATTTGTGTCTAGTAGGTCACTTCATAGTATCGAGCGATAGAGTGCAAGATCTCAAGGACAGTAGCTAGAACGGAGACTGGCGGAAGACCGTCGATTCCCCAATAATAAATAAATTCATTAGGTTCGTTCCAGAGTAACAACGAGAGCTGGGTATGGATCATGGTTAGACATTAATAAAAATAAATATCCTTGCAAAAGGGAGCTTTGGGATTTCAACCCATCATAGTTCCTAGTCCCCTCGAAAGCCCTTCACCGATCATGCCCTGGGCAGTGCTGTGATTAACCCTAAACTGCTAGGTATAACAAACATTAGACAAGAGTAGTCTAATAGGCTAAGGCATTGATGTATATTCCCACCCATGAAGGGTTAGAGGGATTCATAACTAAAGTATTGATGTACATTCTCAACCGTGAAGTCTTTGAGGGATTCAGAACTAAGGCATTGATGTATATTCTCACCCGTGAAGGGTTGGAGGGATTCAGAACCAAGGCATTGATGTGCAATCTCACCCGTGATAGGTTGGAGGGTTTCAGGACAGGTTGGTCCTGCGAGCTAGATGCTCGTATTGCGATATCTTGTATGTGCATAAAAATAAACTTGTGTCGGGTCATGCGGTACTGGGCCAATCATCACACTGATGACAGTACGGTGACTCTGGCGAGGTGTGATGGTTTGAGGGGTCAGTGGGTTATTTTACACTGCAGTCTGGAGGATGATCCCCAAAAATGCACACTCGACCAAAAAGACTAGTGGGTAGGCAGCAAATAGTATATAGAGACTCTAGAGTGCACCTAGGATGTGTATAGAGGCGTATGGGAGGTCTAGGCCTGGTAGTGTATATACCCGCCCAAGAGTGGATACGCCCACTCCACTTCTGCCGTAGCCACAATGGTGGTACCAAAGAGTGATGCTAGCTCCAAAAAGTGGGAACTAAAGGTCTGTGATCACAGAGTCGTGTGTGTGAGTTGTACTTGCATGAATCATAACCTGCATACATGACATACATACATTATTAGGTCATACACACCATGGATCATTATCATATAAATTAGTATGGGTTCTTTTATATGATAAGTTATATTTCTGAAACCTCAACTTATAAGTTTGTATGGACATTCAAATAAGTTAAGGTACTCTTGTGATGTTAGTGTAGCGGTAAATAGTTTACTTTCTGCTCTATCTTTACTTTACTTACTGCACTTTTCTTTCAGTACTGCTTACTTACTTTACATGTACTATATATATAGAACTGCTAATGTAATGACATAAATATTAGAATATATCCATGATAGAATAGATCCACTGTCACCTGCTTTCATTTTGATACTGCTTTGTTGTCCTCTGCTTTCGTCCTCCCGCTCGGTGCCTAGGAGTCACAGGGGTGAGGCGAGGAGGATAATATCTTAGTCTTTATTACTAACAGACGATTGTGACCGTATCATTTTAGGAGCTCGAGGAGATGGAACACCAACACGACCAACAGGATGAGGTGGCAGGACTTGAGGAGCTGATACTACCTACTACTACTACTGCAGCCTAGTGTCTGGTGATGACGAGTGTGCTTGTTTAGAGTTTGCTTCCGCATAGTGTTATAGTGAGAGAGAGAGAGAGATTTACTATTCATTTTTGGCATGTACAGGCATAAGCCCTTCTCTCGTTTTGTACTCAATGTGGACTGTTGTACCTTTTCATTATATATATGATGTTATTGCTGTGACTTGTGGACTTGCTAGTTTTATTTCTATTGTACTTTTATTCTCAATTGGCCTACAAGTAAATGATCGTACTAGCCGACAAGATCGACGTCTTCCGGTGTCGACTAGCCGTGTGTTAGTGTCACCGTAAGGCGGCAGTTCTGGCATAAGACTGGGTTAACTCCTTGGTAAGAGGGGGGTCTTATAAACTGGTATCAGATCCAGGTTTTGATCCTGGGACCTGTGGGTTATGGGCCCACCACACTCGAGCAATAGTTTGTGGAGAAACTATGCAGCGGAAGCAATGGTGTGCCCATGTGTAAAAAGTTACAGAAAATAGTCCATTTAAACAATGAGTTAGGCCAATCTAATTAGTACACCACCTCAGTTTGACTTACCAAGAGGATTTCGTAGTGTATCCGAGTCTAAAATCGACCTCGAAGATAGATTGGTTAAGGTACGAGGATACCCAAATTCACCAAGGGAAGAATTTGACTCAAGTGTCACTGCTTAAGGCTTAAATTCTGATGTCCCTACTCCACCTATCGAGTGATATTATCACTTCTTACCCAAGCTGATAGGACCGCCTTAAGGAGAATTGGTGCGCATAATCTATTAGTGAAATTGTAGGGTACTCGTATACTTAACCCTCATACTGATGACTTGATTACGTTGAGACAACCACAGTGGCAAATACCAAAGGTAGAATAAGAATTCAAGTCTCAAAAGAAACCCATTTTGGTTGGGTCACCTGTTGACCTTGAGAAGATTGTCATATAAGTAATCTTAAGGGCCAAAGGTATATAGTATATCAATTAGTCTCAAGGTGTAACTCCAAGTCTAAGATTGTTAGCCCTAAGGATTGAGGCATATATAAGATGATTGCACTATGAATATTAAAGAAATTTAGCATAAAATGTATGGGGGCTTATCCTTTTGTTTATTGGGTTAAATTGGTAATGACTTGGATTTCCCTAGATCATGTTTATAAAATGTTGTGTCGCAAACATAGTGATCTTGGAGAATTGCTATTTAAACACTACCCGTATGAAAATCGAGACTTATGTATGAATAATTGGTAAGATTATCAACCCTCCCTCGAAGTTGGGATATATATTGAGGGTTGCCCGCTTGAATATATCACAATCTTAGAACAAGGAAAACTGCATGTGACGTTAGAAACTATCTCGGGCTGGTGAATTAGATAACTACTTGACACAACTTAAAGAGATATCGTAATTTCATCGATGTATAATGACATACTATATTCAAAGAACGAAACAAGTTGCGTATAATCCACAATAATTCGAACAAATGGTCTTTCAATAAACTAAAATCAAGCAGTAATGACGACACAAAGGTTTTATGTATAATTAAAGGAATGTGTTACCACAACAAAGCACATTCCTAGATGCTCTAACACCATAACCCAATTGACTTGACATGCGATTAATGATTATATCGTCAGTTAAGGATTTGATTAA
Organism: Platanthera guangdongensis; assembly: GCA_039583875.1. NCBI lineage: Eukaryota > Viridiplantae > Streptophyta > Magnoliopsida > Asparagales > Orchidaceae > Platanthera > Platanthera guangdongensis. The sequence continues at coordinate 127,448,861 of CM077161.1, read as the reverse complement.
TGAACTTAGTAAATTTGATCATGAGTAGGCAATACAAGCCCATCCTACACACAAAGGAACGAATAAATACAACCTCACATATATTAGATAGTGCGAATTATGTATTTTTTGGGGTATATATAAGTGTTACACATATGTATGGTCTCTTGATTATGATGACGTCAAGAACCGGGGCACATAAGTTGATCACATTATAACCACCATTAAGAGGATTCATGACTATGGAATATAGATTTTGACTATCAAAGGTGTACACGATGAAATTGCACAAGAATTAACGAGTGTTTAATCAGATTCTTTTTATGATGAAATCGACTTGACACGGATCTTATTATTTTGCAAGAATTCCTTATATCTCATCAATCAAGATCCAATTAAAAAATCGATTGAGTGTCATGTTGTGAACATCAATATTAATAATGATCGCTCGATGTATATATAAAGACTTCACTCTACAAATTATGTATTTTTACTTAAGTAGAGGTGTAATATGTCATGAATTTGGAAGAAAAAAAAGAGGGGGTGATAATCTTTTCATCAAATCTTAAGTTTGGAGGTTGGTTAATTACTATGCATAAGTTGGACCTTCGTCATGAATAAAATGATGATAACATATATTTGAAGATTCGATATGGTATAAGCTATAAGGCGTGAGATGATTCTAGAAGAGAAATCTAAGATTTGTGTGCACAATTCTACATATAAGATTATTGATTCTCACGTACATGATGATCATTGCTCGTAAGGGACTCCGAACCAACGTGTGATTAAGGTTTATTTAATGATAATGTGTTAGAAGACATGGAAATATGCCCACGTAATCTTGATTATGAATATCCAAAAATATAATGAAAGTGAATTGGAAGGGGACTGTTACCTCTGATAGAAACAACTACGAGGCCTATAGGGTAGGAATTGTCGGACTCGCTATCTCGGGCCTAGAATGAGGATCCAAGCGTACTCATATCAGATTATATTGAGGGTACGGATGCTCAGATACGGCTGATCAGGGACCGGATGCTAGAGGCTCAGAGTCGGCAGGCCAAGTACTATGATGCGTGCACAAAAAGGTAGAGATCCAGGTGGGAGACAGAGTTTTCTTGAAGATATGTCTAGTGCATTGTGTCTCGCAGGTGCGGAGACACCAGAAGCTTATCCCTCGATTTATGGGACCATACATGATCCTGGAGAGGATCGGTCCTTTGGCTTACAGGCTGGAGCTGCCTCCAAAGTTAGGGACTCTGCACGACGTCTTCCACTTTCTTCGCTACGGAGAGCTCTCCTTCGGCTGGAGCAGCATATTACCGCTACAGCAGGCCCGATAGCACTTGATAGATCAGTTCGTTTAGAGCCGTTCAGGATCGATGATATCGCGGCCCGACCGTCCGAGTGTTGCGGAAGAAGAAGGTTCCCTTGGTAAAGGTATTTTGGTCTAAACACGGACAGGAGGAGCACACCTGGGAGCCGATGGATCTGATGCGAGAACGGTACCCGTAGCTTTTCACCTCAGGTATAATTTAATTATGTTTAAGTTTCTTAAAATTCTTATCCACAGAAGCCTCGTAGACCAAAACTTGAATTTCGGGGACGAAATTATTATTTTTGTTTATTGAAATTTATAACATCCCATTTCCTACTAGACCCCTAAAACTTAGATTAGGTTAGGACATGTGGTTGATGAATGGGGTTAGGCTAGGTTTTACCCATGGAGTTAGGGTGGATTTACATAGGGCCAACTATAGGGTTCGAGTCAAATCAGGTCAAACTAGCCCAAAATGGAATCATAGGTACACATTGAACCCAACACTATGCCCCTAACCCTAAAAGCAATCTAAGTGAACCAAAAGCCACATCATTGGGTCAACCATTGACCCAAGTTGACTCAAGTCAACCATAACTCTAATTTGGTCAAATCAACACATATAAGCCCAATTAGCCCAAGTGGGGCATCACCAAGGCCCAACCCATGTTGGGTGATGACATGGGGTTCATGACCATCAATTGGGGCCAGCCAACTCATCAAGTTGGCCAAGTCAACCCTATATGTCAATAAGTCAACAAATGGCTCAAAGGATGAAAAAGGAGGCCAAGCCCATTCCCAATGGGCAAAGCCCATGAGCCAAGGCCCATGACCAGCCTAAATGGTTAATGACAGCCCCTACACCTCTAAAATAGGAGAGAGAGTGTATGCATGACGGTATTTTTGGAAATTTAGGGAAAGAGAGGAGAGAGAAGAGAGGGAAAGAGGGGATGGATGCCACTTGGCCCTCCTCCTCCCTCCCAAAGCTCAGTTCTGAGCTTATGGATTAATTCTCTAGCCAAATTCTAGCAAAGGAGGTGCCACTTGGAGCCAAGGAGTAGCATCCAAGGTGGTGGACGAAATTCTCATTGATGGTATCTCCCTATACAGCCACCCCACCCCCATTTTGACCTTACCATCAACTTCAGAAGGTCGAGAGGAGTGGAATTCGATATCTGGATCGAAGCTTTTGGTGGAGAAACGAGTTCGGGAGCAAGCTCGCCGGAGAAGAAAAATTCCATGGCCAACCGTCGTCGTCGCCACCGTCGGGCTCCGATTAAGGTCCATTTCTCCTCCTCTCCCTCTGTGCTAGCCTCCTAGATCATTTAGGAGAGATTTCAAGCTCAATTGAGCTTGTATCCATGTGAGGTGTGGAAGTAAATCTCAAGCTTTTGAGCTTGCTCGGGATCGCCGGAGAGGCGGTTTCCGACCACCATTTCGCCGCCAAACGTTGTCCACCACCTCAACGGAGGTGGTGGTGGTAGCCAGCCGTGGATGCTAAGGGGTGGCCGGGAAATGAGGTTTGAAGGCGCTCCAGGTCGGGGAAATCTCAGCCCTTGGCTGGAGGAGGAAGATGAACAGATGCCCTCCATTATTGCTTTGAGATTCGTGTTGTATTAATATATCAAACTTTAGTATTCTATCACACTTATATCTGTACATTGCGGGCTACTTTTAGGCCTCTTGGAGTCAACTTCATAAAATATTTTCAACATATAAAATGTATCCCTAGGTCTTAACTTTAAATTTGCAACCTAAAGTTGTAATTTGGAGCAGTAGGGCTCCCTGTAGGGCCATTCTACCAAGACTGGTTCTAGGCTAGGGCAGATATTTAAATGAGTGCCCAAGGCAAACCCTAAGTCCACATGAACTAAGATTTTGGTCATGCATGTGATTAGATCTTACTTAGATACTGACCAAAATGGGAATTTTTGGAAAGTATTTTTCCATAGTTTTTGGAGAAATATCATTTATTAAATTAATTGAATATTTGGAGATCTACAACTCCAAATGCCCCCAAATTTGGGTGGCATGTCCATTGGATCATTAGATGACCATGGTAAAAATTTCAAGTCATGTTAACCTATGCATGTTTTGGAAATCCCACATGCATGAGATTGACATATTCAAATTTGGGGTGTCAATAGTAAAATTAGAAAAAGGTGAATTCAGACCAAATGGAATATTGCATGCCCATGAAACTTTGGGCAGAGGATCATAGGAATGGAATATACCTCCATGGAAAGTTTGGGATTTTTGGGATCAAAAATCCTATTATTTGGAATTATTGGAAAATATGCCTAGTTAGGAAATAAATTTGGAAATTAGGGCAAATTAGTTCATTAAATTCTGAACTTTTGTCACAAATACTAGTAGGATATTGTTCACTTCTTGAAAATTTATGGGACTGCAAAATAATGTCTATTTGGATTTTAAGTAGATTTTACCATTTTTGCCCCTTATGGAAAATAATTAAAAATAAGGGAATTTTGTGTTTTAAAATTATGGAAAATTTTACAGTTGTTTATTTTTGTGATTAGAGTACTGATAAAGTATTTGAAAAGTTTTGGATCTCTCTATATGTTAAAAACACTAATAATGGCATTTTGGTAATATTGTTTAAATGTGTATAAGATAGGTTAGATCATTGTTTAAGATTTGAAAATTCTGTACTTATCTTTATTATATCGACATGAATATCCACTAATGTTCTCAGCATTTTTGGCTAAGTAGATGTTTTACTTTATTTGAAAAGTGGTTAAATAGGAATTTTAATATTTATGGGAAATAAACAGAAACTTGCATGTAAAATTATGAAACTTGATAGGCAGTAATATTTAACTTTATGGAACACCGAGAAAATTTCTTAGATAGGTTGAACCATTATATGTAGTACTTATGTTCAAGGTGACCCCGATCGCACAATTAAAAGAATTAATTTAGGCCCTTAATCCCTTGAAAAAAAATAATGAAACCTAGTTCGATCATTATCATATGTCATAACAACCATGATAAATAATTAGGGACATTTGACCAAAGAGTTTGGATAACAGGTCATAGTACGGGTCAACATTAGTTCATGGGTGCACTTAGCAAAAATATAGCACATGTCACTTGGACCCACAAGGGATGCGATAGAAGGTTGAATTGGTGACTATATTGGGAAGACAAACCCTGATTGGTGTCTAGTAGGTCACTTCATAGTATCGAGCGATAGAGTGTAAGATCTCAAGGACAGTAGCTAGAACGGAGACCGGTGGAAGACCCCCGATTCCCTAATAATAACTAAATTCATTAGGTTCGTTCCAGAGTAATAACGAGAGCTGGGTATGGATCATGGTTAGACATTAATAAAAACAAATATCCTTGCGAAAGGGAGCTTTGGGATTTCAACCCATCGTAGTTCCTAGTGCCCTCGAGAGCCCTTCACCGAGCATGCCCTAGGCAGTCCTGGGATTAACCCTAAACTGCTAGATATAACAAACATTAGACAAGAGTAGTCTAATAGGCTAAGGCATTGATGTATATTCTCACCCGTGAAGGGTTGGAGGGATTCAGAATTAAAGCATTGATGTACATTCTTACCCGTGAAGGGTTTGATGGTTTCAGAACTAAGGCATTGATGTATATTCTCACCCGTGAGGGTTGGAGGGCTTAGAACTGCATGTGCATCTTGATGGGTTAGAGGGTTTCAGGACTGGTTGGTCCTGCGAGCTGGATGCTCAGATTGGGATATCTTGCATGTGCATAAAAATAAACTTATGGCGGGTCATTCGGTACTGGGCCAATCGTCACACCGATGGCAGTACGGTGACTCTGGCGAGGTGTAATGGTTTGAGGGGCCAGTGGGTAATTTTACACTGCAGTCTGGAGGATGATTCCCAAACTTCACACTCGACCAAAAAACGGGTGGGTAGCCAGCAAATAGTACGCAGAGACTCTAGAGTGCACCTAGAATGTGTATAGAGGCGTATGGGAGGTCTAGGCCTGGTAGTGTGTATACCCACCTAGGAGTGGAGACGCTTGCTCCACTGCTGCCGTAGCCACAGCGGTGGTACCAGCGAGTGATGTTAGCTCCAAAAAGGGGGAACTAAAGGTATGTGATCACAGAGTCATGTGTGTGAGTTGCACTTGCATGAATCATAACATGCACACATGACATACATACATTATTAGGTCATACGCACCATGGATCCTTATCATATAAATTAGTATGGGTTCTTTTATATGATAAGTTATATTTCTGAAACATTAACTTATAAGTTTGTATGAGCATTCATATAAGTTAAGGTACTCTTGTAATGTTAGTGTAGCGGTCGGTAGATAGTTTACTTTCTGCTCTTTCTTTACTTTACTTACTGCACTTTTCTTTCAGTACTGCTTACTTACTTTACATGTTCTATATATATAGAAATGCTAATGTAATGACATAACTGTTAGAATATATCCATGATAGAATAGATCCACTGTCACCTGTTTTCATTTTGATACTGCTTTGTTGTCCTCCGCTTTCGTCCTCCCGCTCGGTGCCTAGGAGTTGCGGGGGTGAGGCGAGGACGATAATGACTTAGTCTTTATGACTAACAGTCGGTTGTGTTGGATCCCTAGTTGATTTGGGCTAGGTTCACTATCTTAGGATGTGACCCAACATGTATAGCCAGGGTCAAATTTGTGTCCTAGAGTCTAGGCCAATTTCTTAGAGTCAATATCAGATGGATCAGCTATCAACAAGACTATCAGAGACTCAAGACCTAGAAGATTTCAAGACCAAGTAAAATGAGTTCGACGTTCGTCGAACTCAGGTCGACGAAAGGCGTTCTGAGCTCACGATCTGAGATATTTCTCTGGCTCTCGACGATTTCTTGGTGAGAACTTCAACAAAAAAGTCAGGGACAGGTTGGTGCTGTGGGGGGGGAACAAGGGAGGGGACGAACAAGAGCTGAAGGGAGAGGGATAAAAGGACGGTCAGTTCTCAGGAAGTCAACT